>CM066319.1:39265000-41665000 GCA_033807775.1 Saussurea involucrata
AACTATTCTTCTATTGACAATAATTGTAACAAATTTTGGATTATTTGAATTGGTTTCTCTTGTTATTATTCCTTTTGATCATAAGAGGCTAAATACCCAAAATTCCAAAAGTTTGATTAAATTACATACACAAGGGACACATTGCTTCTTTCCTACTACAACAATTGATAATTAATACAAGTCATTGACTTGTTTGAAGACCATGTAGGCCCTCTCTATTAATAAAATAGCCTTGCGACAACAAGTAAATGACTAATTAGCCCTTTTCAAAACCATGAATTTCGTAAATAATTACTCCCTTTTCTTCCATAAGAAGTCATCTTTTACTTTGGAAATTCAAATGTTGTTTTTTTAACTTTCAAATGAAACATGAATATTGTTTTATAAGTTCAACTATACAATGGTGCAAGTGTCATAAGGTAACATGTTTTAGCATGTTTTATGTTGAATAGTCTTTAAAGTGGATATATATAGTTCCACATGCATGGGAAGAAGAGAAAACATTTATTGACAGTAGTATATATAAGACCTTTCTTGCTTAGTTAGTATTAAATGATTTGGTCAATGTGGTAGCGGATGTTTGGGCTTGCTATATATGCATGGATGGATTAACACTTGCTTGTTGTGTATGTGTGATGCCATAATTAGGTTGGCCTTTTTGTTTCTGTATATATAATACCACAATAAGTTTTGCATAGATTAGCACTTGCATGTTAGTGTTTAAAAGTGTCATTTTTTGTTATGTTGAATATGCAGACAAGGCCATATCTTATATACACAAGAAACTGGCACTAGTACCCGGGGAAGGGATCGGGAATATACCAACATAGACAGATTACAAGTGGTATTGGTGTCTTGTTGTGTAACACCCTTAATTTTTAAAGGGTACCATTGCGGGATTAATTGAACTACCTTTGGGTATAATGTCGTGGTTTCATAGAGTCTAAATGCACCTAATCAGCTTGTTATGTGCCAGGGTAAAAAAAGTAACTAAAATGAAGATTTTAGCGCGATCAAAGGCCTCACGTGACCTGGCCGCCGACTTGGGTTGTGGCAGAGGTTGCGTAGCTCACTAGGGAACCGAATTTAAGAGCGGGACTTTTCCATGCTACTTGGGGTCGTGGGAGATGTCACCTAGACCATTGTGGGCACTCTGGCCACGTTGCGTGGCGCGTTTGGTACGACGTAAAACCCGATTTTTCTAGGGTTTCTACTAATTTCTTCCATATTCTTCCCACTCCCTCCATTTTCAGCGACTTTTGGGGTTAAGATATTCTTTGGGGGCTCGCTCTTTCAAATGAGGTTGGTGATTGTGAAGATTTTATGTTGGGAACTGAAGATATGCTAAGTATGGTTAGTACTGCTAAGACAATATTACTACTGCCAGTTCTTCGTTACTACTGCTAGTCAAGGTTACTACTGCTAGACAAGGTTAGTACTGCTAGACCAAATTACTACTGCTAGACACGGTTAGTACTGCTAGACCAAGTTACTACTGCTAGACATGGTTAGTACTACTGAGCTGAGATACTACTGCTAGAAGACTGTGAAGGTTAATACTGCTGAAGGTCGTTAATGCTGCTGAGCCAAATCATTGTTAATACTGCTGACTTGATAAGTTTGGTATGCGATACTTTTGGAGACAAAGAAGGAATTGATCAAGATATGTTTAACGAAGATTCAGAAGATCAATTTACTTTTGATAGTTATCTTGTAATTACTTTTGTATAAATAGTATTGATAGATAGCTATTAGAATACGAAAAATAGAATATACAATATACACGATAGAGAGAACAGTTATTCAAAAAGTTGTTTAGCCATTCAGAGAGAATCAACCTCAAGATCATAGATCCTATTTCTAGAGAAGTAGAAGTCGTCTTGTTGAGCCTGTTCAACAAGATTGAGGTTTGGTGTAAAGCTTGTGAGTAATACAGTTTGATATATACAGTGTGTTGAATTCTATTGATTGTTCTTTAATTGATTTAGAGTTCTATTCCGCAAGATTCTCTAAATTCTGTTTCTAAGAAGTTTAATTCTTGTTAAGAATCGATCCTGACAAGTGGTATCAGAGCCTTGGTATCTTAGAAGCTATGGACAATTCAATGGATACTCACAGTACTCTTGTTTCAAAGGTTCCCATGCTCAAACCCAATGAATTTGACATGTGGAAACTGAGAATCAAGCAGTACATTCTTCTTACTGATTATGCAATATGGGACATCATAGAAAATGGCCCATGTAATGAAGGAAAGATTGGAGCAGATGGAAAGAGACCTCCTCCCAAGACAGATGCTGAAAAGAAAGTCAGACAAACAGAGATGAAGGCCTTAAGCACTCTGCTTTTGGCTATTCCTAATGAGTACCAACATCAATTCCAACACTGCACAGATGCACAGATGTTGTGGAATGCTCTGGAGAAAAGATTTACTGGCACAAAGAGCACAAAGAGAAATCAAAAGGCTATTCTCAGGCAACAATATGAGAACTTCATGTCTGCAAAGAATGAGTCTATGACTCAAACTTTTGACAGATTTAACAAGTTGATTGGAGAATTAGCAACTGTGGGTGTACACATGGATGCTGATGATGTCAATAGAAAGTTCCTTAGATCATTGGGAGAAGAATGGACCATGTACACAGTCTCATTCAGACAGAATGACCAATTGGAGGACAAAGAGCTAGATGACCTCTACAATGATCTGAGAGTATTTGAGGCTGAAGTTGAAGCCAAGAAAAGGCCATCTGGATTTGTTTATAATGCTGCTTTATTATCTTCATCCTCTGATAATGCTGCTAATCCTGATTCTGTTAATACTGCAGGTTCTGTTAATGCTGCTGGTGGAACTAATCAAGAGAAGACTACAGATTCTGTACTAGAAGCATTCTTTTCTAGTCATGTTCACTCTTCTCTAATCAATGATGATTTAGAGCAGATTAATGCTGATGATCTGGAAGAGATGGACATCAAGTGGCAGATGGCTATGCTATCAATGAGGGTGAAGAAATTCATCAAAAGGACTGGGAGAAACAACTTTTCCCAGAGAAGAGAAGATGGTGCAGGCTTTGACAAGTCCAAGGTTGAGTGTTATAAGTGTCACAAGATGGGACACTTTGCCAGAGAATGCAGAAGTGGAGGATCACATCAACAGGCTCCAAATGGAAACCAAAACAGAAGCTCCTCTCAAGCCCTTGTTTCTCAACAAGGAATGGGATTTGATTGGAGTGATCAAGCTGAGGAAGCCTGTCAGAATCAAGCTCTTATGGCAGAAGTATCTGATATTCCCACTGAGGTACAATCTAAACTCTGTTCTCAAGCTTGCATTGATGCTGTTAAAAGATATAGGGATCACAATCAGGGTATGTGTGATAACCTTAAGAGGCTAGAGAAAGATGTGAAAGATTATGTTAGGATTGTAGAAAGGTTTGAGGAACAGATTAGAGCTTTTCAAGCTAATGAACTTCAACACCACTATGATACTAACTATTGGAAGTGGGAGAAGAATGAGTATGAGATTAAGCTGAAAGTGTCTGGGGAGGAGAATGAGAAATTAAAAGAAGAGCTTAAGAAGGTTAAACTTGATGTTGAAAAGTTTACCTGTGCTTCTAAAACCATGGATACCATCATTAAGGCTCAAATCCATGACAAGATGAAAGTAGGGATAGGGTACAATGCCACACCTCCACCCTACAATAACAACTACATACCTCCTAAGTCTGATTTGTTAGAGACCAAGGATAGGAAGGATCCTGAATTAAAGATTAATATAGATCCTTGTGAAGAAACAGTAGTTGTTGAGGATGAGACTGACAAAGTAGACTCTGATGAGGAATCTGAAAGTCCATGTGTTAAGAACACTGAGATCAAAAGGACTGAAAAGGAAAAGGGAGTTCATTCCACACAGCCCAAAGTTGTGAACTCTAATACTTGTAAACAGTGTTCCTGCAGGAAATCTAAAGAGAACAAGCCCCAAAAACATGATAATCAGAGGGGAAATCAAAGGAACTGGAATAACCAGTGGGCTATGAGACAAGGAGTTGATCTGAACAGAATCAACAGGCCAAAACCTTGTTTCATCTGTGGTAAGCTAAATCATTTAGCCAAACACTGTTATTTCAATCCTGTTAACCAAAGGTTTAATGCTCAAAGATCTTTTCAAAAACCTGGTGGTTACAGAAAGAATGGTGGCTATAAAAAGTCTGCAAAGAAAAATGTGGCAAAGAAACAAGATAAACCCAAAAGCCACATAAAGAAAACGACTGAAAAGGAATGTGGTACTATGTGGGTTCCAAAAGGCACTAAAAACAATACTGCTGCTAGCAGTGTTAGTACTGCTAACACTGTTAGTACTGCTTCAAAAGTTAGTGCTGCTAGCAGTGTTAATACTGCTAGTAATCATTCCAAAGCTAGTGCTGCTAGCAGTGTTAATACTGCTAGTAATCAGTCCAATGTTAGTGCTGCTAATACTTTTAGTGCTTCTTCTTCAGATAGTACTGCTTCTAGCAGTATTAACTCTGTTAATACTGCTTCTAGCAGTGCTAACTCTGTTAATACTGCTACCTCTGTTAGTACTGCTGATACTGCTGCTAACAATACTGCTGCTCCCAGTATTAGTACTGCTAGCACTGTTAGTACTTCTGAGGTTAATACTGCTGCTAGTGCTGCTACACCAATAATTTTGACAAAGTACTCCAGTACTGCAGTACCTAAATTTGAAAAACTCATCAAAACCAAGTGCAAGTACTTTGATGAGCAAGGGAGACCCAAGACCACTTCGGCTTGGGTTCCCAATAAAACTAACTGATTTATCTTGATGTGCAGGGCAACCAACAGCTCAAGGGGAAGAGCATTTGGCATGTTGATAGTGGTTGCTCCAGGCACATGACAGGTAACATGGCCTGCCTCAAAATTTTCAAAAAGATTGATGGAGGACATGTTGCATTCGGGGATAATCCTGCTGGTGGAAAGATAAGTGGTAAGGGTGATGTTTCAAAGGGTAAGATGACCTTTGAAGATGTGTACTATGTTGAACAATTGAGATACAACCTGTTAAGTGTATCACAGGTTTGTGACAAGAAGCATAGCATATTGTTTACTGATTCTGAATGTATTATCCTTGCTCCTGGATACAAAGTGGTTGATGAAAACATGATACTTCTGAGAACTCCTAGGAAGGATAATGTTTATTGTTTAGATTTGGAAAGTGTATCATCTGATTCATCCCTAAATTTTTTAGTTTCAAAAGCTTCTTTGGATGAATCATCACTTTGGCACAGAAGGATGTGTCACATGAACTTTAAAACAATGAATAAACTTGTTAAGAATAACCTTGTAAGGGGTTTGCCATCCAAAGTCTATTCATGTGATGATCATTGTGTTGCTTGTCTCAAAGGCAAACAACACAAAACTTCTCATAAGACCAAAGAGATAAACACTATCTCAAATCCTCTTCAACTGTTACATATGGATCTGTTTGGTCCTACCAATGTGATGAGTATTGGCAAGAAATCATACTGCTTAGTTATTGTTGATGATTATTCTAGATTTACTTGGGTATATTTTCTGAGAACTAAAGATGAGACAAGTGGACTGATCAAATCTTTTATTCTCAAAATTGAAAACCAATCAAATCAAAGAGTGAAAGTCATTAGATCAGATAATGGAACTGAGTTTAAAATTTTTGATCTAAACACCTTTTGTGAAGAAAAAGGAATTGAGAGACAATACAGTGCTCCTAGGACTCCACAACAAAATGGTGTTGCTGAGAGAAGGAATAGGACATTGATTGAGGCTGCTAGATCTCTGTTAGCTGATTCAAAGTTACCAATTACTTTTTGGGCAGAAGCAGTTAATACTGCCTGCTATGTTCAAAACAGAGTTTTAGTTGTAAAGCCTAAAAACAAGACACCTTATGAGCTTTTCCATAAAAGGAAACCATATATTGGATTTTTCAAACCATTTGGATGTCCTTGTACTATTCTCAATACCAAATCTCACTTAGGCAAGTTTGATAGCAAAGCAGATGATGGTTTTCTTGTTGGGTATTCATCTCAAAGTAAGGCCTACAGAGTTTTTAATACCTCTTCTAGAATAATTGAAGAAAGTGACAATGTCAAATGCAATGAGAACACACCAAATCCTATTGGTTCAGGTCCTAATTGGCTATTTGACATTGATTCACTCACTAATTCTTTGGGTTTCAGTAGTGATGTATATGCAGGACAAAGGGATACACCAACATCAGAACACCAAATTCAATCTGTGATATTTCCAATCCCTTCCATTGATCCTGTTGAATTCTGTGAACACCAAGAGGAGACTGAACCTATTCAGAATGAAGAAGAGAGGAGAGCAGAGGAAAATCAGTCTTCAGGTCCAAATTCCAGAGAATCTGAGGTGACTGAAGAAGCAGAAACAAATCCAGAATTAAATGAGTCAAATCTGGATGAGAACATACAAGAGGAAGCTGGTCATCCAACAAGAACTCAGAAAAATCATCCTCCTGAGTTGGTGATTGGAGATATTGCATCTCCCATGATGACTAGAAAGCAAAGCAGACTCCAAGAGTTGCAAGAGCAGCAAAATACAGTTAACACTGTTCTTACTTGCTTTCTGTCCCAGATTGAGCCCAAAAAGGCTTATGATGCTATGAAAGACCCAAGCTGGATAGAGGCAATGCAAGAGGAGCTGCTACAGTTCAAATTACAGGATGTTTGGGACTTGGTAGACCTTCCAAAAGGTCATAGAGCAATTGGCACCAAGTGGATTTTTAGGAACAAGAAGGATGACAGAGGGATTGTGATCAGAAACAAAGCTAGACTGGTTGCACAAGGGTACACTCAGGAAGAAAGAATAGATTATAAGGAAGTCTTTGCTCCTGTGGCAAGGATTGAAGCAATCAGGTTATTTCTAGCCTATGCCTCATACATGAAGTTCAAAGTGTACCAAATGGATGTCAAAAGTGCATTTCTGTATGGAAGTATTGAGGAAGAAGTATATGTCTGTCAACCCCCTGGATTTGAGAATCCATTGCACCCTGACAGAGTATACAAGCTGAAGAAGGCTCTCTATGGTTTGCATCAAGCCCCAAGAGCATGGTATGACACTCTGTCTACCTATCTCTTGAAAAATGACTTTGAAAGAGGAATAATTGACAAGACCCTGTTTATCAAGAGGAGAAAGAGAGGTACTTTACTTGTTCAGATCTATGTGGATGACATCATCTTTGGATCCACCAATGATCAAATGTGTAAAGAGTTTGAAGAATTGATGCACAAAAGCTTCAAGATGAGTTCCATGGGAGAACTTACATTCTTTCTTGGGCTTCAGGTAAAACAGAGGAAAGATGGGATTTTTATTAGCCAATCCAAGTATGTGAAAGACATCCTGGACAAGTTTGGTTTATCAGACTCAAAGCCAGCAAGCACTCCAATGGAAACACATAAACAGATCACTGCAGATCTTGAGGGGGAGGATGTGGATGTCCATCATTACAGATCAATGATTGGATCTCTCATGTATCTCACAGCCTCTAGACCTGACATTATGTTTTCAGTCTGTGTTTGTGCCAGATTTCAGGTTTCTCCTAAGCAATCACACCTTCATGCTGTCAAGAGAATATTCAGATACTTAAAAGGGCAACCTAGATTAGGTCTCTGGTATCCTCATGAATCCTCTTTTGACTTGCTTGCATATTCAGATAGTGATTTGGGTGGAGCCAACATGGATAGGAAGTCTACTTCAGGTGGATGTCAGTTTTTGGGTACAAGACTAGTATCTTGGCAGTGTAAGAAACAAACCACAGTGTCCTTATCTACCACAGAGGCTGAGTACATAGCTGCTGCAAGCTGCTGCTCTCAGGTTCTATGGATTCAGAATCAGATGTTGGACTATGGGGTAACATTTCTTCACACTCCAATCTTCATTGATAACAACAGTGCTATTAGCATTGTTAATAATCCAGTCAAACACTAAAAAACAAAGCATATAGAGATAAGGTATCACTTTATAAGAGATTGCAATGAAAAGAAATTAATTCAGGTTGCTAAAGTTCATACAAATGACCAGTTTGCTGATCTATTCACAAAAGCTTTTGATGTGGGTAGATTCACCTTTTTGGTAACAAGTGTGGGCATGATCAACCTAGAATAAATTTATGACTTTCTGTCTTTATAACTGTATTTCTTCATATATTTGGTGCTACTAACTTTCTTTCTCAGGATCCTCTGTTTCCCTCAGGTTACCAAGTGCAGAAAAGTGCAAGTGTAGTTACTACTGCCCGTGCAGCGTTACTACTGCTAGTGCAAAGTTACTACTGCCTGTGTTCTAGTAGTTAATACTGCTTGTGCAGTTAATACTGCTTGTGTAGTTAATACTGCTCAGTAGTTAATACTGCTAGTGCACAGTTAATACTGCTCAGTAGTTAATACTGCTAGTGCACAGTTAATACTGCTAGTGCAGTTAATACTGCTAGGTAGTTAATACTGCTAGGTAGTTAATACTGCTTGGTAGTTAATACTGCTTGGTAGTTAATACTGCTCGGTAGTTAATACTGCTAGGTAGTTAATACTGCTTGGTAGTTAATACTGCTGTGTAGTTAATACTGCCTTGCAGTTAATACTGCTCAGTAGTTAATACTGCTTATGTCGTTAATACTGCTTTTGATAATCTAGGGCATATAAATACCCCTGTTTGCCCGCCAAAGTTCATAACGACTCTTCGCATTTACTTCTTCTCTCTCGTTCTAACCTAGTCTCCCCAGAATCTTTGTGTTTTTCTTTCAAGAATCCTCAGGAATCATGGAGTTTGTTGATGAGCACAATGAAATAGCCATGCTTCAGAAGCCGAAACAAGCTGCGGGATTCCACGATATCGTCGATTTTCTCAAATCCTCGCACATCTCCTATGCCCTAACGGTGAGCCCAACCATCTATATCGAACATCAGACACAATTTTGGGAGAATGCCACTGTTAGTTTCGAAGAAGGGCAGAAAACCATTCGAACAAGGGTTTGTGATAAACCCTTGAAAGTCACAGAGGAGGTTATTCGCATCTCTCTTCACTTGGATGATGCCTCAGGTATAACCTCTCTATCTTCTGATGACTTATATTCGACTTTACAAAGAATGGGGTATGAAGGTCCCATTGGTGTTTTTAAATTCTACAAGTCAAAATTTTTCAACCAATGGAGATTTCTTGTTCATACCCTGATGCACTGTATTTCCAAGAAAACTACTGGATGGAGTGAGTTCAGCAGTCCCATTGCATATGCCTTGGTCTGCTTATCCACTGCCAGAAAGTACAATTTTTCAGCAATGATCTTTAATGATCTTGTATCAAACTTGGAATCCAAAAAGAGCTTTTACATGTATCCAAGGTTTGTGCAAGAAGTTATTAACAAGGAATTGATGGACTTACCTCAGTTTACTGAGGTATATGTACCCAAATCCCCTAAAGGGAAGGTTTTTTCAAATATGAAAAGACTTCCTAGGGACTCGGAAGGAGTTGACACACCATTGTTCTCTACAATGATGGTTGTGTCCCACCCCTCTGAAGGTATGGCATCAGGATCAAGGCCCTCATTAGATCATCCCACTGATGGCCAACCCCCACCTTCCCTCACTATAAATATCCCTCAGCACATACTTCAAAAGCCCACTCCTGTGTTATCCAACAAGTTTCAAAGAAGAAAGGTGCACAAGGTTCCTTCCCTTGATGTACCTACTCAGAGCCCTAAGCCTTTAAGCCCTCAGTTGGAGCATTCTCCAATTGAGAATATCAACAAGGAAACCACGGGGGTGTCTCCCAACCCCAAGAAGGTGCTCTCTAAGGAGAAGGATGAGCATATGGGTGCTAAGGCTGCCACTACTTCTGCTAGCACAGAGAAGGACAGTGGTAACATAAATAAGACCTTCCCCATGGCAACTCTAAATGAGAAATCATTAGGAGGACCCAGGTGCCAAGAAACCAAGGGGGCAGTTAGTGCTTCTGCTAGGCAGAAGGCTTCTGCTAAACCTTCCAAGGATCCTTTAAAGAAGGTAAACACTTCTAAACAAGGTGAGGATAGATATAACTATAATGAATTGATGGACACCATTGGAAATGTCAACTTGGATGTTATGGCACAGAAGAAGGAGATTGAGCAACTGAAGACTGTGGTCACCTACCAACAGTCTCAAATTGAGAAGCTCAAAAAGATGGTCACCAAGTTGTTGCACAGAAAGAAAAAGGCAAGATTTGTGCTGAGAAGAAGAATTCCAACTGATGATGCTCCCAAAAAGGGGGAGTCAGAGTCAGAATCAGAATCAGAAGCAGAACTGAATATGAAGGGTCTACAAGTTGAGGGGGAGACAGTTCAGATGGAGACTGAGATGGAAATGGATAATGCACAGTTTAAGGGGGAGTCCATTGCACAGAATAAGGGGGAGACAGAAAAGGTGGAAGAGCTTGTTAAAGAAGCAGAAACTACAACAGCAGCAGAAACCACAGCAGCAGAAACTGTTAATGCTGCTGAGTTTGAACAAGCAGCAGAAACAGTTAATGCTGCTGAAGAGCCTGAAACTGAAGTAGCAGCAGAAACTGTTAATGCTGCTGACTCTAAGCAAGCAGCAGAAACAGTTAATGCTTCTCAATCTACAAAGAAAGCAGTAACAGAGACAGAAGCTGAAACAGTAACAGAGAAGCTTACAGCAGAAGAAGTGGAGGTTGCAGAGGCTTTAATCAAAGCCAAACATGATACACCTCCAACTGCCAAGAAACAGGAAGAACCTAAGGATGCAAAGATGGTTTTCAGCAGAAAGAGAACAAAGTCTGTGGCTACTAAAAAGAAGTGTGTAAAGAAGCAAAGGGTAGAACCTGTTGAGAAACCAGTGGTAGAAGAGAAAGAAAAGGAAGAAGTTGTCAAGGATGAAGGACAAGGAGATAGTAAGACAGGTCAATCCAGTAAGGCACAATCACTTAGCAATGAACAATGTGACTTGTACATCACTATGGTTGATACTGAACCAATCAAAGTGACTCCATTAGATTCAAAACCTCCTGAAATCAGTCACTGGGATACATTGATAGATGAGAGAAAGGAGTATATCAGACTCAAGAGAGCTGATGGGCAGTTTGAAGTCTACAGAACATGGGGACAAGTCATAAGAAGATGCTCAAGATCTGACCTGGAAGAGATGTTCAAAGTAGGCATGCAGATCTATGGCAACATGTTGACAGAAAGAGGTATGTCTATCACAAAGATGGTGTTAGAATACCTATGCCTAATGTTCAGACCAGAAGTAGTTCAGCACATAACAGCAAGACCTTTTCAAGCAGTAACCCACTGGATGCTCTATGAAAATTGTGGAGTGTATGTTATATCAATTGACAACACATATCAGGAGTATTATCTGGTGGATGAAATCTACAAACACTGCATGAAAAGACTGAACGGGATGTTACATGTAAAGTTGGTCTGCAACAAAGACTCTGCTATGGGAAGATTCTTGGTAAGAAGGATTGCAAATCAGAGTCTAGGTTTAAGTCCTGATCTATGCGTATATGATGACTAAGTTTTGGAAGCATCATCTAAAGAACTTGACTTCTTTTCCTAAAAGTCAAGTTAGGGGGAGATTGTTGGGAACTGAAGATATGCTAAGTATGGTTAGTACTGCTAAGACAATATTACTACTGCCAGTTCTTCGTTACTACTGCTAGTCAAGGTTACTACTGCTAGACAAGGTTAGTACTGCTAGACCAAATTACTACTGCTAGACACGGTTAGTACTGCTAGACCAAGTTACTACTGCTAGACATGGTTAGTACTGCTGAGCTGAGATACTACTGCTAGAAGACTGTGAAGGTTAATACTGCTGAAGGTCGTTAATGCTGCTGAGCCAAATCATTGTTAATACTGATGACTTGATAAGTTTGGTATGCGATACTTTTGGAGACAAAGAAGGAATTGATCAAGATATGTTTAACGAAGATTCAGAAGATCAATTTACTTTTGATAGTTATCTTGTAATTACTTTTGTATAAATAGTATTGATATATAGCTATTAGAATACGAAAAATAGAATATACAATATACACGATAGAGAGAACAGTTATTCAAAAAGTTGTTTAGCCATTCAGAGAGAATCAACCTCAAGATCATAGATCCTATTTCTAGAGAAGTAGAAGCCGTCTTGTTGAGCCTGTTCAACAAGATTGAGGTTTGGTGTAAAGCTTGTGAGTAATACAGTTTGATATATACAGTGTGTTGAATTCTATTGATTGTTCTTTAATTGATTTAGAGTTCTATTCCGCAAGATTCTCTAAATTCTGTTTCTAAGAAGTTTAATTCTTGTTAAGAATCGATCCTGACATTTTAGGAGATTAGAAATCTTCAAGTTCTTCATGCAATAGAGGTAGGCATTACAAAACAGATGGACATCTTGGACGGAAAATTGCGTCGAAAACCCAAATTTTTGACAAAAATTCTCGACGTTAACATTTTGGTCGAAAATGTGGGGTTTCTATCGATTTTCGACGGCACAAATCCGTCAAAGAATCCATGAAATTTACAAGGGATTTTCGACAGAACTTGGTCAATTGTAGTTGATCATTTGCAAGATATTTTGGACGGAATATATTTTACGGACTAGTGTTTCATGGGATTTTTTTACCGAACTTGGTCAACCATTGACCATTTTCGAATGCTTTTCATGGGATTTTTGACGGATTTTTGTCGGAAAATCTGTCGGAAATTGCATGTATTTTTTAAAAATATTGTTTCAAAAAAATATGTATTTTACTATATAAAGTAATCTAAATTTGTCCACAAACACTTGTACTTAGAACTACAAATAGAGCAATCTAAATTTGTCCACTAACACAAGCTGCCTACATAAAATCGGGAGGAGGACGGGTGGGGTAGGGTCAACTGGAGCACCGGTAAATTTGTCGTCTTGCTCCATCAGTACTTGTCTTATTTCTTCTACAATTTGTTGTTGTATTCGCTGCTCAAACGCCTGTTGTTGCTGCTCCATAAGATGCTAATCTCGCTGTTTAACCTCTCCTTTAGGCATCATACCTTCATTTATTGAACATATACAATTAATGATAAATGTATCAATATATATACACACATGTATATATATACATACCTCATCAGAAGTCCCTTGCTCAGAAGTCCGTATGGTATTGGAGTTGCAACTAGGGGTACTGGCCAAAACCCGAATGCCCTCCCCTTCTTCACTCCTGTGGCAGCCTCCGCCCATAGATTTACGTCCCCAAACTATGGTTGATAAGCCATGTCCTCCACGTACTTCTAATATAGGACCACAATTGCAGAAAATGATAAAAACAAAAGTCAGCGGCATTACACCTGTAAATTAAACATATACACAATAAATCAAGCCTAATGTTTGCCCAACAATTGACAACCCAAACTATCTTAAAAACTTTATAACCATGTTATGATCCATTAAGATCCGACAGTCATTAAGGACCAAAAAGACCTATAAGGTACATTATGACATAGTTAGGGCTAATATGATCCAGTAAAGTCCGAAAAGATTCGTCAAGGTATATTATGACTCAGTTAGTCCTAATATCACCCAATAATGTACAACAAGGCTTGTTAAGGTATATTGTTGCTCACCTAGACCTAATATTAAAAACGAACCTAATGTTGGATAACAATTGGCAACCAAAACTAGATTAAATTAACATAACTTTTGCCTAACAATTAAATATATAAACTTACTAGCGTCTGAGTCACCTTGGGAGTAATCAACTCCCCCGACCCACTTCCGGATATACTGTCCGACCATTTTTTCGTGTGGGTCGATTTAAACAAATCCACCATAGATTCTTAACATTTCTCTCTCACTTCATTTAAAAGCCAACATGGTTGTTAATTGATAAGAAATTGCAATAAATTTGAAAACATTGTGTATATATATACATATATATATAGGGGTTAAATCATGTAAGAACCAAAAAAAGATTGAGGACCATGAGAACCGATCTAAGCCATAATTTGGTTTTGATCCCATGGTTATAATTAAACTTTCGATCACATGGTTATAATTAATAGATTGAGAACCGTGAGAACCCATCTAAGCAATAATAGATTAAATCAATTAACGGTTTAGATCGGTTTTCATGGTTCTCAACCTTTTTACGGTTCTCATTTGATTACCGTCCTATATATATATCTTACCATTTTTTGTACATGTTGTGCAGTGCTAATGGAGCCATCAGCATGCTTGTATATAGAACCCTCAAGTTTAGTGTTCCTAACAAATACGGTCCCCTAGTCTTTTACAAACATTCAGTACATCATTACAAACGTTTACATGGTAAATTACATCATTACTAACAAAATATTGTAACTACAAAACACATCATAGTCTTCAACTACATAGTCCTCCCAAAAGCTATTCTCGGTTTAACCTTCTTATTTGCTCTTACTTGATCCTCGACCTGGAATACATATTTAAAACAAAATGAGGGTTAGACCTAATGATCTAAGTGAGAAAATCCCTGTTTCTTTGAAAATCCTTTGCACACCAACATTCACATAATACAAACACAATTATCAGTTATGACTCAATCATCACTTATTGTCCCATCTCATTCTCATGGCCATATTAGTTGGTTGCAAGCCAACTAATAAATTAACTTCACTGTATGACAATTATAGCCAACAACGATGTACAAATATTACAGCCAACACACCGGTCCTAAGCCCGGCCACGTATTCTCGTATCATAGAATACTCATGTAAATACAATATCTCAATATATTATATTACATACATAAACACATAAGCATACCATCTATCACATTTCCAATCCACGCATAAATGTATTCCAGTTTCAAAACGTTTTAAAGTAAAACTCACCTGTTTGATTTATCAAAACGTTCTCCAAGCTTTTCTCAAAAACAATTCAGCTTTCACCTCAAATCCACAGTATCTTAATTCACTTCCAAGCACACCAAATGAATCCCTAGCTTTACTTCTTCTCTTTTCTTCTTTTGCTCTCAATACACACACACTCACACACTGAAATTCTGGATATTTTGGAATTATGAAATATCTGATTTCATCAAAAGGGATATTATCTCAATCACTTTACCACTTTAGCCCCTAAACTATCCATGAATGACTAAAACACCTTTAAACCTCTAAATTAACCAAACTTACCCTAAACCTTTAACTTTAAAGTTAACAAAAATTTAACGGAACTAACATTTAACTAACGAACTTACCCGGGGTATTACATCGGATAGGTCTTGTAGTTGTACCATCATTTCTTTCATCTCTGGAGGTGCCAGACGATACGGTGCACGGGCTATCGGAGCGGCTCCAGGAATCAGATCTATACCAAACTCTACTTGTCTAACGGGAGGAAGACTATTCAAGTCTTCAGGGAAAACTTCGGGGAATTCACTAACAATAGCAATATCTTCCAACTTATTCTTTTCTGGCTTAATATCTATCACATAAGCTATGTAACTCGGGAAACCTTTATTAACACACTTACGGGCTTTTATCATAGATATAAGGCAAGACTGATGATTTCTACGATCACCATAAATCACTACCGGTCCCCTCTCAGGTAAGACAACATTAATTATTTTCTTATCCCAAACTACGTTAGCTTGATTTTCGGCTAACCAATCAATTCCCACTACCACATCGAACTCAATCAAGGCTATATGAAATAGTTGAATAGGTACTCTACACCCCTCTATATTTATCACACAACTATCAAAAACTTCTTTAACCGATACTTGGTTATCATTTGCAGTATCTACCATTAAAGCACGATCTAACACTTTAGGCTTTAAATGTATATAAGCAGCAAATGAAGGAGATACAAACGATCGGTTTGCACCGGAGTCAAATAGCACTTTAGCATGTGTAGAGTTTATTAAAAATGTACCTGTAACCACATCCGGAGTTTCCTCTGCTTCCTTTGCTGTCATCTGAAATGAACGACCTCTTGTTCTTGGCGGCTCTAGTCTTGGTACTACTGGTCTGACAACCACTGGTTTCCCTGACGTACCCCCTTGCTGTACTCTTCCCCTCGGACAATTAGACTGGATGTGATCCGGAGAATTACATAAGAAACAAAACCGCGTTACCCGACAGTCTTTAGCAACATGTCCGGTCTTCCCACACCGATAACAAACCCGAGTATCAACTTGACAGTTTCCTTGGTAGATACGGTTGCATTTCTGACAAGGTCTTTCCGCTGGTCGGAAAGGTGGACGGTTATCGTATCTCTGAAACCTGGATTTCTTTGGATCGTACGGTGGTCCTTCCCACTTTCGTTTTCCCATACCTTTATCACTAATGTTCCTCCCTTTATCCTGTTCTACGGTTTCCGCGACATCTACTGCGGCTGAGAAGCTTTCTGGTCCTTTAGCAATCACAAAACTTCTGACTTCTGCATTCAACCCAAAGATAAACCTTTCAATCTTCATTGCCTCTGTGGCAACGTAGTATTCCGCGAAACGAGACTTTTCCAGAAAACGAGCGGTGTAGTCCCAAACTGACAAATTCCTTTGCTGCAAGTTCATAAACTCCCCTTCCAATTGTTTAACTGTGGCTTGAGGACAAAACTGTTTCCTGAAAGCTATAACAAATTATTCCCAAGAGAAGGTAGAATATATGTCAGACCCTCCCGAAGAGATATGAGCTTCCCACCAGTATAAAGCATCGCCTTTTAACATTGCGGTTCCATAAAGTACTCTATCCTCTTCAGTGCATTTACTAGTCTTGAAGATAGCTTCTATTTCCTTCAACCACTTCATAGCTTTCACTGGATCCCGATCTCCTGAGTACGTAGGAGGCTTGCAACTGAGAAACATTTTATAATCACACTTTTTCATTACTGGTACGACAGTAGGTGTGATAGGCATCTCATCTTCCCGGTTACGATCTGGTCTTTCCGTTTCAGTATTACGAGTCTGGTTAAACATGGCTTGAATATTTGCTTGTAACCTTCCCATTTCAGCTGTTAGATCGTCTCTTGTTACAAATTCAGTACCTCGCGGCTGAACTCTGCCGCCTGTTCTGCCTCTACCTCTTTCTCCCCCTCTTCCTCTTACCCCAACTGTTGGATTTGTTCTATCATGATCTCCTCTTCCCCCTCGATTCGTTTGTCTAGTACGACTTGCCATTCTGTAGATTCAAACAAGGTTAATATACACATAAGCACATACCCCATATAACAAGGTATTCCAGTTCAAACATGTACCTGTAAGATCACAATTACACTGGCCAGGTGTAATCTGAAATTACCTTACATGATGTTCCTTCTACCTTTTATACTTAATCATCCCAAGGTTCTACAATAATAGGGACATCCTACTTCACATGCAGTTTAAGTCTAGGTACAGATACAAATACCTAAATCCCTTAAACTAGGGCTCTGATACCATCTGTAACAACCCGGATTCCCAAACATACAACAAGTAACATACATTGCATAATATCATTATATAACAATACACATCATATAACAAATACGGTCCCTTTAGTCTTTACAATCCAAAATAGGGTATTTCATTACAAACTTTTCCCTAACTAAATACATGATATCTAGTTATGAAATTAGAACAGCAAAACACGTCTTAGTCTTCATAACATCCTTCTTCCAAAAGCTAAACACATAGTACTCTTCTCATTTGCTCTTACCCGATCCACGACCTGGAATACATATTTTTAAAACAAAATGAGGGTTGGACCTAGCAGTCTAAGTGAGAAAATCCTTGTTAGTTTGAAACCATTTGCACAAACACCATATACAAATCACAAGTATAAATACCAAATAAGACTCATGCATTGTGTACTTCCCTGTCTCATTTCCATGGCCATATTAGTTGGTTGCAAGCCAACTAATAAATTAACTCCACTGTACGACAATTACAGCCAACACCGATGTACGAATATTACAGCCAACACCACCGGTCCTAAGCCTGGCCAACACACTCTCGTATAGTGTAATACTCATGTAAATATAATATACATCTCCACATATTATATTTCAAACATAAGCACATAATCACATATCCAATACACACATATATGTATTCCAGTTTGAAAACATTTTGAAGTAAAACTCACCTGTTTGTTTAACAAAACTCGTTCCAGTCTTTTTCCACAAGATTCAGCTTTCACTCCAAATTCACAGTATCTGAAACAATTAGATGCAAGTATCTTTTTACCCTATAGAACGCATAAGACTCACTAGGATTAAGAACTCTAGATACATCTATCTAACTCTTATCCTCAAATGTTTCCCCCAAACCCGAACTTAAGTCAAGTCCACAGAATAGTCAGTCATCATTCATTCCCTATCCAATAGTCAACAAAACACAGGTTCCTGGATACTCAAAAGTATCACAACTCTCAAAATGACTAAATCAGCCAAAGTATCTGGAAACCACAAACTATCTAGACAACTCACACAATCCGGACAACATAACTTTCCGGACGGCATAAACAACCCGGACGACACCCGGAAACCAAAGTAACCCGGATACCATCCGGTATCTTATATCATCCGGAAACCATTGAAACGAGAGACTTACCCGGATAAAAGACTCGTCCGGACACCTTTAGAACATCATCCGGACACCACCAACAAAACTACCCGGACACATTCATTTTGTCCAGGAACCTCTGTCGGTTTACCCTCTTTTTACCCAGATTCATCAGAAAATACTACCAGATATGAATTCGACTATTCTACTCCGATGGAAACTACTTATTAGCAATTACCAACATAAAATGTAAAGGAAACATACCCGAATTCACTTCCAAGTACACCAAATGAATCCCTAACCCTTCTTTTCCCTTTTGCTTCTTCTCAAAACACACACATACACCTTAGACTCATTTTTCTGCTTTTTGGATAATATCTGGAGGTTAAGAGATATTATCAAACCAATTTTACAATTCTAGTCCCTAAAATAATCATTAATGACCAAAACACCTTAGATTTATAAACTAATCAAAATTTACCCTAAACATTAATTATAAAGTTAATTAATTTTAACGGAACTAGAATTTAACTAACGAACTTACCCGGGGTATTACAACTGTTATTATGAATACGTTGGTACGTAAGCATGCTTGAATTTATATTATTATGATGATTGATAGATGTAGTCATACGTACCTTGAGTTAAGGTCATTTAGTCTATTCCTTCAATCTTCTCCCGTGTGTGTGTGTGGCAGGCTGACATGTTTAACACTAGAGCAGACAACCGAATCCACAAGATTGTACTGTGGAGGTCGAGTCTACCACTGACCAACCCAATGGGGTCGAGACTGCTGTGATTCCTCCTATAATCTCCATTTTAGGCGGGATCCTGGAACACATTCCCTGCCGAAACATTGGCACTTCTGATCCACTGGTGGAGGAGGTGAATCTCGAAACAAGGATCAGGGATAGCATGATGCAAGCCATGAACTCTGCCATGGCTCAACAACATGGGCTTTTCATGAAACTACTAGAAGATTGGGATGCTAGCCACCAACAACCCGAATGGTGGCGAAAAACGCCATGAATGGATCAGGAGGTATTGTGAACGTTGTCGGTACTAAGGTGAATGTGGTGATCAAGGACAAGAGGAAGGAGAAGGGTTGCTCCTACAATACCTTCCTAAGTTGGAAGTCGTCGGAATTTACGGGGACTACCGATCCCGTTACTTGTATGTACTGGATTCGGAAAATGGAAATGGCATTCGAAGCCAACGAGTACCATGATTCACAAAGGGTCAAACTTGCTTCTGATTACTTAAGGGCGATTCCCTAACGTGGTGGAACCTCACCCGATCCTCTCTCACACTCGAAGCGTTGGCCAAACTTTCGTGGAAACTTTCAAAAAGGAAATTCTTGGCAAGTACTGCAGCGAAAGAGCCTTGGACAAGATTGAAGAAGAGGTCATGAGTTTGAAGAAGGGAAGTTCGTCGATCGTTGATTACTCGAAGCAATTCCTCGAGAAATTAAGTTTGGTGAAGTACTTGGCTCCCAATGAGAAGATGAAGATTAAGGCATACCACCGGGGTTTGCCAACCGAGATGAAAACGGCCATGAGAAATGCCAAGGTAACGACATTAGAAGAGGCAATCGAAAAGTCGTTGTTTGTGGAAGATGACTTGGCCCAAGGGAGGTTGGAGTGGGGGAAATATGGAGAGAAAAGAAAGTGGGAAGGGCCATCCGGGCCCGTTTGCCATTCCAAGCCATTTTCTGGCATTAGATTTGTGGACTCCCGCTGTGACTCGAAGTGGTCCCACAAGTGTAAGAGTAAGCATTCTGGCCCGTGTAACTCAAGGCCTTACTCGGGTCGATCCGAGTGCTTCAAATGTAGGAAGAAAAACCACCTTAGCCGGGATTACCACATGAGAGGAACAGTGTTTTTTGAGTGCCGTGAACCGGGGCACGTGAAGAGAGAGTGCCCAAAGTTAGTGGGGGGAAACCGACGAACTCCAAGAGGGTCGGCACCAAGGAGAAAAAACCCACCAAAGGCGCCGAGTCAAGAATTTCAGATGACCGCTGAAGAGGCAAAGGAGACCGCCGATGTGGTGTCGGGTACGTTTCTAATAAACTCTTTGCCTGCTCGTGCTATTTGACTCGGGTGCAAATCGCTCTTTTGTGTCAAGTTCTTTTTTAAGCAATTCTCTACCCCTATTTGTACCCTCTCCGATTCCATAGTGGTAGAAGTGGCTAATGGGTAACAAATGTTGATTCAGGAGTGTTTTAATGGTTGCACCTTGGAGATAGATGGGAACTCCTTCGAGGTGAACTTGCTACCTATGGCTATAGGTGGTTTTGATGTAGTAGTAGGCATGGATTGGTTGAGTAAGAATAAGGCTGACATCTTTTGCTCTAAGAAAATGATCCAAGTACCTTCGTCAAGTGGTGGTATGGTTACTATTCATGGAGAGAAAGGAAAGAGAAGTACCTATATCATCTCATAGTTGAAAGCTCGAAAGTTCTTGACAAAGGGATGTTCTTCGTACTTGGCATATATAGTGGATACAAAGCTAGAAAAGAAGATGATCGAGGACGTAGAGGTGGTACGGGAATGCCCGGACGTCTTTCCCGAACACCTACCTGGGTTACCACCGTAGCGTCAAGTGGAATTCCACATCGACCTTACTCCAGGAACGGCTCCGATTGCTGGTGATCCCTACCGTTTGGCTCCAAGGGAAATGCAATAAATGATGACACAATTGAAAAAGCTTTTGAAGAAAGGGTTTATAAGGCCAAACTCGTCGCCATAGGGAGCTCCAGTATCGTTTGTAAAGAAGAAGGATGAGTCTATATGGATGTGCACAAATTACCGTAAGTTAAATAAGGTTACAGTGAAGAACAAGTATCCTCTTCCCCGAATTGATAATCTCTTCGATCAATTGCAAGAAGCGGGATGTTTCTTCAAGATTGATCTACGATCCGAGTATTACCAAGTAAGGGGTAAAGAAAGACGACATTGCAAAGACGGCTTTTCGGACAAGGTATGGGCATTATGAGTTCTTAGTGATACCATTCGGTTTGACGAATGCCCTGACCATGTTTACAGACTTAGTGAATCATGTATGTCATCCTTTCTTGGATAAGTCGGTGATAGTCTTTATCGACGACATCTTGATCTACTCCAAGGATGAAGTCGAGCATGGACAACATTTAAAGGAAGTGTTGGAAGTTCTCCAAAGGGATAAATTGTTTGCCAAATTTTCGAAGTGCGAATTTTGGCTACAAGAAGTCCAATTCTTGGGCCACATGGTTTCCAAGGATGGAGTGAAGGTGGACCCGACAAAGATAGAGGCAATGATTAATTGGGAGCCACCAACGAGTCCAACGGAGATTAGGAGCTACTTGGGATTAGTTGGTTACTATAGAAGGTTCATTCAAGACTTCTTGAAGATCGCTTCGCCGCTTACTTCTTTGACAAAGAAAAATGACAAGTTCTTATGGACCGAAATGCAAGAGCAAGCCTTTAGAACTCTTAAGAAGAAATTGTGCGAAGCACCAATTCTATCCTTACTCGACGGATCAGATGACTTTATATAGTGACGCTTCAAAGATGGGCCTCAGGTGCGTGTTGATGCAACGTGGAAAGGTAATAGCTTATGTTTCACGACAATTAAAAGACCACGAGAGAAACTACACGACTCATGATTTGGAGCTTGCGGCGGTGTTCTTCGCCTTGAAGTTATGGCAACATTATTTGTACGGAACAAAGTGTACCCTCTTCACCGATCACAAAAGCCTCAAGTACATTTTCGATCAAAAGGAGCTCAAAATGAGGCAAAGAAGATGGGTTGAATTGTTGAAGGATTGCGATTGTGAACTACTTTACCACCCCGGTAAGGCTAATGTGGTGGCGGATGCCTTAAGCCGGAAAAGCCACGAAAGTCAATAAGTTTACTCTCACAAGGATCGACGTGGTGTCGAGTTTGATGGAGAACATCAAGGCGTGTCAAGAAGAAGCACTCCAAGAGGATAACCTTAAAGTCGAGGTTATGGTCAAACAAAGAGAACTCCTAACGAGGATAGTCGTGGACTCAAGCTTTTCCAAGGGCGGATATGGGTGCCAAAGTTAGGAGGAAACCGCGGGTTACTCTTAGACGAAGCGCACAGGTCTAAGTACTCTATTTACCCTGGTAGCACAAAGATGTATAGGGATTTGAAGTTGAACTATTGGTGACCGGTGATGAAGCTTGATGTCACTAAGTACGTGGAAAATGTGTCACTTGCCTTCTAGTCAAGGTGGAACATCAAAAGCCATACGGTAGTTTACAACCTTTGACGATTTCTGAATGGAAATGGGATAACGTCACGATGGACTTTGCGACGAAATTACCAAAGACGTTGCGGGGCCACGGTACGATTTGGGTAATAGTGGACCGTTTGACCAAGAGTGCACACTTTCTAGCAATGCGAGAAACGTTTCCAATGGAGAAATTGCCTAGACTCTACATCAATGAAGTCGTATCAAGACATGGTGTACCCTTATCTATCGTGTCCGATAGAGATAGCCGACTCACTTCCAACTTTTGGGCTAGTTTCCAAAAAGAATTGGGAACGAAGGTTAAGCTAAGCACAGCTTACCATCCCCAAACGGATGGTCAAAATGAGATAACCATACAAACTCTTGAGGACATGTTGAGGTCGTGTGTCATCGACTTTGGAGGGAGTTGGGACATGCACCTACCGCTGGTTGAGTTCGCGTATAACAATAGTTACCATTCTAGTCTTAAAGCCTCACCGTTTGAAGCCTTGTACGGTCGGAAATGTAGGACTCCGGTTTGCTGGCTTAAAGCGGGAGAAAAACAATTTGTCGGACCGGAAATCGTACAAGAAACCTCGGATAAAGTGAAAGAGATTCGAGGATGCTTGAAAGCGGCGCAAGACCGACATAAGAGTTATGCGGACAAGAAACGTCCACCGGCTGAGTTTCAAATGGGAGGAGAGATTTATGTTGAAAGTGTCTCCTTGGAAGGTAATAATCCGTTTTGGGAAGCGTGCGAAGCTTAGTCCCCATTTCTTTGGACCCTTCACAATATTAGAGAAGATAGACCTACAAGCTTACAAGTGGGAATTGCCACCTGAAATGGATGGGATTCACCCCACTTTTCATGTGTGTTACCTTTGCAAGTGCCTAGCCGAGGAAGAAAGCGTTATTCCTTTGACGAAAATTCGGGTGGATAACGGGAACCGATGCGTGGAAGAGCCGGAAGCCATCTTGGAAAATAAAACAAAGAACCTTCGCCATAAATAGGTAACCATGATAAAAGTTCAATGGAAACACCACTGTGGTGCAAATGTTACGTGGGAAGCCGAGGAAGACATGAAGAAACGATACCTTCATCTGTTTGCTTAGGACGAGAGTTCGTGAACGAAATCCTTCTAAGTTGGGGAGAATTATAACACCCGTAAATTTATAAATATATATGTATATATTAATGATAATATATGAATTCTCGAGTTTTAGATGTGCTTATAACCCTTGGTCAAGTCTTGTATCATCCCTCGGTTTGGTCCGGTTGAATGAAAGAATGTTAACAGTTTGAAAGAATATTAACAGCTTGTAAAGAATGTTAACGGCTAGTAAAGAATGTTAACAGCTTGTAAAGAATGTTAACAGCTTGTAAAGAATATTAATAGCTTGTAAAGAATGTTAACAATTTGTAGATAATACTAACATCTTGTGAAGAATATTAACTATCTTGTAGAGAATCTATAGCTAAGATTTCGAGGACGAAATTGTTTCCATGTTGGGGAGCATTGTAACACCCGCTTATTTGTTATGTGACTTTTCAAGATTTGTCTCAAAAAAGTTGTTGTTAAGTATTTAAAGGTTGAAAATAGTAGGTATCATTTGAAAACGAAAAAAAATAAAAATGATAATATAATAAGATAAAACAACTTTTCCACTATATTTCTCTTCCTTAAACCCACCCACTTCATCCTCTCTTTCTCATTCTCTCTTTCTCTGCAGACTCTCACCCCCAAAATTAAATTTCCACCATTTCTCTTCATCATCACTTACTTTGAGTTCTTTTTACATCAAATTCAGAAAAACATTTAAGGCTACCTTTACCTAAAAGATTTGGAGGATTTATTGGGTGGATCCAATCTCCTCATTATCATCTACATTTTAAAGATCTAGTGGGTTTCTATGGTTTTCCAAAAACCTAGATTGTGAGTTATCTAAACCATTTGTCAAACTAGATACATGTCATTTGTTGTTTCTTTGTCTCTACAACTAACATTTTCTTGAAAAATATCTTATATGCATTATTAAGCTCATATCCCTATATTTTTGGAGTTTTGGTGTTTAATGGATGAGAATTGGTTTGTTTGGAGTATGAAATACATGGATCTTACACTACTATTGATGTTGGTCATTTTGGGAAGGTTAAGCCACATTTTAGGGTTTTGGGCTAAATGAGTTTGGCTTTTGGCTTAATGAGGATAGTCTTGACTTAATGATTATATTTTGTCTTAATATGACTTATGCTACCTATTGTGGTATATTTATGGAACTAGCGTATGTTCATGTACACATAAATGTGAAGATATGCCTTGGAACATATACATGGGAGTTATGTGCTTAATGAGCATGTTTTGGTGGTTTTGAAATTACCATGTGGAAATACTTGTCTATTATGATGGTAGGACCATTTTTATGAGAATTATATTTATTCTACTTGGAGTAGTTTCGTGTATTGATGTTTTACAAACTTGGATGAATCGTTAAGTAGGCACTAAGAGGATATAGTCTTGGGCGCCACCTTGGAGGTATGTGCCTAGACCTCCGCCTTTGGGGTAATGCCTTGGAGGTAGTCCACAATGTGTCGGGCCTTGTGGTACTACTCATGAGAGTAGATGCCAAGGTATATTCTCTCTTGAGGTGAAACTTGATTTTGTGTTTTGGGTCTCCCCCATTGATTCCATTTGTGAACATTCATTTATATGTACCGTTATTATATATTCTTGCATGATGTTTTCTTTGTTCAACTCACTAGGCATTTTGGCCTAACACTTGTTTGGTGTTGATGTGTATCTCTGGTTCTAGTGGCGCCATTTCTAAAAAGGTCTAGGCGGCCTTTAGTGTGAGCTTGGGGGAATGCCTATTTTAGTGATGCACCGTCCTTTGGAGTACATCTTGAAGTAGAGGCGACACCCCTTTTGTAATCTTTTATCCAGTGGAATTAGATTAGTTGGTTGTCGTTAAACTCCGTTAGATGTAACTAAACTTTTCGATGTTGTTTATATTTCCCCATTTTTGGGAGGCTCTCACTAACAATTTGTATCACTCTTCCGTTTTATGGAAGTTTTTATTTATCCCAATTTTTGGGGTGTTACAGTATGTTCTAAATGGACCATACTTAGTACCATAAAACGAGGGTGTCCCATTTCTTGCTACTTCGTCTCTCGTATGCTATGTTATATGCACGACGTCCTGAAACCGCTTCTTTAAGACATCATCCTAAGTAATTCAAATCCCGTCAATAATGGGGTCCCACTGATACTAGTTCTACAAAGATATCATTTAAATGAATCAGTTTCAATAACATAATTGGTATTTGATTTGAGTTATAGAGAAAAGTAAGTACAAACCTGAAAACAAGCCGGTATCGCATTGCAGACCTCACGAGGAACCAACTTCCATGTCGTCCACGTCTCATTGGACATGTTTTCAATGTCCCAATGATATCATTTGTGATCCTCACATCCTCAAATCTATAATGAGACTGATATAACACAACAAACGTTCATATAAATTATTTAAGTAAAATATATTATTATGCATTTAGAACAAAGTAGAGTTGTCTTTATGCGCTTGAAAGCCTAAGTGCAATGGTGCGACCATTTAAAAGTCAAACCATACATTTACAACCAATTTAAGTTGTGTTTGTGTACTTAAATGCCTAATATCAATAGTTCAATTATTTGAAAGTCAAACCATGCATTTAGATCATAGTAGAGTTTTGTTTATGCGCTTGAAAGCCTAAGTGCAATGGTTTGATTATTTGAAAGTCAAACCAAGCGTTTAGAACAAAGTAGAGTTGTGTTTGTGTGCTTGATAGCCTAAGTATAATGGTTTGACTAAATGAAATGTAAACCATGCATTTAGAATAAACTAGAGTTGTGTATGTGTGCTTAAAAGTCTAAGTGCAGTGATCCGAGTATTCGAAAGTCAAACCATGCATTTAGAACAAAGAAGAGTTGTGTTTGTGCGCTTGAAAGCCATGTACAATGTTCGACTAAGTAAAAGTTGGAGTTGTGTATGTGCGCTTAAAAGTCTAAGTGCAGTGGTTCGACTATTTGAAAGTTAAACCATGCATTTAGAACATATAATTATAGATAAGTTGCGAAAATAGGATACACGACCTTGATCCTGAATTATCTGGGGTGACAATTTACACATACTGAAATAGAAAAGAAGAAGGGTTGTCTTCTAGATCTGAGAGATAAAGATATCTCAAAGATATTGACGCCAATTCAAAATGGGTGATTTGCAAGTAACACAATGAATTCATTTTATAGCCTTCATTGCATTAAATGTTGTTCTTCAACTTTAACACGTGTCTCCGTATGATTTGTTGATCCATTCGTGCTTGTATTTTTCACTTCAGCCTTTTGTGTTGATGTAGACAAGCGTTAACCTTTCTCACCCTTTTGAGTGTACAGGGAACGGTAAGTATGACAAATATTTAAATAATACTTTGGAACATACTTAATAGGTAAAATTGCATCAAAATGGAACCAACTTTCACATGATTCCTATTCTGAGGAACCAACTTTAAAATCATCAGTTAGGGGCATGAATCAAACTTTTTATTTATTTAAGGGTCTGATTAATTTGTTGACTTGTTGATGATGACATCACTTAAATTTTTTTCCAACTAAGTTTACACGTCATTTTTATAATTATAAATATAAGTCTATAATGCTAACATGGCACATAAAACTTTTTATTCAAAAAACAATTCCACATCATATTTTATAATAAAAATAACTAAAATATAATTATAGAAAATTGACTAACTATAATTAATTGAATATAATTCCTTTATGTATCCCACATCTCATTCTTTCAAAAACAAAAACTTGAATTATCAAATTAAAGATTTGGTTCCACTGTGATCCATCATGCTTGCAGATAAATTGGCGAGAACACGTCTTGCAAAGCTTCCTATCTTGGACTCCAATTATCCAGAACAATATTTGGTGCAATCGAACACTAAAACTTATTTGATGATTGTAGTTTCTCAGAAGATGGATCTTTTGCTTCATTCGAATCTATGAATAAAGTGATGTGGAGATAGAAAAGTGGATATGTCGATAAAACCAACCATGGAGTATTAACAGATGACTGTTAATATCATACGTGATGAATGGCTTCGTCGACTGTCGGAAGAGAACGCCGAGCGGAGAGACGACAGAGGGGAAAAGCGTGAGCAACAACATAGGGGGAAGGTATGAGTGGCGGCTAAGGCTTGCAACGAGGGTAAATAGAGAGTGACGATGGTCACAATTGGAGAACTCAGTGGGAAACGAGACGATTGGTTTTTGATTTTGGGATATTAATATTTTAAGTTTTTTATTAATAAAATTGATGATATGGCTGTTAAACCAGATCTATTAGGTAATCATCAAATCATCTCATTGATCTTGAACACAATAGAGAATTACATATGATTGATGCACTTTCTCTCTCTAAAATGCTCTCACTTCTCTCTCTAGAATATTACAATTAAGTTCTCTTATTACAACTAGCTTCTCTCGTTGCTACTTGCTTAATAACTAAGCAAACCTATTTATACCTCTAATTACAACACTTTACAAGGTATTAAAACTAAACTTGTTTGACTTTCACATGACTTTGACTATTTTGACTTTTACTTTGACTTTTCATTTACATGACTTTTACAATAAATCTTGAATACAATATAATACCCTAACATTCTCCCCCTTTGGATTCAAGATTTAAAAAAAATTATGACAACAGTCTTCAGCTCTTGATCTTCAAAACTTTAACTTTGACTGTTTTAAACTTTGGAGCTCTAACAATCTTCAAACAGCTTTATCTTCACAAATTCACTTTGATTTAGATGCTTTGACAGTCTTCAAACTTTCAGCTTTGAAGAATCTTCAGATAAACTTGAAAAGTCTTTGTCTTTCTCTTGTAAAGTCATTCTTATTGAATACAATCTTCAACAAATTTTCATCAAGTCTTGAACACGAATTTCAGATCTTTGCAGCTTTGATCTTTGCAACTTTAGACTTTGAAGCTTTGTACTCAAACACTTTAAACAGTTTCTTGAACCTTGTATCTTCATCTCTTTGAACTTTGAACAATAACAATCTTTGAACATCGAACTCTCTCGAATCATCTAGAAACGTCTTCTTGACTTTGACAAATCTTTATGCTATTTCTCCCCCTTTATCTTTCATTGACATATCTCTCCCTTTTCTTCAGTATGTTATTTCTCCCCCTTTTTGATGATTGTGAGCATCATGATCATCAAAACTTTGTTCAATTTCAGCACTGTCATTGTTCACCACTAACATTCTCTTTCTTTTGATATGATATAGCCATCAATTCCAAAATAGATATATCTGAATCTTTTCAAATTCAGATATAATGAATGTGGTAACCCTGAAACAACATATGAATCAGTTAAAATGCATGTAAGTAGCATCGAGCCACTTAGTACAACGGATGTACTTTGGAAATGAGCTTTTTTTTATGTTCACTCCCCCAGGGCTTCCATTCAATCATCGAAAAACACAAAGGAATTTCTATGAACGTTATAACAAGAAAACATATTCCTTGTGTGTATGTGCATATGTAGGAATGTTTGAAGCAACTTATGCTTTTTCAGGCTCAAAGTGTGTAAACTGTTGAGACAGCAACAAGTTTTCTACGGACTCGATGTGCATGATCGAAGTGCGAAGGTGGGGGCAAACTTCCTTCTTTTTCAATATCCAAATCTTCCGAGTGAAGATCAGATAGATTATATGATGCGTCCCCATGAAAAATTGAAACATTTCTTTGTTGAGAAAGAAATGAGTAGCTGGTGGGGTTAAAGCAAGAGTTGTCGTAAGAAACAAACAGCAAGACTAAACTGTTTCCCGGATGAACGTACCGATTGAAACTTGCCGGATAAAACGAACTTCCCGGATAAATTGTTTCCGAATGAAAATGGATTACCAGATAAAGATGATTCTCGGACAAAGATAAAGTTGTTTATCGATTGAAACTTCTAGACTAAAACTTACCGGATAAATTGTTTAGTGCTTGAATGAGATTTTCCCGGATAAGATTGATTACCGGAAAGCCGCATTGTTTGACCAAGGTTGTAATCCAAGACTTCACTTCTTTGAATTCTTTGACTAAAAGTCAAAAATGTTTTAAACAAATGCAATCTGTCGCCGGATACCTGTGATAAATCAAAAACTCACAAACAATATTTTGACAACTTCCAACAAAAATTTGGATAAAAAACATGATCTAAATCTTTTTACTCAAGAACACTATGAATATCTTCAAGAACATCATTAACCCAAAGATTTCAAAAAATGAACTTTATGCAACAAAACTTGAAATTTGTGATTGATTCATGTCTAAAACGTATTTTTAGAAACAAATTCACACAAAAATCAATCAAAACAACACTAAATCGCAACATTGAATCTAAAAAAAATTCACAGCTCACTTTTTCAAGAACACAATTTTTTTACAAATCCTTCAAATTCTTCAAATCTTGATGCGATTTTGGAAAGATTTTGACGCAAAAACAATATATGATTGTTAGGGTCAATTTATGTTGATTTAAAGTTCAGGGTTTAAACTGTAATTCTTTATTTTAAGCCTTATTAGTAAACGGGCCGTGGGCTTGTTAACCATAGGCCCGCCATATAAATAGATAGCTTAGCCTTAGAAAATAGGCTAGTTGTCTCATTTTGCTTTCATCACTCTTTATTGTAATTCTCTCTAATATTGAAAGCTTAATCAGAGATGACCAGTTGAAATCGTTACATACATTGTTTATCTATTTGATTTCATTATTGTTGCACGGATCTGGATTTAACAATTGGTAACAGAGCAGACGGACGGATTCGATTCAAAGTGCAAAATTCGATTTCTGGTAAATATTATCTTATTCACGTCTGTGTTCTTGATAGAATTTCAATTCTTTGATTCTGATTAAATTGATCGATTTCGCTTATTGGGTATTGTTAGCATCATTACTATTAGTGATTCTGCAAATTTTCACATCTTAATTCGATCGTTTGAGTGGTTTATTAAGCAATTTAAGATCAAAAGTTTTGGTAGTGTTCTTGATAAAAATCGGATTTTTAGCCATCAAAACTTGTTATTTTTGCTTCAAAATCGAGTTGGTTAGTGTTATTTTTGTGTTTGGTAGTGTTTCTAATATTTCAGGAACATTATTGAGCAACCCTAGTTAATATCCAATCGATTTTCACAAGTCAGCCGTTCTTTCCGGGTAAAACAGTCGCGGTTTCCGGACAGTTTTAAACTTTCCGGATAATCGCGTAATTCTTTCGGACACGTCCACACTTTCCGGGTAAGTCTTCTAATTCCATACTTTTCGGGTATATTTGTTCCGGAAACCCAAAGTTTCCGGTAAAATAGTTTTTCCGGATAACTCCACGTTTTCGGTAACCTATTTTCTCCGGATAACTCAAAGTTTCCGGCTATATAGATTTTACCCGGAAACCCATTCCATCCGGAAAGCCTTTTTATCCGGAACCTTTTGCACCCGGTAAGCTCTTCTCGTCCGGTAACTACAATTTTCCGGATTCTTTATCCGAAAACCACCCGGATTCCATAATCCGGGAGCTTTCTGAACCCTCATTTTTCAAAATTTTCTAGGGACCCCCATGCTAAGTCGCAGGAGGGGGACATTTAAGTATCCTTGATACTGTTTCACTTTGAATCGAACCATCGTCTGACGATCAGTCCAGTGCAACTGCAGATGTCTCCAGCCGATGAAGAAAAGGCAACGACAAGTCAGGTATGTGAATCTAACCAACAAGATTTCTTGAATCAAATGCAATCACTTGTTGAACAGGCAGATTCCTTTAAGGCCACCACTAAAGAACAAAAGATTGAGATTAGATCACTAACCAAAAAGCTAGATGTTCAAATGCGAATAACAGAAAAATACAAGTCTGAAAATGCTATTTTAAAGGAGAAATGCAAAAATCCTTCAATAGCACCTAAAGACTTAAGGGCCAGATTATCTGAACTTCAGTCTCAGTTTGATCAGTGCATGAATGAGAAAGAAGAACTTGTTTATCAATGTTCCTCTCTTCAAATTCAGCACAAGGAGTTTGTTGCTAAAATTCTTGATCTTGAAACCAAACTCCACAAAAGGGGTCAAACTGATCAAACCATCTTTCTGAATAAACCCAAGGAGTTCACTTATTTTAACAAAGAATGGGGTATCGGATATGATAACCCACATTATTTGAAAAAGGGAAGATGGTATACACCAACTTTGTATGATTTTGCATGTTTTGGGTTAGATAAAAAGTATCCGGAATATGCCATTCAATGGACTGGTCCTCTTGAACCTGAAAAGGAAGAGGAAACCAAGGAATATAAGCGTGCACACAAACGAGGAATACAACTTCCGTTTTGTTAGGAACCTTTGAATAATTCCTATAAAAAGAACAAAAAGTATCTCTCAAATAACTACTTCGACCCTTACAAGGTTGCTAAGCCTAAGGATTCCTCCAAAAAGGATGAGGACCAAGCACCTGCAACCAAGAATGAGACGGATGAGTTTAAACTCTATGTTCCCCCTCTCATCTTGGAAGCAAAGATTGTCGAGTTGGAGAAGTCGTTTGAGAAAGAAAGGTCTGTTTTTCAAAACGAAAAGAAAGCACTAATATCTGAGATTGAGAAACTCAATTCTGAGAAGCTTGAGAATCCACAACCGGTCAAAACTGAAACTGTGTCTGATGAAGGACTGGAAATCCTTCGGGAAGAAGTCACGAAACTCACATCAAAGCTGGCTGCCTTGGCAACAGATGCGATGCAAGAGTATGCAAAAAATGGTCAGCGCCAAGAGCAAATTGACCAACTCAATTCTGAGAAGCAGATTTCCCCCGAATCTTCCTCGAATTCATCTGATACGTCTTCGTGCAAAGTTTTCCTAGGTAAAATATCTACCACACGAGACGGTTATGATTCTCAAGATGAGTTTGTTAAAAGGAATTTAAACTCTGATTTTTTCCTAGCTTCCGCACCGAATTCCCCAAAGCACACTGACACTAAGTGTTCCTCGTCCTCCTCACCTATTCCAAGTCCTGCAATTCTGGAGATAAATTTTTCTGAATACATGAACTCTGAAGGTAACTCTGATGGAGAGTTTGAGTCGTTCCCTTTCGATAAACCTCTTCCGAGCCATAGTGATTTTCTGTCACCAGCGGTAAATCGACCGGTCAACTTTCAAAAGGGTGATTGTTCTAAAACAAAGACCCCAGCTGTGATTAAAATTTCTAAAATGAAGCCTGTTTCTCAAAAACAATCACAGCCGAGGCAAAAGACCGAGTGATTGCCTGCCAAAATTCCTGGTTCCTCAAAAGTCACTGACCGCACTGTCCCTGTTGTTTCGGATAAAACCGGTCGCGCTAAACAAGAAAAACCAAAGTGGCTAAAGAAGGAACCTGTCAAGAATGCTGCATCAAAGTCTTTCCCTCCTGTCTGTAATTCTAGGATAAACAAAGACAATTATGCTTGGAATCATTGGAATCATTGGAATCATTTTGAAGTTTCTTTTCCAATTAAACTTAATTCTCTTAATCAATTGATTCAGTTATCGCGTGATTGTTTATGTTGTTCTAATTGTGGTTGGAATGATTTTGATGATATTCAGAATAATGATTGGTTTGGGTCGTATCACATGTGTAATTTATTTCCCAAACGCAAACCCCGTAATAACAAGAGAAAATACCATAAACAACGGGGTTCTCAAACAGAGGTTAAACCACAACGGGAGACCAAACCCATTCCTAAACGGGTTGCTCCTACCGAGGTTAGACCGGCACCCAGGAGGCGGCATGCTACAAAACCTGTTCCTCCAAAAGGTATAAATTCTACACCTAAGAGGCAACATGTGCCAAAACCAGTTACTCCAAACGGTGTACAATTTGCACCTAAGGGGAAGTCTGAGTCAAAGCAAGTTCCTTCTCGAGGTACCAAACCTAACCCTCCGGGACCCAGGCAAATCTGGGTACCCAAGGTCCGCTAATTTTGTTTTGCAGGACGGTCATGTGTGTTACTTAGACTCTGGATGCTCCACACACATGACCGAAAGGAGGGAGATGCTCACGATCTACAAGGAAACACATTAAGAAGACGTGAGATTTGTCTATACCTGTAATTTCACGACTGCTCATGTGTTTAGGGGGAGCATGATCAGCCATCAGGTAAGTATACTCTACTATTGAGGGGGAGCGTCACACACAAGTTTTTAAATGCTGAAAAGTTTTTTTGTGTGTGTGGATACTCCCGTGTGCATTTCACACTACGCGTACATTCTGAGGGGGAGCATCCAACTGGATGTTCATCAGTTGAGGGGGAGCGACACAGTGTTTTTCTTTAAACGTTTAAAAGTTTTTTTTCTGTGTGTCGGACTCTCCATTGCACAAGTTTGCAATATTCGAGGGGGAGCAAAGTAATCCCCACGCTCAATTTGAGGGGGAGCGAGAGAAGGTTCGTTTCTTAAATCCACATAGTCCTATTTCTGCAAAATCAACAAGGACATGAATTTTTTTTAAAAATCCAGAGTTTCCGGACAGGTATCCGGAAACCCAATCTGTCCGGATGCGTTTCCGGACCGGGTCCCTATCCAAAAAAAAAATCAATTCATCCGGAATCCTTCGTTGTCCGGATAGTTGGGTTTGTCCGGTAAGCTTTGCACTTCCAGTGTGTTGTCCGGACACCTTTGTTCCATCTATCCAGTACCTGTTTTCCTACTGCCAGTCCTCAATCTGTCTTAGATTGATCCATTTACAGCAAAGGTACGCGCCGGAACTTGTTTATCTGTCTTGTTTACTAACTTTGGATCTTTTACAGATATTCCATGGCGGATCAGCAACCTCAACAAAATCCGAGGGGGAGCGTCACACTGTTTTCTTAAAAGTCTAAATTTTTTTGAGTTGATGTCTCCCAAGTAAATAACACTCTCAATCCGAGGGGGAGCAAGTCAATCCCCATGTATGTTTTGAGGGGGAGCAGGATTATATCCGTACTATGCATATGCCTGAAACCCTACCTGTGATAGCATATAGCCAAGAGTTAGGGAATCCTATGGTCCAGCCAGCGCCGAAGGGACCTTCCCCGGGACATAGAACATGTGAGAAGGAGGGAGTTAAGGTCGAAAGCGAACCAAAAAGATTGAGCCATAAAGATAACGAGGCTCCAGAGCGACCCCAACCGAGTGACATCCGGGTAGCCACATTTGCTATCCCGTCTCATACGTTGGGACGGGATATTGAAGAAGCATCCGTGGACCCAACGGAGCAATTGCACGACCCCCTCATCCACTCATTTGTCTCTCAAAAAATGGATGTTTCAGTTTCTCACGGGGAAATAGCACAACTTCCGCCGGTCTCTCATTCAGAGAGTTCTGGTGTTGAAATAAGAGACCAGCAGCCCCCGGTCTCGCCATCATTTCGTGCACAATCGAGTCTAGAGCCACTTGATATTTTAAATTCTTCGGTTAGGACACAAGAGGTACAACACCAAGTCGAGATTCTTCGTGAATCGACCGAAACGTCTGTAGTGTCTCCGTCTGCCGAAACACGAGGATCAGACGGAAATCCTACCACAGCTACCATCTTGCCAACTGTGAACGTAGGTGGCTCTGCCTCTCAAGTAGATGCCTCAACGGGTAACCTAAGTGGTCCCGGAGTTAGTAACCCAGACTTTGTGTCGCATGGGTCCCTGTACAGCACCCTCAAGACTGTCCGAGAGGCAATGGAACTGCATGTCGCCACCGAGCTCGCCAAATTAATCAAAGGCAAAGCGAAGATCGTTGAAGCTGAAACCGCTCCTCCACCTACCTACTCGGTGGAAACTCTCAAGACGATGCTTCTAGCCCAATTGCTCCAGGATTCCAATGCCTCGCCCGAAGCAGACCTGATCACCGTTCTGAAAACACAGGTCACTGCTCCTTCCACATCAATTACCTCTCGACTGGATTGCATTGACTCGACTCTCAAGGACTACAACCGAGCGCTCACAACGCTGTTCGAGAGAGTCCGCTCACTCGAAGACACCTGTAAGAGTCAAGCAGGCGGTCTGAAACGTAAGCACGATGACCAGGATGATCCTGATCACCGTGAGGGGGAGAAATGACAAAGACTAAACGAGACCGCCCAGATCCTCACTGCTGAAACTACATCTGTGGTTCAACAGGAAGCTTCAACTACGGCTACTACAACCGGAACAGATCCTGAAGCCGAGTTACCTTTAGCTGAGATGGTGATTGATATGGATATATCAGATGAAGAAGATCCGACGGTTGAAAAGCCCGAGGGTTCAACACAGGGATTGATCGACTTTGACTCATCAGACAGACCTCTACTGGATATGATAGATCTAGACTGTGAAGCCAACCCGAAGACCGAAGATGCATGGTATCAAAAAGCCTCCAGTGCCGCAAATCTCCAGGTAAATTTGGTCTTCCCCACTGATGAAGACGACAACATTGACTATGATCAGTTCCTGCTCCAGAATTTTTATGGTACTTTTCCCGTTCACTATGCTCAACCCACTGGAACTTCAACAAGACCTGAAACTACTTCTGCCAACATTCCGACAACTCCTCTGCAAACGACAGCTTCTGATCTTCCTCCCCCTCCTCAGCAACAAATCCGTTGGGAGAAGATCATGGTACTTATTCCTCATCTGTAGGAATCTTTGAAGAAGTTGTTCGTCCACAAGCTTCTCCCGATCGAGCCGACCTTTTGCCTTGGTATTTACAACCTCAACCCCGAATACCAACGGCGCTATATCAGCACAATGCAGTTGTGTCTACCAGTCAGCCAAGTCAGAACCAAGCATCAGATCACAGAGGTACTTAACATTCATTCAAGACGCATCATGAAAATCGTTTACCCAGTATTCACTGTCCGACGTGAAGATGGGAATGAATGGAAATTCTCTGAAGCCGACTTCCAGCACCTCCGGCCGTTCGACTTCCTGGCTATTCTGAAAGACCTTCGTAAAAGAACCATCCGACCGCTTGAAGTTACAAAGGCGCTCGAAGCTGTTCGTCGATACCTGGTCCGTACCATTATGATGTCATATCTAACGGATTTTCAAATGGCTGTCGAGAACAGGGCGAAGAAGGTAAATCTGATAAAGCCGAATCTGAAAGCTCCTAAATTGAATATGTATCCCGAGAACGCTATGCTTTTAGAACCAGAATTTGGGATCGTCTTCATTAATGAACAGAAAGAGAAAAGATTTCTGCGGTTCAGTCAGGTAGAAAGATTCTGCGACGGCACACTCCTCAAAGTTTGAGATGCTCTTCGAAAGATCATTCATCACGAGTCTGAAAATCCAAGGGTTTCGTATGTTCCTAATCCGAATGAAATAACTGCTCGGAATGCCTTAGAATTGGTTGAAGATCGCATCGACTACCGCCGTGCTATCAGATGCTTCAAGATTCACTTCGCGCTTCGCAAAAGATATGTCTACAACTGGCGAGAGCTAGAGCGCGAACTCGAACTTCAAATCAAAGGGGGAGATTGTTAGGGTCAATTTATGTTGATTTAAAGTTCAGGGTTTAAACTGTAATTCTTTATTTTGAGCCTTATTAGTGAACGGGCCGTGGGCTTGTTAACCACAGGCCCGCCATATAAATAGATAGCTTAGCCTTAGAAAATAGGCTAGTTGTCTCATTTTGCTTTCATCACTCTTTATTGTAATTCTCTCTAATATTGAAAGCTTAATCAGAGATGACCAGTTGAAATCGTTACATACATTGTTTATCTATTTGATTTCATTATTGTTGCACGAATCTGGATTTAGCAATGATGATGGAGAAACACTTTGCAATCAAAGGCAAATCCAAAAACACACTAAAAAATCAAAACCCATTTTGTGTTCTTCACCATCTTCAAGAACACGATTTTCTTCAAATTTCTTCAATTCTTGATCAATTTTGGACGAATTTGTGTGCATAATTCTTCTCCCAAAGCTCTGATACCAATTGTTAAACCAGATCTATTAGGTAATCATCAAATTATCTCATTGATCTTGAACATAATAGAGAATTACATATGATTGATGCCCTTTCTCTCTCTAGAATGCTCTCACTTCTCTCGCTAGAATATTACGATTAAGTTCTCTTGTTACAGCTAGCTTCTCTCGTTGCTACTTGCTTAAACACTAAGCAAACCTATTTATACCTCTAATTACAACACATTACAAGGTATTAAAACTAAACTAGTTTGACTTTCACATGACTTTGACTATTTTGACTTTGACTTTGACTTTTCATTTACATGACTTTTACAATAAATCTTGAATACAATATAATACCCTAACAATGGAAACATAATATCCACATAATGTTTTTTTAATTGTTACTTTGCCATGTCATATTAAATTATCGGTTACATGCAGGCTAACAAGACCCTTAAATAAACATAAAGTTTTGTCCATACCCCTAAATGACGATTTTTAAAGTTGTGTAGATCCCAGTTTGATCAGGTAACAACGAATAAACGAAACGATTAATCTTATTGAATGATTCAAAAAAGTTACAAGATTGGATTGATAAACATAACTCCCTCTATATATAATCTCTATTAGGCTCATACACTTGAATGATTAATCTGAACCTAATTCTCAAGGAAAGAAGCCTTAAATACCAAGGCTTAATGCATAAAGCCCATGGCCCATATTTCCTAAACTAAGCCCATTTATCTTTAATAAGGCTTTTACAATTAATAATTAAACTAATTAAACTCTATATAATTATTTATATAACTTTCTAATATGTAGGACATTTATGGTCCTAACAATCTCTCTCTAAAGTTATATAAAGAAAAAACGGTTTTGAAATCTTCAAGTCTTGATCTTTGAGATGCTTTGGTGTTGCTTGTCTTCATGACTTTCAACGCTCCCCCTTGAATAAATCTCTTAATCTTCATATCTTCAACTTTAAGAACTTGTAGAACCAATATGCTCGAAGGAAGAAATAATGATTTGTAGCGAACACCAATTAGAAGAATTGATCACGTGAAAATACTTTGAACTCTTTTCGGAACTGATCAAATATCAGTTACTCCCCCTCAACTTGATAATTCGTGTTTCTTTGAATTTGTATCATTACTCCCCCTCATGATGAGTAGGAGCATCCGTAGCATCATGTACTTTCAAAGACGAAATAGATGAGTAGCAAAATACCAGATAAAACATTTTAGTAACCAATATAGGGTAAATATCTAACACAGAAACACAAAAGTAACTGTTATCACAACAATTAAAATAATTGTGTGGCCTATGTTCAGAGTTGGCATCGGGGTATCTCTGATAGGACTTCTAGTTATCATTGAAGTAAAATTTAAAAAATTACTTCTCAAACTATTCCGGCAATATCACGAATGTATGCGAGTGGAATCACAAAGACTCGTGCATGTGTGAAAGAGATAATTTATATCTGTTTTGGCTCAAAAATTGATTTAACTTGGGACTTAAGTTAGAAATCAATAGAGACAGTGCGTAGAATATGAAGTTCGGAGACCGGAGCGGATGTCTTCCTTTTTCAATATCTAAGACCTCCGAGTGAGGAATATATAGAGTATGCGTTATTTCTACGTGCATTTATGAAACAAGCATCTGTTGTGAGATACTTGAGTGGCTAGGTGGGGTGACACGAGTTATCGACACTGGGTCCATGTCTGTTTCAATATTCATCTCCAAAGAACGAGAATGAATAGATTGTGTGGTTACCCGGATAACTAACTCGGTTTGGTAAGGACCAATAAATCTTTTAAGTCCTGTCACATCCTCACCAATTTTCTTTTCACTCCGAACTCATCTATCAATCTAGACACCTCACTGATATCTATAAATGGATGTGTTTCTTGGGTAGGTCCTTCCGGTTCTGGATAGACCATAGAAACGATATAAGCCCTAACACTCCTTTAGTGAAGCAAATAAAACATTGAAGCACACATTGAAGTACGAGTCCTGAACTGATTTGTTCAGAAGTCAAAGCATTTAAGAACGAGTCCTGATCTGAGATGATCAGAAGTCATTAAAATCATTTCAAATATAGGATTTCAAGAAACAAGATCAAGCGCTAATCAGATTGACTCTTTGAGCACATTATGTTCAAAAAAGAAACAATGATCAGAAGGTTTAATTGTGAAGAACAAGTCACAATTAATGTGTCAGATAAGAATTGAATCATTTACAAGAAATAGCGAACTTGGAAAACAATTAGGAATTCAAACGAGTGTATTTCCATCGAAAAATCATCGAATATGTGAGACATAGAAATAACTAAGTCAAGGAAACATAACACGTGGCAATCATGGAAGTTAAAGTTGGAGAATAACAAACGCAAGTAAGTTATTCAGAATGAATTACCACGGTTCTTTGAATTCACTGAAAAATTCATGTATGTGTCAAATACCTGATGCTCCCCCTCAAAATTGGTGTAACCTTTTATTACTGTCATGTGAAAGGACTATTCTGAATTGTGTTACACATGACATTCCTGCAAAACAGATCAGAAAGATTTTGGTATCCATGTTTTGATGGATCCTTGTTAGTTAGATGCCTTGGCTTTAAAATGGGGATTGGGGATGCTATAAGAACCATACCAATACTTAGCATGTTCTTTATTCACAAAGTCACTTGTTCCACAGTAAGAACAACACAGCTTCTGTGTAGATAAGCTGATCAGCTGATTAACAGAGTGAACAGGATCAGTTTTCACAAAAGGTTTAGTGTGGAAAGCTTTGTTGTTCTTGTCACTCTTAACAGAGACAAATGACTTTGGAGCAGGAGCGGATCTTTTAGCTCTCCAAACCATGTTTACTTTCTTGAAAGATTGATTATCTGATTTGTCAATAATAGGGTCATAAAACATATTAGAAGTACGACTCTGATCTTTTGAAGAGCTATTTGATCTAATGCAGGTCTTTGAAGAAACATTTTTGTGGATAGAACTTGGAGCAGTCTTAGAAAAGCAAACTGAATTAGTTGAATCACCGTAAAGAGATTGATCAATAGTATCTGAACTAGCAAGATTGGATGATTCAACATCAGAGTTTTTTATGTCAAGTTCCTTGTCATTGTTAACCAAAACATTGTTCTTCTCAAACATTACATCTAACTTCTTTTGGAGATCAGATTTTAGCCTCTTCTCTATCATAATGTCAGTTGACAAAACAGATAATTTCTTTGTAAGCTTAGAAATCTCAGTCTGAAAGATCTTTCTTTCGATTGCAAAATCATCTTTCAGACTCTTTGCTTAGTATGTCTAATTCTTTCTCCAAATCGGTTATTTTCAAAGAAAGTTCTCCATTCTCTTCAGTAAAAGATTTGCGTTCAATTTCAAACTTCTCTCTTTCTAAAATCAGAACCTTCTCAAAGTCAGAGATCTGTTTTGAAAGTTTTAAACATATAAGCTCAAGACTCTTCTTCTCTTCCAGAGATTTCTTTGAAAAATCAGATTGCTTTTGTATAAGCAATTGTCTTTCCTTTGCAAAACCTTCTTTCTCTTTTTTCGAATACCTTTTCAAAAGTAGTTAGTTTATTTTTAAGTTCAAGGTTTTCACAGTTCAAGAGTTTACCTTTCTCTTCAAGTGCCTTCATGTCGTCTGGCGATGTCAATTCGGAAATCTTCCTTTTCAGCTCAGTGTTTTCAGTTACTAGGATCGTTGCCTTTTCTTCAGATTTAACAAGCTTCTCAGAACTATTCCAGATTTGAAATTTCTGTTCCTTCAGTTCTTTGAAGTATTTGCTGCATAATTCATCCGATCGCTTGAGATTCTCTTTAGATAATTTTATCATTTCTTTACACTCTCGATGTAAACAATATATCGACATTGTTACCTGAAAAACAAAATTGATCGTTGATCGGTGTTACTTTGAAGAATAAAAAAAATGCGGAAGAAAAATCAAAAATTTAAATCAGAAAACAAATCTAAAAATAAATTTGTTTCCAAAAATCAAATTCTGATTTATCGAATTCGGACGAACAAAACAAAAACAAACTTCGAGAATGAAACCTCTAAGAAAATAAAACACGATTAGTTCAAAGAGTCGCAACGAATCATATAAAATGATAAAAGTCGCTAATAAGTGCAAATCGTCGCAAATAGTCTCAAATTGTCACTAAAACTCAAATCATAAAACTATGCGGTTTCATTCAAACCGTCACTAAAGCTCTCAAATCGAGTGTTAAAAAGAATCGCTACTTTCGATAAAAACTCTCAATCACGAGACGTGCGGTAACTTGGGTACCGATCAGATCCATGTGATTAACTTTCAAAAAGTTGAGACGACTTCGTGCGAAATAGATGCAAAAGATCGAAACTTTGTGATGTACGATTCACAATGTTTCGCGGTTAAATAGGTTTACCGATAAAATGAGCTTACTGATCACAACTTACCAACCAAAACTTAACGGATGATTGAGATTCCCGCAAAAAGAACACTTACCGGATGAGATTACCGGATAAAAGATAGTTCCCGAAAAAAACTTAATTCCCGATAAGATTGTTTCCCGGTTGAGGTTGTTTCCGAATGAAAAAGCTTTCTGGATAGAAGCTTAGTTTCCGGATGAAAATAAATTTCCGGATGAAGAGAACTTTCCGATCAAAGAATTGTTCCCGGTTGCCGCAAATTTTGATCAATTCCAATAAAATCAATAACCTTTTGTTTGTTGAACACGTGGACCAAAATGTGAATTGCAGCAAAATTGTTATGAATGTGATTTGTGGATGATACGGTGGTCAAACAACGCATACACAAAAAAATATTCAATAATAGAGGCTTACGTGAAACGGACACACACATAGCAGCAAAATCACGCGCAAAATAGGAGAGCATCCAGAAAAGGCATGTATTGTGCAGTAAGGGTGCGTTTGGTATGCTGAACAAGGTGGAACAGGACAGAACAGAACAGGTTTGTCCCATGTTTGGCATGACCATATATGGAACACGCTAGAACTAGCTGGAACAAAGATGGGACACGCTTGTCCTTCCCCAACCCCTGGAATAAGACAGAACACGCCTATTTTCCCAACCTACCCTTCCAAGAATAACCAAAACCTATGTTCATCTTCTTCTACATCGATCGTCTTCTTCTGCTACTTGCTCCAGGTAACTCACACTAAACCCATCCATCGTCTTCTTCTTCTCCACTTCTCCTATCGACTTCCACGCACTGATTTCTTCTCCACACACTGATTTCTTTCATTGACTTCTTACCTGCAAGAAATTCAGGCAAAAAAACCCTAATATCGTCTTCTTCTTCTCCACTGTGATTTTGTGCTTAGCAACGATTTCTTGTAATCATTTTTTGCTTAGCATCGATTCTACATTGATTTTCTGTAATCGTTCTACTTAGCATCGATTCTGCATCGATTTCTTGTAATCGATTTTTTCTAATCGATTTCTTGTAATCGGTCTTCTTAGCATCGATTTTATAAGGCAACAGAAATAATCGTTCGACCTTTTCACATTCAGGAAAACCATCCCTGTCATCGCATCTGCTTAATCAGGTAATCGACCTCCATACCTAATCAGTTAATCGACCCTGTATTCAAGATGAGGATTATTTGGTAAAAAACACATTAAAAAACTCAGACTTGTTTTTGGCTAATCTATGTTTTTGATTTTACAAGTGATCTATGAATTACGTTTGTTGATGCATGATGAACTTTTGTTAGAATGATTATTTGGTAAAAAACACATTAAAAACTCATTAGGGGTAAATTGGTCATTTAACCGGTCCCGTCCTGTTCTGTCCAGTCCTATCATGTCTTACCAAACGCTGGACAGCTGTTCTGTTCTGTTCTGTTCTGTTCTGTTCTGTTCTGTCCTGTCCTGTTCTGTCCTATCCTGCAACCAAACGCACCCTAAATGGAGTCATCCGGAAATTATTATTCGGATTGATTCATCCGGGTAGATGATGCATCCGGAAAAAAAAGAATCACCCGGAAAGGTGATGTGTCCAGGAAAAATTGGTACCCGGAAAAATTAACTGGAAACAAAGGTGTCCGGAAAATTTTATCAGGGAACTTTTATTTTATCCGGGAAACTAGTTTATACGAAAAATTTACCTGGAAAGATTAGGGTTTATGAAATAAACCCGTATGCGGCTGTGTTTCTTCCCTTCGACACTTGCACTTCTCAAAAACTCATCAAACACGCAGAAAATCAATTAAAATCGCAGATTTATCAAAAAATTGATGAATACCAAGAATGCTTCGAAAATCAAAAATTCCAAAACTTTCAAAATTGAAACGAAGAAGAAAAAAAAACGATCACAAACTGATTAAAATCAAAATCTAACAATATAATAATATCTAATCAATAAGATAAAATAAATAACCACTTTGCAAACCCGATTGATGACCGATTCACCAAAAAAAAGCTGCACTACGTCGAACAGAAAACGAGTGCCTTCTGGACCTCAAACGACAATCTCCGCCGTTCAGAATGTAGACCAAGATGTCGTGAAGCTACTGTCCAAAAATCGCGACGATCCGACGGTTCAAACTCCGGGAATAGACAAAACGGCACAGCTGCGTTTTCCAGAAATTGCATACGAATTTTTTCTTTGTTTTTTCTTGCTTTCGATTGGCTTCTTCAGTTTCTTCAAATCACCGATTCGGCTTTGATACCACGTGTTTGATCCCAGTTTGATCAGGTAACAACGAATAAACGAAACGATTAATCTTATTAAATGATTCAAAAGAGTTACAAGATTGGATTGATGAACATAACTCTCTCTCTCTCTCTCTCTCTCTCTCTCTCTCTCTCTCTCTCTCTCTTATCTCTATTAGGCTCATACACTTGAATGATTAATCTTAACCTAATTTTCAAGGAAAGAAGCCTTAAATACCAAGGCTTAATGCATAAAGCCCATGACTCATCTTTCCTAAACTAAGCCCATTTATCTTTAATAAGGTTTTTATAATTAATAATTAAACTAATTAAACTCTATATAATTATTTATATAACTTTATAATATGTAGGACATTTATGGTCCTAACAAGTTGGTTCCTCAAAATAAGAATCATGTGAAAGTTAGTTCAATTTTGGCGCAATTTTCTCTACTTAATACTAGCACACTTTTGTATGTTCTCATAGTTTAGGATGAGAGTCATGAAGAGTTGGTGAACCAAACTTGTAAAAACCCAACATTTCTAAACAATACATTTCATATAAATTAAATATCCCAAATTCGCATCTCTAAAATTTCTTACATAATATCCAAAAATGGTTGGCGGAAACAACCTACACAACTGAGAAGTAAACTAAGAAAAGCTATAGTGTCGCTACACTATCCATCTTTCTCTTGCTAAAGCCCTGCTTACTTGCTAGAGCCTTTCTGTACCTGCTTACCTGAAAAGGGTTTTATTTGAAAATGCGAGGGTTAGACCATGAGGTCTAGTGAGTCCCTCCAACAGTTATCAAAGCATTTAAATACAGTTCATCTTTTCAGCATCAAACATTTATACTCAACACATTTAAAAATCGTATACGGACTAAAGTCCGCCTCCTCGTAATCTGACACCCTGAAGCCACCCGAAGGTGACAACGAGTCAGCCTCATGCTGCCTTGCGGAGCCTCGCTCCTGGCATATAGGGACCTCCCTTCCCGCACGAGAGCTGGCGGAACGACTCTCCCGTCTTTGCCAGTTTACGTCTCCTTGATGTATGCATACATTCTACATAAAACTTTAAACAACTTTCATGCAATTAAAGCATAATAATAAAGCATGGCAATTCTCAACATTCATAACATATTTTGAAAACACGTTAAAAGCCACACATTTTAGTTTAGAAAACTCACCTGGCTTGCTTGCTCCAAAGCTCCTCACTTACACTTCCGATCTCTAGGTGGAACACCTATTATATTAATAACGTACGTCATGATTCGTTCATTTATTACTCGAGTTAAATCCCGAACTCAACCCAAACTTATCTAAGTTTGTAGATTCCACTTCTAGTCCACAAGTCATAATTAATGGTCTTTGCTTATTTATCCAATTGAAATGCTATAACGGATCCATTAATTTACCCGACTCTAGGTTTCCCCCGACATAAAATTATAACTCTCGATTCTAAATATCAAAGACGGATCATAATAATAATAATATGACCAAATTTAATAAATGGACTATCGATTACGTACTAGGCCCCTTTTAATAATTATAGACTTTAATAATAAATTAAGCCCAATACAATAACTAAGCCCAAAAAGGATTTTAGAAATCTTTCGGCCCAACAACTAAATCGGCCCAACACTCGAATCGGCCCAAAAACTAAACTTGAACATTTCTTAACTTTGAAAATCCGTTAAACCCATAAGGAAATACTGATTTGATCATTGTGACACCTTTACATACTTTACATAACTACACCCATAACATTTAAATCCTTAATTTTGCACAAAACGACTAAATTTTAAAATTAACCAAAACAATTTGACTTTTTGTAAAAGTCAACTGTTTTGAGCATAAACTTTAATCTATCATCAAAAGCAACCATTTAAACCCAACCTCAAACCTTCCATTTCAAATCTAAAATTAATTAAGACATTCAATTAGTCCATACCAACATACTAATTTTTAATGTTATAGTCCATTACTACCCTCAACATGAACCCACAAAACATTTGATTTATAAATAGTTTCTAATAACCAATCCTTCCTAAACATTTCATTTGATGAGGTTTTAAGCCTTAAACGCATATTCTTTACATAATCCCGTTTCAACTACCTTTTAATCCAACAAAGTTTAAATAAACCAATGCTTTCGATTAAATTAGCAAACCCATTTTGATTAGCATTTAGAGTTTCCAACTCAATCCCAAACACTAGGAACAAAACCAAGAAGAAAATTGCTTAGATTATATACCTGAATTTTGTTAAGAACTTCTCTTCTCCTCCTCCCAATTCGCATGAAAACCAACTCAACCTTCACCTCCGGCGACCACCACCGACAACCGCCACCGACGGCGACCACCCGGACTGCCTAAAACGATGCTTCTCCCTCGTCATCTCCCTCTCTCCTCGTCGTATCTCTCTCTCCCCCGTCGACTGTCTCTCTCTCTCTCGCCGGCTCTATCTCTCTCCGGCTCTCTCTCTCTCGCCGCTGCTTCTCGGCGCACACACTGGACACACACACACAAGAGTATTTTTCTTTCTCTCTGATTTTCCTTTCACGAAGAACACAAGGGCTCTCATGGTGTTTCATTCTCTTCTCCTTCTTTGTGCAGCAGGTACACATGCCCCAAAACCCTAAAACAATGGGTTTCCTAATTTCCTCAGCCACATGCGGCGCACCCACATAAAAGAAAGGGATTTAAATTCCAAATTTTCACATTCTACCCTCATTCTTATCGAAATAAACAAATACAACCCTCCCCTTAGCTTCCATTTAATTCTCATAACCTATTTGGGTTATTACAATCTCCCCTCCTTAAAGGAATTCCATCCCGGAATTCACTCCAAAGATAATCGGTGCGATAGATAATCAAAGCTTGAATCTCACTCTCGGAATAAATCTTTCTAACAACAACCAATATCAACATACTTTCACGCTTTCGCTACGCAACTCTGATTAAACCTGCCATCTCTGTTCATAATCGTATCATACAATCGTCTTAATTTTCCATCTTCCAAACGGATTTATTGAATTAAGAATACCACGAAACTCGGGTTCTATTAATTATCATCTAATAACCTAGCAGCAACATCTCGCTATGCTGGTATCCACAAAATCCATTAGTCAAAACTGATTTCTTAACTAACAACTCCACTGAATAATCCAACAATTTACAATTTTCAAAAAATTTGAGAATTACTTATTCCATCATACTATCATCAACTTCTCACTTTAACCCATCAATTTTCCCTTATCAACTATTGGTAAAATTCGGTAGAACCATGATGCATTCTGTAATAACAAATAAATGTCAAACAAGTCCATAAAATTTTAATCAATCAACCAAAGGCTTATACATCTATCATGACGTTTCAATCAACTAATGATCATACTACCATTCCGACCCTTAATCATCATCATGTCATTCTTTAAACATAACCAAACTTCCAACTGTTTCCTTCTAGGATCATTCCCTCACACACAAGGAAACAAATCATGCTCTTTAAAGATCTAGCATTTACTATAACACCTCTTGACTAACACTCTCTTCATCCTCTTTAAACTTCCAATGGTCCCACATATACCTACTTAGCGACTCCTACAACCAAAACACTTGGTTTCTCCTTTGAGTAAACTCCCACCACTACTCCGTCCTTCTATCCCAAACATAATCACACCATAACGTCAACTTACACTCTATGTGTTCCAACAACCCGATTAATAGATCGCACATCCCATCCGAAAACCCCAAAAGCTTCTATTTGATGCTTTCTTTCTCTCTAACATTACCTCACTACGATACTAGCCGGTACATTTAACTTGGTCACTTAATACCATTACATAATCGTACATTCTTCACTCATAACATCACACTGCAGACCAAAACTCTCATGGTCATTAGTACGCAATCCACACTTTCCCTCATATTCTCCCGTATACTACGATCGAGTCTATCTCACTACATACCCCTTTCCCAACTTGTTGAACTATAACCCACGAGTTCTCAATTAGTTCACACGCAAACATTCTAACCAGCTCCTCACGATCCGAGCCCTTACAAAACAGGGCACAGCCCCCCCCCCCCCCCCCCCACTGAACGACAAGATCTGCACCCTCTCTTCGCTTGTGCTACATACCTCATCATTCTACGAATCCCTCCATACCTCGTAAATAGAACGCTTATTCAAAATGGTCACTTCCCAACCTCTTAACACTCCTACAAGGTACTCTATCAATTTTAAACCTTCTGGTTCACGTCTTCGGCCTCGGCCATCTTACACAGCTATCGACTTCCACAACAACAGACAACCTGCAACTACTTTCTTGACTTATTCTTAAACATGGGTCCCCTTACGGGACCTAATCCTACCAACATATCATAGACACTTCGTAATACGTCTCTCTTTTTGAACTTACTCCTGTAACATCAATATTACAAGCTCAACTCAAAACTTATACTCACCATGGACATTTCATTCTTCCTTACCACACTACTCTTAACGAGTCACTAAAACCATCACCCTGAAGACTTCAAGCCCTTCTTCCGGACGTAACCGTCCCTTGACCACCGTACTCCCAGTTACTAAACAAGGGTGCAAACCCTCGTACAACCGATACTATGATCCAATACTGACTAAACATATACCCCGATACTACAACATTCTCTCCTGATTTGCCCGACAATTCTCCACTCCCTGAGTTCTTTCTTATCTTTAAAATACCACATCCTACGACCTAGTTAGTTCTTAGCCTTCATACATGACAATGCAATAGATAAATCATTTCGTACCTCTCATCATTTTCAATAAACAACACTTGAAAACATATTGGGTACACATGCCCCCATCATTCTTAAAATTTAATGCCCTGCACAACGATCTCGAGTATCGTTTGCTGGCAACTTTCCATAAACTTAATCTTACTCCACCCAAAATATGTCGTTATGACGGAAATATATATGTTAGGTGAACATCTTTTCATACGACCACATCCTGAAAGAAATTTCCGACACAAAGTAACCCAGTCGGTTTTCGCACTCATAAATAACTCCAACATGTCATTACTCACTTTGGTTATAAAAGTTTTGCATTTAATCGTTTTCTTGACTTTTGCAATAATTTAACTCATCATGAAAAGAGCGAAATACTTTACAAATCATAAAACTCGAAATTGCATGGTGTCATGTGAATGAAATCACCTTTTCTTTAAACATACACGTGCACATTCTGACTCATTTTCGATCCAAAATTTATCTTTACATATTTAACTTAAATCGGGAAAATTTAATGTTACAAAAAAAGGACACCATGCATGAGACTCTACTTGCATTTGAAGGCTACTCACTCTAACAAGGTCAACTGCTTTACTCGCTTAGCTTATCCTTGACGTTCTACCTACGACCAACGGTCGTCCTCTCGGTTACGCAACAACTTGCTGAACACACTTTCCACATCTCACTTACTCAACCCTTTCATACTATTTCGTTTTAATCACTATCTCATTTTCTACTTCTACATGCTTTCATTTCACTATAGGTATCTTATTTCATTTACACTGCCTTTGAAAAGCTCGACTAAGAAGTCAGGGTTCTATTGATACATTCAAAATTTCAACACTGTTATTCCTTACCATTCTAACTTATCTTATCCCACGAGTTCTAGAACAGAGATTTTCCAGAAATAGGAGCCTTACACAAAATCAATCATTTATCCTTTCCGAATCTACGAAGAGCTACCTCTAAATGATTCATAACATTATACACAACATTCCTTCTCTACTATGTATACATACATCGCCTCATAAATGATTTCTCATGAAACTTCCCCAATAAGGGGTCTCAGTCTACTCCTCAGGGATCTTGCTGACCTTCTAGATTACTAGAGCACGACCCATGACTAGCTTCAGATTACAACTTCAGAATAATAAGGTAGGTCAAGCACATACATGTACCTGTAAATTCACAATTACACTGGCCAGGTGTAATTCCAAACTTACCGCACATGACCGTCCTCGGTACCCTATTAGTCCTATCTCTATAATAGTGCCCTCCTAACGCATTTCCTGATTCTCAGTTGTGATTTCTACTCCCAAGTTTAAGTTTAGGCCCGTCCGGTCACCTAAATCCCTTAAACTGTGGCTCTGATACCAACTGTAAAAACCCAACATTTCTAAACAATACATTTCATATAAATTAAATATCCCAAATTCGCATCTCTAAAATTTCTTACATAATATCCAAAAATGGTTGGCGGAAACAACCTACACAACTGAGAAGTAAACTAAGAAAAGCTATAGTGTCGCTACACTATCCATCTTTCTCTTGCTAACGCCCTGCTTACTTGCTAGAGCCTTTCTGTACCTGCTTACCTGAAAAGGGTTTTATTTGAAAATGCGAGGGTTAGACCATGAGGTCTAGTGAGTCCCTCCAACAGTTATCAAAGCATTTAAATACAGTTCATCTTTTCAGCATCAAACATTTATACTCAACACATTTAAAAATCGTATACGGACTAAAGTCCGCCTCCTCGTAATCTGACACCCTGAAGCCACCCGAAGGTGACAACGAGTCAGCCTCATGCTGCCTTGCGGAGCCTCGCTCCTGGCATATAGGGACCTCCCTTCCCGCACGAGAGCTGGCGGAACGACTCTCCCGTCTTTGCCAGTTTACGTCTCCTTGATGTATGCATACATTCTACATAAAACTTTAAACAACTTTCATGCAATTAAAGCATAATAATAAAGCATGGCAATTCTCAACATTCATAACATATTTTGAAAACACGTTAAAAGCCACACATTTTAGTTTAGAAAACTCACCTGGCTTGCTTGCTCCAAAGCTCCTCACTTACACTTCCGATCTCTAGGTGGAACACCTATTATATTAATAACGTACGTCATGATTCGTTCATTTATTACTCGAGTTAAATCCCGAACTCAACCCAAACTTATCTAAGTTTGTAGATTCCACTTCTAGTCCACAAGTCATAATTAATGGTCTTTGCTTATTTATCCAATTGAAATGCTATAACGGATCCATTAATTTACCCGACTCTAGGTTTCCCCCGACATAAAATTATAACTCTCGATTCTAAATATCAAAGCCGGATCATAATAATAATAATATGACCAAATTTAATAAATGGACTATCGATTACGTACTAGGCCCCTTTTAATAATTATAGACTTTAATAATAAATTAAGCCCAATACAATAACTAAGCCCAAAAAGGATTTTAGAAATCTTTCGGCCCAACAACTAAATCGGCCCAACACTCGAATCGGCCCAAAAACTAAACTTGAACATTTCTTAACTTTGAAAATCCGTTAAACCCATAAGGAAATACTGATTTGATCATTGTGACACCTTTACATACTTTACATAACTACACCCATAATATTTAAATCCTTAATTTTGCACAAAACGACTAAATTTTAAAATTAACCAAAACAGTGACTTTTTGTAAAAGTCAACTGTTTTGAGCATAAACTTTAATCTATCATCAAAAGCAACCATTTAAACCCAACCTCAAACCTTCCATTTCAAATCTAAAATTAATTAAGACATTCAATTAGTCCATAGCAACATACTAATTTTTAATGTTATAGTCCATTACTACCCTCAACATGAACCCACAAAACATTTGATTTATAAATAGTTTCTAATAACCAATCCTTCCTAAACATTTCATTTGATGAGGTTTTAAGCCTTAAACGCATATTCTTTACATAATCCCGTTTCAACTACCTTTTAATCCAACAAAGTTTAAATAAACCAATGCTTTCGATTAAATTAGCAAACCCATTTTGATTAGCATTTAGAGTTTCCAACTCAATCCCAAACACTAGGAACAAAACCAAGAAGAAAATTGCTTAGATTATATACCTGAATTTTGTTAAGAACTTCTCTTCTCCTCCTCCCAATTCGCATGAAAAACCAACTCAACCTTCACCTCCGGCGACCACCACCTCCGGCGACCACCACCGACAGCCGCCACCGACGGCGACCACCCGGACTGCCTAAAACGCTGCTTCTCCCTCGTCATCTCCCTCTCTCCTCGTCGTATCTCTCTCTCCCCCGTCGACTGTCTCTCTCTCTCTCGTCGGTTCTATCTCTATCCGACTCCCTCTCTCTCTCTCTCTCTCTCTCTCTCGCCGCTGCTTCTCGGCGCACACACTGGACACACACACACAAGAGTATTTTTCTTTCTCTCTGATTTTCCTTTCACAAAGAACACAAGGGCTCTCATGGTGTTTCATTCTCTTCTCCTTCTTTGTGCATCAGGTACACATGCCCCAAAACCCTAAAACAATGGGTTTCCTAATTTCCTCAGCCACATGCGGCGCACCCACATAAAAGAAAGGGATTTAAATTCCAAATTTTCACATTCTACCCCCATTCTTATCGAAATAAACAAATACAACCCTCCCCTTAGCTTCCATTTAATTCTCATCACCTATTTGGGTTATTACAAAACTTGTTGGTCAAGTTTGACTTCAAATTCGGCTTGCTAGTAGTAGTATTTGTCAGACTACATACTGAATGTATCTTGTATTGATATTCATTTGTCTAGACGGCAAACCAATCCGCTTTGGTGACAATCTAGCCACTCTTCAACTAATCTTCAATTTTGATGAAGGTTTTTTACTATTGGAACAATATAGATAGTAATAAGACTTTTACAAGTAAAAATCCTATTTGTCTATTATGAAGTATAAGTTATACAACAGTTACCATACATTTGTGAATGATAGATATGTCGGAAATTAAATGCATGGAATAATTCAAAGGGTAAGAGAATCCGATTTGAGTATCAATCAGATGGTTGCTTAAGAGCTTTCAACGGATTGAACTTTTATTCAAGTACATTAAATCTGATGGTTATTAATCCGATGATTCATAGGTTTTGATTCCTTCATCGGATTTAAAACTTATTGAGTGTCTAATCCGATGGTTGAACTATACATCATATTGGACCTGTTTTTGTTGACAAAGAAGAAAATTTATTTCTAAGTGTTTAATCTTTGAATGTCTATATGTATTATATACATATACAAATCCTATGGTTGAGACTTATCCTAGGTTTTTGAAATGATAAAAACCGATTTAAGTTTTTTTTTACTTTAAAAAATTTCTAACCTATTAAAAATAGTTTTTTGGCTAAAAGAATGTAGTTAACCAACTTTTAAAGTGATGGTTTATTAATTTATATTTTTTTGAGAAATAGCGGTTTATTTATTCAAAAAGAATTCAAAAACTTAATCATATAAAAGTATGGTTGTAAACGAACCGAACAAACACGAACTGAGACTTGTTCATGTGCATTCGTTTAACTTAACCGAACCAACGAACGAACGAACACGAACGGTAAACGAACGAAATTTTTTATGTTCATGTTCGTTTGTTAAGAAAATTTGTTTGCTCGTGTTCTTTTATGTTCGATCATTAAGAGGTAAACGAACGAACTTATATGAACATAAATTAACGAACTCAAATGAACGAATTCAAATGAACAAAAAACAACCACCATACTCATAATTTCGTCCGTAAAAAATACCTTAACAAAATGAAAAATTGGGTTAACTTAGGAGGTATTAAAAAAAGTTAAAAGATCAATTTACTTGATGATTTTACATATTAATTTCATATTATATAAATCTGTTTATATATATATATATATATAAATAAATAAATTAAAAGATCAATTTACTTGATGATTTTACATATTAATTTCATATTATATAAATCTATTTATATATATATATATATATATATATATATATAGGGATAATAAATTGTAAACCTCTAAATGTGTGTAAACTTTGTAAATTTTAGATTTCATAAGTTTTCTTGATGAAATTGTTTCATGAAATTGTGTATTTTGATGAAAGTGTTTCATATCATTCATTTCTTGATGAAATTGTTTCATATATTTGTGTTTTTTATGTAAAAACGACAAAATTTCATCAAACCGAGAAAATATATGAAACAGTTTCATAGGAATGAAAAAAATATATATGAAACTACATAAAAAACACAAATATATGAAACAATTTCATCAAGAAATGAATGATATGAAACAATTTTATCAAAATAAACAATTTCATGAAACAAATTTATCAAGAAAACCTATGAAATCCAAAGTTTACACGAAAAAAAGTTTACAAAATAGTGGGTCTCTCTCTCTCTCTCTCTCTCTCTCTCTCTATATATATATATATATATATATATATATATATATATATATAAACTGACGTAAACGAATATAACGAACATAAATGAACATAAACGAGCGTAAACGAACGAACGAGACCATTGTGCATGTTCATTCATTTAACTAAATGAACAACAAAAATGTGTTCATGTTCGGTCATTTATTAACTAAACAAACATAAATGAACTTCCCGTCGAACGGTTCACGAACGGTTCGCTGAACGTTTGGATCGTTTACAGCCCTATATAAATGGGGGAAATTCATTGATTTTTTCTAAACTTTTCCGGTTAAATATAGGGAAGAGTTAAAAAAAACCCAATGAACTATACCTTTTTGAATTAAGTTTCTGAACTATTTTTTTGAATGAAAAATCACTAAACTTTCTCATTTTCAATGATTAAATTCCTGAACTATTTTCAAATGAAAAAACCATTTAACTTTTTTATTCATTTTTAATGATTAAGTCCGTGAACTATTTTTTCGAATGAAAAAGTAATTAAACTTTCTCATTTTGAATGATTAAGTTCTTAAACATTTTTTTTGAATAAATAAACATCGAACTTCTAAAATTGGTTACCTACATCTTTTTTTTAATCTACTTGTGTAACTAACTAGGAAGGTTTTAAAGTAAAAACAAATCTAAATCAGTTTTACCGTTCTCAAACCCTATGACATTAAAACCCTCGCAAACAACATTGTCGCTCATATGGCCTCTCCTCATTGCCCGAACGTTGCCCCTTCTCCATATCGCCCAACAAGAACAAACACCCTTATCAACTATCAGAGAAATTCCCAATTCTTTGTTTGGTGCTTCGACTCTCGCATAAACTTCTTGCTTCGACAATTCAAAAGTCGGGGAGGGTGTTTACTAATGAATGGATTGTCAAACTCATTCCATACATTGTCTTTTACTCTATCAAAGCGACGGATTTCTAAATTTTTATAGGCCCTCTTAGAATTCCTTCTAGAGCCCGCTGAATAATTTCTATGGATTATGTCATTTCACTGATTCGTACTAAATAACGAGCTAATGAATCCCCCTCTTTTTGCCATTAGACTTCCCAATTAATTTCATCGTAACACTCATAATGATCAACTTTACAAAGATCCCAATGTATTTCGGAAGCTCGTAACATTGGTCCCGACAAACCCCAGTTTATTGCTTCCATCTCCACCAATAATGCTTACTCTTGCAACTCGTTCTACGAATAACTCGTAATCTTGCGTCTTTTCCGAGACCGGGACCTTTAATCATGACTTCTGCTCGTTGCGTACCTTGATCTACTACTACACGAATAGCATTTCCCGTTGCGGCTTGAGCAACAAATGATGTCCCTCTTCTTGTACCTCAGAAGCCATAACTACCGGCAGAGGACCAAGAAACCACTCGCCCACGTACATCTGTAACAGTTACAATGGTATTGTTGAAACTTGCTTGAATATGGACTAGTACCAAGATCGAATCCTAGACAAGTAGAGCTTATTTTAATAGTTGAAATAGTGACAATGAAAATGGCCCCTTCCAACCACGGGTTGTGGCGTAGTGGTTAAGCCTCTGGGGGATGTAGAGGAAAATCCTATCTGCCCAGGATTCGAAACCAGTCGTACACAACAATTGTGTCCACTCAGTTTAATCAAGGTTGATGTCTTACAATCATAATTTGCTAAGGGGTTAGTCTAGGCATAACCTAGGACACCCTTCCTAAAAAATGACACTTTCCTTAGTGATATTATACGACCAAATACATGAAACAAAATATGTTATTCCCTTAAAGGTTTATTGCGTTTATCTAGATGATATTTATGTTGCATGTAAGAAAAATAAGACAATCATTGCTAACAATAGTTGCAGTTACCCTACATATCTGACCGAAAGGAATGAATGGGATAAGGGCTGACCTTACTTAACTAAACAAGAACACTGAACAACAACCCGACATTTCTGACCGAAGGGAAGGAAATGAGATAAGGGTTGATCTTCTTATATCTAGCTAGCCTAATAACAACCCGACATCGATGACCAAAGGGAGATCAATGAAATAGGGTTGACCTTTAAAGGAAGCAAAAATATTTTATAAACAAGTTGACTTAAAACAAAGTGTCTTTTGTTAACGTTAATATAGGATGCCATTTGAGCCCTGTTAAAACAGGTTTTGAAAGCTCTTAAAGCATCTTTAAGAGCCTCCCAGAATATCATCCTTATACCCCACTGGAACACAAATCCATACCGGATAACGGACGAGGGCCTCTCTCACTCTACTTTACCTCCCCTGTAGGTAAGGGGCAAGTTAATTGAAATTTACTTCCCCTACCCAATCTATAAGGTATGGAGTCGCGTCGTTCGGTCAGCATGACTGAGAGGTCACTACTCTCTCAACAGCGAGCAAAGGTAAAACAACATCTCTTGAGTGCCCAGCCCTTTAGGCCTCCTAAAGTACTCGTTCAATCAATGTCGTCATGTATGATGTTGGTTTCTGCTATCAATCTCCCTTTTGTTGATCTATTTTATTTAACAATAGAGGGAGAAACAAAAAATAACCGGTTACAAGTAGCTTTTTTGGGTTAAAACTTAAAAGTATGTAAGTAACCGATTTTTAAAACATCGATCATTTAATTTATTAAAAAATGTTCAAGGGCTTGATAATTCAAAATGAGAAAGTTTAATGGTTTTTTCATTCAAAAATAGTTCAAACTTAATCATTCAAAATGAAAATGTTTAATACTCAAAACATTAGTTCAGGGACTCAATCATTCAAAATAGAATAGTTTCTGGGTTTTTAGGAACTTTTCTCTTATATATCATATTGTAATAATGTATATTTTAATATAACAATAATAATATATATTATAATAAAGTAAAGAAAAGCTAAAATAATACTGGACCTACAACGAGGTGTTGACGGTGATTTTCAAATCTTCTCAAGTAGGATTCGAACATATGACCAATCGGCTAACAGTCGACCGCTCTACCACTGAGCTACCGAAGAACAACGGGAGATTCGATCTCATAGAGTTCCATTCCTGTTCTCAACCCATGACCAATATGAGCTCGAAGCTTCCTTCGTAACTCCTGGAAATATAATACATTGTAATATAATAATAGTATATATTATTAATAAAGTAATAAAATATATTACAATAAAATAAAGAAATGCTAAAATAGTATATTTAACAATAATATATATTAAAGAAATGTTATAAAATCAATCTTAAAGAAATACAGGTATGAAAACCATGCAAAACTTGAACAAAAATAATTGAAAATTAAAGTATAACAATAAAAAGACCTTGAATTAATTGATCCTTTTAAAAAGGAAAAAAAAAAAGCTAGTTAGATGGACTAAAAATAAAATAGATTAACAACGATAGTGATTAAAATTATAATTAGTTTAAAAAATGAATCAAAATTGATAATTAGTAGTAATAACAAGAACTAAAAATATAATTTACTCTTTTTTTTGTTGAATATAATTCGTTAGAGATGCTGTTAAGCTAGCCCTAATCTTAAAAGGCCCATAAAATATATCTATTCAAGTATATAATAATTGTTGGGTTTATCGTCAATATAATGAAATGTAGACGTGGTATATAACCCATCGATAGGCCCATTAAAACTAGCTTTTAGTTATATTTTCCACTTTAGAAAAAATAACTCCTAAATCATCATTTATTACAAAAAGAGATTATGTTATCAAAATCTTAAATGGGATATATATGGGTTTGCGTGGAAGTGGGTATTCTGATGATGTTAGCAAGCCTCCCTCTCTCTATATCTCTTCTCACATCCCCATCCATGGTGGAGATCAAATCGTTAAAGATAGAATACGATTATCGTCCCATGATCCTCTTCGAGAAATTCGGATTCACACGCACAGGTGTCGCCTCCGTCGCCATCTCCGTCATCTTCGTCACCTCCGATGTCTCTAAACTCGACCTCTCCCCACCTCGGTTTCTTCCTCCCCACCAAAGAATCCCTAATTCAAGTCATCACGAATACCAACAACACCCTAATTTATGCGTCGTTGATTCCAAATTCAATATTGCTACTATTCACATTCCACGAGCTTTCCCCTCCGCCTCATTCATCCTTCAACAAATCGTATCCCATCAAGTATCCCAACGAGTACTCTCTCTTCTTTGCCAATTGCAACCCTGATTCACTCGTCACCATAGATGTCAGAACCGAGTTGTACAACACTAATGGCAACAAAAGGGAACTTAATTTGTCGGATTAACTCAACTTCCTTTTCTCTACTTCATCTTCTCCCTATCCTATTTGTGCTTCCTAGGGATTAGGATCGTTTAATGCGTCAAACACAAGCTATATGTTCATCGAATTCATCTATTCAGGTTTACTCGGTTTGAAATTTAAGAAACCATATTTGGGGTTTTTATTTCTTAAAATTGTGTTTGATTCATGGGTGAAATAACACACGTGATGAAATAACGTATAGTGTTTGGTTTCATATGGTGAAATAACATATAGTGTTTGTTTTTATGTGGTAAAATAACATATATATGAATATTTTGTTTTTATTTCATGAGATGAAATAGTATATGTTTCATCTGGCGAATCATGGTTACCAAAATGACAATTATTCTCTTTTTATGTTGTGAAACAATTTGTAACTAAATCTATAGGAACAAAAACAAATTACGGTTTAGATCGGTTCTCATGGTTCTCAAATCGTTTTTTGGTTCTCACATGATTTAACCCTTGTGTGTATATATATAGGGTATGTTTCATTTGCAAACCATGCAATTCGTACAAATTATACAAACCAATCTTAGTCGTTCATCAACTCAAATAAATATATGATTTTGTTATGTTTCCTAATCTAAAGTCATGATCATAATTAATGAACCTTATCATCTTCCATATCTATCAAAACCACAATTAATGAATCATGATAATTATTCACAAATATATCTATTGTTTCCTAATATGGGGGTTTGTATAGTTTGTACGAATTCTATGATTTGTAAATGAAACGCACCATATATATATATATATATATTGTATGTTCCATGTATGAAGTTATATGTATTAGTAAATATAGTATAGATATTGTTTTATGTTTATCTATTATTTCCTAGTTTATTAGGATTCCATTTGTGTAAATCTCTTGTATAAATATTGTGGCATATCAATGAAAAGATCAAGGGGAAATTTCCCAATCTTTATGGTATCAGAGTTGTAACCATCTCCTCTCCTCTTTCCCTCTCGTCTCTTTAATCGTAACCCTAGCTCCGATCGGCCGCCATGACAATCTCTAGTTCAACCACCACCGATAGCAACAAAACACCGTTCCATCCAGCGTTCGGCGTTAACAACATCAAAAACTCCATACCTATCGTGCTAGATCAAACCGATGATCGCTATGCCTCATGGGTCGAACTGTTTCACATCCACGCTTGCGCCTACAATGTGTTGGATCATATCGACCCCAAGACCCCCGCTCCCGCTGAAATCGATCAAGCCACATGGACCCGACTTGATGCCATTGTTAAACAATGGATCTATAGCACCATCTCTACCGATCTTCTCCAAACTATCATGAAACCCGGCGCAACGGCCCAACAGCTTTGGACACGCCATGAAGAAATTTTCCAAGACAACAAAGCCACCCGAGCCATCTATCTCGAAGAACAGTTTACCAACACCCGTCTTGACTCGTTCTCTAACGTCTCCGATTACTGCTCTCGCCTCAAAAACCTGGTCGATCAATTGGCTAATGTCGGCAATCCGGTCACTGAAAACAAAATGGTACTCCAACTCGTATCGGGTCTCACAAAAGGCGACTATGATACCATCGCCACGGTCATCCAACAGTCCGATCCCCTGCCTAGTTTCACCAAGGCACGCTCTCAACTCATGCTTGAAGAAACCCGAAGATCAAAGCAAGAAGCACACGCGCCCCAAGCTGTTGGTGATTTTAGTGCCATCAATCATTTTCGTGTAATTGTGATTTAATTGAGATCGATTAAGACGATAAGGCAAACATACGTAAGTTAGGAGGTGCGGAGTGCACACTTACAAGTTTCCATTATCATCTTAGATCTCCTTAAAGCGGTGTCGAAGTTCGAAAAGACTAGAATTTTTCTAAGGGTTGTCGCTGAAAAGCTGAAAGCTGTCGCTGAAATGATGAAAGTTGTCGCTGAAAGCTATCAGCTGTCGCTAATAAGTGCTGTCAGTTTTTGCTGGAAAATATTAATGTCTAGAACTTCCAATTCGGTTGTAGTTTTCTTTTGATCTTATCCATAAACGGTTGTAACCGTTTCTCAACCGCTCAACCGCTTGTAACCGCTTGTAACCGTCGATTTCTTTCTATAAATATGTGATCGAGAATTTGGATAACGATATATAGTTCTCATATCATAGCCTTTGGTGTGAGAAAAACTTAAGAATTATCCCAATACAAAGTTCGTGAACCCAAGGCTTATAGGGTCGAATTGTTGTATTCGGAAAGTGCCTTTCCGACACGATTCTTAAGATTATCCGGTCTCGACACCATCATATAATCACACAATTACAAAAGATCTAACATTCGAATACAACAATTTCTGTTTGATTAACGATGACAAATCGAGAGGAATCCGTTCGTGATATGACTTTGAAATTCGGCAAACTAGAGAAGTTTATAGGAAACGATTTTCGTCGATGGCAAAAGAAGATGCACTTTCTTCTCACCACTTTGAAGGTTGCGTATGTTCTTAGCACCCCCATGCCGGAGATCGATGAAGATTCACCTTTGGAGGCAATCCGACGTAAAAACAAATGGGAGAACGACGACTACATATGCCGTGGGCATATTCTTAACGGTATGTATGATGCTTTATTTGATGTTTACCAAAATGTAGAATCATCAAAAGAATTGTGGGATGTCTTGGAATCGAAATACATGGCCGAGGATGCTTCGAGTAAGAAGTTCCTTGTAAGTAATTTTAATAATTACAAGATGATCGATTCCAGGCCCGTAATGGAGCAATACAACGAATTGCTCCGGATCCTTGGTCAATATACTCAACACCATATGCATATGGATGAATCCATATCGGTGTCGAGCATAATTGACAAGTTGCCACCATCATGGAAAGACTTCAAACACACACTTAAACACAAAAAGGAAGAACTTTCTTTGGTGCAACTTGGGAGCCACTTACGTATTGAGGAATCACTACGTGTGCAAGAAAGTGGTAAGACCAAGGATAAGGATATCCCAAGTTCATCCAATGTCAACATGGTTGAGGAGCGTAAGAACACGACCAAGAAGAAATTCGACAAAGGTAAAAAACGGATGTTCGACAATCCCAAACATGGACCCAACAAAAAGTCAAAAATGACTTGTTGGATCTGTGGTCGAACAGGACATTTCAAACGAGATTGTCGAGTTGGTAAAGGTAACAAGAATGGAGCGAGTACGAGTGGTGCGGGACAAGGGTCAAACGATCAACCCCCAAATCAAGGTCAAAACTCGATCATTTCTAATAATTCAAGTAAGAATTATGTACCACTAATTTCCTATGCATTTTATGTACAGGATGATAATATTGCGTGGTGGGTAGACTTGGGTGCCACGAGTCACGTGTGCAAGGATCGAAGATGGTTCAAGAAGTTCGAACCGGTGGAAGATAGATCGGTCTTGCATATGGGCAACGAGTCTAGTGCTCCAATCTTGGGTCGTGGTTGTGTGGATTTGAAGTTTAGCTCTGGGAATTTGTTGAAATTAAACAATGTTTTATTTGTACCTAATATCCGGAAGAATCTAGTCTCCGGAAGTGTGTTGAACAAATTAGGTTTTAAACAAGTATTTGAAAGCGATAAGTATGTACTATCGCGGTGTGGTATGTTTATTGGATTTGGTTACTACAATTCTGGGATGTTTATATTAAATATAATAAATGAATTTGGTTATGAAAATTCTGTTTGCATGGTAGATAATAGCAATCTGTCCTTTCTTTGGCATGCTAGACTTGGACACGTGCATTACAAAAGAATGCATGAAATGTCCAAGGATGGCATGATACCTTCCTTTAATTTAAATTTGGAAAAGTGTAAGACTTGCATGCTTACAAAAATCACACGTCAACCTTTCCCTAAAATTAAAAGATCATCTATGGTTTTGGATTTAATCCATAGTGATCTGTGTGACTTGCATGCGACTCCTTCACATAGAAATAAAAAGTATTTTGCTATATTTATAGACGACGCTTCGATATTTTGTTATATTTTTCTACTCCATTCGAAAGACGAAGTTTTAGAAAACTCTAAGATTTATAAAACCGAAGTGGAATTGCAGCAAAATATTTTAATTAAAAAGTTGAGAACCGATAGAGGCGGTGAATACTTTGATCCTCTATATTTCCAATCTGTTGGAATTATACACGAGACCACGACACCGTATACACCTCAACAAAATGGTGTTGCGGAACGAAAGAATCGAGTTTTAAAAGAAATGGTTAACTCGATGTTATCCTACTCCGGTCTTAGTGACGGATTTTGGGGTGAAGCCATGTTGACGGCTTGCTATGTTTTGAACCGGGTACCAAACAAAAGGAGTAAGGATACTCCTTATAAACTTTGGTTCAAGAAGAAACCAAACTTAAATTATTTACGAGTTTGGGGTTGCCGAGCTGTGGTAAGGTTAACGGATCCCAAAAGAAAAACTTTGGGAGAAAGAGGAATCGATTGTATATTCATCGGATATGCCGAGCATTCAAAGGCATATCGGTTCTATGTTATTGAACCCAACGACTCTATTTCGGTTAACACCGTTTTAGAATCAAGGGATGCAATATTCGATGAGAATCGATTCACCTCGATTCCAAGACCGAAAGATGTGATTCCAAGTACGAGTGGAATCAAAGATAGTGGAAAAGAAAAGGAAATTTCTTTGGAAATTCCCGAACCTCGAAGAAGTAAACGAGGAAGGATTGAGAAATCTTTTGGTTCCGACTTTCAACTATACTTAGTTGAAGGTTCACGAGATGAAATTGAATCTCAATATGCTTATTGTTATAGCATAGAGGAAGATCCAAGAACCTATGATGACGCTATGAAGTCTCAAGACGTCGCCTTTTGGAAAGAGGCAATAAATGATGAGATGGAGTCTATCATGGGGAATAACACATGGGTGTTGGCCGACTTACCACCGGGTTGCAAACCTTTGGGTTGCAAGTGGATTTTCAAGAAGAAAATGAAAGTCGATGGTACCATCGATAAGTTTAAAGCCCGGTTGGTAATTCAAGGATTTCGGCAAAAAGAAGGTATTGATTATTTCGATACCTATGCACCGGTCGCTCGAATTTCCACCATTCGATTATTAATAGCGTTGGCAGCTATTAATAATTTGGTAATTCACCAAATGGATGTCAAGACAGCATTTCTTAATGGTGATTTAAAGGAGGAGGTTTACATGAAGCAACCGGAAGGCTTTGTGATGTCGGGGAATGAACATAAAGTATGTAAATTAATTAAATCACTTTATGGTTTGAAGCAAGCCCCAAAACAGTGGCATCAAAAGTTTGAAGAAGTGGTTTTGTCTAATGGTTTTCATTTAAACCAATCGGACAAATGTGTGTATAGCAAATTTGACGATTCCGATAGAGGCGTAATAATTTGTTTATATGTTGACGACATGTTAACCTTTGGCACGAACCAAAGACAAGTCGACTTGACAAAAGAATTTTTGTCATCCCAATTCTCGATGAATGATTTGGGGGAGGCCAAAGTTATCCTCGGGATAAGGATTAAATGGGAGAACAAAGGTTTGGCCATAACGCAATCTCACTATGTCGAGAAAGTGTTAAAGAAGTTTAATATGTTAAATTGTTCGCCCGTGAGTACTCCGATGGATCCAAGTGAAAAGATTATGCCTAACGAGGGTGAAGCCGTTTTACAATTAGAATACTCTAAGGCAATCGGGTGCTTGATGTATGCCATGACAAGTACACGTCCGGACATTGCCTATGCCGTTGGTAGGTTGAGTCGGTTTACTAGTAGACTGAGTACTCATCATTGGCAAGCGGTAAGAAGGGTATTCAAATATTTAAAGGGAACCATGAGTTATGGTATAACATATATTGGGTTTCCTTCGGTGATCGAAGGCTACACGGATGCGAGTTGGATATCCAATGTAGAGGATCATTCTTCTACTAGTGGATGGGCATTCTTGCTCGGTGGAGGCGCCATCTCTTGGGCCTCAAAGAAACAAACTTGCATCACAAATTCCACCATGGAATCTGAATTTGTAGCTTTGGCAGCCGCCGGTAAAGAGGCAGAGTGGCTAAAGAATTTAATTTATGAGATTCCTTTGTGGCCGAAGCCGATATCACCTATAAGTATTCATTGTGATAGTGCTGCGAATTTGGCTAAAGCATATAGCCAAGTATACAATGGAAAGTTGAGGCACTTGGGAGTGAGACATAGCATGGTTAGAGAATTAATCATGCATGGGGTGATATCCGTAGAGTTCGTTAGAACTAATAACAATTTAGCCGACCACTTAACAAAGGCATTGGCTAGGGACTTAGTGCACAAGTCCGTGATCGGGATGGGTTTAAAGTCCATATAGATTTTGTTAATAAGATACCCAATTCCCCTTTAATACAACGTTAAAGGTTGAATTCAATGTGGAAGACTTATTAATAAAATTGAAGCACATAATATTATCATCCCAAGGTATGTGCTTAGACCTGCAAGTGTTGTAAGGCTGAAAATTTTATTTCTTAATGATTCTTTTGAAAAATTGCATATGCAGGTGCAAGATATAAAAGAATCACCTAAGTGGACGTGAAGTGTGGCCGCTTCAAGAAAGTTTTCGACTTGGCTTTCTATACGTTCATGAATGGATAAGGACGCAAGGCCTCTACAAATGTGTCAAGTTGTGTTATCTAGATTTGTACGAACATATGTGTATATTATCTTCATCTATTCAAATGGGTTAAAGGGTTCAATTCTTAGAACACCCCGATTCTCGAATATTTGGAATGTGTAATATACTAAAATGGAAATTCAATCTTCGTGACATTTTCATTTATGCGTCTGTTTGAATTTCACATATTTATAGTACGTTGTAAATAAAAGGATTACACTAAAATGGGGGAGGAATGTTGGTGATTTTAGTGTCATCAATCATTTTGGTGTAATTGTGATTTAATTGAGATCGATTAAGACGATAAGGCAAACATACGTAAGTTAGGAGGTGCGGAGTGCACACTTACAAGTTTCCATTATCATCTTAGATCGCCTTAAAGCGGTGTCGAAGTTCGAAAAGACTAGAATTTTTCTAAGGGATGTCGCTGAAAAGCTGAAAGCTGTCGCTGAAATGCTGAAAGTTGTCGCGGAAAGCTATCAGTTGTCGCTAATAAGTGCTGTCAGTTTTTGCTGGAAAATATTAATGTCTAGAACTTCCAATTCGATTGTAGTTTTCTTTTGATCTTATCCATAAACGGTTGTAACCGTTTCTCAACCGCTTAACCGCTTGTAACCGTCGATTTCTTTCTATAAATATGTGATCGAGAATTTGGATAACGATATATAGTTCTCATATCATAGCCTTTGGTGTGAGAAAATCTTAAGAATTATCCCAATACAAAGTTCGTGAACCCAAGGCTTATAGGGTCGAATTGTTGTATTCGGAAAGTGCCTTTCCGACACGATTCTTAAGATTATCCGGTCTCGACACCATCATATAATCACACAATTACAAAAGATCTAACACAAGCTCTCGTCACCGAACGATCCGCACCCTCTGAGCCTCCACCGGTCCGAGATGCCCCTAGCAGTCGCGGTAATCATCGTGGTCATGGTCGCGGTAATCAACGAGGTCGGGGACGCGGACGAGGCCGCTCATCCTCTTCACCGCATCCTCCATGGTCAAACCCGGGTTGGTACTTTCCGACTCAATGGTCTTCGGCCCTACCTTGCCCATACCCTACGGCCCAACCAAACAGCTACCAGGGGCTACTTGGTACACGTCCGCCTTATCGCGCCCCACCCCAGCAGCCCCTGGAACACTTCACGGCTGCTCCCGGCGAAACACATGGTCATCCGATGACCCCAACCGAGTTAGAAGGCGCATTCCACACAATGCAACTCCAACCACCCGACAACACGTGGTACATGGACACCGGCTCCACATCGCATCTCACTTCGGACTCGGGTAAGATTTCTAACCTATTTTATTTAAGCAAACCTAGTTCTCTTTTTGTCGGCAATGGCAAAACTATTCCCATTCTTGGTCACGGTTCCACCACTCTTTCTCACCTTAATCAAACCTACTCTCTTAACCACGTTTATCATGCTCCGCACATAATCAAAAACCTTATTTCCGTTCGAAAGTTCACCCGTGACAACAATGTTTCTATCGAATTTGACCCGTTTGGTTCTCAAAACGGGGCGAGTTATCACGAGGTACAACAGTTCCGGTGAGCTTTATCCCGTCACTACCAACCCGGTCTCTCATTCTACGCCTACCGCACTTTTTGCCGTCTCTCCAACAACATGGCACAATCGTCTTGGTCATCCGGGTCTTTCAGTTTTTATTTTACTTCAACATAGCAAGTCTATTTCTAGTCTTAGATTGAAAAATAACGATTCATGTAATTCTTGCTCTTTAGGCAAACATTGTCGTTTACGTTTTTTATCCTTCTTTATCTATTACCTTTTCATCTTTTAACATTATCCATGCGGATCTGTGGACATCACCCATTGCCTCTAAATTGGGCCACAAATATTATCTTGTCCTACTTGATGATTACTCTCACTTTATTTGGACTTTTCCATTGAAAACAAAATCGCAAGTGTTTCCCATCTTTTTACAATTCTACACATACATTAACACACAATTCGGTAAAAAGATTAAATCTTTCAATGCGACAATGGTCGTGAATTCCATAACTCTTCCTTTCATACCTTTTGTGTCAAACATGGCATGCAACTTCGCTTCTCGTGTTCATACACTTCTTCCCAAAATGGCAAGGCCGAACGCATCATCCGAACCATCAATAACACACTCCGTACCATTCTCATACAAGCATCTCTTCCACCCCCATTTTGGAACTATGCCCTCGCCATCACCACCTACCTTCTTAATATCCTACCCTCCACCACTATAAGCAACAAAACCCCAACTGAAATACTCTATCACCGAAAACCCACTTACACTCATCTTCGCACGTTCGGTTGCTTATGTTACCCTTACCTTTCTTCCACCACACCACATAAACTCGCCCCTCGATCTGTCCCATGCATCTTTCTTGGTTACCCGGAAAACCACCGTGGGTATCTATGCTACTCTCTCTCTAACAATCAACTTCTCATCTCATGCCATGTTACTTTTGACGAAAACACCTTCCCTTTCGCTACACTACATAAGTTTCGACCCACCTCTTACTCCTTTTTGGAAGACATCGAACCATCTCCATATCTTCTTCATCATACACACCAAAATACCATGGTCTCCCCAACCACTCCACCACCTTCGGTCAATCTCTCCCCTCCGGCCCACTTATCTCCGGCCCAAAACCAATCCACCGCCTCCAACACGGCCCAAACACAAGCCTCAAATCCATCCCCCTCGCCTAATTCACCTCTACCAACACCTCCCACCCATTCTCGGCATCCCATGCAAACTCGGTCCAAAAGTGGGATCTACAAACCAATCAACCCTTCTCTCTACACACTGAGACCATCTCCCCAATCCCCACCAATCCCAAAACCGTACTCCTTGACCAAAATTGGAAACTTGCCATGACCGACGAGTTTAACGCTTTGCTTAAACAAAATACTTGGAAATTGGTTCCCCGTCCGAATGATGCTAATATAATTCGTTTCCATTGGATTTTTCGCCATAAATTTCATGCCGACGGTACTCTTGAATGGTATAAAGCACGTCTCATCGTCAATGGGAATTCACAACAGGTAGGGGTGGATTGTGATGAGACTTTCAGTCCCGTGGTCAAACTGGCGACGATTTGTACGGTTTTAAGCCTAGCCATGAGTCGTGGGTGGCAAATCCACCAACTCGATGTCAAGAATGCTTTTTTGCATGGCAACTTAAATGAAACAGTATACATGCACCAACCTCCGGGATTCCATAATCCATCGTTTCCAGGTTACGTGTGCAAGCTCCAAAAATCCCTATACGGTTTAAAACAGGCACCAAGGGCCTAGTATCATCGGTTCACCAACTATCTCTTCACCCTCGGTTTTGTTTGCAGCAAAAGTGACACCTCCTTGTTTGTTTTTCAACGGGGCACCGAACTTGCGTATCTTCTTTTATATGTCGACGACATCGTACTCACCGCTTCTTCTTCATCTCTTAAAAACGAGATCATTGGGTCTCTAAAGCGTGAGTTTGACATGACGGATCTCGGCACACTCACTTACTTCTTGGGCATCTCGGTTAAACGTACCAAAAATAGCATGTTTCTAAGCCAAGCAAAGTATACGGAAGAAATCATAAAACGGGCCGGTATGGATACTTGTAAACCTATGGCGACACCGGTTGATACAAACTCCAGACTTAGTGCGACGGCCGGTGAACCGATTTCTAACGCCTCACAATATCGAAGCCTTGCGGGTGCCCTTCAATACCTAACGTTTACTCGGCCAGACATTGCTTATGCCGTACAACAGATCTGTCTGTTTATGCATGCCCCTCGAGAACCGCACTTTAATGCCTTAAAACGAGTAATATGGTACCTGAAAGGTACGGTTCACCTCGGCCTTCACTTATACCCAACCGCGCCCTCAAACTGATAGCCTGCACCGACGCAGATTGGGGTGGCTGTCCGGATACCCGTTGATCAACCTCGGGGTATTGCATTTTCTTGGGTGAAAATCTAATCTCATGGTCCGCAAAACGACGACCCACCTTGTCACGGTCCAGCGCCGAAGCCGAGTACCGAGGGGTCGCCAATGTCGTTGCTGAATCGTGTTGGTTGAGAAATCTTCTACTTGAGCTTCATGTACCTCTCAAGCAGGCTACACTTGTTCTTTGCGACAACGTCTCCGCGGTTTACCTATCCGGCAATCCGGTTCAACACCAACGTACCAAGCATATTGAACTTGACATTCATTTCGTCCGAGAAAAAGCTGCACTTGGCCAAGTTCGGGTTGCGCACGTTCCATCTGCATTTCAATATGCGGACATTTTTACGAAAGGATTGCCGCGCCAACTATTCCTCGATTTTAGATCCCGTTTGAGCATCCGTCCACCTCCCGCTCCAACTGAGGGGGCCTGTTAGTAAATATAGTATATATATTGTTATTCAGTTTCCTAGTTTATCAGGATTCCATTTGTGTAAATCTCTTGTATAAATATTGTGGCATATCAATGAAAAGATCAAGGGGAAATTTCCCAATCTTTAATATGTATTAAAATAATATCTACGCTCGTACTCATGAAATATTTTGTAATGTAGTTTATTATTATGGCATGGTTTGATTATCAAAGATGGATTTCCTAATTAGCGGTTTTTAATTGGACATCAATTTGGCATACACCTTCTTTCAAGCCAAATGTTGTATTGACAAATTCATTCCATACATCTTAAGATGCAAACACAAGGGTGTGGAATATTACATTGTTCTGCAGTTGGAATACTTAATGGCATCTTTTCGACTTGAAAAGTATAATCATAGCTTATTCTTTTGTTAATCTTCATGGACGCCAATTTTAGCAAGATACTTCTTTAAAATACTTGAGCCCTGTCTCATCTCCTTTTTTGGAGCATCCAACCCTTTTGAACAATTCTTTTGTATTGTTTCCCTCGCTCCCCACGACCATAATGGCATGACTTCTTCATTATCGCTTTCTGTGAAATTGTGTGCTTGTATATATAACTATAATTAATGTTGATTAATTAAAATATTCATCATGAATTAAATTACTTTATCCATCAAGGTGTTCCTTTCATGTTAAGACGTTGATCTGTCTAACATCTCTTTATAACAAAACAAAGCAACATTCTCAAAACTTACCTTGTCCATTAGGTAAATTGGATGGCTTAAAATCATCGTCAGAGAGGGTTTGTTAGTCTCACAGGCTTTACATGAATATTCGATCATCAATCATCGTGTCTCTCATCGTGTTCTCCCATATTTTGTTCTCCGTTTAGATGCATTATGATATTGATTTCTTTATAGTCTAGAAACAACTATATATAGTCAATGCCTCAATGTTTCACTTTGCATTCCGTCAATATCAATTGCCAAAAGTTCAATCCTCTTTGTAAATTCAACGGAAATACCTAGATCTAAGGTCCAACTACATTTTTGGTTAGTTTTTCAAGTTAAGTTTCAAGTAATATCAATCTCAATTATATAATTTTCAATAAGTTTCAAGTTCTGAAAAAATTATCAGTGTAACTTTGTTAATGTATCTTGTCTTCTTATGATTATGTTTTTTTGGATGTATTTTATTGAAAATATAAGATAATCATACAATCTTGACTTTGGGTTATGTTTGTAATATGTCAGGAGTAGATAAAATAAAAGGATGGAATTGAAGTTCAAGGACTAAAAGTGTATAAAGCTGTAATATGTGGATGGCTTCTCACATCTGTTCAAAGAAGGAGAGTTGCTTGGCTGTTTAGTTGAACTTCAGGGACTGGATGGAAAAGACTTCTAGTATTTATAGGAGTGGTCTTTCACGTTTGAAAGGCTAATCAGAATTTCTTCTTTTCTCATTTTCTTCTACTTAGTTTTGTATCAATTCATTTAGGGTTTATATTTTGTAATATTGAAATATGTTTTAAAGAAATAAGATGAGTTTGTTTTCAAGATGGTATCAGAGCAAAAAATGCTTCTCATCTTCATCGATTAGGTAACTCTTCTCTCTTCTGTTTTCTTGTTTCGTAAACCCTAAATCTGACTGTTGGTTTATCCGCCTTCAACACAAAGACAATTATGAAACGAGTTTGAATCTGTCGAAATCATCCAGATTCTGTTATCTATCTCGATTCTAGTCCTCATTTGTTGAAGGTTTGTTCATCCTCCTTTTTAATAAAATCGACTTGTGCAGATCTCGTTTTCTTGCTTCTCGTTACTGATCGCAGATCTGTGTTTCTTTTCTCATACACAAACCTGTTTTTCTTTTCTTTAAATCGCTATATACACAAGTTCACAGATCTGCGTGTTTTTTGCTATCGAGACAACCTGCACATCTGTTTTAAATTCACCCTCAGATCTGTGTGTTTGTTGTTTAGAATCGATATACACACCTCAGATCTGCTTTTTTTTGTTACAATCGAGACTAAGATCTGTGTGTTTCTTTATCGATTTTCTCACATTCACATATTCACTTGTTCCTTTCTTTCTTATAGATCTGGACAAGGCTTTCTCGTGTGACCTTGACTGTTCTTATCTGAATTATAGATCTGAACGAATGGCCTGCGTGCTTTGTTAAACTTTTCTCCAGTTCTTGTTTTTGTTGGACAAGTTGTTTTTCTTCGTTTTATACTATCTGTGTTCCTATCTAACATTGAGAGAAAATGAGAGACTTGATATTCGATCTGATAATCCAGACCTGTTTTCCTTAGTGGGACTTCTTGGCAAGTTTTTTTTCTTATTGGTTTACTTTGATTTTTTCTCCAGATCTAGTCCTTAATCTCAGATCTGGTCCCCTTATGTTATGCTCTCCAGACCTAGTCCGTTTCTCAGATCTGGTCCGGTTCCTTTTTTTGTCTTTCTTCGCTAGTATTGTCCAGACCTAGTCCATTATCTCAGGCCTGGTCCTCTTTTTTTTCTTCTTACTTCTGTATTACAGATCTGGTCCGAGCTCTCTCAGATCTTATTGTTTAACATACCTGCTCTATTTTACCTGTACTCTTTTGGAGAACATTTCCTTTATTTTGTTCAGGTATCTTGGCTAAACACTTCTTGTGCTTATGTCCAAGACGGTTTGGGGACCTTGACTTGCTAGAAGCACTGTACGTCTTCTTTTTACCTTTGCTTTAATTTTCCGCTGTGCTCTCTCTATTTTTAGCTCTATTGTGCTAACAAGGAGCGCTCTGTAAGTTCTTTCTTTCTTTACTTTTTGGTGTTGTTCGTATCTGCATTGTCTGCTCTCTTGTTTGTTTCCTGTTTTCCCATATGTTCCTTGTGTGCTCTTGGTTTCTTGTCTTTTTAGGAATGGCAGTTTCTACTGATGACCCTGAGGGTACAGGTGCAAAGGAATCCAAAGTAGCTAAATTAGACTTTGGAGATCTCTTGTACCTGCACCCCAGTGACACCAGTGGAGCACCGCTATTGAACTTTAAATTGAGTGGGACTGACAACTATCGCGTTTGGGCCTACGCAATGACCTTAGCTTTGGAAACTAAGTCCAAATTGGGCTTTATTGATGGAACATGTTCTCGTCCTGATACTGACCCCGTCCTGGGAAAACAATGGGACAGGTGTAACTCTGTTGTCCTCTCTTGGATTTTAGGCTCTATGACTGAGGACCTCTTTCTAGGGCAAGTGTTTTCCAAAGATTCCTCTAAAGTTTGGGAGGAATTAAAAGAAACCTATGATAAGGTGGACGGATCTGTCACTTTTACCCTTCATCAGAAAATAAATTCATTAACTCAAAATGGAACCTCGGTATCTGAGTATTACCACAAACTTAATTCCTTGTGGAAACAATTTGATGCGCTTGTTAAACTTCCTTCATGTTCTTGTAATGCTTCCCATGATTTTCATGAGCATAGTCAACTTATCAAATTGATGCAATTTTTAATGGGTCTTGATGATATTTATCAACCCATTAGAAGTAATATTCTTACCCGTGACCCCCTTCCTTCTGTCAAAACTGCTTTCTCTCTTGTATCTAGAGAGGAATCTCATCGGGGAGGCAACACACCTATTTCTCACACCAAGTCTCAACACTCTGCCTTTTTAAGTAAAACAACTGATAATAAAAGGAAAACTGGTGCAAAATCTTCTAATCTCATGTGCAAACACTGTGGTATTTCCGGACACACTATTGAACGATGTTATAGACTCGTAGGTTTTCCAAAAGATTTTCAGTTTCGACAGAAACCTCAAATTCAAAATGTTAAATCAATTGCCGGAAATGCCTGTGTTTCTGACTCTATCTCTCCTAAACAAGCCGTGGCTATCTCATCCTTTCCCTTCTCTGAGGCACAGGTTGAAAAAATTTTAAACCTAATTGGACAGCAGCACACTCAAGATGGGGTAACCGCCAATATGGCAGGTATAACTTCTATGCCTCGTTCTAGTTGGATTATTGACTCTGGTGCAAACCAACATATGACATCCAACATTTCTCAACTTGAAAATGTCGTTGATGTTTCTGATTTAAATCTTATGGTAAATCAGCCCAATGGGGCAGAAGCCAAAATAAATAAAATTGGAAATTTCAAACTGTCAAATAACATAACCCTGTTTGATGTGCTGGTTATACCTGATTTTCACGTAAACCTCCTTTCTGTTCACAAATTAGCCAGCGACAGTAAATTTTTCATATGTTTTGATGAATCTCGTTGTTATGTTCTCAATCTTCAGGCTTCTCTTCAAGAGAGTGTTGTGGGGACTGGTAGTGAGGCAGGTGGGCTATACTTCTTTGATCAAAATGCTAATACCAAATCCCTCCCCAGCAGTAACATGGCTGTCTCTTGTTCTGTGTCCACTCACTTATGGCACAGTCGCCTGGGTCACCCAGCTGATCCAGTGTTGAAAGTTCTTAAGGACCAACTTAATCTGGGAAATGACTTGAGTGTTCCTTGTGAGATTTGCCATAAGGCAAAATAAACTCGAGATAAGTTTAACCTAAGTGAGCGTAAAACTAAATGTCTCGGAGAATTAGTACATTTGGGTGTTTGGGGACCCTATCATGTTCAAAGTAGGGAAGGATATAAATATTTTTTGACTATCGTTGATGATTTTACCCGTGCTGTGTGGGTTTATTTGTTAAAAGGAAAACATGAAGTTGGTGATTACATAGTTGAGTTTGTGAACCTCATTGCTACTCAGTTTGAAAAATCTGTCAAAATTTTTAGAAGTGACAATGGGACTGAATTTACAAACTCTAAACTTAACGTGTATTTTAAAACTAAAGGCATCATTCATCAAACCTCTTGTGTTTACACCCCACAGCAAAATGGGGTGGTGGAACGCAAGCATCGTCATTTACTCAATGTAGCTAGGGCTCTTATGTTTCAGGGGGGTGTTCCTCTTAACATGTGGAGCGAGTGTGTTCTTACGGCTACTTATTTGATAAATAGGACTCCTGCATCTATTTTAAATGGTAAGTGCCCTTATGAACTTATCCATGGATTTAAACCCGTCCTTACTCATCTTAGGAACTTTGGGTGTTTATGTTTTGCTGTTATACCAAATCTGATTGATAAGTTTTCATCTAGATCTGAAAAGTGTATCCTTTTGGGATATGCAAATTCTCAAAACGGATATAGACTTTTCAGTTTGGACTCTAAGAAGATTATAATTTCTCGCGATGTGAAGTTTTATGAAAACGTTTTTCCATATAAGATGAGCTCGGATAAGTTGTTTAATCAAAACAATGGACAGTTAAATACCTTGAATTTTTTTGACTTTCCTTCTGAATCTACTGATGTTTTTAATGATTCACCTCCCAATGATGATAATGGGAACCCGTTAATCGATGAAACCTTTAGTGACCATAGTCAGCTTGGTAGCCCCAGTAGAGCAGACAGTAGGCAGCCTCCTTGCAGGTCAAATGACTGCATTAATCAAGGCACTTCCAAGTCATCAGGAAATGTCCTTGATCATGATATAGGATGGCAGCCACTGCATGGCACCGGTGTGGCTGCCAGTCGACCATGTGATGCTAATGTTGAACTTGCTAATGGTCAAAATTTGGGTTCCGATTCTGAGGGTAATCTGTCCCAACTTCCCTCTTCTTCTTCTCAATCTTCTAGAAAATCTGCAAGGGTATCAAATCTTCCAAGGAAGTTTGATGACTTTGTGGTAGAAGGAAAGGTTAAATATGGGATAGAAAAGGTTGTGAATTATTCCTGTCTTAACAATGAGAATTTTTGTTTTGTATCTAGCCTAAATAAATCTGTTGAACCCAAAACTTTTAAAGAAGCTTGTAATGATGCTAATTGGATTAGTGCTATGAATGAGGAAATGGAAGCTCTTCATAGAAATGGTACATGGGTAGTTTGTGATTTACCTCCTAATAGGAAGCCTATAGGTTGTAAATGGATCTATAAAATTAAATACAAGTCTACGGGTGAGATCGAGCGATACAAGGCTAGACTAGTCGCTAAGGGTTATAGTCAAAGAGAGGGTATTGATTATGATGAGACTTTTTCTCCTATGGTCAAAATGGTAACAGTAAGATGTATGATTGTGTTAGCTGTACAATTCAAATGGAATCTTTATCAATTAGATGTTAATAATGCCTTCTTGTATGGGGATTTGTCTGAAGATGTTTATATGGTGTTACCTGAAGGTTATTATAATTCAAATGATCATAAAGTTTGTAAACTTGTTAAATCCCTATATGGGCTGAAACAAGCTCCTCGCCAATGGTACGATAAGCTGTCTTCTTGTCTTATTGACTATGGCTTTGTTCAAAGTGAAAGTGATTACTCTCTTTTTACAAAATTGTCTGGTTCTGTTTTTCTTGCTTTACTAGTCTATGTTGATGATATTGTATTGACTGGTAATAGTGTAGATGAAATAAATAAAGTTAAGGAACAGTTGAAAAGTCAATTTCTCATAAAAGACTTGGGAAAATTAATTTTTTTTTTGGGAATTGAAATTCTGGAGTGTATTGATGGTCTTTGTATGTCTCAAAGAAAGTATTGTTTAGAATTGCTTAATGATTTTGGTTATCTTGGGTGTAAACCATGTAGTACACCTATGGATATGAATCTAGTGGTTACCGATTCTAGCAGTTCTAACGATCCTCCTTTGTCTGATTTTTCTGGTTATCAACGTTTAATTGGTAGGTTAATTTATTTATTAGCTACTCGGCCTGACATTGCCTTTGCAGTACATTGTCTTAGCCAATTTATGCATGCTCCAAGACAATCACACTTGAAACTTGCACTTAGAGTTCTTAGATACTTGAAGCTTTCTCCTGGGAAAGGTGTTAGCTTTACCAGGTCAGATAATTTTTGCTTACAAGGCTTTGTAGATGCTGATTGGGGTAAGTGTCTTTCTACTCGAAGGTCTGTTACGGGTTATTGTTTGTTTCTTGGAAATTGTATGGTTTCGTGGAGAAGCAAGAAACAAAATACTGTTTCTTGTTCCTCTGCCGAATCTGAATATCGTGCTATGGCTGCTACAGGTCGTGAAATTACTTGGGTCTTGAAAATTTTAGGTGATTTACATATAAAAGATTTACTGCTTGTAAATCTGTTTTGCGATAATAAATCAGCAATTCAAATCGCCTATAATCCTGTTTTTCATGAACGCACTAAACACATCGAAATTGATGTTCATCAAGTTCGGCGTTTAATTAGTGTGGGTGTGCTAAAAGTTTCTAAAATTCCTTCTGCTGAAAATACTGCTGATATTTTTACAAAATCTCTTGGTATAAATCAACACAATTTTCTTTGTTCTAAAATGAGATTGCTTGATTTGTTCAAAGGTCAAGATTGAGGGCGGATATTGAAAATATAAGATAATCATACAATCTTGACTTTGGGTTATGTTTGTAATATGTCAGGAGTAGATAAAATAAAAGGATGGAATTGAAGTTCAAGGACTAAAAGTGTATAAAGCTGTAATATGTGGATGGCTTCTCACATCTGTTCAAAGAAGGAGAGTTGCTTGGCTGTTTAGTTGAACTTCAGGGACTGGATGGAAAAGACTTCTAGTATTTATAGGAGTGGTCTTTCACGTTTGAAAGGCTAATCAGAATTTCTTCTTTTCTCATTTTCTTCTACTTAGTTTTGTATCAATTCATTTAGGGTTTATATTTTGTAATATTGAAATATGTTTTAAAGAAATAAGATGAGTTTGTTTTCAAGATATTTGGAATTATATTTGATAGGAATTTAATTTTTGCCAAAGAATTAAATAAAAAAAATGAATTTAAGTATCTATATTAGGTTTGGAAACCATTAACTTCCAAAAAGGTCCTTTTGATCGAATTTCACGTGATATCCTTCAAAAATAATTCTATCAAAATATAAATTTCATTTAATAGGTGATATTACATTTATTCAAAACAAATCAAAATATTTGAATTTAATTATCATTGATTACTTTTAAAACTTTAGAACTTAAATCTCTTTTTGATGAAAAAAAATAAAAAAATACATCTAGAATGGAAGAGTTTCTATTTTGTAAACATAGCTCAAATACTTAAAAAATGGATAAATATTATTGACTTTACCTGAATATATTCTATATATATAGGATGTTTAGATATTTAACGAACGAATATGATTTTATTATTGTCTATATTTTAAGAGTGAATTACGGATTTAGGCCATCGGGTTTAATGAAAATGTAACATCCTGATTTTTATCTCAATGGAGAAAAGTATTGAACTGAGTGAATCGGTAAAAGAAGAACCAAATATGGAGTATGACAATAGCGTCATGTGGTCGTGACACTTTTGACAATAGCACCAATGAAACTAAGAGTATGGTTGTCTCGGCTATAGTGCCATGTCGTTGTGACATCTGTCACAATGACACCAATGGTATTGAAAGTGTGGTAGTCCCCTATAATGTCATTCAGTTGTGATATATGCCACAATAGCACCGGCGTTATCGATTGTTTGGTCGTTCCAACGAATGTGCAATGTAATTACAACAATGACACGATAATTGGCATAACAGCATCAAATGTACCGGGAAGACGGTCGTGAAAACGGTCGAAAAACCGCCAAAGGGGAAAATGAATTACAACAATGACATTATAGCACCGGCGTTATCGATTGTTTGGTCGTTCCAACGAATGTGCCATGTAATTACAACAATGACACGATAATTGGCATAACAGCATCAAATGTACCGGGAAGACGATCGTGAAAACGGTCGAAAAACCGCCAAAGGGGAAAATGAATTACGTTACATTCTAGGCGACTTTTCCATGTGATTGTGACATGTCACAATCGCGGTCGGGGTGCAGTGCATAAAATCCGATTTTGAGCATCTTTTTTAATTTGGTCATATCTCCCTCATCTCAACTCTGATTTTGACGATACTTTTTGCTATGGTCTCACTTTTTAGAGCTCTTCAAGGATATATCATGAGTATTGAAATTTATTGGAATATCCAAGAGTACTTTGTGGTGGTAAGATTTTCATCTCTCTCTATTTTAAGCTAGGGTTTGATGTGTTATTCATTTACCCTTCTCTTCTTTGCCTTAGGTTTTGCATCTTTGGAGGTGAATGAAACACTTTGCAAGTGTTGGATCTAAGAGTTAGCTAGGAGTTGTTGCTTGTAAATTCATGTTTTCACTAAGGAAACTCAAGTTTGGGATAAAAACCTAGATTTAGCTTAAATCTAGCAAGGTGAGTTCAAGTTGCGTTGTGAAAACTATGCACATGCGAAAATATGTATTTTGAAGTAATAATGTGTTTACTTGACAAATATCAAATGTGTTGCGTATTTGACGGGATTTTCATATTCGGTAAATTTGGGTTGATAAACCTTGTAAAATGCCTATATCTGTGTTTCTGGATATTTTGATGAGTAAATCTCAAGAATGTGTTCTTTTGATGATTTATTGTACAAATGGAGTCTATTTCATGATTATGCATTTTTGGTGTATTTGGTTGTATAAACCGTTTGGAAAATGTGCGTTATCGTGTTATGAGGCTTTTTGGAATATAAGGGTATGATTTCATTTGAAAAATGGTTAGTATCAACCAATGATGAGTTTTTGAGTTAATCATATCTTTGAGATATGTGTTTGCATAAACACCGGTTAAATGCGTTTTATTGTATGAGGACCCTTATTTGATGGTCAATTGAGTTTTTGAGCTTTTGGCTTGATTTTGACTTAAAAGAGTCGTGGGGACATTAGTCCTCCGATTTATTTTGCTCTATAATGGGTTTTGAAGTTATAATTTGAGGCATATTTATTGTTAATTTTATATTTTGAGAGTGTTGAACATTCTTTTGGAATTACATGCATTTAAGGTATGCTTATTTGTAAATTACATGTTTTGAGGACGTTAAAAATTCTTTTGGAGTCATGTAATTTTAGACTGTGATGCGTTGGATCCATAAGCACGTAAGTTAGTATTTATTTTATGTCCGGATGGGTATTGCGGTGTTAGACTCCGGTACTCGTGTTTTGTCACCTTAAACTTTTCAAGTAGGCACCAGGAGGGTTGAGTCTAGAGGTGCTACCATTGAGGTAGGCACTAGGACCTCCGCCGCTTAAAGGTAATGGCTTAGAGGTAGTCCTTAAGCGTGTCGGGCCTTGTGGTGGAATTCGTGAGAATAGACACTAAGGTCGACTGACTCTTGAGATGAAACTTGTTAAAGAGTCGTAGGAACATTTGGACTTTTAGCCATGAAGTGTTATACGATTAACGTTGTACGAGTGGCATACTTATGTGTTTCACTCACTCACTACGGATACAGGTCTCCTCCGTTGTTGTGAAACATTATATTTCGAATATTGTAATGTTCATGCTTTAACATTGCTTGGGTTTTGGCGAGTAACCGCATTTTATGACTTTGACTTACTGGATCCCCTCCATATATCAAGGTTTTGAAATAAAGGAATCATTCCCATGTTTGGTAATTGAATTTTAATCCTATTGTACTTTGTGTGAGTATTGGGTTTGGTTCCATGTTTATGGAGCGTTTTTATTCAAGCATTTTATCACGAAAATAGGGTTTTGGGAAAGATGTCACTTTCTATTATAATTACATTGTATCCTAGGAATTGTGATTTCAAATAATATTCTTTTGACTTTTCCATCTTATATAATTGATAAAACTCTTGAACTCAATAGGCGTTAAGCCTAACCCTTTTTTATTTTTCGGCATGTGCATCAGGTCCTTGTTGGGGGAAGTTACTAGCGACACCGTAAAGAGTGAGTGCTAGTTAGATGCACGTGAAGGATCTAGATGTTTGCAAACGTCTTTTGCATTCGAATATAGCGACTATTATGTGGTTTTAGTAACACCCGACCTTGACTTAGTCTTGATGTAAGACTTGGTTACCTATTGTTGATGTTAAATCCAGTTTTGTTATTCGAAGTTAATTTAAGTATTGAGTTATAGAAAGGGAATTACCCTTCATTTGATGTATTATTGAAAGTCTTAATTTAGTCGCTCTTTCCAGATTTGAGGGTGTTACAGAAAATTATGACTATATTCCTTAAACTTGAAAATTTATGGATTTGGTCTTTGTGCTAGTCATTTTCTTATGACTGTGATCTTTTTACTAACTTTTATAATGGTTAACTTAGGGGCATTTTAGTCTTTTTACATTTCTCTCACATGTTTTATTAAAAATTGAAAATTTAACTATTTTATTTTATATTCATATTGTATATATTTAACTATTTTATTCGAATCTTTTACAATTTTTCTCATATGTTTTACCTTCCAAGTTTAGCCATATCCTTCTTCTTCTTTACATCCGGTCGTACCACCGACTCCGACTATGAAAGGAATTGTGGAATATTAGTGTATTATTTATATTTATCATTTTGATTTTTGTATTTTTAGTTATTGATTTAGTTTTTCAATTTGGATTTAGGACGTTCTCTCTCATCCTCATCTTGGGTAAATTTTCAAGAAGTTCAATAAATATGTTCCTTAAACATTAACAATAAACTTATGCAAATTAAATAATAAGGCCATCCCCAGCGCTCCGTAGAAGCCCTCAAGCCCTCAAGCGCCACATCAGCTAAGCCCTCAAGCCCTAAAGACCCCAACGCTACCCTCAAGCCCTCTTGCCACCTCATTTTTTTAATTCTTTTATTTATACATTTAATTATTTAACAAAATAAAAATATTTATATATTTTTTAATAAATAAAAATAAGATAAATAATAAAAATAAAAATTCATATCATTCATTCAAAAATTAAAAATTACAAAATAAATTAAAAATCTACAAAATAAATTTAAAAATCTACTCGTCGTCATTGTTGGGAACTTGGATACGCCAAATATGTTCGACCAAATCCGATCGAAGGTTATTATGAGTGGCCCGGTTTTGGACTTCTCTAACATTTGCCGCGCGTTGTTCCTCACTGATTTGGGTTTCGTTATCATCCGTGAAAAGACCGTTTTCATCGCCACCACAAATAGCATGGTATTCGTCTTCGAGTATCATATTGTGTAATATGACACAAACGTACATAATGTTTGCCAATCTTGTTGGTTCCCATGCGCGTGCCGGGTTATGAAGTATATGCCAACGTGCTTTAAGCACGCCAAAAGCTCGTTCAACATCTTTACGTGTCGCTTCTTGCGCGGACTTAAACTTTTGTCGTTTAGGGTCCCGTGGGCACGTAAATGATTTTACGAAAGTAGCCCATTCCGGATATATCCCATCCGCTAGATAATATCCGTGCTCGTAGGTGGCTCCATTCACCTCAAAAGGGCAGTAGGGTGCTTTTCCATCATATACATCGTTCAAGATGGGCAACTAATTGAGAACATTGATGTCGTTGTTGGAACCGGCAACACCAAAGTATGCGTGCCAGATCCATAGATCTTGAGAGGCCACTGCTTCTAGCATGATTGTCGGGTGCTCATGATCACCTCTCATGAATTGACCTCGCCATGCGTTCGGACAATTTGCCCACGCCCAGTGAGTACAGTCTATGCTTCCGAGCATGCCGGGAAATCCGTGTTTAGCTTCATGCGCGGCGTACAACTTCTGAATATCAATAAAAGTAGGCTTGCGTAAATATTTTTGACCATACAGTTCAATAATATATGTGCAGAATTTGTACAGACACTCTCGTGACGTTGTCTCTCCCATACGGATGTACTCGTCAAGTGCGTCAGCAGTTACTTCATACGCCAATTGCCGAATACCGGAAATACACTTTTGTGTTGGAGAAAAACCTTGTTTGCCTCTGCCGTCCAACCGAAATGTAAAATACGGATAATCTACTTGTAAATCTTCAACTATTCGTTCGAATAGTTTCCTGCTCATCCTGAACCGCCGCCTAAACATATCCGGTGTATAAACCGGGTTGTTGCCAAAGTAGTCCCGCATAAGCCGCTCGTTTGCAGCTACTCGACCTCTTTCTATGTTCGCGGCCCTCTCTGTTGTTGACGACGAGGCGGTGCTACCATAAATCCATTGTGCAGTGTGTCGAAAAACTTCCCTTTGTAGATTCAACAACTCGTCGGTGTCTACGGATGATGATGATGCGGTCGGTGAACCGGGTTGTGGCGAATCCATATTGTTTAAAATATAGAGAATGGAAGAGAATGAGAGGGTTTGAGAGATTTTGGTGTGAAAAAAATAAGAGGTTTGGATTAATATATAGTGTGATTAAATTGGAAAAAAATTATAATTTATAAAAGTAGCCGTTGGGTTCGTATTATTTTCAAGATTTAAAAAAAATAGCAAAGAGCCGTTCGGGTTTCTCGGGTTTGAAAGCCCGCTGGCCGAGCCCGAGCATGAAGCCCGCAGGACCCCCACCGCTGCCCGCAGGAGCCCGAGCCCGAAGGGCGCTGCGGAAGGCCTAACGAAAAGAGTAGAGTTTACTTTTTGTCCGTGACGTTTGTTCATTTCAATGGTTTCCGTCCCTCACCTTTGTTTTAACAAATTTATCCCTCACGTTTGACATCTCGCAACGATTTCCGTCCCTTCGGTTAACGTCTGTAATTTTTTTTATGTTAAATCCAATTAAAAGAAGGGACATTTTAGTCATTCTAAACATTTATTTCTTATTTTTATAAAAATTATCAAATTATAGGGACATGTTACATAATTAATATATATATATATATATAGATAGAGGGAGCTTCAAATGTAAACTTTTTTTCGTGTAAAAACACTTGATTTCATAGGTTTTTTGATGAATTTTTTTATGGAATTGTTTATTTTGATGAAATTGTTTCATATCACTCATTTCTTGATGATTTTTTTTTGCGAAATTTATAGTTTCATAGGTGAAAACGAAAAATGTATGAAACAGTTCATAAAAATGAAAAAAACCTATGAAACTACAAATTTCATAAAAAAATTCATCAAGAAATGAATGATATGAAACAATTTAATCAAAATAAACAATTCTATAAAAAAAATTCATCAAAAAAACCTATGAAACTACAAAGTTTACACGGTTTACACGAAAAAAAAGTTTACATTTGAAGGAGCCTCTCTCTCTCTCTCTCTCTATATATATATATATATATATAAGGTCAGGTTCAAGGGAAAAACTCAAAAAAATGGAAACCTGAATAACACCCTAGGAGCCCTTCATCTGGACGGTATGCACTTGTGCATACAGGTTATTTGTAACATGCATTTGTGCATATATGCACAAATGCATAATTCACTTGTGCATAAAACCAAAAAGTCAACTATTTACCTGTATGCACAAGTGCATACCGTCCAGATGAAGGCCTCCTAGGGTGTTCTTCAGTTTTCTTTTTTTTTGGGGGTTTTCCCTTAAACCTACCTCTCTCTCTCTCTCTCTCTCTCTCTATATATATATATATATATATATATATATATATATATATATATATATATATATATATATATATCTTTCTATAAAGAGAGAGTGTGTGTGTGTGTAACAACCCTTCCTGTGAGTTTCAGATCCGTGCAACGAACAATAAAATCAACAGATAATAACAATAGTGTTTATGATTTCAACGGGTCATCCCTATTAGCTTTCAATTGAGAGAGAATTACAATTAGGAGTAGGAAAGCAAAAGAGACAACTAGCCTATTTTCTAAGGCAAAAGCACATTATATATAACGGGCCCGTGGTTAACAAGCCCACGGCCCGTTCACTAACTAAGCTAAAATTAAAGTATTACAAAACAGACCCTTGAACTTTAATACAACAAATATTGACCCTAACAATCTCCCCCTTTGTATTGAAGTTCGAGTTTGCGCCAGTTGTAGACATATCTTTTACGAAGCGCAAAGTGTACCTCGAACATTTGGATAGCGCGGCGATAGTCGATGCGTTCTTCAACCACTTCTAAAGCGTTTCGTGCAGTTATCTCATTCGAGTTCGGAACATACGAAACTTTCTGATTCTTCGATTCATAAGAAATGATTTTGCGAAAAGCATTTTGGACTTTGAAGAGCGTGCCGTCGCAGAATCTGTCTACCTGACTGAAACGCAGAAATTTTTTCTCTTTCTGTTCGTTGATGAAGACTATCCCAAATTCTGGTTGTAGAAGTAGAGAGTTCTCGGAATACATCTTCAACTCAGGAGCTTTCAGATTCGGCTTTATCAGATTTACCTTCTTTGCCCTGTTCTCGATTGCCATTTGGAAATCCGTGAGATATGACATCATAATAGTACGGACCAGGAATCGACGAACAGCTTCGAGCGCCTTTGTGACAGGTCGCGGTCGGATGGTTCTTGTACGAAGGTCTTTCAGAATTTCCAGGAAGTGGAACGGTCGGAAGTGTTGGAAGTCGGCTTCGAAAAATTTCCATTCATTCCCATCTTCACGTCGGACAGTGAATACAGGATAAACGATTTTCATAATGCGGCTTGACTGGATGTTAAGTACCTCTGTGATCTGATGCTTGGTTCTGACTTGGCTAACTGGTAGACACCGCTTCATTGCACTGATGTACCGGCGTTGGTATTCGGGGTTGAGGTTGTAAATACCAAGGCAAAAGGTCGGCTCGATTGGGCGAAGCTTGTGGATGAACAACTTCTTCATGGATTCCTCCAGGTGAGGAATAAAGATCGGGATCTTCTCCCAACGGATTTGTTGCTGTTGTTGTTGAGGAGGGAGATCAGAAGTTGTAGGTTGCTGGGGAGATGTCGGAATATCGGCAGTTGTGGTCTCGGGTCTTGTTGAAGTTTCAGCGGGTTGAGCAGAGTGAACGGGGGTTCCATATAAATTTTGGAGCAAGAACTGATCGTAGTCTACGTTATCATCTTCATCAGTAGGGAAGACCAAATTAACCTGGAGATTTGCGGCACTAGCGGCTTTTTCATACCATGCATCTTCGGTCTCTGGGTTCGTCTCGCAGTCTGGATCAATCATATCCAGTATCGGGCTGTCTGATGAGTCAAAATTAACCAGTTCCAGGTGGTGATTGTTGGCCTCCAATTCAGTGTCATGGTCAGGGTCGACCAAGGCGTTATCAACAGCCTCATCTATGAATTCCTCTTGGGGAATTTGTTCATCCGAATTTTGTTGGGTTTGTTGATCCGCCATCGAAATATCTGTAAAAGAAACACAGTTAGTAACCGAGGCGGATGGACGAGTGTCAGCGTGTACCTTTCCATTAATAGGCTCAATCTTAGACATGTTGAGGACTGGCAGTGACAAAAAGGTACTAGATAGACCAAACAGGGGTGTCCGGATAAAAGAATGAGGAAAAACCAAACTTTCCGGACAATCCAAAGAATCCGGACAACTCATGGCTTTCCGGATAAACTAGACAATCCGGACAAAATGGTTTCCGAGTGAAAGAGTTTTCCGGATAAAACGGATTCCGGACACAGCAACATATCGGTAGTTGAACTTACCGGAAACCCTAGGGTTTCCGGGTGTTGGATGAATCCGGACAAAATAGCTAGGGGCATGAATGCGACCGGACAAAACACCAAAAACTTTGATGGTTTCCGGACACAATGAATGTGTCCGGACGAGATTCAAATCAACAATCAACCAAAATAGAGTCCCAAGCATGTTGTAAAACAGGTATGAGTTGTCGATAGGCGTATGTAAGCATGCAAAGCTATCAAAATCTGTTCGCACAACACCTAGATGACCCGAAATCGAATGAACCCATAGGTGGTTGTCGGATGCCGTGAATCGACAAATCTGATGGTCGATTTGTGGTGAAAATCGAAACAAAGTAAACTATAAATGATATGGATAGTGCTACGAGATACATACCTGATTTGGGGATGAAAAACGAGAGTGAAATCGAGGAGTTTGAGTAAGTCCGAGCGAGAGAGAAAACTTCGAGAGGTTCAGGGTTTTGTCGAGATTTTCCGGATAATGAAACAAAAAGTTTTCCGGATGCTTTTATATTGGGGTCAGAATCCGGGTGTGGTATCCGGGTTCCCATCCAATCCGGATAAGGACCCGGTCCGGAAACCTATCCGGAAAGATAAGGTTTCCGGATACCCGTCCGGATACTTCTGAAAGTTGAAAAAGAGTACCCTGTTCCTTGAGGTTTTGCAAAAGTTGAACAATTTTGGATTTAAAGGAACCTTCTCTCGCTCCCCCTCAAACTGAGAATGGGGAAAAACTTCCTCCCCCTCGGATAGTGCAATGGAGAGTTCGACACACATAACAACTTTGAGCATTTAAACAAAAATTATGTGTCGCTCCCCCTCAAACGATGAACATAAGTTGAAATTCACACAGGAGTGCCCACACACACAAAAAAACTTTTAATCATGTTTAAGAAAAACTGTGTGTGATGCTCCCCCTCAATAATTGAGTAAACTTACCTAATACTTCTTTGTGCTCCCCCTGAACACATGAACACACCGTGAAAGCACAGATATAGACAGGTAAAAGTTGACGACAGTACGAAAGAAAAAGAAAACACACGAAGAAAGAAAGGAAACAGACGAAATCTACCTAATAAATACAGAGACTTAATCTAATTGTGTAACTGAAACAAGTAGGATACAAGTGCGAGAAAGTGTATGCTCAATCATCAGGAGTGTAAACACCGGATGATGAGTAGACAGTTACTCGTAGATGTATGGAACTTGTTTCGGGCACACAATCGGATTAAGTCTTCAGATTTAGCATACCTAACTTGGACACCTGAGTATTAAAACATTTTTCGTCCAAGGGTTTTGTAAACAGGTCTGCTAACTGATGCTCAGTATTTACAAAGTAGAGTTCAACTGTACCTCTTTCGACGTGATTCTTAATGAAGTGATACCGAACGTCGATGTGCTTGGTCTTAGTGTGTTGGACTGGGTTGCTTGATATGGCAATGGCGCTCTTCGAGTCACAGTAGATAGGCACCTTGACATACGTGAAGCTGTAGTCTTTGAGTTGTGTCCGCATCCAGATTACTTGTGAACAGCAGCTTGCGGCGGCCACATACTCCGCCTCGGCAGTTGACGTTGAAATGCATTGCTGCTTCTTGGACGCCCAACTCACCAGGCTATCTCCCAAAAACTGGATATGTCCCGAGGTGCTCTTCCGGTCCATCATGCAGCCCGCGTGATCCGCATCAGAGTAAGCGGATAACTCAAAACCTGTCTCCTTCGGGTACCATAAGCCAAGATCAGCAGTACCACGTAAATAACGAAAGATTCGTTTAACGGCAGTTAAATGAGACTCTTTAGGTTTTGATTGATACCGGACACACAAAAATGTTGAAAACATGATATCCGGTCTACTTGCAGTAAGATACATCAAAGAACAGATCATACCCCGATAGAGTTTAGTGTCCACATCTGTTCCGTTAAGATCGACGTGTAACTTAGTACCGGGTGCCATAGGAGTTTTCCTGGGTGAGGACTGTTCCATCTGGAATTTCTTAAGAATATCCCAGATGTACTTAGCCTGGTTTATGAATATCCCGGTCGACAGCTGTTTAACTTGAAGACCAAGGAAGAAATTCATCTCACTAAGCATACTCATTTGAAAAAATTCTCCCATTAGATTGGCAAAGTTCTTAGCATATGTGGGATTAGTAGAGCCGAAGATTATGTCATCTACATACACTTGAACTAGAACTATGTGACCTTTTTCGTTTTTGATAAACAAAGTAGAATCGATTTTACCTCGTGTGAATTTGGACTTTGTCAAAAACTTGGTCAGAGTGTCATACCAGGCGCGTGGAGCTTGCTTCAAACCGTAGAGAGCCTTGTCCAGGATGTAGACATGATCAGGCTTCTTTTCGTCCACGAACCCGTCCGGTTGCGACACATATACTTCCTCTTTGAGATCGTCGTTGAGGAATGCGGTCTTCACATCCATTTGGAAGACCGTGAAATTCTTGTGCGCGGCGTAAGCGAGGAACATACGAATGGCTTTTATCCTTGCTACCGGAGCGTATGTCTCGTCATAGTTGATCCCTTCTTTTTGTCGGTATCCCTTGGCCACGAGACGCGCCTTGTTGCGGACAACGATTCCGTCCTCGTCCTTCTTGTTCTTGAAGATCCACTTGGTGCCGATCACCGTCTTGTGAGTTGGACGTGGGACCAGTCGCCATACCTTCAGAGCCTCGAATTGGTTGAGCTCTTCTTGCATAGCGATGACCCAGTCCGGATCTTCAAGTGCTTCACGTACGTTCGTCGGCTCAATCTTGCTTAAGAAGCCGGAGAAGAGACAAAAGTTGGCGGAAGCGCCTCGCGTTTGAACAGGAGTGGAAGGATCACCGATGATCTGGTGTAAGGGATGAGCTTTTGTCCACCTGGTGGTGTGCGGAAGCGGTTGCTGAGTAGAGTGAGAAACGTCCGGATCCACATAATCACCAGATGGTAGGTCTTGTTGTAACAACCCGGTTTCCCAAACATGCGTCAAATAACATAAATTGCATAACGTCATTACATTCATGAAAGAAAATACATAATAAATCACGTACGGTCCCTTTGGTCTCGAAACTACAAAATACATATAAGTTTCCTAATCAACATCAGTCATCAAAAAGCGTCCTACTCTTTATCCTTTCCTTTGCCGCTATAATTTCCTCAACCTGGAATACATATTTTTGAAAACAAAATGAGGGTTAGACCAAACGGTCTAGTGAGATAATCCCTGTCATTTCAAAATCGTTATAAAACCACTGTATATAAAACCATTTGTATTAAAATAGTTTATATAAAACCATTCGTATAAACACACATATACCAATCAAGACTCGTGTATCGTGCACAACTCCTCATCCTCATTCCCCATGGCCATATTAGTTGGTTGCGAGCCAACAACACCGCTGTACAACAATTACAGCACCACTGTACAACAACTACAGCAAACACCTCCGCCGACTATAGTTTCGGCTAACGTATATTCGTGTAGTGTAATGCACATATAAATAAAATATATATATATCAATATATCATATTTTCATTTATAAAAACGTCATCACTTTTCAACCACATATCCATTTTAATATAAACACATAATCACACATCTATCACATACCCAATCCACACATATACGTATTCCAGTTTGAAAACGTTTTAAAGTAAAACTCACCTCGATTGTTTATCAAAACTTCTTCCAAGCTTTTCTCGAGAAATCCAATCCTTCACCCCAAATTTAAAGAATCTGGAACAATTAAAATACAAGTATTTCTTTTAAAGACTAAAATCTCTAAAATCCTGAATTCCTCGACTCAAGTCGTAATCAACCACTGAAACACCTCATGTCGCAACCAACTACTGCGACACAGTACCAAGTCGCAATCAACTACTGCGACACAGTACCAAGTCACAACCCACTGTTGCAACTTCATGAGCAAGTCGCAACTCAAGGTTGCGACATTCATGAAGATCGCAACATTCAACCATGTCGCAACCCACTATTGCGACATGCATGAATGTCTCAGTCCACTGTTCATCCTAAAACACAGAAATTTAATCTTTTAAGCTATGCATGTTGCTGTAAATATGCAGATATGTTTAAGACCATTAACATAACCTAACCATATGCTCAGATTTTCCAAAACATCTCTAAATCATCAAAACCCACTTCTAAAACTCATATAAACCTAGTACACATAAAGAGATAAATTTTAACTAGGAACATACCTTTGATTTCACAAGCTTGAACCCTCTAACTCCAGCTTACAATCTTGTTTACTTCTCCTTCTTCTCCTTCACAGTTCTCTCTCTCTCTCTTGGTCTTTGCCGAAAGTAACCACACACACACACACACACACTTTTGCTAATTTTTTACTTGTGTCTCAATGAGACACCTCATTCTAGCTTAACACAAAAAGGGCGGTGGATGTGAAAAGATATTTTCACATTTACCAAACAAACCCTGAACTTATCCTAATTGGCAAAACATACTCTTATACTTCTATATTATAATTAAAACTTATCCCTTAACTTCTAACTCCATAAATACTCAACTAACATTTATAAAACTAACTCCAAACCTTTCTTAAATTAAAATAATAACATCAAATAAATCAATGACATACCTGGTTATTACACTTCTACCGCTTCAAGAGTCGCAGGTTGGTTTCTCGGAGGAGGTGGGGGAGGATCCGTCGAGGGTTGAATAACTTCTGGATCCGAGGAGTTCAGAAGTTGATCGGCGATTGTAGCAGATGACGAATCACTAGGTGTGATCTCCGGATTGATAACAGGTTCCTCCGGGGGGACGGTGGTATCAGTTGAAGTCGATGACGATGACGGTTGAGCTGTCTCCACCGTGATGGACGACGTACTTATAGAAGGCGGCGGACCGGATAGATTCGCCGAATCCTCGTTACGAGCAGCTTCAAGTCTAGGTTGTGCTGAGACAGGAGTGGAAGCGTTAAAAATGTCATCATAAAAATATTTAAACAATAAATCCAAATCAGAAGATTCAGCATTTGATGAAGATGCATGATTTGGATTTACTGTCGCTTGTGCAGATCCCGAACTTGGAGGTCCGGAAGCTAGCACGCCAGTTAAACCGGGTTCTGAACTGATTTGTTCCGAAGCCAAATCTGCGGCTTCGTCGAATGTCACGTTTACACTCTCGACAACGGTTTTATTTCGTTTGATGTAAACGCGATACGCTTGAGCCTGCATGGAATATCCTATAAATACTCCCTCATCCGCCTTGGGGCTGAATTTGCCGAGATCATCCGTGTCGTTTAAGACGTAGCACGTGCATCCGAATGCATGGAAGTACTTGATTTTAGGAATGCGGTTGTTGATGATCTCGTACGACGTCTTGTTGAACCGCTTGTTGATGATGGAGCGGTTTTGCGTATAACAAGCCGTTGACACCGCTTCGGCCCATAGAAATAGCGGCAGATTGGACTGAGAAAGCATGGTGCGAGCCGCTTCGACTATGGTACAGTTGCGTCGTTCCACCACTCCGTTTTGCTGAGGAGTGCGTGCGGCAGAAAAGGTGTGCGAAATGCCGACTGAAGTTAGATAGTCGTCCACCATTTGATTCTTGAACTCCGTACCATTGTCGGTCCTTATGGTCTAAACTTGTTGTTGCTTGTTCAGTTGGATGGTCTTCAGGTGGTTGATGATCAGCTCCGGAGTTTCGTCTTTCGAGCGAAGGAACTTGACCCATGTGTAGCGTTAGAAGTCATCAACCATCACCAGGACATATTTGCGCTTGTTGATACTCTGAACACGCATCGGTCCACACAAATCCATATGGATGAGTTCGAGGGACCTGGACGTGCTCGGAGTTACCTTCGGTTGATGCGGCACTCGCTTCATCTTTCCTTTTTCACATGCCCCGCAGAGACGATCCTTCACGAATTGAAGATCGGGCATGCCTTTCACGTGTCCGCCCAGCACCAGTTTGTTAATGCTTTTGAAATTCAGGTGCGATAGATGTCGATGCCAAATCCACGCTTGTTCGGAATTGGCCTTCGATAGGAGGCAGACAGGGTTAACGGGTTTCAGGGCTGCGAGGTCGATTGTGTAGAGGTTGCTCTTGCGTTTCCCAACCAGTAGCTCCTCTCCGTCGTCATTGAGGATTCTACACCTTTTACCTCGAGATCTTTGTCGCAGAATTGCCGATGCTGAACAGATTGTGTCCCAATCCCGCGACGTGTGATACCTTCTTGATTGTGATCTTATCTTGGACAATGTCGTCGTAGCCCACGATCGGCGCCTTGTCGTTGTTGCCAAATCTCACGTCTCCACCATATTCTTCTTTGTAGTTTATGAGAAGCTCCCTCCTTCCGGTCATGTTCTTGGAGCATCCAGAATCTAAGTACCACACATGACCGTGCTGCAAAATCTAGTTTAACAGATTTTAGGTACCCAAATTTGCTTGGGTCCTGGAGGGTTAGGTTTGGCACCTCGTGGAGGAACTTGCTTTGACACAGACTTCCCCTTAGATGTAGATTGTACACCGTTTGGAGTAACTAGTTTTGGCACCTGTTGCCTCTTAGGTGTAGAATTTACACCTTTTGGAGGAACAGGTTTTGTAGCAGGTTGCCTCTTGGGTGCCGGTCTAACCTCAGTAGGAGCAACCCGTTTAGGAATGGGTTTGGTCTCCCGCTGTGGTTTAACCTCTGTTTGAGAACCCCGTTGTTTATGGTATTTTCTCTTGTTATTACGGGGTTTGCGTTTGGGTGTATGATTATACATGTGATATGACCCAAACCAATCATTAATGTTAATTTCATCAAAATCATTCCAACCCCATCTAGAACAACATAAACAATCACGCGATAACTGAATCAATTGATGAACTGAATTAAATTTAATCGAAAAATAAACTTCAAAACGATTCCAATGATTCCAAACATAGTTGTCTTTGTTTATTCTAGAATTAAAAGCAGCAGGGAAAGACTTTGATGCTGCATCCTTGACAGGTTCCTTGTTTAGCCACTTGGGTTTTTCTTGTTTTGCGCGACCATTTTTATCTGAAACAACAGGGACAGAACGGTCAGTGACTTTAGAAGAAACAAGATTTTTGGTAGGCAATCGCTCGGTCTTTTGCCTCGGCTGTGATTGGTTTTGAGAAACAGGTTTAGATTTTGAGATCTCAATCACAGCTGGGGCCTTGGTGTTAGAACATGTACCCTTTAGAAAATTGACCGTTCGATTTACCACTGGAGACAGAAAATCAGTGTGACTCGGAAGAGGTTTGTCGAAGGGGAACGACTCAAACTCTCCATCAGAATTGCCTTCGGAGTTCATGTATTCAGAAAAATCGATCTCCGGAATTTCAGGACTTGGATTGGTCAAGGAAGGCAAGGAACACTTAGTGTCAGTGTGCTTTGGGGAATTTGGTGCGGAAGCGTTTGAAAAATCAGAGTTTAAATTCCTTTTAACACACTCATCTTGAGAAACTTTACTTTCTTGTGAAGAGATATTTCCTATGAAAGCTTTACACGAGGATGTGTCAGATGAGTCAGAGGAAAGTTCAGGTGAAATCTGCTTTATGTTTTGGAGTAGGTCAATCTGCTCTTGGAGTTGACCATTTCTTATGTACTCCTTCATCGTTTCTCTTGTCATGTCAAACAGTCTCGATGAGAGCTTATTGATTTCACACTGAAGAGTTTCCTTTTCTTCATTTGACACAACTTCGGTTTTCTCAGATTGGAGTTTCTCAAGCTCAGAGATTAGCGCTTGTTTTTCCATTTGAAAAACTGACCTTTCTTTCTCGAGTGACTCCTCCAACTCGACTATCTTTGCTTCCAAGATGAGAGGGGGAACATAGAGTTTAAACTCATCCGTCTCAGTCTTGGTTGCGGTTGCTTGGACCTCATCCTTTTTGGTGGAATCCTTGGGCTTTGCAACCTTGTAGCCATCGAAGTAGTCATTCGAGAGATACTTCTTGTTCTTTTGATAAGAATAATTTAAAGGTTCCTAACAAAATGGAAGTTGTATTCCTCGTTTGAGTGCTCACTTATATTCCTCGGTTTCCTCTTCCTTTTCAGGTTCAAGAGGACTAGTCCATTTAATAGCATATTCCGGGTATTTCTTATCTAAACCAAGACACCCAAAGTCATACAGAGTAGGTGTCTTGTAGATACCCTTTTTCAAATAGTGTGGGTTATCGTATCCGATTCCCCATCCTTTGTTAAAGTACGTGAACTCTTTGGGTTTATTCATAAAGATGGTTTGATCGGTTTGACCTCTTTTGTAGAGTTTTGTTTCAAGATCGATGATTTTATTAACAAACTCCTTGTGCTAAACTTGAAGAGTAGAACATTGATAAAGAATTTCTGCTTTCTCATTCAGACACTGATCAAACTGAGACTGAAGTTCAGATAACTTGGCCCTTAAGTCCTTAGGTGCTAATGAGAGATTTTTGCATTTGTCTTTTAGATTAGCATTTTCAGACTTATATTTTTCTGTTATACTCGTTTGAACATCTAGCTTTTCGGTTAGAGATCTAATCTCAAGCTTTTGTTCTTTAGAGGTGGCCTTAAAGGAATCTGCCTGTTCGGTAAGAGATTGCATTTGATTCAAAAATTCTTGTTGGCTAGAATCACATACCTGACTTGTCGTTTCTTCATCGGCTAGAGAGTGATATCCCATGAAAGCATTAGCACCATCAGACTCTCTTTCATCATCAGAACGACCCAACCAGTAGTCGTTTTCCACAAGTAGAGCTTCTCCAGCTTCCTTCTGCTCAATCAGGGCGAGCTTAGCCTTGTAGTAATGAGAATTATTTACCACATGCCTCTTGCAATATTTAGCGAAGTGACCAAGCTTTCCGCAATTGTAACAGGTCACTGGTTCATCTTTCTTCTTACTTTCTACTTTCTCCGTCTTCTCCTTCTTCTCTGACTTATATTGCTCATCAGCTTTATTCTTTCCCTCATACTTGTCCTGATGATCATGGCGCTTGTTGGAGGAGGTGGAGTAGCGCTGATTATTGGACGAAGGCTTCTTATAGAACTTCTGTTGTTGGAAATACTTAGTGAGCAGAGCAATCGCTTTCTTGAAGTCAGATACTTCATCATTAGAATCACTGTCTTCCTTTTCTTCAGATTCGGAAGAGCTTTGCTTTTGAGCACGTTTGGAGTGACGGCCCGAAGATTTCCCTTTCTTAGAGGACATGAGTGCAATAGGATCAGCAGCTGGCTTTGATGCAGTCTTCTTCTCGCTCAATAGTTCATTCACTTCATCTTCGTCTTGAAGAAGCGTCTCATAAAGTTCATTGATGCCAATGTTCTCTATCAAGTTGTTGTGCTTGACATGAGAAGCAAACACCTTCCAATCTGGCAGCAGATTGTTGAGAAACTTGAGCGCGTTTTCCGTGTTAGAGCCAGTGATCTTATTCTTGTTCAGTTCATTAAGAAGTAAGCAAAAACGTTCATAGGCATGGGTGAGAGACTCGCCGGTGCGCTGCTTGAAACTATCGAACTTGGTTATTGCGCTATTAATCTTCAGCTGATTCCCGACTTCACTTCCTCTCATCATCTTCTCCACTTGATCCCACATACCCTTAGCTGTGTCTTTGTAGCTGTCGATTGCCGTATAGATCGCATTAGGGAGGGCTTGAACATGATATCTCTTTGCATGCTTTTCTCCTTCAATCATGCCTCTTTCTTCTTCAGTCATGTCAGATAACGTCTTTTTCTCACGTCGAGCTAAGGTATTTGCAGTTGCAGGTATATCCTTCATGGGTTCTGGAATAGGCCCATTGTCTAACGCTCGCAGAATGTACTCGAAGTTGTCCTTCGACTCGATGAAGATATTAAACCTATCGCGCCACTGGCTGTACTCACCTTGATAGAGGCAAGGTGGTTTGGTGTCGGTACCGATTGCTAGAGCATCGCGAGAAGACATCTTTGGTTGCAACGGAGTGATCGTCAGACGAATTGATTGATTCAAAGTGTAAACCTAACGCAAGGCACTATAAGTGGGATCCTAACGCAGGTTCTACGACAGATTTGAACTAGGAACTGGTAAGATTTCAACAACCTGATCTCACTGGATAGGAATCCGAATGAGATATCTGATCTGGAGGTGTCCGGATCAGAATTAAGTGAAAGCAGTTCAAATCAAACAGAAGTATCCGGATAAATAGAAGAATCCAGACAACTTAAGGTTTCCGGATAACAAATGTTACCGGATGGCAGAAGTGTCCGAATAAAACAAATGAATACAATACTTATCGGATAGAAAAGGAAAACACAGAACTTACCGGGTGAGTGAAGTATCCGGACAATGAACTTCCCGAATGAGATACTTTCCAGATAATAAACACTTATCGAATGAAATGGTTACCGGATGATATGTACCGGAAACTTTGAGTTTCCGGACCAGATATACCCGGAGAGATTAAAAGAAATATGACTTACCCGGAAATCTTGACTTACCTAGAAAATGTACCCGGAGAAATGGACGTACTCGGAAAGAATACGCAATTATCCAAAAACTTGGGAGTTATCCGGAAACTGCGGCTGTTGTGTCCGAAAACTGCGGCTGTGGAATTCCAATCGATTGGGAATCGACTAGGGTTGCTCAAAAATGTTCCTGAAAGATTAGAAACACTACCAAACACAAAAATAACACTACCCAAATCGATTTTGAAGCAAAAAGAACACGTTTTGATGGTAAAAGTTCGATTTTTAGTGAAGAACACAACCAAAACTTTTGACTTTTAATTTGCTTAGAAACCACTCAAACGATCAAATTAGGTTATGAAAATTTGCAGAATCACTCAAAGCAATAATACTAACAATACCCAATAAACGAAATCGATCAATTTTGCTAGAATCAAAGACTTGATATGTAATCAAGAACACAGACGTGAAAAACTAGAAAACTTACCAGAATTCAATGTGAGCACTTTGAATCAATTGTGTCCGTCTGCTCTGATACCAATTGTGAGTTCCAGATCCGTGCAACGAACAATGAAATCAACAGATAATAACAATAGTGTTTATGATTTCAACTGGTCATCCCTATTAGCTTTCAATTGAGAGAGAATTACAATTATGAGTAGGAAAGCAAAAGAGACAACTAGCCTATTTTCTAAGGCAAAAGCACATTATATATAACGGGCCCGTGGTTAACAAGCCCACGGCCGTTCACTAACTAAGCTCAAATTAAAGTATTACAAAACAGACCCTTGAACTTTAATACAACAAATATTGACCATAACACTTCCCAAACATACACCATATAACACTCATTACATGCCAAACAGATACAACAAAAGATACATATTATATCACATAAGGTCCAAAAGCCTTAAAACTGTACATTACATAATGCAGTACAAACGTAAACGTTTTGCTAATAGTTTACATTACAATCAACAAACTATTAGTACGAAAACACTTCAGGAAAACTTCAAAAACACATACTTCCTTCAAAACTATATCACAAGTTATCCTTTCTTTTGCTCTTACTCGCTTCACGACCTGGAATACATATTTTTGAAAACAAAATGAGTGTTAGACCAATTGGTCTAAGTGAGAAAATCCCTGTCAGTTTAGTAATCATTTTGCAAAACACAAATATACAACAAGTATTAGAATACCAAGCATGACTCGTATGCACTGTGTACAACTCTTTCCCATGGCCATATTATTTGGTTGCGCTAAACCAACTAATCAATTTACTCTGTTGCACTAAAATACAGCCAACTCCGTTGTCCCTCCGTACAGCCAATACTCCACCGGCCCTAAGTCCGGCCAAGGTGCAATCGTGTTGTGTAATGCTTATATAAATACAACATACATCTCAATATATCATATTTCAATCATAAGTACATCATCACACTACCTACCACATATTTATCCAATATATATGTATTCCAGCTTGAAAATGGTTAAAGTAAAACTCACCTGAAAGAAATAACGCAACTATCACCTTCTCTTTGAAAATCACGAGGATTTACTTTTCAACACACTCCACCAAATATGAATTACATAAAATACATATAACTATTTACCACATAAAACTCATGACAGACTAAGAATCCTAAATAAGCCTATCATACCCTTATCCATAAGTGTCCCTCTTCGGCGACTTAGTACGGGGGTTCGGAAACCAATCAGGAAACTTGTAACACCCTCAAATTTGTAACGAGCAACTAACTTTAAAATTCAATAATCAACCAAAATAGATAAATTCATTTCTACAATTTATTCCTCGAAATACCTTGGAATTAAAAACATTATAATTCCCCAAATAAAACGACCTAAACGGGTGTCACTTAACACAACACAAGTTGTTAGTCCAAACAAGTGCGGAAGACTTCACTATACACTTCACCTCTCGTGCACACTACTAGCACCCGCCACTTCATAATGTAGCTAGGGTTACCCCAACCTGAGCCTGTTGCACATGCCGACAAATAAAAAGGGTTAGGCTTACGCCTAGTGAGTTCAAGCATTTTATCATGACTACATAAAAATCATAAATCGAAAGGTTGTGGTTTTAGTCATGATTTAGATAAATCTTTCGTTGAAAGTTGCGACAGAGATTATTATTTCCAAAGGGTTTCCCAAGCGGGCATAAATGACTCATTTTCCAACGCACACAAAATCTAGGAGAAAAGTTCCCAAAGTGTATAAAGCGTTTTCTAAAATGAATTCCAACTCCAACTCACTCAAAACATGTTTAGACGTAAATATCCCAATATTTATAAATATGAACAAAATTCCAATATTTAAAACATCCAAATAAATGAGGCATAAAAACTCTGTCAATGAACCATGAAGACATTTCATATAAATCAAGTACGTCACCGAAAATATGGATAAAAACATATACCCAAAACCACACCTTTCGGTGACGGGGGAGACCCGATTCCATCGAAAGTGACAGGCACACAAAGTTAAGTCACTCGTGATGTTACTGGATTACACCTCAAGCCCCGACCTTAGTTCCCATGCCATAAAGACATCACAACCTCAAGCCATAAATAGATTGCCTTTATTGCATACCCCGTAGAGTTACACCTCGAGGACTTACAGGCGACCTTATTGCATATCCAGTCTAGACGAGTTACACCTCAAGGACTTCAATGTCCCTTATTGCCTACTCGCTAGTGGCCCCCACGGCCCACGCATATAACCATGCGTCCCCATAGTCCACTCCTCGTGCACAAAGAGATAGACCATCAATTAAAGACTGACTCACTTGCCTATGGATCCAATGCAACACAGTCTATCAAAACATGCTCAACCCGGAATGACAAAACACCCAAGCATGCAAATATTAATAATGTGCAATAAAATGCATCTAAACCCCAGTTAGGTAAACAAGTACCACAAAGCTGTTATTAACCCAAAACTTGACACGGTTAAGCAAAAAGGGTTTTCCCAAAAGGACTCACACCTTTACAATTCTCAAAATAACTCTTGACACTAAATCGGGTATTTCTCACATGGTTTATAAAATAAATTTACACTAACATGATTAAACCGTCAAATAAACCTCATTTTGAGCAATTAACCTTTCAAAGACAAAATATGATTTCTGTAACACCCGGAAAATCCTTGTGAGTAATAATAGTCCTAATATTTCTTTATATTTTGACTTCTTAGATTATAATTGATTTCCTAAGTAATTTCCGTGAGTGTTACTTGTTATTTGAGAACTTCCGATAGAAATTCGTAAGTTTATTCCTTAAGGAAATTAATGAAAAATAGATGATAAAGTTAAATATTAGATTTTATGGTCTAGTTGGATGAGGAATTCGAATACGAGTCCAACGGTTCTTTCCGGAGCAAAAACGGAGCTATAACGAAGAAATTACGGCCAAATTAGTGGAAAACGAGAAACAAACAAACAGAGGTTGGCGCGGATGGTGGCGCCGATGCACTGGCGCGGGCGCTGGCACCGAGCACCTGACGTGTTGAAAGGGGGTTAAAACCCACCTCTTGGTCCTTGTCACTTATCCTTTCATCTTAGAACTCAAAAATGGGATTGTTTGCTCTGCTTCATACGATTTTCTCCATCTAAACTAAGGTAAATCCACTTCTCTTAATCCTAGTTCAATTCAAACAACAATTAGATGAATCTCACCAATTAAATTTGATTTAGGGCAATATATCTTCATCTTTCTTCTTGGAGTGTTTGAGTTTAAATCATCAAGTTGGGGTTATACCAATTGAAGAATTAAGGTGAGTAACTTGTAATTAATTGATTGTATTACACTTATCTACCATTCTTTATCTTGATTTTGGTATGGTTAATGAGAAATCTTGATGTATAAGCTCTTAATGGTTAAGAGGGAAACAAGAAGAGTTCAAGTAAGTTGTGGTGGATTAATTGTGTTTTACTTCTTAGAATGCCAGGGTAAATGTTAGTGTTAAAGGTTTGGGTTTGATTATACATCATTGGTATGTGATTATGATGATGGCTTAATTTATGTCTTAATGAAGCAAAGATGGCTTAATGGTCAAAATGGACCTATTATTGAATTGTAAACATGGATGTTTATTATTTATAGCATATAGAATATGATTTTATACATATGGATGTATATGAACTACATGGAAGTAGTATTGATTATGTTAAATGGTTGGACCATTGTTAAGTGATTAAATATGCTTTGAATGTTATTTGGACTAACATATTTGGTATTCACATAATTGGAGGAGCACCTAGTAGGCATTGGAGGATATATTCTTACACACCGTGGGGTAAGTGTAATTGATTCATACCTTCAGATACCGTGGGGTTTTCCGTTGTGTTATGCCTTGTGACAATACCGTGGGGTACCGATCAAGGTATATCTTCGATTATGATGTAACTGGGTAGCGATATGGACCTTCTCCATGGAATCCAATTTGTGAATGTATCGAATTGTTATTCCTACATGCTATGATTATGCTCTATGTGCTATGTGTAAATCTCACTTAGGCTTTAAAAGCCTAACACTTGTTATATGTTTTATGTATTACAGATTTTAGTGGTTCCGGACACAAGAAGGTCTAGAACGGGGTTGTGAGCATGGGATAATTGTTAGAGAGATAAAGATTGGAAGATTGATGATAGAACTTTCCGACATCCTTTTTATATTTGATTGCTATAGTAGTGATCAAATAAGCTAGTGGTCCAATAGTAGTTATAATTAACTAAATCTTTGTATTATTGATTATGTAATGTTAATTAGGTATACTTTTACTTTAGTAATGTGTACCACTCTTCCGTTTTATGGAAGTTTTTGTTAACCCCTGTTTTGGGGTGTATCAAGTTGGTATCAGAGCATTAACTTAAGTGAACTAAGTATGCTGAGGAGGTACTTAGACTTAAGCTGTGATGAGTTAAGTTATGATTTGTGAGATATGGGTAGAAGTACTAAGAAGGGATAGTCTTATAGTTGACAGAAATACGTGAAATTAGTACTGTGACAATGGTGATGAGGATTCTCATGTATAATATGTTCACAATTCCAGTTAGCTACTGTTATTATGAATATATTGTTACGTAAGCATGCTTGTTTCTAAATTATTACAGTAACTAATGATCGGTAAAGTACGTTTAGTATGTCTATATTCGTATAACCATTTCTTATGGTTATTCCTTTGTGTTATAGCAGATCGTTGGTGGATATGCCACCAAGGTCCTTTAATTCTTTAGAGAATAGATAAGTAAATGATTTGGGGTTGGAAGGACAACCTAGAATTGGCAGGACTTATGAAAGCCCGCCGAGGTAACCTTTAATAGGCGGATGGAAATGTGTAGAGATAGAATGTAAGATGATTCATCAAAATGGAAATAATATGAAATGATTAAGTAAGTGGGCCGTGGAACGCATGGATAGAAAGTGTTACAAGGTCAAGAGGACGACCACTAGTCGGAAGTAGAGTGTTAATGATAAGTGATGTAAGTACAACGATTGACCTTGTTTGAGTGAGTAGCCTTCATTTAAGAGTAAAGTTTTATGTATGGTGTCCTAGTAAGTGTGCTACATGAGTTTTCTTGATTTTAAAATAAATGCATAAATAACAATTTTTATTCAAGAATGAGTTGCTTGTACAAATGTGTATTTTAAGAAAGAGACAATTTCATTTTTGATGCACAATGAAATTTTGGGTTTAGCAACTTGCAAAATATTTCGTATTTTCTGTATATATGAAAAGTTAATTGTAAAAAGGGGCCAAGAAAACGTTGGCTAGCAAAACCTTTGTAACCAACAAAAGTATTAACTTGAGGATATCAAGTAAGATCCGACTAGCTTGCTTTGTGTTGGGAAAATTCTTTTAAATATATTACGGTCATAACAACATCGTTTTGGTTGAAAAAGATTAAGTTTTTTTTTTTTTTTTGGAAAGTAGTATGCAAACGATTCTCGTGATCGTTGTGCAGTACACTGAAGTTGTAAGAATTTTGGGATCATGTGTACCCAAGTTGCTCCAAGTATTGTTCTTTAAAATGAGGAAATGTGCGAAGTAATATATTTAATACATTGTTATGTATGAAGGCTATGAACGAACAAAGTTGTAAAATATTACTATAAGCTAAGAGAGAACTCTGAGAATGTAGAGGTGTTGAATAAATCATGGGAGGATGTTAGTAATTTTGGTAATTGTGTTCAAGAGGAAGGTGAACAATGGGAGAGTTGAAAGTGGACTTAGTGTCGGTTGTAAGAAGGTTTATACCCTTGTTTGGTAACTAGAAATACAGTTGTTAAGGGACGGTTGTGTCCGGAGGAAGGATTAGTAGTCATCAAGGTGATGGAATTAGCAAATTGTTATGAGCAGTGTGGTGAGACAGTAAGGAAATACCTTCGACGTTAAATAAGAATTTATGGTGATCTTGTGATATTAGTATTGCACGAATAAGTTTGAAATGAAGACGATGAGATGTAAATTGTATTATGTTTGGTTGAAAGGATTAGGTTCAGTCCTTGTTAATGAATAGATTAAAGAAGTATCGATAGGTCGACTATTGGCTTTGAAATCGATAGTTATGTAAGGTGTATGAGACCTTTTTGTGTGTCATTGGGTGCGGTCTGGGTGCGTCCCGCGTATGCCGTGCGGACAGGAATAAGACTGTGAGCGGTACCGGTAAGCGGTTATGCAAAGGGTATGCGCAAAGCAATTAATATGGGGTACGACATGGTTAAGGATTTTGAGTGATTGAAGAATAGATCACTGATGATAGAAGTCTCGAATTATTGTTGCGCAAGCGAAGGATATGTAGTCAAAATTACGCTTTTAATATTTTGTGGATGTGCAATATTTATGAGGTATTATGTTTTAAAATTGTGCACATGTGAGTTGGGGGATTTTGGTAAAACTTTGTTTTGGGGCCGATGGCCAATTAAGAGATTTAAAAAGGGTAAAGAATTGGGTAACAATGTATTTTGGTTTATGTACTCGTGTGCGTGGCACATGTTTAACCAAACGTTTATTTTAGCCTTAAAGGCTTGATTGATATTCAAATGAGTCTTTTGAATGTTTGTCAGTTTTAATGACTCGAGATGGAGTCTTGGTTGTATTATATGCTTAACTGCATTTTATTTGAATAAGTGTCGGTCTTAAGTGTAAAGATTGTTTGATAACTTTTGCGTTTTAATACCTTAGGAACTAACGAACCTTGGCGAGGTATATACATTGTGAAGTATATAAGAATTGCATATACCTATATAAATTGACTTCGTTGGGAAAGTAGCAATGAAGGAGTCATAGATTTATTATGCCTCGGAACGTATGTTGTATAATGATCATTAATTCTTGGAGTAGATGGCTAGGTTTTGAACTCAGTTGAGTCTTAAGAGCATTGACCCGATTTAATAAGCTCGTTATAGGCTTAGGTTGGGATTACATGGATTGTATTAAAATAGAGGTTTGCATGATGTGAATGTTTTGGGTATTCTTTTGGATTTAATTACTGTTAAGTCTTAAATCAGAAGAATAAAAGTTGAAGGACCACTTTGTAAGAGTGTTAAGATTTTGAAAGACTGTTGTGTTATAGAAGTGTTTTACTTGCGATGCGGATGGTTTACAAAGGAGAAAGTATTAGGCATGAATAAAGTGAGGTATGGAAAATGTTGATCTGTGAAGGATTGTACCGTGTTTTAGTATTGGTTTGGATTCACAAGGAGCTAGTATGAACGAATAAGTTCAAGTTATTTAGCAAATCGAAAGTGGTAGTTCAACTAAAGTTGGGAAGGAGATATTTAGTGAAATAAACTCGGTTAAAATGTGTATGAATGATTGTGAGAAACCTGGTCTGTGGTGAAAGACTATATGTGAAGAATGTACGAGTGAGTATTGGTATCAACTGCCAAGATAAATGTGTCAACTAGTATGTATTATGAAGTTAGAACTAGGAAGCATCTGATGGAAGTCTTTTCGGGGATTCCGGATGAAAAGTACCACTTTGCCATTAAAGTTGTTGGGGCATGTAGTTTGTAAGATGGAGTAGTGATATGGCTAATATCGAAACAGAATGTCGGAATGGTATTGGGTGTTTACCCAAAGTGATTTTGATTGTGTGAGTTGCTTCCTATAATAGAAAGATTGGACTTAAGAATGTAATCATATTACAGGTTCAATGGAATTATCACCTTTGATATATAATATTTTAGTGCTTGGTTGCGATGTGGTCGCGTAGTACGATATTGATGTGAGGAAGTGGTAATACTATATACTGAAGAAACGTGTGGGTCATAGATGTAGTGATGGGTGTCGTAGATATAGAAGTATTCAAAAGTGGTGAGTATGCTCAATTTAAAGTGAGTATGGATTTTCAAGCAGTATACGTTAATGTTATTTTGAGACCTGGAGATTGAGATGTGGATGATGACGGTATTGAAGACCAAGCAATAGTCGGATAAAGGTTTGATGGTAAACGGTTACTTTAAGGAGGCTTACAAATCTAAGTTGGGGAGCGGATAATGAGGAAAGAAGTAAGGTTCAGGAAATATGAAAGATGAATCTTTGTTCCTTCTAGATTTTTTATTTGTGAATGGAACTCATGTGTGGGTTTGGTTAGAGTGCAAAGGTTGGTGATAATTAGGTATCAACTTTTGGGCTTAAGGCCAAACATCTTTAGTGTAATCGGGGAATTGTAGCCGATTTTAAAAAGAATGATGGTGATGGTAGTAGTAACCTTAAGATACTCATTTGTGATGAGTGGTTTTAGTGAACTAATCTTTGTGTATGGTGAATGAACCTGTCTGTTTGATGATTAATTATTGAGATGGATTTTGGAATCTATTAGAGCTCTTTGGATGTGAATGGCCGTTAACGATAGGGACAATTGAAATTAGAGATTCGGTTGGTCTCAGTATTAATTGAACCTTAAATTGATTTAGAGTTTGAAACTGAAATCAAGATGTATAGAACATTTTAAGGTTGGGAGACGACTGAAGTCGTATGGTTGGGAGTTTCTTTATGGTTGGAACGTTTATCCGTACATAAGTACAACGTATGTGTAGGGGCTTTGTTAATAAACAATTGTTCGAGGAATTATCTTTAAAGACCGTGTGGATGGAATTTAGATTCCCGTTAGGAATTGTGGAATTTTGGTCGACAGTGGGTCGGTTGACTTTGGGTTGTAAAGGATATAGATTTCGAGGACGAAATCGTTTTAAGGTTGGGAGAATTGTAACACCCGGAAAATCCTTGTGAGTAATAATAGTCCTAATATTTCTTTATATTTTGACTTCTTAGATTATAATTGATTTCCTAAGTAATTTCCGTGAGTGTTACTTGTTATTTGAGAACTTCCGATAGAAATTCGTAAGTTTATTCCTTAAGGAAATTAATGAAAAATAGATGATAAAGTTAAATATTAGATTTTATGGTCTAGTTGGATGAGGAATTCGAATACGAGTCCAACGGTTCTTTCCGGAGCAAAAACGGAGCTATAACGAAGAAATTACGGCCAAATTAGTGGAAAACGAGAAACAAACAAACAGAGGTTGGCACGGATGGTGGCGCCGATGCACTGGCGCGGGCGCTGGCGCCGAGCACCTGACGTGTTGAAAGGGGGTTAAAACCCACCTCTTGGTCCTTGTCACTTATCCTTTCATCTTAGAACTCAAAAATGGGATTGTTTGCTCTGCTTCATACGATTTTCTCCATCTAAACTAAGGTAAATCCACTTCTCTTAATCCTAGTTCAATTCAAACAACAATTAGATGAATCTCACCAATTAAATTTGATTTAGGGCAATATATCTTCATCTTTCTTCTTGGAGTGTTTGAGTTTAAATCATCAAGTTGGGGTTATACCAATTGAAGAATTAAGGTGAGTAACTTGTAATTAATTGATTGTATTACACTTATCTACCATTCTTTATCTTGATTTTGGTATGGTTAATGAGAAATCTTGATGTATAAGCTCTTAATGGTTAAGAGGGAAACAAGAAGAGTTCAAGTAAGTTGTGGTGGATTAATTGTGTTTTACTTCTTAGAATGCCATGGTAAATGTTAGTGTTAAAGGTTTGGGTTTGATTATACATCATTGGTATGTGATTATGATGATGGCTTAATTTATGTCTTAATGAAGCAAAGATGGCTTAATGGTCAAAATGGACCTATTATTGAATTGTAAACATGGATGTTTATTATTGATAGCATATAGAATATGATTTTATACATATGGATGTATATGAACTACATGGAAGTAGTATTGATTATGTTAAATGGTTGGACCATTGTTAAGTGATTAAATATGCTTTGAATGTTATTTGGACTAACATATTTGGTATTCACATAATTGGAGGAGCACCTAGTAGGCATTGGAGGATATATTCTTACACACCGTGGGGTAAGTGTAATTGATTCATACCTTCAGATACCGTGGGGTTTTCCGTTGTGTTATGCCTTGTGACAATACCGTGGGGTACCGATCAAGGTATATCTTCGATTATGATGTAACTGGGTAGCGATATGGACCTTCTCCATGGAATCCAATTTGTGAATGTATCGAATTGTTATTCCTACATGCTATGATTATGCTCTATGTGCTATGTGTAAATCTCACTTAGGCTTTAAAAGCCTAACACTTGTTATGTGTTTTATGTATTACAGATTTTAGTGGTTCCGGACACAAGAAGGTCTAGAACGGGGTTGTGAGCATGGGATAATTGTTAGAGAGATAAAGATTGGAAGATTGATGATAGAACTTTCCGACATCCTTTTTATATTTGATTGCTATAGTAGTGATCAAATAAGCTAGTGGTCCAATAGTAGTTATAATTAACTAAATCTTTGTATTATTGATTATGTAATGTTAATTAGGTATACTTTTACTTTAGTAATGTGTACCACTCTTCCGTTTTATGGAAGTTTTTGTTAACCCCTGTTTTGGGGTGTATCAATTTCTAACCATCCAAATATTCAAAAGCCCCAAATATGGGTGTTTTACACATTTATGAAGATAAACATTTCAAAAGAGTTAAATTATCCAAATAACTCAACCACATATCTTTTCAAGTAAAACACACGCATATTTGTAAAATACTCATTTTGGCATGTACAAAGTTTTCGCAAAGTAACTTGAACTCACCTTGCTAGATTTAAGCTAAATCTAGAGTTCTCCAAACGTAAGCTCCTTTGAAGAAGTTTGCATCCTCAAGCCAAAACCTCCAAAAACCTAAATTCATAACTTCCAACCATGAATATTCATATTCAACCACTTTAAAACTATTCCCCAAACATCTATATTAAAATCTTCATTTTGACCAAAACCCCAATATTAACCTAACTTCTCCAAAATCTTCCAAACCAAAATTGAATAAACAAAACACTAGGAGATCATCAATGGAACATTTATAACTCATATGAAAGTATAGGAACTAGGAGGATGAACTCACCACTTAGGTTTTGATGAAAACCTAGAAAACCCCAAAATCTCTAAGATGACGTGGATGAAACTTGCTCTTGCATCTATAGATGAAATCAATAGCATAAAATGGGTAAGGAATGCATCAATCTCCAAGAGAAACCCCAAAATCGGTTAGGGTTTTGTGAGGGAGAAAAGGGAAAACGGTTTGGGAGAGAAAGGGAGGAGATTCGAGACTTACCACCACCAAACACACTTGAATCATCCAATGATCTTCCAAAATCTTTCTAGATCCTTGAAGAGCTCTAAAAAACGGAACCATAGCAAGTTGAATCATCAAAATCGGAGTTGAAATGAGAGAGATATGAAGAAATGAAGTTTGAGGGATGAAATTCGCGTATATAAGCTGAACCAGTACTCCGCGCCAGTCCATCCGCGCCAATATCGGCGCCGAACACTGTTCGTTCGGTTTCTTCTTAAACACTGTTTTGGCCATAACTTCTTCGTTATAGCTCCGTTTTCGCTCCGGAAAGAACCGTTGGATTCGTATTCGAATTCCCCATCCAACAAGACCATAAAATCTAGGATTTAACCCAAAATCCTATTTTTCATATTTTTCTTAAAAGATCGATTCCACACTGATTCGAAGTTGTACTTATCCGAAAATTACGGGTGTTACAATCCTCCCAACCTTAGGATGATTTCGTCCTCGAAATCTACATCCTTTACAACCCAAGGTTAACCGACTCAATGCCGACCATACTTTATCAGTTCCTAACTGGAATCTACATTCCCTCCACACAGTCTATAAAGACAATTCCTCGAACAATTGCTTATCCACGAACCTTCCTTCACATACACTGTACTTATGTCCGGGAGAACACTCCGACAACTGGAATAATTCCTAGTCAGACTACTTCGGTTGTCTCCTAACCTTAGCATGATTTCAGACTCTAAGTCAAACCAAGGTTTGTTCGCTAACGAACCCAACAGAATCATCAATTCTGATTATTCCTACCATTAATTGCCATCTACATCTAACGAGTTCTAGTAGACTCCAAGAATCCATCCCAACATCAATCAATAAACCGACGGGTTCTGTAACCATACACGAAGGTTATTCCACCAAAACTACCCATCACAATTGAGTGTCTTAAGGTTACTACTACCATTACCATCCTTCTTTAAAAATCGGCTACAATCCCCCGATTACACTAACGGTTTCCGACCTTAAGCCCACAAAGGTTGACACCTAGTTATATCACCAAGCTTTGAACTCTAACAGGACTCCACGTATGAGTTCCGTTTACCGAGTGTTTCCACAAAACTAAGGTTGTCCACAAAACGGCTACACCAACCTCGAAATGCGTTGCCGTAAGTCTAACCCTCCAATTACCACAAACACATCAACTTTGCTACCGATATCATCCGGCCTATAGTTACAACACGTGCCCGAACGCTCGACTTTTCACAGTTGAGGTTCTATACAACTTACTCTTAATCGGGTTACTTAACCTTTCCCAAGGTCCTAAAGAGTTCAAGGTCATTCAAGTGAATTATTTAATAAATATGCCAATCAACAAAACCTTTCACAAAATTTTCAACACAGAGATTTTCACGTCAAATTAATCGTACGCATAAAACTTTGACTATCAATTCGGTAGTTACGCAAAATGGACACGCTCGTCCCACATATGAAAATCATGTTGAAAATTATTTCATCGCAATTCAGATTATCAACAAAACGCTAAAGCGTAATAAACAGCTTCTTAAAATGAACCGCCACGGTTCTAGTATGGATTGACTCATGACATGCACGTGAAGTAATTGTCCGACTTTAAACAGGGTGCAACAGAAGGGTGTGCACGTATTTCAAAAGAAGTCCAACGACATTTGACTCCAATTTTTTTTTTCTAACCATAAAATGTCATGGAACAAGGTTACTAATCAAAATTTTGCGCGTGTCAGTTTATTTTACAAAAACGATGGAACGATTTCATAAATACACTTTGGTCAAAACAAAACCAATATGCTTCCATCATCTGAAGATGTCGACTAAAACATTATGGGGGAACCTCAAATTGGGGTAGGCATGCGAGCTTGTAACATCTTCCTAGAAGTTTTTCTTGAAATGGATTAACATGCAACAAATGGTTCACGACAAAGTTTCAAAAGATGAATTTCTTTAAATCCGTTTCCAAAATTTTCTCATCCGGTCATATAATGACACATGAGTAAAACGATTCTGACAAGGCTCGCACGCATCAATGTGTTTTCCCAAAACTTAGGAGAAAATAAGTGCTTATAATTTATTGACACCAAAAAGGGTTCAAATCAACTTTCGACCTTAAATCATACAAACAGTGTGCATTAATGTTCAAAACATAAACAATTCCAGGCACCCTAGGTTTAGGCAATTGATTTTCCAAAATCTCCATTACGGAGCATTTACATCAAAAGTTTTGTATTCGAAATATAAAACGTTAAAACGTCAATGCCTAAAAGTTTATTTGTTATGAAATACTCAAAATACGCATTTTCTCCAAAACCAAAAAGGTTTATTATTTTCCAAATGTTTTTCGAACCAAACTTGACCAAATGTCAACGACTCACATTTTTGGTGTTTCAAAATGTAGTGCATTGTGAACCATGCATGATCTACCCAACACTAAAACGTACTTTGACCAAAAGGCCTTCATTTAAACAATGGGTTAACAAAACGTTTTTATGCACGACTCGTTTATCAAAGTGTCGAGAAACAATGGTTACCAAGCTATGCATACTCCTAAGTCGATATAATGCGTTTACTTGGAATGTTAATAAAACAATCAACTGACTAAATGCGCACTAAGTAAATTGTACAAAGTACTACCAAGGTGTTCATTCATGCATTACTTATGTCATGTACAAATCAATCCACATACTGAACAGATTGCAACGAAATGTGCTAGTACAAAATTTTTGAAACAGAAATTACGCGACACTAAAGTTCCAAAACTTGTCTCTTTGGTCGCCTTATGGCATAAAATTATTATTTCTCAACGAAGTTCGAGTGGGACCAAACGCCCAACATAACTCATAAATTTTCACATAAGTAAATGGAGTGTGCACATTGTGAAATTACACTCACACGACTCAATACGTCATAAAACAAAATTCCATGAAATTCAATGGGCTCAATAATCCCAAGTCAATATAATGACACCAAACATTACGCCTCCAAAAGTCAAATTGCAATAAGCAAAACCATGACTAAAACGCCAAAATCCCAAAAATCTCCTTCTTTGGTAATTCTATATAAACAACCTTGTTTAACAACTCATATTAAACAAATTCTCCAAAATATTTTTATGTAGACATAATGGAAGATAACTTTCCGTCCCAACTCTAACATATGTGGAGGAGATCCAATGTTAAAGTCGCAAGCCGTAGTTATTTCCCAACATCTTAAACATCATAAAATATGATTGTCGTTATATCCAAAACAAATGTTGAACAACAATGAAATAAAGCAAAACAAATTCCGGCGGAGTTTGCGACTCCCGCAATAAAATGGTTTCATGCACGTTCAAAATCATGATTCGAAATCTTGTGTGTGTGCTAAACATTTCTCAAAATTCAAAATACAATCCATATAAGGATTTGAAACACAAGAATTAGTTGGTGCAATTTATTTTTAAAATAAACTTCGTGCATGACTTAGTCGGCATTCAACGTCTCAACTCATACTCCTCCGAATCCTCCGGTCCACTATTTTCACCTGGATATTTTAACTTCTTAAGGCAAGTTGGGAAATACATCAATTAACTTTACGGTTTTTCCTCAAATCAAAATCGGCTCAATAAGCCTATGGTTCTAATCCAACCATCAATCTCGACCCGAGACGGTCTACTTAAAGCAAATATCATGCTTATCGTCACTCCAAGTGACTAATACTATAATCGTCCATCTATTCCAACGACTACTAGCTTAGAACCTCCTTTACTACCCCAACGATCATCACATTAAAGTAATTCAAGTATGCACATGTACTAGTAGATTCACCATGACACTGGCCAGGTGTCACTATGAACGCACCATACATGGTTATCCTTGTTACTCTCGACGTGATTCTCGTTTCTAACAACATCCATCAACTTCAAAACGTCCTATCTTAAAGTGCCTAATGGTGAATTTCACTCTCATTTACTTAAACCAACGCTAGTTTGAGTCTACGTATCCAAAATCAACACCTAAATCTCTCAAACTTATGCTCTGATACCAACTTGTAACACCCTCAAATTTGTAACGAGCAACTAACTTTAAAATTCAATAATCAACCAAAATAGATAAATTCATTTCTACAATTTATTCCTCGAAATACCTTGGAATTAAAAACATTATAATTCCCCAAATAAAACGACCTAAACGGGTGTCACTTAACACAACACAAGTTGCTAGTCCAAACAAGTGCGAAAGACTTCACTAAACACTTCACCTCTCGTGCACACTACTAGCACCCGCCACTTCATAATGTAGCTAGGGTTACCCCAACCTGAGCCTGTTGCACATGCCGACAAATAAAAAGGGTTAGGCTTACGCCTAGTGAGTTCAAGCATTTTATCATGACTACATAAAAATCATAAATCGAAAGGTTGTGGTTTTAGTCATGATTTAGATAAATCTTTCGTTGAAAGTTGCGACAGAGATTATTATTTCCAAAGGGTTTCCCAAGCAGGCATAAATGACTCATTTTCCAATGCACACAAAATCTAGGAGAAAAGTTCCCAAAGTGTATAAATCGTTTTCTAAAATGAATTCCAACTCCAACTCGCTCAAAACATGTTTAGACGTAAATATCCCAATATTTATAAATATGGACAAAATTCCAATATTTAAAACATCCAAATAAGTGAGGCATAAAAACTCTGTCAATGAACCATGAAGACATTTCATATAAATCAAGTACGTCACCGAAAATATGGATAAAAACATATACCCAAAACCACACCTTTCGGTGACGGGGGAGACCCGATTCCATCGAAAGTGACGGGCACACAAAGTTAAGTCACTCGTGATGTTACTGGATTACACCTCAAGCCCCGACCTTAGTTCCCATGCCATAAAGACATCACAACCTCAAGCCATAAATAGATTGCCTTTATTGCATACCCCGTAGAGTTACACCTCGAGGACTTACAGGCGACCTTATTGCATATCCAGTCTAGACGAGTTACACCTCAAGGACTTCAATGTCCCTTATTGCCTACTCGCTAGTGGCCCCCACGGCCCACGCATATAACCATGCGTCCCCATAGTCCACTCCTCGTGCACAAAGAGATAGACCATCAATTAAAGACTGACTCACTTGCCTATGGATCCAATGCAACACTGTCTATCAAAACATGCTCAAACCGGAATGACAAAACACCCAAGCATGCAAATATTAATAATGTGCAATAAAATGCATCTAAACCCCAGTTAGGTAAACAAGTACCACAAAGCCGTTATTAACCCAAAACTTGACACGGTTAAGCAAAAAGGGTTTTCCCAAAAGAACTCACACCTTTACAATTCTCAAAATAACTCTTGACACTAAATCGGGTATTTCTCACATGGTTTATAAAATAAATTTACACTAACATGATTAAACCGTCAAATAAACCTCATTTTGAGCAATTAACCTTTCAAAGACAAAATATGATTTCTAACCATCCAAATATTCAAAAGCCCCAAATATGGGTGTTTTACACATTTATGAAGATAAACATTTCAAAAGAGTTAAATTATCCAAATAACTCAACCACATATCTTTTCAAGTAAAACACACGCATATTTGTAAAATACTCATTTTGGCATGTACAAAGTTTTCGCAAAGTAACTTGAACTCACCTTGCTAGATTTAAGCTAAATCTAGAGTTCTCCAAACGTAAGCTCCTTTGAAGAAGTTTGCATCCTCAAGCCAAAACCTCCAAAAACCTAAATTCATAACTTCCAACCATGAATATTCATATTCAACCACTTTAAAACTATTCCCCAAACATCTATATTAAAATCTTCATTTTGACCAAAACCCCAATATTAACCTAACTTCTCCAAAATCTTCCAAACCAAAATTGAATAAACAAAACACTAGGAGATCATCAATGGAACATTTATAACTCATATGAAAGTATAGGAACTAGGAGGATGAACTCACCACTTAGGTTTTGATGAAAACCTAGAAAACCCCAAAATCTCTAAGATGACGTGGATGAAAATTGCTCTTGCATCTATAGATGAATTCAATAGCATAAAATGGGTAAGGAATGCATCAATCTCCAAGAGAAACCCCAAAATCGGTTAGGGTTTTGTGAGGGAGAAAAGGGAAAACGGTTTAGGAGAGAAAGGGAGGAGATTCGAGACATACCACCACCAAACACACTTGAATCATCCAATGATCTTCCAAAATCTTTCTAGATCCTTGAAGAGCTCTAAAAAACGGAACCATAGCAAGTTGAATCATCAAAATCGGAGTTGAAATGAGAGAGATATGAAGAAATGAAGTTTGATGGATGAAATTCGCGTATATAAGCTGAACCAGTACTCCGCGCCAGTCTCCGCGCCAGTCCATCCGCGCCAATATCGGCGCCGAACACTGTTCGTTCGGTTTCTTCTTAAACACTGTTTTGGCCATAACTTCTTCGTTATAGCTCCGTTTTCGCTCCGGAAAGAACCGTTGGATTCGTATTCGAAATCCCCATCCAACAAGACCATAAAATCTAGGATTTAACCCAAAATCCTATTTTTCATATTTTTCTTAAAAGATCGATTCCACACTGATTCGAAGTTGTACTTATCCGAAAATTACGGGTGTTACAATCACAAATGGTATCAGAGCCACTCCTGTGCCGTTCGGGATGGTGGGGCAAACCTCATCGAGGACGATGAGTCCCTAAGGGGGGGCGGGTGTGTAACACCTTAGGCATATCCCACATCGGCCGTGGACAGGAGAGATGCTGGGTATATTAGTAAACCTTGGCCTACCAGACACAACGCGTTTTGGGGCCACAAGCATGCGGGTTCCTTGGGAACTCTGTGGTTAAGCGTGATTGGGTGGGAGTAGTACCAGGATGGGTGACCTCCTGGGAAGTCCTTGCGAAGTCCTTGCCAGGTCGCCAAGAACAAAGCCGTGAGCCAGTGGGGCAAAGCGGACAATATTGTGTCGTGGTAAGCGGGGTGTTACAAATGGTATCAGAGCCACTCCTGTGCCGTTGGGGATGGTGGGGCAAACCTCATCGAGGACGATGAGTCCCTAAGGGGGGGTGTAACACCTTAGGCATATCCCACATCGGTCGTGGACAGGAGAGATGCTGGGTATATTAGTAAACCTTGGCCTTACCAGACACAACGCGTTTTGGGGCCACAAGCATGCGGGTTCCTTGGGAACTCTGTGGTTAAGCGTGCTTGGGTGGGAGTAGTACCAGGATGGGTGACCTCCCGGGAAGTCCTTGCGAAGTCCTTGCCAGGTCGCCAAGAACAAAGCCGTGAGCCAGTGGGGCAAAGCGGACAATATTGTGTCGTGGTAAGCGGGGTGTTACAAAACTATATCCGGAAACCCCTTATTCGGAATCCAAATCCGAAACTATCTGGGAAACCCAAATCCGAAACTATCCGGAAAACCAAATCCGGAACTATCCGGGAAAACCAAATCCGGAAACTTTCCCGGAAATCAATCCGGACAACCCATCCGGAAAACCTTCATCCGGATAACAAGAGTCGGATACCATCCGGAAAAGTACAGAATCCTGATAAATAATACATCCGGAAACTAAGAGAATCCGGACGCATCGATTCCAACTCAGAATCGATCGAACCCAAAGAAGACTCAAAATTAACAAATTCTAAACCGATAGGAATTGTCTACTATTGGATATGAACACAAATTGAAAAGAAATTATACCTCAAAGTCGAATACACAAACTCAATCGATCAAATCTTCTCTCTGCTTTCTCGGCTTAGCACACACACACACACACACTACACTTTTAATTCTTCTGGAAACCGACTTATCAAAAACAGAGGAGGATGACTCCTTATATACTAAGCCAAAATTGCGAATAAGGGCTCGACTTATTCTAAAATAACAGTAACACCTTAAGATTGCAAAACTAACCCAAACTTACCCTAAACTAATAAACATAAGAATAAAGAAATAACCAACTTACCCGGGTCATTACAGAGAGACATACACAGAGGATCAAAATTGTCGCCTACCCTTCGCCGGAGAACATCGAAGGTCCATCCAGGAACCACCCCATCGTCGCCCCTTTGCGATAACCACAAACAAAAAAACCACCCCATTGCCGTTGGAGAAAACACCCCATTGCTGTCGGAGAAACCACCCCAACTCAACTTCCATGGTCAACCACCCCATCTTCTCAGGCATCAGATCCAAATTCAAGTTCGATTTTTGATCTCAATCCATCTCCATCTTATTCCTACGATTCAAAGAAGAAGCAGACCCACGATCTCGTTAGATCAGATCTAAATTTGATTTTCTATCTTTGTCCATCTCCATATCGTTCTTCCAATTCAAATTTGATTTTCAATCTCGTTTCTATCAATCTTTGTATATATAACGTGTATATAACAGTGGTGTTCATATGATTACATTCTTGGTCCTGTAGATTATATTCTTGGTCCATATGGATGAATAGATGTAGATGAGTCAACCAACACCAAGAATCTAATACTATGTATATCCAAGTTGAGTAACGTGAAGCCTTTGTGGGGAAGTCATGGTGGAGGGGAAGGGATATGATGGTGGCGGAGGAACGAGTAGAGAAGGAGACGATCGCGTTGGATGACAAACAAATGCAATCAACGATCGTGATGGATGTCCCTGTCGGTGATGGATGTCTATTCCGATTTGGTTCTTGCCGGCGAGACAAAGATAAATACATATACATATGTATATGATAGAGTAAATTACATTTTTCCCTTGTGGTTTTAGTAGAAAATAGAATAAGTTACATTTTTGGTCCATATGGTTTAATGTCTAAGAAAACAAGTAAAATGACTAAAATACCCCTCATCAAATTGGATTTAACAGAAAAAGTTAACAGTCGTTAGAAGGAGGGATGAAAATCGTTGCGAGATGTCAAACATGAGGGACAAATATGTTGAAACAAATGGGAAGGAGGAAAACCGTTGAAATGAACAAACGTCATGGACGTAAAGTGAACTTTACTGTAAACAAAACCATACTAAACTTGTAAAGTAAAACCCGTGAATACTTAGAATATTGAAAATGGGGGAAAATTTCTATATATCAAAACCCTAAGAGCATCTCCAACAGCTTCCTCATAATTTCTCCAAAATGGAGAACCAAAAGCCAAAATCCCTAAAAAAAATACATTCATCTCCAACAGCTTCCCCATTTTGGAGAATCCAACCTTAATTAAAATATTAAAATATTCCATTCATCTATTAAAATATTATATTTCTCTCTACATATTTATTTTTTAAATTTCCTATTGGTCCTCTCACATGGTAATCATTTTTGGAGTGATCTCCATATTTGGAAAAAAAAACCTTCTCTCTTCAACTTTCTCCATTTTGAGGATAGTTTTGGGGAAGCTGTTGGAGCAAAATATTAGCCCAAAATCCCCATTTTTCCATTTTTCTTATTTTGGAGAAGCTGTTGGAGATGCTCTAAATATAGTCCTGTTTGAAGTTTATACATATGGGTTGCATTTTTGTTGAATATAACACCATCCACCTCAAATTAAAACTTTAAAATAGCAAAAGAATGTTTCCTGCAAGCCTATTGATATTATATATATATATATATATATATATATATATATATATATATATATATATATATATATATATATATATATATATATAATATGAATATAAAACAAAATAAAATAATTAAATGTAAAAAGACTCAAATAAATGGATATTATATTATATTTAAAAAATAGGAGAAAATGCAAAAAGACTAAATTAAATAAGTAAATATATATCATAATAATAAAAAATAAAATAACTAAATATAATATAATTTATTTTTCATGTTTTTAATAAAAATATGAGAAAAATGTAAAGGACTAAAATGTCCCTAAGTTAACGGAATCGATGTTAAAGAAGCTACTGAGAGGAACCATAGTCGTAACAAAATGAGAACCACAAAGACCAAGTTCATAATTTTTCGAGTTTAGGGATGCTAGTCATAATTTTTGTTAACCACAAAGGCCAAATCCGTAATTCACTCGTATTTTAGAGCAAATTACATGTTTGGTTCTGTGATTTATATGTTTTAACAGTTTGGCTCCCTACTTTGAAATATTTATGGATTGAATCCTTGTGGTTTTTAGTTTATAACGCATTGGGTCTCTTTTTCTAACTTTGTTAAAAAATTTCTATTAAGTAAGTCCAATAAAGGGGCATTTGAGTCATTTACTCATAGGGACCAAACAAGTAGTTTACTCAATTTATATTGTATTTTAATAAAATATTAGAGTAAATATGTTTTCTTAGATGTATCATGACTTCATCCTCCCCATCTAGCCCTCTCCCTTCACTTGAAGCCACACCTATTAACTCACATAAATGTTAACCCAAATCAATTCCATATTAATACAAGACATCATCACATCAACCATAAGCATCAATATTATCACTAACACAACAAAAAATTTGTGCAAATCTATTCAAGAGAAAAACATGGACATTCATCCAGTAAAAAAACTTAAAGCTCAAAAAAAAAACCTCAAAGCTGTAAAAAGATGAAACCCATTGATTGTGATGGAGATGGAGATTGTGAAGAGGAAACAACGATTGGACCTGGGATCTAGAATCGGCGAAGAAAACGAATGAGATCAGAGACGGCGGAGGAAGGATATAGGATATGGACCATGGAGAACATAGATAGTTGTTGAAGTGAAACATAGATGGGGGCGACCTGGGAACGACGACACGACGGCAGATCTTGCCCATATGGATTTGGTCGAGTGGAGGAGACGTGGTTGTGGGAAGGAGGCGGTGATGGTCGGGGACCAGTGGTGAGGTGTGGAAACAATAGGTTTCGTCGGTGTGGTGGGAGGAGGGGACCACTACAAAACAAATGACTTTTACCCAAAAAATTCACCCATGGAAATTTCCGTCGGTGATTACCTAGAGATCACCCTTAAAATATCAATGGTTTGATAGAATCCGATGTTTTTCGAGAAAATACCCATAGATCACCGGAGAATCCCTGGGTAATCTGTCGCTGATTTGCATTACCCACCAACTTTTGTGACGAATCATCTTTTAGCGACGTATTTCCCAGGGAAAAGTTCGTAGGTAAAAATCTTACGTTTAGTAGTGGACGTGGAAGATGAAGTCGTCGGAGGGAAGGATGAGCGGTGAGGATATTTCCGCCAATGTCGAGGAAGATGAAGTCGTAGGTTTCATATGTGTACAAGTATTTTAAATTACATGTTTGGTCATGTCGTTTATGTGTTTTAACATTTTTTTAAATGACTAAAATAGCCCTCTAAACTAACTAAGTTAACAAAATTTTTTGGATGTAGTTAGTTTTAGAGACCCAAGGTGTTATAAAATGCAAACCACGAGAATGCAATTGATACAAATACGAGTTCGATGGACGCAAATATTCAGACATAAATTGAAACCGGAAGACCCAAAAGACACAGAACCAGACCAGCTCGCCTGAAGGATTGAGAATAGCACGTGACTTATCTTTTTAATTCTATTTATCTTTTTAATTATATTTCTTGTTTGAGTATTATAGTACCAGGTCAAAGTTTGAAAGTAGTAGAGGAAATCATGGGATGAAGGGTAGGAGATAATAAAGGGATCATGATCATAGTGGGTGATCATGCATAGGATCGTTCTTATTATTTATTGTTTGTATTTTGTTGGTTAAAGGAACTATTTAGAAAATTGCCCCAATACTCTGTTCTCTCTTCTTTTCTTTGGAGACCTCCCATCTCGAATAGGGATCTAACATTGGTGCTTTCATCATGCCTCCACGTAAAGATACTCCTACCCTTGAAGAATTCCACGTAAAGATACTCCTGCCCTAGAAGAATCCATTGCTGAGTTGGCTGAAAACATTTCCAAACTCCACACCCAATTGTCCCAGGATCAAAGTACCCTAGCCACCACCGTCGCTGCCGTCGTCTCATCAGCCCTCAATAACCTTGCTTCTTCTTCCTCTACAATCCATTTGCCTTCAATAAGATAAATTTCACCCACCCTATCGACCCATAACCTTACCATTAAACCACCGAAGGTGCATCTCCCCACCTTTGACGGAACAGCCCCCTTGGCTTGGCTCTTTCAAGCCGACTAATACTTCCGGTTTTATGACGTCGCACCTGATCAATGACTCACCCTCGCATCCTTTTACCTCAAAGGGGAAGCCCTCAGCTGGTACAAGTACCTCCACAACAACCGTCTCCTCACCTCATGGGATGAGTTCACACGCGCTTTAGAGCTTCGTTTCGGCCCCTCCTCATATGAAAACCACCAAGCCACCTTATTCAAACTTCACCAAACCGCCACCGTCATGGCCTACTGGGCCGAGTTCGAATGACTCAGCAATCGTGTCTCCTTAAACTATTTTATAGTGGGTCTACGCAAGGATATCCAATAAGAACTAGCCATTCATCGACCACAATCCATCAGTCACGCCATTGGCCTTACCAAACTCATTGAAGATAAATGAGCCGACTCTCGTTCTCGACCCTCAAACCCACGAGCTCACACCACTAACTCCGCCCCGCTCCTACCGGCACCTCCACCACTCTCGACCCCGATTCTCGTTAAGCGTTTGAGTTCGGATGAAGTTCAGCACCACTGTTCCCAAGGTCTTTGCTTTCGTTGCCCCGAGAAATTCCATCTCGGGCATCGTTGCAACCCTTCTCAGTTCCTTATGTTCGAATCTAGTGATTTTTCCCCGTCACCGGATATCAACCCCTTGTCAGCCGAAGACAACCTTGTCAACCCTAAATTTCTGGAGGACCCATTGAATACTCCAGACCACCCTATCACCACTCTACCTACGTCCACGAATGTAGAGGAACACTTTCTTGCTCTTTCCCCAACAACATTATCGGCCTTTCCACCCCTACGGCTCTTCGAATCATGAGTTTCCTCACCAGTAAACTTGTCACTATACTTATCGACTCGAGCAGCACCCATAATATCATCCAACCGTGCGTCGCGTCTTTTCTTCGGTTACCGGGTACTGCCCTTCTGACCTTTTACGTCATTATCGGAAATGGTAGCCACATACAATGCACTGCACATTGCGACGATGTCACCCTCACCCTTGATACAGCCGCCTTCCGTCTCTCCGTTTATGTTCTTCCCATCGAAGGAGCCGATATTGTTCTTGGAATGGCCTGGTTGGGCGCTCTTGGACCTGTTTCCGTGGACTTTTCCATTCCCCATCTATCCTTCACTCATGAGGGACAACCATTGCTTCTGCATGGCCAACCCTTGGTTGAACAAACATTGGCCGGTAGCCTTCACACCTTACTTCGTCATGATTTCGTCGTTGCTTTGTATATTCTTGTTTTCGATGGCCCGACTCCTGCCCCGACCCTCCAGTCACCTGAGGCTACCCCCATCGACCCTAAAGTTGGTGATCTTTTGAAGCAGTTTTCCCACCTCTTCGAACCACCTACTTCCTTACAACCAACTTGTGCTCACGACCACCATATCCCACTCAAGGCTAACAGCGACCCGGTTAATGTTTGCCCCTACCGCTACCCTCATTACCAAAAGACCATAATGACCAACCTTATCAAGGAGATGTTAGCCGATGGCATTATAAAACCAAGCAATAGCCCCTATTCTTCTCCGGTGTTGTTGGTCCGTAATAAAGATGGGTCATGGCGTTAAGGGCATCATGATTCGTGATCGTTTTCCCATTCCAACGGTCGACGAGCTCTTGGTTGAACTTAATGGCGCTCGAATTTTTTTCAAGATCGATCATCAATCTGGTTATCACCAAATCCAAGTGACAGCAGTGGACACCCACAAGACGGATTTTCGAATCATCGACGGCTATTATGAGTTTTTGGTCATACCCTTTGGGCTGACCAACGCCCCCGCCACCTTCCAGGCAGCGATGAATGACTTGTTTCAACCGGTTTTTCGTCAATTCGTTCGTGTTCTTCGATGATATCCTTATATATAGCGCCACTGATGCCGATCACTTGCTCCACCTCACTTACATTTTTGGTATTCTCTCTAAACATCGTTACTATCCTAAATTATCCAAGTGCGTGTTTGGAGTAGCCGAAGTCCAATACTTTGTCCATGTAATATGTGGGTAGAGAGTGGATGTGGACAATGAAAAGATCAAGTCCATTCTATCTTGGCCGACCCCCACATCTCTCTCCAGCCTTCGTGGGTTCCTTGGCCTTACGGACTATTATTGTCGCTTCGTTCTTAACTATGCCTGCTTGGCTGCCCCTCTCACTGATCTCCTTCAAGGTACCTGATTCTCATGGAACCAGCGGCTGAGTTGGCTTTTCTTGCACTCAAAATAGCCATGACATCCTTGCCGGTACTCGCCTTACCTGATTTTTCTAAAACCTTTGATGTCACCACTGATGCCTCTGGAATCGGCATTGGCACCGTACTATCCCAAGCCGACCGTACTATCGCCTACTTTAGCAAAAAGCTTGGTCCACGCATGAAAGCGGAATCGACCAATGTTCGTGAATTGTACGCCATTACCGAAGCCGTCAAGAAATGGCGTCCCTATTTTCTTGGCCGCCATTTTCGTATATTCACAGACCAGCGGAGCTTGAGCCATCTCCTGACTCGGGTGATTAAAACTCCCGAACAACATAAGTGGGCCACGAAGCTTCTAGGCTATGGCTTTGAATTCTCTTATAAGCCGGGTCGATAAAACCGAGTCGCGGATGCCTTAAGCCGCTCCCATGAAGACACCCTATTTAGCCTCTCTGCTCCATCAATTCGTTGGTTGTCGGTGCTTCGCCAATACTACTCCGATACTCCAGACGGTAAGGCGTTGTTTTCTAAGGCAAGTTCGGCAGCTGACAACGGCTATCGTAACCATGGCGGACTTTTATATCACAATCAACGGTTGTTTGTTCCGCCCCTTCCTGACATTCGCAATTTTCTCATTTTAGAATTTCACTCTTCCCCAACAGGGGGCCATTCGGGGGTTCACGCTACTGTCAAACGCCTAACTTCTTCCTTCTTTTGGCCAGATATGCGGTCCACTGTTCAAGATTACGTTCGCAAATGTACCACATGCCAAGAGCTTATGTATCCTACCCATAAGCCGTCGGGTCTCCTTCAACTGTTACCTATTCCGAGCCGAGTTTGGGAAGAAATTTCCATAGACTTTATCACCGGGTTGCCTCCGTCACATAGAAATACGGCGATTTGGGTTATTGTCGACCGACTCTATAAGTTTTCTCACTTTCTTGCCTTTCCTCTGAATTATACCGCAATCTCACATGCCAACCTCTTCCTTCAACAGATTTACCGCATCATGGCCTTCCAAAGTCCATTCTTTCGGACCGAGATCCTCTTTTTTTGAGTCGTTTTTTGTCCGAATTGTTCCAGCAACTTGGCACTAAACTCCTATGCCCTAGTGCTTACCATCCGCAAATGGATGGCCAAACCGAGGTTGTCAACCGCTGTCTCGAAACTTACTTACGTTGTTTTGCAGATCAACCGCGACATTGGTACCATTTTTTATACATCGCTGAGTTTTGGTACAACACCTCACACCATAGCTCCATTGGCATGTCCCCTTTCCAGGCCCTATATGGTCGACCACCACCTACTATTCCGTCCTACATTATTGGGTCGTCCCCCATTGCTTCAATTGACGATACTCTTGTTCAACATGAGCGCATCTTATCTCAACTCAAGAAGACTCTCACTCGTGCTCGTCAACGCATGACCGCCCAAGCTAATAAACACTGAACCGACCGGGAGTTTGCGATTGGCGATTGGGTGTATTTGCGCCTACAAGTCTACCGCCAATCGTTAGTGCACTAGAGTCACAACGCCAAGTTGGCCCGTCGTTTCTTTGGTCCTTTTTTTTATCTCAGCCAGAATTGGTAAGGTCGCCTATCGATTGGCGTTACCCGAAGGTTCTCGGATCCATCATGTTTTCCATGTCGCTCTGCTCCGCCCCTAGACCTCCCCTTTGGTTTGGTGGCCTCCTTCTCCGAGAATAGAATCTTATCCCCCGCCAACTAGTAGGTCGACTTTATAGCGACCCTCTACTATCCACCCCGACACTATCGTTGGACCAATCGGCTGAGCTGCCATGCCTTCGGCCAACGTCCATCCTACACACTCGTGACATTTAGCGACACGGGCGCCAAGTCGCTCAAGTCTTAGTTCACTGGGAAGCCTGTGATATTTCAGATTCTACTTGGGAAGATCGTGATGACATTTTGGATGCTTTTCCCGACCTTGTGGACAAGGTCGCTGTCTATGGGGGAAGTATTGATACAAATACGAGTTCGATGGACGCAAATATTCCGACAGAAATTGAAACCGGAAGACCCAAAAGACACAGAAGCAGATCAACTCGCCTGGCGGATTGAGAATAGCACGTGACTTATCTTTTTAATTCTATTTCTTGTTTGAGTATTATAGTATCACGTCAAAGTTTGAAAGTAGTGGAGGAAATCATGGGATGAAGGGTAGGAGATAATAAATGGATCATGATCATAGTGGGTGATCATGCATATGATCGTTCTTACTATTTATTGTTTGTATTTTGTTGGTTAAAATAATTATTCAGAAAATTGCCCCTACTCTGTTCTCTCTTCTTTTCTTTGGAGACCTCCCATCTCGAATCGGGATCTAACAACAATCCATAGATATTTTAAAGTAGGGACACAGTGACGGATGTCGAGTCCACCAAATAATAAATTCCAACTATCGGCTTATTACAACAAAAATTGTAATAGCGGTAAGTCGGGTCGAATCCACAGAGACTCGGTTTTAACTAATTATTGCCAATTAATTCAAGTACAAGAACAAAATATTAATAATAACTACGAAAAGGGGTTTTGTTTGTGCAAAAATTTAACATAACAAAATTAAAACGAATTTAAAAACAATAATAACGGAAACGAATTTAACTTTGGGTATTAAACACAAATGCAATTCCATTCAAAGATTGTATCATCGATAATATATACGGATTTAGGAAACAATTTAACCACAACCAATTTCCATACAATTGATCAGAGAGCATGAAAATTAATTTTATAAACCAATAAACTAGAAATTGGATGAATAATCAAAATAAAGTTGGATTACATCATCTCAAACAACCACATGAAATGAAACTTGCAAAAGTAAATAACCCTAATTGGGAAGAAAATAAACCTAATTTGAAATTGATGAACTTGGAGTGATGGAATATCTCCAAAATCACTTCTTGTTGCTCCCTTTCTCCTAAAAACGACTTCTCAATCTGTTTTTTTTTTCTCCCTGAATTCGACGGTTTTTCCTTGTTTTAAGCCCCATAAGAGAAGAAATCGCCAAAATCGCACACGACCTGATTTTCTGAAGCGCGCGACTTGGGGCCGTGTGGTAGGTTGTAGGACCGTCTGAGCCTCGAATCAAACAGAGGCATACGTGGGGTGGGGCGCGGCTTGACGTCGCGTGGTATGTGGCGCAGTCGTTTGTCCGATTTTGCTTGTCGCTGCTGCCATTTTTCCTGCCGACGAGAGAGAGATACGACTACGTTTCCTTCTTCTTGTTTTAGGCTGCACACATCAGGGTTTGCTCATGGGCCTCCCCCTTTTTTTTCTCTTTTGTTTTCTCTTTACATGGTCTGCCAACACAAGACCAATTAAAACCAATAAATCATTTAAAAACACTTTTTATGTTTCTTTCCTTTTGTTTCCTACTTCCACGACATCCAAGACCAAAACATATTATATATATATAAATATATATTGTTCTCGTTTGAACCTTCTTCTATATATATATATATATTGTTTCTTTCTTTTCTTCTTTTATAACACACACACAAACAAACAAAACTTAATTAATTTCTACTTTCTTTTCTTCTTTTCCATTTTTCACCTTTATTTATTTACAAACAATAAAACTAAAACTCGACATAATAGGGGTATTTTAGTCATCTAAGAAACACTAATTGTAAGGGACTTTGACGCAAAAGTATATAAAAAAATGACACCTATCAAATTCCCCCACACTTAGACCATTGTCCGTCCCGACAATGAATTAAATTAGCATGTAGTGATCGGAACGAATCAAACGAGAGTATCAACACATATAGCATAACATGAACTCGAGATTTGCAACTTAGCGTCAAAAAGTGAGCACACACACAATCAAGTAGACATAAGCTAATCTCGAGAACTCTCACGAATAGGAAAATTTAAATAACACTCAATTCGCTCCTTGGGTTTTAAAGGTGTATCGCTTAAATCGTCTCTACACTAGTATATACCTACCATATTCTTGAAAAGTCTCTCACTCTCCACTACTCGGATAAAATACATGCATATAAATCAAAAGGGCTTTTACGGGTGTAATGTAAAATAAGGCTTTGGGTAAGGTAGGGATATATTTTGGGATAAAGTGACTAAGAGCGTACACCAATGGAGCAACCGGTTCTTCAATAATGAGACTTTCTCTCAACAAGGGCTTTACATATGTATCTTTGAAGCTCATTCCCCTTTGAATGATAGGGGATAAAGAGTAAATGTTTGTAATCGACCATATCATTATTTTCGTCGTCTCACTTTATTTCTTTCGTAACGACCTATTTTTTCATATTTTTTTGATGTCTTTTTCTTTTCTATTTTGATTTTAAGTTGAGTTTGCATGAATTGTGAAAGCAGTAAACACCCCTGATTTGGTGAATAGTCCTCGAATGTACGGATCCGTGAAGGTAGATGCATCCATTTAGCTCCAATCTCCGGGATGAAACCTTAAAATGACCAAGGGAAGCACAAGAGTGAAAGGGAAGACTCTCACAAAACCAAGACAACAAAAGATAAATAAACGGAAATCCATGGGTTGCCTCCCATGCAGCGCCTTTCTTTAACGTCTTTGGCTAGACGCCTTCATGTCTAAGGTGCTCCTCCTTCCAGCACCTCCATCTTGAGAACCTCCACATCAAGAGGTTTGAAACCTTCATAAAATGGCTTTAGACGATGGCCATTAGCCTTGAACACTTTACCCGTTTTCTCACTTTTGATCTCTATCGCACCATAACTGAAAACGTTAGTAACAACAAGTGGTCCCACCCACCGGGACCTAAGCTTGCCAGGAAATAATTAAGACGAGAGTGAAAAAGTAAGACCTTTTGACCTAAAACAAATGTCTTACGGGAAGACATTTTGTCATGAAAAGCTTTGGTCTTTTCTTTATATAAGTAGCTACTCTCGTACGCATCATTGCGTATCTCTTCCAATTCTTGGAGTTGGAGTTTTCGGTGAACACCGGCTTTATCAATGTTAAAATTGACATTTTTCACGGCCCAAAAGGGCTTATGTTCCAACTCAACGGGAAGATGACAAGCTTTCCCGTAAACTAAACGAAAAGGGGACAAACCTATCGGGGATTTGTAGGCAGTCCGGTAGGCCCATAACGCATCGTTGAGCCTTAAGCTCCAATCTTTCCTACTCGGATTCACCGTATTTTCTAAAATCTGTTTGATCTCCCGATTTGACACTTCCGCTTGCCCATTTGTTTGAGGATGGTAGGTGGTGGATATCCGGTGTTTTACATCGTACTTCTTGAACAATGTCGCCATCACTCCATTAACAAAGTGGGTGCCCCTATTGCTTATCACCACCTTGGGGACTCCAAACCTGCAGACAATGTTCTCCTTCAAAAAATCTGAAACATCTTTAGCATTGTCAGTCCTTGTCGCTTTCGCCTCTACCCACTTAGAGACGTAGTCGACCGCAAGTAAGATGTAATAAAACCTAAAAGAACATGGAAACGGGCCCATGAAATCAATACCCCAAATATCAAAAATCTCACAAGCATGAATGAGAGTTAAGGGCATTTGATCCCTACGGCTAAGATTTATGGTGTGTTGGCAAGGAGGACAAGCTTTACAAAATATATACGCGTCTCGATGAATATGTAGCCAAAAGAGGCCACTCTCGAGAACCTTACGAGCTGTCCTTGTTGGGCCAAAATGGCCACCACATGTAGGGGTGCTCAAATTTCCGACCAACTCGGCCAACCCAACCCAACCCGAGGCAAAAAAAACCTAACCGCACGAACCCGACGTAGCATTGATAATTTTTTTGACTAAACCGCATGTATTGGGTTGATAACGGGTTAGGCCCAAAAAATTCCGGCCCAACCCGCCAACCCGTGAGAAAAGGGCTCCAAACTAAACTAGGTTTTCATATTAGCGCCTCTGTTAGTCCCATATTAAACAAGACAACGATTCATATATTGATATAGATAGTAACAAGAAGATAGATAATCAAAGTGGTGTATTATTGAAATGGAAGAACACCTAGAGAGAGAATGGATCTCTCTCTAGAACACACACAAACACCTTGGAGGCTACATTGCAATGGACACACACTCAAACCCTAATTACACACACTAAACATTATATACCCCTTGTTACACTATTAAGCCCAAGCCCATTACACTATATCCAAGCCCATATTACTATTAATTACCCCTTTACAAAACTATCTTATAATTAGGACATTTTGTGTCCTAACAACCTCCCTCTCTCGTTTTCACCTTTCAGTCATATTTCATTCACTTTCTCTCTAAGATGTTTAATCAAATTCATTCACTTCCTCTCTGAGATGTTGAATCGAGGTTGAATCGAGCTTGAATCGAAGTTGAATCGAAGCTGCTGGTGCCCATCGAACCTGCCTGGTAAGCTTATTTTCTTCTTTTCATCTTTGCGTTTTCTTTTTTCAATCAGCTTTGCGTTTTACCCATCGATTTGTATAAAAAATTGAGGAGTTTAATCAGCTTTGCGTTTTCTCCCATTGTTTTACCAGCTTTGCATTTTCACTTTTCAATAAGCTTAACTTCAAATTCTTGGGTGGATGATTTGATTCATGCATCTTGTTTATTTATGATGGAAATATCTTGGTTTGCAGTACACATATTTGATGTGGGATTTGTTGACGGTGGGTGCATGTTGGTTGGATTTTCAGCCTCCAGGAGTCCAGGTATCGATCTTGGCTCCAAATAACGAAGCATATTTTTTATTTGAATCAGAGGTACTCTTCGATCTTTGCTTCAAAGTAATTTATTATTGTTTGATTTGTTGCTTTCTAATGTAAAATCAAACCAAAAGAATCTAGAATATCCCACCTTGAGGCTTCGCTGTATGCATTTCTTACTATTAGAGTGCTGGTGATTTTCTAATATAATTAAATTTGCTTACTTGCAGTTAGTGGGATATTCATATTCTAATATAATTAATGGTGTTGCTTACTTGCTTGTGATGCTTTGAAAAATCTGAAGTATGCAGTTGGTGGGATTCCAGATTCTAATATTACCAATTCACCATCACTCAAATTAACTTTCTAATATATTTAACCAAATAGGGAAGATGTTTCTGTCAATTTAACTCAAATTAACTTGCTGCATATATAACCAAATAGGGAAGATGTTTCTGTCAATTAGTGTTATGTTGTTGTTGTTAATTGTTTTTATTCTTGTTGTTTTCATTTTAGTTTGTTTAGACACGATAACTTAGTTAAACGGTGAAATGATGAATAAACGTTTCAACCCGACCAACCCAACCCGAACCAACCCAACCCGAACGATTTGGGTTGGGTTGGGTTGCACTTTTGATTGGGTTGGGTTGGTTTGAGATTTTTCAAACCGCAATGATTGGGTTGGGTTGTTAAAGTGCCGTCAAACCGGCCAACCCAACCCGTGAGCACCCCTAACCACATGCATAAAAATGACAAAATTCTAAAATAGAAGTTAACCTCATCGTCACTTACACATCGCCGAATGATTTGATCGGATCCTTGCTTCCACAAATAAGGATCATCTCACATGTAGTACTTGGAGTTGCTCTTTTTCTTGTCTCTCTTTGCTCTTGGTAGCTCCTTCAGTGTGGTCCCGGTGACTAAGTAGTTAACTATGTCGGCGTACCAAGGAACCATAGTCTTTACCTAAAAACGGTGTTCATCCGGAAACTTGTCACCTAGCGGTAGCGGCTCTTCATTGGAAACTATCCGGCTCAAGTGTTCCGCTACTAGATTTTGTGCTCCGCTTTTGTCTCTAATCTCCAAGTTAAATTTTTAGAGCAACAAAATCCCTTGGATGAGCCTTGGCTTGGCGTCCTTCTTGGTCATCAAATACCGCAACGCCGCATGATCTGTAAAAACAATAACTTTAGTACCTAAGAGATATTGACGAAATTTTTCCAAAGCAAAGACATACGCAAGCAATTCCTTCTCCGTAGTGGAGTAGTTTGCTTGCGCGCTATCAAGGGTCCTCGAGGCATAATAACTAACATGCAGGTCCCTTCCAACCCTTTGTCCGAGTACCGCTCCAATAGCGTAGTTGCTTGCGTCACACATAATCTCAAAGGGAAGGTCCCAATTAGGTGGTTTCATGATCGAGGCGGCTGTGAGCATATCCTTAAGCTTATCAAAAGCTTCCTTGCATTTCTCATCGAACTTGAACTCCACATCCTTTTAAAGTAGACTGCACATCGGTCGGGTGATGCGTGAAAAATCCTTGATGAAGCGCCTATAGAAACCTGCATGACCAAAAAATGACCGAACTTCCCTCACTGAAGTGGGGTAGGGTAAGCTTTTGATAACATCTATTTTAGCTTTGTCTACTTTAATACCCTTACTTGAAATTATATGTCCTAAAATCAGCCCGTGGTTTACCATAAAATGACACTTTTCATAGTTTAAAACCAAATTGGTCTATATGCATCTTTGAAGGATTTTTGTGAGGTTTACTAAACATTCATCAAAGGAATTCCCATAGACGGTAAAATCGTCCATGAAAACTTCAATGATGTTTTCAACAAATTCAGAGAAAATACTCATCATACACCGCTGAAAAGTACTCGATGCATTGCATAGGCCAAAGGGCACTCAACGATAAGCAAAAGTGCCAAAACGACATGTAAACGTGGTTTTCTCTTGATCTTCCAGTGCAACCGGAATTTGATGAAAACCAGAAAAACCATCTAAACAACAATAGTGGGACTTACCTGCTAATCTCTCGAGCATCTGATCGATAAAAGGTATAGGGAAGTGATCCTTCCGGGTTGACGCGTTCAACCGTCGGTAATTGATGCACACTCTCCAACCACTTTGTACTCTTGTCGGGACCATCACGCCATCAGCATTCTCCACTACCGTCACTCCGACCTTCTTTGGAACAACTTGTACCGGGCTCACCCATTTGCTATCAGATATAACAAAGATCATGTCTGCATCAAGTAGCTTTTGGATCTCCTTATTCACAACCTCCATCATGGGCGGATTCAACCACCTTTGAGCCTCACAAAACGGCTTGAAATCATCTTCCATCAAAATCTTATGCATGCAAGTTGAAGGACTCAAGCCTTTTATGTCGGCTATTGTCCACCCGATGGCTTCTTTGTATTGCTTGAGCACGACTATGAGCTTCTTCTCCTCGGATGTGTCTAAGCTACTTGAAATGATCACCGGTGGCTTATCCCCTTCTCCCAAATAGGCATACTTGAGATGATCGGGAAGTTGCTTTAGCTCTAACTCGGGTGCCTGCAAAATAGAAGGAAATAGCTTTGTATTAGACGGTGGCAAAGAAATTTGAGCAATATCATACCTTGTTGTCTTCTTTTGATCCATGGAAGCTACTAGCTCATGAAACTCGGGTCCGAGCTCAATCCTCTTCATTAGTTTAGTCACTGCCGCTTCATCTAGAGACTTACTCAAAGTTATATCTAAAGCATCAAAATGTGTTAGCTCGAACAACTCTTGAGAGATAGGCTCAATAATATCTATGGCACAAAGAGATGATACATCACTTGGAAAACGCATGGCTTCATAGATATTAAAATGAATGGTGTTACCATAGAATTCCATAGAAAGTGTGCCATTATGAACATCTATCTTTGTTTTCGAAGTTTTCAAAAAGGGCCTCCCTAACAAAATGGACGTGGATTTCGGATGAGAATCCTCCTTCATATCAATGACATAAAAATCCGCGGCGAAAACAAGTTCATTCACTTGAACCAATAAGTCCTCTAATACAGCTTTTGGGTGTACTACGAATCTATCAGCCAATTGAATGATCACCCCGGTTTCTTGTAAGGGGCCTACATTTAAAATCTTAAAGATAGAATATGGCATCACATTGATAGATGCACCTAAATCAATCATAGCTCTATTAACCGTAACATTCAACAATTTGCAAGGAATGGTGAAAACACCGGGATCTTTGCACTTTGGGGTAACTTCTTTTGAAGCACGATGGATACATTTTCACTCATGTTAATCGTCTCCTTACCCCTAACTTTTCGTTTATTAGTGCACAATTCTTTAAAAAACTTAGCGTAACGAGGGACTTGCTTGATTGCATATAAAAGAGGGATATTCACCTCAACCTTCCTAAAAGTCTCTAAAATCTCCTTTTGGAATTACCTTTGCTTTCTCACTTACCTCAATAGTGGGTTCCGGTTGTTTCTCTCTTTGCACCGGCTTTGGAGTCACCTCTTTCTCTTTCTCCACTTCCCTACACTTCACTAGCTTTGTCTCTTCAAGCTCCTTTCCGCTCCTCAAGACGATTGCACTCACATTTTGCTTCGGGTTCTTTTCCGTTTGGGAGGGTAGCTTTCCTTGGGATTCCAATCGGCTCACGGAAGTGGCAAGTTGTGTCATTTGAGCTCCCAAATTTTGGATACTTGCCTCTGTTTTCTGTTGGAATTGAAGAGTGTTAGTGGCCAATTTTTTAACAATGTCCTCAAGAGATATACCTGAGCTACTTGAAATAGCTTGATTTGGATTGAAGGGTGCTCTTTGCTGAAATTGTTGTTGTGGCGGCCTTTGCGCAAAATTCTGGAATTGAGGAGGTCTTTGGTTGCCGAAATTGTTGTTAAAATACCTTTGTTGCTGTTGTGGCTGACCTTGAAAACCTCCTATGGCGTTCACGTCTTCGGCCATCACCAACACATCTTCTTGAAGTTGTGGGTACGCATCGGTTGGATGGCCGGTTGCGAAACATATTCCACAAGCTTTTACCTGTTCTTTGCTAACCACAAGTTGTTTAACCAAATTAGTAAAGATAAATAAACGACTCTCAATGCTTGCAACATTGACCTCATTAGCTCTTTGGGGCTCTCTGCCTCTCTCCTCATATCACTCCTTATACTAAAATGTTGGGAATTTTTGGCCATAGTGGTGATTAGAGCTCTAACCTCGGTTGGGGTCTTGTTAAACATGGCACCGCCACTTGCGGCGTCAACCATTTTTCTATCCATAGGTAAGAGACCCTCATAGAAATACTGTAAAAGTAATTGCTTCGAGATTCCGTGTTATGGACAACTCACACAAAGATGTTTGAATCTCTCCCAATACTCATGGAGAGTCTCAACATCTCTATGCTTAATGCTACATATCTCTCTACGGAGGTTAGCGGCTCGGGAGGCGGGAAAATTTTTATCTAAAAAGAGCCTCGCCATTTGGTTCCACGTCGTTACCGAATCGGGGGGTAACAAGTACAACCAATCAGTCGCACGGTCCTTTAAAGAAAAAGGGAATACCTTTAACTTTATAAGGTCCTCCGTAACCTCACTTGGTTTCATACTAAGACAAACTATATGGAACTGCTTCAAGTGCTTATTGGGGTCCTCGTTCTCTAACATGTGATAGGTGGGTAAGAGATGGACCAAGACAGTCTTAAGAACGAAATTTTGGTTACCTGTCGGATACCTGATGCATATTGGAGTCTGAGCAACATCTTGGGTTGCTAGTTGACGTAGTGTCTGCTCCGCTTCACCCATGTTGACCTTCGGCTCTTTCTCCTCTTCTTCTTCAGATTCCGTCGTCGGCTCTTCAACTTCTATTTTTTGGGTTTTCTTCTTTTTCTTCGCCCGAATCGCTTGACAGGTTAATATCTTTCCAGATATTTACCCCTGGTGACGAAGGTCCCTCACCTAACTTCTTCCGAAGCTTGGCTTGTTTCCGTAGTCTTTTCGCGGTCCGTTCGATTTCAGAGTTTATTGGAATATATGTACCTGTACGTGAAGATCTAGGCATAAACCATTAGAAATACCGAGTCCCCGGCAATGGCGTCAAAAATTTGACGGATGCTGAGTCCACCAAATAATAAATTCCAACTATCGGCTGATTACAACCAAAATTGTAATAGCGGTAAGTCGGGTCGAATCCACAGAGACTCGGTTTTAACTAATTATTGTCAATTAATTCAAGTACAAGAACGAAATATTAATAATAACTACGAAAAGGGGTTTTGTTTGTGCAAAATTTTACATAACAAAATTAAAACGAATTTAAAAACAATAATAACGGAAACGAATTTAACTTTGGGTATTAAACACAAATGCAATTCCATTCAAAGATTGTATCATTGATAATATATACGAATATCGCAACTTATTCGATTAACCCGGTTATAATTGCTAAAAAGCTCTAACAATCAATTCCATCATAAATATAATTTGAGAGGAATAAGCTCTCCTATCAAACCTTAGTATATAATTAGCCTCAAATAAGCTCTTGAAAGCTTAACTTATACTAGCATTAAAAACGTATGGAACCCGAATCCGGACATACTAACACGTAAGCTCGGTTAATACATTTATACCGTTTCACCCAAATTCACAACAAAAATGGAAATCTTTAACAAAACCCAAATTGTTGCTTGTTACTAACAATTGTTAACTAAACAATTACGGATTTAGGAAACAATTTAACCACAAACAATTTCCATACAATTGATCAGAGAGCATGAAAATTAATTTTATAAACCAATAAACTAGAAATTGGATGAATAATCAAAATATAAGTTGGATTACATCATCTCAAACAACCACATGAAATGAAAATTGCAAAAGTAAATAACCCAAAGTCAAATTCTAAAAGAAATTACGCACACATGGCTAATTTGGAACCAAAACTAAGAAATTGGGAATAAAATAAACTTGGAGTGATGGAATCTCTCAAAAATCACTTCTTGTTGCTCCCTTTCTCCTCAAAAATGACTTCTCAATCTGTTTTTTTCTCCCTGAATTCGACGGTTTTTCCTTGTTTTAAGCCCCATAAGAGAAGAAAAACCGCCAAAATCGTACACGACCTGATTTTCTGAAGCGCACGACTTGGGTCGCGGCTTGCGGCCGCGTGGTAGGTCGCGGGACTGTCTGAGCCTCGAATCAAACAGAGGCATATGCGGGGTGGGGCGCGACTTGACGTCGCATGGTATGTCGCGCAGTCGTCTGTCCGATTTTGCTTGTCGCCGCTGCAATTTTTCCTATCGACGAGAGAGAGATACGACTACGTTTCCTTCTTCTTGTTTTGGGCTGCACGCATCAGGGTTTGCTCATGGGCCTCCCCTTTTTTTCTCTTTTGCTTTCTCTTTACGTGGCCGGCCAACACAAGAGCAATTAAAACCAATAAATCATTTAAAAACACTTTTTATTTTTCTTTCCTTTTGTTTCCTACTTCCACTACATCCAAGACCAAAACATATTATACATATATATATATATATATATATTTTGTTTCTTTCTTTTCTTCTTTTAGGCCATCCGTACCCCAAGCGGGATGGGGCTCGGGATGGCCAGCGGGATGGGTTACGGCCCATGCGGGGTTGGCGGGGCGGGATTGATTCCGGGGATGGGATCCCGGATCATCCCGAAGAGTTTTAAAAAAAAAATTTAATTAAATTTTTAAAAATCAAGCCGTTCAACGGCTCTTTGTTAAAAAAAAATTCTCAATTTAATCCCACTATATATTTAACCCTCAACCTCTTATTTCTCACACCTCTCAACCTCTTATTTTTCACACCTCTCAAATTCTTTCAACCTCTTATTTCTCACACCTCTTAAACTCTCTCAAATTCTCTCAACCACTTATTTCTCACACCTCTCAAACTCTCTCAAATTCTCTCAACCTCTTATTTCTCACACCTCTCAAACTCTCTCAAATTCTCTCAACCTCTTATTTCTCACACCTCTCAAACTCTCTCAAATTCTCTCAACCTCTTATTTCTCACACCTCTCAAACTCTCTCAAACACTCTTCCATTCTCTATATTTTAAACAATATGGATTCGCCACAACCCGGTTCACCAACCGCATCATCATCATCCGTAGACACCGACGAGTTGTTGAATCTACAAAGGGAAATTTTTCGACATACTGCACAATCGCTGTATGGTAGCACCGCCTCATCGTCAACAAGAGAGAGGGCCGCAAACATTGAAAGAGGTCGAGTAACTGCAAACGAGCGGCTTATGCGGGACTACTTTGGCGTCAACCCGATTTATACACCGGATATGTTTAGGCGGCGGTTCAGGATGAGCAGACAACTATTCGAACGAATAGTTGAAGATTTAGAAGTAGGGTATCCGTATTTTAGACTTCGGTTTGACGGGTTAGGCAAACAAGGTTTTTCTCCGATACAAAAGTGTACTTCCGCTATTCGGCAATTGGCGTATGGAGTAGCTGCTGACGCACTTGACGAGTACATCCGTATGGGAGAGAAAACGTCACGAGATTGTCTGTACAAATTTTGCACAGGTATTATTGAACTGTATGGTCAAAAATATTTACGCAAGCCTACTTTTATTGATATTCAGAAGTTGTACGCCGTGCATGAAGCTAAACACGGATTTCCCGGCATGCTCGGCAGCATAGACTGTACTCATTGGGCGTGGGCAAATTGTCCGAATGCATGGCGAGGTCAATTCATGAGAGGTGATCATGAGCACCCGACAATCATGCTAGAAGCAGTGGCCTCTCAAGATCTATGGATATGGCACGCATACTTTGGTGTTGCCGGTTCCAACAACGACATCAATGTTCTCAATCAGTCGCCCATCTTCAACGATGTATATGATGGAAAAGCACCCGAGTGCCCTTTTGAGGTGAATGGAGCCACCTACAAGCACGGATATTATCTAACGGATGGGATATATCCGGAAAGGGCTACTTTCGTAAAATCATTTACGTGCCCACAAGACCTTAAACGACAAAAGTTCAAGTCCGCGCAAGAATCCGCACGTAAAGATGTTGAACGAGCTTTTGGCGTGCTTAAACAACGTTGGCATATACTTCATAACCCGGCACGCGGATGGGAACCGGCAATATTGAGAAACATTATGTACGCTTGTGTCATATTACACAATATGATACTCGAAGACGAAAACCATGCTATTTGTGGTGACGTGGAAAACGACTTTTTCACGAATGATATCGAAAGCCAAATCAGTGAGACACAACGCGCGGCAAATGTTCAAGAAGTCATAAACCGGGACACTCATAATAACCTTCGGTCGGATTTGGTCGAACATATTTGGTGTATCCAAGTTCCCAACAATGACGACGAGTAGATTTTTAAATTTATTTTGTAATTTTTATTTTTAATGAATGATATGAATTTTAATTTTTATTATTTATCTTATTTTTATTTATTAAAAAATATATAAATATTTTTATTTTGTTAAATAATTAAATGTATAAATAAAAGAATTAAAATAAATGAGGTGGCAAAAGGGTTTGAGGGAATGGTGTACGGGTGTTTAGGGATTGTTAGGCCTTCCGTAGCGGGGCTCGGGATGGGTGAGGTGGCAGCGGGGAAGGAGCGGGGTTGGGCTACGGCTCGGGATGGCATGCGGGGCGGGATGGTTTTCGGGGATGGGATCCCGATCCATCCCGAGGATTATTAAAATAAAAAATTATTCAATTTTTAATAAAATAGCCACGGCTCTATTTTTCTCACCTATATATTTAACCCTCAACCTCTTATTTCTCACACCTCTCAAACTCTCTCAAATTCTCTCAACCTCTTATTTTACACACCTCTCAAACTCTCTCAAATTCTCTCAACCTCTTATTTTACACACCTCTCAAACTCTCTCAACCTCTTATTTTACACACCTCTTTCATCATGAACCCAACCTTCTACCCCGAACACACCACAATCTATCCCGACACAACAATCTAACCCGGAACCATCAAATCCGAGACCAAAGAAAGCCGCCAAGCAAACGTGGAGAAAAGAGCAAATTAGACAATTTCATGATTGGTAGTGTTTTGTATTTTGTAATTTTTATTTTTAATGAATGATATGAATTTTAATTTTTATTATTTATCTTATTTTTATTTATTAAAAAATATATAAATATTTTTGTTTTGTTAAATAATTAAATGTATAAATAAAAGAATTAAAATAAATGAGGTGGCATGAAAGATTGAGGGAATGGGGTACGGTGAAAGATTGGTGTTTAGGGATGGAGTGAGGGATGGGAGAAAAGCTGATGTGGCGCTGAGGTGGAGGGGAATCTTTGAAAGATAGGCCTTATGGGGTACGCATGGCCTTAGGGATTGAGTGAGGGATGAGAGAAAAGCTGATGTGGCGCTGATGTGGAGCTGGAATATTTGAAAGATTCCCTTATGGGGTACGAATGACCTTATATCTCTCTCTCACACACACACACAAACAAAACTTAATTAATTTCTACTTTCTTTTCTTCTTTTCCTTTTTCACCTTTATTTATTTACAAACAATAAAACTAAAACTCGACATAATAGGGGTATTTTAGTCATCTAAGAAACACTAATTGTAAGGGACTTTGACGCAAACGTATATAAAAAACGACACCTATCACACAGACTATTAAAACACATAAACCACAAGAACCAAACATATAATTTACTCCCTATTTTAAATACAAACAGTCTAATTTATACAAATCATACAAATAAATCTAATAAGATATTTATAAAAATGATAACTTATATATAAAGTAAAGTTCACTTTTGGTCCTTAACGTTTGTCCATTCTAACATTTTTCATCCTTGAACTTCAATAAGGTGCATATGATTCCTGATGTTTGTATTTTCTTAACGTTTTTGGTCCCTCACTTTGACGGCTGTTATCTTTTTCCGTTAAACTGACCTTTTTGCAAACTTTTCTTATTTTTACCATTTCTTAAACCACATGGACCAAATCTGAAATTTACTCTAAACTATATTTATATTTACATTTTATGTATTACATTTTATTTTTACCATTTTTTGGTCCCTCTCTTATATGTATTTTATAAATTATATTATAGTTCTATTTTATAAATTATATTATATTTCTATTTTATAAATTAAATTATATATATTTATATTTTTTTATATTTGTATTTTATATATTTGTTATAATTAACATATACATTTATATTTACAATTTTTTTGTATATTATATATTTTTATATTTATAATTAACATGTACATTTATATTTTTAGTATTTTTCATATTTTAAATATTTATAAGTTATACTATATTTATCCTTTATAAAATTTATTTTGTATTTAGATTTATACTTTATGTATTTGAATATTCCATCTATGCAATTTATATATTGATTTGATTTAACGTTTGTATTTGAATATTCCATCTATTTATTTTTTATGAAATTTATTATGTATTTGTATTTACATTTTATGTATTTGAAAGTTCCATCTATTCAATTTGTATATTACTTTGATTTAGCGTTTGAATATTAATTTGTATACAAATTGCATAGATTGAATGTTCAAATACATAAAATTGAATAAAACGAACCGAACTAATAATATTACATGGTTTCTATGAACGAACATAATATCATTACGAAGTGATATGCTCTTAGATAGCTCAAAACTTTTTACATAAAAGCCATAGATTAATTACGCTTTATTTGGGATATTTAAAAAAATATATGCTAACCGATAAGTAATGAAATCATCATTGGATTGGTCTAATTAATGGGTTAGCTTAATAAACAAAATTAGAATAATGACTTTTGAGACTAAAATTAGAGTAATGACTTTTAAGAATATTTATTTGGGATGTATCTTGGTTATTTTTTTTATCAGATTAAATATTATTTTTGGTATAAATATAATAATTTTGATATAATAATTATTATTTTTATTCAATTGCATAGATTGAATGTTCAAATACATAAAATATAAATTTAAATATAACATAAATTTTATAAAAGATAAATATAGTATAACTTATAAATATAAAAAATACTAAAAAAATAAATGTATATGTTAATTATAAATATAAAAATATATAATATACAAAAAAATTGTAAATATAAATGTATATGTTAATTATAACAAATATATAAAATACAAATATATAAAATATAAATATATATTATAATTTATAGAGTAAATTACGTTTTTCGTCCCTATGGTTTGCTAAAAATTACGGATTTCACAGCTATGGTTTCAAAATTTCGATTTTTATCCCTATGGTTTGCAATTCATTTCTATTTTGGTCCCTAAGTCCAAAATACTACTTTTAAGTATGAAGGACTAAAATAGAAAAGTATTACAAACCATAAGGATGAAAATAACAATAGAATTTAAACCATAAGGCCAAAAAAGGTGATAATTATAAATCAAAGGGATGAAAATCACAATTTTAAAAGCATAAGGACAAAATTAGAAATTTTCAACAAACCACAGGGACTAAAAATGTAATTTACGTCAATTTATAAAATAAAATATAATATAATTTATAAAAAATACTAAAAAATAAATGTATATGTTAATTATAAATATAAAAATATATAATATACAAATTTTTTTTAAATATAAATGTATATGTTAATTATAACAAATATATAAAATACAAATATATAAAATATAAATATATATAATATAATTTATAAAATATAATATAATTTATAAAATACATAAAAGAGAGGGACAAAAAATGGTAAAAATGAAATGTAATACATAAAGTGTAAATATAAATATAGTTTAGAGTAAATTTCAGATTTGGTCCAGGTGGTTTAAGAAATGGTAAAAATAAGAAAATTTGCAAAAAGTCAGTTTAACAGAAAAAGATAACAACCGTCAAAGAGAGGGACCAAAAACGTTAAGAAAATACAAACGTCAGGGATCATATGCACCTTATTGAAATTCAGGGATGAAAATGTTAGAATGGACAAACGTTAAGGACCAAAAGTGAAACCAATGAAACCTATGATCTAACCATTGATTAAATATAGATGGCTAGGATCAATTTATACATTTTTTATTTATTTTCAAATTTAATATAATTAAACATTCCATTAATAAGGCGCTAAGGCCGTGCGTACCCCTCTCGGGTACCACGGTCGGGTTCGAATGCGGGTAGATCGGGTAGGACGGGTAGGGCGGTACGGGGGTGGGCGGGTTCCGATCGGGTAGGGGTATTGGGTAGGATTGGGTTCGGGAACCCGGGGGTACCCGCGGTAAATGTATTTTTTTTAATGTTTTTTAGGGTAAGGAGGGTAGGAAAGAGAAAAGCTGATGTCGCATTCGGGTTCAGTGGGTTCGTGGGTAGGCGGTACTCCACTTTAGGGTAAGGAGGGTAGGAAAGAGAAAAGTTGATGTGGCACTGAGGTGGCATTCGGGTTCAGTGGGTTCGTGGGTAGGCGGTACTCATGTTCTAAAGAGTATTTTGGTCAAATCATGATTCTACAGAATCTGCTAACAATGACAACCCAGATTCAGTTTGATCTTAATCCCGATTTTCACTCCCTAAACACGATTCGGTTTCCACAAAAACTGGTATAACTTTCAAACACAGTTTATGCAGCCCCATTTGAACGAAAATGGGTGACAGATTCTAAAGAAATTGATGTTGTTTGCAATCGATAATATGTTATCAGAAACTGATTAGGGTTTCATTTGTATCTTGTTAATAATAATCAGGTGGAAGAAAATGCGAGCGAATAAAGATGAAGTACTCCTTCTCTCGCTTCCGCAACACTGCTGCAGACCCGATTTTCATCGATTTTGACGATTCAGTTGAAGAATTGCCACTTCCAGTAGAAAATGCCGAGGAAGAAGTTCATGAGTTGCATGAGATGGAAAACATGATCATCGACATTCTTTCACCGGATGATCCACCATCTGTACAAGCTTTGCCCGAAATGATGACCGATAGAGCATCTAATGAAGGTATATTACTAAATGAAATCCACGTAATGTTTTTTTTAATCATGATGTTCATTAATCATGAATCGTGTTTGTAAATCATTAAGGGTGATTATATAGAAAAATCATGATTTTGAAATCAGTAGGTGCTCTATTTGCATATGTTATTCATACTTGTTTTTTGGGGATTTTTTGTTGAACAATTTTTTGACGTGCGTGTATATAATGTGCTGATACATACCGAAATTGAGCCATGGATTTTGAATCTGAGGGTATATATCATGGAGATTGTGCATTCTTGATTGCTTATTCATGGTTATGTTTGTCCAATACATTTTTTTAAATTGATTGTTGTGTATTAGCTTTTCAATCAATGAGTTAGTAGGAATATGTGTTTTAATCTACCATCCTACAACATGGATCATAACATGAGGCATATAGTAGGCTGTTAATCATGATTTTGTATTTTCTGGGCAGATGGGCCACTGAATGTGAATTCGTGATTGCCAATTCATTGAATGGTTGGCAAAATTAAAATATAGATGGTTGTATTATGTGAGGCTTCTGTTTTAAACACTTTGGCACCCCATATGCATTAGCTAAAACCATTCAAACCTATGATCTAACCATGTGGCATCAAAACAACTGTTAAAGTGATCTGAATTGATATGATTGTCACTAAGCAATTAACGATTTTACAATCAACTGATTATATATTCATGATTTGTGCCATGATTTCACAAATCGATTGGTGCCGTTACATTTATGAGAAGGTTCGGACACGCAAGCTGCGTTGGAAGCGCGATAACGACATGTGCTTTTAGACAAGTCCCTTATCATTTTTAACGGTAAGATTTTCAAACTCATTCATACATAATCTATAATGTTATGAACTGATTAATGATTGTTAATATATCAGAAAATGATTCATATTTACATTTATCGTATAATACATTTATCGTATAATAGTTGCTATATATTGAGGCTACGGAAGTTCAAAAGGCTGATGTTAAAAATAAGAAGCTACCGTTGGAGATATGGCATATTGGGTTATTGCGGAAACGGGAGACAAAAGAAAACGGGAAATCAAATTATTAAAAACAGGGGTTCGGCTGTGTGGATTAAGCTGGTAAAGGGTTGTTGGGTGGCGCTGTCTGGGCTGTTTGGGCTGCTTCTGAATGCTGAATGGGGTCGGCTGCGTGGATTAAGCTGTGGCGGCTGGTGGCGCTGACGCGTTGTCTGGGCTGTATGGGTTGCATCTGAATGAGGAATAATGGGGTCGGCTGGTTGAATTAAGTCGGTACCTGCTGTTCTGTAAGCTGTTGTGGAGTCGGTACATAGGTTCGAGGTATTTCGGGTTTGTAGTATTACTTGTTTGGTTCATGTTCGAGTCGGGTGGGAGTTGCAGTGACCTCCCTAGTTTCGTTTGACTTTTGAGCTGGTTTACTCCTTGCAAACCATGCTTTTTCCTTCCGTTTTTGTTTGCTTCTGCTGCTCGGTGGCTGTTGTATTTGTTTTGGATGGTTTTGTTGTAGTAATAAATTTTGGTGGTTGTGTTGCCTTGCAAAAAAATAATAATAATAAAAATTCACATGCAATGATTTTGACAACTAGATAAATTATATCAATTTTACAAGTGAAATTTTTTTGAAAACACAAAGCGAATCAATGGATTTAAGTAAACACATTGATTAATGGAAATTCACACCATCTTATTTGGTGTAATTAAATACATTAGTTTATGAAAACTACCAACAACAAATTATTGGTAGTAATTAAATACATGATTATAGAACATGTTATCAGAAAAAATTCAAAAAAATCTTATCGGATTTTATAGTATAAATTGAAAGGTTTCATGAAATATCTTGTATTAGTTAAAAAAATATGTAGAATCTCATATCCATGATTATAGGCTAAAAATTTCAAAATTAATTTTAAAATTTAAAAAATCAAATACGGTTACCATAAAAATCGGATTCTTTATCCATGGCAAGTGATTAAAAAGATGGCTATTTCAGAAAAATATTAATACTATAATTAGGAAATTCTGATAATACCCTTTTGTATTTAAAGAACCCTTAAAGAAATTTTAGAAACTAATCTATAGAGATCAACGGTTAAGATGATGGTTGCAACGGTTTCAACCTTTTTAAGGGTTGTAAAATAGTCTTCCTCTATATATATATATATATATATATATATATATATATATATATATATAGGCGGGTTCAAACGAGGAACGTAACAATTTAAGAAAACGCGAGGAGCACCGCCCATGTACAAAATCACATGTGATTCACCGCACAAACCGCACGCTTTGCAAACCGCGGGACAAATCGCGCGCTTTGCATTTTTTAATCACATATGATTTTGTTGTGAATCACATGTGATTTTGTACATGGGCGGTGCTCCTCGCGTTTCTCGTAAATTGTTACGCTCCTCGTTTGAACTTTCTCTCTCTATATATATATATATATTGTAAGATTGAGGATTAAAGTTCATTCATTATAGTTATCATTTTAGATCAAAGAAATAATCAAGATATTTTTTAAACCAAATATCCATTAAAATAAATAAACAATCAAAATTGATCTATATAAAGTATATTAGTTAAAGGGTTTCTTCTTTTAAAACTGGGAAATTAATTAAAATACCCTAAGTTTGACCATCTCTTACCAAAATACCCAAAATCTCTCCCAGTTTACAAAAGTACCCAAAAAATCCGCGATGGAGCCCGCGATCGCGGGCTCCAGGCCACGTGTCACCAATGTTTACCCACTTTGCCCATGTTGGTCCCTCAAGAATGCCCGCGGTCCAGCTTTCCCCCCTCAAGAATGCCCGCGTGTGCAGTTTTGGTCCTTGCCCGCGTTTGACTCTCGTTGACCCCCGCGATCGCGGGCTACACGTGTCACCAAGTTTGCCAACTTTGCCCGCGTAGGTCCCTCAAGAATGCCCGTGGTACAGTTTTCCCCCCTCAAGAATGCCCGCGTGTGCATTTTTGGTCCCTGCCCGCGATTGACTTTTTTGACCCCCCGCGATCGCGGGCTCCTGTGCCACGTGTCGGCACAGGGTTAACCCTAAAATCCCTTTGACGAACCCTAAACCCTAATCTTCGGCCGCACTATATAAGGGGGGGGGACCAAGACACGGCCACTCTCAATTTTTTTAATCACTCTCTCAATTTTTAATCAAACTCTCTCAATTTTCTCCCACTCTCTCAATTTTGTCGTGTGGAATACGCGTTCGGGTTTTGTGAAGATGTCTCGTATTACCTCTTTGGTATGTTTTCCTTATGTTATTTGTTATTTTTTGTATGTTATTTTAAGTTAAGATATATGATTTGTAGGTTGTTATAGTGTTTATAACTTATGTTTGAATATGGTCTATGTTTAACATGATATGTATGGTTTTATGTTTGAATGTGATATTTGTATGTTATAATGTGTATGTTGTTATAGTGTGTTTTTTCATATAAAAATTGTTAAGAGTGTTTTTTTATAAAAAAATTGTTAAGAGTGTTTTTATAAAAAAATTGTTAACAATGTGTTTTTTTTATAAAAACACACTCTTAACAATTTTTTTATAAAAACACACCCTTAACAATTTTTTATAAAAACAGTTTTTTTATAAAAAATGTTTAATAGTGTGTTTTTATAAAAAATTGTTATAGTTTTATGGTTTTATGTTTGAATGTGATATTTGTATGTTATAATGTGTATGTTGTTATAGTGTGTTTTTTCATATAAAAATTGTTAAGAGTGTTTTTTTATAAAAAAATTGTTAAGAGTGTGTTTTTATAAAAAAAAAATTGTTAACAATGTTTTTTTTATAAAAACACACTCTTAACAAATTTTTTATAAAAACACACCCTTAACAATTTTTTATAAAAACAGTTTTTTATAAAAAATGTTTAAGAGTGTGTTTTTATAAAAAATTGTTAAGGGTGTGTTTTTATAAAAAAAAACACATTTTTAACAATTTTTATATGAAAAAACACACTATAACAACATACACATTATAACATACAAATATCACATTCAAACATAAAACCATAAAACTATAACAATTTTTTTATAAAAACACACTCTTAACAATTTTTTATAAAAAAACACATTTTTAACAATTTTTTTATAAAAGCACACTCTTAACAATTTTTTATAAAAAAACACATTTTATAAAAAAATTGTTAAATATGTGTTTTTTATAAAAAATGTTAAGAATGACAACTTAGGTCCCTACGGTTTTAAGAATGACAACTAAGGTCCCTAAACTTTTAAGAATGCCAATTAGGTCCTAAACTTTTAAGAATGACAACTAGGGTTCCTAAACCGCACTTTATCTCTATATAACAATATGATACGTTGAAATAAAATAAACCGCACTTTATCTATATATAACACTATTATACGTTGAAATAAAATACAACCGCACTTTATCTATATATAACATTATTATACGTTGAAATAAAATACAACCGCACTTTATCTATATATAACAATATGATACGTTGAAATAAAATAAACCGCACTTTATCTATATATAACAATATGATACGTTGAAATAAAATAAACCGCACTTTATCTATATATAACACTATTATACGTTGAAATAAAATACAACCGCACTTTATCTATGTATAACACTATTATACGTTGAAATAAAATACAACCGCACTTTATCTATATATAACACTATTATACGTTGAAATAAAATACAACCGCACTTTATCTATGTATAACAATATGATACGTTGAAATAAAATAAACCGCACTTTATCTATATATAACACTATTATACGTTGAAATAAAATAAACCGCACTTTATCTATATATAACACTATTATACGTTGAAATAAAATAAACCGCACTTTATCTATATATAACATTATTATACGTTGAAATAAAATACAACCGCACTTTATCTATATATAACAATATGATACGTTGAAATAAAATAAACCGTACTTTATCTATATATAACAATATGATACGTTGAAATAAAATAAACCGCACTTTATCTATATATAACACTATTATACGTTGAAATAAAATACAACCGCACTTTATCTATGTATAACACTATTATACGTTGAAATAAAATACAACCGCACTTTATCTATATATAACACTATTATACGTTGAAATAAAATACAACCGCACTTTATCTATGTATAACAATATGATACGTTGAAATAAAATAAACCGCACTTTATCTATATATAACACTATTATACGTTGAAATAAAATACAACCGCACTTTATCTATATATAACACTATTATACGTTGAAATAAAATAAACCGCACTTTATCTATGTATAACACTATTATACGTTGAAATAAAATACAACCGCACTTTATCTATATATAACACTATTATACGTTGAAATAAAATAAACCGCACTTTATCTATATATAACACTATTATACGTTGAAATAAAATAAACCGCACTTTATCTATGTATAACACTATTATACGTTGAAATAAAATACAACCGCACTTTATCTTTATATAACACTATTATACGTTGAAATAAAATAAACCGCACTTTATCTATATATAACACTATTATACGTTGAAATAAAATAAACCGCACTTTATCTATATATAACACTATTATACGTTGAAATAAAATAAACCGCACTTTATCTATGTATAACACTATTATACGTTGAAATAAAATACAACCACACTTTATCTATATATAACACTATTATACGTTGAAATAAAATAAACCGCACTTTATCTATATATAACACTATTATACGTTGAAATAAAATAAACCGCACTTTATCTATGTATAACACTATTATACGTTGAAATAAAATACAACCGCACTTTATCTTTATATAACACTATTATACGTTGAAATAAAATAAACCGCACTTTATCTATATATAACACTATTATACGTTGAAATAAAATACAACCGCACTTTATCTATGTATAACACTATTATACGTTGAAATAAAATACAACCGCACTTTATCTATGTATAACACTATTATACGTTGAAATAAAATACAACCGCACTTTATCTATATATAACACTATTATACGTTGAAATAAAATAACACCGCACTTTATCTATATATAACAATATGATACGTTGAAATAAAATAAACCGCAACATCTATATAAAATAAAATAAACTGCAGCATCTATATATAACACTAACTATAACATCTGTGAATGACTATGTAGAATGATTTCTTTAACATCGACTTGACGCTGAGGTGCAAAGTTTCATACATCGAGGAATTAGGAGCGCTGTTTAGGGGATTAGGTGATCGTGCGGATACCCTTGAGACCATCTATAGAGGGACACCGTTCGGTCCATGGATGGATGTGTCTTACTCTGGTGGCGACCCTACGCTAGTACACATGTTTCTACAGTTGGAGGTCGAGGACGCCAACGCTGAGCCGGAGGAGATGCATTTTGATTTCTTCGGCTCTCAATTGCATTTTGGGCGTCGGGAGTTCTGTCTAATTACAGGACTACGTTTTGGAGAGGCTCCCCCCCTTCCTCCCTTAGAAGACTGCTCCTTCGTTCCTAGGGTTTTCGGCATTTCAGCATCTCGTTTGAAGCTGAAGGCAGCCCGGGAAAAGATGAAAGAGGGCCTTAGTGCCCTAACCGACGACGATGCTGTCCGTGTATGCTTGGTGGTGATCGTGGATATGGGCTTCCTGGGCCGTGAGTATAGCCAGCATGTTTCATCGACGGTCCTTAGGGCCGTCGAGGACCTTGAGCTGTTTAACAGCTACCCGTGGGGTAGCCATATCTGGACACATTGCTACTCTAATCTGCACCGAGCCATAGGCAGACGCGCCGATCGACATGCAAAGATGAATCTTTGTGGTTTTACATACGCCTTCAAGGTTAGATACGTAGTATAACAATTGTTAATAATACATACAAACTGTTTGGCTTTTCTTTTTACGTACTTGCTCTTCTTGTCTAATTCCAGATATGGATCTTGGAGATGTTTCCCGCATCAATCCGATATTTCGTCAAGCGCGACGATCGAGTACTTAGGGGAACCCGTTGGGACAAGCGTGTTACCCTAAGTAGGTCGCTTTGGATTGAGTTCTTCAAAGCGTCTAGAAATGTAAGTTCTTTTACTATGTTTACAATTTGCATACGTTAGTCCCGCTTATTAATTTCTTTTATGTTTTATCATATATTTAGCAGCCACTCTTGCCCGCCGATCGCCTTGTGCCTACTGTCGACGAGATGGGCACAGATTGGTACAGAGACAGCGTGGCCTTTATTGACGCAGAGGCGGAAAGGGCTCGACGTCCCCCTACTTCCGAAGATGAGGAAGACGACGACAGGCCCCCTTCCGGTGGATACCAGCCGCCCCCTTCCTCCTCCTACCAGCCGGCCCGTTCCTCCTCCTACCAGGCGCCCCGTTCCTCCTCCTACCAGGCGCCCCCTTCCTCCTCCTACCAGGCGCCCCCTTCCTCCTCCTACAATCCATATCAGGCGGCCCTTCCTACGAGCCACAGCGTGGCTCACATGAAGTCCTGTGGGACTACGTCCACGGGCCGCTAGAGACACGTGTACACTATCTGGAGGAAGTCTACAGACAGTTTAGCGCTGTCAATGTTAGTGTTTAACTTAATTTGTTGGCCACGTTTATTTAGTTTGTATATTAATATTACGTTCTAAATTTGTTTTAGCTGTCGAGTACGACACCGATCCCCGCTCCGTTCGGACAGGGGGCACATGCGACGTTTGCCACCACATCCCATCCGTCATTCCCTGAAAATGTAAGTGACATTGAGTAACCATTATAGTTATATGTTTGTTCCTAAGTTTGTAACTCTTATAATGATCAATGTCACGCAGGCCGGGATGTCGGAAACGCCGTTCGCCACCACATCCTATTCTACTATCCCGGAGAGTGTAAGTGACACTGAGTAACCATTATAGTTATATGTTTGTTCCTAATTTTGTAACCATTTTAATGATCAATGTCACGCAGGCCGGGATGTCGGGGGCATACACCTCGCAGATGCCGCCGCCGTTCGCCACCACATCATATTCGACTATCCCGGAGAGTGTTAGTGACACTGAGTAACCATTATAGTTATATATCGATAATCCTAATTTTGTAACTATTTTAATGATCAATGTCACGCAGGCCGGGATGTCGGGGGCATACACCTCGCAGATGCCGCCGCCGTTCGCCACCACATCAATCACAAACATCTTTGGCGGTTCGGCCGATGACTATTACAGGCCGGAAATGCATACTGTAAGTTATTTTGGTAGTTTTGGTTTAATTGTGAACATTTCCTAAATTGTACTTAAAACATTGAGTAACGTAATTTTCAGACGGGGTCTCCTATTATCCAGGATCACTTCTCGGAGCACTTCTCGGAGCCTGACGATGACTCGATGGATGTTGTAGATCCACCACCACAGGTGACCCCGCTCCCTCTAAAGCGGTCGCATAAAATTTCACAATGGTTTCGTCACCCGTTTGGCCAACAAGGATCTACGACACCACCGCCCGCTAAAAAACAAGCAAAGAAAGCGGGGGGAAAGAAGGGAGGAAAGAAAAAGGGAAAGGTGCCTTCACCGGAGCCTCAACCGGCATCAGAAATATTGAGGATGTGCCGGACTGGTCGCCTCCCCAACTTGACATTCACCCCTTACGGGGGCTTAGAAATCAACCCCTCGTTTTTTGAAAAATTGCTTGCGGATGACCCTGTGAACTCTGACTTAGACGATACGGTTAGTATGAAGTTAAATTATAGTCATATATAATCAAATATATTTATATTACATGTCTAACCATCTATTTTTTATGCATAGCACGTCGATTCTTGGGTTAGCCTGTTGCAAAAACATCGTGGCGTAGACACGAGGTGGACCATCATGCACACTATGTTCTTTCAGTGTATACTGATGGAGCATCAAGGTCCCGCCTCCGTGATCGAAATATGCAATGGCTCGGAAGGGACCTCTTGGACTCTCCTCGATAGGGTATGCAAATCGTTTTACTGTTATTTTATTTAATAACATATATGACATATATTGTAATATTTCAGGTGTACATCCCCATATGCTTGCATCCCAGACATTGGCTGCTTGGAGTGTTTGAACTAGACACTATGGTCATGACCCTATATGACAGCGAAAAGGACGGTCTCTACAAACAACAATTGACAGAGCAGATGCAATCGTTTAAAACAAAACTATATACGTTCTTTTCATTGATCGGGGATCATAGACGTCGCGAAGTGTCAAGTATCTTTCGCAAAAAGATGGCCGGCCAAGTACCCCAGCAGACCGGGTTATATGCGGATTGCGGTGTATGGGTATGCCGTAATGTCCAAAAGTTGATAAATAACGAGGAGATATGGGTACCCCCTAACGAAACCGACGATGAGGCAATGGATTTCCGCCGACATATGGCGGAGTCAATTTATGCGCATTGTCTAATAGGGCCACGTTAGGTTGTTTATGTAACATTAAATAATTGTTATTTTTAGTATTAACTTATTTTGTTAAAGTATTGTGATTGATTGACTTACTGTTTACTTCATTTGGTTTTTGCTAATTTCATCCATTTACTCAACTTTGAGTATCGATATCTCTTTCACACATACTCTATTTTGGACGCATTATATATCATTTCGAAGATCTCATATAGAAGAACATAAACCTACTAAAAGTTAGTTATATATAACACATATATATAAATTTAAATGCGTCCAAAGTTTAGTAAAACCCATATTTCCAACACCTAGTAAGTAGGTTTATGAAACTTGCGATAATCCTAATACAGAGATTATTGGATGAACAAGCATTTATTTCTTGATTATTGGGGTATTGGTTCTTGTTGTCTGGAAGTGATTCATATGATGCAAAAATTGGTATCATGTAATGTAGAACAATATCTATATTATAGAAACTTGCATTTGATAGTACCATATAAATCTGATCTAAATTCTCATTAATTAGCTATGTTTGACTACTTAAAGACTAATTTTCTACCTAATGAAAGACCTTTATTCAAGAGCAGACGAATATTGCAGTTACTTTTTCAGTGGAATCATGCAGACAACTTTTTCAGACGAAATCTATAAACACATTCAAATAATAATAATTTAAAACGATTTAATGAATTAGTTAATATATGATTATTATGTTAATGCGATAGGAGTGTAAAACAAAATTGAAAAAAAAAATAAGAGATGTACCATAAATTAAATAATTAATTATAAGGGTATGAATTTTAAATATAATTTTTTTTATGTAGTGTATAACTGTATATGATATATATTAAAATATATAAATCCAAAAAAATTCAAGATTGAGCTCATTTCGAACATATCGAAGAGACGATTATAATGGTGTAATTTATTAAAATTAAAACGTATTTTTTTAACGTATTTTAGTTAATAAACGATTATATGTGTTAAATGTAAAATTAAAATAATGAAATTAAAAGGTATAAAGTAAATTTAGTAAATAAGTATAGGGGTTGAAAGTGTAACATTTCATTTTAAATTCGTAAAATGCACGAAATGGGGTGAACAGTGCCAAAATATCAAAATTTTCATAAATGGTCCCTGGAATTTTTCAAAAATGGTCCCTTGCAATTGAAAAGTCACAAAAATAACCCCATCGCGGGATGAGCCCGCGATCGCGGGATTCCATTTTTCAAAAATGGTTCCTGCAAGTTTAAAAAAGTGTCAGAAAAGGTCCCTGGCCCGCGATCGCGAGCTCCCATCGCGGATTTTTGGGGTATTTTTGCAAAGTGAGAGAGATTTTGGGTATTTCAGTAAAAGATGGTTTGAGTTAGGGTATTTTAATTAATTTCCCTTTAAAACTTCCTCTATTCGGTTATCATAAATTCTTATATTTTACAAATATACAATCATCGTCTAAATTTAGGTGAACATGTTAGAGAATTTGATGTTTATTTGAGAAGAATACGGGTTTTAAAAAGTGGTTGGTTGCCGTCCGAAAACCTACTCCAAATCAATCAAGCAAAAACACGTGTCCACCATTTAAGAATTTCCTGTTTCTTTCTTTCAGACGATTTCTAGTCTTCCGTTGGCTTCATACACTCGTAACCCTCTTCTCAAATCCCTCTTCTCGTTGCTAACGAAATAGCAAAATCTTAGCAAACCCTAAACCAATTGTTGTTTCTTTCGACTGTACGAGGAGAGGTATCGGACGATCGAGATTATGACCCATGTTCGACAATTCACAAATGTCTTCTTCCATTACAAGAATACTGAAGCCATAAACACATCGTTAAAGATAACACTTATTGTTTTCGTAGTTGCTTCAATTTCCTTCTCCGCCTTCCGCAGCCCTCCGTCGCGGTGGTCCGCCGCTCCCGGTTGTCTCAGTATCCCCGAAACCATCACCCAAGCACCGGATTCTTCTCCCGGAGTATCCGAACCGCCTACCGGAATCTCGCACGTGCTTTTCGGTATTGGCGGGTCGGTTCGGATGTGGAGCGACCGTCGGCACTACTCGGAGCTATGGTGGGAACCCAACAGGACACGTGGCTACGTCTGGTTAGATGAAGAACCCGACCCGGAACTGTTCTCCACTCCGAACTCTCCTCCATACAAGGTCTCGGAAGACTTGACCCGATTGAAGAACGCCGGGTCGAGCCCGGCGGTTCGGATAGCCCGGATTGTGATGGAGTCGTTCAAGCTCAGGTTACCGGATGTTAGATGGTTCGTGATGGGGGACGATGATACGGTGTTTTTCGCCGATAATTTAGTATCGGTTTTATCGAAGTACGACCACCGGCAGATGTATTACGTTGGGGGAAGTTCAGAGAGTGTTGAACAGGATGTGATGCACTCGTACGACATGGCATTTGGCGGTGGCGGATTCGCCGTGAGTTACCCGTTGGCGGAGGAGTTGGCTCGGATTTTTGACGGGTGTCTTGATCGGTACCGTTACTTTTACGGGTCGGATCAGAGGGTTTGGGCGTGTGTGAGCGAAATTGGCGTTTCCCTCACTAAAGAACGTGGGTTCCACCAGGTAAACTTGAGGTTATTTTCGTAATTTGGTAACATGTCCTGATGCACATATATTATTAAAAGATACCACATTTTATATAAATATAAATATTATATATTTACTTTGTGGGTGAGGTCAAAAAGACAAGAAACATAAAATATTAGGTGTCCCGAGAGGTAAAGGATGGATACACGTGTCGTGGCTGTGGGACCTCACCTTAAATTTTATTTGAATAAAAGACGACGTAACCTTCATTTCTACGTGGTTAATTTACTTGTTTTGGACACCCTCGTTAGGGATTACAAGAGCATCTAATGTTTTGATCCAACAAATTTTTCAAAACTATCCTTAAAATAGAAAAAGTTTGAGAGAGAAGTTTTTTCTCCAAATATGGAGATCACCTAAAAAATATTACATGTGAGAGGACCAATAGAAAACTTTAAAAATAAATATGTAAAGAGAAATAATATTTTAATAGATGAATTAAATATTTTAATTAATGTTGGATTTTCAAAATAGGAAAGCTGTTGGAGATGAATGTATTTTTTTAGAAATTTTGGCTTTTATTTCTCCATTTTGGAGATATTAATGGGAATCTATTGGAGATGCTTTTAGAGTATAAAAAACAAAATCTCTAAAAAAAACTTGCTTCCAACTTCGACAACTATTTTATTCTAGAGATTGTAGTATTTATTAAAATATTAAAATAATTAATACATTAATAAAATGATATTTCTCTATCCTTAACTTTTTAATTCAATGTCTTTTGTTGGTAGAAAGAATAAAATATTATTTCTCTTTCCTCTTTTCTCTAATTTTAGCGTACAAGCTTTTTTTTCTTTTTCTAAATTTGGAGATTTTTACCTTTCCTTTCATCTTTTCTCTAATTTAACAAAAAGATAACATAGCTGTTGAAGTAAAAAATTGCTAAAATCTTTTTTTTTTCTATTTTAGCATAGCTCGCATTAAAAAAAATAGGAAAATGAAGTTTTTGTTCCTTGATATTCTGTATCTTATTCTTTAAAATAAAGAAAACTACGAAAAACGAATTTTCTAAAAATTGATGGTAAGCGATAGAAATTACCTTTTTATTTTTTATTATTAATAAGATTGAATTATGATGATTTTATGTATATTTTTAAAAAGGTATATCCAAATGATAAAATTTAGGGAAATTAGTTAAAATACCCTAACTTTGACCCTGACTTACCAAAATGCCATAAATCTCTTTTGGTTTACCAAAATGCCACAAAAATCCACGATGGCCCCCGATCGCGGGCTAGGCCTACGTGGCACCCCGTGTTTGGCCAAAGTGTCCCGCGGAGCCCCTCAACTATGGCCGCAGTGACACTTTTGGTCCCTCCCCGCGGTGGAAGCCCGCGATGGGCCCGCGATAGGCCAAAAAACAGGGACCAAAAATGTAATTTTTTTGGCCTATCGCGGGCTTCCACCGCGGGGAGGGACCAAAAGTGTCACCGCGGCCATAGTTGAGGGGCTCCGCGGGACACTTTGGCCAAACACGGGGTGCCACGTAGGCCTAGCCCGCGATCGCGGGCCTCATCGCGGATTTTTGAGGCATTTTGGTAAACCGAAAGAGATTTATGGCATTTTGGTAAGTTAGGGTCAAAGTTAGGGTATTTTAATTAATTTCCCTAAAATTTAATATAAAATTTTAATAATATAGGGAATTTGATTTAATGAATTGTAATTTTATTTCGAGATTTTAATATTTTATTTTAGAGAAACTATATAGAACGTTTTGAAGATACCTAAGATGTTATTTACTTTTCTATTTAACCATTTTCGATGGTTTGCATCATCTTTTTTATAATATGTAAAATTTTAAGAAAAATCCATTCAACTTTTCAAATTTTGAATTATTTGGTCCCTTCACTTTTTTTAATAAATAAACTATAATGTTTTTATTTTATTTTAGAGTAAATTACACCAGAGGTCCCTGTGGTTAGGGCAGAATCTGGATTTGGTCCTTAAAATGAAATAATTACACCGGACGTTCCTATGGTTGTCATTTTGTTTCACGTCAGATCCTTGTGATTGTCATTTTGTTTTAATTTTGGTCCTTATGGTTTAGATAACAAAAGCGTAATTTGAAACAAAATGACGACCTCAGTGATCTGACATGAAACCAAATGACAACCATAAGAAAGGACGTCTGGTGTAAATATTTCATTTTAAGAATCAAATCTTGATTTTGACCTGACCACATGGACCTCTGGTATAATTTACTCTTTATTTTAAAAGATTATAGCCTTTTTTTGAATGATTAAACTATTTTAACCTAGAAGAACTATATATAACAAGTTACAAAGATTTTAAAGAAATAAAAAACACATAAATCAATTTTATGGTTTTTACCAAAGCTTCAAACCCTTTTTATCCTCCAATATACTATTCATGAACACCAAAAGAGTGTACATTTGGTGTTGGGTATGAGTTCATAATTTTGAAGTGCAACGTGGATCTCAACTGCTTTGGGGGCACATACATCATTAAAGTTGTCCTAGGTACTCTTAAATCATACACACTCTTGCCTACACGTGTCCTCATACACCCACATGCTTCCCTCACTTCTTTAATATTTTATTGTATTTGTTACGCTTGGTGTCTGTAGGTAATTGGTTTTTTATATTTTTCGAAAATGACGAATATACCCTTCTGCACAGTTGGATGTTAGGGGAGACGCTTATGGCCTTCTAGCAGCGCACCCAATGACCCCATTAGTGTCACTCCACCACCTTGACTACTTGAAGCCATTGCTACCGAACCATACCAAGTACGAGTCACTGAACACCCTCATCCAGACCTACCGGCTCGACCCACCACGAGCCATGCAACAGTCGTTTTGCTACTACAACACGTGGTGGCACCGATGGTCCATATCCGTTTCATGGGGCTACACGGTTCAGATATATCCGTCCATATTGACTGCTCACGAGCTAGAGATGCCGTTGCAGACATTTCTCACGTGGCGGAGTTTTAAAGATGGGCCGTTCACGTTCAATACCCGACCTTTATCCACCAACCCGTGTGAACTCCCTGCAATTTACTATATTACCCATGTTCGAGATGCTGGAAACGACACGGTGACCACGTATGCAAGGGACGGATCCGTCAAGAAATGCAAAAAGGGAGATTATCCTCACACGATTGACACGGTTGTAGTGTTGGCGTCGAAGATGAACCCTAATTATTGGACGGAGGTAAATGTTTACATGGTTCGTTCTAAAGTTTATAACATGGAAACAGAAAAGGATCACTACAAAACAAAAGACTTTTACCCACAAAATTCACCGAGGGAAATTTCCCTCGGCGATTACTCACGGATCACCCAGAAACTACCAATGGTTCGGTAGAATCTGACGTTTTTCAAGAAAATACCCATGGATCACCCAAGAATCTTGGGTAATCTGTCACTGATTTGCATTACCCACCAACCTTTTTCCCACCAATTTTTGTGACGGTTTTGTGACGAATCACCCTTTAGCAACAAATTTCTCATGAAAAAGTCCGAAGGTAAAAGTCTTTCGTTTAGTAATGAATAATTTTGAATTGTGATTTGTTGTGCAGGGGGCAAGGAGACAATGCTGTGAGATCAGGGGGTGGAAGTATAATAGTATGGAAGTACGGGTTAGAAATTGTAAAGATGGAGAGACGATCGGTAGTTAGATAGATGGTCAACAAGAAGTTTACATTCTTCCAATATTGATGGAATGGGTGAATCGTGTGACTCGCACGATTGTACAAGTTTTAAATCATTTTGACGGTCGAGAGCGAGTATTGCTTTGTGACGGAGTCCGTTTCCGCTCGACGTTTTGAAGTGTCAGTAATGGTGGTGCTATGATTGGGGTAATACTTGAATGATATTATTGTAATTTAATGGTGTATTAACATGCATATCTATCTGTAAATCATATTGCATGGATTACAAGTTATAAATCTGAAATGAAGTGGCAATATATGGCAATATTTGCATAATTAATTTTAATCAGGTCGCAATGATGGCGGGCTATTTGATTAAATGGGTTGCATATTGAGAGTACAAGCACTATAGGCCTGAAATCATGTGAGACGAGCCATTTTTGGTGAGAATGTAAGAAGTATTTTTAAATCGTTGATCACTTTTAATCAAATAGCTTCCCATGAATTACGCTTAAAAGGGAATTGATCCGGTGTATCTTTGTGCATCTTATCTCGGTGCATATCTCATCCTAATGTTCGTCCATCTTCCATCCAACAGTTGATAACCACTTCTCATTCTTCTCACCAAATCGGAACCTAACCCAGCACCATATGTGACGGATATTTGCCTCATGCCCCCACCAAACACATCAATCCATCTAACTTTGAAACTAATATTACAAAGTCATCATCTTATTTAAGGCCCTGAGGATTACTATGAAATCTATAGATAAGGAATTGGATTAGTTAATTTCGTTTATAAAGTTTTGTTCAGTTATTTGGTTTGTAGATATGTGATGGAACTAAGAGTCGTTTACCAAACGTTTATTTGGGTAAGCACTTACCATTAAAAATTAACTTCATCACTTATTTATCGGGTAGGATTTTAGTCTACTAAATCGGTTTAGTATGCAACAACGGTAAGCGTTAACAGTGATAAGAGTTGTCGCACTCACTTACCGGGTAAAACTCTTAGTTCTTGCATTCGCTCTTATCGGATAACATTTTTGGTCTTTGCCATATTAATCCGAGTAAGTGTTTTTTTGTCTTTGTCATATTAATCTGGTAGGTAATGTGACTTGGTAAGCACTTACCCAGGTAAGTGTTTGGTAAACGGCCTTTAAGGGGTCGTTTACCAAAAAAGTCAGGTAAGTGCTGACCGAAGTAAGAAGTCTGACTAAGGTAGGAGGTCTAACTTTGACAAGGACCGACCAAAAATTGTTGCTTACATAATGATTTATATTAATTGCTAACCGAGTGAAAATGATTATTATACCCCTTTATTTTTTAGATTGAGAACATTTTCTTTGTTTTTGCTTCTCACAAATCACAAATATCAAAATACCTTAAAAACATTTTACTATTAAACGAAAAATGATCCAAAAACCTTTAACTTTAATAGTAAAGTTTGTAACTCATAGACGGTGTGATAGTGTACGTCCATCAAAGAGAGAGAACAAGAATATTATTACCACCAAGGAAAATTACAAGTGCTTGACAAGGATCTTGAGATCCACGATCAACAAACGAAACTTCACGAACACCACCGAATATCAAAACACCCTCGACCTCACATAAACTATGTATATTGAAATATACTAGGGAGCGTATTTGTGGGTGTTTGTCTAATGGAAGCTAAAACCGTATAGTGTTTCTGGGTGTTCTAATGGTTGGTTTGAGTTGGTATTTATAAGGAGGAGGAGTGGGGACCAAGCATATGGATTGGGGAGCAAGAGTCTTGGAGGCTAAGTTGCCAAACTTGGAGGCCAAGTGGGTGTTTTATCCATCATGTGCAACATCACCTAAAAACATATATAATATATATATATATATATATATATTATAACACTCCACCATGATGCACATGATCCTTGATAGTGAAACGAATCCCAATCCAATGAATACAAGTCCTCCCAACGGTTGATCATAGCAAGTAGATAGCAAAGTAAATTGTCATGAGCTAGCAAAATGCATTCCAACCGTGACGAGCTTCGGCATGGCCATCACCCTCAAAGTCACAAGCAAACAAATAACCTCAAATGCACAATTCACTAAACAAGGTAGATCATAAGCAAAGCTCTATGCACTTAACAAAGTAATTCCTTCAAAAATGTTATTTTGTCACATGTGATAATATATTCTCTCTTTCTCGAGCAAAGTGCCCAACGGCACTAACACAAACGAAGTTGGATTAAGTTTGAGCAATGCTCAAACTTAGCTGGCGGTAGCGACTTAGTGAACATATCAACGATCTTGTCGTTTGTCAGGACTTTCTTCAAATAGAAACCTTCGCCTCATGTAACCTAACAAGATATGCATCACGCATGAACCGTTTCAGAATTTTCTGAATATACGCCCGTTGTGTCAACCTAAGTGTCCGGGACTTTCTGTCCCACAAGGTTTCCATGCCCAAAATATTCCGCGTCGTTCCGAGATCTTTCATTTCAAAGTCTGACTTGAACTTGTCTTTCAGACGTTCGATCTCTTTTTGGTCCTTACAGGCAATAAACATGTCATCTACATAAAGAAGTAAGAAAGTGAAAATGCCGGCGCTTTGTCTATGATAGGCACAAACGTCTTTTTCACAGCGCTCAAATCCCATAGTGAGTATAAAAAAATCAAACTTTTTATACCATTGACGAGGCGACTGTTTAAGTCCATAGAGGGACTTCTAGAGCTTACATACGTATTCTGGTTTGTTGTCGGAAACGAAACCATCAAGTTACTTCATATAGATAGTTTCCTCCAAGTCTCCGTGTAGGAAGGCAGTCTTCAAATCTAGTTGTTCTAGGTCCAAATTATGAATAGCCACGATCGTTAAAAGAACATGAATAGATGTATGACGTACAACGGAAGCAAAAATATCGTCATACTCGATACATTTCTGTTGAGCAAAGCCTTTAGCAACCAGAGGAACCTTGTACCGATTGTCATCCTTGACTTTGAAAACCCACTTGCAACCAATAATACGGCTGCCCTTCGGCAATGGACATAAGTCCCAAGTGATGTTCTTCGAGAGAGCTTCCATCTCTTCTTGCATGGCACCAAGCCATTTCGAACTGTGGGTTGAGGCAAACGCCTCCTTTACCTCAAGCAGCTCATCTTGCTTGACATGCAAAGCAAACTCCAGTTGATCTGTAAAACTCATGTTAGCAAAATCCCAAACGAATAGTCCTTTGACTATGACTGGTAGGCGCAATAACTTGGATTGTATCGCCTTGGTCTCCACCATCAATCAAAATCTCTTCTTCAGAATCACTAGTAGAAGTCACAGGCGGTATGACTTCTTCAAAAGTATCGGGTGATTCTGGAACAATATCAAGAACATATGAACTGGGAATATTAAGACTGGCTACTGACTCCACATCATCGGCAGTAGGAGCAACAATAGTAGTGAATTCCGGATCTTGAGAGGACTGAGGATCCTATGACTCCAACAGGACCAATTCATCAAACGTGATATGTCGATAATGAATCACCTTACGAGTAAAGGGGTTCCAGATTCGGTAACCCTTGATACCATCTGTATATCCGAGCAAGAATCCTTTGGTGGCTCTAGGATTCAACTTGTCATGTCCTGAAACATGAACGTAAATAGACAACCAAATACGCGTATGTACTTCAAACAGATGTTTCTTTTACCTCTCCAAACCACTTCAAGAATCGTTCCCCCGATAGCCAAACAAGGTAACCTGTTAACAATGTGCACTACAGTCTTAAGTGCTTCGGCCTACAAAGTTTTGGGGAATTCCGATGTCGACAACATACATCGGACCTTTTCAAGCAAAGTCCTATTCATTCTCTCGGCTACCCCATTAGATTGAGTATCGCCCGGTGTGGTGTAGTGACAGTGGATGCCTTTACACGAACAAAAGTCCTTGAGGTTACCGCTAGTAAATTCTACACCGTTGTCAGATCTAAGCACTTTCAACTTCTTGTCAGTCTCGACCTCTATTCGTGCCAACAAGTCTTGAACTTATCGAAGACATCTGACTTTAACTTTATCACATACACCCAAATCTTATGTAAGAAATCATCAATAAACAAAACGAAATATTTACCTCCACTTAGGGACGGAGTACTGGATGGTCCCCAAACGCCTGTATGAACATAATCGAGGATTCCTTTAGTGTTGTGTTTTCCAACACCAAAAGAAACACGAGTCTGCTTTCCTTTGACACATCCCAAAAAAACTACAGACTAGCAGGTACAAAGACTTTAATGAGTTTTCGCTTGCGCAAAATCTCTAAGTTCTTCTCGGATGTGTGGCCCAAACGAAGATGCCATAAGCGAACAACATCGAAAATTCTGAGAAATATCGGCCACACACGATTTAGAAGAAATAGTCTCGCTAATCAAATGGAAAAGATTATTTTCCGCCTGTTCTCCTTTCATTACGATAATACTCCTTCTGGAGATGCGCAAACTCCCGTCTTTAATCCGAATGTTGCAACCCAATTTGGACAGTTGTCCAACAGAGATCAAGGAACAAGTCATGAATGGAACAAATTTGATATTATTCAATGTCCGAATACACCCATCGAACATCTTGATCCGCACAGTACCGATACCCTGAGTGACACACAAATTACTGTTTCCCATATAGATGCTGTTACCTTCAACTTTTTCGAAGGTGGAGAAACAATCCCGAAATGGTGTCATGTGGCAAGATACACCGGTATATAACACCCATCGTATGTCACCTTGCGATGGTGTAACTGTGGCAGAGAAGCCATCTTGCTCCTCTTCGGCTGCAACGACTGAGGTGTTCCCATTGTCTTTGTTTTTAAGACTCGGACACTCCTTCACCCAATGAACTGGCTTGTCGCAATAATTACAGTTGTCACGCGTCTTTGACTTCCCGAGAACCAGGTCGGTGAGACGGAGAGCGCCCATGGTTTCTTCCTCTTGAAGATTGTTGATCGTCTCGACCTCTTTCAGCAAATAAGCCTTGACTGTAACTATTCTCCTTGAGATTGTTATCGATTCGCATCTGAATTCTTTGATCTTCATAAATCATTCCTATTTTCACGTCAGACAAAGAAAGAGTTTCTCTTCCATAAGTAAAACTGTTAGTGAATTGAGAATATTTCTCGGGAAGTGAATACAACAGGATCATAGCAAGTGCTTCTTCATCTTATGCAAGAAGTGCATTCGTTGCCTTCAACTTCATGATGATGTCTTAGAATTCGGTCATATGCGCTTTAATTGTTGTGCCTTCCTTCATTTTGAAGAAGAGACATGAGCGCATTAGTAACAATCTGTTGGTCAAAGTTTTCTTGAGATATAAATTCTCAAGCTTGCTCCATATGGATGATCCCAGAGACTGACTCCTTTGATGAAATGCTCTTCAAAGATGAACCTCAATAGCTGATAGATCTATTTTGTATTCTTCTCTTGTATTTATCAGTAGACAGTAGTTACTTTAGTACTTGTAATATTTAAACTTTCACTTGTAATTATGTTTTTCAACTTCCCTTGTAATCTTTTTACAAAGTTAATGAATTATTCAGTGAAAGTACTTTACTCCACTTAGTACTAAAAACATCTCTGAAAACAGTAAATGGGACACTCATCTATGAGTCACATTTATTCTTATGTTTTTCATACTTAGCAATTTTCTTTTGTTGCTTTATCATCATCAAATAGGGGGAGATTGTTGATCCAAACTCTCTCAGTGATTTGATGACGACCCTTAAAATTACTTAGTGAAAATTACAAATGACATCTGTATGTATTAATGTTTTGCCATCAGTGATAAACATACTGAGCCTGTTCAGTGTAACTGATAGTAACCATTGTTCTTCATGTATTCCTCAGCGATAAATGTACACCAGTGATAACCTGAGCCTGTTCACTTATCACTGATGATGCTGATAATTTAAATTGTAAGCAATATTGTTTGTAAACCCTGAAGACAAGTTTCACGACAAAGAGTTCATCGCTGACATCGAAGACGAAGCTGATGAACAAGTGATGAGTCTACTAATGATCTGATGCGGACATCGGTGAAACCAAGACAAGTCCATACACGCGACATTTTAAGAATAAGACCTTAGCCATAGATGACTTACATCAGGTCTTCTCTAATGTAAGATCAACTCAGCGATCGCTGATCATGAAGCTTCTCCTTCAAGAAATGTTTGTCTTATATACTTGCATAACTCCGTACGATTTGTCAGAGGAGACATGCCTTTGTCCAGAATCTTACAACCACTCTGCCACTACATTGTTCACCATGCGGCCCAAAACATGTCTTGCAAAACGTCAGAAAGCATGCACCCAATCAGATGTTGATACGTCTAAAGTCCTCCTGTCATGCATTTAAAGCATCGGGTATAAGTAGGAGGAATTCCTTTTCAGTTTGAAGGTGGTCTCTCCCTAAACTTCTTAGTGCCTTAGAAAGTTATCTTTATTTTTCTATATCTTCTTTTCTCTCTATTTCTTGTGCAAGAACTCTTAGTGATTCTCAAGTTTGTTTAGATTAGGTTTTACCTAATCTTATTCCGCAACAAACAGAAAATTGTATTTGATTTAACAATAAACATATTAGAAAACGAAAATCGTTTGTGTTTGTATTCAACCCCCCCTTCTACAAACTATTACTTATATAATCCCTTCGGGACCAACAAGTGGTATCAGAGCAGGTCACGGTTTCGAATCCCATGGAGTGCATTTAAAATGCCAAAGGCATGCTGTGCAGCCATTGACTTCTAGCGAAGCTCTCGTTAGTGCTGCCAGATGTTGTTGGTCCCAAAGGGGTTATACAAGTTTGTAGAAGGGGGGGGGGGGGAGGTTGAATACAAACACACGCTTTTTATCTTTCTAAATTGTTTATTGATATGTATCAAACAATTTACAGTTTGTTGCGGAACAAGATTAAGGAATAAACCTAATCTAAACAAACTATGAGAACACTAAGAGTTTCTTGCACTAGAAATAGAGATTGAGAAAATTCAGAATACTAAGGAGAGTATTCTTTCACACAGTAACTTCGGCGAGAGAGGGATGGCCGAGCACTTCAAAGTGAAGTAGGGTTTCCTTTATATACTGCATGCATTTAATGCAAGTCAGTATACCTTTACACGTGGCAGCCTCTGGTTGGTTGCATGATTTGACTTCAGTAGACAACCTAGTGGCCGCATGATGAACAGTGTAGTAGCAGAGTCGGTTGTACGATTCTAGACAAAAGGGATGTCCGTTCTGACAAAAATCGTACGGAGGCGTGCAAGGGGATAAGAAAAAAGTTGCTTGTAGAGGAGGCTTCATGATCAGCGTTCGCTGAATGATTCTTTATCAGCGAATGATAAAGTTTAGCGTTCGCTGAAGTCTTCTACTTGAAACTTCACGTTGAATGGACAAGTCTTGGCTTCGCTTATATCCACATCAGGTCACTAGTAGACTTAGTCGCTGGTTCTTTGGCTTGATCTTCGACTTCAGCGTAGAACATAGTTGACGTGAATCTTGTCTTCAGGGATCATAAGTAAACAACATAAATTATCAGCGATCATCAGTGAGACTGAACAGGCTCAGGGCTCACTGATGTACAGTGTTCGTTGAAGTGTAATTTAAAGAACATGAGTTTTCTATCAGCGGTACTAAACAAACTTAGTATTATATCTTTGATAGTGAAACTCTAATATATATTGTCTACTTATAATTTTCACTAAGTGTTTCTCAGGGTCATTATAAAATCATTGAGGGTTTGGATCAACAGATGCTGGGGGGGGGGGGGGGGGGTTGTTGGGATTGACCAGGATCTTCCTAAATCGAAACGTGGCACTGGCTGCTACGCTATATGGAAATAAGTTGCGCCTTCTCCAATAGCAATTGCTTTTGGCGTAGTGCTAAGCGCTTGGATCCCTTAGTGACCTTTGGTGGAAATGGAAAAGGATATACCCGAGGGTTTGGTGTACTTTCTAATGGTACAACCACCTTCAGAAGAGTCACTTACGTAGAAGGACTGAAGTATAATCTTCTAAGCATCAGTCAGCTATGTGATAAAGACTACAAAGTATGCTTTACTAAGGAAGCATGTTTTGTTTCTGATAAGAAAGAAAAGGTTGCTCTCAGCGGTTATCGTTTGGAAAAATTTTACGTAATAAACATGGACTCAACAACCACTGAGAACATCTTCTTTCTGTCCAAAGCCTCACCAGATGTCAACTGGCTATGGCATAAGAGGCTCTCTCATCTCAACTTCAAAACGCTGAATACTCTCTCCTCTAAAGAACTAGTCACTGGCTTGCCTCAGCATTCATACGCTAAGGAATCTCTCTGCTTAGCGTGTGAAAAAGGAAAACAAACTAAAGCTATTTTCAAGTCTAAAACAAGTGTCATCAGTGACAAATCGTCTTCAACTCCTCCATATGGATTTATTTGGCCCTGCCAATATACAATCCATTGCTGGAAAGAAATATACTCTAGTCATAGTAGATGAATTCTCTCGTTATACCTGGGTAATGTTTATCTGTGCTAAGAGTGACACCTTAGAAGAACTCATTTCCTTTGTCAGGAAAATGGAAGTCCTGAACAATTTGACTGTTCGCTCTATTTGGAGTGATCATGGAACTGAATTCAAAAACAGTTCTCTTGATAACTTCTTTGAAAGCAAGGACATTTCTCACAACTTCTCAGCGGCGAGAACACCTCAGCAAAATGGAGTCGCTGAAAGAAGAAACATAACAATCATCGAAGCTGCTCGATCTATGCTCAGCGATTCTCATCTTCCAACTCAATTCTGGGCAGAAGCTGTCAACACTGCCTGTTTTACTCAAAATAGGCCGCTGATCGTCAAAAGATTCAACAAGACTGCATATGAACTCTTCCATGGGAGAAAGGCATCTATCACCTTTTTGATATCTTTGGTTGTCAGTGCTTCATCTTAAACAACAGAGATTCCCTTGGAAAGTTCGATCCCAAAGCTGACAATGGAATATTCCTAGGATACTCCTTAGTACCAAAGCCTTCAGAGTCTTCAACAAGAGAAGACAAACTGGCAGAAACCATTCATGTCACCTTTGATGAATCCCGCTCAGCAATTTTAAGACCTACTGCTGAAAATAATGAACTGAATCAGTGGATATTTTCTCATTATGGGGAATTACAAGCTAACTTCAACCCTGGCCCTCAGGTCAACAACCCAATCGCTGATGATGACCCTATCATCATTCCTAGCATGCAAACAAGTGAAGCTGAATCCACTTCATGGGTATCAGCCATTCCCATAAACACTTTACCTTCTTCTGAACCCTCAACCTCTGAAAACCCATACATTTTTAATCAACAATCAGTAAATGAAATTTCATCTGAAACTCAACAACTCCTACCTGACATACCTGAAACTGTTGCTGCTGAAGCCTCTTCCTCAGCACCTCCAGAAGTTCATTCTGAGTCAGAGATCCAAGCTCCTGCTCAACAATGGACAGTGAATCACCTAATTGATCAAATTCTAAGTGATCCAAACGCTTGTACTCAGACTCGACGAAGGTCAGGTAACATTTGTTTGTTAATTTTATTTCTCTGATTGAACCAAAGAAAACTGATGATGCCCTCAGAGATCCAAACTGGGTCAGTGCTATGCAAGAAGAGCCAACTGAATTTAAAAGAAACAAAGTTTGGAATCTTGTTCCCAGACCATTAGATAAAACTGTGATAGGTACCAAGTGGGTATATCGAAATAAGTTAGATGAATTTGGAACTGTAACCCGCAACAAAGCTAGATTAGTTGCTCATGGATACATGCAAGAGAAAGGCATAGACTATGATGAAACCTTTCCCCTAGTGGCAAGACTAGAAGCAATTCGACTCTTTCTAGCCTATGCAGTTCACAAAGACTTCAAAGTTCACCAAATAGATGTTAATCAGCATTCCTAAACGGAAAGCTGAATGAAGAAGTTTATGTTGAACAACCACCAGGATTCGTTGATCCTAAGCATCCAGAATATGTTTATAAGCTGGATAAGGCCCTCTATGGCTTAAAACAAGCCCCTCGTGCATGGTATGACACTTTATCCTCCTTTCTTATTGCTGAAAATTTTGAACGTGGTAAAATCGATAACACTTTATTTTTCAGAAAGGTTAAAGGTCATATTATTCTTGCTCAAATATATGTCAATGATATTATATTTGGTTCTACTAACCCATCTCTGTGTACTCGTTTCGCTGAAAGAATGAAAAATGAATATAAGATGAGTATGATGGGTGAACTAACATACTTCCTTGGACTTCAAATCAAGCAAACTGATAGAGGCACTTTTATCCACCAAGATAAGTACGTTAAAGATATGCTGAAGAAATTTGATCTTACTTAAAGCTCAACTATGAAAACACCTATGGCACCTCCGCTGACACTTAACAAGGATCCCTCTAAAAACCTGTTAATGTCACTGCCTATAGAGGAATGATCAACTCTCTTCTCTATCTTACAGCGAGTCATCCTGATATCATGTATTCTACTTGTCTTTGTGCACGATATCAATCTGAACCCAAAGAGTCACATCTGATCGCTGTAAAGCGAATTTTTAGATATCTGAAGGGTACACCCAACCTAGGTCTTTGGTATCCCAAAGACTCAGGGTTCGATCTAACTACCTATTCAGATAGTGATTTTGCAGGTTGCAAACTGGATAAAAAAAGCACCACAGGAGGTTGTCAGCTCCTGGGTGGAAAGCTGGTGAGTTGGACAAGTCAAAAGCAAAATTCAGTGTCCACCTCTACCGCTGAAGCTGAGTATGTAGCAGCTGGTAGTTGTTGTGCTCAGGTCTTATGGATGAGAAATCAACTATTAGACTATGACCTTCAGCTATCAAAGATTCCAATCTACTGCGACAGCACTAGTGCCATCGCTATAGCAAACAGCCCAGTACTACACTCAATGACCAAACACATTGAGATCAGATATCATTTTATCAGAGATCATGTGATGAATGGAGACATAGAACTTCATTTTATTCCAACTGAATATCAATTAGCTGATTTGTTTACTAATCCTCTTGATGAGACAAGATTTAACGTTCTCATCAGCGAGCTTGGAATGCTGAACCTTGAAGAATAACTCTTCAGCGGTTAATCATTATATCAGAAATAAAATTCTATCTCTTCAATTTCATCATATAATCTCTGAATAAATGTACTCTGATACTAAGGTACGTTCTCTATCCTAGATCACTGAAGTCCTTCTTCAGTAAGATGTTTTTCAAAATGAAATATCGATCACTTACATTACTTCATCAGTGATCCTTTTGAAAAAGATAAAACCTCATCACTGATATTTCTCATCAGTGATTCTTCCTTAAAATAATACAATCCTGATACTTTAAAACAATCAGGAATGCCTTTTGAAAATGAAACGACAATTTTATTTGTGACGTCATCAAAAGAGGATAAACCATGGCACACTTTTTCGTCTGACACGTTCGTCCGTTACACTTTTTGACCAATAAGCTTCGTGGGACGTGTACGTGTCATGATGAGTGTCTTTTTCCCGCTCATCAACCTTTCTCTCTCCTCTCTCATTCCTATATAAACAACCCTTGTTTATAATTTTTCTCTTTACTCGCTCTTAATACTCTCAAAGCAAGAAAGATTTCCTTTGCATTTAATCGGATTATTTGAACTTAAGACTGTGTTCTTCACTCCTTCAAGCACAACAGGTTCTTACAATCTACTCTTTAATGCTTTCTGGAACAACAAAAACTTGTTTTTGATCTTAAATCTTTGTTTTTATTTCATGATTTTTTAACTAAAACCTTAAAAGGTTTTCTCAAAAAATTTAAAAACATTCTTTAAACTTTCTCTTTCTTCTTTAATACGTTTTTCTAGGATCCTTCCTAAAAAGGAAATTGGTAAAACTATACTTTCTACTAGTTTTGGTTAACTTCAAACTGGATTTTTTTACAAGTTTCTTTCCTTAAAAGGAAACTGGTAAAACCCTATTTTCATTCTTTTGAAAATATTTCCTAATCGAGAAAGTGTTTTCCTCATCCCTTTTGTTTTCTACCTCTCAGAAATGGCACCAGCAGTAACTATGGTCAAATCTAAGAATATGAAAGGTGAACTCAACCAGATCACTTTTGGATCCAACAACCATTTAGCCTTGCTGAAATTCCCTGAGAAGAAGCCCAACCTTCATCTTGTTGATACCGTCAAAGGAACTCCCCGATTTACTACGCCCTGACAATTGCTCCCCCAGCCCACAAGCACCTACTTCAGCAGTTTTGGTTTACTGCTGAAAGAACCGTGAGATTTCCAGTTTGATCAGGTAACAATAAAGCAATAAGCAATAACAAGAACGATTGATGATTTCAACTTGTCATCCCTCTCATATTCAAGATTCAAGATAGTTACAAAGGTTTGAATGAAAATCTTAACTATCTCTCTCTAAACAATTAAGCTTACAATCGCTAATGAACGTATAATGAAAACTCTAACCTAATTCTAAGGTAAACTTAACCTTATATACTTAGGCCTTTAGACACACAAGGCCTAAGCCCATTAAGCAACTAAGCCCAATTTAAACTAATTAAAGGCTTTTACAATAATTAAATAATCTAATTAAGCACTATATAATTATTTATATATCTTTCTAATATGTAGGACATTTATGGTCCTAACAATCTCCCCACTAAAGATATATAAATAAAAAATGGTCTTGAAACCTTCAGGTCTTGATCTTCTCTTCTTTTTGAATCATTGAAACACTTCGGCGTTGCTTGTCTTCATGTCTTTTACCGCTCCCCCTTGAATAAAGCTCTTGAATTTGATTTCAGCTTTAAAAGAACTTGTAGAACCAATATGCTCGATGGAGGAAATAATTTGAAGCGAACACCACTTGATAAGGAATGAGAAGAATTGATTACTTGTAAGCACTTTGATCACTTGTATGCACTTTGGAAATCTTTGGATCTCGGAACAGAACTATTACTCCTCCTTGGTATTTGCATGAGGACTTCTTTACTCCCCCTCGGCTTTTACTCCCCCTCGGCTTTTGCTAACTCCCCCTCAACTTGTTAATCGGTGTCTTTGAATCTGTACCCTTTCTCCCCCTCATAATGAGTAGGAGCATCCGGAGCATCATGCACGTTCAAAGACAAAAGTGACGAGTAGCAAAAAATCCAGATAAAACATTTTAGTAACCAACATGGGGTAAAAAACTAACACAGAAACACATAGTAACTGTTGTCACAACAATTAAAATAATTGTGTGTCCTATGTTCAGAGTTGGCAATGGGGTATCTCTGATAGGACTTCTAGTTATCATTGAAGAAAATTTGAAAAATTAACCTCTCAAACTGTTCCGGCAATATCACGAAGATATGCGAGTGGAATCACAAAGACTCGTGCATGTGTGAAAGAATTAAATTATATATCGATTTGGCTCAAAAATTGATTTAACCTGGGACGCAAGTTAAAATCAATTGACACAGTGATAAGAATATGAAGTTCGGAGACCGGAGCTGGTGTCTTCCTTTTTCAATATCTAAGACGTCCGAGTGAGGAATAGATAGAGTATGTGCTAATTCTCCGTGAATATGTGAAACAAGCATCTGTTGTGAGATACTTGAGTGGCTGGGTGGGGTGACACGAGTTATCGACACTGGGTCCATGTCTGTTTCAATATTCATCTCCAAAGAACGAGAATGAATAGATTGTGTGGTTACCCGGATAACTGACTCGGTTTGGTAAGGACCAATAATTCTTTTAAGTCCTGTCACATCCTCACCATATTCTTTTCTCCCCAAACTCATCTATCAACTAGACCCCTCACTTGTAGTCTATAAATGGGTGTGTTTCTTGGGTAGGTCCTTCCGGTTCTTGTAACACCCCGCTTACCACGACACAATATTGTCCGCTTTGCCCCACTGGCTCACGGCTTTGTTCTTAGCGACCTGACAAGGACTTCGCAAGGACTTCCCAGGAGGTCACCCATCCTGGTACTACTCCCACCCAAGCACGCTTAACCACAGAGTTCCCAAGGAACCCGCATGCTTGTGGCCCCAAAACGCGTTGTGTCTGGTAAGGCCAAGGTTTACTAATATACCCAGCATCTCTCCTGTCCACGGCCGATGTGGGATATGCCTAAGGTGTTACACACACCCCCCCTTAGGGACTCATCGTCCTCGATGAGGTTTGCCCCACCATCCCGAACGGCACAAGAGTGGCTCTGATACCATTTGTAACACCCCGCTTACCACGACACAATATTGTCCGCTTTGCCCCACTGGCTCACGGCTTTGTTCTTGGCGACCTGGCAAGGACTTCGCAAGGACTTCCCAGGAGGTCACCCATTATAATTAGTAGGGATTCGGTAGTAGCAAGGGTAGTGGGATAAGAGGAAGTTCCTAGAGAGCTGGGAAGGGTGTTTATGTATGAGTACGTGTGCTAGATTGCTTTCTAGAACATAGGAGTATGTATGCTAAATTGCTTGGTGCTTGTTACACTGTATTGCATGTCTGCTGCTTGCTATTAGGGATTTGGCAGTAGCAAGGGTAGTGGTCTGGATGGAATTCCTAGGGAGCTAGGAAGAGTGTGTACATATGCCGGTGCGGGCATATGTGTATAGTTTCGGCGAGAAACTACTTGGACCCCTTAGGATGGAACTCGGAACGGGCGATGATAGGTGTGGATGGTAGTAGTAGAGCTCCTACTACCGGAAGCACAGGATCAATGCTTGAGTCGGGGAAGTCACGAGGAATCCAAGGAGTGGAGCGTGAGTGTTGTTAGTATGAGTTATTATGTGCTAATAACGCGTTGTATTGTCTACCCAGAATAGCCATCACCAGGAGGAACAACTATAGTAAACCTACTAGTACAGGTGTGTACTCGAAGTGTTTTGAGGTGATGATCGTTGGGGGTAGTGATGAAGGTCCTAAACTAGTAGTCGTTGGAATAGAAAGACGATTCTAATATTAGTCACTTGGAGTGACGATAAGGATGGTATTTGTTGTAAGCAGATCATTTCGGGCCAAGATGGAAGATTGTGCTAGAGTCATAGGCTCATAGAGCCGACTTTGATTTGAGGAAAACCCGTAAGATGATTTGATGTGATTTCCCAACTTGCCTTAAGAGGTTTAAATGTCTGGATGACAATAGTAGACCGGAGAGTTTCGGAGTAGTAGGGGTCGAGACGTTGAATGCCGAATGAGTCATGCACGAAGTTATTTTGAAAATAAGATTGCATTAACAAATTCTTGTGTTTCAAATCTTTGTATGGGCGGTGTTTTGGAATTTTGGGAACTGCTCAGCACACGCACAAGATTTCGAATTAAAGTTTTGAAAATGCTTGAAACCGTTTTATCACGGGAGTTGAAAACTTTGTAAAAGATTGTTTCATTTGATTACTTTCCAACGGTTCTTTCGGGTACGATATTATCCGTGTTTTGGTGGTGGTTAAGATGTTGGGTAAGTGACTACGGATTGAGAATCTAACATTGGAACTCCTCCACATGTGTTAGAGTTGAGACGAAAAGTTACATTCCACGATGTCTGTATAAGGTTAATTTGGTGATTTGTTTAAAATGAGTTTGGAATTCCAGTGTCGCTTAACTTTTCGTTCGAGAGTTTGTATTACTAAGTGTTTTATTGCAAATAGTTCAGTGTGTGGATTGATTCATGCGTGACATAAGTGATGCATGGAGGAATTTTGGTAACATTTCATAAGGAGTTGTTTAGTGCGCTTTTTAGTCAGCTAAAGGTTTTATTGACATTTCCATGAAAATGCGATTTATCGACTTAGGGGTATGCATACTGGGGTAACCTTTGTTCTCGACTTTTTGATGAACGAGTCGTGCATGAAAATGTTTTAGTTCCTTTTTGTCGAAATGAAAGACCATTTGATCCAATGAGTGTTTTAATGTTGTGAGCATCATGCATACGATTAAAATGTGTTATATTTTGGAAATATAAATGCGTAGATTTTTGACATTCGGTTAATTTAGAATTATCGATCATTTTTTTCTTGGGAAATTAAAAACTTTTGCTTTGGAGGAAACGAGTATTTTGAGCATTTTCGATAAATACATTTTTTGTAAAGCCCGTGTCCCGGTATGGTTTTTTTTTAAAATCCTTAATGTATTTATTTTTTTAAAAAGCGAGTCTCTTTAACGGAAGTTGTCAAAGGGACCTCGAATGTTATGTGTGGCAAACCTCACTCCCTTTTTACAATATTATGGAAACTTAGGGACCAAAAGTGTCAAAGTGGTGGAGTCTAGGGGCCAAAGGTGGTCAATGGGATTTTTGTGCATGTGTACGGTTAAGGAAAGGGGGACCGACCCCCCCCCCTTTTCCTCTTCTCGACGGTTTCCAGCGACACAACAAACATCCCTTGATTTGTGGTTTACTTTTCTTTTTCTCATTGTTTTCAATCGGCCGGAATAGTAAGAGAGAGAGAGACCGCGAGATAGAGAGAACCGAGAGAGAGAGAGAGAGTGGGTCGCCGGAGGGTTTTCCAGTCGCCGGAGATCGCCACCAGCACCACCGTTCGCCGGAGATCGCCACCAGCACCACCAGTCGCCGGAAGAGTCGAGGGAGGAGGAGCAATCGTCGAACGGTAAGTCGCTCCCTTGTTCCGTATCGTTTTCTCTCCTTGTTCGTTTTTCCGGCAAGGCAACCACCGCCGCCCGCCACCGCTACGGTGGCCGTGGGTGGACGGCGACGGCTGTGTGCTTGTGGGTATGCGTGAGTATATGGCTGTATTGAATAACAATCGAGAGTAATAAGGGAGGTGGTGCGAGAAGGGGGTGGTGTGTGCGTGCGGAGGACCGTCGCCGGAGGACCGCCGCCGCCGCCGTGCCCCACTGCCGGAGGTGGCAGTGGGTGGTGCCCGTGGCGTAACCCTAAAACCACCCTGACCGTAACCTTAAACCTTAAGCCGTTAATCCTAATCTCGAACCGTTTTATCATTTCATGTGAATTATTGTAATCCGCCACTGTTTCGCGTAGATCATAACTTTCTGCTCGTAACTCCGATTGAGCCGAAATTGGTACCCACGGTTCCAGTACGGGGTCGGTCACGTTTTCCGTGTTTTAGCGGAAAACTGGTTCAGCCTCTAGCTAGGTGAAAAGGTAGTCGCAAATTGGTGATTTGTCATTTTATGTGAAGGTCGATTTTCTGCCACTTTTTTGTCGTGACCGTAACTTTTTACTCGTAGCTCGGATTGATATGAAATCGGTGGCCAAAGTTCACTAATCGAGTCAGGAAAGTTTTTCGTGTTTTGCCGAAAGTCTGTTTAGGCCTGTAGCTGGGCCGTATGGGGCTGTTTATACAGCCTGGTCCGAAAAACTTCCAGCTTTCTGTCCCTGTTTTGTTTTGCGCATAACTTTTGCTTGGAAGGTCGGTTGGGGATGGGACTGGTGCCAAAAGTTTCGTTTCGGAGTCTACTAAGTTTTCTCTGTTTTGCGGAAAGACCAATTCGGACCATAGCTAGGGCGAAGTTGCCATGTTGTACTGAAGGGTCCGGGTGTTCGCTGTTCTGCGAAACATTTTTGTAAATTCTATAGTAAATTATAGAAAAATCGTTAGGACGCGTGCGATACGTCCCTGAAACCGTAGGACTTAGAACTTCGTAATTATGAATTTTAATTTCTGTATTTATCAGTTTTAAGGGGGTAAATCAGGTCCCGAACAGACCCGTAATTTCTAATAAAAAGCTGGAATTTTTAGTCGTTTGAAAACTAGTAAACGTGTTATGGGTCGGGACTTTCCTTTGACTTTTTATACGTATTTAGGTGGGAGAAAGTGAAGAAGATTGCCGGGTTGGTGTTGCGTTTCGTGAGCACGTTGCTTAGCCTTGAGGTGAGTTCTCTCACCGCGTAGTTAGGAATTTCATGTATGTCGTTATTTTGTGTTACGTGTGATTACGTGTATTTATGTGCTTACGTGAACTAGATGGGATGTGATAACTGGTTGTGATTTATTAGATTCGTATGTGGAATATATATATGCATGTGTACACCTCGGTGGGACTGAGGGGCTCGGTGGGACCGAGGGCTTGGTGGGACTAAGCTAGTACAACAATTTTTACTCGGTGGGACCGAGGGCTCGGTGGGACTGAGCTTGTTTTAATGTATTTTGTGTACTCGGTGGGACCGAGGTTCGTGCTCATTTAATAATCATTATGTGGCTTGATATTCGTGGTAATGGTGATGTTGCCTACTTGCGAGTAGGGGCGATATGCGTGGGGTTGCTACCTACGTGCGTGATTGAATTCACTAAGCGTTTAGCTTACCCTTTCCCAATGCGTTGTTATTTCAGGTGCAGGCGGCAGTCGGGCGTGACCGTACACACATGGAGCGCGGAGTGTTAAATATTATTAAACTTTCACTTTTGAACCCTTGAATTTAGTTATGAAATTTTCCGCTGCATAAACTTTGTTGATGGTTTGAAGTAATGACGTAAATTTTATTTAAGACGTGAATTATTAAATCATGGTTGTTTTATAATGAATTGTATGTTTTAAAAATTTTAAATTTCCTTGTAATTTTTGGGACGTTACATTTTTTTAAACTATAATGTTTTGACGTTATATGTCCCAAGTACGAAACTTGAGGAAGTGTTACAAGCTTGCATGCCTGCCCCCAGTTTGAGATTTTATGAGGTTTTAGTCGATATTTCCAATTAATAGAAGCGGACTGGTTTCTGTCTTCAAGTTTGAAACTTACACGAGACAGTTGTGTTTTAACAAAAATATATTTGTAAACCGTGTCATCGTTTTGTGTGATTAGCTGACGCGCGAAAAATTTGTGGCGAACCCTGTGCCACGTCATTTCTATGATTAAAAAGAAGAATTTTTGAATCAAATGTCGTGAAACTTATTTTGAATTATGTGCACACCTTTGTCACACCCTGTTTAAGGTCAAGAGGTTACTTTAAGTGCACGTCATGAGTCAATCCATACTGGAATCGAGGCGGTTCATTTTAAAGAAATTATTTATTACGCTTGCTTTTGTGTGAGTAAACTGAACTGCAATGGAACGATTTTCAACATGATTTTCCTATGTAGGACGAGCGTGTCCAGTTTTGCGTAACTATCGATCTGGTAATAGTAGTTTTATTACATACGATCTTTTTGAGATGAAAATCCTGATGTTGAAAATATTTTGTAAATGTGCTTTTAAGTGTCATGGGTCATTTCGAGAATTTTAAGGGTGTGAGTCCTTTTGGAAAACTCTTTTGTTTAACCAGTGTTGAGTCTGGGACTAAGGTTGATTTCAGAGTATTGCTTGCTTAGACTTTATTTAAACGCGTTTTTGACCGACTTATGGGTCTAGCAAGCGTGGAGCATTTTGCTCGGTTTTGACTTGGAGTTAGTCATGGGCCAATTGCCCGGTTTTAATGGCTCGATGTGGAGTCTAGTTGATGAGTTGTTTTTGTCGCACCGTTTGGTATTCTTTGCACGTTGAGTGTTTACATGTTTGGGTGAGTGAGTCAATCCGGAATAGGCATGTTGTTGGTAGGCTGTTTGCTTTGGATCCTTAGACACGTTAGTCAGTCGTTGGTAATGGTCGGTTGGGTATCTCGGGGTGGGACCCCGGTATTCATGTGTTTTAACCTAGACTTTCCAGTAGGTACTAGGAGGATATAGTTGTGGGCACTTACCTGGGAGGTAGTTCCGGTGTGCTGGGTCTTGAGGCGTTACCTGGGAGGTAGACGTCAAGGTGTATCCTCGATACGGCGTGACTTGGCTTCGTAGAGCAAGTGTGGATGATACGTCGACGGTGGAAGGTAAGTATTCCACGCGCGTTAGTACTGTAGGCCGAATAGTATCGGTTAAGGGATTGATGCCCTTGTTATTAAGAGAATAAATGCGCATCAACCATTTTGAGGTAGGTGGTATATTTAGGTGTCGACTTTTGGGCTTGAGGCCAAACACCTTTAGTATAGTCGGAGAGTTGTAGCCGATGTTAAGATAATCATGGTGATGGTAGTAGTAACCCTGAAATGATCACTTGTGATGAATGGTTGTGGTGGAATGATCTACGTGTGTGTTAGTTGATTTGGTAGTGGGGGATATATCTATTTGTGTTAGTCTCTAGGATAATACCACGCTTATGTGAGTTATTGTAATCGGTTGGACCGATGTTCGGCGGGTGGCCGATGTTTGTTATTGTAATCGGTTGGACCGATGTTCGGCGGGTGGCCGATGTTTGTTATTGTAATCGGTTGGACCGATGTTCGGCAGGGGGTCGATGTTTTGTTAATATAAGTTATTGAAAATCTTTGGAGTCTATTAGAATTCGTAGAAGTTAATCGTCAATTAATGATGGGAGGGATCGTAATCGAGTATCCTGTAGAGTATACTATACTGGTGAGCAGCTTTAGAGTGGTTAGAACTTTAGATTTGACTCGGGATGTATGGAATGTCTAAGGTTGGGGGACAACCAAAGTCGTTTGACTAGGAATGATTCCAGTTGTTGGAGTGTTCTTCTGATCTTAATTTCAATGTTCTTGAAGGAGTTTTGTTGGTAAGAAATGTATTCGAGAAATTTTATAAGGCGGTGTGAGAAATTTAGATTCCAGTTAGTGAAAGTCCAGTGGCAACACCGAAAGGGGTCCGAGTGGACTGGGGAACCCGAGAATGTTATGCGGGAGAACTATCCGGAGCTATTCGTAGGCAGAGACTTCGAGGGCGAAGTCTAATCCAAGTGGGGGAGAGTTGTAAATCCCGTGTCCCGGTATGTTTATATATATTTTAATTAATTGCGTTAATATCGTTCTTTTAGCGAATCTTTACTAACGGGGTTAGCAAGTTGGACCAAATGCGTAATAAATCTTTAAACCATTTTAAATTGTTGCCTTTAATTATTCTTGGTTAGTGGATTGGTGTTAAAGAGGACCAAAATGCTAAGATCAATATATTAATGGTGGATGGTGAAGAGTCTTGGATTTTCAAGGGACCATAGGTGCAATTTTGGGAAATCTTGCATGGGTCTCGGCCCATGGCCGAGATTTCTATCTCGTTTTTTCTTCCCCTTGTAAGCCAAGCTAACCAACAATTCTGCAACCCTATTTGCCCCTTCCTTTGTCTCGTGTGGTGCGGCAGTGAGAAAGAAACGAGAAGAGAGTGAGATAGAGAGTGAAGAAACGAAGAGAGAAAGAGAGATCGCGAGAAAGAGAGAGAGGAGAGGGAAGAACGCAGCGGCAGCCCCTCTCGCCGCCGCTGCTGCTATCGCCGGAGGTCGCCACACCCTGGTTTCGTCGGAGATCGAGAGAGAGGTTTGGTTGTGGTGGTGAGACGTCGTCGTAGGTAAGTGTTTCCCCCCCCCCCCCCCCTTGTCGTTTCTTTTATGTCGCCGTGAAACCACCACCGGCGGTGGCCGCCGCCGCCGACCACCACTGCCGGAGGTGGCAGTGGGTGGTGCGTGGGGTGTCCAGCCCTAGTGGCAACCTGAACCGTTAAGCCGAACGCGAACCGTTTATAAAGTTATCTTTTTATGAAAATTCTAAGTGTGCTGTCCAGTTTTCGTATGCTCATAACTTTTCCGTCGTAACTCCGTTTGAGCCGAAACTGGCGCCCACGGTTCAAGCTCGGGGTCGGGCACGTTTTCCGTGTTTTAGCGGAAAACTGGTTCGGCCTCTAGCTGGGCGAAAAAGTGGTCGTAAGTTCTGTGAATCGTCATTTTATGTAAAAGAAACTGCAGTTCTGTCACTGTTTTGCGTAAGCTGTAACTTTCTCCTCGTAACTCGGATTGGGGTGATTTCGGTGCCAAAAGTTCCCTTTTTGAGTCTATAAACGTTTCTGTGTTTTGTGCAAAATCCAGTTCGGAACGTAACTTAGGCCAAATCGTCGTTTTATACTGATAAGTGCTGTTTTTCGCTGTTCTGCGGGCTGATCTTATAAAATCCGTAATTAAATGTAGAAAAATCGTTAGGAGGCGTATAATATGTCTTTGAAACCCTATCTCAGAGTACTTTCTGGTCATGAAATAATATTGGGATTTTTCTGGGTTTAAAGGGGGTCGAAACAGGTCCCGAACAGACCTGTTTTGTGAGAACGGAAATTAGTTTTAGTGACGGTGTAAGCGTGTGTCGTGTCATAGGGTCCGAGTCTCGTATTGACACGTTTTGACATGCGTTTAGGTGCTGGGAAGTGACCGTAATTGTGAAGCTTGATTTGTATTGTTAAGCTAGGCGCGCATTCGAGGTGAGTTCTCTCACTATATCTAATAACGGTTGTTTTATCATTGCTGTAGTACGTGTGTGGTAGCTTTATATGATTGTGTTGTGGGACTAGATAGTGGGGTGTCTAGTTGATACTATGTTGCCATGTTAACTCGGTGGGACCGAGGGTCCGGCGGGGCCGAAGATGTTATCATGTGGTCGGTGGGACCGACTTGTGCCTTTTAGGCGGGTGGTTGTGGATATACATGTTTATGATTTGTTCGTAGACCTGTATGATCGTTTATGTGTCACTATCTGTTTTAGGGGTAGTGTGGAATAACTGTATTATTTATGGTGTTTGAATTCACTAAGCTTCGTGCTTACCCTTTCCCAATAGTTTGTGGTTTCAGGAACGGGCGGCTCCAAGGCGTGACGAGTACACACTGGCGCGCGAGGAGAGCTGGTTGCTTTATGATTTTAATAATTAAACGTTTATTCCGCTGGTTTTTTATAAAGATATTAATTATGTGTTTGCAAACGGAACGTTGGGATCATTTAATGAGTTGTTTTAAATGAAATGTTTATTTTAAAAATTTAAATTTGCTTGTAATTTTTGGGACGTTACAACTTGGTATCAGAGCCGGGAACCGGACTGGTGTGCCAGCGAGGACGCTGGGCTCCCAAGGGGGTCGATTGTAAGATCCCACATTGGTTGGGGAGGAGAACTAAGGTTGCCTTATAAGAGGGACTTGATACCTCCCCTATCAGACGCGTTTTAAAACCGTGAGTCCAGGTGTGTGGACAAAGCGGACAATATCTGGTACGGTTGGTCTGGGATGTTACAGTTCTGGATTGACCATAGAAACAATGTAATTCCTAACACACATTCATGCAACGAGTATAGCAGTTTAGTAGACAGTGAAGTACGAGTTCTAAACTGAAATGTTTAGAAGTTGAAACATTTAAGAACGAGTCCTGATCTGAGAAGATCAGAAGTCATAAAAATTAAGTCCGAGTTCTGATCTGAGATAATCAGAAGTCAAAGTTGAAATACCAGAAATTCAAGGAACAAAATCAAGCGCAAGACAGAATGACTCAGTAAGCACATTATGTTCAAAAAAATGAAACAGTGATCAGAAAGTTTAATTGTGAAGAACGAGTCACAATTACTATATCAGATAAGAATGGAATCATTTGCAAGAAATAGCGAACTTTGAAAACAACTCGGAATTCAAACGAGTGTATTTCCATCGAAAAATCAACGAATATGTGAGACATGGAAATAACTAAGTCAAGAAATATGACACGTGGCAATCATGGAAATTAAAGTTGGAGAATAACAAACACAAGTAAGTTATCCAGAATGATTTACCACAGTCTTTGAATTCAGTTGAAGTTCACTTACCTTTCATGAGATAGTACTCCCCCTTAAATGTGGCATAACCGTTGAATGTTCGTCATGTGATGTGAGTAATAGGAGTTAAAACCGCACATGACATTCTTGCAAAACAGATTAAAAGGATTTTGGTATCCATTCTTTGATGGATCCTTGATGGTTAGGTGCCCTATGAGGACCAGGGATACTATAAGTACCATACCAATACTTAGCATGCTCTTTCTTCACAAAGTCACTTGTTCCACAATAAGAGCAACACAGCTTCTGTGTAGATAAGCTGATTAGTTTGTTAAAAGAGTAAACTCGATCAGTTTTCATAAAAGGTTTAGCGTGGAAAACTGTGTTGTTCTTGTCACTTTTAATAGAGACAAATGGCTTTGGAGTAGGAGCGGATCCTTTAACTCTCCAAACCATGTTTACTTTCTTGAAAGATGGATTATCTTTCTTATCAACACGAGAATTTTAGAAAAGATTGGAAGTTCGAATCTGATCTTTTGAAAAATCATTTGATTTGACAAAATTCTTTGAAGAACGATTTGTAGAAAATGAACTTGAAGCATAAGATGGTTGAACACCTTTGAAATTGTTTTCTTCAAGTTTCTTGACCTTAACAGATAAAGCATTTCGTTCTTTGAGAATTAAATCAAATTTCTTTTGAAAATTAGATTTAACCATTTGTTCCTTCAAAATCTCGGTTGCTAATCCAGATAATCTTTGTGTAAGTTTAGAAATCTCAGTCTGAAAGATCTTTCTCTCTTTTGCAAAATCATCTTTCAAACATTTAGTTCTAAAGCCTTCAACCTTCTTTTTCTCAGTCTCTTTGCTTAGAATGTCTAATTCTTTCTCCAGATCGGATATTTTCAAAGAAAGTTCTCCGTTCTTTTTAGAAAAAGATTTGCGTTCAGTTTCAAACTTCTCTCTTTCTAAAAATAAAACTTTTTCAAAGTTGGAGATTTGTTTTGAAAGTTTTAGACACATAAGCTCAAGACTCTTCTTCTCTTCAAGGGATTTGGTTGAAAACTCAGAATGCTTTTGAATAAGAAATTTTCGTTCTTTTGCAAAACATTCTTTCTCCTTTTCAAAAACCTTTTCAAAATTAGATAGTTTACTTTTAAGCTCAAGGTTTTCACAGTTTAGGAGTTTACCTCTCTCTCCTTCTTTCGCCAGCTTCTCAGAACTATTCCAGATTTGAGATTTTAGTTCCTTCAGTTCCTTGATGTATTTGTTGCACAAATCATCTGATCGCTTGATATTCTTTTCATGTGGTTTTGCTGGCTCTTTCTCAGTTTCCTTGATATCACCTCGTGATGATAAATCAGACAACTTCTTTTTCAGCTCAGAGTTTGCAGACTCTAAGAACGTTGCCTTTTCTTCTGCTTTAGCCAGCTTCTCAGAACAATTCCAGATTTGAAATTTATGTTGCTTCAGTTCTTTGATGTACTTGTAGATAAAATCATCTTTCTTCTCGATATGCGTTTGATGTAGTCTTTGATTTGCTTGACACTCCACATTAAAGCAATACGACATTGGAACGAACGAAATCAAACTTCGAGAATGAAACCAATCAATAATTACCAAACACAACTTACCGGAAGAATGAGACAACAAAGATTTAAACTTACCGGATGATGAGAGGACTTACCAGATGTGGAGAGTTTCCCACACAAACGAACACTTACCGGATGTGAATGCTTACCGGATGAGATGAGATTACAGCAAAAATGGCACTTACCGGATGTAGCACTTTCCGGATGAATAAAAACAAGTGAACTTACCGACTAAAACAACTTACCGGGTGAACTTGAACTTACCGGACAAAGATAACGTGGACTTACCGGATAAATGCGGTTACCGGATGAATGAGATTCCAACACAAAACTTATCAAACAAAACAAAGAAAATTCATGCACGAGATGTTTGTATGCAGCGGATTAATAGGAAGAAAAAAAATTATGTAAGTGATGAAAAAAAAAACATTATGCATTATGTATGTATGCATGCGATGTGTATGCAGCAGTAAAAGAGACAAAAAAATGCATGTGATGATAAGAAAAAGAAATTATATGCATGCCATGAATGGAAACTCACACTACCGAAAAAATCACCGTCAAACTATGAAAACCATGCGGACAGAAAAACAATTTCATCCGGGAAGTGTGAAATTACCCGGAAAGGTTCATTAGCGATTGTGAGCTTAATTGTTTAGAGAGAGATAGTTAAGATTTTCATTCAAACCTTTGTAACTATCTTGAATCTTGAATATGAGATGGATGACAAGTTAAAATCATCAATTGTTCTTGTTATTGCTGATTGATTTATTGTTACCTGATCAAACTGGAACTCTCAATTGGTATCAGAGCAGACAGACAGATTCGATTCAAAGTTCTTTTATTGATTTCTGGTAAGTTTTGACTTCTTCACGTCTGTGTTCTTCTTGAAAATTCAATTCTTTGATACTGGTAATATTGATCAATTCTGCTTATTGGGTATTGTTAGCGTTATTGTTTTGAGCGATTCTGCAAATTTTCATAACCTAATTCGATCGTTTGAGTGGTTTATTAAGCAAATTAAGTTCAAAAGTTTTGAGGGTGTTCTTCACTAAAAATCAAATTTTTACCATCAAAACTTGTTGTTTTTGCTTCAAAATCGATTGGGTTAGTGTTATTTTTGTGTTTGGTAGTGTTTCTAATCTCACAGGAACATTTTTGAGCAACCCTAATCGAGTTTCAATCGAATTGAAAGAGGCAGCCGCACTTTTCGGATACACAGCAGTACTTTTCGGACAATTACAAAACATTCCGGATAATTGTGTTAATCTCTTTCCGGGTACGTCTTCTTTCCGGGTAAGTCACTTAATTCCTATTCTTTCCGGGTATTTCGCTCCGGAAACCCAAAGTTTATGGTAAAGATTTTATCCAGACAACTTTGAGTATCCGGTAAAGAGTTGTTATCCGGACAACATCAAGTTTCCGGGAAAGACCTTTTATCCGGAATCTCATCCTACCCGGTAAGTCCATCATCCGGTAAGTATTGTTCTATTTTGTTTCACTCAGACACTTTTGCCTTCCGGTAACTTCTACTTATCCGGAAACATTAAACTGTCCGGACTCCTCTATTTTATCCGGACACTTTTGTTTGACTTGAACTGTTTTCACTCAATTCTGATCCGGACACTTCCAGATCAGATATCTCATACGGATTCCTATCCATTGAGTTCAGTAATTGAAATCTTACCAGTTCCTAGTTTAAATCTGTCATAGAACCTGCGTTAGGATTCCACTCTTAGTGCCTTGCGTTAGGTTTACATTTTGAATCAATCAACTCGTCTGACGATCACTCCGTTGCAACAAAGATGTCTTCACGTGACGCTCTCGCAATCGGTACCGATTCCAAACCACCTTGCCTCTATCAAGGTGAGTACAGCCAGTGGCGTGACAGGTTCATGATCTTCATAGAGTCCAAGGACAACTATGCGTATATCAAGAGAGCTCTTGAAAATGGTCCAATTCCTTGGCCGAAGAAGACCATATCAGCAACTGCAAATGCTGAGGCTCGTACTGAGGACAAGACTATCACCGACTTGACTGAAGATGAAAGAGGCATGATTGAAGGTGAAAGACATGCAAAGAGAGATCTTATTCAAGCTCTTCCCAACACGATCAACACTGCCATCGATAGTTACAAAGACTCAGCAAAGGGCATGTGGGATCAAGTGGCCAGAATGATGCGTGGGAGCGATGTCGGAAACCAGCTGAAGATAAACAGCGCTATAACCAAGTTCGATGGTTTCAAGCAGCGCACCGGCGAGTCTCTCACTCAGGCCTATGAACGTTTCTGCTTACTTCTTAATGAACTGAACAAGAATAAGATCACTCGCTCCAACACGGAGAACGCGCTAAAGTTTCTCAACAATCTACTGCCTGAATGGAAGGTGTTTGTTTCTCATGTCAAGCACAACAACTTGATAGAGAACATTGGCATCAATGGTCTTTATGAGACGCTTCTTCAAGACGAAGATGAAGTGAATGAATTTCTGAGCGAGAAGAAGACTGCATCAACGCCAGCTACTGATCCTAGTGCACTCATGTTCTCCAAGAAAGGGAAATCTTCGGGCCGTCACTCCAAACTAGTGGTGGCCAAAAATCGGGTTCGGGCCGGGTCGGGGAACAAACCGGTTCTAAACAGTAACCATGAGAACTGGGTCAAGAGAGAACCGGTTCGGGTCGGGCCGGGTTTAACCCATAAACCCCTGGCCCGTTTAATGTTATATAAAACCGGTTCATATAAAACCGGGCCGGGCCGGGTCAAGAACCGGTTCTAAATCGGGCCTGCGATTTATTTTGTTTTTTTAACTAATTTCTTTTTATAATAATTAATTACTAAACTTTAACAAGTAAAAAATTGGATTGCAATCATTGGATCAGTAAAATACACTTCAAAAATACGTTTTATTTATAATATATATCACTAAAATACACTTTTACGTTTTATAATTTATATATAATTTTAACTTACAAACTTACAAGTTACAATACATAAATTCTAAACACCCGAAGGTCCCGCTCCCGAACTCCCACCCCCATCACCCCATCCGTATGGATTGTAATTGAATGGATTGTATGGAGCGTAGTATGGATTCTGATCTGGATTGTAATCTTCAAGAGTATTGTACTTCTGCTGTCGTGTAATAGCCGTCCGATCGTCAAGGTGGTCGGTGTCTAGTTCTTCATCATCGTCGTATCGGGAGACGTCAATGACACTACTAACATCAGAATTGTCGGAAACGGTTCCCGGCGTACTTAGATTTTCATCGGCTTCGTTTTCTTCCACGCCGTCGAGATCATTCTCCAGGTTCGTTTGATTTTGAATGCGGTTTTCTCCATCCAAGTAATCCTTCAGACATATGCAACATTCCACCGATTGCGGGGTTAATCTTGTCCGACTCGCCGATATGATCCTGCCACTAAGAGAAAAAGCTGACTCCGAAGCTACGGTACTAGCTTGGATTGTTAGTATATCAAGTGCAATAGTCGCCATAATCGGGAAACTCGGTTGTTTATTTTTCCACCATTCTAATAAATCTAGTGATTCAACATCTAAGACGGTTGTGGAGGATGCCGTTATAAAATTAGTACGTGTGTATTGATTGAATTCACCCAAATTATCCCCATCATATCTAGCTTTTTTAGTAGATTCCACGGCAATCGATTGCATTAAAGTTGACATTAAGTCTTGTCGGTTTCGGCCACAGCTGCTACTAGAACCCGGTGAAAACATTTGAGGGGTTGGTTGGCTTCCTCCCCCATAATTAACTCTATAAATCTCAAATAATTGATGAAAATCATTATTAAATTGGAGTATGCGGTTCCTTGAAAAAGAATTACTTGTAGAATACAAACCAAACGAGCAACATATTGAATGTATTAAAACTTCGACACCCGTAACATTTAAATACGGGTTTAATGCCGCGACACAAAGAAAAGTGAAGGGGATCTCTTTAAATATTTTACCAATTTTGCTTTTATTGGTTTCACCATGTCGTGTAAGTACAAATCCGTTTCGTATTGAGCAATTTTACTTGCCAAAATATATATTTGATTTAACAGTAAAGGGCTCGTTGGATAATAAACACCGAATAACATAGTTGTTGCAGTTTTGAAATCGCCCAAAATATCGTGAAAGCCATAAAGCATTGCCCAATCATCCTCAGTTATCGTGTTATCCAGGTAATGAACGTTATAAAATGCTTGAATATATAGTTGTTGTCTTATTAAATTATCCATCATTTTCCAAGTCGAATTCCATCGAACCGGCATATCATGCGCCGGTCCCAAAGCTTTAAAACCGACTTGATTGCAATATTCTCTATATGCGTTTTGCATTTTTTATTTCTTGTGAAAATCCGGCGTAACATAAGCCTAAACTTAGTTAAAGGCTCACTAAGGCAACTTAAGCCGTCTTGAACGGCTAAGTTTATTATGTGTGCGCAACAACGTGTATGAAATAATTTTCCCTCTAAAATAGGGGATAAAGCCAAACATAATTTTCGTACGCATGCCGTATTATTACTAGCATTATCAAACGAAATACTAATAACTTTATTTTTTAAATTATAATATTGAAGACATTTCATAATTATAGTAAATTGACGCTCACCCGAATGTGGCGAACCAAACTGCTCAAACGTGATTACACGTTTGCATAATTGCCACGATCCCGACACAATCCAATGTGCCGTTATGCATATATAAGATTGTGGCAATCCGAATGGTGCGCTCCATATATCACAAGTTAAAGAAACTTTGTTGGGTAAGTTTAAAAACATTTCTCGCATATTTTTTTTAGCCGTATTCCAAAGTTTTAAAGCATCACGCCGAAGAGTTTGACGACTTACCGCACCATTGTAGCGTGGTTGGAACCCTTGTTTGATCATGTTCGTAATGTGAGGATTGTCGAAATGTCCGAACGACAACCCCATTTGAATGACACATTTCATTTGCATTTGTCGGGCGATATCATCATTATACGACCATACTTGACCGGAATTGTCAAGTATGGGTTGACTTGGATCGTCAACCGATTTCAACCTCTTGCATCTCTCTTCGAAGTGCCGCTTTAACGTGCTATTTGACTCGGGTTTAAGGAAATCTCCACACCGTTTGCATTGCGCTTTTTTTTGTACCGTCGGAAAACCTCACCAAGTTGAAATTCTCCCAAACCGGTGCTTTTCGTGAATGCTCGGCAACAACGGTGTAATTTTGTTCGGCCATTTTTTGATAGTAGAGACTAGAGACTAGAGAATTGTATGCGTTTTTTGCGAGAAACGAATATAGCGAGAGCCGAGAAATGAGAATTGTAAGCGTTTTTTGAGTTTTGTAAGCAATTGTAAGTGGTGAATCACTCCATAACATCCCTAGTATTTATATGGGGTTGGAGGGGGTATTTTTGAGCCAAAAAACGGTCACAAAAGGAGTCCAAACGGTCAAAAACGGCTAGGAAAAACGGCTACTTTTTTTAAATAATTTCGGGCCGGGTCGGGTCGGGCCAAGAACCGGTTCCTGAACCGGTCCCGGGTCGGGCCGAGGAAATTACTAAATATGCGAACCGGTCCCAGCTCTCGGGCTTGAAACCGGTTTCTGACCGGGTCGGGCCAGAACCGGTTCTTGGCCGGTTTCGGGTCGGTTTAGCCTATCGGGTCGGGCCGGGTCGGGTCGATTTGGCCACCACTACTCCAAACGTGCTCAAAAGCACAACTCTTCCGAATCTGAAGAAAAGGAAGACAGTGATTCTAATGATGAAGTATCTGACTTCAAGAAAGCGATAGCTCTGCTCACTAAATCTTTCCAACAATAGAATTTCTATAAAAAGCCTTCGTCCAATAATCAGCGCTACTCCACCTCCTCCAACAAGCGCCACGATCATCAGGACAAGTATGAGGGAAAGAAGAAAGCTGATGAGCAAGATAAGTCAAAGAAGAAGGAGAAGACGGAGAAAGAAGAAAGTAAGAAGAAAGAGGAGCCAGTGACATGCTACAACTGCGGAAAGCTTGGCCACATCGCTAAAGACTGTAAGAGGCCGGTGGTAAAGAATTCTCATTACTACAAGGCTAAGCTAGCCCTGATTGAGCAGAAGGAAGCTGGAGAAGCACTACTTGTGGAAAACGACTACTGGTTGGGTTGTTCTGATGATGAAAGCGATATTGATGGTGCTAATGCTTTCATGGGATATCACTCTCCAGCCGATGAAGAGAAGACAAGTCAGGTATGTGATTCTTGTCAAAAGGATTTCTTGAATCAAATGATATCACTTGTTGAACAAGCAGATTCCTTTAAGGCCACCACTAAAGAACAAAAGCTTGAGATTAGTTCCCTAACCGAAAAGCTAGATGTTCAAACAAGAATAACCGAAAAATATAAGTCTGGAAATGCTAATTTAAAAGACAAATGCAAAAATCTTTCAATAACACCTAAAGACTTATGGGCCAAGTTATCTGATCTTCAGTCTCAGTTTGCTCAGTGTTTGAATGAGAAAGAAGATATTGTTTATCAATGTTCTGCTCTTCAAATTCAACATAAGGAGTTTGTTAATAAAATCACCGATCTTGAAACAAAACTCCATAAAAGAGGTCAAACCGATCAAACCATCTTTATGAATAAACCCAAAGAGTTCACGTACTTTAACAAATAGTGGGGAATCGGATACGATAACCCACACTATTTGAAAAAGGGTATCTACCAAACTCCTACTTTGTATGATTTTGGCTGTTTTAGGTTAGATAAAAAGTATATGGAATATGCTATTCAATGGACTGGTCCTCTTGAACCTGAAAAGGAAGAGGAAACCGAGGAATATAAACGCACACACAAACGAGGAATACAACTTCCGTTTTGTTATGAACCTTTGAATTATTCCTATCAAAAGAACAAAAAATATCTCTTAAATGACTACTTCGACCCATACAAGGTTGCTATGCCCAAGGATTCCTCCAAAAAGGATGAGGACCAAGCAACCGCAACCAAGACTGAGACGGACGAGTACAAGCTCTATGTACCCCCTCTCATCTTGGAAGCAAAGATAGTCGAGTTGGAGGAGTCACTCGAGAAGGAAATGTCAGTTTTTCAAATGGAAAAGCAAGCGTTAATTGAAAAACTTGAGAATCTACAACCGGTCAAAACCGAAGTTGTGTCTGATGAAGGACAGGAAATTCTTCGGGATGAAATCACCAAACTCACATCAAAACTGACTGCCTTGGCAACAGATACGATGCATGAGTATGCGAGAAACGGTCAGCTCCAAGAACAGATTGACCAACTCCAATCTGAAAAGCAGATTTCACCCGAACTTTCCTCAAGTTCATCTGATACGTCTTCGTGTAAAGCTTTCATAGGCAATATTTCTTCTTCACAAGACGGTAAAGATTCTCAAGACGAGAGTGTTTTAAGGAATTTGAACTCTGATTTTTTCCTAGCTTCTGCACCGAATTCCCCAAAGCACACTGACACAAAGTGTTCCTCGCCTTCCTTGCCCAATCCAAGTCCTGAAATTCTGGAGATAGATTTTTCTGAATACATGAACTCCGAAGGTAATTCTGATGGAGAGTTTGAGTCGTTCCCTTTCGACAAACCTCTTCCGAGTCATACTGATTTTCTATCACCAGTGGTGAATCGACCGGTCAACTTTGAAAAGGGTACTTGTTCTAACACCAAGGCCCCAGCTGTGATTAAGATTGCCTAATCTAAACCTGTTTCTCAAAACCAATCACAACCGAGGCAAAAGACCGAGCGATTGCCTGTCAAAAATCCAGTTTCTTCAAAGGTCACTGATCATTCTGTCCAAACAGATAAAAATGGTCGAGCAAAACAAGATAAACCCAAGTGGCTAAAGAAGGAACCTGTCAAGGATGCAGCATCAAAGTCTTTCCTTCCTGTTTCTAATTCTAGAATAAACAAAAACAATTGTGTGTGGAATAATTGGAATCGTTTTGAAGTTTCTTATCCGATTAAACTTAATTTAGTTCATCAACTGATTCAGTTATCACGTGATTGTTTATGTTGTTCTAGATGTGGTTGGAATGATTTTGATGAAATTAACATTAATGATTGGTTTGGGTCATATCACATGTATAATCATACACCCAAACACAAACCCCGTAATAACAAAAGAAAATACTATAAACAACGGGGTTTCCAATCAGAGGTTAAACCACAGCGGGAGACCAAACCCATTCCTAAACGGGCTGCTCCTACTGAGGTTAAATCGGCACCCAAGAGGCAACCTGCTACAAAACCTATTCCTCCGAAAGGTGTACATTCTACACCTAAGAAACACTCTGTGCCAAAACCACTTTCCGCTAACAGTGTACAACCTACACCTAGGGGAAAATCTGTGTTAAAGAAAGTTCCTCCACGAGGTGCCAAACCTAACCCTCCAGGACCCAAGCAAATTTGGGTACCTAAAATCCGTTAAACTCGATTTTGCAGCACGGTCATGTGTGGTACTTAGATTCTGGATGCTCCAAGCACATGACCGGAAGGAGGGAGCTTCTCACGAACTACAAAGAAGAATATGGTGGAGACGTGAGATTTGGCAACAACGACAAGGCGCCGATCGTGGGCTACGGCGACATTGTCCAAGAAAAGATCACAATAAAAAAGGTATCACACGTAGCAGGATTGGGACATAATCTGTTCAGCATCGGGCAGTTCTGCGACAAAGATCTCGAGGTCCGGTTCAAAGCTAAAAGGTGTAGAATCCTCAATGACGACGGAGAGGAGCTACTGGTTGGGAAACGCAGGACCAACCTCTACACAATCGACCTCGCAGCCCTCAAACCCGATAACCCTGTCTGCCTGATGTCAAAAGCTAATTCTCAACAAGCTTGGCTTTGGCATCGACGTCTTTCGCACCTCAACTTCAAAAGTATCAACAAACTGGTGCTGGGTGGACACGTGAAAGGCATGCCCGATCTTCAATTCGTGAAGATCGTCTCTGCGGGGCATGTGAAAAGGGAAAGATGAAGCGAGTGCCACATCAACCGAAGGTAACTCCGAGCACGTCCAGGTCCCTCGAACTCATCCATAAGGATTTGTATGGACCGATGCGTGTTCAGATTATCAACAAGCGCAAATATGTCCTGGTGATGGTGGATGACTTCTCGCGCTATACACGGGTCAAGTTCCTTCGCTCGAAAGATGAAACTCCGGAGCTGATCATCAACCATCTGAAGACCATCCAACTGAACTAGCAACAACAAGTTCAGACCATAAGGACCGACAACGGGACGGAGTTCAAGAATCAAACGGTGGACGAGTATCTGACTTCAGTCGGCATTTCGCACACCTTCTCTGCCGCACGCACTCCTCAGCAAAATGGAGTGGTGGAACGTCGCAACCGTACCTTAGTCGAAGCGGCTCGCACCATGCTTTCTCAGTCCAATCTGGCGCACTTTCTATGGGCCGAAGCGGTGTCAACGGCCTGTTACACGCAAAACCGCTCCATCCACAACAAGCGGTTCAATAAGACGCCGTACGAGATCATCAACAACCGCATTCCGAATATCAAGTACTTCCATGCATTCGGATGCACATGCTACGTCTTAAACGACAAGGATGATCTCGGCAAATTCAGCCCCAAGGCGGATGAAGGAGTTTTCATCGGATACTCCATGCAGGCTCAAGCGTATTGCGTTTACATCACACGGAAGAAAACCGTTGTCGAAAGTGTAAACGTGACATTCGACGAAGCCGCAGATTTAGCTTCTGAATAAAACAGTTCAGAACCCGGATTAACTGACGTGCTAGCTTCCGGACCTCCAAGTTCGGGATCTGCACAAGCGATAGTAAATCCAAATCATGCATCTTCATCGAATGCTGACTCTTCTGATTTAGATTTACTGTTCAAGTTCTTTTATGATGACAACTTTAATGTTTCCCCTACTGTCTCAGCACAACCTCGACATGAAGCTGCTCGTATTGAGGACTCGTCGAACCTATTCGGTCCACTGCCTTCTACAAGCACGCCATCCATCACTGTGGAGACAGCTGAACCGTCATCATCAACCTCTACCGATACTATTGCTTCCCTGGAGGAACCTGTTACAAATCCGGAGATAACACCTAGTGATTCGTCATCTGCTACAATCGCCGACCAACTTCTGAACACCTCGGACCAAGAAGTTGTTCAACCATCGACGGATCCTCCCCCACCTCCTCCGAGAAACCATCCTGCTACACTTGAAGCCGTTCAAGATCTACCTTCTGGTGATTATGCGGATCCGGACGCCTCCCATTCAACTCAACAACCGCTTCCGCACACCACCAGATGGACGAAAGCTCATCCACTTCATCAAATCATCGGTGATCCCTCTACTCCAGTTCAAACACGAGGCGCATCCGCCAACTTCTGTCTATTCTCTGGCTTATTAAGCAACATCGAACCGACGAACGTACGCGAAGCGCTTGAAGATCCGGACTGGATCATAGCTATGCAAGAAGAGCTTAATCAATTCGAAGCTCTAAAGGTATGGCGACTGGTTCCACGTCCAAAACACAAGACGGTGATCAGCACCAAGTGGATCTTCAAGAATAAGAAGGACGAAGACGGCATCGTCGTCGCAACAAGGTGCGTCTTGTAGCCAAGGGGTACCGTCAAAAAGAAGGGATCGATTATGATGAGACCTATGCTCCGGTGGCAAGAATCGAGGCCATATGTATGTTCCTGGCATACGTCGCGCACAAGAACTTCATGGTCTTCCAAATGGATGTGAAGACCGCATTCCTCTACGACGATATCAAGGAAGAAGTGTACGTCTCACAACCGGACGGATTCGTGGACGATTCGAAGCCTGATCATGTCTACGTTCTAGACAAGGCTCTTTACGGTCTAAAGCAAGCTCCGCGAGCATGGTACAACACACTGTCTGAGTTTTTGATAAAGTCCAAATTCACACGAGGTAAAATCGATTCTACTTTGTTTATCAAAAATGAAAAGGGTCACATAGTTCTAGTTCAAGTGTATGTAGATGACATAATCTTCGGCTCTATTAATCCCACATATGCCAAGAACTTTGCCAATCTAATGGGAGAATTTTTTAAAATGAGTATGCTTTGCAAGATGAATTTATTCCTTGGTCTTCAAGTTAAACAACTGTCGGCCGGAATATTCATAAACCAAGCCAAGTACATCCAGGATATTCTTAGGAAATTCCAGATGGAACAGTCCTCGCCAATGAAAACTCCCAGGGCACCCGGTATGAAGCTTCACGCCGATCCTAACGGAACGGATGTGAACCCTAAACTATATCGGGGGATGATCGGTTCTTTAATGTATTTAACTGCGAGTAGACCGGATTTTATGTTCTCAACATTTTTGTGTGCCCGGTTTCAATCAAAACCTAAGGAGTCTCATTTAACTGCTGTCAAACGAATTTTTCGTTATTTATGTGGTACTGCTGATCTTGGCTTGTGGTACCCGAGAGAGACAGGTTTTGCACTATCTGCGTATTCCAATGCGGATCACGTGGGGTGTATGATGGACCGGAAGAGCACCTCGGGACATATCCAGTTTTTGGGAGATAGCCTGGTAAGTTAGGCATCCAAGAAGCAGCAGTTCTTGTCTATGTCGATTGCCGAGGCGAAGTACGTGGCCGCCGCGAGCTGCTGTTCTCAAGTCATCTGGATGCGGACGCATCTCAAAGACTACGGTTTCACGTATGTCAAAGTCCCCATTTACTGCGACTCAAAGAGCGCCTTTGCCATATCAAGCAACCCGGTCCAACACACCAAGACGAAGCACATCGACGTTCGGTATCATTTCATTAAGGATCACGTCGAAAAACGTTTTAATACTCTTGTGTAAAAGTTAGGTATGCTAAAACTGAAGACTTAATCCGATTGTGTGCCCGTTACAAGTTCCATACATCTTCGAGTAACTGTCTACTCATCATCCGGTGTTTACACTCCTGATGTTTGAGCATACACTTTCTCGCACCTGTATTCTACTTGTTCCCGTTACTCAGTTAGATTAAGTCTCTGTATTTATTTTGTTGATTTCGTTTGTTTCCCTTCTTTCTTCGTGTGTTTCTTTTCTTTCATACAGTCGTCTGTTTTTTATCTATCTATATCTGTGCTTTCACGGTGTGTTCATGTGTTCAGGGGGAGCACAAAGCAGTATCAAGTAAGTCTACTCATCTGTTGAGGGGGAGCGTCACACACAATTTTTCTTACAAATGTTAAAAGTTTTGTGTATGTGGGCACTCTTGTGTGTTTTCATCTAATGTTCATCATTTAAGGGGGAGCAATACTGTGTTTTTCTTTCAAAATGCTCAAAAGTTTTTTTTGTGTCGGACTCTCCACTACACTATTCGAGGGGGAGCAACGTCATTCCCCATGCTCAATCCAAGGGGGAGCAACATTTTCCCCATTCTCAGTTTGAGGGGGAGCGAGAGAAGGTTCATTTTACATCACCATAGTCCTTTATTTGCAAAATCCTCAAGGACAGTTAATTTTTGGTGCAAATCCATGAAGTATCCGGACATGTTTCCGGAAACCATAGTTTTCCGGGTAGGTTTCCGGACCGGGTACTTATCCGGACTGGATAGGAACCCGGACACCCATCCGGATTACATGGACATATAAAGGGGTCCAGAAATATTCGTTTCATTATTCGGAAAATCCAACCAAAACCCCTAAACCCCTCGCGACTCTCTCCCTCGTTCGGCCTTTCACAGATCTCTCGTGTTTCACACACTCTTCGATCCAAACTCAGGTATGTCCTTTGCATCCTTGTTTCGATCATTTGTAGTCCATCCTATTACACTTCACACCACAACTCGACCACCAGTTTGGTCGATTCACAGCATCTGAAAACCCTTTATAGGTATCTTCGATTCCGAGTTCATTCGGTGTTATCTAGGTCGTGATAGATGACATTTTGTGTTTCCCTGAGTACATCGACCCTCCGTAAATGCTTTCACACACGTTTGGGTCTCTATTTTACTTGATTGGTGTTGTTGAATTCGTCCGCGAACATTCATGCTATCCGGAAACGCACATCAGTAAGATGTTTTGTCCGGTCTCACTCTTAACATAGATATTTTGACCGGATTCGTATAACACCCGGAAACCCTAGTTGTCCGGAAACCTTCGGGTTTCCGATAAGTTCAACTACCGGTATGTTTACGTATCCGAACTCCCAAGTGTCCGGAATCCCTTGTTACTCGGAATCTAATCTGTCCGGTTTGCCCAGTTTTTTCGGACACCTTCTTGGAGATCCGAAAACCTTGTTGCCCGGATACCAGTTGGCATGAAACTTGTGGTCATCCGTAAAGCTTTGTGTCCGGACTCCTTTTTGTCCGGATACTATGTATAGTCCAGAAAGTTTGATCTTTTCAATCCTTTTGTCTGGATACCCCTGTGTTTGTCACCTTTGTGTTCATTTGGACACTGCCAGTCCTCACTCTGTCTAAGATTGAGCCAGTTAAAGCAAAGGTACGCGTCGATACTTGTTCATCCGCCTCAAATACTAACTGTGCATCTTTTACAGATATTCGATGGCGGATCAGGAACAAAATCCTCCACAGAACCCGGAAGAGCAACAAATTCCTCAAGAGGAACTTATAAATGAAGAAGCTGACAACGCCTTGGTCGACCCTGACCATGGTACTGAACTGGACGCGAACAACCATCACTTAGACCCGGCACTCTTCAGACCACAACCACAACATCGAGTGATTATGGACATCCTTATGCGTCACCTTCTCCGTGAGGCCCTCACCGCCACCGCCGACGTCCCTTTGCTGTACGTACTCCAAGTTTGGTTCTCCGCACAAGTTCGCACGGCCGGTAACTCACAAACGATCACCTCTCAAATCGATAATCAACAGTTCATGCTTACACCGGACTCCTTCCGCCGTCTACTTTCACTTCCTGAAGCCAATGCCGGCGGCCATCAAAGCTACGACCCCACGGTCAATGACACGACACTGTGCACTCAAGTCCGCGCTCTTGGCTACAACTTCGACCTCGACCGACCGTCCGCGTTCAACCGAAAGTATCTGGCCCCCATCTGGTACACCCTGTTTACGATTCTGAACAGGTGCCTTTCGTCCAGATGGAAGGGCATCGACCAGTGCACAGGCGATTTCCTTAGACTATTCCATGCCGTGTGCTACAACCGTCATGTCGACTTCGCCATGATCATCTGGCGGGAAATAGTTATCGCCATTCGTCACATTGGAGGTACCAAACAGAAGAAATTCCTTCCATACCCGCATTTCCTTTCGCTTGCTGTTCGTCAACATATGGACGCCAATCCTACCATCCCACGCCGCCTAACTCATCCGGTATGTCCTCCTCATCACTTACAATACATGGTTATTCGCAACCCATCCAACGTGGTAGCCATGCCCATTCTTGAAGCCATGTTAGCTCATGCCGATCCCACTGCACCAGGAGTTATAGCTTATAGGGAAGAATTAGGGAATCCCGTGGTCCAGCCAGAACCGGAGGGACCTGCCCAGGGACCTAGACCCGAGCGTCGTTAGGGTCTAAGAGTGAGAGGTGGAAGGGCCCGGACAGCAGGTGCTGTCGGGCGGGGTGTGATGATTGTTCGGGGAAGGGGATCTAGAGAACGTGGTACAGTGGAATCGTGTCCCGGTTCCAGCCAAGCCCAAGCCGGTCCATCATCTAGACCTAAGCGTCATCATTCAATCGAACCATATCTTTTCGACCAGCCTTCGCCTACCTTCCATGTTCATAACGTGGATTCTGACTCCGATGCGGAATCTGATACCACCCGTGCCATTCGTCTCTCAAAAATCCCTCCCCGTATCGGACCGAACCCAGACTTTACCAAAGGCACCTCTACTGCCTCACCTTCAATCCCTCTAACCCAACCTGGAACAAAAACTATTAGGATAACCGAGGGAGAATTAGTTGAAGAGTTAGAAACTGTGAGCCGGAGAGAACTGCGTTCGAAAGCGAACCAGGAAAGATTTAGCCGTAAAGATAACGAGGCTCCTGAGCGAACCCAACCGAGTGATATCCGGGTAGCCACATCTATTATCATGTCTCCTGTGTTGGGACAGGGTATTGAAAAAGCCTCCGTGGACCCAGCGAAGCAATTGCACAACCCCCTTATCCACTCATTCGTCTCTCAAAAGACGAATGTTTCAGTTTCTCACGGGGATATAGCACAACTTCCACCGGTCTCTCACTCGGAGAGTGCTGGTGTTGAAATAAGCGACCAACAGCCCCCGGTCGTGACATCTTTAAGTGCACAGTTGAGTCTTGAGCCACTTGATATTATTCATTCTTCGGCTAGGACACAAGATGAGGAACAACAAATCGAGGCACTTCGTGACCCAATCGGAACGTCTTTAGTGTCTCCGTCTGGTGAAACACGAGGATCGGACAGAAATCCTACCACAACTACCATTTTGCCAACTGTGAACGTAGGTGGCTCTGCCTCTGCGGCAGATGCCTCAACGGGTAATCTAAGTGATCCCGGAGTTATTAACCCAGACTTTGTGTCACCAGGGTCCCTGGATAACACCCTTAAGGCTGTCCGCGAGGCAATGGAACAGCAAGTCGCCGCCGAGCTCGCCAAAATGAAGAGCTTAATCAAAGGCAAAGAAAAGGTCGTCGAAGCTGAAACCGCACCCACACCTCCACCGGCTCATGCTCAACCAACCTTTTCGGTGGAAACCCTCAAGACGATGCTTTTAGCTCAGCTACTCCAACAATCTGACACTGACGCCTCAACCGAAGCAGACCTGATAACCGTTCTGAAATCCTAGGTCACTGCTCCTTCATCATCCATCACCACTCGTTTGGATAGCATTGACTCGACTCTTAAGGACTTCAACCAAGCGATGACAACGCTGTCCGAGAGAGTCCCTTCACTCGAAGATACCTGCAAGAGTCAAGCAGGCGGTCTAAAGCGCGCGGTCTAAAGCGCAAGCACGATGACCAGGATGATCATGATCACCGTGAGGGGGAGAAAAGACAAAGACTCACCGAGACTGCCCAGATCCTCACCAAAACTACAGCCGTGGTTCAGCCGGAACCCTCAACTGCGGCACCTTCTACCAAAGAAGCACCTGAATCCGAGTTGCCATTAGCCGAGATGGTAATAGATATGAAGACCCGATGGTTGAAAAGCCTGAGGGTTCAACACATGAACTGGTTAATTTCGACTCATCAGATATGCCGATACTGGATATGATTGACCCAGACTGCGAGACCAACCCAGAGACCGAAGATGCATGGTATGAAAAAGCCGCCAGTGCCGCAAATCTCCAGATTAATTTGGTCTTCCCTACTGATGAAGATGACAATGTAGACTACGATCAGTTCCTGCTCCAGAATTTATATGGAACCCCCGTTCACTCTGCTCAACCCGCTGAAACTTCAACAAGACCCGAGACCACAACTGCCGATATTCCGACATCTCCTCAGCAACCGACAGCTTCTGATCTCCCTCCTCAACAGCAACAACAACAAATCTGTTGGGAGAAGATCCTGATCTTTATTCCTCACCTGGAGGAATCCATGAAGAAGTTGTTCGTCCACAAGCTTCGCCCAATCGAGCCGACCTTTTGCCTTGGTATTTACAACCTCAACCCCGAATACCAACACCGGTACATCAGCACAATGAAACGGTGTCTTCCAGTCAGTCAAGTCAGAACCAAGCATCAGATCACAGAGGTACTCAACATCCAGTCAAGCCGCATTATGAAAATCGTTTATCCTGTATTCACTGTCCGACGTGAAGATGGGAATGAATGGAAATTTTCCGAAGCTGACTTCCAGCACCTCCGACCGTTCGACTTCCTGGCAATTCTGAGAGACCTTTGTACAAGAACCATCCGATCGCTACCTGTCACAAAGGCGCTCGAAGCTGTTCGTCGATTCCTGGTCCGTACTATTACGATGTCATATCTCACTGACTTCCAAATGGCAATCGAGAACAGGGCAAAGAAGGTAAATCTGATAAAGCCAAATCTGAAACCTCCTGAGTTGAAGATGTATTCCGAGAACGCTCTACTTCTACAACCAGAATTTGGGATTGTCTTCATCAACGATCAGAATGAAAAGAAATTTATGCGCTTCAGTCAGGTCGACATATTCTGCGACGGCACGCTCTTCAAAGTCCAAAATGCTCTTCGCAAAATCAATTCTTATGAATCGGAAAATCAGAAGGTTTCGTATGTTCCAAACTCGAATGAGATAACTGCACGAAACGCTTTAGAAGTGGTTGAAGAACGCATCGACTATCGCCGCGCTATCCGAATGTTCGAGATTCATTTTGCGCTTCGCAAAAGATATGTTTATAACTGGCGAGAGCTAGAGCGCGAACTCGAACTTCAAATCAAAGGGGGAGATTGTTAGGGTAAATTTATGTTGATTTAAAGTTCAAGGGTCTGTATTGTAATAGTTGAATTTGAGCTTAGTTAGTGAACGGGCTGTGGGCTTGTTAACCACGGGCCCGTCATATATAAAGTGCATTAGCCTTAGAAAATAGGCTAGTTGTGTCTTTTGCTTTCCTACTCATTATTGTAATTCTCTCTGATTGAAAGCTAATAGGATGACCAGTTGAAATCATAAACTCTACTGCTTTACTTATATTGATTTCATTGTTCGCTGCACGGATCTGGAACTAACAAACCGAACAAACCCTGAAGTCTGGACGAAAAGTCATTGTCATTGCTTTCCAGACTTAGCTTAGGGAAGGCCTCATCACTGTGAATGGCAGTCGCTCAGCGCTCGGACTGCCTGTTGGACCCTTCAAAGAACCACCCTCTGATGACGAACTCATCAGATTTCTCGACCTGATGAAGTACACCTGGGACCCTAGGCCCCGAAACCCTGATGAGCCATACAAGAAGCTGACCAAAGAGCTCAAGGCCAAGATGCCTTCTGAATTAAACTTCCTTTTCACTCACATCATCTCCTCGATGAGTGGAAAGACGGGATCGCTGGACCAAGCAAACAGGTACCAGCTACAGATAGGGTATTCTCTCATCACTAGCAGAAGATTGACTATCCCCGGATCATCTTCAACGACCTCATGATCAAGGTCGAGAAGAAGAAGAGGGAACTGAAGGTTCCCTATGTTCGTTTTGTATCAGCACTCCTCTTTTTCTTCCTTAAGGAAGATTATTGTTGGTCCCGAAGGGTTATACAAGTTTGTAGAAGGAGGGGTTGAATACAAACACACGATTTTTACTTTCTAAATTGTTTATTGATAAATCAAAACAATTTACAACTTGTTGCGGAACAAGATTAAGGATTAACCTAATCTAAACAAGTTAAGAACACTAAGTTTCTTGCACTAGAATAAAGACAGAAAGGAGATAAGGAAATTACGAATAATAACCTAACACACAGTAGTAAGGAAGAAGAAGATGGCCCGAGCACTTCATTTCTGAAGTAGGGTTCTTCTTATATACTGCATGCATTTAATGCATAGCAGTGTTACTTTACACATGGCAGCAGCTGAGTGGTTGCATGTTTTGACCTTTGTAGACAACCTTAGTAGTCGCATGGTGCATAGTGAAGAATCAGAGTTTGTTGTACGATTCTAGACAGAAGGGAAGTTCGTTCTGACATTTCGTACGGAGACGTGCAAGGGAGGTAAGACAATAGTACTTTGTATGGAGACTTCATGATCAGCTTTCGTTGAATTAGTACTTTATCAGCAAATGATAAAGCTCCGCGATTGCTGAGGTCTTCTACTTGATACTTCACGTTGAATGGATAATTCTGTGACTTCGCTGATATCCGCATCAGTTCATTAGTAGATTTGTCGCTGGTTCTTGGGCTTAATCTTCGACTTCAGCGTAGAACCTTTGTTGACGTGAAACTTGTCTTCAAGGATCGTAAGTAAACAACTAAACTATCAGCGATCATCACATAGACTGAACAGGCTCAGAGCTACTGGATGAACAGTGTTCGCTGAATGTCTAATCTAAAGAGCGAGAGTTCCTATCAGCGGTACTGTAAAGTCTTAGTACTTATCAGCGATAGTGAAACTCTAATACATATTGTTTACTTACAATTTTCACTAAGTGTTAAAGAGAGGGTCATTATCAAATCACAGAGGGTTTGGATCAACACTCTCCCCCTATTTGATTATAACATAGCAACAAGGAAAATTGCTAAGTATGAAAACATAAGGATAAAAAGAACTCATAAAATATTTGTCCCTTTTACTGTTTTCTGGGATCTTTTAAGTACTGATGGAGTAAAGTACATTCGCTGAAAATTTTCTTTTAACTTCGTAGAAGATTACAGAGGGAAGTAGAAAAATTACAAGTACAGCAAATTTAAATTACAAGTACAAAAGAGATAAGCTAATAAGGATAGAAGAAATACAAGGAAATCCTATCAGCCTTCAAGAGGTTCTTCCTTAATGAGAAGTTCATCAAGGGTCTTTGTTGTTGGGATCATCCAGTCAGGGACCGTTACACCTTGATTTCTTCTTTCTTGTGCTTCTTTGAAGATCAGGGGCTTGAGATATCTTGCCTGAAGATCACGTCTGAATTCACACCAATAGATGAGATCCCTGAGCTGTTAAATGGGAGTGATGGGAAGCTCAGAGACACGTTGAAAACGTTGTCCTTCATCGTAGTCGAGAAAGAAGATACCATAAGGTTCGCTTATGACTTTACCAGGGACGAAACGTTCACCAGGTGGCAGAGAGGTATCCGGCGCTGAGAGATCAGGATCAGGACCAAGTACTTCAGCACGTGAAAAACCAATACCTGTTTCGTTCCGGATAGGAGGACCTGAATCTGATGGTTGGACTTTTTCTTTGCAGAGGCCCTTCTTTGTTGAGTCGCAAGAGGAGAAGGAGGAGGAATATCCACAACAGAAGAAACCAAGTCGATATGAGAATTTATGATTTTCTCGACATGGTTCTTATATTGTGAGGTAGATCGCTGAATGGCTATTCGCATCTCCAACCATTCAGAGAAACCGTACTTATTGATCGTAGCAGCGTAGATGTTTTCCTTAGTACCATTTTCTCTGAATAGATCGACCTTAACAACTGGAACATCTATGGTCGATTTTCCTCTGATGAATACCTTGTGAATTTTGGCAGCCCGATATCGATAGTGCAGTCTTTCTTTGCACCATTCCAAGGTAGAATCAGATACCTTGGTCTTTTCTTCAACGATCTTCTGGGCGTCTTCCCATAACTGACGTTGGACTTCGATGGGAGCTCTTTTCAGTTTGGGGTCATTCACCGATTCTTGGGCAAGCTGGATGGCGAGGGCCTTATCTTTTTCTTCAGCTTCCTTCTTTTCGGCGAGTAATCTTGTGGCTTTAAGATGATCAGCGAACTCTTTCTTTGATAACCTGTACTTTTTAGGAACAGGGACTTTGGAGGGAGGGAGGATGTTTCGCTGATCCTCGAATTTCTTGATCATTTCTTCTCTCCTTTTCTGATCCTCTTCACTTAGCTTTTGAGGAGCTAAGGAAGGTCTATTTTTGTGAGAGAGAAGTTGTTCTTCAGGTTCATCGGTCTCAGTGATTAAATCCAAGACCGGGATTATTTCTTCAGCTCTTGTGGCTGTGATTATTGTTGGTGCAGTAGTGGGGACTCAGCTGGATCCTCAAACAGGGGAGAGGACTAGCTGAAACACAGCGATTGTTTAAGTAAGAACATGGGAAGAAAGAGATAGAGAAAAGAATGGGGTTTAAGTGTATAGAGGTTTTATGGAGAGAAGAACTGAGATTGAGAAGGGATAGAGAAGAGATACAGTGTAAGGGAAGAGAAGATATTGTACCTGACAAACTGGCTTTATCTGAAGGATGGCCAAATTGCCTTCTGCAGCAAGGCCTTTGTTTTTGCCTTTGTCAGCTTCAGACGCTGCAGGCTTTGTCTTGGTCGTCTCCCCTGAAGGTTCATTTATCGAAATCCCTTTCTCAGGGGCCTTCTTGGGCTCAACGAATAAGAAGTCATCATCATCATCGTCAGCATCATCATCTTTAGGGGATGATGATGGTTCTTCATCATCGATATCGATGGGTTCTTCGTCTTCAGTTTCTTCTTCTTCAGACTCGACCTCATCAGCTTAAGGTTCAGTCACATCAACAACAACTTTCTTGTGTTGCTCTTCGAGTTGCTCCCCCTCAGATACAGAGGGAGGTTTCTCGGTTCCCTCAGGGTTTTCAACTCCCTGAGGTTGTGAAGCAGAAGTAGAAGCAACATTTTTATTTTTCTCCCCTACGAATTATGGGGAAGATCTTCAGCTTTCTTCTCCCTCTCTTCCACATTATGAGTGGGGGAAGAAATAGATTGTTCAGCAACAGCAGCAGTCATAGGATTACTATCTTCCAGGCCAGTAAGTCCCATGAAGGTTTCAATCACAACTATTCTTGCTTCTAGGCCAGAAATAGTAGGACTGATCTTTTGGAGATCATCTCGATCGGCCTGAGTAAAGTGAGACTTTGGGGTATCAAGGCGATTGAGTATCTGCTGAAGGAGATCTTTGACCGTGGTGACCTCACCCTTAAGAGTACCAACCTCTGTCTTCAACGATGTGACTTCATTGGACAGAGTGGTAAAGTTTGTTGTCAGGGTGGTGTTGGTGAGGTTGAGATTGTTGATGTTTGTAGAAGTTTCAGCGAGAATGGTAGCAAACGTTCCTATGCTGCCATCCACCTTCTCCATATCAGCTTTGGAGGCTTTTTCATCAACGACATCGGTCAACTTTTTAAGGTTCTCTCCAGCGTCTGTAACCGCTGAAGAGTTTGTGGAGAGAGTGGTGTTGTAAGATTCCACCTTTGTTTCCAGCGCCTTCAGGGAGGTGTTGATATCCCCCAAATAAGGAGCTGAAACAGTTATTAACTTATGAACAGAGGAAAGCTCAGAAGTTTGGGGTTTTGAGAGAAGAGTTGGTTGAGTTATGTGTATACCTGCAGGCGGGTTTGCGAAGTTGTCGAAACCTCGTAAACCTGAGAAGTATTCCATGTCGTCGTCGAGAGTGCCTTGGCGTATGAGGGGCTTGCAGATACTAAGTTTGTCTCCATCATCGCATGTAGAGTATCAGCAGCTGAATCATGAATGATGACGGGTGTCCCTGAGAATATTGGGAAAATTGGTGGAGTGTCCAAAGAATGAGTGGGAGGAGTGAAGGATGAGAAGATTGGTTGGGTGCGAGGTTCAGCGTTGGATCCGCTGACAATCACTTCAGTCTGTAGAGAGGCTGAAGGAGGTGGGTTCAGTTCCAAGTTTATAATCTCAGTGTTTAGAGACGCTGAGGTCGGAAATGAAGGGGTGGCTTGATCAGCTGTGGCAGAGCGTACCACGGAACTATCCATCAGCTCTTCAAAGTGAGCTGTGGAGTCTTCAGCATGTAAATGCTTGGAGGGTTGCTCCTTGGTTTTCTTGATCCTTTTGGAATCAAGTTGGGAAGATGATTGTTTCCTTTTTCGAGAAGGAGTGAAGGGTGCAGCTTGGGTATCAGCGGTGGGGATTTCCGCAGAAGTAGCCGCAGAAGTAGAAGAATGAGGATTAAGAAGAGATAAGAGAGTAGTAAGACGTACCTCGTTTGGCAGAGGCTTGAAGTCGAGCACCTTAGGGCCAACCTGAGAGAGTCTCAGATCACCCTCTTTTGGGTATTTGTCCCCAAGGCCAAGTTGAAAGATGGCACTTATGAATCGGGGATACGGAACCCATGACGGTCTATCAGCCATATCAACTCTGAACGCAAGGTCGTCATAGATGACTGAGGCCCAGTCAACATGGAGACCTTTCAGCAATGCATAGCCCATTGCTTGTTGGGGTTGAGCAGCTTGATCAGAGGAGCCGGACTTCGCTGTCATGCAGCTTATCAAGTGAGCGAAGATGAAGTTCATCTCGCTGGCCATCTTGGACTTCTTGATCATGGTCAGTTTCTTCTCAATCTGCTTGTCCCTCCATGTGTCCCATGCGTAACCCATTGCATCAAAGAATGCAGTGATGGCTTCCTTATCAGCATGGTTTTTGTGGTTTGGGAGAGGGACAAAGGGTTTTTTTTGTGGTAGTGGATAGGCTGAGTGCACGTCGGATGATGGCAGGATTGATTTTGGTGGTGCCAAATTTGGTGTCACAGAGAATAACATCAAGGAGTTTCTTAGGGTCTTTGGTTGAAGTAACCTGAGCTCATCTGGCAGTATACCAGAATTGAGATAGAAGGAATTTATAGGCAGAGGGTATGAAGGTTAAGGCTTTGAATAAGCAGCAAGTTTGGAGAAAATTCACAGCATCATCCAGATGTCTGACTTGCTTTCGTGGAGGAAAATCGAAAAGCGCATAGAGGTTGTTTGATTTTGAAAAATTTACTTCCTCAAGCGTGAACTTGACTTGATGAGCTTTGTGAAGAGTCAGTTTCTCAGCAGCAAGCGATTTCTCAGCGGTAGGAGCAGCAGTAGAAGATGCCATTTCTGTTTAACCTATATAAATATGAAGAAGAGATAAAAGAACAATGTCTTAATGTGGAAAGAATTTCCAATAAGATGTTGTTGATTTTTGTCCATTTCATTCAGACCAAAGATGTCTTAATGAAGATTAGGGTTTTCTAGTTTTGACAAAAAGAGACAAGAACTAGTGAATGTCTTATTTTCCAGTTTCCTTTAAAGATAAGGATTCTGGAAAAACATATGAAGAACAAGTTTAAGATTTTTGTTTTAAACTTGAAAAACAACCATGAAGGTTGTGTTCATAAAATCATGAAAGAAAATGATTTCATTTTAAAAGGTTCTTTTGTTTGATCCTTTAAAAACAATAATAAGATCAGAAACAAGTTAAAATAGGTAAATAATAAGAATATTAACCTTGTTGTCGAAGAAGAAGATGAACAATTTTCTGGAAAACTCGAGTTCTAAATGCAATAGTAGTTTCTTACTTGGAGAAGAAGATGTTCGCGTAAAGGAAAAATATAAACTCGAAAGGGTTTATATAGTGAGAGTAGAGAGAGAAAAACTATGATCGGGAAAGTTTTTCATCATGACACGAACACGTGTTTGCATTTGATTGGATGGTAAACGAAACGTGCAAACGTGTGTCAGAAAAAGAACGTGCCAGGGTTTATCCGTTGTGATGATGTCACAAACGTCCTTTCATATTTTAGGATGTCTCTGAGGTTCTGAAAGCTCAGGGACATTTTGAAAACATGAATCACTTAATAGAAATATCAGTGTTAGTTTTTGAAATTTCAAAGTATCTTTGTTAAGGAAGAAATATTCAGCAATGCAAGTTGTTTTTGAAATCTTGCATTCATTTGCGAACGTCAGCGAGTAAAGATAGAACATACCTTGACATCAGCGAATCAACTTTGTTCAGAGAGAAGATGATAGAATGGGTTATATAAGTTGGTTTTATCCGGTGGCTGATCAAATGCGAACCGCTGAAGATTTTACTCTTCAAAGTTCAGCATTCCAAGCTCGCTGATGAGAAAGTTGAATCTTGTCTCATCAAGAGGTTTGGTGAAAAGATCAGCTAACTGAAAATCATTTGGGATAAAATGAAGTTGTAAGATCCCACATTGGTTGGGGAGGAGAACTAAGGTTGCCTTATAAGAGGGACTTGATACCTCCCCTATCAGACGCGTTTTAAAACCGCGAGTCCAGGTGTGTGGACAAAGCGGACAATATCTGGTACGGTTGGTCTGGGATGTTACAACTTGGTATCAGAGCACAACTTGAGTGAATCAGACACATCTCGGTGTGTTTGGTCTCAAGTTGCGGCTATGAAATTTTAAATCCTTTTACTAAAATCTTTTCGAATGAAAGAAAAAGGAAAACCCGTTTGGGAAACGGTGATTGAGGGCACAGTGTGTACAGTCAGCTGACGCTAAGTGGGAAGGTACAGTACTTAGTGTGTTTATCGTTTTCTAGATCATAGGGTATGCATGCTAGATGGCCTATGTTGTTTACACTGTACTGTATGATGATTGCTTGCTAGTAGGAATCAATGCTAGTTATAGTAGGTTGTTAAGTGAAGGCCCTATAGGTGGTATGCAGTAAGAATCATATAGCCTTAGAATATTTGATTTAGTTCTATTGCGCAGCTCTTGTTTGAATCCAACCGTTCTAGGATAGAATCTTGTATTCGAATGTCTATTTGATTCACGCTGCATGCGACTGGGTATTCGCGAGGCAACTCGTTATGGCTAATAGGGATTCCGTGGTAGCAAGGGTAGTGGGATGAGATGAAATTTCTAGTGAGCTGGGAAGAGTGTTTACATATGAGTATGTATGCTAGATTGCTTTCTAGAACATAGGAGTATGTGTGCTAGATTGCTTGGTGCCTATTGCACTGTACTGCGTGTTTGTTGCTTGCTAATAGGAGTTTATGCTAGCCTTGATAGGTTATTAAGTGAATGCACTATAGGTTGTATGTAGTAGGAACCGAATAGCCCTAGAATGTCGGATTTAGTTCTATTGCGCAGCTCTTGTTTGAGTCCAACCGTTGTAAGATAGAATCTTATATTCGAATGTCTATCTGGTTTTACGCTGTGTGCGACTGTGCATTCACGAGGCGACTCGTCATGACTAGTGGGGATTTCGTCATAGCAAGGGTAGTGGAGTTGGGTGGAATTCCTAGGGAGCTAGGAAGAGTGTGTACCTATGACGGTGCGGGCATATGTGTATAGTTTTCGGCTAGGAACTACCTGGGCACTTCGGAACGGGACTCGAAACGAGTGAGGATAGGTGTGGAAGGTAGTAGTAGAGCTTCTACTATCTGAAGCACATGATCCGTGCTCGAGTCGGGGAAAGTCACGAGGAATCCAAGGAGTTGAGCGTGAGCGTTGTTAGTGTGAGTTATTATGTACTAATAACTCGTTGTAATATCTACCCAGGATAGCCATCACAAGGAGGAACGATTATAGTAAACCTACTAGTACAGGTGTGTACTTGATTTGCTTTGATGGGATGATCGTTGGGGTAGTGACGAAGGTTATAAATTAGTAGTTGTTGGAATAAAAGGACAATTCTCGTATTAATCACTTGGAGTGACGATGAGGATGATGTTTGTTTCGGGCCAAGATGGATGATTGTGCTAGAATCATAGGCTTATAGAGCCGACTTTGATTTGAGGAAAAATCGTAGGGATTATTTGACGTAATTTCCCTACTTGCCTAAGAGGTTTAAATGTCCGGATGACGTTAGTGGACCGAAGAGATTTGGAGGAGTAGGAGTCGAGGCGTAGAATGCCGACTAAGTCATGCACAAAGTTTGATTTTGAAATAGATTGCATTAACAAATTCTTGTGTTTCAAATCATTTTATGGATGGTGTTTTGGAATTTTGGGAAATGTTCAGCACACACACAAGATTTTGAGGTATGGTTTTGAAAGTGTATGAAATCGTTTTATCACAGGAGTGCAAACTTTGTTAGAATTTGTCTCATTTCGTTATTTTTCAACGGTTCTTTCGGGTAAGATGATATCCGTGTTTTGTGGTGTTTAAAATGTGGGGCAAGTGACTACGGCTTGTGACTTTAACATTGGAACTCCTCCACATATGTTAGAGTTGAGACGGAAAGTTACATTCCACGATGTCTGTATAAAGCTATTTGAGTGATTTGGTTAAAATAAGTTTTGTTTTACGGCATGTTGAGTCGTGTGGGTTTAATTTCACGAGGTGCATATCTTATTTGTTTATGTGACCATTTGGGGAAATCTTGGAAATCAATTTAAAGAACCCCACCTTTTGAGATTTTATGGGATTTTAGTCGATATTTTCAAATGATGGAAACGGATTGGTTTTTATTTTTAACTTTGAAACTTACACGAGACAGTTGTGTTTTAACAAAAATATATTTGTAAACCGTTTCATCGTTTTGTATGACTAGCCGACGCGCGTAAGATTTGTTTGTGAACCCTGTGCCACGACATTTTATGTTGAAAAAGAGAAATTTTGGGGTCAAATGTCGTGGAACTGATTTTGAAATTATGTGCACTCTTTTGTCGCACCCGGTGTAAGGTCGAGCGGTTACTTTAAATACGTGTCATGAGTCAATTCATACTAGAACCGTGACGGTTCATTTTCAAAGAAATTATTTATTTCGCTTTACGTTTTGTGAGTAAACTAAGCTGCAATGAAATGATTTTCAACATGATTTTCATATGTGGGACGAGCGTGTCCATTTTTGCGTAACTACCGACCTGGTAATAGTAGTTTTATTGCTTACGGTCTTTTTGAAATGAAAAATCTTGACGTTGAAAATATTTTGTAAATGATTTTGTAAACCGTTTGGGAAGTGCGCTTATAAGTGTTATGTGTCATTTTGAGAATTTTAAGGGTGTGACTCCTTTGGGAAAACTCTTTTGTTTAACCCGTGTCGAGTTTGGGACTAATGTTGATTTTAGAGTATTGCTTGCTTAAACTTTATTTAAACGCGTTTTTGACCGATTTATGGGTCTAGCAAGCGTGGAGCATTTTGCTCGGTTTTGACTTTGAGATAGTCATGGGTCAATTTCACGGTTTTTAATGGCTCGATGTGGAGTTTTGTTGATGGGTTGTTTTGTTGCACAATTTTGCACTTATTGCACGTTGAGTATTTACATGTTGGGTGAGTGAGTCATTCCGGGATAGGCATGTTGTTGGTAGACTGTTTTGCATTGGATCCTTGGTCACGTCAGTCAGTCGTTGGTAATGATCGGTTGGGTATCTCGGGGTGGGACTCCGGTATTCATGTGTTATGACCTTGACTTTCCAGTAGGCACTGGGAGGATATAGTCTTGGGCACTTACCTAGGAGGTAGTCCCGATATGCCGGGCCTTGAGACGTACCTGGGAGGTAGACGTTAAGGTGTATCTTGATACGGTGTAACTAGGCTTCGTAGAGCGAGTGTGGAGGATAAGTAGACGGTGGAAGGTTGAGTATTCCATGCGTGTTGGTAATGTAGGCCGAATAGTATTGGTTAAGGGAATGAAGCCCTTTGTAATTAAGAGCATGAATGCGCAGTAACCTTTTTGAGGTAAATAGTATATTTAGGTGTCGACTTTTGGGCTTGAAGCCAAACACCTTTAGTGTAACCGGAGAATTGTAGCCGTTTTTTTTAAAATAATTATGGTGATGGTAGTAGTAACCCGAAGATGCTTAATTGTGATGAATGGTTATGGTGGAATGACCTTCGTGGGTGATTATAAGTTTACTGGTTTGATGATCCGTGTGAAATAAATTTTGGGAGTCTATTAGAACTCGTGGAAGTTAATCGGCAGTAATGGTAGGAATGATCAGATTAGAGTATCCTGTAGGGTATATTGGTGAGCACCTTTAGAAGGGTTAGAGCTTGAAAGATGAATCGGGATGTATGGAACATCTATGGTTGGGAGACAACCGAAGTCGGATGACTAGGAATGAATCCAGTTGTTGGAGTGTTCCTCCGATCATAATTTCAGTGTCCTTGAAGGAGTTTGGTTAGTAAGAAAAGTATTCGAGAAATTCTAGACGGGGTGAGAAATTTATATTCTAGTTGAGGAAAGTCCAGTGGCCGCACCGAAAGGGTTCGAGTGGACGTGGGAACCCGAAGCGGAGATGCGCGAGAACTATCCCGAGTTATTCGTCGGTCTAGACTTCGAGGACGAAGTCTAATCCAAGTGGGGGAGAGTTGTAAAGCCCGTATCCCGGTATGTAATTTCTTTTATTTTTTTAAGTTTTATTTAACGTGGTTTCCGTTAACGGGGTAAGACGTTTTGGGCCTAATTGTTAAATATGTCAAAATTTTGGTTAGTTGCGAGAAGGAATTAGTTGAGGGACCATTTATGTCAAGGGCCAAAACATGGCATGGTTTCGGTCCATGCAAATCTCCAAACCGAAAACCCATATGTCATTTTGGGGTGTGTTGTGTTTTCGTGAGAAGCAAGCAAGGAAGGAAGTGAGAAGAAAAAGAAAACCCTAAGGCATCTCTATCCCTCACGTTTTGGTTTCTCTCGGCTGAGTTTTCTCCCCCCCCCCCCCTCTCGTCGGTTTCATTCCACAGCCACTGCCGTGCAACCCCACAGCCACCGCCGGCGCCCCAGCGCCGTTCTATTGGAGAAAAGAGTGAGAGATCGCGAGAGAGAGAGGTGCGAAGAGAGAGAGGCGCGAAGAGAGAGAGAGTTTGCCGGAGAGAGAGAGTTCGCCGGAGAGAGAGAGAGAGGAGGTTGCCGGCGTCGAGAAGAGAAGAGGAAGAAGTGATCGCCGGCGAGTTCGGTCGGAAAGAGGGACGTAGGGCGTTGCGTTGAGGTAATAGCTTTTTCTTTTTCGTGTTCGTTGTTGATATCGGCAAGAGCCGCCGTGAACCGCCACCACCACCGCCGCAGCCACGGCTGCCGGCGGTGGGGCCACCACTGCACGCCGCTGTGATGGCGGCAGGGGGGTGCGGGTGTGTTTGGGTGCGTTTTGCGAGTGAGTCGGGTGTGGGTGACGTTGGGAGGTCTCGCCGGACGGGTTACCGTAACCATCGTCGCCGCCGCCAACCACCACCGCTGCCGGAGGCGGAAGTGGGTGGTGCTCGGTTGTTGTCCAGCCTAGTATGACCTTTCTCCAGTAAGCTTATAGGCTGTTCGGGTCTGTTTGGGTTAAGCTATGTCTTAATGGGTTTATAAACAACATTTGTCATTTCATGTGAAATTCACAGTTTCTGCCACTGTTTTGGGAAAGCCATAACTTTTTCTAGGGACATCGTATTGGGGTGAAATCGGTGCCAAAATCTCCCATTCTGAGTCTAGTAAGTTTCATATGTTTTACGGAAAAACCAGTTCGGACAATAGCTAGTGTCAAATTGTTGTTTTGTACTGAAAGGTCCTGTTTTTCACTGTGCTGCAAGTCGGTTTTGTAAAATCCATAGTAAATTGTAGAAAAATCGTTAGAGGGCGTACGATATGTCCCTGGAACCCTAAGACATATGAATTTGTGATTATGGAAAAATATTTCTGGATTTATCAGTTTATAAGGGGTTAAACAGGTCCCGAACAGAGCTGTGTGTTGAGAGTAAAAACTGGAAAATGTATTTTATAATTTAGTAGTCGTGGCTTTGGGTGGGGGCGTCACTTTGACATTTGTTAACACTTATTTAGGTGGAAAAAGGTGAGCTGGTGTTGGCCGGTTCGTGTTGCTGTTGAGGACATAAGCTTTTCTTTTGAGGTGAGTTCTCTCACTATATAGGATGTGAATTATATTTGTGTTATTATAGCTCGAGTGTGATAGTTATGATTGTTTGTTGATATTATTGTGTTAGGGGGTATATATAGTTGTGTATATATATTGAACTGTGATTGATGTACTTCTTGATGGTTGTTCCAAGAAGTATATGTGTTTGTATAATAAGTTGCGGTTATACCTTCTTGATGGTCGTTCCAAGTAGTATAAGGCTTATTGTTAATGGTGATATATCTTCTTGATGGTTGTTCCAAGAAGTATATGTGTTTGTATAATAAGTTGCGATTATATCTTCTTGATGGTCGTTCCAAGGAGTATAAGGCTTATTGTTAATGGTGATATATCTTCTTGATGGTTGTTCCAAGAAGTATATGTGTTTGTATAATAAGTTGCGATTATATCTTCTTGATGGTCGTTCCAAGGATTATAAGGCTTATTATTAATCGTGATATATTTTCTTGATGGATGTTCCAAGAAAAATATGTGCTGGTATATTTGGTGTATTTGGTATATATAAATTTGGGTGCAAGACGTGATTGCATGGTATGAGTTGGTTGCGATAACTAGCTGTTTAAGGGTGATGCTGATATAATTGCGATCCTCTTTATGGTTTGAATTCACTAAGCTTCGTACTTACCCCTTCCCAAAATCTTATGATTTCAGGTGCGAGTAGCAGTCGGGCATGACGGTACACACGGGCGCAAGGCGAAGACTGTTTAAGTTAATTTTTTATTAAATGGGGATTTAATTATATAACTTTTCCGCTGCTTAACTTTGTCTGACGGTTTAAATCAACGACGTTTATTTTTATTGTAATGGGATTTGTTAACTTGTGGTTTGATTATAGTGAAATGCATTATTTTTGAAAATTTAAATTCCTTGTAATTTTTGGGACGTTACAACTTGGTATCAGAGCCGGGAACCGGACTGGTGTGCCAGCGAGGACGCTGGGCTCCCAAGGGGGGTGGATTGTAAGATCCCACATTGGTTGGGGAGGAGAACTAAGGTTGCCTTATAAGAGGGACTTGATACCTCCCCTATCAGACGCGTTTTAAAACCGTGAGTCCAGGTGTGTGGACAAAGCGGACAATATCTGGTACGGTTGGTCTGGGATGTTACATAAGTTTTATATCACCATTCATCACATGATCTATGATAAAATGATACCTGATTTCGATATGTTTGGTCTTTGAGTGTAGCACTGGATTGTTGGCTATAGCGATGGCACTAGTGTTGTCGCAATAGATTGGAATTTTTGAGAGCTGAAGGTCATAGTCCAGTAGTTGATTTCTCATCCACAAGACATGAGAACAACAGCTTCCAGCGGCTACATACTCAGCTTCAGCGGTGGAGGTGGACATTGAGTTTTGCTTTTTACTTGTCCAACTCACCAGCTTTCCGCCCAGGAGCTGACAGCCTCCTGTGGTGCTTTTCCTATCCAATTTGAAACCTGCAAAATCACTATCAAAATAGGCGATTAGATCAAACCCTGAATCTTTGGGATACCAAAGACCTAGGTTCGGAGTACCCTTAAGGTAACGAAAGATTCGCTTTACAACGATCATATGAGATTCCTTAGGTTCAGCTTGATATCGTGCACACAAACAGGTTGCGTACATAATATCAGGTCGGCTAGATGTAAGATACAAAAGAGAGCCGATCATCCCACGGTATGTCGTGACATTAACAGGTATTCCAGAAGAATCCTTGTTTAGTGTCAGCGGCGGTGCCATAGGGGTTTTCATAGCTGAACTCTGAGTTAAATCAAATTTCTTCAGCATATCTTTAACATACTTTCCCTGATTAATGAAAGTTCCCTTTTCATTTTGTTTTATCTGAAGACCAAGGAAATATGTTAGCTCACCCATCATACTCATTTTATACTCTGCTTTCATTCTATCAGCGAAACGAGTACAAAGGTCAGGGTTAATAGAACCAAATATATTGTCATCAACATATATCTGAACAAGAATAATATGACCTTTTACTTTCCTGAAGAATAGAGTCTTATCGATTTTACCACGCTCAAATTTTTCAATATGGAGATAAGTAGAGAGAGTGTCATACCATGCACGAGGAGCTTGCTTTAAGCCGTAAAGTGCCTTATCCAGTTTATAAACATAACCTGGATGCTTAGGATCTGAGAATCCTGGAGGTTGTTCAACATAGACTTCTCCATTTAGCTTTCCATTAAGAAACGCTGACTTAACATCCATTTGATAAACTTTGAAGTCTTTGTGTACAACGTAGGCTAAGAATAGACGAATAGATTCTAGTCTTGCTACTGGAGCAAATGTTTCGTCGTAGTCTATACCTTCCTATTGTTTGTATCCCTGAGCAACAAGACGAGCCTTGTTGCGGGTTACAGTTCCATGTTCGTCCAACTTGTTTCGATAGACCCATTTAGTGCCTATCACTGTCTTGTCAGTTGGTCTTCGAACAAGTTTTGAAACTTTGTTTCTTTCAAATTCTGTCAACTCTTCTTGCATAGCGATGGCCCAATTTGGATCTTGGAGGGCATCATATGTTTTCTTTGGTTCAATCAGAGAAATAAAGTTAACAAATAAACAAATATTACCTGCACTTTGTCGAGTTTGAACACCAGCATTTGGATCACCAAGTATTTGATCAATTGGGTGATTAATAGTCCATCGCTGAGCCAGAGCATGAGTCGCTGACTCAACCTGAACTGGAGGGGCTGAAGATGAGGCTTCAGCAACTTCTGGTATGTCAGTCAAGAAAGGAGTAGGTGCAGATGTCATTACATTTACTGATTGCTGAGAAGTAGATGGAATGTCTGAGATTTTTTGTTCAGAAGTAGGCATAGTGTTTAGAGGAACAGCTGAGACCCATGAAGTTTCAGCTTCACTAGTCTGCATGTTTGGGATGATAGTGGGACCATCATCTTCAACGGTATGAGTATGAGGAGCGGGAATATCTTCTGAATCACCAAGATGTGAAAACATCCATTGATTCAGTTCTTCAGTATCAGCAGAAGGTCGAGAATTTGCTGAACGGGATTCGTCAAAAGTGACGTGAATAGTTTCTTCAACAGTCTATCTTCTTCGATTGAAGACTCTGAAGGCTTTGGAGACTGAGGAGTATCCAAGAAAGATTCCATCATCAGCCTTAGGATCAAACTTTCCAAGGGCATCTCTGTTGTTCAGTATGAAACACTGACATCCAAAGATGTGAAGAAAGCTAATTGAAGGCTTTCTCCCATGGAAAAGTTCATAGGCTGTCTTGTTAAATCTTTTGACTATCAGCGACCTGTTTTGCGTAAAACAAGCAGTGTTGACAGCTTCTGCCCAAAACTGAGTAGGCAGGTGAGAATCACTGAGCATTGAACGTGCAACTTCAATGATAGTTCTATTTCGTCTTTCAGCGACTCCGTTTTGTTGCGGTGTTCTTACTGAAGAAAAGTTGTGAGAAATACCCTTACTCTCAAAGAAGGAATCAAGAGAACTATTTTTAAATTCAGTCCCATGATCACTCCTTATTGAGCGAACGGTCAAGTTGTTTAGGACTTCCATTTTCCTGACAAAGGTGATGAGTTCTTCAGGGGTGTCACTCTTAGAACGGAGAAACATTGCCCAGGTATAGCGAGAGAATTCATCAACTATGACCAGTGTATATTTCTTTCCAGCGATGGATTGTTTGTTAATAGGGCCAAACAAATCCATATGGAGAAGTTATAGAGGAGATGACAATGAGGAGACTTGCTTTGATTTAAAGCTTGCTTTGGTATGCTTGCCTTTCTCATACGCTGAACATAAGGACTCTTTGGCGTATGAGTGTTGAAGTAGACCAGTGACTAACTCTTTAGAAGAAAGAGTGTTCAGTGTCTTGAAGTTGAGATGGGAGAGCCTCTTATGCCATAACCAGTTGGCATCAGATGAGGCTTTTGTGAAGAAACAGAAGTTCTCAGTGGTTGTTGAGTCCATGTTTATAACGTAAACATTTTCCAAACGATAACCGCTGAGAGCTATCTTCTCCTTTTTATCCGCGACAAAGCAAGATTCCTTAGTAAGGCGATCAGTGACGGTGGAAGTTACAACCATCGGGGAGAATGGGGAATCTCAGAGGTTCTTCATGTAGAAGATAGAGCTATTCGGGTTTGATGAATGGCTTGAAGTCAGGAGTGCCATTTAGAAGTCTAAGTCGAAGTTCAAGTCTCATATCAAGAAATTCTTGAACGCATTGATCAACAAAATCACATCTACGATGGACTTGCCTCCTCCCCAGCGCTTCTTCAAAACCGAAGACCTACTCCTGCAAAAAAAAATCAAACCTCTTCCTCTGATGGGCCTGTTATCAGAAACGAAACTGACATCGAATTCTCTAGAGAAGCAGTGTTTGGACCTCCTTCTGATCTTCTAGCCTTGAACTTATCACTGCCACCAGGTGGACCTTTTATCCCTGGTCAAGTGATCAGTGATCCCTACGGTATAATCTTTCTAGACTGGAATGGTGTCTTGTGCTTTCAAAGATTCTCAGAGCTTCCCATTTGTCCTGTCAACCAACTCATAGATCTCGTCTACTAGTGCAACAAATCAAGACCAGGACTCTTCCTCAAAACCCATGTGCTGAATGAAGCTATACTCCGAAGGGAACAGGGTGAAGTAGTTCCTGATTGGATGATCCCAGATATTGTAATCAAGACCAGTACTTGTAATATTTAAACTTTCACTTGTAATTGTGTTTTTCAACTTCCCTTGTAATATTTTTACGAAGTTAATGAATTATTCAGTGAAAGTAGTTTACTCCACATAGTACTAAAAAGATCTCTGAAACCAGTAACTGGGACACGCATTTATGAGTCACATTTATCCTTATGTTTTTCATACTTAGCAATTTTCTTTTGTTGCTTTGTCATCATCAAATAGGGGAGATTGTTGATCCAAACTCTCTCAGTGATTTGATGATGACTCTTAAAATTACTTAGTGAAAATTACAAATGACATTTGTATGTATTAATGTTTTGCCATCAATGATAAACATGATAAACATACTAAGGTTGTTCAGTATCACTGATAGTAACCGATGTTCTTCATGTATTCCTCAGCGATAAATGTACATCAGTGATAACCTGTGCCTGTTCACTTATCACTGATGATCGCTGATAATTTAAAGTGTAAGCAATGTTGTTTGTAATCCCTGATGACAAGTTTCGCGAAAAAGAGTTCATCGCTGACATCGAAGACGAAGCTGATGAACAAGTGATGAGTCTACTAATGATCTGATGCGGACATCAGTGAAACCAAGACAAGTCCACACACGCGACGTTTCAAGAGGAAGACTTCAGCGATAGCTGACTTACATCAGGTCTTCTTTTCATCAGTCCACATATGAATTTCCTTGGGAACCAACCTTTCTGGAATAGCAGCTCTATTCTCAGCGGCTGGAACTTTAGGATCAATTCTTATAGGAATATATGGACAATTTTCGATGTAATAAGGTATAGTTGGGTCTACACCTTCTAAGAAGAGAATCATCCTATTTTTCCACTGATTAAAGTTATCTCTGGAGAATCTAGGGGGTTTTGCAAGAGAACCGTTGTCAATATAGTTTGTGTTTGTGTTGGTAGCCATTTTAAGAAATAGCAAGGAAGAAGAGATTAGTATAGATAAGATCTTGTTTATGAGATTAAACAAATATGCTCTGATACCACTTGTTGGTCCCGAAGGGTTATACAAGTTTGTAGAAGGGGGGGGGGGGGTTGAATACAAACACACGATTTTTACTTTCTAAATTCTTTATTGATAAATCAAAACAATTTACAACTTGTTGTGGAACAAGATTAAGGATTAACCTAATCTAAACAACTTAAGAACACTAAGTTTCTTGCACTAGAATAAAGACAAAAAGGAGATAAGGAAATTACGAATAATAACCTAACACACAGTAGTAAGGAAGAAGAAGATGGCCCGAGCACTTTATTTCTGAAGTAGGGTTCTTCTTATATACTGCATGCATTTAATGCATAGCAGTGTTACTTTACACGTGGCAGCAGCTGAGTGGTTGCATGTTTTGACCTTTGTAGACAACCTTAGTAGCCGCATGGTGCACAGTGTAGAATCTGAGTTTGTTGTACGATTCTAGACAGAAGGGAAGTCCGTTCTGACATTTCGTACGGAGACGTGCAAGGGAGGTAAGACAATAGTACTTTGTATGGAGACTTCATGATCAGCTTTCGTTGAATCATTACTTTATCAGCGAATGATAAAGCTCAGCGATTGCTGAAGTCTTCTACTTGATACTTCACGTTGAATGGACAATTCTGTGACTTCGCTGATATCCGCATTAGTTCATTAGTAGATTTGTCGCTGGTTGTTGGGCTTAATCTTCGACTTCAGCGTGAACCTTTGTTGACGTGAAACTTGCCTTCAGGGATCATAAGTAAACAACTAAACTATCAGCCATCATCACAGAGACTGAACAGGCTCAGAGCTACTGGATGAACAGTGTTCGTTGAATGTCTAATCTAAAGAGCGAGAGTTCCTATCGGCGGTACTGTAAAGTCTTAGTACTTATCAGCGATAGTGAAACTCTAATACATATTGTTTACTTACAATTTTCACTAAGTGTTAAAGAGAGGGTCATTATCAAATCACTGAGGGTTTGGATCAACAATTATCCTCAGGAAGGAGATTATCAACCTCCTCAGCTCGGGGCCCGAATCCTCGACATTGATCGCATAGCAAATGGGGTAAGTCTTTCTGCCCTTACCCAACTTCTCCTCCCTAATTCTTCGACTTCAGCGGCAGCAACGTCACCGGTACCACCCCCACTACTACCCAAGCTGCCATAACTTAATCCTCACTGAAGAGGAAACAATCTTCAACCACCTCTGGTCTTTCCAAAAAGACCAAGAGGATTTCTAAAGAGAAATCCCAACCCCCAACGGTTACTACCTCAGCGCCTGCCTCTTCACAGGCGACGTTGGATGACTTCGTGGTACACTCCACCACTTCTGCTCCCACAACAGCTACTTCAACAGCTGAGATCGCTAAAACATCACTAGCATCTTCCCCAACTTTCTCAGTGCCTCAAAGCACTAATGAGATAGTTCATGGCACTATCAGTGTCATTCCCGATCACTGTATGACCTTCTCTACTTTTGCTTCTGCACCAACTTCTTTGGTTAACACATTATCAGCACCAGCGACCACCCTCGCTGACGTACAAGAAACATTTCTGCATGGTCTCATGCGCAAAAATGAAGTAGGACCTGATGGTCTCCCTCTCGGAGGCTTTCATATCATACCTCATGTCTGAAATGGAACACGACATGCAATATTACGATGGAAGTAGGGACTTCGACATCTTCTCCCAACCATCAGGTATTCCACCATCGTTCCCTACCTCTTTCATCTCAACCCATTCCCACTTTTGAGCTTTCCTTTGCTTAAAATGTTTCTTTTTCTTACAGGTTCTAATTTGGGCACAATCGATGCCTCCATCAAGGAGGTTAAGGATTAGAGGGAATCCCTTTCTAAGGAGCTCACCAACAACACAAATGTCGTGAACACTGCCGGCAACTCCCTGAAAGACATCTCCTCTTCCCTCACCGCCAAAGCTGATAACGCCAACCTCTCAGCGCTAACGGAAGAGGTTGATAACCTAAAGAAGGAGGTGGCCACAAACTCCTCTTCACTGCAGTCACTGACTTAAACAATCTTTACCCTCAGCACTGCAGTGGATTCTATCAGAGGTTCTGTCGCTGACCTCGGCTCCAAAGTTGACTCCACCAACAACCTTCTCTCCTCCATTCTCAACAAGCTCAATGAACCGGTGGTCACTCCTGAACCCTCCTATAGCAATGACGATCGTCAGAAGCTTGGGTTTGTGGCTGATTTTGTGCTCAAGGCCACCGAAGCGATCCCTGGCCTAGAAGCCAAGGTGGACTCTCTTGAGGCTGCAAGTGCCTCGGCATCAGGAGCTCCTGGCCAAGAAGCTAGGACTGCTGATGAAGTTGCTGCCAGTCCTTCCTCCATCGCTCTCCCTGTCAATATTGATGATGACAAAGAGGGGGAGAAGAATCATGAAGAAGACCTTCCTCAAGATGAGGGGGAGGGAATAAAGAATGTGGAACAAGACCCTCCTCGGGCTGGGGGGGGGGGGGAATAATGAAGACCCCTCTCATTCTGAGGGGGAGAAAAATCTAACTCTTCCTTCTTCTCATTGGGTCATTGCCTCTGATGACGACGAAAAGGAAGAAGAAGAGGATGAAGAGGAGTTGGAGATCCTAGAAGATGAACCCTCTAAGAACCCTGATGGAAATGACGACGATGATGATGATGAAGAACCAGATCTTTGGTTCAAGCCTTCAACCATTAGGGTTCCATCTCCAAAAGGGATTGTCCTTAACGAAGCAGGGGAGACGGCAAAGAAGTCTCCAGGTAAGAAATCCCAAGGTAAGCAAAAAGAAGTTGCTACCTCAGGGAACCTGAAGATTCTCTTTAACGCTGAGAAAGTGCAACCTTCTCAGGTATGCCTTTCAATAATCCCCTTCTTTGCTTCTATCCATTCTCTCTTCAAACCTCTCATACACACTTAGCCATTTTCTCTATCTTTTCTCTCCCCAAAAAGAAATCTAACTTTTATTTCTTTTTATTCAGCTAGTCCTCTCCCATGCTTAAGGGATCAGCTGAAGAACCCCTTCATCAACAAATAATCCCAGCTGCCAATGCTGATGAACTATCAATAATCCCAGTCTCAAAGATGGAGACTGGAGAAGAAGAAGAAGAAGAAGAAGAAGAACTGCTGACTCGCCCATCCAGACCATCTCGACTTACTCAAAGGTCAGAGGATGAAGAAATAGAAAGACGAGCAGCAATGATCAAATAGCTAGAGAGTCAATGTCTACGGGGCCCTCCTCTACCTGGCCTCGAGTTCCTAACACCTAAAAAACATGAAGAATCTATCATAGCTGAGGAACTTATCTCTAAGTGCCGAAAGGATGAACTTTTTTCCCTTAAGGTAGCTCAGAGCTCAGTGTCTGATAAGAAGTTGAAGAAATTTCCAGTAAGGGTTCAGGAGCAACTCCTCAAGGACATAGGAAAGGAAACCCTGAAGAAGAAAGTTGTCAGCAACTCTACGTTGGAATGGTGAAAAGGGAAAGTTGACTCTAGATATCATCCAAGTCGGATCATTAATGTGTACCTGAAGGGAAAGACAGTAAGGCGATCAGTGACGGTGGAAGTTACAACCATCGGTGAGAATGGGGAATCTCAGAGGTTCTTCATATAGAAGATAGAGCTATTCGGGTTTGATGAATGGCTTGAAGTCAGGAGTGCCATTTAGAAGTCTAAGTCTAAGTTCAAGTCTCATATCGAGAAATTCTTGAACGCATTGATCAACAAAATCACATCTACGATGGACTTGCCTCTTCCCCCAGCGCTTCTTCAAAACCGAAGACCTACTTCTGCAAAAAGAAAGCAAACCTCTTCCTCTGATGGACCTGTTATCAGAAACGAAACTGACATCGAATTCTCTAGAGAAGCAGTGCTTGGACCTCCTTCTGATCTTCTAGCCTTGAACTTATCACTGCCACTAGGTGGACCTTTCATCCCTGGTCAAGTGATCAGTGATCCCTACGGTATAATCTTTCTAGACTGGAATGGTGTCTTGTGCTTACAAAGATTCTCAGAGCTTCCCATTTGTCCTGTCAACCAACTCAGAGATCTCGTCTACTAGTGCAACAAATCAAGACCAGGCATCTTCCTCAAAACCCATGTGCTGAATGAAGCTATACTCAGAAGGTAACAGGGTGAAGTAGTTCCTGATTGGATGATCCCAGATATTGACTCCTTTGATGAAATGCTCTTCAAAGACGAACCTCAATAGCTGATAGATCTCTTTTGTATTCTTCTCTTATATTTATCAGTACTTACTTTAGTACTTGTAATATTTAAACTTTCACTTGTAATTGTGTTTTTCAACTTCCCTTGTAATATTTTTACGAAGTGAATGAATTATTCAGTGAAAGTACTTTACTCCACTTAGTACTAAAAAGATCTCTGAAACCAGTAAATGGGACACGCATCTATGAGTCACATTTATCCTTATGTTTTTCATACTTAGCAATTTTCTTTTGTTGCTTTGTCATCATCAAATAGGGGAGATTGTTGATCCAAACTCTCTCAGTGATTTGATGATGACTATTAAAATTACTTAGTGAAAATTACAAATGACATTTGTATGTATTAATGTTTTGCCATCAGTGATAAACATGATAATCATACTGAGCTTGTTTAGTATCACTGATAGTAACCGATGTTCTTCATGTATTCCTCAGCGATAAATGTACATCAGTGATAACTTGTGCCTGTTCACTTATCACTGATGATCGTTGATAACTTAAATTGTAAGCAATGTTGTTTGTAATCCCTGATGACAAGTTTCGCGACAAAGAGTTCATCGCTGACATCGAAGACGAAGTTGATGAACAAGTGATGAGTCTACTAATGATCTGATGCGGACATCAGTGAAACCAAGACAAGTCCACACACGCGACGTTTCAAGAGGAGGACTTCAGCGATAGCTGACTTACATCAGGCCTTCTCTGATGTAAGATCAACACAACGATCGCTGATCATGAAGCTTCTCCGTCAAGAAATGTTTGTATTATCTACTTGCACAACTCCGTACGATTTGTCAGAGGGTACATGCCTTTGTCCAGAATCGTACAACCACTCTGCCACTACACTGTTCACCATGCGGCCTAAAGCATGTCTTGCAAAAAGTCAGAAAGCATGCGCCCAATCAGATGTTGACAGGTGTAAAGTCTTCCTGCCATGCATTTAATGCATCGGGTATAAATAAAAGGAATGCCCCTTCAGTTTGAAGGTGGTCTCTCCCTGAACTTCTTAGTGCCTTAGAAAATTATCTTTATTTTCTATGTCTTCTTTTCTCTCTATTTCTTGTGCAAGAACTCTTAGTGATTCTCAAGTTTGTTTAAATTAGGTTTTACTTAATCTTATTCCGCAACAAACTGTAAATTGTATTTGATTTATCAATAAACAATTTAGAAAACCAAAATCGTGTGTGTTTGTATTCAACCCCCCCCCCCCTTCTACAAACTATTACTTGTATAAACTCTTCGGGACCAACACTTAAGTTTAGACAAATTAGGGTCTAACTCATCTTTAGCAAATACTACGGGATGGACTCCATTTTTTCTAAGTGCAACAAATGTGGAAACTAGTCTATGTATATCTTCTACACAAACTCCAATCTAGATCTGAAGCTGTGATACCAATTGTTAGGAAAAATATAGTGCCAAATACGAGAAGCTCACAAATGATTTCTATGGTCCCAAAACGAGTAGAAATCCAAGTGTACAATAAACCCAACAACAAATGCGGATAACAATAATCTAGATGTTGCACAATAACTCTCTAACGTAGAAAATTAAACCCGCATGATATATATATATATATATATATATATATATATATATAAAACGAGATCACAACAAATAACATTGGGATTTAACGTGGTTCCACTATCGGTGTGATAGTGTACATCAACCAAAAAGGGAGAGTGAGAATATTATTACCACCAAGGAAGATTTCAAGTGCTTGACAAGGATCTTGAGATCCACGATCAATAAACGCAACTTCACGAACACCACCGAATCAATTATTTGAATCAGTTATTTGTATAAAATTCACGAACACCACCGAATATCAAAAACACCCTCTTTCCTCATAAAATTTGAATCAATTATTAGTTTTATGTAATCATTAACCCTTATTAATATTGAAACCAATCCAATGTTTCAATCCCGTGACATTGTATGAAGAACATATTTAGGGATAAATCAACTTTAGAACTATGTGCTACTTGTTTAAGGATTGGATTCAAGTTTGCATTTGGATGTTCAAATTCAAAGACGTTTATATGAAAGTTTGTTGATCCAAACCCTCAGTGATTTGATAATGACCCTCTCTTATATACTTAGTGAAAATTGTAAGTAAACAATATGTATCAGAGTTTCACTATCGCTGATAAGTACTAAGATCTTCCAGTACCGCTGATAGGAACTCTCGCTCTCTAGATTAAACATTCAGCGAACACTGTTCATCATTAATGCTCTGAGTCTGTTCAGTCATTATGATGATCGCTGATAAGTTAGTTGTTTACTTATGATCCCTGAAGACAAGTTTCACGTCAACAAAGGTTCTACGCTGAAGTCGAAGATCAAGCTCAAGAACCAGCGACAAGTCTCCTAATGAACTGATGCGGATCAGCGAAGACTCAGATTTGTCCACTCAACGTGAAGTATCAAGTACAAGACATCAGCTATCGCTGAACTTTATCATTCGCTGAATAGTAAATGATAATCGCTGAATCAACGAAAGTTGATCATGAAGTCCTCCGTACAAAGTACTTTTGTCTTAACCACCCTTGCACGACTCCGTACGAAATGTCAGAAAAGAACCTCCGAAAATCTGAAATCGTACAACCTCTCTGATACTACACTATTCATCCTTTCGGCTACTAAGGTTGTCATCAAAAGTCAATGACATGCAACCAACCAGCTGATGACACGTGTAAAGTATATACTGACTTGCATTAAATGCATGCAGTATATAAAGAGATGAACTCACTTCATTGAAGAAACTTGCTAACTCTGGACAAGTTCAATCTCTTATCTCTCTTAGTGCAAGAAACCTTAGTGTTCCAACTTGTTTAGATTTAGGTTTATCCTTAATCTTGTCTCCGCAACAAGCTGTAAATTGTTAATGATTTATCAATAAACAATTTAGAAAAGTAAAATCTGTGTGTTTGTATTCAACCCCCCCCCCCTTCTACAAACTTGTATAGGCCTTCGGGACCAACAAGTGGTATCAGAGCGGATTTGTTTAATCTCATAAACAAGATCTAATCTAAGATATTTATCTTCCTTGCTATTATCTGAAAATGGCCACCCACACAAACACAAATTATATAGACAATGGTTCTCTTGCAAAACCCCCTAGATTTTCCAGAGATAACTTCAACTTATGGAAAAATAGGATGACACTCTTCTTAGAAGGTGTAGACCCTACTATACCTTACTATATTGAGAATGGTCCATTCATCCCTGTAAGATTTGATGCTGCAGTTCCAGGCACTGAGAATAGACCTGCTATTCCAGAAAGGCTGGTACCTAAAGAAATCCATCAATGGACTGATGAAGATAAGAAGAAAGTGGCTATAGATACAAAAGCCAGATCCATACTATCCATGGCTCTTCCTGACGAAGTATACCATTCCGTCATGAATATGAAAACATCAAAAGCCATGTGGGACACAATATGTGTTCAGTATGAAGGAACGTCTGAAGTCCAGGACTCAAGAAAGATCAACCTGGTAAGACAATACGAAAGCTTCATTTCTGGTAAGAATGATACTCTCTCTGAAGTTCACCAACGTTTTAATTGTTTAATTATAGATCTGAAAACTGTTGGTAAGGAATATTCTAACTTTGAAGTGCTGACAAAGTTTCTAGAATGTTTACCTGAAAGCTGGGACAATTATTCCATGTGTCTCAAGCTGTCAAAGGATCTAAGATCAATGACCCTTGCTACCATATATGGCACGTTGCTGAATCATGAGCAATCGAGCCATCTTAAGAAGAATCTTGTTAAAGATTCCAAAAGCACCCCTGTTGCTTTAATCTCAGAGGAACCTTCTACTCAGCGACCCTCGGTCACTAACACTGAGTTAGAGAGTAACTCTGAAAGTTCATCAGATTCTGATTTTTCAGATGATGAATCCTTGGCTCTCCTAACCAAAAAGTTCAGGAGATTTGCCAAGAAGAAAATGTTTAGAAAGAACAAACCTCTTTCCATAGTTGACAAGCCTAAATCATCAGTTTTTGTTGATAAGGCTACTGCTACTTGTTTTAACTGCGAAAAGATAGGACATTTTGCTAACGAGTGCAGGTCTAAGAAAGTTTCTAGACCCTCAGCTTTTACAAAGAAATCCTTTGTTCCAAGGAATAAAGATGACAAATACTCAAAGCTGAAAGACAAATATGCGAAGCTGAAAAGCTTTAAGAAGAAAGGAAAAGGCCTGATGGCTGACTATGATTGGGCTGCTTCTGATGAAGAAGCATCATCATCTGATTCTGAAGATGATGAAGCAAATCAATGTCTCATGGCCAAGATTGAAGAAGAGGAAGAAAGTTCAGACATTCCCTCCACTTCAACCTCTGCTATTCAGGTATCACCTTCTTTCTTTACCAATATTGCAAATATTGATGAAGCTGATAGTCTCCGTAAGATCGATCTCTTGACTAGAAGTTTATACGAAGCCATGAACGGCAAAACTGTGGTTGAAAACCAAAATCTTGATCTCGCTGAAAAGCTTAAAAACTGCTACCTTCAAATAGAAAAGCTTTCTAAGATTGAAGAAGATTTTAAAGATCAAGTATATTTAAATCAGCTAGTCAAAATCGAACGAGCAGAAGCTATCGCTGCATTAGAGGCTGAAAAAGCTACTGTTGAAGGATGGTGTAATTCTTCAACAAAGATCACTGAGATAATTAAGGCTCAGATTCCTCTGAGTGATAAACGTGGTCTGGGTTATAAATATGATACTCCAAAACCAACCACTGAACGTTCAATGCTTAAATTTGGAACGTTCGTATCCTCAGTCGCTGACACTTCATCATCTCAGTGCTCCTCGTCCATTACACCAATCCCTGAGGAAACTCCTACCTCCTCAAAAGGTAAGGAGAAAATGGTTTATTCAAAACCTACCTCTGTCTCTAAAGACAGAGGTAAAGGAATTGTTATTTATCAAAATTCTCAGAAGGGTACTTTAGTACCAATGCTGAATGCTTCTAAAGCTTCAGTGACCCACCCCTCTGGATCTAGAAAGCTGATCTCTGGATATATTCAGCGATCTACTCCTAGACTCAGAGTGGATATCCTTGGTAAAATATCTGAAGAACTGAATGTTCGTCCCATTTCTAAAGCCAATAGTTTACTTGGTGCTGGCACTTCTAATTCGAAAGCTCAGCATACAAGTGGTCCTAGAACTACTTTTAGTTATAGGAAATGTTATCACTGTGGACTCACTGATCATATTGCTAGTAAGTGCCCCACAGCCACCAAAGCTGAAAAGATAGCTAAGGTGAAGATTGCCCCCAAGGCAAAGAAGACCAACCCTGGTGCAAATCAGGTCAAGGTGAATTCTACCACTGAAGTTAAGAAATTAACCAAAGTGAAGAAAGACAAAGTTGAATCTTCAAATGCTGTGAAGACTGCTGAACCTTCTATTCCAACTACTTCCACTGACAAACGTGTATACATAGTTAAGTGGGTACCTAAGAAAAACTAATCTTCCTTTGTATTGCAGGTTAAGAAGGGTATCTGGTATCTCTATAGCGGATGCTCTAGACACATGACTGGAAAGAAAAGCCTGCTCGCTGAATACAAAGAAGAGAAAGGTCCATCTGTGACTTTCGGTGGAAATGGAAAAGGACATACCCGAGGGTATGGTGTACATTCAAATGGTACAACCTCCTTCAGAAGAGTCGCATATGTTGAAGGACTGAAACATAATCTTCTGAGCATCAGTCAGCTCTGCGACATGGATAACAAAGTGATTTTCACTAAGGAATCCTGCTTTGTCTCTGACAAAAAGGAGAAGATAGCTCTCAGCGGTTATCGTTTGGAAAATGTTTATGTAATAAACATGGACTCAACAACCACTGAGAACTCCTGTTTCTTCTCAAAGGCATCTTCTCATGTCAACTGGCTATGGCACAAGAGACTCTCGCATCTAAATTTCAAGACACTGAACACTCTTTCGTCAAAAGAGTTAGTCACTGGTCTACCTCAGCATTCATACGCCAAAGAGTAATTATGTTCAGCGTGTGAAAAAGGGAAGAAGACCAAGGCAAGCTTCAAGTCAAAGCAAGTTTCTTCAGTGTCATCTCCTCTACAACTACTCCATATGGATTTGTTTGGCCCTGTTAACAAACAATCCATCGTTGGAAAGAAATATACGCTGGTCATAGTTGATGAATTCTCTCGTTTCACTTGGGTAATGTTTCTCCGTTCTAAGAGTGACACCCCTGAAGAACTCATCACCTTTGTTCGGAAGATGGAAACTCTGAACAATATGACTGTTCGCTCAATAAGGAGTGATCATGGAACTGAATTCAAAAACAGTTCTCTTGATTCCTTCCTTGAGAGTAAGGGTATTTCTCACAACTTTTCGTCAGTGAGAACACCGCAACAAAATGGAGTCGCTGAAAGAAGAAATAGAACAATTATTGAAGCTGCACGTTCAATGCTCAGCGATTCTCACCTGCCTACTCAGTTTTGGGCAGAAGCTGTTAACACTGCTTGTTTTACGCAAAACAGGTCGCTGATAGTTAAAAGATTCAAAAAGACAGCCTATGAACTCTTTCATGGGAGAAAGCCTTCAATCAGCTTTCTTCACATCTTTGGATGTCAGTGTTTCATACTGAACAACAGAGATGCCCTTGGAAAGTTTGATCCTAAGGCTGATGATGGAATCTTTCTTGGATACTCCTCAATTTCCAAAGCCTTCAGAGTCTTCAACCGTAGAAGACAAACTGTAGAAGAAACTATTCACGTCACGTTTGACGAATCCCGTTCAGCGAACTCTAAACCGAACGCTGATACAGAAGAACTGAATCAATGGATGTTTTCTCATCTTGGTGATTCAGAAGATATTCCCACTCCTCATGCTCATCCAGTAGAAGATGATAGTCCCACTATCATTCCAAACATGCAGAATAGTGAAGCTGAAACATCATGGGTCTCAGCTGTTCCTATAAACACTATACCTGCAGTTGATCCAAATGTCTCAGACATTCCATCTACCTCTCAGCAATCAGTGAATATAATGACAACTGCATCCATTCCTCTCTTGGCTGATACTCCCGACGTCGCTGAAGCTTCATCTTCAGCTCCTCAAGATCAAGTTGAGTCAGCGTCTCACGCTCCGGCTCAGCGATGGACTATAAATCACCCAATCGATCAAATTCTTGGTGATCCAAACGCTGGGATTCAGACTCGACGAAGTGCTGGTAATATTTGTCTATTTGTAAACTTTATTTCACTAACTGAACCAAAGAAGGTAGATGATGCCCTCAGAGATCCAAATTGGGTCAGCGCTATGCAAGAAGAGCTGACTGAATTCGAAAGAAACAAAGTTTGGAAACTCGTTCGTAGACCAACTGACAAAACGGTGATAGGCACTAAATGGGTCTATCGAAACAAGTTGGACGAACATGGTACTGTAACTCGCAACAAAGCTCGTCTTGTTGCTCAGGGATACAGACAAGAGGAAGGCATAGATTATGACGAAACATTTGCTCCAGTAGCAAGACTTGAATCTATTCGTCTTTTCTTAGCATATGTTGTACACAAAAACTTCACTGTACATCAGATGGATGTTAAGTCAGCGTTTCTGAATGGAAAGCTGAATGAAGAAGTTTATGTGGAACAACCTCCAGGATTCTCAGATCCTAAGCGTCCAGGTTATGTTTATAAACTGGACAAGGCACTTTATGGCTTAAAGCAAGCTCCACGTGCATGGTATGACACTCTTTCCACTTATCTCCATATTGAAAAATTTGAGCGAGGTAAGATTGACAAAACTCTATTTTTTAGAAAAGTGAAAGGTCATATCATTCTAGTTCAAATATATGTTGATGACATTATATTTGGTTCTACTAACCCTGAGCTTTGTACTCGTTTCGCTGATAGAATGAAAGATGAGTATAAAATGAGCATGATGGGTCAACTAACATATTTCCTTGGTCTTTAGATTAAGCAAACTGAAAAAGGAACTTTCATAAATCAGGGAAAATATGTTAAAGATATGCTGAAGAAATTCGACTTAACTGAAAGTTCAGCTATGAAAACCCCTATGGCACCACCGCTGACACTTGATAAGGACACAAATGGTGTTCCTGTCAATGTCACGTTGTATCGTGGGATGATCGGCTCACTATTGTATCTTACAGCTAGCCGACCCGATATTATGTTTGCAACATGCTTGTGTGCACGATATCAAGCTGAACCTAAGATATCTCATATGAAAGCTGTAAAGCGAATATTTCGTTATCTTAAGGGTACAGCGAATCTAGGTCTTTGGTATCCCAAAGACTCAGGATTCGATCTAACCGCCTATTCAGACAGTGATTTTGCAGGTTGCAAAATGGATAGGAAAAGCACCACAGGAGGATGTCAGCTCCTGGGTGGAAAGCTGGTAAGTTGGACAAGTAAGAAGCAAAACTCAGTGTCTACTTCCACAGCTGAAGCTGAGTATGTAGCCGCTGGAAGCTGTTGTTCTCAGGTCTTGTGGATGAGAAATCAGCTACTAGACTATGATCTCCAGCTCTCTAAAATTCCAATCTATTGCGACAGCACTAGTGCCATCGCTATAGCAAACAATCCAGTGCTACACTCAAAGACAAAACACATAGAAATCGGATATCATTTTATCAGAGATCATGTGATGAATGGTGATATAGAACTTCATTTTATCCCAACTGATTATCAGTTAGCTGATCTATTTACCAAACCTCTTGATGAGACAAGATTCAACTTTCTCATCAGCGAGCTTGGAATGCTGAACTTTGAAGGATAAAACCTTCAGCGGTTCACATTGATCAGCGATAGGATAAAATCAACTTGTATAACCCATTCTATCATTCTCTCTCTGAATAAACTTGATTCACTGATATCAAGGTATGTTTACTCTCTCTGACATATCGCATGTAAATGCAAGATTTCAAAATAAATTGCATCGCTGAATATATCTTCCTTAACATCGACTTTTTGAAATTTCTTAAAACCTTCACTGATATTTCTATTCAGTGCTTCATGTTTTCAAAGAGTCCCTGAGTTTTTCAAAACCTCAGAGACAACCAAGAATATGAAAGGACAGTTGTGACGTCATTGCAACGGACAAACCCCGACACGATTTCTTTCTGACACACGTTTGCACGTCTCATTCAAACTTCCAATCAAATGCAAACACGTGTCCGTGTCATGATGAAAACCTTTTCCCGCTCAAGGTTTTCTCTCTCTAAACTCTCTATATAAACAACTCTTGGTTTATATTTTGTCTTTTACGCGATCAAATCTTCCTCCGCAAGAAAAGAATTACTGTTGCATTTGTGCTCTCAAATCTTCAAAGAACTGTTCATCATCTTCTTCATCAAAACATCAAGGTTAATATGTTCTTATTTTTTTTTCCAAATGCTTAACTTGTTTCTGATCTTATCATTGTTTTAAACAAGATCAAACAAAAGAACTTCTTAAAAATAAAATCATTTCTTTCATGGTTTTATGAACACAACCATTTCATGGTTGTTCTTCAAGTTTTAAATCTTAATCTTAAACTTGTTTTTCATTCGTATCCAGTTTTTTTTTTTTTTTTGAAACTGGAATACAAGACTTTATGGGTTTTACATTTCGTTTCAAAAATCAAGAAAAACCCTAATCTTCATTAAGACATTTATGTCTGAATGAAATGGACAAAATTCGAACCATCTTAATGGAAATTCTTTCCATATCAAGACAATTCTTATTTGTTAACATCTTTGGTTGAACTGATAATACAGAGAAATGGAAACTTCAAAGATCAATGTTACCGCTGAGAACATCTCCGCTGACTCTGAGGAAGTGGAAATCATCAAAGCCCCTCAGGTTAAGTTCAAGCTGGATCAACTAGATTGGACCAAGGTCAACAACCTCTCTGCGCTTCTCGAGTTTCCTCCTCGAAAGCAAGTCACACATCTAGATGATGCTGTGAACTTCCTGAAAAAATGCTGCATTTCAACAGCCCTGACCATCACACCTCCTGCAAGTCAGCTACTACTATCCCAGTTCTGGTACTCTGCCAGACACTCTCAGCTACCCTCCGCCAAAGATCCCTCCAAAACCATCGATTGCATACTCAGCGATACTGAGTATGGCACAATTAAGATAACCCCCGCAATCATTCGAAAAGCCCTGAACTTTCCCAATGCTACCAAAGAAAAACCGTTTGTTCCATTCCCTGACCATAAGAAGCATGCTGACAGAGAAGAAATCATTGCTTTCCTTGACGCAATGGGTTACATCTGGGAAACTGGAAGGGACAAGAAGCCCGAGAAGAAGCTGACGCTGATAAAGAAGTCCAAAATCCCCAGCGAGATGAATTTCATCTTCGCACACCTGATCAGCTGCATGACAGCGAATACCGGCTCCTCTGATCAAGCCGCTCAACCTCAACAGGCTATGGGATACGCACTGCTGAAAGGTCTACATATTGACTGGGCATCTATCATTTATGATGACCTAGTACAAAGAGTAGATTCTGCTGCTGACAGGCCTGCATGGGTTCCCTACCCCCGTTTCATCAGCGCCATCTTCCAATATGGCCTGAAGGACAGCTATCCTCAAGAGGGTGACCTGAAACTTTCTCAGGTTGGCCCTAAGGTGCTCGATTTCAAACCTGTCGACAATGAGGTATGTCTATCTACCCTTCTCTCTCTTCTTAACCCTAATTCTTCGACTTCTGTGGCTCCTTCAGCGACAATACCCATCGCTGATACCCCGACCACACAATCCTCTCCTTCTAAGAAAAGGAAACACTCTTCAACCCAACTTGGTTCCAAAAGGATCAAGAAAACCAAGGAGCAACCCCAGCAATCCCATGCTGAAGACTCCTCAACTCATTCTGAAGAGCTGAAGGAAAGTTCCGTGGTACGCTCTGCCACACCCGTTCAAGCCATCCCTCCAATCCAGACTTCAGCGTCTCCATACGCTGAGGTTAGAAACTTGGAACCTACCCAACCTCCCTCAGTCTCTCAAAAGACTGATGAAGTGATTCTCAGCGATTCCAATGTTGAACTCATAACCCGAACCCCATTCTTATCCTTCGCTTCTCCCTCCACTCACTTGGACACTCCTCCAAAGAACACTGGAGATGCCATCATTACAGAAGCCACCGCTGACGCTTCTCAAAGAATGATGAAGACAGGACCTGCAGAGATCACCATACCTCACCGTACTTTTGAGGAAGATATGGAACATTATTCAGGAACCCGCATCTTTGACGAGTTCATCGATCCTCCTGCAGGTACAAATCAACCCATATACACTGTAACTAAACCTGAAACTTCTTAGCTTTCCTGTGTTCACAAGTACTTAGGCCATCCGTACCCCAGCGGGTTGGGGGTGCGGGTAAGGCCAGGTGGCACAGCGGGTTGGTGGGGTTCGGGTACGGGATTGGCGGGTTCAGCGGGTTCCCCATGGCGGGCTCGCCGATCGGGTTCCCCACCCCGCTCATACCCGAAGGTATTACATTTTTTTTTATTTCAAACGGCTATTTCCATTTTATTTCAAACGGCTATTTCCAAACGGCTCTTTTCCATTTTTTTTAATTTTTTTTTCAATTTAAACACTATAAATCAACCTCAAATCTCATCCATTTTTCACACCAATTCTCTCAATCCTCTAAATTCTCTCAATTCATTTTTCACTCTCAATCCTCTAAATTCTCTCATCATGAATTCAAACACCCCACCCACACCCCGTGGTAACCGATCGACGAGGTCGGATTCACCGCAAGAAACCCCGAACCTTGGTTTCCAACAATTTCAACAAAATCCTTATTTTCCGCAATTTGCCCCGAACGTTGGTTTCTCACAATCTATTCATCCATTTTCTCGTGAAGGCTTGATCCTACAAGGTTTTGCGCCCCCAAATTTCCAACTTCCTCCACCCGCTTTCAACACCGGAATCGATCTTGAAGAGATTGTTCCGGAAACACCACAAACGATCTCCACACAACAATCATCCCCGGATCGACAACCAAGCCCAACACCAAACCCGTCACCAACACAAAACCAAAACAAGAAAAAATATCAAAAAAGAGCCGCCCGACAACCGTGGACTAGAGCGGAGGAAGTGGCTTTAGCGTCGGCGTGGATCGACGTTTCGGAGGACCCCCTTGTCGGTAACGCACAAAACGGAGGTACTACTACTACTACTATTATTATTATTATTATTATTATTATTATTATTATCATAATTATTATTATTATTATTATTATTATTATTATCATAATTATTATTATTGTTATATAAATATAGATAGCTTCTGGGGTCGCATCGAGAAGGTGTTTTATACGTTGATGTGTCGTGAAAAATATAGAACACATCATCAACTAAGCACCAAATATAAAGATTTAAACAAAAAGGTACAACAATTCGCCGGCATCTACAACAACTTGTATAATAGTAGATCAAGCGGATCGAGTGAAGCCGATATTTTAAAAGCGGCACACATCCGGTACGAAAATGAATACCAAATTGCCTTCACCCATGAACAAGCTTGGGATATCCTCAAATTATCTCCAAAATGGAATACGGTTCCAACTATGACAAATACATCCCGGGGTTCAAAACGTACCCACACTTCCGATGAAGACGCTGAAAATGTTCAACGACCCATCAGGAGAAACACCGCAAAAAAGGCAGCAACGAGTAGTACGGACAACAACCGCCTTTACTCCGAAATGAGTGAGTTGAGAAGTAAAATTGATGATTCGGTTGATTACAAAATGAAAAAACTTGAAGTCGAACAACAAAAGTGCCAAGTCGAACAACAAAAGTGGCAAGTCGAACAACAAAAGTGTGAAATCGAGTTGGAAAGGCTATATGAAAAAGACTTCGAGTTTTTCATTGCCCCGCACGATCACCTTACGGGAGCTGCTTTGAATGCTACTTTGGCGAGAAAAGAGAGAATTCGACAAAAACATAATTGGAATTTTTTATTTTATTTTGTAATTTTTAATTTTTAATTTTATTTTGTAATTTTTAATTTTATTTTGTAATTTTTAATTTTATTTTGTAATTTTATTTTTATTTTTATGAATGTTATGATTTTTTATTAAAAAATTAGATGAGGTGGCATGTGGGTTCAAGAGGTTCAAAAGGTTGGGGTACGAGATTTGTAGGTTCAAAAAGGTTCAAGAGGGTTCAAAGTGGAAAGCTGATGTGGCGCTGATGTGGCGCAGAGGGTTCAAAAGGTTTGAACCTAGGGGTACGGATGGCCTTATGTGTTACAGGTCCTAATTTGGGAGACATCAACGCCTCTCTGAAGTCCGTGGAAACAAAGCTGACAGATCTCACCACCACACTCTCCAACAACTCTACAGCTGTAACAAACGCTGGAGAGAATTTGACAAAGCTGACAACGGTGGTGGAAAAGAAAGCTTCCACAGACGACATCAAGATTGTTGATAAGACTGTCAGCGATTTCGCCAAAGTGCTCGCTGACATCTACACTGACTACACCTCACTCAAAAACTCCGTTTCCTCCATGTCTAGCGAAGTCACAACGCTGAAGACATCGGTTGGAGCCTTAGAGGGTGATATGTCAGCTGTAAAGACTGACTTAGGCTCTGTAAAGACCGACGTTGGTGAGATGAAAACGATGATCCAGCAGCTACTCATCAAGGCAAATACTCCAGCTCCTGAACCGACCCCTGCCCCTGTATTGGAAACTTTCACAGCGGCGGATCGAAACGAGCTGAAGAAGATAACTCCTGCTATATCTGGCCTTGAAGACAGATTAGCAGCGATTGAAAGTTGTATTAAAATCTATGGCCAAGAAGACAGAGAAAATACAAATGCTGAATCTACCCATTCCTCCCCCAGTCATCATGAGAAAGAGGGGAGAAGAGCGCTGACCATCCCGAGGAAAAGAGCGCTGAACATACCGAGGAGAAGAGCGTTGAAGATCTTGAAAAGAGCACTGAAGACCTTTCCCATGATGAATCTATCAGGGGAGAGAATAATGAAGATCTTATCGCTGGACCTCAGGGAGATGAAAACCCTGAGGGAACCGAGAAGCTCGCCTCTGTATCTGAGGGGAGCAACTCGAAGAAGACGCTGAAGAATCCGAAGTAGAAGATGATGAAGACATCGACATCCCTGATAATGAACCATCCTCCTCTCCAAGGAATGATGATGATGATGAAGAAGATGACGATGATTTCTTTATCGTCAAACCTGCCCCAAGGATCAAAGCTCTTAAGGGAATCTCGATAAATGAACCTTCAGGGGAGTGGACAAAGACAAAGCCCTCAGCCTCTGGCGCTGAGAAAGGCAAAGGCAAAAGCGTCGCTGAAGATGACAACCTGACGATCTTGCTTGAAAAGCCGGTTTGTCAGGTACACTAATCATATCTCACTCCATCCCTCCTCTATAAGTTCTACTACCCTAGCCTACACCTGAACATATTTATCTTTCTCTTTCTACCCAAGTTCTTCTACCCATGTTCTTATTTGTAAGATCGTTGTGTTTCAGCTAGTCCTCTCCCCTGTTTGAGGATGTCGCTGAAGGTTCTACTACTGCGACTTCACAAATAAAGCCAGCTGCTGCTGATGAAATAATCCCAGTCTTAGATTTGATCTCTGAGACTGATGAACCAGAAGAACAACCTCTCTTGCACAGAAACAGACCTTCCTCAGCTCCTCAAAAGCTGAGTGAAGAGGATCAAAAGATAAGAGAGGAAATAATAAAGCGATTCGAGGATCAGCGAATCATTCTGAGGCCTGATCAACTTCCTTCAGTTCCTCCAAAGTTCAGAATCTCAAAAGCTGAATACAAGGAACACCTCAGAGCTGAACGCCTAATCGCTGAAAGAAAGGAAGCTGAAGAGAAATACAGAGAATACGCCATCAAGCTTACTCAAGAATCTGTCAAAGACCCCAAGCTGAAACGTGTTCCCATTCAAATCCAACGAAAGCTTTGGGAAGAAGCTCAGAAGATCGTGGAAAAGAAAACTGAAGTTTCTCAGACCACCCTGATCTGGTGTAAAGAGAAAATTCACTTCAGATATCGTCCAGCGAAGATCAACAAGGTATTCATCTCTGGAAGAAACTCTATCGGAGTACCTATTGTTGACATCAAACTTTTCAGAGAAGATGACCAATCTGAAGCCTTTCGCGCTGACAGTGTAAAAAGGTATGGTCTCTCTGAATGGCTGGAGATGAGGTTAGCTATCCATTCGTCACAATCTAAGTACAAGGATCATTTCGAAAAGCTGATAAACAGACAGATCGACTTGATATCTTCTTGTGTGGACATTCCTCCTCTTCCTGATCTTAAGCTGAAAAGAAAAAGGGCCTATCCAAAGAAGAAACGTCAAGATTCAAACTCAGGTCCTGTCATACGAAATGAAACTGGAATTGGTTTCTCTCGCGCTGAAGTGCTTGGTCCTGACCCTGATCTATCTGCCCTTGACATTTCTTTGCCACCATGTGAACTTTTCGTCCCTGGTAAAGTCATCAGTAATCCTTATGGAATATTCTTTCTCGACTACGACGGACGTAAATGTTTTCAACGGATCGCTGAGCTTCCAATCACTCCAATCGAACAGCTCAGAGATCTCATCTACTGGTGTGACTTCAGAAAAGACATTCAGGCACGACACCTAAAACCCTTGATCTTTGAAGAAGCGCTGAACAAAAGAAAACAAGGCGTAACGGTTCCTGCTGGATGATCCCCACTGAAAAGACGACCCTTGATGAACTTCTCATTAAGGAAGAACCTTTTGAAAACTGATATGATCTCCTATTTCTCTATTGTATCAGTTATCCTTATGTACTTGTAATTTATTTCGCTTGTACTTGTAATCTTTCTGTTCTTCATTGTAACCTGATTCAAATTTTTAAAGAAAGATTTCAGCAAATGTACTTTACTCCATCAGTACTGAAAAGATCCCAGAAAACAGTAAAATGGACAAATATTTTATGAGTTCTTTTTATCCTTGTGTTTTCATTTAATAGCAATTTTCTTTGTTGCTATGTCATAATCAAATAGGGGGAGATTGCTGATCCAAACCCTCAATGATTTGATAATGACCCTCTCTTATATACTTAGTGAAAATTGTAAGTAAACAATATGTATCAGAGTTTCACTATCGCTGATAAGTACTAAGATCTTCCAGTACCGCTGATAGGAACTCTCGCTCCCTAGATTAAACATTCAGCGAACACTGTTCATCATTAATGCTCTGAGTCTGTTCAGTCATTATGATGATCGCTGATAAGTTAGTTGTTTACTTATGATCCCTGAAGACAAGTTTCACGTCAACAAAGGTTCTACGCTGAAGTCGAAGATCAAGCTCAAGAACCAGCGACATGTCTCCTAATGAACTGATGCGGATCAGCGAAGACTCAGATTTGTCCACTCAACGTGAAGTATCAAGTACAAGACTTCAGCTATCGCTGAACTTTATCATTCGCTGAATAGTAAATGATAATCGCTGAATCAACGAAAGCTGATCATGAAGTCCTCCGTACAAAGTACTTTTGTCTTAACCACCCTTGCACGACTCCGTACGAAATGTCAGAAAAGAACCTCCGAAAATCTGAAATCGTACAACCACTCTGATACTACACTATTCATCCTTTCGGCTACTAAGGTTGTCATCAAAAGTCAATGAAATGCAACCAACCAGCTGATGACACGTGTAAAGTATATACTGACTTGCATTAAATGCATGCAGTATATAAAGAGATGAACTCACTTCATTTGAAGAAACTTGCTAACTCTGGACAAGTTCAATCTCTTATCTCTCTTAGTGCAAGAAACCTTAGTGTTCCAACTTGTTTAGATTTAGGTTTATCCTTAATCTTGTCTCCGCAACAAGCTGTAAATTGTTAATGATTTATCAATAAACAATTTAGAAAAGTAAAATCTGTGTGTTTGTATTCAACCCCCCCCCCCTTCTACAAACTTGTATAGGCCTTCGGGACCAACAAAGTTGAGTCCATAAATCTTGTGGAAGACTTTAATCAAAAGGTTTAGTGGATTAAGGTGACTGCTAGAGTTCATCAAATGGGCAAAAACATGTGCGAATTCAAGTTGCCTTTTTTATGCAATATGCTCCACTAAAGAAAGGATTTATCTTGAGCTAGCATTTATCTTGTAGTAAGAATTTGTACTTGATAAACATGTTTTGTATTTTTAGACGTTTTTAATCTAAATCTTCAAGGTTGGTGCTCATATTATGTAGCTTTTTGGACTTAAAATTCGAAACTACTGAAAGAAAACTTGGTGCATGATGTTGTTATCGATGCTCAGGGGCTTGAATACTTTAATATCAAAGATTCCAACTCCATATCCTTGAATTGAAGCAACTTCCAGTTCTAATGTATGCAAATGTTCATTTCTTTGGATTTGATCATGGTGTTTTTGAGTTCTTTTCGAAGGTTTCGAATGTGAAACATCAACCATTGCTCCTTACATACACTACTAAACAAAAGACTTTTATCTACGAACTTTTTCCCGTGAAATCTGTCGCTAAAGGATGATTCGTCACAAACGTTGGTGGGTAAATATTTTGTGGGTAATGCAAATCCGTGACAGATTACCCAGGGATTCTCTGGGTGATCGATGGGTATTTTCTCGAAAAACATCGGATTCTACCAAACCATTGATATTTTCAGGGGTAATCACCGACAGAAGTTTCCCTGGGTGAATATTGTGGATAAAAGTCATTTGTTTTGTAGTTTTACGGTTAGCATGGTAACATATTTAGTATTATTTATGATTATCAACTAACAAACTGTTCTATTTAACAATACAAATTATTGACAATTGTAGTTCATATCTCATACGTTCACCAAATTTACAGGTACTTACATAGTTACATCTGAAAAGGTTAACCCTTCAAGATTCTTATCCCAAAGAGATTATGTTAAATTTATGAGTTTTGGGTTGCTTTATTGTGATCAGACGATGAGATGCAATCTAAACTACCATCGAGGGCATCCTGCATCAATCTGTGAGTGGCATCCTGTTGGTCCCGAAGGCCTATACAAGTTTGTAGAAGGGGGGGGGGGGGGGTTGAATACAAACACACAGATTTTACTTTTCTAAATTGTTTATTGATAAATCATTAACAATTTACAGCTTGTTGCGGAAACAAGATTAAGGATAAACCTAAATCTAAACAAGTTGGAACACTAAGGTTTCTTGCACTAAGAGAGATAAGGAAATTACTAATAATAACCTATCTTGAGATAAGAGATTGAACTTGTCCAGAGTTAGCAAGTTACTTCAAAAGAAGTGGGTTCATCTCTTTATATACTGCATGCATTTAATGCAAGTCAGTATATACTTTACACGTGTCATTAGCTGGTTGGTTGCATGTCATTGACCTTGGTTGACAACCTTAGTAGCCGCATGGATGAACAGTGTAGTATCAGAGTGGTTGTACGATTTCAGACAGTCGGAGGTTCTTTTCTGACATTTCGTACGAAGTCGTGCAAGGGGGGTTAAGAGAAAAGTACTTTGTACGGAGGACTTCATGATCAGCTTTTCGTTGATTCAACGATTATCATTTTCTATTCAGCGAATGATAAAGTTCAGCGATAGCTGAAGTCTTGTACTTGATACTTCACGTTGAGTGGACAAATATGAGTCTTCGCTGATCCGCATCAGTTCATTAGGAGACTTGTCGCTGGTTCTTGAGCTTGATCTTTGACTTCAGCGTAAAACCTATGTTGACGTGAAACTTGTCTTCAGGGATCATAAGTAAACAACTAACTTATCAGCGATCATCATAATAACTGAACAGACTCAGCATTAATGGTGAACAGTTTCGCTGAATGTTTAATCTAAAGAGCGAGAGTTCCTATCAGCGGTACTGTAAGATCTTAGTACTTATCAGCGATAGTGAAACTCGGATACATATTGTTTACTTACAATTTTCACTAAGTATATAAGAGAGGGTCATTATCAAATCACTGAGGGTTTGGATCAACAATCTCCCCCTATTTGATTATGACATAGCAACAAAGAAAATTGCTATTTAATGAAAACATAAGGATAAAAAGAACTCATAAAATATTTGTCCCTTTTACTGTTTTCTGGGATCTTTTCAGTACTGATGGAATAAAGTACATTCGCTGAAATCTTTCTTTAAAACTTTGAATCAGGTTACAAAGAGAAATGGAAAGATTACAAGTACGAGCGAAATAAATTACATGTACAGAAGAATAACTGATACAATAGAGAAAAAGGGTGATCATATCAGCTTATAAAGGTTCTTCCTTGATGAGAAGTTCATCAAGGGTCATTGATGTGGTGGGAATCATCCAGTCAGGAACGGTTACACCTTGTTTTCTTTTGATCAGCGCTTCTTCAAAAATCAAGGGTTTTAGATGTCGTGCCTGAGGGTCATTCCTGAAGTCACACCAGTAGATGAGATCTCTCAGCTGTTCGATGGGAGTGATGTGAAGTTCAGAGATGCGTTGAAAAAGCTTTCCACCATCGTAGTCATGAAAAAATATCCCGTAGGGTTCGCTTATGACTTTGCCAGGGATGAAAGTCTCACCAGGAGGAAGAGATGTGTCAAGCATGGAAAGATCAGGATCAGGACCAAGGACTTCAGCACGTGAAAAACCAATACCTGTTTCATTTCGAATGACAGGGCCATCAATTGAAGATATAGATTTCTTCTTCTTCGCTGAGGCCTTTCTTTTCTGACTTTCGAGAGGAGGAGGAGGAGGAATATCCACACAGGAGTAGACTAAGTCGATTTGTTTGTTGATCAGCTTTTCAACATGTTCCTTGTATTTCGACTTGGACTTCTGGATGGCTAACCTGATCTCCAACCATTCAGAGAGACCGTACTTCGTTATGGCTTCAGCATAGAATTTTTCGTACTTCTTATCTTCTCTGAATATCTCGATTTCAGCGATTGAAACAAGGGTTGTTCTTCCAGAGATGAATAGCTTGTTGATTTTGGCAGGAGAGTCTCTGTAGTTGACCTTTTCTTTGCACCAGGCTAAAGTTGAATGAGACACAGTTCTCTTTTCTTCAGTTATCTTCTTGGCGTTTTCCCAGAGCTGACGTTGAACATCAATGGGAACTCTTTTCAGCTTGGGGTCTTTTATTGATTGTTTAGAAAGCTGGATGGCGTATTCTCTGTCTTTTTCTTCAGCTTCTTTTCTTTCAGCGATTAGACGTTCAGCTCTGAGGTGTTCCTTGTATTCCTTTTTGGAAATTCTGAACTTTGGAGGAACTGAAGGAAGTTGATCACGCCTCAGGATGATTCGCTGATCCTCGAATCGCTTTTTTATCTCCTCTCTTCTTTTCTGATCCTCTTCACTTAGCTTTTGAGGAGCTAAGGAAGGTCTGCTTCTGTGCGAGAGTAGCTGTTCTTCTGGTTCATCGGTCTCAGAGATTAAATCTAAGACTGGGATTATTTCTTCAGCAGCAGCTGGTATTATTGGTGAAGTCGCAGGTGTGGAGCCTTCAGCGATATCCTCAAACAGGGGAGAGGACTAGCTGAAACACAGCGATATTACGAGTAAGAACATGGGTAGAATCAGATAGAGAGAATTGGTTCAAGTGTATAGGCTTGGGTAGTAGAACTGATAGTGTATGATAGAGGAGGGATGGAGTGAGAGATGTTTAGCATACCTGACAAACCGGCTTTTCAAGCAAGATCATCAGATTGTCATCTTCAGCGACGCTTTTTTCTTTGCCTTTCTCAGCTCCAGAGGCTGAGGGCTTTGTCTTTGTCCGCTCCCCTGAAGGTTCATTTATCGAGATTCCCTTAAGATCTTTGATCTTCGGAGCAGGTTTGACGATAAATAAGTCATCGTCATCTTCGTCATCATCATCATCATTCTTTGGAGAAGAAGATGGTTCATCATCAGGGATGTCGACGGCTTCATCATCTTCTGCTTCGGATTCAGTTTTCTCAGCTTCTTCTTCGAGTTTCTCCCCCTCAGATACAGAGGCGAGCTTCTCGGTTTCCTCAGGGTTTTCATCTCCCTGAGGTCCAGCGGTGGTTTCTTCAGCATTCGTCTTCTCTCCCCTGATAGATTCATCATGGGAAAGGTCTTCAGCGCTCTTGGAGAGGTCTTCAGCGCTCTTCTCCCCCTCTTTTTCATGATGACTGGGGGAGGAATGGGTAGATTCAGCAGCGTTGGTAGGTTCTCTGTCTTCTTGGCCAGAGAGACCTATACAAACTTCAATCTTTGCTATTCTGTCTTCAAGGCCAGAAATAGCAGGATTGATCTTCTTTAGCTCAGTGCGATCTTCCGCTGTGAAGTTGTCAGATGCAGGGACGGGGGCCGGAGCAGGATCAGGAGTATTCGCTTTGTGTAGCAGCTACTCGATCATCATTTTCATCAAACTAACGTCGGTCTTTACAGAGCCTAAGCCAGTCTTCACAGTAGACATATCCCCCTCTAGATGTCCAACCGATGTCTTCAGCGATGTAACCTCACTGGACATGGATGAAACTGAATTTTTGAGAGAGGTGTAGTCTGTGTAGATGTCAGCGAGCACCTTGGCGAAGTCGCTGAGAGTTTTATCCACCTGCTTCATGTCATTTGTGGAAGCCTTCTTCTCCACCACCGTTGTCAGCTTGTTCAGATTCTCTCCAGCGTTTGTTTTAGCTGTAGAGTTATTAGTAAGAGTGGTGGTGAGATCTGTCAGCGTTGTCTTCACAGCTTTCAGAGAGGCGTTGATGTCTCCCAAATTAGGACCTATAACATATAAAAACTTGTGAACATAGGAAAGCTCAGAAGTTTGGGGTTTAGTCACAGTGTTTATGGGTTGGTGTGTACCTGCAGGAGGATTGGTGAATTCATCAAAATCACGGGTTCCTGAGTAAAGTTCCATGTCATCTTCAAAAGTGCCCATGGATTGTTCTGCAGGTCCTGTCTTCATCATTCCTGGAGAATCAGCTTTATGTTCCGTAGAAATGATGGCAGCTCCAGTGAGATCTGGAGTAGAGACCAAATGAGTGGAGGGAGGAGCGAAGGATAAGAATGGGGGTTGGGTTCTGAGTTCAGCGTTGGATTCGCTGACAATCACTTCATCAGTCTTTTGAGAGACTGAAGGAGGTTGGGTAGGTTCCAAGTTTGTAACCTCAACGTTTAGAGACGCTGAAGTTGGGATTAAAGGGATGGCTTGTTCAGGTATGGCAGAGCGTACCACTGAACGTTCCTTCTGCTCTGCAGAAAGAGCTGAGGAGTCTTCAGCATGAGATTGCTGGGGTTGCTCCTTTGTTTTCTTGATCCTTTTAGAACCAAGTGGGGTTGAAGAATGTTTCCTTTTCTTAGAAGGAGAGGATTTTGTGGCCAGGGTATCAGCGATGGGTATTGTCGCTGAAGGAGCCACAAAATAAGAAGAAGAAGGGTTGAGAAGAGACAAGAGTGTAGAAAGACGTACCTCATTCACCATCGGTTTGAAGTCGAGTATCTTTGGGCCGACCTGAGAGAGTTTCAGGTCACCTTCAGTTGGGTAGTCTCCTTCAGGCCATATTGGAAGATGGCGCTGATGAATCGGGGGTAGGGAACCCATGGATGTCTGTCAGCGACGGTGTCCACCCTTAGAACTAGGTCATCATAGATAATCGATGCCCAGTCTATGTTGAGACCTTTCAGCAGTGCATAACCCATTGCTTGCTGAGGTTTAGCGGCTTGGTCAGAGGAGCCGCTCTTTGCATTCATACAGCTGATAAGATGAGCGAAGATGAAATTCATCTCGCTGGGCATTTTCGATTTCTTGATAATCGTCAGCTTCTTCTCGGCCTTCATGTCTCTGCCGATTTCCCATACATAGCCCATTTCATCGAAAAATGCAATGATGGCTTCCCTGTCTGAGTTTTTCTTATGGTCAGGGAGGGGAACGAATGGTTTTTCCTTGGTAGCGATGGGAAGGCTGAGAGCTTTGCGGATAATGGCAGGGGTGATCTTCATCGTGCCATATTAGATGTCGCAGAGGATGAAATTGATTGTTTTGGAGGGGTCTTTGGCTGAAGGTAGTTGAGAGTGTCTGGCTGAGTACCAGAATTGTGAGAGCAAGAGCTGATGAGCAGGAGGTGTTATGGTCAGGGCTGTGGAGATGCAGCAATTTTTTAGGAAATTCACAGCATCATCTAGATGTGTGACTTGCTTTCGAGGAGGAAACTCAAAAAGCGCATAGAGGTTGTTCACCTTAGTCCAATCCAGTTTGTCAAGGGCAAACTTGACTTGAGGAGCCTTGAGGATGTCCACTTCCTTAGAATCAGCGGAGATGTTCTAAGCGGTAGCAGGAATGTCAGATGAAGCCATTTCTCTGTATTATCAGTTCAACCAAAGATGTTAACAAATAAGAATAATCTTAATGTGGAAAGAATTTCCATTAAGATGGTTCAAATTTTATTCATTTCATTCAGACACAAATGTCTTAATGAAGATTAGGGTTTTTCTTGATTTTAAGAAATGAAATATAAAACCCATTTATTCTTGTTATCCAGTTTTCTATGAAGAAATAGATTCTGGAAAAACGAATGTGTGAAGAACAAGTTTAAGATTTTCGCATTTAAACTTGAAGAACAACCATGAAATGGTTGTGTTCATAAAATCATGAATGAAAATGATTTCATTTTAAGAAGTTATTTTGTTTGATCTTGTTAAAACAAAGAGTAGATCAGAAACAAGTTAGTTGCATTCGGTAAATAATAAGAACATATTAACCTTGATGTTTGATGAAGAAGATGATGAACAGTTCTTGAAGATTTTGAAATCACAAATGCAATAGTGAATTCTTTCTTGCGGAAGAAGATTGATCGCGTAAAAGAAAAATATAAACAAAGAATTTGTTTATATAGAGAGATTAGAGAGAGAAAATCTTGAGCGGGAAAAGATTTTCATCATGACACGGCCACGTGTTTGCATTTGATTGGAAGTATGAACGAGACGTGCAAACGTGTGTCAGGAAGAGAAAACGTGTCGGGGTTTTATCCGTTGCAATGACGTCACAGTTGTCCTTTCATATTCTTGGTTGTCTCTGAGGTTTTGAAAAACTCAGGGACTCTTTTGAAAACATGAAGCACTGAATGAAAATATTCAGCGATGGTTTTAAGAAATTTCAAAATATCGCTGTTAAGGAAGAGATATTCAGCGATGCATTTTGTTTTGAAATCTTGCATTTTCATGCGATTGTCAGAGAGAGAAAAACATACCTTGATATCAGTTAATCAAGTTTATTCAGAGAGAAGATGATAGAATGGGTTATACAAGTTGATTTTATCCTATCGCTGATCAATGTGAACCGCTGAAGATTTTATCCTTCAAAGTTCAGCATTCCAAGCTCGCTGATGAGAAAGTTGAATCTTGTCTCATCAAGAGGTTTGGTAAATAAATCAGATAACTGATAATCAGTTGGGATAAAATGAAGTTCTATATCACCATTCATCACATGATCTCTGATAAAATGATATATGATTTCTATATGTTTGGTCTTTGAATGTAGTACTGGATTGTTTGCTATAGCGATGGCACTTGTGTTGTCGCAATAGATTGGAATTTTGGAGAGCTGAAGATCATAGTCTAGTAGCTGATTTCTCATCCACAAGACTTGAGAACAACAGCTTCCAGCAGCTACATATTCAGCTTTAGCTGTGGAAGTGGACACTGAATTTTGCTTTTTACTTGTCCAACTTACCAGCTTTCCACCCAGAAGCTGACATCCTCCTGTGGTGCTTTTCCTATCCATTTTGCAACCTGCAAAATCACTATCTGAATAGGCGGTTAGATCGAATCCTGAATCTTTGGGATACCAAAGACCTAGATTCGCTGTACCCTTAAGATATCGAAAAATTCGCTTTACAGCTTTCATATGAGATATCTTAGGTTCAGCTTGATATCGTGCACACAAGCATGTTGCAAACATAATATCGGGTCGGCTAGCTGTAAGATACAATAGTGAGCCGATCATCCCACGGTACAGCGAGACATTGACAGGAACACCCTTAGTGTCCTTATCAAGTGTCAGCGGTGGTGCCATAGGGGTTTTCATAGTTGAACTTTCAGTTAAGTCGAATTTCTTCAGCATATCTTTAACATACTTTCCCTGAATGATAAAAGTTCCTTTTTCAGTTTGCTTAATCTGAAGACCAAGAAAATATGTTAGTTCACCCATCATGCTCATTTTATACTCATCTTTCATTCTATCAGCGAAACGAGTACAAAGCTCAGGGTTAGTAGAACCAAATATAATGTCATCAACATATATTTGAACTAGAATGATATGACCTTTCACTTTTCTAAAAAATAGAGTTTTGTCAATCTTACTTCGCTCAAATTTTTCAATATGGAGATAAGTGGAAAGAGTGTCATACCATGCACATGGAGCTTGCTTCAAGCCATAAAGTGCCTTATCCAGTTTATAAACATAACCTGGACGCTTAGAATCTGAGAATCCTGGAGGTTGTTCCACGTACACTTCTTCATTCAGCTTTCCATTCAGAAACGTTGACTTAACATCCATCTGATGTACTTTGAAGTTTTTGTGTACAACATATGCTAAGAATAGACGAAAAGATTCAAGTCTTGCTACTGGAGCAAATGTTTCGTCATAATCTATACCTTCCTCTTGTCTGTATCCCTGAGCAACAAGTCGAGCTTTGTTGCGGGTTATAGTACCATGTTCGTCCAACTTGTTTCGATAGACCCATTTAGTGCCTATTACTGTTTTATCAGATGGTCTCTGAACAAGTTTCCAAACTTTGTTTCTTTCGAATTCAGTCAGCTCTTCTTGCATGGCGATGACCCAGTTTGGATCTTTGAGGGCATCATCTACTTTCTTTGGTTCAGTTAGTGAAATAAAATTTACAAATAAACAAATATTACCTGCACTTCGTCGAGTCTGAATCCCAGCGTTTGGATCACCAAGAATTTGATCAATTGGGTGATTTATAGTCCATCGCTGAGCCGGAGCGTGAGACGCTGACTCAACTTGAACTGGAGGAGCTGAAGATGAAGCTTCAGCGACGTCGGGAATATCAGCCAAGAGAGGAATGGATGCAATTGTCATTATATTCACTGATTGCTGAGAGGTAGATGGAATGTCTGAGACATTTGGTTCAGCGTTAGGTATAGTGTTTATAGGAACAGCTGAGACCCAAGAAGTTTCAGATTCACTATTCTGCATATATGGAATGATAGGAGGACTATCATCTTCTACTGGATGAGCATGCGTAGTGGGAATATCTTGTGAATCACCAAGATGAGAAAACATCCATTGATTCAGTTCTTCATTATCAGCGGACGGTTTAGAGTTCGCTGAACGGGATTCGTCAAACGTGACGTGAATAGTTTCTTCTACAGTTTGTCTTCTTCGATTGAAAACTCTGAAGGCTTTGGAAACTGAGGAGTATCCAAGAAAGATTCCATCATCAGCCTTAGGATCAAACTTTCCAAGAGCATCTTTGTTGTTCAGTATAAAACACTGACATCCAAAGATGTGAAGAAAGCTGATTGAAGGCTTTCTCCCATGAAATAGTTCATAGGCTGTCTTTTTGAATCTTTTGACTATCAGCGACCTGTTTTGCGTAAAACAAGCAGTGTTGACAGCTTCTGCCCAAAACTGAGTAGGCAAGTGAGAATCGCTGAGCATTGAACGTGCAGCTTCAATAATTGTTCTATTTCTTCTTTCAACGACTCCATTTTGTTGCGGTGTTCTCACTGAAGAAAAGTTGTGAGAAATACCCTTGCTCTCAAGGAAGGAATCAAGAGAACTATTTTTGAATTCAGTCCCATTATCACTCCTTATTGAGCGAACGGTCAGATTGTTCAGGGTTTCCATCTTCCGAACAAAGGTGATGAGTTCTTCAGGGGTGTCACTCTTAGAACGGAGAAACATTACCCAAGTGAAGCGAGAGAATTCATCAACTATGACCAGCGTATATTTCTTTCCAGCGATGGATTGTTTGTTAACAGGGCCAAACAAATCCATATGGAGTAGTTGTAGAGGAGATGACTGTTACGTGCGAAATGTGTGTTTTAATCGCAGTGGGTTGCAAACTGTCCACAGTGGGAAGTGCAAGTGTACACTGTCCACTATGATCGTCACAGCAAGTAATAGTTGGTAAAATACCAGAATCGAATCCACAGAGACTGGACAATCAAGACAATACGGTTCTCATAAGCTCCTTTTACAAGTTTCAACTAGAGAGGAAAATAATACTTTGGTTTGGTTTGGTAAAATAGCTACTTGAAACGATTTACTAAATGCTAAAAAGGAGGAATGTAGGTTGGATTTTCCCTAAATTTTATCTCAAATACTCGGTCCTTAGAGTGATCCTCGTATTCGTGGTGGACATTTTCGCTAGAAAAGCCCGGTTACAAAATACTCACACCGTTAGATAAAAATCCCATACTCTTAGTACTTGTTGTTTTGTCAATGGTAATCTCTAAATGGACCTTTTCAGGCCTCGATGGAATGTGTAGAGACAAATACTCTAAGTGTTTTTAATACACAAATTAGCTTGCCTACTACTCCAGTGGGCAAAGATTAACTCACTGTGCCGACCTCACTTTCGTAAGTGTCAAAAGAATTCTTTCGAATCCCCTAGCATCATTCAAGCTCGTGTCACTGCGCTCTACTTATTTCTAAGTTAAGAACTAGACTTTAGATCCTTGCAAGTGATCAGCTTGTTCGCATCCTTGGGTAAATATTGAGAATGAAAGACCAAAACAACAAATATTCTAAGTATAAAGATTACTCAAGCATTTTTGATAAAATCCAGGTACTTCTCCTTCCTACATCCCAAAGGATGTTTAGCCTAACATTTCCGAAGTAAAGAAAACAAAAGATGAAGATTTGCACATAATAAAACTGAAAGTGATTTGAATTAACTGCTCACAGTGGGGAACGAGAAGTCGTCCCTGCACTGTGTAATACGAACTACAATTTAAACTAAGAAAGTAAATTACTGAAAATTAAAGCTAGTTACTGCAGTAAATAAAAGACTAAAGCTAATGTGGTAGTTGAGAGAATTTGAGACTAAAAGTATTCAAGGGTGAAAACCAAGCATGCATTTAATGGCACCCAAGTGCTCCTTTATATACTAGGAGAAGGAGTTGGGTATTACACAAAAGAGGTGGGTCTTCCAATGGGTAAAGACTGCTGAGTTGTGGCAGAGTTCAGCTCCTTGTGCAATTCTTTTATCCAATGGTCCCTTCTCCAAGTCAATCTCCAAGTACAAAGAGGTGTACTTGATGCTATCTTCAATGAGAACTACCTTGTACTTCTCCAGCCATTTCTCTGCCATATGAACCTTCCTCCTCCAGAAAATTAGATCCCAACTAAAAGTTTCTTTTTGATTTCTTTTTGATCAGCTCGAAGAGTGGGGAACCGGAGTGGGCACTGTATACGTCACTGCGGATGAAAAATCGAGAAAACACCCAAAACTTCCCCAAATAATTTATTAAAGACCATGGTTCACTCCTTTTGCTCGTTTTCGTAAATCATACCAAGAATGGGGGTTTTTAGAAGTGAAATGGCTAAAATTGACAAAATAAAGTGGAAAATAAATGGAAATAATAACTCTAAAAATAGAGTTATCACAACCTCAAACTTAAATCATTACTTGTCCCCAAGTAATAAAAAGAAAGAAATAAAATGAAACACAATGCATAAAAGGTCTTTGATGGACTTACATATTTCTTGACTTGAATGGGCGTTGATCTCCTTCCTTCGATACTTCCTTCGGTTCCAAACTTTGAAAATTTCACTTTTGTGTTTGACGAAACCTTTCCCTTGTTTACCTTTTGATCAATAGGGCTTTCTTGGGTTTGAAGGGTTTATGGCTTTGAATCTTTTCCCAAGGGTTTTGGCAAAAATTTCCAAACATGGACCGAAGATCTCGCTTTGAGATTTTTATTTCAAGAAGTGGGTGTTTAGTATTTTGCTATGATAAGAACGTACACTTTCAGGCTTTATTTGGGTATAATGAGTATGGCTATTTTTTTGTGAGGGTGGGTATTCTGATGGTCCAGAATAGGCACACCATCAATTTTGTTAGTGCTACTCCTATTTTCTTCTGTTTTTGTATTTTTGTGTTTTCTCTTTTTTTTTTGGAGGGGGGTACGGCTTACCCACCTCAAACTTGGACTTCACAGTGTCCTCACTGTGAGCAAACTGGAGGTCACTCTGGAAGTTCCCACCTCAAACTTAAAATCTCACAGTGTCCCCACTGTGACATTGAGTTAATGAACAAAGGTGGTGGTTTGGGGGTACAAAACGGATCGTGTTTGGATGCGAAAAATGGCCTATATCATTTCACGGGACAAGTTGAGATTTGTACTTACAAAAGTGACCTTTTAAGTCGGAAGCCGAAAGTTGTACCTTGAAATGGAAACGAGGTCAAACAAGCATTCAAACAATCAATATGTTAGTACCCAAAAGTACCTACCTACCGGTAGGATTTTCATGCATCGATATTTAAAAAGTTAAAACAGCAAATAGTGTCAATGCCTAGCCATAGGCACAAAAAGATCAACCAAACAAAATAAAATTGTTTTTGGTGAGCAAAAGAGCGAAACCATTGTTTTAAAAACAAACCATTCACGGGGTTTGGGTGGCTTGCGGTGACAGATCCGCATCATCATCATCGAACTCATCCTCACTGTCATTAACCGGGCAGATATCTTTCGGGAATTCTGGTAGCTGAGCAGCTAGCATTGGGTTGGCCTCTTTCATCATCAGGCCCGTCACCTCATCTCGTTCTCTTGTATACATCCAAAATTTCTGCGTGGCCCGGTTCTGGTATCGCTGCTCACTTTCCAGCAACTCGATCCTGTATGTGAGCTTCTTTAAAGCTGCCAAAATCTCTCCCATTTGGTTGCTTGATGATCCGGCCTCGGTTGAATGGAGTGGGGTACCCTTCTTCCCCACAGTGGGCACTTCAGTGCCCACTATGTGCTCGTCGGCTATTCGCACATTGGGCTGTACCTGGGCAGGCTCAACAGACGGGCCTCCTATCTCTCTTCTCATCTTCTTAATTGTCTGAATACTGATGTTTTTCGTGGAAATGATCCACTGGTCTTCTTCAGCTGTGGGCACTCCGGCATCTATTAGCAATAGTGTAATAAGGCAAGGAAGGGGTAGGATTACCTTGGTTCGTGTTCTGGCCTGATGGATGGCACCATGCATTATGATTCCCAGATTGATCTTCTTTTTAGTGAGAACGCAGTAAAGCATGGCACACTTATGCATGGAGAGAGTCGTGTCGTGCGATGTTGGGGCCACCGAGGCCCTTAGGAATTGGAACCACACAGCAGCCTCAGTGGTGAGGCTGCCAGCATATAGACACCTTCTTTGGCCATCCTGATTCCATGGCCTTCCCTCAACTGCTATTTCTTTTAAAATCAATTCCTCATCAGCCGGAGTCATCTTTGCCAGGAACTGTCCGAAAGCACAAGGTTCCGGAGCTCCTCTACCTAACACTCGGTTTATATTGCCTGGAGTAAAGTCCACAACCTTTCCTCTGATCTTAACAAATGATTCTTTGGCTTGGGAGGCCTCAGCATAAAATTCTCGGACTAATGATGCATTAGCGCGGCGATTGGCAGTGGCAATGGTTGCCCAATCTTGCGCTACAAGTTTATCTTTGACAAAGGGATTTGCTTCTACAAAGTCGGGGTCGAAACCCCTCTCTAAATTCAACTTCCGAGTGCAAATACACTCAAAGTGGGTTCTAGCAGCTGGGGAAGTGAATTGCCTCGGTATCCCACTAGGGGCATGAGCAGTCCCCACAGTGGACAGATGTGGATTTTCAGAAAGGTTTTGTTCACTTCCCGTATTAGTATCACTAGAAGAAGAACTTAAAGAGGGTTCGATACCCTTACCTTTCCTCGACGCTTTTCTTTTTGGTTTTGCAGACGATGCCTTCTTGGATGCACCAGATCGTGTAACCATTCCCCTGTTCCTCTGGAGTGCTCTGGTTGGGGTTTCTTCACTGTGGGCAGTGGTGTGGACATCCTCCACACTATCAGCATTTTTGTTCTGGGGAATGTCTAATGTCTGAGCCTGCTCCTTAATCTTCTTCTGTCTTTCTTCTTCCTCACGAGCCAAACACTCCTCCTCTGCTTGTTTCTTTTTCTGCTCGAATATCCTTGCTTCTTCATCCTTCTTTCGTTCTTCCTCTTTCAATCGCTCCTCCTCCTCTCTAGCCAATCTTGCGGCTTCTTCCCTCCTCAATCTCTCTTCCTCCTCTCTTTTGATTCTTTCTTCTTCTTCCTTTCTGATTCTTTCTTCTTCCTCTCGACGCCTCCTCTCGACCTCTTCCTTTCTTTTTCTAATGGCTTCCATTTTCTGTTTGAACTCCTCTGCTAACCGTCTCTCTTCTTCTTCGGCTAGAAGTGTCTCAGTCTCGAAATGGGTGATACTGTTGTCTGAGACTTGCGATGATGAAGTAGCTTTTGGGCTTTCGTGCTTTGAAGAACCCTCGTCGACTGCACCGGAGATGATCGGGTTTTCGCCGGAGACCGGTGGCGGTTCGTTCAGGTCATTGGTGACGGCTTCCGGTGGTTGTTCCTCGGCGGTCCTGCGGCGGACGGCCGCACGTGTGAGTGCATCGGGGTTGGTGTTCATTCTCTTGGTTCTTGCCATTTTTAGGGTTTTGGAAGGGTTTTGCTGGTGGGTTTTTCGTAGAGAGAGAAATGAAGAAGAGAAAGTTTGTTGGGTAAATTTTGGAAGCAAAGGAGGTTAAGGTGGTTTTTGGAAATGTTTTCTTTTCAAAATTGGGGGGAAACCGCCGGTTTTAGGAGAGAGGGAGAGGATTGACAATGATAGCTTTGCTTGGGAAATGATGAACTATGACACCATGGCCTAAAAGTAGACTTGATGGCAGCAAAATGTGAAAGCTTGTCAGCATTGGGCCCCAAAAATAGTCCTTTCATTCGTCAGGTGGGGAGTGGGGAGCGCAGTGACCTGAGCCTTCCCCACTGCAAAGTACTTTCCTTGATTTTTCTTCAAAAGGTGGCACGTTCTTCTACACACATTAAAACAAACTACCATGCAGAATTAAAAAGACCAAAAATAATAAAAAGACAACAAATAAGTGAAATAAAATATTTACAAACGGTTGTGAATTTCTCTAACCATAGCGAGGCGGAGAGTGGGCAGGGATGTGGGCACTTTCATGCAAAAAATGCTTTACCCTTTGCCCATTGACTTTAAAGGTTTGACCCGATTGTGTGGATTTCAACTCCACTGTTCCGAAATGACTCACCTTGACAATGGTGTATGGTCCCGTCCATCTTGATTTAAGTTTACCTGGAAAGAGTTTGAGACGAGAATTGAACAATAGTACCTGTTGTCCTTCCATGAACTCCCTATGGTTGATTCGACGATCGTGCCACATCTTGGTCTTTTCCTTGTACAACTTTGCATTCTCATAGGAGTGATATCGCAACTCCTCTAGCTCATGTATTTGCAGACTCCTTTTGATTCCCGCGGCATCCTCACTCATGTTAAGCTCTTTAAGGGCCCAGAACGCCTTGTGCTCTAATTCAATCGGTAAATGGCAAGCTTTGCCAAAAACTAATTTGAATGGAGACATTCCCAGAGGAGTTTTATAGGCTGTTCGATAGGCCCAAAGAGCATCATCGAGTTTGATTGACCAATCTTTACGGTGTGGCTTAACAACTTTTTCCAAAATTCCCTTGATCTCACGATTTGAAAGCTCGGCCAACCCATTGGTTTGTGGGTGGTATGCGGTGGCCACTCTATGATGAATATCATATTTAGCAAGAACCGAGGCCATGACTTTGTTTACAAAATGGGTGCCTTCGTCACTAATTAATGCTCGTGGTGTTCCGAAGCGAGTGAATATATTTTTGTGTAAGAACTTCACCACAGTGTTAGCATCATTGGAGTGACAAGCAATGGCTTCTACCCATTTTGAAACATAATCTACCGCAACCAAGATGTAAAAGTTATTGTTGGAATTTGGAAAAGGTCCCATAAAATCTATCCCCCATACATCAAAAAGTTCGACCTCTAGAATGTTGTTAAGAGGCATTTCATTTCTTTGCGATATATTCCCCGTACGTTGACATTGCTCACAATTTTTCACGAATTCAAATGAGTCTTTAAAAACAGTGGGCCAAAAGAATCCACTTTGCAAAATTTTTGCTGCGGTACGGTTTCCACCGAAGTGGCCACCGTAGTGGGATGTGTGACAACCATGGAGTATTTGATGTTGTTCACTCCCATGGACACAACGCCTTAATATTTGGTCCGCCCCTATCTTGTACAAGAAGGGATCGTCCCAAACGTATTGTCGTGTGTCGTGTAAAAATTTCTTGAATGGTTGTCCACTCATCCCGTGGGGCTTAAATCCACTTGCTAAAAAGTTTGCAATATCAGCATACCAAGGAGTTTCATTATGATGTTGCGCAGATAATAATTGTTCATCGGGAAAAGTTTCTTTTACCGGAGTGGGGTCAGGAGTGGGGTCAACAGTGCCCACTGTCTTCTCGAGCCTGGACAGATGATCAGCAACCTGATTGCTTGTTCCTTTTCTGTCGACGATCTGGAGGTCAAATTCCTGCAGCAACAGCACCCATCTGATCAACCTCGGTTTAGAGTCAGCCTTGTTGATCAAATATTTTATGGCTGCGTGATCGGTGTGTACTATGACCTTTGCTCCAATTAAGTAAGACCTGAAACGATCAAAAGCAAAAACTACTGCAAGTAGTTCTTTTTCGGTTACAGTGTAGTTGATTTGAGCCTCGATCAAAGTCTTGCTTGCATAGTATATTGGATGAAAAATCTTATCTTTTCGTTGGCCTAGTACTGCACCTATAGCCCAATCGCTGGCGTCACACATGACTTCAAATGGGAGTGACCAGTCAGGAGTGGTCACTATGGGTGCAGTAACTAAGGCATTTTTGATTATTTCAAATGCGTTTCTACATTCTTTGGTAAAAACAAACTCTCTTTCATGTTGCAGCAGGTTACATAGGGGTTTAGTTATTTTGGAAAAATCTTTTATGAACCTCCTATAGAAACCTGCGTGACCTAAAAAACTGCGAATGCCTTTTACCGTTGTGGGCTCGGGAAGTTGGGAGATTACTTCTAGTTTTGCTTCATCAACTTCCAAACCCTTTTTCGACACAAGATGACCCAAAACGATGCCCTCTTCGACCATGAAATGACATTTTTCCCAATTTAGAATAAGGTCGTGGGTTTCACATCTCACCAAACTTTTTTCTAGATTCCTCAAACAGTTATCAAATGATGTGCCGATCACAGAAAAATCGTCCATAAAAACTTCTATGGTATCTTCTATCATATCAGTAAAAATGGCCATCATACAGCGTTGAAAAGTAGCGGGAGCATTACATAAACCAAAAGGCATTCTCCGGAATGCAAAAGTACCATATGGACAAGTAAAGGTGGTCTTTTCTTGGTCTTCGGGTGCGATGTGGATTTGGTTATATCCGGAGTATCCATCTAGAAAACAATAAAATTCCTTTCCCGCTAATCTATCAAGCATTTGATCAATAAAAGGTAACGGGAAATGGTCTTTCTTTGTTGCTAGATTCAGTTGCCTATAATCCATGCATATTCTCCATCCCGTAACAGTCCTAGTTGGAATGAGTTCGTTCTTTTCATTTCTGACCACTGTTGTTCCTCCCTTTTTAGGGACACATTGAACGGGGCTCACCCAACTACTACTGGCAATGGGATAGATAATACCGGCATCTAACCATTTCAAGACTTCTTTCTTAACTACCTCCTTCATGATGGGGTTCAACCTTCTTTGGGGTTGGACTTTCCCCGGGTGGTCATTCTCCAAGTTAATCTTATGTTGACATAAAGAGGGGCTAATCCCTCGAATGTCCGCTATGGTCCAACCAATTGCTCCCTTATGCTTTATCAACAAATCAATCAGAAGTTGTTCTTGTTTCTCACTAAGTTTGGAAGAGATAATGACGGGAAGTTTATTATCCTTAGCGAGATAAGCATACTTTAAATGGGAAGGCAATGGTTTAAGCTCTAACTCGGGAGGTTGTTCTATTGAAGGGGATTGAACATCTCTATCCTTGAAGTCCAGAGGTTCAAAAGCTGCAACCATTTTATTACACTCATCCTTAAAAGTGTCATTACTCTCTGATTCAGAGTGCTCACTGTCAATCCCCACTGTGGGAACTGTACTCCCCACTGTGGGCAAATTGCCAAAATTGTGGGTTTCATAAATCGAACTTAAGGCAAAACAATCTCCGGTGTCTATATATTTGAGAGATTTGAAAACATTAAAAGTTACCTCTTGGTCATTAACTCGCATCGTGAGTTCTCCTTTGTGCACATCGATCAAAGTACGTCCGGTTGCAAGAAACGGACGTCCTAAGATGATTGGGATTTCTTTATCGGCCTCATAATCTAAAACAAGAAAATCGGCGGGGAAGATAAATTTATCCACTTGGACCAAAACGTCTTCTATTTTTCCCTTGGGGTAGGCAATGGATCGGTCGGCTAGTTGTAATGTCACGGTTGTGGGTCTAGCCTCTCCAATCCCTAACTTGTTAAAAATGGACAAAGGCATCAAGTTGACACTAGCTCCTAAATCACAGAGTGCTTGCCCTACTTCTTGTCCTCCTATAATGCATGGAATGGTGAAACTACCCGGGTCTTTCAACTTAGGTGGAATCTTGCTTGTTAGGAGGGCACTACATTCTTCGGTCAAAGCCACAGTTTCAAATTCACCCAACTTCCTCTTTTTGTTCAAAATATCTTTTAAGAATTTAACATAGCTTGGCATCTGCTCGAGAGCTTCTACCAAGGGTATGTTAATGTGAAGTTGCTTAAAAATGTCTAAGAATTTTTTAAACTGAACATCGACATTTTTAGGCTTCATTCTTTGAGGAAATGGAATGTTTCGTGGGTCAATCTGAGTTTGCTGTGGTATTGGCTTTGGAACAGTAGTCTTTGGGACAGGTCCAAAAGTGGGAAGGTCAGGGATGTCGGTCCCCACTGTGGGGATCACAGTGACTTGAGGAGTGCCCACTGAGGTGCTCACAGTGGGTTTTTGAGGCGAATCATCAGATTCAAAAATGATATTTTTCAGATCCTTTCCACTCCTTAAAGTTATGGACTTGACATGTTCTGGTCCTTTTCCTATCACTCTAGCTTGCTCGGTATCACTCGGTAACGTTCCTGGTGGTCTATTCTTAACTTCAACGGCTAGCTGTCCTACTTGGGTCTCTATATTCCTAATGGCTGCTTGGGTTTGATTCATAAAACCTTTGAGAATCGACTCGATCGATTGTTGAGCCTCAGCTGGTTGGTTGGATCGTGGTTGGTATGGTTGTGGGGACTGCCCACTGTGATGTGGGGATTGCCCACTGTGATGTGGGGATTGCCCACTGTGATGTTGCTGAAATCCCGGGGGATTGTATGGTCTTTGCTGGATGTGACTCGGTCCTTGGGGTTGGAGTCCTTGATTACCGGACCAAGAGAAATTCGGATGATTTCTCCAACCTGGATTATAAGTCTGCGAATAAGGGTTGTTCCTTTGGTTGGTCCCTATGACATTAACAGATTCGGGGTTTGCTGGACAATAGTCGAAAACATGCTCCTCTCCACAAAGGGAGCAGTTATCAGCGAGATGGGTTGCGGAATTGACTTGGCCTCGATTTTGATTTAAAACGATTTTTGTCAAGGCCACTAATTGTGCATTCATGGTTTTGAGTGCTTCGGAATCTATGGTGTTGGTCTTAGACATGGGTGCTCTCGGATTTGACCATTCGGTATTGTTGTTGGACACTTTTTCTAAGATTTGATATCCTTCGTTGTAAGTCATACTCGTAAATGTTCCACCGGCTGTTGCATCTAAGATGATTTTGGCTGCATTGGAAAGACCATTGTAAAAGGTCTCCAATTGGATGCAATGTGGGATGCCATGATGTGGGCACTTTCGAAGTAAATCTTTAAATCGTTCCCATGCATCCGAAACAGCCTCATCTTCCTCTTGTCTAAATAAAATTATATCATTTCGAAATCTAACATTCCTTGTTGGAGGAAAGTATTTTTGCAAAAATCTATCGGCAAGTTCTTGCCAAGTGGTTATCGAGTGAGGTGCATGTGCGTTCAGCCAAGATTTTGCTTTGTCCCTTAATGAAAAAGGGAAAAGCCTTAGTCTTAATGCCTCATCACTAACACCTTGCAATTGAAAGGAATCGGTCATTTCTAAAAAAGATTTTAAGTGCGAGTGCGGATCCTCAGATGGCGATCCTCCAAATTGACCCATGGCTTGGATCATTTGAAACATCACCGGTTTGAGTTCAAAATGCGTTGCAACAATATTGGGTCTCAAAATTCCGGAGCTTAAATCACCAACTCCGGAAGTAGCATAGTCCCGTATTTTTCGATCTTTGTTATCGGCAATCGTGATTGTGGTCTCCACTATAGGTGGCGGTACTGCAGCCATGTTCACAGTGGGGATCACAGGAGGTTGTCGATTTGTTTTCTTGCTTCTTCGTGTTTTTCGCAACGTTTTTTCTATTTCGAGATCTATTGGAACCAAATGTTCGAGTTGTCGCCGTGGCATACAATACGAACAGCTTAGAAAAACTAGTTACTCGGGCTCGAACAAAAACTAATGTCTTGAGATTTAAAATCACGCCAGTCCCCGGCAACGGCGCCAAAAACTTGTTACGTGCGAAATGTGTGTTTTAATCGCAGTGGGTTGCAAACTGTCCACAGTGGGAAGTGCAAGTGTACACTGTCCACTATGATCGTCACAGCAAGTAATAGTTGGTAAAATACCAGAATCGAATCCACAGAGACTGGACAATCAAGACAATACGGTTCTCATAAGCTCCTTTTACAAGTTTCAACTAGAGAGGAAAATAATACTTTGGTTTGGTTTGGTAAAATAGCTACTTGAAACGATTTACTAAATGCTAAAAAGGAGGAATGTAGGTTGGATTTTCCCTAAATTTTATCTCAAATACTCGGTCCTTAGAGTGATCCTCGTATTCGTGGTGGACATTTTCGCTAGAAAAGCCCGGTTACAAAATACTCACACCGTTAGATAAAAATCCCATACTCTTAGTACTTGTTGTTTTGTCAATGGTAATCTCTAAATGGACCTTTTCAGGCCTCGATGGAATGTGTAGAGACAAATACTCTAAGTGTTTTTAATACACAAATTAGCTTGCCTACTACTCCAGTGGGCAAAGATTAACTCACTGTGCCGACCTCACTTTCGTAAGTGTCAAAAGAATTCTTTCGAATCCCCTAGCATCATTCAAGCTCGTGTCACTGCGCTCTACTTATTTCTAAGTTAAGAACTAGACTTTAGATCCTTGCAAGTGATCAGCTTGTTCGCATCCTTGGGTAAATATTGAGAATGAAAGACCAAAACAACAAATATTCTAAGTATAAAGATTACTCAAGCATTTTTGATAAAATCCAGGTACTTCTCCTTCCTACATCCCAAAGGATGTTTAGCCTAACATTTCCGAAGTAAAGAAAACAAAAGATGAAGATTTGCACATAATAAAACTGAAAGTGATTTGAATTAACTGCTCACAGTGGGGAACGAGAAGTCGTCCCTGCACTGTGTAATACGAACTACAATTTAAACTAAGAAAGTAAATTACTGAAAATTAAAGCTAGTTACTGCAGTAAATAAAAGACTAAAGCTAATGTGGTAGTTGAGAGAATTTGAGACTAAAAGTATTCAAGGATGAAAACCAAGCATGCATTTAATGGCACCCAAGTGCTCCTTTATATACTAGGAGAAGGAGTTGGGTATTACACAAAAGAGGTGGGTCTTCCAATGGGTAAAGACTGCTGAGTTGTGGCAGAATTCAGCTCCTTGTGCAATTCTTTTATCCAATGGTCCCTTCTCCAAGTCAATCTCCAAGTACAAAGAGGTGTACTTGATGCTATCTTCAATGAGAACTACCTTGTACTTCTCCAGCCATTTCTCTGCCATATGAACCTTCCTCCTCCAGAAAATTAGATCCCAACTAAAAGTTTCTTTTTGATTTCTTTTTGATCAGCTCGAAGAGTGGGGAACCGGAGTGGGCACTGTATACGTCACTGCGGATGAAAAATCGAGAAAACACCCAAAACTTCCCCAAATAATTTATTAAAGACCATGGTTCACTCCTTTTGCTCGTTTTCGTAAATCATACCAAGAATGGGGGTTTTTAGAAGTGAAATGGCTAAAATTGACAAAATAAAGTGGAAAATAAATGGAAATAATAACTCTAAAAATAGAGTTATCAATGACACTGAAGAAACTTGCTTTGATTTAAAGCTTGCTTTGGTCTGCTTCCCTTTTTCACACGCTGAACATAAAGACTCTTTGGCGTATGAATGCTGAGGTAGACCAGTGACTAACTCTTTTGATGAAAGAGTGTTCAGTGTCTTGAAATTTAGATGAGATAACCTCTTATGCCATAGCCAGTTGACATCAGATGAGGCCTTTGAGAAGAAACAGGAGTTCTCAGTGGTTGTTGAGTCCATGTTTATTGCATAAACATTTTCCAAACGATAACCGCTGAGAGCTATCTTCTCCTTTTTGTCAGCGACAAAGCATGATTCCTTAGTAAAGATTACTTTGTTATCCATGTCGCAAAGCTGACTGATGCTTAGAAGATTATGCTTCAGCCCTTCAACATACGCGACTCTTCTGAAGGAGGTTGTACCATTTGAAAGTACACCTTACCCTCGGGTATGTCCTTTTCCATTTCCACCGAAAGTCACAGAGGGACCCTTCTCTTCCTTGTATTCAGCGAGCAGGCTTTTCTTTCCAGTCATGTGTCTATAGCATCCGCTATCGAGATACCAGATACCCTTCTTAACCTGCAAAACAAAGGAAGATTAGTTTTTCTTGGGTACCCAGTTTACCATGTATACACATTTGTCAGTGGAAGTACTTGGAATGGAAAATTCAGCAGTCTTCGCAGCATTTGAAGATTCAGCTTTGTCTTTCTTCACTTTGGTTAATTTCTTAACTTCAGTGGTAGGATTCACCTTGACCTGATTTGCACCAGGGTTGGTCTTCTTTGCCTTGGGGGCAATCTTCACCTTAGCTATCTTTTTAGCTTTGGTGGCTGTGGGGCACTTACTAGCAATATGATCGGTAAGTCCACAGTGATAACATTTCCTATAACTATAAGTAGTTCTAGGACCATTTGAATGCTGAGCTTTTAATTTCGAATTAGAAGTGCCAGCACCAAGTAAACTATTGGTTTTAGAAATGGGACGAACATTCAGTTCTTCAGATTTCTTACCAAGGACATCCAATCTGAGTCTAGGAGTAGATCGCTGAATAGATCCAGAGATCTGCTTCCTTGATCCAGAGGGATGAGCCAATGAAGCTTTAGAGGCATTCAGCTTTGGTACTAAGGTACCCTTCTGAGGATTCTGGTAAATAATAATTCTTTTACCTTTGTCTTTAGAGACAGAGGTAGGTTTTGAATAAACCATTTTCTCCTTGCCTTTTGAGGAGGTAGGAGTTTCCTCAGGGATTGGTGTAATGGACGAGGAGCACTGAGAAGATGAAGTATCAGCGACTGAGGATACGAACGTTCCAAATTTAAGCATTGAACGCTCAGTGGTTGGTTTTGGTGTATCATATTTGTAACCCAAACCACGTTTATCACTCAGGGGAATCTGAGACTTTATTATCTCAGTGATCTTTGTTGAAGAATTACACCATCCTTCAACAGTAGCTTTTTCAGCCTTTAATGCAGCGATAGCTTCTGCTCGTTCGATTTTGACTAGCTGATTTAAATATACTTGATCTTTAAAGTCTTCTTCAATTTTAGAAAGCTTTTCTATTTGAAGGTGGCAATTTTTAAACTTTTCAGCGAGATCAAGATTTTGGTTTTCAACCACAGTTTTGCCGTTCATGGCTTCGTATAAACTTCTAGTCAAGAGATCGATCTTACGGAGACTATCAGCTTCATCAATATTTGCAATATTGGTAAAGAAAGAAGGTGATACCTGAATAGCAGATGTTGAAGTGGAGGGAATGTCTGAGCTTTCTTCCTCTTCTTCAATCTTGGCCATGAGACATAGATTTGCTTCATCATCTTCAGAGTCAGATGATGATGCTTCTTCATCAGAAGCAGCCCAATCATAGTCAGCCATCAGGCCTTTATTCTTCTTCTTAAAGCTTTTCAGCTTTGCATATTTTTCTTTCAGCTTTGAATATTTGTCATCTTTATTCCTTGGAACAAAGGGTTTCTTTGTAAAAGCTGAGGGTCTAGAAACTTTCTTAGACCTACACTCGTTAGCGAAATGTCATGTCTTTTCGCAGTTAAAACAAGTAGCAGTAGCCTTATCAACAAAAGCTGATGATCTAGGCTTGTCAGTTATGGAAAGAGGTTTGTTCTTTCTAAACATTTTCTTTTTGGCAAATCTCCTGAACCTCTTGGTTAGGAGAGCCAAAGATTCATCATCATCTGAATAATCAGAATCTGATGACCTTTCAGAGTTACTTTCTAACTCAGTGATAGTGACCGAGGGTCGCTGAGTAGAAGGTTCCTCTTAGATTAAAGCAACAGGGGTACTTTTGGAATCTTTTACAAGATTCTTCTTAAGATGGCTCGATTGCTCATGATTCAGCAACGTGCCATATAAGGTTGAAAGGGTCATTGATTTTAGATCCTTTGATAGCTTGAGACACATAGCATAATTGTCCCAGCTTTCAGGTAAACACTCTAGAAACTTTGTCAGTACTTCAAAGTTAGAATATTCCTTACCAACAGTTTTCAGATCTATAATTAAACAATTAAAACGTTGGTGAACTTCAGAGAGAGATTCATTCTTACCAGAAATGAGGCTTTCGTATTGTCTTACCAGGTTGATCTTTCTTGAGTCCTGGACTTCAGACGTTCCTTCACACTGAACACATATTGTGTCCCACGTGGCTTTTGATGTTTTCAGATTCATGACGGAATGGTACACTTCGTCAGGAAGCGCCATGGATAGTATGGATCTGGCTTTTGTATCTATGGCCACTTTCTTCTTATCTTCGTCAGTCCATTGAAAGATTTCCTTAGGTACCAGCCTTTCTGGAATAGCAGGTCTATTCTCAGCGGCTGGAACAGCAGCATCAATTCTTACAGGGATGAATGGACCATTTTCGAGATAGTAAGGCATAGTAGGGTCTACACCTTCTAAGAAGAGTGTCATCCTATTTTTCCATAAGTTGAAGTTATCTTTGGAAAATCTAGGGGGTTTAGCAAGAGAACCATTGTCTATATAATTTGTGTTTGTGTTGGTGGCCATTTTCAGATAATAGCAAGGACGAGAAATATCTTAGATTATATCTTGTTTATGAGATTAAACAAATCCGCTTTGATACCACTTGTTGGTCCCGAAGGCCTATACAAGTTTGTAGAAGGGGGGGGGGGTTGAATACAAACACACAGATTTTACTTTTCTAAATTGTTTATTGATAAATCATTAACAATTTACAGCTTGTTGCGGAAACAAGATTAAGGATAAACCTAAATCTAAACAAGTTGGAACACTAAGGTTTCTTGCACTAAGAGAGATAAGGAAATTACTAATAATAACCTATCTTGAGATAAGAGATTGAACTTGTCCAGAGTTAGCAAGTTACTTCAAAAGAAGTGGGTTCATCTCTTTATATACTGCATGCATTTAATGCAAGTCAGTATATACTTTACACATGTCATCAGCTGGTTGGTTGCATGTCATTGACCTTGGTTGACAACCTTAGTAGCCGCATGGATGAATAGTGTAGTATCAGAGTGGTTGTACGATTTCAGACAGTCGGAGGTTCTTTTCTGACATTTCGTACGGAGTCGTGCAAGGGGGGGTTAAGACAAAAGTACTTTGTACGGAGGACTTCATGATCAGCTTTTCGTTGATTCAGCGATTATCATTTTCTATTCAGTGAATGATAAAGTTCAGCGATAGCTGAAGTCTTGTACTTGATACTTCACGTTGAGTGGACAAATCTGAGTCTTCGCTGATCCGCATCAATTCATTAGGAGACTTGTCGCTGGTTCTTGAGCTTGATCTTCGACTTCAGCGTAGAACCTATGTTGACGTGAAACTTGTCTTCAGGGATCATAAGTAAACAACTAACTTATCAGCGATCATCATAATGACTGAACAGACTCAGCATTAATGGTGAACAGTTTCGCTGAATGTTTAATCTAAAGAGCGAGAGTTCCTATCAGCGGTACTGTAAGATCTTAGTACTTATCAGCGATAGTGAAACTCTGATACATATTGTTTACTTACAATTTTCACTAAGTATATAAGAGAGGGTCATTATCAAATCACTGAGGGTTTGGATCAACACATCCACTAATTGATGCACCTAAGTCCTAAGTGTTGGAATTACTCCAAAACACAACTTTGAATATATTGGAACGATAATGTACACAGGATACACAAATATATAGAGTACGAAGGGACACACCCCTTTAACTAAAAGACACAACCATTCTAAGGATGACAGTTAAATAACTGTCATCATAACCATAATTAACTAGTCGTTAATTTACTAACGGTCAACTACCAAAAACTGATGTAGAGTAACCATGCATAGCTTAAATTTAACACACCCCTTAAGCTAGCAATGGTTGAACTCTCAAATATCCTTTCATGACATTGAACATTCCTGATTGTAGAGCTTTTGTGAAACAATCCGCCAGTTGATCCTTTGATCCACAAAATTCAATTTTGACTTCACTGTTCGAAACTAATTCCCGTATAAAATGAAACTTGATCCGTATATGCTTTCTTTTACCATGAAAGACTGGATTTTTTGAAAGGGCAATAGCCGACTTGTTATCACAAAAGATTGTAGTAGGTTCTTCTTGCTTATGTTCTAACTCGCATAAGATGGCTCTCAACCATAAGGCTTGGCATCCAGCAACAGAGAGAGACATATATTCTGCCTCAGCAGATGATAGGGCTACTACACTCTATTTCTTGGATTGCCAAGATACTGCTCTAGATCCCAAGTTAAATACATAACCTGCTGTGTTTTTTCCATCGTCTAGGTTTCCTCCAAAATCGCTATCACTATATCCTATTAGCCTGAAATTTTCTGTCTTTGAGTACGCAATCCCATGGTCCAGTGTTCCCTTAACATACCTTAAAATCCTCTTTCCAGCTTCCCAATGGCTAGTTTTAGGAGTCTCCATAAATCTGCTTATGATGCTTACAGAAAATACCAGGTATGGTCTAGTAGCAGTCAAATACATAAGACTGCCTACTAGACTTCTATATAAGCTAGCATCTATCAATTCTTCGCTCCCATCTTTAGTGAGTTTGAGTCCAAACTCCATAGGAGTAATAGCAGATTTAGATTGTCCCATATTGAATCTGTCAATCGGATTTTGAGCATACCTTTGTTGTGAGATTTTGATTCCATTTTCATCCTGTTTTACTTCAATTCCCAAAAAGTAGTGCAGCAGGCCCATATCTGTCATATTGAATTCCTTCTTCATACTTGCCTTAAAATCTTCAATTAACTATTGTAAATTTCCTATGAAGACCAAATCGTCTACATATATGTAAACAATTAGAATTAAGCCTTTAGACTTCAGAGTGAACAATGTATGTTCTTGTGAGCATTTTTTGAACCCATTTTTCAAAAAATACCCTTCAATTCTGCTATACCAAGCACGTGGTGCTTGTTTCAATCCTTACAATGCTTTTTTCAGATGGCAGACCTTGTACTCTTCACCTTTTTTTATGTATCCTTCAGGCTGGTCTACATATACGTCTTCCTCTAAGTTCCCATTAAGGAAAGCCGATTTTACGTCCATTTGATGTACTTTCCACATGTTTTGTGCAGCCAAAGCCAACACTAGTCTAACTGTTTCCAACCTTATTACTAGTGCGAAAACTTCTTGGTAATCAATACAATGTTTTTTATTGTACCCTTTTACCACCAACCTTGCTTTGTGTCTATCAATCTCACCTTTCTCGTTTGGTATAGTTTTGTAGACCCATTTAACCCCAATAGACTTATGACCACTTGGTAACTTTACAAGTTCCCAAGTGTCATTCTTTAAGATAGCTTCTATTTCCTTATCCATGGCAGCTTTCCATTTTTGTTCTTGATAAGCTTCTTCGAAAGTAACTGGATCAACATCTGAGAAAAGTACAAAATCTACAGATTCATTTAATTCCAAACTTCTTGGATCACTATAAATGTCATTTAGACTTCTGTACTGATAGGCGGGTTTACACCCCCCTAAATCTAACTGCAAGTGTACGGGTCGAAATCAAGTAATAGTACAAAAGTACGAGTATCGAACACAGGGAACTACGAACTAAGTATCACAATGACTATAAGATCTATTAACTGAACGGTCGCAAATTTGAGTGGTTTATATTAAACTAATTAATTGCAAGCAAAATAAATCATGAACGGGACAATAAACAACTTAAGGAAACTTCGGATAGAGAAAACAGTTGAGGGTTGGAAATCGTAAGGTTTTCACGTACAAACACCTGACTTAAAACAATTACCAGTTATTCCCTTAATGAATACCCAATCTCTAAAAATCACCGTTGTGCTTTCTCAAGCAACAACGGGTTTTATCTTGAAAATATAAGTTTTATCTCTCGATCTCAACCTATGGAATTCAAAACACATTAAAATCAAGATTTTAATAGGACTAAGGCTTACTTGGTATATCTCTATCCAATTTCTCACCCTAGGCATGCAATTTCTAGTTCTAATTAACAATTAATTCTCTCGAACTTAACTTAAAACAAACAAAACAATTGTAAATTGGCCTAACTCACAAAAGTATTAAAATGCAAATCACATGCTTCATTAAAATAGGAAAAAATGATAAAAGTCTCAAGTCACATGTTCATACGCTTTAAACCAAATTCATTCCAACCCCCAACATCTAAAGATTAGTTCATGTTGGTGGTGGACTCAAACATAAGAAAAGGGGATGAAAAAGTGTGTGTAAACATCGTGATTGTAAACGTAAAGAAAATACTGTTGACTCCCTTCTCTCGGCTCTAATCCGATTATCCTCGTGAATTCCTCCTCAATCGATCCTCTATCGTGGCTCCAAAGGACGTAAAAAGTCTCTGAAAATCGCCCCCCAGCTGCCTCCCGTCGCGCGTGTCGAGATAATGACCTAAATTTCGGAAAACATCAACTATAGCAAACGAAACAGAATCTTGCGCAGTTTATCCCGCGGCTTCAAGCCGCGGGGAAAGTCGCGCGCTTTTCTGATGTTCCCGGTCAGTCTGGTTCATGGATCTGGGGCTTCCGTTGGGCTTCGTTTTAGACTCTCTTTTGGCTCGTTTCCGCTCTTTTTTCTCGATGCTCATCTTCTTTCGGATAACCTGCACATTTCACTAGATAAGCCATAAAATCCCGCCTTTTTGCTTCAACACAAGCCAATCTCATTGGTTTATTGACTAAAAATAACGCCAAAAAGTGGCGTTATCATGTACCCCCTTTTGGGTGGACTTTCAGCAGATGATACTCGAGGACTTGAAGCTTCCACAGATTGTGAAATGTTTAAAGTTTGTGGGGAATTTTCTGTTGGAGGAGAGGAACCGTGATCCAATTGGTTTGTATCAGTTTTCTCTTGAACTTGATCATCTTCTAAAACTTGTGTGTTGTTTTGATCTTGACTTGTCCTCAAGCAAATTAGCGATAAAAAAAGAATAAAAGTATATATCAGTGAAATAATAACTGCACAACTCTCAATCGGTACCACGTGATGCACTGGTGATTTCCCATACCCGTGAATGCTTATCTCACCCTCGCCTCATCCTTATTCTGTTTGATCTATGGCCTTCCATTGTGAGTTGAACTCGTGACTGCTCCGATTACATTAAGGTTGTACTAGGTCCAAACATACCATTTCGCCTCGACCCTACCTCACGGGGTACCCTCATTTCACTCGAACCTAGGTTGTCGCACATGTTGTCATGTATAAGGAAGTTATGTACAAGAATACTCGAAAATTACATGACAACTCTAATGAAAGACGCACAAATGTCCAAAAAGTTGATCTCAGAAGGAATCAAGAAGCAAGACTGGGAATATTGGTAAAGGTGGTCGTATACTCTAATCACGGTTTCCAGAAGATCATCCAGGTCTTTACAATAGTTGTAACGGGGTTAAGGTCATGGTTAAGAAACGAAGGGTGGATGGATCAAAAGTCCTTGGTGTGTCAACCATTAGCAGTTCTGGACTTCTTGACTTCACTTTCTATCACTTGGCCCTCTTTGTCACTACCGGAGTCGCTTTGACTCTCTTATTATTATGCTGTAAAGCTATCTAAACTACTGTTTTTTTGGAACATCATTGGTCCTCTTTATTTGATTGTGGCAGCATTGGCCCTCTTTTCTATCTATTATTTATTTTCATGGCTGGCCTGCATTCTTTCTTTTCCGCTCTATCTCTCGCTGTTTATTACCGCCTCTAATTGACACACTTTCGGATAAGGGTTGGCTAAGGCTTTTGGTTCGGGTTTAATGGTGGGTTTGAAATGAATAGGGTGAGTGTTTGGCTGCAAAATGTTTTATGGATACACATAAGGGGTCAAAAGGGATGATAGCAAAAATTTGGGTTTGAGGTGCACAAAATGCCTGGAATCATCTCTTAAGGTCCACACGATATGGTCTACTACACCCTTACCCAATATCCCGATGGCCGTCTTTGCTACTCAATGCAATATTATAGCGAGATCACTCTATAATCACGACAAGGAATTCGAAAAAGTGTATATGAATTTCGTGTTTGACTCCCTCGAAATGAAAGGCGTCTTTTAAGCTCAAATCTCTCTATTGGGTGGTCTCCACTAATGTCCCTAGTCATGTCATTTCCCGGTCCTTCCCTAATGGTCACGTTACTATCACAAGATTCTTCCCACAATGGTCGATTTTAATCATCCAAAACAAAATTTTAGCTACTATGATCTAGACACTCAGAAGTGCAAGAAATGTACGTGCATAAACGTGGGCCCGATTGGGCAACCCCAAACCTTACCCACACATTGTCCCCAATGTGCAAGTGTCGGTGCAGGTGATACACATGTGTGACATAAATCATTGTACAGTTATTACAGTTATCAGACAGGCAAGACAAGGTATTAAAGTACTACATCGAAGAGCGAGCCCTTCTAAAAAAAATCTGGCCACCCCAAACCTAGGCCTTGGCCTAGGTTTGTCAAATAACGCCAACCCCAAACCTCGGCAAAACCGAGGTTTGCACAGGAGTAAAAGTGAGTGTGTAGATGTTGAAAAGTGAGGCACCCCAAACCTAAGTGAAACTTAGGTTTGTTGCGTGTCTTTTGACTAATAAGGAAACAAACATCATACACCACTCGTTACATATAGAGTTAGAACATACCTGTCTGATCGGGCGGAGGAGATTCTCATGAAAGATATGAGCGACCAGTTGAGAGACATCGGAGAGGATGGAGAGAGGATGCAGAAACAAAAGAAATCAAAGCAAAAGATGAAAGACAGCAACGAAAATGAAGAACACAAAGCAAGAAAGGAAACACACTGCAAGAGAAAACCCAGAAGCAACAGGGGAGCCGCGCGGTTTGGCGCATGGTTATGAAGTCGCGGGACTCCCTGTTTCGCAAACAACTCAGAGCCACCCACGGCTTGGCATGGCTTGAGGCCGCGTATGTCTCTGCTCCACAACATTTTTTTTGTAAATAAAAACACTTAAAAACATAAATTAAAGAAACGCAACCCTCGGTGGGTTGCCTCCCACCCAGCGCCTTGGTTTCAGTCGTGGCTCGACCTTCCTTCTGATCACTCCTTCGGATTTTCGTGATTTACCGATTCCTCTTCACTCTGACCTCTTCCACTCTCGAAAATCTTGAACATTACCTTTTCACCACCAACCCTCAAAGTCATCTCGCCTTCTTCCATGTCGATCAGTGTTTTGCTCGTGGCCAGAAAGGGTCTTCCCAATATTAGCGGGACCTCTATATCTTCATCAATATCCAGCACCAAAAAGTCCACCGGAAAGTAGAACTTGTCAACTTTAATCAGCACGTCTTCTATCACTCCATAAGGATATCTGATCAATCTATCAGCGAGTTGGAGGGTAACATTCGTTGGCTGCACTTCTCCAAGTCCGAGTTTCCTGAAAACAGATAGAGGCATTAAATTAATACTTGCTCCTAGATCACATAATACTCTATCAAAGCAAAAATTCCCAATTTGTATAGGTATATTGAAACTCCCTGGATCTTGAAGCTTCAGGGGAAGCTTGTTCTGAATGATCGCACTGCACTCTTCAGTAAGTGCAATGGTAGACTGGTGTTCGATTGCCCTCTTCTTGGATAAGATGTCCTTCATGAACTTAAGATATGTTGGCATTTGGGCAAGTGCTTCTGCGAAGGGGATGTTGATATGTAGCTTCTTGAAGATGTCAAGGAATTTCTTGAACTGTTCCTCGTCTTTATGTGCCTTTACTCGACTAGGAAATGGTAGCGGTGGCACATACGGGTTGACTACCGGCTTTGACGGAGGTGTCACCTCTTTTTCCTTCGGCTCCTCCCGATCAACCTTATCACTAGAACGATCATCCTTCAGCCCAGCATTCGCCTCCTTGATCATCTCCTTGCCACTTCTCACATAAATGGCATTGCATTCTTCTCTTGGTTTCCTTTCAGTCTGACTCGGGAATGTCCCGGGAGCTCGGGTCTATAGGGCTTCAGAAATTTTCCCCACTTGCCTCTCAAGGAGTTTGATGGAGGCGGTGTTCTGATCAGTTGCTGTTTTCACTGTACTCATTGTGCTTGCTAATTCTCCATCTGTGTTGTCCATCTTTGTCATAAACTTCATCATCGTATCTTCCAGCCCCGGTTTCTTCTCCATGGATGGTCCTTCGTCGAATTTCCTTTGATTGAAACATGGAGGACGGTAAACATTGTTAGCTTGAGAAGCATTAGAATGGTTAGAAGAATTACCGAATTGTTGCTGCCCTTGAGGTTGACTCCATGAAAAATTAGGGTGTTTCTTCCACCCCTCATTATAGGTGTTCGAGAAAGGGTCGTTCCTCGGCTGGTTGTTGCGGTTTTGTAAGAACTGAACCTCGGCTGGTTGTTGCGGTTTTCACAAAAAGTATTTAAATCCAAATCACATGCTTCATTAAAATAGGAAAAACTGATAAAAGTCTCAAGTCACATGTTCATACGCTTTAAACCAAATTCATTCCAACCCCCAACATCTAAAGATTAGTTCATGTTGGTGGTGAACTCAAACATAAGAAAAGGGGATGAAAAAGTGTGTGTAAACATCGTGATTGTAAACATAAAGAAAATACTGTTGACTCCCTTCTCTCGGCTCTAATCCGATTCTCCTCGTGAATTCCTCCTTAATCGATCCTCTATCGTGGAACCAAAGGACGTAAAAAATCTCTGAAAATCGCCCCCAGCTGCCTCATGTCGCGCGTGTCGAGATATTGACCTAAATTCCGGAAAACATCAACTATAGCAAACGAAACAGAGACTTGCGCGGTTTGTCCCGCGGCTTCAAGCCGCAGGGAAAGTCGCGCGCTTTTCTGATGTTCCCGGGTCAGTCTGGTTCATGGATCTGGGGCTTCCGTTGGGCTTCGTTTTATACTCTCTTTTGGCTCTTTTCCGCTCCTTTTTCTCGATGCTCATCTTCTTTCGGATAACCTGCACATTTCACTAGATAAACCATAAAATCCCGCCTTTTTGCTTCAACACAAGCCAATTTCATTGGTTTATTGACTGAAAATAACGCCAAAAAGTGGCGTTATCATGTACCCCCTTTTGGGTGGACTTTCAGCAGATGATACTTGAGGACTTGAAGCTTCCACAGATTGTGAAATGTTTAAAGTTTGTGGGGAATTTTTTGTTGGAGGAGAGGAACCGTGATCCAATTGGTTTGTATCAGTTTTCTCTTGAACTTGATCATCTTCTAAAACTTGTATGCTGTTTTGATCTTGACTTGATGAATCATTCCAACTCTTCCCTTCATCAAATACTACGTCCCTGCTAATAATAGTTTTTCCAGTAATAGGATTGTACAATTTATACGCTTTTGATCTGTCACTATAGCCTATGAAAATAGTTTTTTCAAATTTCTCATCTAGTTTATTTCTTCTTTGTTCAGGTATGTGAGAATAGGCTATGCATCCAAATATTCTTAAATGACCTACAGTGGGTTTGTGTCCTGACCAAGCTTCCTGTGGTATGATGTTGGACAGACCTTTTGTAGTGGTTCTGTTTATTAAATAACATGCACAAGCCACAGCTTCTGCCCAAAATGACTTGTCCAGGTTCTTTCCTCTTAACATACTTCTAGCTTTCTCGATTATGGTTATGTCCAATCTCTCTGCAACCCCATTCTGCTGTGGGGTATACCTAGTTGTCACTTGATGGTGAATACCATTTTCATTTAAAAATCAATGAAATAGGTGGAGTTATATTCTCCACCCCCATCAGATCTGATGGTTTTAATCAAATGCCCACTTTGGTTTTCAACATGGGCATTAAATATCTTGAAAATTTCAAAAACTTCAGATTTTTCCTTCAAAAAATATACCCACAGCTTTCTACTAAAATCGTCTATGAATGTGAGCATGTACCTGTTACCCCCGATGGATGGAGTTCTCATGGGTCCACACACATCTGTGTGGATGAGTTCAAGTTGTTTGGTGGCTCTCCATGCTCCTTGAGGGAAAGGTTCTCTAGTTTGCTTCCCTAACATGCACCCTTCACAAACGTCTTCAATCTTATTTATAATTGGCATACCTTTTACCAAATTGTGTCGCTGCATAAAACTTAATTATTCAAGATTTGTATGGCCGAACCTGTAGTGCCATAATAGAGAATTTTGTTTTGTAGACAGATGAAAGGAGAACGATGTATCTTCTTTAAAGTTAAATGGAAACATTATGTTGCTTGTCATTTTGATCTTGCCTATTCTGCCACCTTGTTGATCTCTTACTTCGCAAACTTCTCCCTTAAAATGTAAATCATAACCTATTTGTAAGAGTTGTCCAACGCTCAATAAATTATGTTTTAAACTTGGAACATAGTAGACGTTTGGTATCTTCTTTTGTCCATTTTTAGTATCCACCATGATGTCACCTATTCCTTGAACACATAGTCTTTTGTCGTCGCCTGTTCTTACATCCCTCTTTTGAGTTTCATCAAGATGAACGAAAATATTCTTATTTCCACACATATGATTACTGCACCCGCTGTCAATATACCATGTATCATCAGTTAGCGTTTCTTGAGTGGAGAGTATCATGAACATATTATCTTCATTTTCTTCTATATTAATAAAGTTATTGTCCCTTTCTTCAGCAATTCATTTTCTACAATATTTTGCTATGTGACCAAACTTCTGGCAGTGGTAACATTGCATTTGTGATTATTTTCCTCTGAATTCTGATTGTTGTTCCCTTACTGGAAATTTGTTTCTTTCTTGGGTGTTTGAAGTCTGTAATTGAAATGCTTGTTTGTATGGCGTAGAGTCGAATTGTCTCATCCTTAACTCGTGGAATTGCAATATTCCCAGAAGTTGTTCAAGTGATAGGATTGAAGTATCCTTTGATTCTTCTATGGCCACTACAACGTATTCAAATTTTCTTGTCAAGCTTCTAAGAATCTTTTCAACTACTCTTCTGTCTTCAATAATTTCCCCATTCAGTCTTAACTGATTTATAATAAGATCACTCGGTTGTAAAAATCTTCTATTGTCTCAGATTCCTTCATTTTGAGTCCATCAAATTCGCATCTAAGTGTTTGTAATCTTACGGTCTTAACTTTGTCTTCCCCTCGATAAGTCTTGTATAGTAAATCTCATGATTCTTTTGATGAATTTGAGGAGGAAATCCTTTCAAAGATAATCTCATCTACTACTTGATAAATTGTGTAGAGAGTCGTTTTATCCTTTTTCTTCAGATCCTTGATCTCATTTTCTTGTTCCTGCGAAAAATCGTTGATTTCTACGAGTTCATCGATTCCTTGTTCGATAACATCCCATAATTCCTGTGATTCAAACAGGACTTTCATCTGTATATGCCAATGATGGTAATTCTTCCTGTTTAGTTTGGGAAGTTGTGGATGTAATACGCTATTCGAACTTGAAGCCATTCGTCGGACGTGGCTCTGATACCACAATGTTGGAATTACTCCAAAACACAACTTTGAATATATTGGAATTACATCAAAGGATAATGTACACAGGATACACAAATAAATAGAGTACGAAGGGACACACCCCTTTAACTAAAAGACACAACCATTCTAAGGATGACAGTTAAATAACTGTCATCATAACCATAATTAACTAGCCGTTAATTTACTAACGGTCAACTACCAAACTAATGTAGAGTAACCATGCATAGCTTAAATTTAACACTAAGTTCTTGTCATGCTTAATGATAATTGAGATTAGGCTTAAAGGATATGATAACGAGACGTAGCTGGTAAGTAAATGTTGAAGAATGCAATGGCCTTGTAAAAAATGATGATCGGTCATTTTACTAATTTTGTGAAGAAGTGGGAGTCTAGGATTCTAAAGGAGCTACCAAGATTTCCGAGAGAATCAGTCACCTGTAAAGTTGCGGTTGAGTTTGAATCTGGAAGTCCAAGTAGCCATGGCCATGGATACGAGTAGCATGCTTTTGATAGCTATAAGATGTTAGAATTTAAGCTCGGGAAGTAACAAAAGATTTTGCCTACAAGTCAACAACTAGGGGTGCTCAAAAACCCGACCAACCCGATCAACCCAACCCAACCCGACCAAAAATAACCCAACCCGAAGCAACCCGATGTCCAATCGAGTTGTAAAATCTTCAAACCGTATGCATTGGGTTGATATCGGGTTACGATAATTTGAACCCAACCCAACCCGATGAACCCGATATATATATATATATATATATTGATGTAGGATAAATGTGCCATCGTCTAAAGAATATGATGATAGAGATAGAGATAGAGATAGATTAGAATTGAAATGTCTTGTAGTTATCTACTTGTAACTCGTCCCTATATAAAGGTCTTATGATTAATGAGAATTACGATTTATTCTCTCTACTCAGTGTTGTTCTATTTCTCTTTTACTTTAACACGTTATCAGCACGTTTGCTCCCCAAAACGAAGTGATCGTGAAATCAAGCTATAATTCAACGTTTGAGCACGTAAAGCTCAAAAGTTATCGTTACCATTGAAATAAGGTATGTTCTTTTACATTTTATGAATTGATAAATATATGTTGCAACATTCGTTAAATAAAAAGAATAAATAAAAGAAATATGTCTTATTTGTGATGAACCATGCAACAAAGAGATTTTGAGAAAAATCAACATAAGTGTTTGAGAATTAATACCACAACGAATATATATATATATATATATACGGTTTATAGGGACTTAAGAAATCCATGTGATTCCCCTACTACCTGGAGATCCAATAGATTGAGTGGTTCTTATTTGCAAATTGAAGTATTGATGAAGTATTGTCAATAAAATGTAAGAGTATAAAATCCAATACTTTTATGATAATGAAATTTCATGCATAACATAATATGTATAAACCATAATTCACTATTTTAGAAAACAATATGTTCTCCATTCTCTACGACATCTTTGAATCAAAAGTACTTGATTACCATAAGATAGGTTCGGAAAAACACAAGAAAATACGCAAAAGTCATCGAACCATTTTGACCCTAAAGAAAAAAAAACACTAGATGTTAAGATACAAGTAAATATTTTAAAACTTTTGAGACGATAGATCAGTCACAACCTTCATAGAGAATAACTAGAAACCCCCAAGAACCGTGGGTAGTCCCAAAAAGGAAATTCGGGAATATTCAGTACCATATACTTCTCAAACTAATCATACAGTGGAAAGAAACCTACTTACTTGATTACAAGAAGGTAACTGATTTTGACAAAGAAATGTCATGCCTCAAAATGCATCTCAATCTTTGTGGCAAGGAACTCACAAAAGATTATGCGAATCATAACATCTTTTCATCTTTCCTATATCACCAATCATACTAATGAAACAGTATAAGCTGCAATATAACCTTTAACAAACTCATTAACTTAATGCAAGTGGTTAAGAGTTGTAGCAATGTTTTTTTTAACAACGCTAGACATACCCGGATAAAGAAAATTATTGGGGTTAATAAGGCAAGCGTTGGAGGTGGAAAGAACTCCAAAGGATAGTGAGTTGAACATATTGATCCACACACATATGCTAAATATGTACCATATGGACAAGGTTGTGGAAAGGGTCAAATTCATGGAAAGAGTCGGGAACGAATTTCCAATAGAAAATGGAACAAGTTATAATTGAGCTATGTCATATCTAAGATTGGTTAAGTATAAGTTTATTTAAATATAATTTAACTATCAAATTAATTGCATTTGTGTATATATACACGTGAGTTTATAACCATTAGAGATGTAAATGATCACATCAAAAACAAATGCAAAACTCTCAACGTTCTTCGTTCCATGTAGGAATGTATCGAGGAGAACTTAATTTTTTTTGTGGCATATCATACAATCATAAGAAATAGATTGTTATTCATTGAATTAATAATTTTTAATTCCTCCAAATACTTAGACGATGGACTGTCACTTGTTGCTTAATGACACAAGATCAAACACAATATTAATAGGAACCTTGTTAAGATATTCGTATCAATGAGAAATCATATTATAAGAATGGAAATGGGTATATGTACATCAACTCTAATGATATGAAAGCAACATACGTTGGAGAAATTAATGTATCAAATTAATGGATTATCTATGTCATTAAATCATATTTTGTTACCAATAAAGAACTTTGGGACAATGACACATATATGTTTCGGCATGACCACGTGGGACACCATGGTCATGACATAGTGATCCATGTATCGCAAAATACACTTAGATACATTTCCTTTCGAATGAAAGATAAAACGAGGGAATTAACCAAATTGTAACTGTTGACTTCTACTGCACAAGAAGCAACACCATCATCATGCCCTCTCTAATACCTAGAACTTTTATATACCTTGATCCTTAGCCAAATCAGGAATGAGACCATCCTAAAGCTAAGGACATAATATATAAAAAAAAATTCATTCTTACAACGAATACAAGGTGATATTTATGGAGATAAACATCCAGAATGCGGGCCATTAAAGTACTTTATGGTTCTGGTTTTGACACGATGAACACGTGTCGTATTATAGTCCACATGAAATGTTGCACTCATACATTAAGGACTCACCACCCTGAATTTCTTTTCTCTCATCAAGTCTACATGACTTAGAATGTTGGAGAATTTACATCATAAGGATTTGATGATTATTGCATTTGTACCGCATGTGTATATATAAAATGGTCTCGTAAAATGATAAAAGTTGCCATCAAGAGAATATAGATGGTAGCTAGGGCATTGGTTATGCGCACCAATTTATCCACATCTGCATGGGGTAATGCAATATTACATGCAACTTCACTTATTCGTGTTTAGACCCACAACCAGCCAACCAATATTGTGTGTACTAGTTGGTAACTGGATATAAGCCTGATGTTTTACATTTACGTATGTTTGGTTGTGTTGTATATGTGCCAATTACGCCCCCACAACGTACCAAAATGGGTCTTAAAGACGAGTCATCAAATGTTGGATATGAACCCCCAACAATTATCCGCTAATTAGAACCCTTGACGAGTGATCCCTTTACCCCTAGATTTGCGGGTTGTCACTTTGATGAGACAACCTTCCTGTCGTTAGGGGGAGATAGGAAAAAGGATTTTCCATGGGAACGACAGGAAGTGCCATTGAATATTTTCAATTGTGTCTCATTTTGATCCCCAAAACTTCACAACGTAAAGTTAAAATCAAACGAATCAGACTCGATACCTGATACGTTTAATATTATCTAGAAGTGACAAGATCACATATAAGAGCTGCAAATATACTCGCATGGTCAAAAGTCCCCAAACAAGGGCACAACGTCGCTGGAAGTACGTTGCAATCACACATGGTGGATGTGTGGTTGAGGTCGTAGCTCCCAAAAGGAAATGGGGGAAGCTACGTGGTTCGATAGATACTCATCTAAAGGAAGAGAAGAGTAAGGCACAACCATATATTATCAATACATGAGATTATCTCTGATTAAATCTATGTCTATGAATTATTACTGGAGGACGCTCCGAAGTTATACTGATTCCAGAGATCAAAGAAATCTCAAATGAAGTTATACTGAGTCCAGAGATCAATGAATATGAGTCGATGGACAGATCATAAATACTAAATGATGATATATATCGTTGCTTATGAGATAATAGAGCACGATGTCATCGAACCATGCTCAGTTGAAGAATGTCAACAAAGAGCAAATTGGCCTAAATGAAAAGAAGCAATCCAGGATAATTATTTGACAAATGAACAGGTATTTGGTTCGGTAGTGCTAACCGACCAAGTGTAAAGCCTGTAGGACATAGATAAATCATTTGTCAGGGAAGCGTAATGAGAATAATTAAGTCATAATATATATAAGGCTCTCCTTTGGCGCAAGGTTTCTCACAACGCACTGGATTGACCACAATAAGACTAACTCTCTCGTGATGGACAACGTTCTGCTAATTAAATTAGCCAAGTAGTTTCCGAAGGACTGGAAATTGCAGCTCAACGATGTAGTTACTACATATATCTATGGAATCTAAATTCAGAGATATAAAAGTGCTTAATGGCATTATACCAATATCAAGTAACTTTAAACTATGAAATGCGATTACAATAAATATGAAACACTCACTTTATAGATTAAAGCAATCTATGCGGATGTGGTATACCCGCCTGAGTGAATACTTGATTGGAAAACGATAAATAAGAACGATGAACTGTGCCCTTGCGTATTTATATAAGAAAACAAGTCTCAGATTTTCATAGTAGCTCTATATGTCGATGTTATGAACATAATAGACACTCTTGACGAAATAAGAGAAAACACAAGCTATTTGAAATCTGAATTTGAGATAAAAGATCTTGGGAAAACTTGGTTTTGTCTAGATACTTGAGCTACGCCACCAAGTTTGTGGAATATTGATCCACCGATCCGCATATGTCTAGAATATGATCATGCGACCTAATATGGACAATGCGCATCCGATTAGAACTCCCATGATCGGTCAAAGTGTTGGATATAAGGAAAGATCCCTTACGTCTAAAGTATAAGGGCGAAGAGGTGTTAGGAGCTGGAATTTCATACCTAAGTACAATAGGCGCATTATTGTACTCAACATAATACACTTGACCGTATATTGTACTTCTCACTGAACTTGTCAGCTAGATTTAGCTCAGCGCCAACGCAACGTCATTGGAATGATTTCAAATTAATCTTTTGACACCATTGACGTGGGCTTATAATTTCCCTACGGAGATAAATGAATTGATAATGAAACTTCAATACCTACTTAGATTATGAGTGACAAAAGTACTAGCTCTTATAGAAAAACACCAAACAATGCCTTGGTATATATTTGCTGATATTAGGTATATGTTTGACTGATATAAAGGTTGTTCCCAAACTGGATAAGGAATTATCATATGGAACATGTCGAATGCTTGGAAGTAAACTAAGCAAACCCTTAATAGCTATCTTCTTATATTATCAACAATCTTACTCTCCATGAGACTATTCAAGAGTGTATATGGTTAAGGACTATCATTACACATATAAGAGGAGCTGGTAATTTTGAGTTTAACCACTATACAACTTGCATGTATGGAAATAATGCATCATGTATTGAAGAAATGAAAGTAAGATATATCAAGGGTTATAACACAAAGCATACTTTGCTTAAGTTTTCACAGTTATCCTCAAGATTCAATTGAACTGAATAAGATGCAAGGAAAATGTGACATGTTTGTTTACCAAATCAATACATAAAACCATATTTGGGAAACATGTAGAAAATATTAAAATGAAAATGTTTTAAACCTTCTTTGATTAATGCACGAATCAGAGGGAGTGGTAGACAAAAGGGGGAGTCTACTATATATGTAATATTGGTATGTTGTGCTCTTTCCTTCAACTAAGGTTTTATTTTTCCCATTGGGTTTTGTTCCTTGGTGTAAGGTTTTAGTGAGGCAACGGTTTATATACCATCATGTTTTTTTAACTCTCATGATTAATGTACGAATCTAAGAGAGAATTAGACTAAAGTAAAAGTCTATGTATTGGAAATAAGCTAGTGCGTTATACTCTTTCCTTCGTCATATTTTTTTTTCCCACTGGGTTTTTATTTTGAAGTAAGGTTTTAACGAGGCAACAATTGTGCACCTTCACTCCTTTGACTCGGCACAAGGGGGAGTGTTGTAGGATAAATGTGCCATCGTCTAAAGAATATGACGATAGAGATAGAGATAGAGATAGATTAGAATTGAAATGTCTTGTAGTTATCTACTTGTAACTAATCCCTATATAAAGGGCTTATGATTAATGAGAATTATGATTCATTCTTTCTACTCATTGGTGTTCTATTTCTCTTTTACTTTAACATATATATATATAGGGGTGGTATTTTTTGCAAACCAGTGTATTTGTACAAACTCGTACAAACCATACCTAGCTTTATGATTTTGTAAATTTGGCTTCATGAATATGTATATATATATATTTTGGCTTCATGAATATATAATTTGACTTCATGAATATATCATTTGGCATTTTTAACTAATTATTTTACAAAAATAAGGGTATTTTAGGGCTCCAACGAAAAAAATTAGTTAAAAATGCCAAATGATATATTCATAAAGCCAAATTATATATTCATGAAGCCAATATATATATATATATATATTCATGAATCCAAATTTATAAAATCATAAAGCTAAGTATGGTTTGTACGAGTTTGTACAAATACACTGGTTTGCAAAAGATACCCAACCTATATATATATATATATATATATATATATATATATATATATATATATATATATATATATATATATATATATATATATATATATATATACTAGCAGTATACCCGCTCAATGCAGCGAGATGCATTTCATTTCCGAATCGAGATTTATAAAACCATGTATGGTATAATTTATAATATTGAAATTTGGGGGTCATTTACAAACGCTTACCCGACAAGAGCTTACCGGGTCAATTGACTTTACAGTATGAGTATGGTAAACACCGATGATAATCTTATCTGGTATAAGCAATGGCAAGGACCTATAGTCTTAGCTAGTAAGGAGGACGACAACTCTAACTCTATTAGTGACAAGGCTTAAGAATTTTACCCGATAAGATGAAAGGCTGATAAGAAGGACGACCTAAATAATTTCATACAATGACGTTTTGATGCACTAAAATCTTAAACGGTAACGTAAATAAAATTGTTGAATTTCACTTTAGTGTTCAGGTAAACGACCTCTGACTTGACAGTAAACCAGTATTGTAACCTATCAAACATAATCGAAACTTAAAAATCAATGAAGCTGAAGAGTTGAAGTTATGTAAAACAGAGCAAAAAATGGACATGAATGTCCTTAATATTAACCAAATGCCACCAAGGAATTCAATTACCTGGAAGATGATATCAAAATAAAATTATTGATTGATAATTTTTCAACAAATCTTTAACCTTATAATCAACAAAAACACCAATACCAAAAGATCAACATATCGAAGAAGAACAATATTACATTTTGATAACTACATCCAACAACTAAACAACTAATTGAAAGATGGAAGATATCGTCTCTGAGTCGTTCAATCGAACAAGTTCAGGCATCATCTAAATCACGATGTGAATAAAACTTTGAATGAAAGTGATCAAAAAGTGTTTGTGAAGATTGAACCCTATGGCCAAATGGAAACTTGAGAAAGCTTTTCTATTTGTGATGAATACAGCAGAATTTGTGTGATTCATCATCGCCATTGACAAATAGATGTACGCCTACTGCTTCAGTATCGGGATAAACTGGTATCATGGGTAACAACCTAGAAAAATAAGAGTCCCCCATCAACGAGTTATACCTGCAAAACCCATGGACAAAAATGAAATCTCAATCGGCTTTAAAGCAAACATAGACACACAGTTATGTACAGTTTTGCAGATGCAAAAAATGTGTCGATGGTTTCTGGCGATTAATTGGATCCTTTATATATCTAAGAGTGTGTGTTTTCAACCAAACGTGAGAGCATGCATGAAAAAGGTATATACGGAACGAAACTCGACCCATGGTTTCTCCAACTAAATAATACTATAATAGAGTTCAAACTGAATCTAACTGACATAGACTTCATAAAGTTGATAAAAAAAAAACAATAGTTTGTTACTCAATAAGTTCTCCAAATCAATCAACTGCATAATCTAAATTTAATATTGCCTGTCATGTAGTGCTAAAGCAATCGATAATGTTCAACCCATTACACGTTAAGCCATTTAATCACCATCTAAATAAAATATATCCTTGTTGAGGAAGATTAGTTAAGAAGATAAGTGAGGGAGAAGGGTTAAAAACCATATATCTGAATGACTTATAGATCATCAATTGATGAAGCAGGATGCTTAATAACCATCTTGATTTCGACCTCAAACAGAATATGAATTACGCAAACCAATGGTTCTTAAAGAATTTGGTTTATGAAAGTAAAAGCTGAGTGCCAACAGGAAAGAGAATATCAGTTTTAGCAACCAAAAAGAAGCCAACAACACAAGACCGTTTCGGTTAAGGTTATTACTATGCACATGATACCATCATGTTACAAAACAAAATGAGAAACATCTTACTTGAATAATGCCAGAGATGGACAAGAAACGAACAAATGCGTCTAACCAAAGTGCTTTTAATCCTGAAAAAACAAAACATGGACATTCAGATGTAAAAAACATATGTTGCAACAGTTATTTCATAAAAATAAAAAAACCTATTGGGTTATTTCATCCAAGAAATAACATGTTGTAGATTATGAATTTAGGGTTCTTTAAATTTGAAAGCATATATAACCATGAGAAACAAAAAATGATTCAAAGAACATATACACAAGATACAGAAATTTGTTTAAACACCAAAAATCGACACCTAAAAATAACTAAAGAACTTGAAACAATCTGTGTTCAAACACCAAAAATCGATACCCAAAAATAACAAAAATAACTGAAGAACTTGAAACAAAGCAACACACAACAAATAAGTGACATAAATCATACCGTCGATAAGCAGCAGCATGGGACGGCGACCACCGCAGCAGGGGACTGGTGACCTTCGCAGGCAACGGCAACCAACAGTACTCTCAGGCAACAGAGGCGGAGCGGGCGAAGCGTGAGGCGAAGTGTTCGTGGAGCGTATGAGAGGAAATCTTCCATTTATGCGTGACTGAGGTATGGTGGTAGAGGAGAAAGGGTATGGGTATGCCGATATGGTCGAGACGTGAAGGTTGTACTGTGGGTATGGGCTGACTACTGTGGGTATGGCCATATGGGTTGACTCTTTAAAACCAAAAAGTTTTCAAGTTGTACAATATGCATAAGAACTTGTAATTAAGAGTTTTTTGAATTTCTTGCATGATTTAGTTGTACTTTATGCTTTATAACATGTATTTAAGACATTTGATCAACATGCATATATAAGTAGTATAGATATAGGTATATATAGATATATAGTAAATGTTAACATATATATATATATATATATATATATATATATATATATATATATATATATATATGCAAATTGAGAAAAACAGTTGATGTCGATATGTTTAAGATTTAAAAAATATGCAAATTGGAGACGTCAAGTTATTTGGTCATATTTGGTTTAGACATTTTTATATGTAGTATCAAAATATTGTCTGAATTATCGGTTTTATTTTAAATACATTTCATTTATTTTTATGTTTTTAATTTTGATTTTACCTTGTTTAAACACAACCTGACTAACACGACTAACCTGAACGGGTTGAGTTTGGTTGAAATTTTTTCAAACCACCAACATTGGGTTGATGTATCGAAATGTCTTCAACCCGTGAGCACCCCTGTAGACAACAATTACCCATCACACTAAATAAATAAATAAAAAGCACAATTACCCATTACACTATTTTATTTTTATTTATGTTAAGGATATTATTATTTTTTGTAAAACTAACTTTAAGCATTAAAATTGTTATGAGATAGTTAAATATTAATTATTACAGCTCTTTCATGATATATCTTTTGAATTTAATTTGGGATATCTATAAAGTATAACATCATATCTATAAAATATAAAATGATATATTTTGGGCAACATTTTTCCGTAATTATCCAACCTCAAGGTAGTTTATGTAGTTGACCCATATTATGCATAAATCATATTATTGGGAATATCTATTATATTTGAACCATCAAAATCATTTATATTTATCGCTATTACTATACATTGTATGGGATCATAATTATTGCCAATCAAACATATAGATTCCAATTTCATTAAGAAATTTTAATTTAATTTTTATCAACCAAGTGCATAGTCAAACTTCCGTCATAGTCCTCTTTCGATGCATATAGATAACAATATAGATTTAACCGGCAATGCTGTCCAACTTCATCATGGTGCTGTTTAGTGATGGCCAAAACGACCAGGCCCAAGCCCGGCCCGTTTGAAGCCCAGATTCGAGCCTGCGGCTACGTTCTATCCGTGTTTTGGAATGTTTTGCTGGCCTGGTTTGAGCCCGGACCGTTTTTCCAAATTTCTAATCGCTTTTTTTTGTCTTTTTCTAACGGTAATATTACCGTTTTATGGATGTTTTGATTGTTTTTTTTGGTCTGTTAGGGTCCCTAAACACCATAAATAAGATACTTGGAGTATGGGGTAAGATACCAAGTTACAAAACGCATAAACGCAATTCTCGCTCACAATTCTCGATTTCTCGCTATCTCGTATTCGTTTTTCGCACGTGTTCAATCTTTTAACTATAATAAATCGTATTTTCAAGTATATTTGAATGACCCAAAATAGGTATTTTTAGAGTATATTAGAATAACATTTATAAATTTAAGAAAAAAATGTTTTTTTGTAAAGTCCCTGTTACCTAGGACCGGTTATACATAAGCTTAAACGAGCCTTAATAAGTTGAGCTAGGCCCTGCCCGGCCCGGCCCGTATTTTGGCATATCTCTAGTGTTGTTATTGCCAATGCCATCCATGGGCCAACAAATTGCCCAAACCAATGTACCTTATTGGGCCCAAACGTAAAATGTATATAATATAAATATCTAATTAGACACGGTTTGTATATGTAGAAAATACCTATATTATATTATAAAATATCTGACAAAAAAAGATTTTTTAATTATATGTTATTGTTTTTCTATTCATAATTTCTATATTTATTTAACTTTGATAAAGACGAACTAATTAACAGTTTAACACAACAGAATAGGGGTGTGCAAACGGACGGGTCGGACGGATCGGGGCCCAAAACACCGAACCCGATCGGATATCGGGGTGGGGCATGGCCATCCGACAACCGTCCGTAATAATCTTCGGATATCGGATTTCGGGGTTGTCGGGGCCGGGTTCGGGTCGGTCGGGTAACGCGGGTTGGGAGTTGCAGGTAGAAAAGGAGGAGAAGCAGATGGAAGGAAAGGGAGTTGTAGCCTGGAGATGGTTGATGATATGCTTTCCAGCCATGGCAGTTGTATGGATATTGAGGATAAAGACACAATCATACACACACACACACAAATCGATTTGGAAGACCAGTGGGTAAAAGTTAAAACCTCAGACCTCAGTGTGTGTGGGTGGCGTACTGCGTGGGTGGTGGGCTGGTGGCGAGTCGCCGGCGATGGAAGCCTCCGAAGTCAGACCTCACTCCTCATGCTCAGTCCTCAGTCTCCGGCGTCCGGCGGGAATCGATTTGGCGGTGGTGGCGATTTGGATTTTGGTTTTGGGTGGGTGGGAAACTGGAATGGAATCAATCGATTTGGGATTCCTAAATCATTTATGTATTATGTTAGATTTTAGATAATTTAAATGTAAAAAGATATTTATATTAATTATAAAATAAAATTTATTTTTTTAAAATGATCGGATATTCGGACGGGTCGGGTGGGTAAAACCCAAACCCAACCCGATCCTACAATAACCGTACAAATCATCGGATCGGGCCATTCGGGTATCGGGGTTTTCGGGTGACGGTTTTTTTGCTGCGTTTCGGGTTCGGGTCGGATCGGGGCCTCGGGTTTTTCGGATTTTGTTCACCCCTACAACAGAATAAAAATTAAGTGTTAATATTTTATGACTTCTAGATTTCTTTTTTAAGATGAGAAGTCACATTAATTTTGAATTCTCGATGTACAATAAAATGTTACATCTATATGTATTGTTTCGATAGACATAGCAACTTGATAGTGCATCATTATTGGGGTCATTCAAGGAAGAACTTGATTGTTTGTGATAACCGTAAGTTTCAATCTTAATCATACATTATTAATAATCAATGTTTATTATTAAAAATATTAATTTTAGTAATTATCCATTAATTTCACAAAAATTAAATATTATGGGTAATAATTAGTGATAAATTGGTCTTTTTGTAAATCACTCTCACCTCTCTCCTCTCTTCGGCGAATCTTACTCCGGCCAAACATATTTCGACATACACCACTGTGATACCGAAGAACTTTTAACAATAAGACACAAATCGACTGTGATACACACTGTGATACCCCAAGACATGCGGTGTTAAAAATTATATACACAAGATACAAACAATAAACAAAATGTGATACACGTTGTATCTCATTATGCAAAGTATTAGATCACAATGGGGTTGGAAGCAAATAATATATACACAAGATACAAACAAGAAACATTGTGATACATTATGATACCCTTGGTAAAACCCAAAAATACATTGATCCATCTAAATCTAAACAAAAAACTGAACAAAAACAGTTTTGGAAACCAGCTGGAAATTAAGAATGGATTAAATATATATACTACAATTACTAAAATCAAGCATTTGGTAGATAGAAGCTAAGGAACTATATTCATGATAAATATGTTATGATATAAAACTATGAAGAGGAGACAAATGATCTACATACCAGAATATGCAAAGTGTTGGTCCCGGAGGGTTATACAAGTTTGTAGAAGGGAGGGGGGATTGAATACAAACACACAGATTTTACTTTTCTAAATTGTTTATTAATATATATATCAAACAATTTACAACTTGTTGCAGAACAAGATTAAGGATTAAACCTAATCTAAACAAGTTATGAGAACACTAAGTTTCTTGCACTAGAATTAAGACAGAAAGGAGATAAGAATATTACGAATAATATTCTAACATAAAGATAGTAGAGAGAAGAAGAATGGCCGAGCACTTCATTTATGAAGTAGAGTTCTTCTTATATACTGCATGCATTTAATGCACAATAGTACAACTTTACACCTGGCAGCAGCTGATTGGTTGCATGGTTTGACCTTTGTAGACAACCTAGTAGCCGCATGATGAACAGTGTAGAATCAGAGTTGGTTGTACGATTCTAGACAAAAGGGATGTCCGTTCTGACAGTTCGTACGGAGACGTGCAAGGGGATAAGACAAAAGTAACTTGTAGAGGAAGACTTCATGATCAGCGTTCGTTAAACAATACTTTATCAGCGAGTGACAAAGCTCAGCGATCACTGAAGTTTTCTACTTGCAACTTCACGTTGAGTGGACAGGTCTTGGCTTCACTGATATCCGCATCAGTTCATTAGTAGACTTGTTGCTGGTTCTTTGGCTTGATCTTCGACTTCAGCGTAGAACATTTGTTGACGTGAAACTTGTAAACAACTAATACTATCAGCGATCATCAACAAGACTGAACAGGCTCAGAGCTTTATTGATGAACAATATCGCTGAATGTAATTTAAAGAGCATGAGTTTCCTATCAGCGGTACTGTAGAGACATAGTACTTATCAGCGATAGTGAAACTCTAATACATATTGTCTACTTACAATTTTCACTAAGTGTTTCTTAAAGAGTCATTATCAAATCACTGAGGGTTTGGATCAACAATCTCCCCCTATTTGATTATGACATAGCAACAAAAGGAAAATTGCTAACTATGAAAACATAAGGATAAAAAGAACTCATAAAATATTTGTCCCTTTTACTGTTTTCTGGGATCTTTTGAGTACTGATGGAGTAAAGTACATTCGCTGAAAGTTTTCTTTTAACTTCGTATAAGTTACAGAGGGAAGTGGAAAAATTACAAGTACAACAAATAAATTTACAAGTACAAAAGATATAAGCTGATAAAAGATAGAAGAATTACAAGGAATCCTATCAGCTGTTCAGGTTCTTCCTTAATGAGAAGTTCATCAAGGGTTCTTGTTGTAGGGATCATCCAGTCAGGGACTTTTTCTCCAAGATCCCGTCTATTCTTTGCTTCAGTAATGATCAGGGGCTTCATGAAGTGTCCGAGAAGATCTTTTCTGAATTCGCGCCAGTAGATAATTTTCTCGACATGGCTTTTATACGCTGAGCGAGATCGCTGAATGCCTATTCGCATCTCCAACCATTCAGAGAAACTGTACTTCTTGATCGTAGCAGCATAGATGGTCTCCTTGGTACCATTTTCTCTGAATATGTCAACTTCAACAACAGGAACGTTTATGTTTGTTCTTCCCCTGATGTTCACCTTCTTGATCCTGGCTGCCCGAGATCGATAGTGTCGTCTTTCTTTGCACCATTCCAAGGTAGAATCAGATACCTTGGTCTTTTCTTCGATGATCTTCTTGGCGTCTTTCCACAATTGACGTTGGACATCAATGGGAGTCTTCTTCAGATCAGGATCCTTCACCGATTGTTGGACAAGCTGGATGGCGTAGGCTTTATCTTGTTCTTCATCTTTCCTTCGATCGGCGAGTTATTTTTCAGCCTTGAGATGTTCAGCGTATTCCTTTCTTGATAGTTTGAATTTAGGAGGATTGATTTTGTATCGAGGAAGGATGATCCGCTGATCTTCAAAATGTTTGATCATTGCATCTCTCTTTTTCTGATCTTCTTCACTTAGCATTTGAGGAGCCAAGGAAGGTCTGTTTTTGTGAGAGAGCAACTGTTCTTCAGGTTCATCAGTCTCAGCGAAGTCTAAAACTGGGATTATTTTTTCAGCACTAGGGGTTGGGATTATTGTTGATGCAGTAGGAGGAACTTCAGCTGTATCCTCAAGCAGGGGAGAGGACTAGCTAAAACACAACGATCATTTAAGTAAGATCATTTGGGAGAAAAGAGATAGAGAAAGAATGAGGGTTAAGTGTATAGAGGTTTTATGAATAGGAGAACTGATGTTGAGAAGGGATAGAGGAGGGATGCAGTGTAAGGGAAGAAAAGATATTGTACCTGACAAACTGGCTTTCTTTGTAGGATAGTCAGATTGCCTTCTGCAGCGAGGCCTTTGTTTTTGCCTTTGTCAGCTTCAGTTGTTGCAGGTTTTGTCTTTGTCCCCTCCCCTGATGGTTCATTTATCATAACCCCTTTTTGAGTTGGGGCTTTCTTGGGCTGGACGAAGAAGTCGAAATCATCATCATCGCCATCATCATCACCATGACCAGATGATGCTGATGGTTCGTCGTCAGCGATGTCGACGTCTTCATCATCTTCAGCTTCTTCTTCAGATTCTACCTCATCAGCATAGGGTTCGGTGACATCAGCAGCAACTTCTTGTTGCTCATCGAGTTGCTCCCCCTCAAATTCAGAGGGAGGTTTCTCGGTTCCCTCAGGGTTTTCATCTCCCTGAGGTTTCTCGATTGTAGCAGCAGCAGCATTTGATTCAGTTGTCCCCCTCAGCATTATGGGGAAGACCTTCTTCATTCTTCTCCCCCTCTTCCACATGATGAGTGGGGGAGGTAACTGGAATTTCAGCAGCAGTAGCATCAGTGTGCATTGGGTCCTTGTCTTCCAGGCCAGAGATCCCAACACAGGTTTCAATCCTACTTAATCTGTCTTCCACGCAAGATATAGCAGGAGTGATTCTTTGAAGATCCTCTCGATCCACCTAAGTAAAATGTGAAGGAGCACAAGTAGCAACATTTAGGCGGTCGAGGATTTGCTGAAGGAGGTCTTTGACAATGCCGACCTCAGTCTTGACCGTAGACACCTCTCTCTTAAGAGTACCAACCTCTGTCTTCAATGATGTGACTTCATTGGATAGGGTGGTGAAATTTGTGGAGAGGGTGGTGTTGGTGAAGTTGAGATTTGTCAGGATCGAATCTTAACAAGACTAATAATACTTAGAATTCAGAATTAAAGAATCTGCGGAATAGAACTTTAATTCACACAATCAAAGAACAATATATCAGAAAACACACAGTTGTTTGTATTCACTGTTTCGACTCACAAGATTAACAACCAAACCTCAATCTTGATGAACAGGCTCAATCAAGACGACTTCTACTTCTCTAGAAATAGGGTTCTAAACCTTGAGGTTAATTCTCTCTAAACAAAATCGAATTCTGTATCTCACGTATACGTATTCTGTATTAGCTATCTATGAACAACTATTTATACACAATAGGTACAAGATAACTATCAAAAATAAATTGATCTTCTGAATCTTCTTTAAGCGTATCTTCATTCGTTCCACTTTTATCTCCAAAATCTTCTCATTCCAAACTTATCACATCAGCAGTATTAATCTTCATTCAGCATGAGCAGTACTAATAATCTCCAGCAGCATTAATTTATTCTAGCAGTACTAACTCATTCCAGCAGCATTAACTTGTTCCAGCAGCATTAACTTGTTTAGCAGTACTAACTTGACTAGCAGTACTAACCTTGTTTCAGCAGCATTAATGTATCAGCAGTACTAACAGTTTTCGCAAGACACCAGCAGTACTAACTTTTGTTCAGCAGTATTAATAATGTACCAGCAGTATTAATATACCAGAAGTATTAACTTCGTTCCAGCAGCATTAATGTCTCAGCAGTACTAACCTTGATCTAGCAGTAGTATCTTTGTTCTGGCAGTACTAACGTTGATCTGGCAGTAGTAATGTTGTTCTGGCAGTATTAATCATACTTAGCAAATCTTCAGTTCCCAACAATCTCCCCCTAACTTGACTTTTCAGGAAGAGAAGTCAAGTTCTTCAGATGATGCTTCCAAAACTTAATCATGAACGCATAAATCAGGATTCAGACCAAGACTTTGATTGAGAATTCTTCTCACCAAGTATCTTCCCATTTCAGAATCCTTGCTGCAAGTCAACTTAGTATGTAGCATTCCATTCAATCTTTTCTTGCTATGTTTGTACACCACATCCACCAAATAATACTCATGGTATGTATTGTCAAGAGAGATGACATACACTCCACAGTTTTCAATGAGCATCCAGTTGGTAATGACTTGAAAATTCCTTGCCATCAAATACTGAACTGCTTCTGGTTTGAACATTAAGCACAAGTATTCAAGAACCATCTTGGTGATAGACATACCTTGCTCTGTCAGCATGTTTTCATATAGCCTCATTCCCACCATGAACATCTCTTCCAAGTCTGATCTAGAGCACATCCTTAAAAGTTTTCCCCATGTAGAACTGACCTCAAACTTCCCATCTGCTCTTTTTACTCTAATGTACTCCTTTCTCTGATCTTTCAAAGTATCCCAGAATATGATTTCAGGAGCCATAGAAGCTAATGGTTTAGCTTGAATTGGATTAGTATCAACCACAGTAATATACATATCACATTGAGCATTTGACTGTGATTGTACATTGCTTGATTGCCCTGATGGAGTTGCCACTTCTTCTTCAGCAACTTTTGGATCAGATTTCTCTTTCACTGCTTCCTCCTGGGCTTCTTCTACAGTTGGTTCCACCCTTGGCTTCTTTACATCTTTCTTCTTTGAAGCTAAGGACTTTGTTCTTGGCCTTTTGGTTGACATCATCTTGGTTCTTTTGAGAGTTTTAACAGCTTCAGGAATGATTTCAGTTGTTTCTTCTTTGTGGCTCTCAGCAGCACTAACAGTTTCTGCTGCCTTTTGTTTTTCAGCAGCAGTAACCATTTCTACTGCTATAGCTGTTACTGCTTCTTTTATAACCTTTAATACTGCTGCTTCAACACTATCCTTCAAAATCCAATATATCTCTGCTTCAATCTCTGCTTTAGTTACTGTAGGAACAGATTCTGCTTTCTTCTCACTTTCAGATACTGCTTTATCAATAAGACTCTTCAAAATTTCAGATACTGCTGTTTCAATCTCAGATACTGCAGCATTAACTGTTTCTACTGCTTTCTCAGTGGTTTCTGCTGTTATCTCAGTTTCTGCTTCTTTTGTATTTTCCTCAGCATATTCATTCTCCTTCTCCCCCTGTTCCTGTGCGCTCTCCATGTTTAACTCCTCCTCTGACTCCCCCTTTTTGGGAGCATCATTGGTAGGGTTTCTTCTCCTAAGGACAAACTGAGCTTTCTTCTTTCTGTGCATCAACTTAGTGATCATCTTCCTTTGCTTCTCAAGCTGTGAGTTTTGATAGAGGACCACTTTCTTGAGTTCATCAATTTCCTTTTTCTGACTGACCACATCTGTGTTTATGTTTGCAATAGTGTCCATCAATTCCTCATAAGTGTATCTATCCTCACCTGGTTTAGAAGTGTTTACCTTCCTTACAGGATCATTGGAAGTTTTAGTAGGTGTCTCTTGCCTAGGAAAAGCACTACCTACCCCCATGGTTTCTTGGCGCCTGGGTCCTCTGAATGTTATCACATTCTGAGTTGCCGTGGGGAAGGTCTTATTGATGTTACCACTGTCCTTCTCTTTGCTAGCAGAAGTAGTGGCAGCCTTGCAGCCCACATGCTCATCCTTCTCCTTAGAGAGCACCTTCTTGGGGTTGGGAGACACCCCTGTGGTTTCCCTTTCGATATTCTCCATTGGAGAATGCTCCAACAGAGGGCTTAAAGGCTTCGGGCTCTTAGGAGATACATCAAGGGAAGGAACCTTGTGTACCTTTCTTCTTTCAAACTTTTTGGTTATTGTGGGAGTGGGTCGTACAAGAATGGACTGAGGGATTACTTTTGTGATGGAAGGTTGGGATTGGTCATCAGTGGGTGTGTCCAATGTGGGCCTTGACCCTGATGCCATACCTTCAATGGTGTGGGACACAACCATCATTGTAGAGAACAATGGTGTGTCAACTCCTTCCGAGTCCCTAGGAAGTCTTCTCATATTTGAGAAAACCTTCCCTTTAGGGGATTTTGGCACATATACCTCAGCAGACTGAGGTAAATCCGTCAATTCATGGTTAATAACTTCTTGGACAAACCTTGGATACATGTAAAATCTCTTTTTGGATTCTAGGTTTGCCACAAGATCATTAAAGATCATTGCTGAAAAATTGTACTTTCTGGCAGTGGATAAGCAGACCAAGGCATACGCAATGGGACTGCTAAACTCACTCCATCCAGTTGTTTTCTTTGAAATACAGTGCATAAGGGTATGAACAAGAAATCGCCATTGGTTGAAGAACTTTGACTTGTAGAATTTAAAAACTCCAATGGGACCTCCATACCCCATTCTTTGTAAGGTCGAGTAGAGTTCATCATTAGATAGAGAGGTTATACCTGAGGCATCATCAAAATGAAGAGTAATGCGAAGAACCTCCTCTGTGACCTTCAAGGGTTTGTCACAAACCCTTGTGCGAATGATCTTCTGCCCATCTTCAAATACAACAGTGGCATTCTCCCAAAATTGCTTTTGATGTTCGATGTATATTGTTGGGCATACTTTTAGGGCATGAGAGATGTGTGAGGTCTTGAGAAAATCCACAATATCATGAAACCCTGCGGCTTGCTTTGGCTTCTGAAGCATCGCAATTTCATTGTGTTCATCGACAAACTCCATTGTCGCCATTCTTCCCGAGGATTAGGATAGAAAACACAGAGATTCTAGGGAGAAAAGGTTAGAAAGAGAGAGAGATAAATTGAATGCACAGAGATGTTATGAACTTTGGCGTGCTGAACGAGTATATATAGCAGTATTAGCCCTGATTTTCTTTAAAAGCAGTATTAACGACTTAGCAGTATTAATGACTGAGCAGTATTAATGACTGAGCAGTATTAACTGCAAGGCAGTATTAACTACACAGCAGTATTAACTACACAAGCAATATTAACTACTAAGCAGTATTAACCACAAAGCAGTATTAACTACTAAGCAGTATTAACTACAAAGCAGTATTAACTACTGAGCAGTATTAACTGCAAGGCAGTATTAACTACACAAGCAGTATTAACTACTAAGCAGTATTAACTACAAAGCAGTATTAACTACTGAGCAGTATTAACTGCAAGGCAGTATTAACTACTCAGCAGTATTAACTACACAAGCAGTATTAACTACTGAGCAGTATTAACAACAAAGCAGTATTAACTTTGCAGCAGTAGTAAAATATGTACTAGCAGTAGTAATTCTGCACTGGCAGTAGTAACTACACTTATACTTTTCAGCACTTGTCAATCTGAGGTACACAGAAGATTCTGAGAAAGAGAGTTAGTAGCACCAAATATATGAAGAAATACAGGTATAAAAACAGAAAATCATGAATTTATTCAAGGTTGATCATGCCCACACTTGTTACCAAAAAGGTGAATCTACCCACATCAAAAGCTTTTGTGAATAGATCAGCAAACTGGTCATTTGTATGAACTTTAGCAACTTGAATTAATTTCTTTTCATTGCAATCTCTAATAAAGTGATACCTGATCTCTATATGCTTTGTTTTTGAGTGTTTGACTGGATTATTAACAATGCTAATAGCACTGTTGTTGTCAATGAAGATTGGAGTGTGAAGAAATGTTACCCCATAGTCCAACATCTGATTCTGAATCCATAGAACCTGAGAGCAGCAGCTTGCAGCAGCTATATACTCAGCCTCTGTGGTAGATAAGGACACTGTGGTTTGTTTCTTACACTGCCAAGATACTAGTCTTGTACCCAAAAACTGACATCCACCTGAAGTAGACTTCCTATCCATGTTAGCTCCACCTAAGTCACTGTCTGAGTATGCAAGCAAGTCAAATGAAGAATCATAAGGATACCAAAGACCTAATCTAGGTTGCCCTCTTAGGTATCTAAAAATTCTTTTGACTGCATGAAGGTGTGATTGCTTAGGTGTAACCTGAAATCTGGCACAAACACATACTGGAAACATAATATCTGGTCTAGAGGCTGTGAGATACATGAGTGATCCAATCATAGATCTGTAATGATGGACATCCACATCCTCCCCCTCAAGATCTGCAGTGATCTGTTTGTGTGTTTCCATTGGTGTGCTTGCTGGCTTTGAGTCTGTTATACCATACTTGTCCAGGATGTCTTTCACATATTTGGATTGACTTATGAAAATCCCATCTTTCCTCTGTTTCACCTGAAGCCCAAGAAAGAAAGTAAGTTCTCCCATGGAACTCATCTTGAAGCTCTTGTGCATTAATTCTTCAAACTCTTTACACATGTGATCATTTGTGGATCCAAAGATGATGTCATCCACATAGATCTGAACAAGTAGTGTGCCTTTCTTTCTCCTCTTAATGAACAAGGTCTTGTCAATAACTCCTCTTTCAAAGTCATTGTCTAAGAGATAGGTAGACAAGGTGTCATACCATGCTCTTGGGGCTTGATGTAAACCATAAAGTGCCTTCTTCAACTTGTACACTCTGTCAGGGTGCAATGGATTCTCAAATCCAGGGGGTTGACAGACATATACTTCTTCATCAATACTTCCATACAGAAATGCACTTTTTACATCCATTTGGTAGACCTTGAACTTCATGTATGAGTCATAGGCTAGAAATAGCCTAATTGCTTCAATCCTTGCCACTGGAGCAAAGACTTCCTCATAGTCTATTCCCTCTTCCTGAGTATACCCCTGTGCAACCAGCCTTGCTTTGTTTCTGATCACTATTCCTCTGTCATCCTTCTTGTTTCTGAAAATCCACTTGGTGCCAATTGCTCTATGACCTTTTGGAAGGTCCACCAAGTCCCAAACATCCTGTAATTTAAACTGTAGCAGCTCCTCTTGCATTTCTTCTATCCAACTTGGATCTTTCATAGCATCATAAGCCTTTTTGGGCTCAATTTGGGATAGAAAGCAAGTAAGGACAGTATTAACTGTATTCTGCTGCTCTTGTAGCTCTTGAAGTCTGCTTTGCTTCCTAGTCATCATGGGAGATGCAATATCTCCAATTACCAACTCAGGAGGATGATTTTTCTGAGTTCTTGTTGGATGACCTGCTTCCTCTTGTAAGTTCACATCCAGATTTGACTTATTTAAGTCTGGATTTGCTTCAACTTCTTCAGTCACTTCAGATTCTCTAGAATTTGGACTTGAAGACTGATTTTCCTCTGCTCTTCTCTCTTCTTCAATCTGAATTGGTTCAGCTGCCTTTTCTTGTTCACAGAAACCAACAGGATCAATGGTAGGGAGAAGAAATATCACAGACTGAATTCTGTGATATGATGGAAGTGCATCCCTTTGTCCTGCATTTACATCATTACTGAAACCCAAAGAATTAGAGAGTGCATCAATGTCAAATAGCCAATCAGGACCTGAGCCAATAGGATTTGGTGTGTTCTCATTGCATTTGACATTGGCACTTTCTTCAATTATTCTAGAAGAGGTATTAAAAACTCTGTAGGCCTTACTCTGAGATGAGTAACCAACAAGAAAGCCATCATATGCTTTGCTATCAAACTTACCTAAGTGAGATTTGGTATTGAGAATTGTACAAGGACATCCAAATGGTTTGAAAAATCCAATAAATGGTTTCTTTTTATGAAAAAGCTCATAAGGTGTCTTGTTTTTAGGCTTTATTACTAAAGCTCTGTTTTGAACATAACAGGCAGTATTAACTGCTTCTGCCCAGAAAGTAGTTGGTAATTTGGAATCTGCTAACAAAGATCTAGCAGCCTCAATCAGTGTCCTATTCCTTCTCTCAGCAACACCATTCTGTTGTGGAGTCCTATGAGCACTGTATTGTCTCTCAATGCCTTTTTCCTCACAAAAGGTGTTTAGATCAAAGTTTTTAAATTCAGTCCCATTATCTGATCTAATGACTTTTACTTTTTGATTTGATTGGTTTTCAATTCTAAGAATAAAAGATTTGATCAGTCCACTTGTCTCATCTTTGGTCCTCAGAAAATATACCCAAGTAAATCTAGAGTAATCATCAACAATAACTAAACAGTATGATTTCTTGCCAATACTCATCACATTTGTAGGGCCAAACAGATCCATATGCAACAATTGAAGAGGATTTGAAATAGTGTTTATCTCTTTGGACTTATGAGAAGTTTTGTGTTGTTTACCTTTGAGACAAGCAACACAATGATCATCACATGAATATACTTTTGATGGTAAACCTCTAACAAGATTGTTTTTGACAAGTTTATTCATTGTTTTAAAGTTCATGTGACACATCCTTCTGTGCCAAAGTGATGATTCATCCAATGAAGCTTTTGACACCAAACAGTTTAGGGATGAATCAGATGAAACACTTTCTAAATCTAAACAATATACATTATCCTTTCTAGGAGTTCTCAATAGTATCATGTTTTCATCAACTACCTTGAATCCAGGAGCAAGAATAATGCATTCAGAATCAGTAAATAATATACTATGCTTCTTATCACAGACCTGTGATACACTTAACAGGTTGTATCTTAATTGCTCAACATAGTACACATCCTCAAAGGTCATCTTACCTTTTGACACATCACCTTTACCACTGATCTTACCTCCTGCTGGATTATTCCCAAAAGCAACACGTCCTCCATCAATTCTTTTGAAATTCTTGAGGCAGGACATGTTACCTGTCATGTGCCTGGAGCAACCACTATCAACATGCCAGATGCTCTTCTCCTTGAGCTGTTGGTTGCCCTGCACATAAGATAAATCAATTAGTTTTTATTGGGAACCCAAGCCGAAGTGGTCTTGGGTCTCCCTTGCTCATCAAAGTACTTGCACTTGGTTTTGATGAGATTTTCAAACTTAGGTACTGCAGAATTGGAGTATTTTGTCAATATGATAGGTCTAGCAGCACAAACACTAGAAGCAGTATTAACCTTAGAAGAAGTACTAACAGAGTTAGCAGTACTAACAGAGTTAGCAGTACTAACAAAGTTAGCAGCACTAACAGAGTTAGCAGCACTAACAGAGTTAGCAGCACTAACAGAGTTAGCAACACTAACTGAGTTAGCAGCACTAACAGAGTTAGCAGCACTAACAGAGTTAGCAGTACTAACAGAGTTAGCAGCACTAACTGAGTTAGCAGCACTAACACTGCTAGCAGCACTAATTTTTGAAGAAGTACTAACAGTGTTAGCAGCACTAACACTGCTAGCAGCATTATCTGAGGCTGCAGTACTTTTAGGAACCCACATTGTGACACATTCTTTTTCAGGCTTTTTCTTCATGTGGCTTGTGGCTTTAGTTTGTTTCTTAGCCACATGGTTCCTAACAGGTTTCCTATAACCAGAGGATTTTTGAAAACTTCTTTGAAAATTCATTCTTTGGTTAACAGGATTAAAATAACAGTGTTTGGCAAGATGATTCAATTTGCCACAGATAAAGCAAGGCTTTGGTCTGTTAATCCTTTGCAGATCAACTCCTTGCTTTTGTGCCCACTGATTATTCCAATTTCTTTGATTTCCCCTCTTTTTATCATGTTTTTGGGGCTTAGTCTTTTGAGAAAACTTGCAAGAACAATGTTCACAGGTATTGGATTTCACAACAGTGGTCTGTGTATAATGAACTCCCTTTCCTTTTTCAGATCTTTTCATCTCATTGTTCTTGTCCCAAGGACTTCCACCATCCTCATTAGTCTTGATGTGATTTTCTAATGGGATCTCATCACTGACAGTCTTGTTCTTTTTCTTAGACTCTTCTTTTTCAGTCTTATCTTCAACAACAACTTCATCTAATGGATCTACTTTAGTAGCTCCTTCAGATAAGTCCTTACTATCCATGGTTTCTAACAGGTCTGATTTAGGAGGGATGTAAGTGTTGTTGTAGGGTGGGGGTGTGGCATTGTACCCTAGGCCTGTTTTCTTCTTACTGTGGACTTGAGCATTTATTATGGTGTCCATAGCTTTAGAAGCTTTTGAAAACTTTTCAACATCAAGTTTAACTTTCTCAAGCTCTCCTTTTAGTTTCTCACACTCTTCCCTATACTCTTTTAGTTGGAACTCCATACCACCCTTTTCCCACTTCCAGTAATTTGTATCATATGAGTGTTGAAGTTCATTGGCTTGAAAAGCCTTAATTTGTTCTTCAAACCTCTCAACAATCAACACATAGTCTCTTCTATCCTTTTCTAGTCTCTTAAGGTCATCACACATTCCCTGATTGTGATCTCTATACCTTTTAATAGTGTCTATACAAGCTTGAGAACAGAGTTTAGATTGTACCTCAGTGGGAAGATCTGAAACTTCAGCCATAAGTGCTTGATTTTGGATGGCCTCTTCTGCTTGATCACTCCAATCAAATCCCATTCCTTGTTGAGAGACAAGAGCTTGAATAGAGTTTCTGTTTTGATTGGAACTTCCAGCCTGAGTTTGTTGATGGCTGTTGTGAGATGATCCACCTCTGCATTCCCTGGCAAAGTGTCCCATCTTGTGACACTTGTAGCATTCAACTTTAGACTTATCAAAGCCAGCACCATCTTCTCTTCTTTGGGAAAAGTTGTTTCTCCCAGTCCTTTTTATGAACTTCTTCACCCTCATAGACAGCATAGCCATCTGCCACTTGATATCCATCTCTTCAAGATCATCAGCATTAATCTGTTCTAAGTCATCATTAATTAAAGATGAGTTAACATGACTAGAAAAGAAAGCTTCAAGTACAGAGTCAGTGGCCTTTTCTTGATTGACTCCTCCAGCAGCACTAACTGATTCATGGTTAGCAGTAGAATCAGGTGATGGTGAAAGGAGTGCAGCATTATGTACATATCCAGAGGGCTTCTTTTTGGCTTCAACCTCTGCTTCAAAGACTCTAAGATCATTGTAAAGATCATCAAGCTCTTTATCTTCCAGTTGGTCATTCTGTCTGAAGGACACAGTATACATTGTCCACTCTTCACCTAATGATCTTAAGAACTTTCTGTTAACATCATCAGCCTCCATCTTGACTCCTACTGTGGCCAATTCTCCAATTAGCTTATTAAATCTATCAAAAGTTTGAGTCATAGACTCATTCTTAGTAGAAGTAAAGTTTTCATACTACTGTTTGAGAATTGCCTTCTGATTCCTCTTGGTGCTTTTGGTGCCAGTGAATCTCTTTTCCAATGCATTCCATAGAATCTGAGCATCAGTGCAATGTTGAAATTGATGCTGATATTCATTGGGAATAGCCAAAAGCAGAGTGCTTAAGGCCTTCATCTCTATTTGTCTGACTTTTCTCTCTGCATCAGTCTTTGGAGGAGGTCTTTTGCCATCTGGTCCAGTTCTTCCTTCAGCACATGGACCATTCTCTATTATATCCCAGATGGAATAATCAGTAAGCAGAATGTACTGCTTGATTCTAATTTTCCACATGTCAAATTCATTGGGTCTGAGCATGGGAACCTTAGAAACAAGAGTACTGTTTGATTCAAAAGAATTTTCCATAATGATTGTAGAATTCTAAGAAACACAAGCTCTGATACCACTTGTCAGGATCGAATCTTAACAAGACTAATAATACTTAGAATTCAGAATTAAAGAATCTGCGGAATAGAACTTTAATTCACACAATCAAAGAACAATATATCAGAAAACACACAGTTGTTTGTATTCACTGTTTCGACTCACAAGATTAACAACCAAACCTCAATCTTGATGAACAGGCTCAATCAAGACGACTTCTACTTCTCTAGAAATAGGGTTCTAAACCTTGAGGTTAATTCTCTCTAAACAAAATCGAATTCTGTATCTCACGTATACGTATTCTGTATTAGCTATCTATGAACAACTATTTATACACAATAGGTACAAGATAACTATCAAAAATAAATTGATCTTCTGAATCTTCTTTAAGCGTATCTTCATTCGTTCCACTTTTATCTCCAAAATCTTCTCATTCCAAACTTATCACATCAGCAGTATTAATCTTCATTCAGCATGAGCAGTACTAATAATCTCCAGCAGCATTAATTTATTCTAGCAGTACTAACTCATTCCAGCAGCATTAACTTGTTCCAGCAGCATTAACTTGTTTAGCAGTACTAACTTGACTAGCAGTACTAACCTTGTTTCAGCAGCATTAATGTATCAGCAGTACTAACAGTTTTCGCAAGACACCAGCAGTACTAACTTTTGTTCAGCAGTATTAATAATGTACCAGCAGTATTAATATACCAGAAGTATTAACTTCGTTCCAGCAGCATTAATGTCTCAGCAGTACTAACCTTGATCTAGCAGTAGTATCTTTGTTCTGGCAGTACTAACGTTGATCTGGCAGTAGTAATGTTGTTATGGCAGTATTAATCATACTTAGCAAATCTTCAGTTCCCAACAAGATTGTTGATGGAGGTGGAGTTTTCAGCGAGAGTAGTAGCAAAGCTTCCAATGCTACCTTCCACCTTCTCCAGATCAGTACTGGAGGCTTTGCCTTTGACCTCGGTGGTCAGCTTTTTGAGATCCTCTCCAGCTTTTGTAACCACTTAAGATTTTATAGATAGAGTGGTGGTGAGAGATTCCACCTTCGTTTCCAAGGCCTTCAGGGAGTTGTTGATATCTCCCAAATTAGGACCTGCAATAGTTAATAACTTATGAACAAAGGAAAGCTCAGAAGTTGGGGATTTTGATAGAGGGGTTTGTATGGTTTTGTGTATACCTGCAGGCGGGTTGGTGAAGTCCTCGAAACTTCGATAACCTGAGAAGTGTTCCATGTCGCCTTCCAGAGTGCCTTGGCGCATAGAAGTGTCCGTAGATCCGATATTTTGATTCATCATCCCCTGTAAAGTTGCAGCTGATGTATCGTGGAGGATGACGTTTGTTGCAGAGAATGGAGGGAAAACAGGTGGAGTGTCCAAAGAATGAGTGGGAGGAGTGAAGGTTGAGAAAAGGGATTTGGTGAGAGGCTCAGCGTTGGATCCGCTGAGAAATACTTCTTCAGTCCTTAGAGAGTCTGAAGGAGGTGGGTTCAGTTCCAAGTTTATAACCTCGGCGTTTAGAGACGCTGAAGTTGGTATGGAAGGGGTGGCTTGAGCAGTTGTGGTAGAGCGTACCACGGAACTATCCAGCGGCTCTTGAGAAGAGTGAACCGTGGAGTCTTCAGCCTGGAAAGGCTTGGGGGTTGCTCCTTGGTTTTCTTGATCCTTTGAGAATCAAGTGAGGTAGTAGAGTGTTTCCTTTTCTTAGAAGAAGTGGAGGTTGCAGCCTGGGTATCAGCAGTTGGGATTACTGCTAAGGTAGCCGTAGAAGTATAATGAGTTGGGGGATTGAGAATAGATAAGATAGTAGAAAGACGAACCTCGTTTGGCATGGGGGTGAACTCGAGGATCTTGATGCCAACCTGTGAGAGCTTTAGGTCGCCCACCTTCGGGTATTTGTCCCCGAGTCCCTGTAGGAAGAGAGCGTTGAGAAATCGAGGATAAGGAACCGTCTTCTGTCTTTTGGATTCCTCGACTCTCTGAATCATGTCGTCAAAAACGATCTTGGCCCAGTCGATGTGTAGACCCTTCAGCAGTGAATACCCCATAGCCTGCTGGGGTTGAGAAGCTTGGTCAGAAGAACCAACTTTAGCTGTCATGCAACTTATCAGGTGAGCGAAGATGAAGTTCATCTCGCTTGGCATCTTGGACTTCTTGATGGCAGTCAGTTTCTTCTCAGGGAGTTCATCTCTCCCTGTGTCCCATACATACTTCATTGCATCAAAGAATGCAATCATGGCGTCTCTGTCAGTGGGGTTTTTGGGGTTGGGTAGAGGTATAAAGCGTTTTTCTTTTGTGGCGGTGGGGAGGTTTAGGGCACACCTGATATTACGAGGCGTGATCTTGGAGGTACCATGGTCAGTCTCAAAAAGGATGACTTCGATTTCCTTTTTGGGATCTTTGGTGGAGGTGATCATAGCACGTCTTACAGTCCACCAGAATTGAGCAAGTAGGTGTTTATTTGCTGGAGGAGTGACAGTCAGAGCTGTGGAGAGAGGGCAAGTCTTGAAAAAATTCACAGCATCGTCTAGGTGGGTGATGTGCTTTCTCTGAGGGAAGTTAAAGAGGGCATAAGGGTTGTTGCCCTGAAAGTTAATCTGCTCGTATTTGAACTTAACTTGAGGAGCAGGGGTGAGTGTAGTCTTTGAAGAAGCAGTAGGAGTCTGAGCTTCAGTAGGAGATGCCATTTCTGTTTAAACATGAAGATTAAGAACAGAAGATCTTAAAATGGATAAAATGTCCAAAATAAGGGTTTTTAGGGATTTGTAATTTCTATTTAGAGAAAAGAAAATAGAAATTAGGGTTTTTCTAGTTTTGAACAAAGATACAAAAACTAGTGAATGTCATGTTTTCCAGTTTCCTTTTAAAGAAGGGATTCTGGAAAAACATATTAAGATATCAAAGTTTAAGATTATAAGTTTAACTTTGAAGAACAATCTGTTTCAAAATTGTGTTCATAAAATCATGAAGAGAAACTGATTTCATTTTAAGAAGGTTCTTTTGTTTGATCTTTTGAAAACAAAAATAAGATCGAAAACAAGTTTTATGCAAGGAAAATAATAAGAATATTAACCTTTCGAGTGTTGAAGAAGATGAACAGTTCTTGAAGAAAACAAGTTTGAATGCAACAGAGAATTCTTGCTTGAAGGAGATGATGTTCGCGTAAAAGGTAAAAATATAAACGCAAAGGGTTTATATAGTGAGAGTAGAGAGAGAAAAACTATGAGCGGGAAAGTTTTTCATGATGACACGGACACGTCCCTTGAATTTGATTGGACAAAGAAGTCGAAACGGGCGAACGTGTCAGAGAAAACGTGCCATGACTTATCCGTTGTGATGACATCACAAACGTCCTTTCATATTTTAGGATGTCTCTGAGGTTTTTGGAAGCTCAGGGACAATTTTTGAAAACATGAAGCACTAATTAGAAATATCAGTTTAGTTTAAGAAATTTTAAAGTATCGCTGAAAGGAAGAGATATTCAGCGATGCAATATGTTTTGAAATCTTTCAGTTCTAGGAGAACGTCAGCGAGTAAAAGAGAACATACCTTGATATCATCGAATCAATTTTGTTTAGAGAGTAGATGATTAATGGGTTATACAAGTTTGTTTTATCCCTGATCAAATGTGAACTGCTGAAGATTTTATTCTTCTAAGTTCAGCATTCCAAGCTCGCTGATGAGAAAGTTGAATCTTGTCTCATCAAGAGGTTTGGTGAAAAGATCAGCTAACTGAAAGTCAGTTGGGATAAAATGAAGTTCTATATCTGAAACACCCTAAAAACAGAGTCAATTCAAACCTTGAAATTTCCACAAGTTATGCTCAAAAACTTTCAAACTTATATAACCTGAGGATCAAATGTAAGGTTTCTATATATAATTGACATTATTTAAATAACTTATTAATCTAATCACCTCATAACAATCAGATTAATCAAATTATCTAAACAACTGTCCCAAAGGCTTCAAAGAATAACTAGATCCTTCGTTATCTCTAAGTCTGAATCTCTCCAAAAGTTCTCTTCTCTCATTCCCGCTACTTCCCGGAGCTTGTACCTGGTAAGAAGATTCAACTTGAAACATTAGGCTTTCGCCTAGTGAGGATACTCAAATCAAAATAAAATTTAATAATTAAAACATGAACAGATAACTCAAACATGTTCTCACCCATCTTACCGTACGACAACTCCTTTTCAAGTCGGGGAATCTACCCCACTCCCAATTTCCTACAACTAACTCATTCAATCGCAACAACAAAATAAGAGTTAACTATGAATCATTCCAGATTCACAATCAATATTCACACACAAGAAATTACAAGTCAAAACTTGCCTATTTCTTAATCAGGAAGTAGAGATTACAAATTACTTTATGCCTATCTCTAATCTTCCTCTCATCACTGGGAAATCTCCGATCTTCCCAAATCGAAATGGGAATTATTAAGCACAACTGCTTATTCCACATTCCACCTCAGAATCAATGGTCCCCATGGGATTATAATATCGCGATACTCAAATCGAGACTCATGATTCAAGGTACACCCAATTACTAAAATTACACCCCTTTGGTCTATGGCGAGTAATCGGTTCCCATCATACCGTACCCAAGTGCCCTCGGTGACCGGATGCCTATTTTAGTAAAAGCACATAATCACATAATATAATATATGTAATAATCGATACTACTATATGCGTCTGGCATACCATGTATCATTTCTCCAAACATATTCTATATATAAAATAAAGAATATTATTATCTCCTCATCTCAATCTCTTTACTATTCCTTCTCTGTAATCTGGTACGGGATCATCATCTCAATTGTTATCTACCTTTTCGGACTCATAGATAGGCCTTTATAATTTCTCTCAATAAAGCTTCAAATCGTATTCCGAGTTCATAATCATATCATAGATTGCATATAGCAGATAATCATACTTAGCATACAAGAATAATGATAAATACTAGTTCATCATATTTCAATCTCTTAACTATCCCCTCTTTGCAACTTAGCTCGGGAGTGAATATATATATCATTTGTTAATCTACATTTTTGGACTCATAGATGGATCTTTATGATTTATCTCGAAAAAGCTTCGATTCATATTTAGAGTTAATAATATATTGCATATAGCAAATAATTATACTAATTATAAGGAATATTAATAATTCCGGTTCATTAACTTCTTAGATAACTCATCTTAGAAATTTTAGCATGGAAATCAACATAGCACAACTTTTAATCGCCCTCTTGGCTTATCTATGACGAAATCAAGTCCATATAAAACATATTCATGCATACATATAAAACATATAATTCAATATTAATTACTGAATTTTAAAGAGAGTTGAATAAACTCACCTGATGCGTTATTACTCCTTTTAATCCTTTTTAACACGTAAGGACTCCTTTCTTCACTATCACAGCTTACTGTATTATTCAATTACATATACTGATATTAATTATCAAAACAGAACCCTCTACAACTGAAAATCCTTAATTTCTAAAAATCACATCTCAAGTCGCAACCAACTGAAATCGCAACCGCCTATTGCGATTCCAATTCCAAATCGCAACCAACAGTTGCGATCTCAACTCCAAATCGCAACTCACCATTGCGATTTCACCCCAAATCGCAGTCCACTGTTGCGACTACAGTACCAAGTCACAACTCTCTATTGCGATTCCAACCCAAGTCGCAGTCAACGGTTGCGACTCCAGAGCCAAGTCGCAACTGTCTATTGCGACAATCATGAATGTCGCAACTCAAGGTTGCGACTTCGATGATATTCATCCAAGTCTCAGTCCACTAAAACATTCTTAAACCCAGAATTTCGTAATTTTAATCTATGTTTGTTTATTCCAATTTGCAGATATGTTTAATACACTTATCTTAACATATCCTAAAACTCAGATTCTCATAACATCAAGATTTACCCAAAAACCCAACAAAACTCCATAGAAAGCTTTTTAACTAACAAGATGAAGAATTTAAATGAGATAATTACCTTTTTGATTCTTCAAACCAACACCAGATTATAAGGTTCCAAGCAATTCCTTTCTTCTTTCTCTTTTCTCGATTTCTCTATCTCCCTCTCGGCTTTCTCTCCAAACCAAAAGAACACACACTCATCACCTCACATTCATACTCAATTAGTCTATATTTACTAAGAGGTTGACACCTCACTTAATTTAAACATGAGTCATAGGACTCTTATCAATTAAATCCTCAACTTTAAAAGATTTAACACTATAATCCCTCAAACTTTAAAGAAACAACATAACACACCTCATGCATAAATAAAACTCATAACAATAACCCTTAAGTTTATTTATTCTCAAAAGAAAACTTTCAACTTTCATCATTTGAATTTTAACCCTATTTGAATTATAATACTCTATATAATTCAAGGTTACTCCAAGTACCAAAACATTCTATTATTAAAATAATAATAGCAAAATTTAGGATGTTACAATACTCCCCAACTTGAAAATGATTTCGTCCCCGAAATCACAATCAGGTAAACAAATGAGGATATCTATCCCTCATACTCTCTTCTGACTCTAAAGTCACATTAGTACCTCTATGGTGTTTCCACTGTACTTTCAACATAGCTACCTCTTTACCACTACGTAGCTTTCTAACCGATCTTTCTAAAATTGCCTCTGGTTCCTCTACACAGCGACTCTTTTCATCTATTCTCACATCTGTGAGTGGAATCACATCCTCCTCTTCGGCCAAACACTTCCGAAGATAACATACATGGAAAGTATTATGCACCCCTTCCAATTCTGGTGGAAGATCCAAATGATATACTTATAAACCAATCTTCTTTTTTTTTTTAGAGTAATTGTTATCATCAAATCCATAATTGACTACTTCTTAGTCTAGCATACCAATATTATTTCTCTCTTGTTTACACGGAATATCCACCACACAACTACAGTCCAAAAGGACAGTTTTTCTAAAAACGTCAGTTGAGATCTCTAACCAAGTCCTCGTAACATCGAGAACTGCATTCGATGTATTTCTTTTACATTTACAGAATACTCCAATACTATAGCTTAACGGTTACAGTATCCTTTTCACCTAAAACCAATGAGATTGAGAAGAACAATAGTCTTCCTTTCACTCCATCATCATCACAACTCACTCTACAGATCTCAAAATACATTAACATGTACTATCTGAAATTTCCACGTACACTGTAAGATAAACATACCCATTACTATTAAATACTTCAACAACCACGGCAGTTCATTATTACATCCTTGACTTACACGTTTCTTCGGTATAGAATGCTATCATTTCTTTACATCACTATCTCATCGTACCACCACAATACAACCAAGCACCAAAGTATCGAACATCAAAAGTGAGAACTCTATTGAACCTGCTATAAGATTACATTCTTACGTCAAATCTTTCTATCATTAGAAGTAACTCACACAATCAAAATCACCTTGGGTAAACACCCAATACCATTCCGACATTCTGTTTCGATATTAGCCATATCACTACTCCATCTTACAAACTACATGCCCCAACAATTTTAATGACCAAGTGGTACTTTTCGTCTGAAAACCCCGAAAAGACTTCCATCAGATGTTTCCTAGTTCTAACTTCATAATATATACTAGTTGACATATATATCTTGCCAGTTGATACCAATACTCACTCGTACATTCTCCACACATACTTTTTCACCACAGACCAGGTTTCTCACAATCATTCATACACATATTACCCAAGTTTATTTAACTTAATATCTCCTCCCCAACTTTAATTAAACTACCATTCTCGATTTGCTAAAATATCTTGAACTTATTCGTTCATACTAACTCCTTGTGATTCCAAACCAAAACCAAAACACAGTACCATCCTTCACAGATCAACATTTTCCATACCTCACTTCATTTGTGCCTAATACTTTCTCCTTTGTAAATTATCCACATCGCAAGTAAAACATTTCTATAACACAACAGTCTCCTGATTTAAGACTTAACAAAATTTAAATCCAAAAGAATATCCAAAACATTCACATCATGCAAACTTCTATTTTAATACAATCCATGTAACCCCAACCCAAGCCTACAACGAGCTTATTAAATCGGGTCAATGCTCTTAAGACTTAACTGAGTCCAAAAACCGAGTCATCTACTCACAGGATCTAAAAATTATTTATCAATACCAACTCACGCAAATAAATACATCTAACTCACATTATACAGCATACGCTCCGAGGCGTGATAACCTTACGATCCTTTCATTGCTACTCTCCCAATGAAGTCAAATCATTTGTAGGTACACGTAAATGCAACTCTTTTCATACTCCACAATGTATATAATATGCCCAGGTTCATTAGTTCTAAAGATACTAAGTAAAATATCAAACAGTCTTTACACCTAAGACCAACACTTAAACTGTCACTGGTTCAAATACAATGCAGTTAAGCGTATCACACATCCAATACTACATCTCGAGTCACTAAACTGACAATCATTCAAAAGACTCATTTGAATATAAATCAGGCCTTTAAGGTCAAAACCAACGTTTGGTTAAACACGTGTCACTCACACGGTTACGTAAAAAAAAATGCCTCTTTACTTAAAATCTTTACCTTATCAATCCCTTAACTGGCCATCGACCCCAAAATAAAAGTTATCACTCTCAAAACATTCACAATTCCCCAATTGTGTCGCACACACTAATATCCACTTTGCGCATACCCTCTGCATACCAGCATACCGGTATCGCTCGCGGTTTTGCTCCTACCCGCACGGGCATACGCGGAACGCATCCAGACCGCACCCAGTGATAAAAAAAAGGCCTTGTACACCTTATACAACTCTCGCCTTCAAAGTCAAAACTTGACATCTCAATACTTCCTTAACCCTGAACCTAATTCTTCCTCCAGACACGACCGACCTTCGGCAATTGTATTACTAATCACCGAACAAAGGTACAAACCCTCGTATTATTGTTACTAAAGTTCACTTTCGACTCTCCCACTGTTTATCTCTCATTTGAATACAATTACCAAAACCACAAACTTTCTCCCAAGGTTTATCCAACACCTCTCCACTCTTGGAGTTCTTTCTTAGCTTATAGCGTAATACTCTACGACCTAGCGAGTTCATAGCCTTCATGCATGACAATATAATAAATAACTCAATCCACACTTTTCTCGTTTAAATAAACAACATTCGAAACAACGTGAGCACACACGCCCCAATCATTTTCATAACTCCCATGTACTACACAACGATCTCAAAACCGTTTGTCTACAAATTTCCGTAAAACTTAATCTTTCTCAACCAAAATGTTGTTACAACAGTAATATCTTAAATGAAAATCTTTTCATACGACAAAAGTTTAAAATTTACTGACATAGAGTAAACTAGTCGTTTCTCACACTCTTTTATATGATATCATCAAATCAATACCTTTGTTGGTTATAAAAAGTTTACTAATCAACACTTTCTTGACCTATTTGCTATCATACAACTTTTTTTATGTAAAGTATGAAGTATTTTGCAAAATGCTAAGCCCCAAAATTTCGTTAGGCAGCGTAATTGAAATTGCCCTTTTTCTTTAAATACATACTTGCACATACTAACTCATCCTTGAATAAAATTGTTATTTATGCATTTGATTTGAAATCAAGAAAATTCATGTAACACACACTAAAACATCATGTACAAAAACTTACTCGCAATGAAGGCTATTTACTCAAACAAGGTCAATCGTTTTACTTACGTAACTTATCATTGACACTTTACTTCCGATCTGAAGTCGCCCTCTCGGCCTTATAATAATTGCTATATATACATTCCATGGCCCCCATACTCAACCATGTCATACTAATTTTGTATTAATCGATCATCTCATACTCTATCTCTGCACCTATCCAATCACCTATTAAAGGTTGCTTTGGCAGACTTTCATGAGTCCCACCAATTCCAGGTTGTCCTTCAAACCCTCAATCATATACTGCTCTGTCCTCTAAAGGACCTTGGTGACGAATTCACCAACACTTTACTATAACTTATAGAGATAACCATGCGAAATGATTATGCACTTACATACATACAAAACGTACTTTACCGATCGTTAGTCACTGTAACAATTCAGAAATAGACATGCTCGTGTAACAATATATTCATAATAACAGTAGCTAATTGAAATTGTGAACATATCATACAGGAGAATCCCCGTTATCATTGTTATAGCACTAATTTCACATATTCCCGTTAACTCTAAGACTATCCCGTCTTAACACTTCTACCCATAACTCACATATCATAACCTACTACGTCTCATCTTAAGTCTAAGTATCTCATCATCATACTTAGTTCGCTTAAACTAGTGCTCTGATACCATACTGAAACACCCTAAAAACAGAGTCAATTCAAACCTTGAAATTTCCACAAGTTATGCTCAAAAACTTTCAAACTTATATAACCTGAGGATCAAATGTAAGGTTTCTATATATAATTGACATTACTTAAATAACTTATTAATCTAATCACCTCATAACAATCAGATTAATCAAATTATCTAAACAACTGTCCCAAAGGCTTCAAAGAATAACTAGATCCTTCGTTATCTCTAAGTCTGAATCTCTCCAAAAGTTCTCTTATCTCATTCCCGCTACTTCCCGGAGCTTGTACCTGGTAAGAAGATTCAACTTGAAACATTAGGCTTTCGCCTAGTGAGGATACTCAAATCAAAATAAAATTTAATAATTAAAACATGAACAGATAACTCAAACATGTTCTCACCCATCTTACCGTACGACAACTCCTTTTCAAGTCGGGGAATCTACCCCACTCCCAATTTCCTACAACTAACTCATTCAATCGCAACAACAAAATAAGAGTTAACTATGAATCATTCCAGATTCACAATCAATATTCACACACAAGAAATTACAAGTCAAAACTTGCCTATTTCTTAATCAGGAAGTAGAGATTACAAATTACTTTATGCCTATCTCTAATCTTCCTCTCATCACTGGGAAATCTCCGATCTTCCCAAATCGAAATGGGAATTATTAAGCACAACTGCTTATTCCACATTCCACCTCAGAATCAATGGTCCCCATGGGATTATAATATCGCGATACTCAAATCGAGACTCATGATTCAAGGTAAACCCAATTACTAAAATTACACCCCTTTGGTCTATGGCGAGTAATCGGTTCCCCTCATACCGTACCCAAGTGCCCTCGGTGACCGGATGCCTATTTTAGTAAAAGCACATAATCACATAATATAATATATGTAATAATCGATACTACTATATGCGTCTGGCATACCATGTATCATTTCTCCAAACATATTCTATATATAAAATAAAGAATATTATTATCTCCTCATCTCAATCTCTTTACTATTCCTTCTCTGTAATCTGGTACGGGATCATCGTCTCAATTGTTATCTACCTTTTCGGACTCATAGATAGGCCTTTATAATTTCTCTCAATAAAGTTACAAATCGTATTCCGAGTTCATAATCATATCATAGATTGCATATAGCAGATAATCATACTTAGCATACAAGAATAATGATAAATACTAGTTCATCATATTTCAATCTCTTAACTATCCCCTCTTTGCAACTTAGCTCGGGAGTGAATATATATATCATTTGTTAATCTACATTTTTGGACTCATAGATGGATCTTTATGATTTATCTCGAAAAAGCTTCGATTCATATTTAGAGTTAATAATATATTGCATATAGCAAATAATTATACTAATTATAAGGAATATTAATAATTCCGGTTCATTAACTTCTTAGATAACTCATCTTAGAAATTTTAGCATGGAAATCAACATAGCACAACTTTTAATCGCCCTCTTGGCTTATCTATGACGAAATCAAGTCCATATAAAACATATTCATGCATACATATAAAACATATAATTCAATATTAATTACTGAATTTTAAAGAGAGTTGAATAAACTCACCTGATGCGTTATTACTCCTTTTAATCCTTTTTAACACGTAAGGACTCCTTTCTTCACTATCACAGCTTACTGTATTATTCAATTACATATACTGATATTAATTATCAAAACAGAACCCTCTACAACTGAAAATCCTTAATTTCTAAAAATCACATCTCAAGTCGCAACCAACTGAAATCGCAACCGCCTATTGCGATTCCAATTCCAAATCGCAACCAACAGTTGCGATCTCAACTCCAAATCGCAACTCACCATTGCGATTTCACCCCAAATCGCAGTCCACTGTTGCGACTACAGTACCAAGTCGCAACTCTCTATTGCGATTCCAACCCAAGTCGCAGTCAACGGTTGCGACTCCAGAGCCAAGTCGCAACTGTCTATTGCGACAATCATGAATGTCGCAACTCAAGGTTGCGACTTCGATGATATTCATCCAAGTCTCAGTCCACTAAAACATTCTTAAACCCAGAATTTCGTACTTTTAATCTATGTTTGTTTATTCCAATTTGCAGATATGTTTAATACACTTATCTTAACATATCCTAAAACTCAGATTCTCATAACATCAAGATTTACCCAAAAACCCAACAAAACTCCATAGAAAGCTTTTTAACTAACAAGATGAAGAATTTAAATGAGATAATTACCTTTTTGATTCTTCAAACCAACACCAGATTATAAGGTTCCAAGCAATTCCTTTCTTCTTTCTCTTTTCTCGATTTCTCTATCTCCCTCTCGGCTTTCTCTCCAAACCAAAAGAACACACACTCATCACCTCACATTCATACTCAATTAGTCTATATTTACTAAGAGGTTGACACCTCACTTAATTTAAACATGAGTCATAGGACTCTTATCAATTAAATCCTCAACTTTAAAAGATTTAACACTATAATCCCTCAAACTTTAAAGAAACAACATAACACACCTCATGCATAAATAAAACTCATAACAATAACCCTTAAGTTTATTTATTCTCAAAAGAAATCTTTCAACTTTCATCATTTGAATTTTAACCCTATTTGAATTATAATACTCTATATAATTCAAGGTTACTCCAAGTACCAAAACATTCTATTATTAAAATAATAATAGCAAAATTTAGGATGTTACAATATCACCAATCATCACATGATCTCTGATAAAATGATACCTGATTTTGATGTGTTTGGTCTTTGAATGTAGCACTGGATTATTGGCTATAGCGATGGCACTTGTGCTGTCGCAATATATTGGAATCTTTGAGAGCTGTAGGTCATAGTCCAGTAGTTGATTTCTAATCCACAAGACCTGAGAACAACAGCTTCCAGCGGTTACGTACTTAGCTTCAGCGGTTGAGGTGGACACTGAGTTTTTCTTTTTACTTGTCCAACTCACCAGTTTTCCACCCAGGAGCTGACAGCCTCCTGTGGTGCTTTTCCTATCCAATTTGCAACCTGCAAAATCACTATCTGAATAGGCGATTAGATCAAACCCTGAGTCTTTGGGATACCGAAGACCTAGGTTAGGAGTACCCTTAAGGTAACGAAAGATTCGCTTTACAACGATCAAATGAGATTCCTTAGGTTCAGCTTGATATCGTGCACACAAACAAGTTGCGTACATAATATCAGGTCGGCTAGCTGTAACATACAGAAGAGAGCCGATCATCCCACGGTACATCGTGACATTAACAGGTTTTCTAGAAGGATCCTTGTTTAGTGTCAGCGGTGGTGCCATAGGGGTTTTCATAGCTGAACTCTGAGTTAAATCAAAAAAATTCAGCATATCTTTAACATACTTTCCCTGATTAATGAAAGTTCCTTTTTCATTCTGTTTGATTTGAAGACCAAGGAAATATGTTAGCTTTCCCATCATACTCATTTTATATTCAGCTTTCATTCTATCAGCGAAACGAGTACAAAGGTCAGGGTTAGTGGAACCAAATATAATATCATCAACATATATTTGAACGAGAATAATATGACCTTTTACTTTCCTGAAAAATAGAGTTTTGTCGATTTTACCTCGCTCAAATTTTTCGATTTGGAGATAAGAGGAGAGAGTGTCATACCATGCACGAGGAGCTTGCTTTAAGCCATAAAGTGCCTTATCCGGTTTATAAACATAACCTGGATGCTTAGGATCAGAGAATCCTGGAGGTTGTTCCACGTAGACTTCTTCATTTAGCTTTCCATTGAGGAACGCTAACTTAACATCCATTTGATAAACTTTGAAGTCTTTGTGTACAGCGTAAGCTAAGAATAGACGAATAGCTTCGAGTCTTGCCACTGGGGCGAATGTTTCTTCGTAATCTATACCTTCCTCTTGTCTGTATCCCTGAGCAACAAGTCGAGCTTTGTTGCGGGTTACAGTTCCATGTTCATCCAACTTGTTTCGATAGACCCATTTAGTGCCTATCACTGACTTGTCAGATGGTTTTGGAACGAACTTCCAAACTTTGTTTCTTTCAAATTCTGTCAGCTCTTCTTGCATAGCGCTGACCCAGTTTGGATCTCTGAGAGCATCATCTGTTTTCTTTGGTTCAATCAGAGAAATAAAGTTAACAAATAAACAAATATTACATGTACTTCGTCGAGTCTGAACACCAGCGTTTGGATCACCAAGAATTTGATCAATAGGGTGATTTATAGTCCATCGCTGAGCCGGAGCATAAGTCGCTGACTCAACCTGAACTTCTGGAGGAGCTGAAGATGAGGCTTCAACAACTTCTGGTATATCAGCCAAGAGAGGAAGAGGTTCAGATGTCATTTCATTCACTGATTGCTGAGAAGTATATGGTATGTCGGAGAAAGAAGGTTCAGAAGCAGGCATAGTGTTAATAGGAACAGCTGAGACCCATGATGTTTCAGCTTCACTATTCTGCATGCTTGGGATGATAGTAGGATCATCATCTTCAGCGGGATGAGTATGAGATGGAGGAGTGGGAGTATCTTCTGAATCACCAAGATGAGAAAACATCCTTTGATTCAGTTCTTCAGTATCAGCAGAAGGTCTAGAGTTCGCTGAACGGGATTCGTCAAAGGTAACGTGAATTGTTTCTTTTATAGTTTGTCTTCTACGATTGAAGACTCTGAAGGCTTTGGAGATAGAAAAATATCCTAGAAAGATTCCATCATCAGCCTTAGGATTAAACTTTCCAAGGGCATATCTGTTGTTCAGTATAAAACACTGACATCCAAAAATGTGAAGAAAGTTAATTGAAAGCTTTCTCCCATGGAAAAGTTCATAGGCTGTCTTCTTAAATCTTTTGACTATCAGCGACCTGTAGACCTGGCAAAAAATGACACGACACGCTAACTCGACACGAACCCGACACGAATTAAACGGGTTTGGGTAATACATTTCAACCCGTTTAAGTAAACGGGTTGACACGACACGACACGAAAATTAAACGGGTAAGGTTAGGGTCAACCATTTCAACTCGAAAATGACCCGAGTAACCCGTTTATATATATAAGTTAAAAATTAAATATATGTTTAAGAAAAAATAATTATAATTTAATTATTATAATTATAATTATAATTATAATTAAAAGTAATAGGTTTATGGAAAAATAAAACAAATCACAGGAACTAGTTTGACTTCACTTATATACATGGTTTCAAGATTAATTTTGCTATAAAACTTCCGATGTGGGATACCTCAAGTGAACCAACCCATTTTTCTCATCAGATTTCATCCCACATCGCCCAAATTTCAAACCACAACCCTTACTCTCAACTATAAATACCCCTCATCCCTTACACATTTTGAATTGTCATCCTCCTTTGTTTGAGTGAAACAATTGGCTTGAGCTGGTTTGCTTGCCGGTTGGCTTGAACTGAGTTAAAAATTTGATTGGAGCACCCTTTTAAATTCGGTGTACCTTTAAGTTTATTTTGCGATTTTTTGTGTTTGTGCGAACGTAAATGAACACAAACATATCTTTTTTCTAACGAACATGAACAAGTCCTTGTTCGTGTTCGTTCGGTTCGTTTACAACCCTATATATATATTGAACAAAAATTCCTTCTTACGAAACGGGTTAATCGGGTTTGCTGGTTTAATGGGTTAAGAGGTTAAACGGGTTAATCGTGTCGTGTCGGGTTAGGCGGGTTAAATTAGGTCGTGTTCAGGTTGCGATATTCTGACCCGTTTATTAAACGTGTCGTGTTCGGGTTTGACACTCCCAACCCGTGAACCCGACACGACACGACCCGTTTGCAAGGTGTAGCGACCTGTTTTGAGTAAAACAAGCAGTGTTGACAGCTTCTGCCCAAAACTGAGTAGGTAGATGAGAATCGTTGAGCATTGAACGTGCAGCTTCGATGATAGTTCGATTTCTTCTTTCAGCGACTCAATTTTGTTGCGGTGTTCTCACTAAGGAAAAGTTGTGATAAATACCCTTACTTTCAAAGAAAGAATCAAGAGAACTGTTTTTGAATTCAGTTCCATGATCACTCCTTATTGAGCGAACAGTCATGTTGTTCAAGACTTCCATTTTCCAGACAAAAGTGATGAGTTCTTCAGGGGTGTCACTCTTAGAACAGAGAAACATTACCCAGGTATAGCGAAAGAATTCATCAACTATGACCAATGTATATTCTTTCCAGCGATGGATTGTTTATTAACATGGACAAACAAATCCATATGGAGAAGTTGTAGAGGAGATGACACTGAGGAAACTTGCTTGGATTTGAAACTAGCTTTTGTTTGTTTCCTTTTTTCACACGCTGAACATAGAGACTCCTTAGCGTATGACTATTGAGATAGACCATTAACCAACTCTTTAGAAGAAAGAGTATTCAGTGTCTTGAAGTTTAGATGAGAGAGCCTCTTATGCCATAGCCAGTTGACATCAGATGAGGCTTTTGAGAAGAAACAAGAGTTCTCAGTGGTTGTAGAGCCCATGTCTATAACTGTAACGTCCCAAAAATTTCAAGCAAATTTAAAATTTTAAAATAAACATTACATTTATAACAACTCATTAAATTATCCCAACGTTTCGTTTGCAAACACATAATTAATATCTTTATAAAATAAAACCAGCGGAATAAACGTTCGATTATTAAAACCATAAAGCAACCAGCTCTCCTCGCGCGCCAGTGTGTACTCGTCACGCCTTGGGGCCGCCCGTACCTGAAACCACAGTTTATTGGGAAAGGGTAAGCACGAAGCTTAGTGAATTCAACACCATAAGTAACACAGTTATTTCCACACCACCATAAACAGATAATTGCACATAAACAGCATACAAGTCTACGAACAAATTATAGACGTGCATACTCACACTAACCCACCCAATAGGCAAACGTCGGTCCCACCGACCACACGACAACCGTGCAAACGCAACCCGGCACCCCCGGGTTCTTACGCCGCCCGCGTATACAACCTTCGCAACCCGGCACCCCCGGGTTCATACGCCACCCGCGTATACAACCTCTGGCCCCACCAAGTCACTACGCCACCCGCGTATAAAATCTCTGGCCCCGCCGGATCCTCGGTCCCACCGAGTTAACGTAACAACATAGTATCAACTAGACACCCCACCATCTGGTTCCACAACACAATCACATAAAGCTACCACACACGTACTATAGCAATGATAAAACAACCGTTATTACATCCGACTAGACACCCCACGATTTAACCCCACACCACAAGCAAATAGAACTACCACACATACATACAACGTAATGTAAAAATAACCGACATTAGTTATAGTGAGAGAACTCACCTCGAATGCGCGCCTAGCTCAACAATACAAATTCGAGCTTCCCAATTACGGTCACTTCCCAGCACCTAAACGCACGTTAAAACGTATCAATACGAGACCCGGTCCCTACGACACAACACCCGCTTAAACCGTCACTAAAACTACTTCCCGGTCTCGCCAAACAGGTCTGTTCGGGACTTGTTTCGACCTCCTTAAACCCAGTAAATTCCCAATATTATTTCATGATCAGAAAGTACTCTGAGTTAGGGTTCCAAGGACATATTATACGCCTCCTAACGATTTTTCTACAATTTATTATGAATTAGACACGAACGACTACCAAAGCTGCCAGTTTTCGGTCCAGCCTGCACAAACAGCCCAATACAGCCTAGCTACGGGCTTAATCAGACTTTCGGCAAAACACGAAAAACCTTCCCAACTCGATTTGGGATCTTTGGGCACCAATTTCACCTCAAAACGAGTTACGAGTAAAAAAGTTATGGTCTACACAAAACAGTGGCAGATTCCAGAATTTTACACATAAAATGACGAATCACCGAACTTGCGACCACTTTTCGCCCAGCTAGAGACCGAACCAGTTTTCCGCTAAAACACGGAAAACGTGCCCGACCCCGAACTTGAACCGTGGGCGCCAGTTTCGGCTCGAACGGAGTTACGACGGAAAGGTTATGATCACACGAAAACTAGACAGCACACTTAGAATTTTCATAAAACCACGATTTATAAAAACGGTTTGTACGATTCGGCTTAATCGATTAAGTCACGGGTTAAGGGCTCTACAGTGACTATGGTCTGGTCACGGCCACGCGCCACCCACTGCCATCTCCGGCAGTGGTGGTCGTCGGTGGCGACCGGCGGCGGCTACTTCGCCGACGACTAAAACAAGAACAAGAATCGAGATCTTAACGTTTACCTCTCGACGAACAACGGTGGCGGCAGCGGTTTCCGGCGACTGCAGCGGCTGCGCCTCCTCCTACGGCGTCTTTCACCTCCGACGATCTCTCTCCCGACTCCTCTCTTGCTCGCCGCCGATTCTCTCTCTCTCTCTCTCTTCTCGGATCTTCTCTATCTCTCTCTCTTCTCGCGATCTCTCTCTCCCTCTTCGGCCGCACCACACAAGAAAAGGATAGGGTTTTGGGTGATGGTTTGGTTTGCTTGATACACAAGGAAAAAGGAACGAGAATGGGTTTCAGCCATGGGCTGAGACCCATGCAACAAGTTTCCAAGATTTGAACAAATAGTCCCTCAACTACACCTTATCTCACCAACTACACCAAAAGACACGAATGCTAACATTTTGGTCCTTTTCGACACCAAACCAAAAACCAAAGACAAATAAAGGTAAACATTTTAAATTATTAAAATTAATTAATAAACGTACCGGGACACGGACTTTACAACTCTCCCCCACTTGGATTAGACTTCGTCCTCGAAGTCTATGCCCGTGCATAGCTAAGGATAGTTCTCCCACATCTCAACCCCAGGTTCCCAAGTTCACTTGAAACCCCTTCTAAAACTTCTCGAATACTTTCCTTACTAATGTACTCCTTCTAGGACACTGAAATTATGATCGATAGAACACTTCACCGATTGGAATCATTCCTAGCCAAGCGACTTCGGTTGTCTCCCAACCTTAGATATTCTATACCTCCCGATTCAAATCTCAAGCTCTAACATCCTAAAGTTGCTTACCAATATACCCAACTGGATACTCGGATCCGATCATTCCTACCATTAACTGTCGATTAACTTCCACTTGTTCTAATAGACTCCCAAATTTATTCAATAAATTATATTAACAAAACATCGACCCCCTGCCGAACATTGGTCCAACCGATTACAATAACAAACATCGGCCACCCGCCGAACATCGGTCCAACCGATTACAATAACAAACATCGGCCACCCGCCGAACATCGGTCCAACCGATTACAATAACAAACATCGGCCACCCGCCGAACATCGGTCCAACCGATTACAATAACAAACATCGGCCACCCGCCGAACATCGGTCCAACCGATTACAATAACAAACATCGGCCACCCGCCGAACATCGGTCCAACCGATTACAATAACAAACATCGGCCACCCGCCGAACATCGGTCCAACCGATTACAATAACTCACATAAGCGTGGTATTATCCTAGACGCTAACACAAATAGATATCCCCCACAATCAAGTCAACTAACACACACGTAGGTCATTCCCTTAACCGATACTACCCGACCTACATTACCAACACGCGTGGAATACCCAACCTCCCACCGTCGACGTATCCCCCACACTCGCTCTACAAAGCTAATTTATCTGAACCGAGGATACACCCTGACGCCTACCTCTCAGGTAACGCCTCAGGGCCCCTCACATCGGAATTACCTCCCAGGTAAGTGCCCACAACTATATCCTCCTAGCACCTACTAGAAAGCCTAGGCTATAACACCTGAACACCGGGGCCTCACCCCGAGATACCCAACCGACCACTACCAGCGACTGACTAACGTGCCTAAGGATCCAAAGTAAAACATCCTACCCACAAGTGCCTATCTCGGATTGTCTCCCTCACCCAAACGTGTAAATACTCGACGTGCAATGAATGCCAAACAGTGCGACAAAACAATTCATCAACAAGACTCCACCTTGAGTCATTAGAACCGGGCGATTAGCCCATGACTAATTCCACGTCAAAACCGAGCAAACTGCTCCACGCTTGCTAGACCCGTAAGTCGGTCAAAAACGCGTTTAAATAAAGTCTAAGCAAGCAATACTCTGAAATCAACCTTAGTCCCAGACTCAACACGGGTTAAACAAAAGAGTTTTCCAAAAGGACTCACACCCTTAAAATTCTCGAAATGACACATGACACTTAAAAGCACATTTCCCCAAATGGTTTACAAAATCATTTACAAAATATTTTCAACATCAGGATTTTCATCTCCAAAAAGATCGTATGTAATAAAACTACTATTACCAGATCGATAGTTACGCAAAACTGGCCACGCTCGTCCCACATAGGAAAATCATGTTGAAAATCGTTCCATTGCAGTTCGGTTCACTCACACAAAAGCAAAGCGTAATAAATAATTTCTTTAAAATGAACCGTCTCGATTCCAGTATGGATTGACTCATGACATGCACTTAAAGTAACCGATTGACCTTAAACAGGGTGCGACAAAGGTGTGCACATAATTCAAAATAAGTTTCACGACATTTGATTCAAAAATTCTACTTTTTAATCATAAAATGACGTGGCACAGGGTTCGCCACAAATTTTCGCGCGCCAGCTAATCACACAAAACGATGACACGGTTTACAAATATATTTTTGTTAAAACACAACTGTCTCGTGTAAGCTTCAAACTTGAAGACAGAAACCAGTCCGCTTCTATTAATTGGAAATATCGACTAAAACCTCATAAAATCTCAAACTGGGGGCAGGCATGCAAGCTTGTAACACTTCCTCAAGTTTCGTACTTGGGACATATAACGTCAAAACATTATAGTTTAAAAAATGTATTTATCGAAAATGCTCAAAATACTCGTTTCCTCCAAAGCAAAAGTTTTTAATTTCCAAAAAAAATGATCGGTAATTCTAAATTAACCGAAAGTCAACAATCTACGCATTTATATTTCCCAAATATAACACATTGTAATCGAATGCATGATATTCACAACATTAAAACACTCATTGGATCAAATGGTCCTTCATTTCGACAAAAAGGAACTAAAACATTTTCATGCACGACTCGTTTATCAAAATGTCGAGAACAAAGGTTACCCCAGTATGCATACCCCTAAGTCGATAAATCGCATTTTCATGGAAATGTCAATAAAACATTTAGCTGACTAAAAAGCGCACTAAACAACTCCTTATGAAATGTTACCAAAATTCCTCCATGCACCACTTATGTCACGCATGAATCAATCCACACACTGAACTATTTGCAATAAAATACTTAGTAACACAAACTCTCGAAAGAAAAGTTAAGCGACACTAGAATTCCAAACTCATTTTAAACAAATCACCAACAAAGTTTGTAACTCTCGTTATAAAAAAGGTTTCATGCACTTTCAAAACCATAATTCGACATCTTGTGTGTGTGCTAAACATTTCCCAAAATTCCAAAACACAATCCATATAAGGATTGGAAACACAAAAATTAGTTAATGCAATCCTATTTTCAAAATAAACTCTGTGCATGACTCAGTCGGCATTCACGTCTCGACCCATACTCCTCCATACCTCTCCAATCCACTATCGTCCTCCGAACATTTAAACCTCTTAGGGCAAGATGGGAAATTACGTCAAATAATCCCTACGATTTTTCCTCAAATCAAAGTCGACTCTATAAGCCTATGACTCTAGCGCAATCCTCCATCTTGGCCCGAAATGACCTACTTACAACAAACATCGTCGACATCGTCACTCAAAGTGACTAATACTAGAATCGTCCTTCTATTCCAACGACTACTGGATTAGATCCTTCACCACTACCCTCAACGATCATTACATCTAAGCAAGTCAAGTACACCCATGTACCAGTGGATCTACTATAGTTGTCTCTCCTCGTGACGGCTATTCTGGGTAGATAATGCAACGCGTTATTAGCACATAACAACGCACACTAACAACACTCACGCCCAACTCCTTGGATTCCTCGTGACTTCCCCGACTCGAGCATTGATCCTGTGCTTCCGGTAGTAGGAGCTCTACTACTACCATTCACACCTATCATCGCCCATTCCGAGTTCCATCCCAAGGGGTCCAAGTAGCTCCTTGCCGATAACTATACCCATATGCCCCCACCATCATATGTACACACTCTTCCTAGCTCCCTGGGAATTCCATTCCAATCACTACCCTTGCTATTACCGAATCCCCACTAATCATAAAGAGTGGCCTCGTGAATACCCGATTACATGCAGTGCAAAACAAATAGGCATTCGAATACAAGATTCTATCCTAGAACGGTTGGACTCAAACAAGAGCTGCGCACTAGAACTAAATCGAATATTCTAAGGCTATAAGTCTCTTACTGCATACAACCTAGAGGGTATCCACTTAGTAACCTATCATAATTAGCATAAATTCCTAATAGCAAGCAGTTCAACATACCGCATAGTGTCAACAACAGGCAATCTAGCATGCATACTCTATGATCTAGAAAGCAATAAAACACTAAGCATTGTACCTTTCCCTTCGGCTCCGGCTGACTGTACACACTGCGCCCTCGATCACCGTTCCTCGAACGTGTCTTTACTTTTTCTTTTATTTCCAAAAAGATTTAATAAAGAATTTGATAATTTCCCCGCCGCAACTTGAGACCAAACACACCGAGGTGCGTTTGATTCACTCAAGCTGTGCTCTGATACCAAGTTGTAACGTCCCAAAAATTTCAAGCAAATTTAAAATTTTAAAATAAACATTACATTTATAACAACTCATTAAATTATCCCAACGTTTCGTTTGCAAACACATAATTAATATCTTTATAAAATAAAACCAGCGGAATAAACGTTCGATTATTAAAACCATAAAGCAACCAGCTCTCCTCACGCGCCAGTGTGTACTCGTCACGCCTTGGGGCCGCCCGTACCTGAAACCACAGTTTATTGGGAAAAGGTAAGCACGAATCTTAGTGAATTCAACACCATAAGTAACACAGTTATTTCCACACCACCATAAACAGATAATTGCACATAAACAGCATACAAGTCTACGAACAAATCATAGACGTGCATACTCACACCAACCCACCTAATAGGCAAACGTCGGTCCCACCGACCACACGACAACCGTGCAAACGCAACCCGGCACCCCCGGGTTCTTACGCCGCCCGCGTATACAACCTTCGCAACCCGGCACCCCCGGGTTCATACGCCACCCGCGTATACAACCTCTGGCCCCACCAAGTCACTACGCCACCCGCGTATAAAATCTCCGGCCCCGCCGGATCCTCGGTCCCACCGAGTTAACGTAACAACATAGTATCAACTAGACACCCCACCATCTGGTTCCACAACACAATCACATAAAGCTACCACACACGTACTATAGCAATGATAAAACAACCGTTATTACATCCGACTAGACACCCCACGATTTAACCCCACACCACAAGCAAATAGAACTACCACACATACACACAACGTAATGTAAAAATAACCGACATTAGTTATAGTGAGAAAACTCACCTCGAATGCGCGCCTAGCTCAACAATACAAATTCGAGCTTCCCAATTACGGTCACTTCCCAGCACCTAAACGCACGTTAAAACGTATCAATACGAGACCCGGACCCTACGACACGACACCCGCTTAAACCGTCACTAAAACTACTTCCCGGTCTCGCCAAACAGGTCTGTTCGAGACCTGTTTCGACCTCCTTAAACCCAGTAAATTCCCAATATTATTTCATGATCAGAAAGTACTCTGAGTTAGGGTTCCAAGGACATATTATACGCCTCCTAACGATTTTTCTACAATTTATTATGAATTAGACACGAACGACTACCAAAGCTGCCAGTTTTCGGTCCAGCCTGCACAAACAGCCCAATACAGCCTAGCTACGGGCTTAATCAGACTTTCGGCAAAACACGAAAAACCTTCCCAACTCGATTTGGGAACTTTGGGCTCCAATTTAACCTCAAAAAGAGTTACGAGTAAAAAAGTTATGGTCTACACAAAAAAGTGGCAGATTCCAGAATTTTACACATAAAATGACGAAACACCGAACTTGCGACCACTTTTCGCCCAGCTAGAGACCGAACCAGTTTTCCGCTAAAACATGGAAAACGTGCCCGACCCCGAACTTGAACCGTGGGCGCCAGTTTCGGCTCGAACGGAGTTACGACGGAAAAGTTATGATCACACGAAAACTGGACAGCACACTTAGAATTTTCATAAAACCACGATTTATAAAAACGGTTTGTACGATTCGGCTTAATCGATTAAGTCATGGGTTAAGGGCTCTATAGTGACTATGGTCTGGTCACGGCCACGCGCCACCCACTGCCATCTCCGGCAGTGGTGGTCGCCGGTGGCGACCGGCGGCGGCTACTTCGCCGACGACTAAAACAAGAACAAGAATCGAGATCTTAACGTTTACCTCTCGACGAACAACGGTGGCGGCAGCGGTTTCCGGCGACTGCAGCGGCTGCGCCTCCTCCTCCGGCGTCTTTCACCTCCGGTGATCTCTCTCCCGACTCCTCTCTTGCTCGCCGCCGATTTCTCTCTTCTCGGTTCTTCTCTATCTCTCTCTCTTCTCGCGATCTCTCTCTCCCTCTTCGGCCGCACCACACAAGAAAAGGATAGGGTTTTGGGTGATGGTTTGGTTTGCTTGATACACAAGGAAAAAGGAACGAGAATGGGTTTCAGCCATGGGCCGAGACCCATGCAACAAGTTTCCAAGATTTGAACAAATAGTCCCTCAACTACACCTTATCTCACCAACTACACCAAAAGACACGAATGCTAACATTTTGGTCCTTTTCGACACCAAACCAAAAACCAAAGACAAATAAAGGTAAACATTTTAAATTATTAAAATTAATTAATAAACGTACCGGGACACGGGCTTTACAATAACGTAAACATTTTCCATACGGTATCCGCTGAGAGCTATCTTCTTCTTTTTGTTAGTGACAAAGCAGGATTCCTTAGTGAAAATCACTTTGTTATCCTTGTCACACAGCTGGCTGATGCTTAGAAGATTGTGCTTTAGTCCTTCAACATATGCGACTCTTCTGAAGGTTGTTGTACCATTAGAGAGTACACCAAACCCTCGGGTATAGCCTTTTCCATTTCCACCGAAGGTCATTGAGGGACCCTTCTCTTCCTTATATTCAGTGAGTAGGTTTTTCTTTCCAGTCATGTGTCTAGAGCATCCGCTATCAAGATACCAGATACCCTTCCTGACCTTGGAGGTAGAGATTGAAGTAGAGGGAATGTCAGAATTTTCTTCCTCTTCTTCAATTTTTGCCATGAGGCAGAGATTGGCCTCATCATCATCTTCTGAGTCAGATGATTCTTCTTCATCAGAGGCAGCCCAGTCAAAGTCAGCCATAAGGCCTTTGCCTTTCTTCTTAAAGCCTTTCAGCTTTGCATACTTTTCTTTCAGCTTTTCATACTTGTCATCTCTAGCCCTGGGGTTAGAGGATTTCTTGGGGAAAGCTGAGGGTTTATAGACTTTCTTTGATCTGCATTCACTAGCAAAGTGTCCTACTTTTTCACAGTTAAAGCAGGTAGCAGTAGCCTTATCAACGGGGGTTGATGATCTTGGCTTGTCAGTGAGTGCAAGGGGTTTGTTCCTTCTGAAATTTTTCTTTTTGGCGAATCTCCTGAACTTATTAGATAGGAGAGCCATAGATTCATCAAGATCTGAAGAGTCAACATCTGATGAGCATTCAGAGTTAGTTTCCAACTCAGTGATAGTAATAGTTGATCGCTGAGTGGAAGGTGACTCTGAGATTAAAGTAACAGGAGTGCTTTTGGAATCTTTTACAAGATTCTTCTTAAGATGACACGACTGCTCATGATTGAGCATATTGCCATATAAGGTAGAGAGAGTCATATATTTTAGATCCTTTGATAGCTTGAGACACATTGAATAACTGTCCCAGCTTTCAGGTAAACATTCTAAGAACTTTGTCACAATTTCAATGTTAGAATATTCCTTACCAACGGTTTTCAGATCTATAATTAAACAATTAAACCGTTGATGTAATTCAGAGAGAGATTCATTCTTACCACAAATGAAGGTTTCATATTGTCTTACCAGGTTGATCTTACGTGAGTCCTGGACTTCAGACGTTCCTTCATATTGAACACAGATTGTGTCCCACATGGCTTTGGAGGTTTTCAGGTTCATGACGGAATGGTAGACTTCGTCAGGAAGAGCCATAGAGAGGATAGATCTGGCTTTAGTGTCGATAGCCACTTTCTTCTTATCTTCATCAGACCAATTGTGAGGTTCCTTAGGCACGACTCTTTCAGGAATGGTAGCTCTAGTAGCAGTGCCTGGAACTTCAGGGTCAATTCTAACAGAAATATATGGGCCATTTTCGATGTAATAAGGCATAGTAGGGTCTACACCTTCTAAGAAGAGTATCATCCTATTTTTCCATAGATTAAAGTTATCTCTGGAAAATCTAGGGGGTTTTGCAAGAGACCCATTGTCAATGTAGTTTGTGTTTGTGTTGGTAGCCATTTTGATAAATAGCAAGGAAGAGAAAAGATTAGTATAAGCAAGATCTTGTTTATGAGATTAAACAATCTGCTCTGATACCACTTGTTGGTCCCGGAGGGTTATACAAGTTTGTAGAAGGGGGGGGGGGGGGGGGGTTGAATACAAACACACAGATTTTACTTTTCTAAATTGTTTATTGATATATATCAAACAATTTACAACTTGTTGCGGAACAAGATTAAGGATTAAACCTAATCTAAACAAGTTATGAGAACACTAAGTTTCTTGCACTAGAATTAAGACAGAAAGGAGATAAGAATATTATGAATAATATTCTAACATAAAGATAGTAGAGAGATGAAGAATGGCCGAGCACTTCATTTCTGAAGTAGAGTTCTTCTTATATTTAATGCATAGCAGTACAACTTTACACGTGGCAGCAGCTGATTGGTTGCATGGTTTGACCTTTGTAGACAACCTAGTAGCCGCATGATGAACAGTGTAGAATCAGAGTTGGTTGTATGATTCTAGACAAAAGGGATGTCCGTTCTGACAGTTCGTACGGAGACGTGCAAGGGGATAAGACAAAAGTAACTTGTAGAGGAAGACTTCATGATCAGCGTTCGTTGAACAGTACTTTATCAGCGAGTGACAAAGCTCAGCGATCGCTGAAGTTTTCTACTTGCAACTTCACGTTGAGTGGACAGGTCTTGGCTTCACTGATATCCGCATCAGTTCATTAGTAGACTTGTCGTTGGTTCTTTGGCTTGATCTTCGACTTCAGCGTATGATCACACATTCGAAAACTGATGGTGGAAGTTGATTCCTTGACCATTTTCATGAATTCGGCGCATGATCACACATTCGAAAACTGATGGTGGAAGTGGTTTATTGGAGAAAGCTAATATGGGGTATGAGACGCTCTATTAAAAAATTGATGCCATAATTTTAGGGATGAATTCATGATTTTAGGAATAAATTGTTAGGTGAATTGAATTACCAAAATAACCTTTTATATTTAGTTATTGAATAAAAATAATAAAATTAAATGATTGGCTCACATTGGATCTTACGTTTATCACAAACTACCTAGTTCTAATTTGATTAGGCTCCTATATATATATATATAGAGGTGGGTTCAAACGAGAACGCTAACTATTTACGAGAATACGAGAACGGCCGCCTATGTACAAAATCACATGTGATTTTGTACTGCCTGGACACACGCGGCCTAGGCCGCGTGGCAAGCCGCGCGATCACATGTGATTTTGTACGTTAATCACATGTGATTTTGTACATGGGCGCAAGTCGCGCGATCACGTGTTAATCACATGTGATTTTGTACGTGAATCACATGTGATTTTGTACATGGGCGGCCGTTCTCGTATTCTCGTAAATAGTTAGCGTTCTCGTTTGAACCTTTCTCTCTCTCTCTCTCTCTATCTCTCTCTCTCTATATATATATATATATATATAGAGAGAGAGAGAGAGAGAGGAGGGATCATGTGAAAACCACCATTAAAATGCAAACTTTAGAAACCATTTTCAACCAATCTCATTTTTCCTGCTTTTTTATTTTAATTTAATTGCAAAGGGTAATGTTGTCTTTTTTATGTCATTCGATTAAATATGGAAACAAAATGGGATTGCAATTAATTATTATATTGTGTCATCATTACTAGGAATCCCTCCTGAATAGGAAAGTAAAATCCAAACCATTTCTTATCACTTAGTGGTTTTCAATTTTAAGCAATAATCCATAATATCCCTGGTATCGATCTTTTAGCAATTGTTTTTTTTTAAAAGCAGAAAATAATATTACCAAGCCAACCACCACGTATAATACCACCCATAACACCACAATTCACAGGAACAAATTTAGGGACACAGCCCACGAACTGAGAATAGGACGGCAAACATCAAAATTTGAAAAATATCATATGGAACAGAGCGGTGCATCAGCAGAACGAGCATGCCATCTCTATCACAGTGGGTTTTATATTTTAAAAAAAATTGACACCATCCTTATCATAGTCGTTCATCTCTGTGTAATCTCGGTTCATCGTCGTTCATCTCTGTTTCATCTCGGCTTCATTGTCGTTCATCTCCGTGTAATCTCGGTTCATCGTCGTTCATCCCCGTTTCATCTCGGTTTCATTGTCGTTCATCTCCGTGTAATCTCGGTTCATCGTCGTTCATCTCCGTGTAATCTCGGTTCATCGTCGTTCATCTTCGTTTCATCTCCGTTTCATCTCGGTTTCATTGTCATTCATCTCGGTTTCATTGTCGTTCATTTCCGTGTAATCTCGATCGATGAAAAGTGAAAGAAAAAAACCCTAAATTTCATACCGCCACCAAGTCGAATCATGTTCCTAATGCGTTGAAATCGTTGTAGAAGATATTAAGAAATCGACAGAAAGAATTGTGGATTTGCTGATCGTGTGTTTCTCTTCCAGATTAATCGGATTTCTTGATTATAACCGGTGATAAGGATTTGTTTCATCGGTTGTTTCCTGAATAGTCGCACACGAAGAGTATCTTGTTAATATTTAAATTGGTTTCCATTATTACTTTAGATAGCAAATTACACATTTACCCTTTTTATGTTTTACGGTTTATTAAAATAATTTTTTTAATTTCATTATTACCATTTTTAGACTAATCTAATCTAAACCATTAATTATTCTAATCTATGGTGATAAGGTGGGTTTCAAAGTTTGCAAATTAACAGTGGTTTGCAAATGAAACCACCTCTCTCTCTCTCTATATATATATATATATATATATAGAGAGAGAGAGAGAGAGGGAGGTTCAAGAGAAAACCTCAAAAAACGGAAAACTGAAGAACACCTAGGAGTCCTTCATCTGGACGGTATGCACTTGTGCATACATGTAAATAGTTGACTTTTTGGTTTTATGCACAAGTGCATTATGCATTTATGCATATATGCACAAGTGCATTATGCATTTATGCATATATGCACAAATTCATGTTACAAATAACATGTACGCACAAGTGCATACCGCCCAGATGAAAGGTTCCTAGGGTGTTCTTCAGTTTTCCGTTTTTTTGAGGTTTTTCCCTTGAACCTGCCAATATATATATATATATATATATATATATATATATATATATATATATATATATATATATATATATATATATATATATATATATATATATATATATATATATATGGAGAGGTTCATTTGAGAAATGATGAATGTATGAGAAATAGAGAAGTAATCTTAATCATTCATTCGGTCATCATTTGCAGCTTTGGCCGAGAAACAGCGGATAAATCCTCGCGTGGTATGTACAAGATAGAGGGGTAGTTTCGTAAAATACGCGAGACGAGTTCATATATGAATCTGTGTGATTCACATATGAACTATACGTTCATATATGAACCTTAGTGATTCATATATGAACTCTTTTTAACTAATTCTCATATGAACTAATTAACTGATTCATAGTTAATTGATTCAACAGATTCATATATGAACCTACAGTTATTTAGTTCATATATGAAACACAAAGGTTCATATATGAATTATTAAAAAGAGGTCATATGTGAATTACATGGGTTCACAAATGAACAAATTGTTCATATGTAAATCACACAGGTTCATATATGAACTCGTCTCGTGTATTTGTAAAAGTTACTAAACTGTTCTTCTATTTTTGGTCAAAGCCGCAACTTTTGACCGGTCAAAGCCGCAACTTTTGACCGGTCAAAGCCGCAACTTTTGACCGGTCAAAGCCGCAACTTTTGACCAATTAAAACCGATCTTGACCGAATAAATGGTTAAGATTACTTCAATTTCTCAAACATTTAGCATTTCTCAAATGAATCTATATATATATATATATATATATATATATATAGAGAGAGAGAGAGAGAGAGAGAGAGAGGTGGTTTCATTTGCAAACCACTTTTATATTGCAAACTATGAAACCCACCTATGAACCATTGATTTCATCAATCAACGGTTAAGATCAATTTGTTCTAATTATAGTAGTAATGAAATTAATTTAATTTTTTTAATTCATGGAAAATATGATGGAAGGGCATATTTGTACATTGGCTTCCCATTTCAAATTTGGAAATCGGATGGAATCCCGATTCTTCAACTACCATAACCCAAAATCAAAAGGAAGCTGAGTATTATGGTTAGAAGATCATCTTCAAAGATCCATGATTCGTCTTAATGGAGGTAAATTCACAGGGTTTGATTTGAGTCTATTTCATCACTACAAAAAACATTTTTTCTTAGAAACAAGCATTATGTTAACAACAATTTACAAAACGCAGTTTGGAACCGAAGTGAAAGGTTAATGAAAGGAGATGAAACAGGATGAAATGAAGATGAAGCAGAGATGAACGGGGATGAAACGGCGACGAACGTGGGGTGAAGCGAAGCTGTAACGGCGCTGAACGTTGACGAACGACGATGAAACGAAGGTGTAACGACGATGAAACGTTTATGAACAGCGATGAAACGAAGTTGTAACGACGATGAACGTTTATGAACAGCGATGAAACGAATATGAAATCGAGATGAAACGAAGGTGATCGGAGATGAAAACGGATATGAAATCGAGATGAAACGAAGATGAATAACGATGAACGGCGATGAACGTAATCCATACAAATCGGCTGATTCAGTTTGCTGCTCGCAGACGTTAGCTTATGTGCACTGGTGGTATTCTATTTTTTTCTGTTTTGCCTACTGTTTCGGTCCTTCTGCTGGGCGACTTGGTGATTGTATTGTTTTTGGTATTTGGTTTTGGTAATCAATAAAAATCCCTACCGCCGATAAAAAAAATCTTAGTTACCAAAATTATAGGGATTTATTTGGATTTAATAAAATAATTAATTAAAAATTTATATAATTTCCGTAATTAGTGATTGATAACAAAAGACTACACTACCCCTAAAAATTAATTAAAATAAAAGGCTAGAAAAAATTAAAATTAAAAGGCTAGAAAAAATTTGATTGGTTAGTTGAGGTTTGTAAAGTTTTCAAATTAGTAATGGTTTTCTCATGATCCCTCCCCATTAGAGGTGGCCAAAAGTCGGGTTCGGGCCGGGCCGGGTCGGGTCGGGGGACAACCCGGTTCTGCACAGTAACCGTGCGAACCGGGTCAGGTGAGAACCGGGTCGGGTCGGGCCGGGTTTAAACCGAAATCCCCTGACCCGTTTACTTGTATGTAGAACCGGTTTCGGGAAAACCGGCCCGGGCCAAGAACCGGGTCGGAGTAGGGCCGGGGATTTTTTTATTTTTTAACTGCTTTCTTTGTATAATAATTAATCACTAAACTTTAACAAAGAAAAATTGGATTGGAATCATTGGATAAGTAATGAGAAATGAGAATTGTATGCGTTTTTTGCGAGAAACGAATATAACGAGAGCCGAGAAATGAGAATTGTAAGCGTTTTTTGCGTTTTGTAAGCAATGTAAGGTGGTGATGACCTCCATAACACCCCTAGTATTTATATGGGGTTTGGAGGGTGTTTTTTGAGGCAAAAAACGGTCACAAGGGGTTCCAAACGGCTATATAACGGCTCTATTTTTTGAAAAAATCGGGTCGGGCCGGGTCGGGCCACGAACCGGGTCACGAACCGGTCCCGGGTCGGGCCGAGAAAATTCCTATATACGCGAACCGGTCCCGGCTCTCGGGCTTGAAACCGGTTCTTGACCGGGTCGGGCCAGAACCGGTTCTTGGCCGGTTTCGGTTCGGGTCAGCCCGTCGGGTCGGGTCGGGTCGGGTCAGTTTGGCCACCTCTACTCCCCATATATATATATATATAGAGAGAGAGAGAGAGGCGCAAACTTCCATCTCCAAAGTGATTGATGTGGGTTAAAGTGGCTTTTTAGCAATTATTTTATGTCTTCATTGTTGGGTTTTTATACGAGAATCCTTTTTAGGCCATCCGCAGCGCCTCGGGCTCGCCTGAGGGCAGCGGTGCAGGGTACGCGGGTTTGGGGCTTGGGCTTGGGGTGCGGGTTTGAAAACCCGATGAACCCGAGCATCTCCAACGGCTATTTCCTGTTTTTTCTTTAAATCTTCAAAATAAATTCTCCCAAACGGCTAGTTTTATAAAAAAAAAAATCAATTTAATCCCACTATATATATTAACCCTCAACCTCTTATTTTTTCACACCAACAATCTTTCAAACTCTCTCAAATTTCATCATGAATCCAAACAAAACACCTACATCCCGTCGTAACCGACCGGATACACCACAACCGCAAGAAGACCCGGAGCTTGGTTTCCAAGCGTTTACACAACAAGGTTATCGTCCGCAATGGTCGCAACAATATCCGGCACAATGGTCGCAACAAAATCCGCCACAATATCCGCAACAATTTCCCCAACAATTTCACCAACAATTTCCTTACCAATTTACACGTCCCGGTTTGTTTGAACAAGGTTTTACTCCGGCCAACTACAATATTCCTTCACCCGCAATCAATCTCGCCGACGACATTGTTCCGGAAACCCAACATACTAGCCCACACACACCACAATCCATCTACACACAACCATCAAACCCGGAACCATCAAACCCGAGACCATCGAGAAAAGGAAAAAGCAAACAATATGAAAATAGAGCCCCCAAACAGATGTGGACTAACGAGGAGGAACTCGCGTTAGTGTCGGCGTGGGTTGACGTTTCGGAGGACCCCGTTATCGGTAACGCACAAACCCATGGTAATATTTTTATTGTTATTATTATTATTATTATTGTTATTATTAATATTATTATTATTATTATTATTCTTGTTAATATTCTTATACTTGAATTTACATAAATGTAGAAGGTTTTGGGACCCGAATCGGGGAAGTGTTCTATAGTTTGATGGGTCGCGCCAATTATAGAACAACTCATCAGCTCAACACCAAGTTCAACGACCTGAATAAAAAAGTTGCTCTTTTTGGTGGCATCTACAACAACTTGGTCAATAATAGATCAAGCGGAATGAGTGATGCCGACATTTCACGAGTGGCACACGAACGGTACCAAGCACAACAAGGGTTTGCTTTCTCTAAAGAACAAGCTTGGGTAGTCCTAAAAAAATGTCCAAAATGGGGAGTCGTTCCAACGATGACGACAACTTCATCGCGGGGTTCAAAACGTACCAACCCTTCCAATGATGACGATGACGACAACTCCATCGAGCAACTTCAACGACCCATCGGGAGAAACAAGGCAAAAAAAACATCAACGAGTAATACGTCCGGGTCGAATACGAACGAAAGTGTTACTCAGTTGTTGACGACGTTCAACGACAAGATTGATGATACAATGGAATACAAAATGAAAAAACTCGATCTCGAAATCGAACGCTCAAAACTCGAACGAGATAGGTTGGAACAAGAACTCGAAATCGAACGCTCAAAACGATTTGAGAAAGACTTCGAGTTTTTCATGACCTCGCATGATCACCTTACGGGAGACGTTTTGAGGGTTACTTTAAAGAGAAAAGAGCAAATTAAAAAATTTCATAATTGGTAGTGTTTTGTATTTTGTAATTTTTATTTTTAATGAATGATATAAATTTTTATTTTTATTGTTTATCTTATTTTTATTTATTCAAAAATATATAAATATTTTTATTTTGTTAAATAATTAAATGTATAAATAAAAGAATTAAAAAAATGATGTGGCGCTGATGTGGCATTGAGGGCTTGATGCCTTTTAGTTATGCGCTGGAGGTGTTTAAGGCTTGAGGGCTTAGCTGATGTGACGTTGAGGGCTTTTATACATGCGCTGTGGATGGCCTTAGTGGTTGATAATAAGCCATTGTATGATGATTGTGTATATCTGAATATATTTTACATGTGTGTATCACATTTTAAAAGTAGTAATGGTATTTGTTATACGCATTTAGCATATGTCAGGATATTAGATCAATGTTTTATACTACGTATACGTGTAAAACACATATATTAGTAGTGAAAAACAAAGGTTTAGACACCATCCATAGAAACGGTTGTTAAGGATCCTTTAAAATTTAGATCATGTAAACCAATGAAAAATAGGAGTGTTACACTAGATGAGGCACGTGAATACGAAATTGCTCGAGTTTAATTGAGCCACTACGGGTGCCAAATTCCGAACATGGTCGATTGATAGCCAATACAATTGAAGGGCATGTAGTGGTAGTTGTTTATAGGGCAAATGTTTCAAGATTTATCGACATTTAATTTAGTTCCAATTTAGTGTAATGATTATTTTTTTTCAATTAGTGTAATAAAATTTCAACTCTTTCTATTTTTTATACTCGTTTTAGTTGATAAACAAGTTATCTGACTACATAACACCACTTGATCTTCATATGACATTTATCTACATACTCACAAATAACAATATAATTTAACATTCATGTTATCAATACTTACAAAATCTAACAATTACTAGTTAATTTGAATATACAATTATGAATAATCATAATTTAAAATATATTAACTGAAAAACAAAAATTAATAGTTATAGTGAATAAAAAAATATTTGTTTGATTTTAATGTACTCGGATCTTACAATAAACCAAACAAGAATTACTTGGTTTTCAAAATATGAATAACTAATTTATAAAAAGTAAATAAAATAAAATATAATCAGTAATTTTGTGGGTTTAACTCAACACAAGTATTTAAGGACAAGTCTTAAAGGCCATCGGTTTGAGGTTTACACGATTATAAGGTTTTTCTTGACTATACTTAGAACTCCGGGATTAATCTAGAAATTGACTCAAATAACCAAAGGGAAATTGAAAATTGGCCTCTTAGCCATTTCTCTCTGGGTGTTGCACAAATAGCCAATGAGTCCGCACTCCGCACTCCATGGTCCGCACTCACTCCTAGGTCCGCACTTGCAATTGGGGACCAACTGAAAAGTACGAATCTGACAGTTTTTCTTTAAACAAAATTATAGTGCGGACCTAGGTCTGCAATTGTGGATCCGGGTCAATTTTTTTTAAAGGAAAATCGACTTTCTAAGGGTAATAAGAGATTGACACGTGTTTAACTGCAGTCCGCACTCTTCGGGTCGGGTCAAAGTGCGAGTGTTGACTAGGAGGCTAATTTTCAAGTTTGGTTTGGCTATAGCAATTTCCCCCCAAACTAATCGTAAGAGAAGATGGTGTTTTAAAGGAAATGTAGTTAAGGAAAATTAGATGTTGGGACTATATTTTTATTTAGGTTGATGCTATTGACTAGGGGTGAGTAATACCGGGTACCCGCCCTATTTTCATGGAACCGGAACCGGCGGTTCCTAGAAAGAAAGAACCGGAACCGGAACCGGAACCGTTCCCGTCGGTTCTCTATTTTTTGGAACCGGTCCCGGAACCGCTGGGAACCGGTTCCGGTTCCGTGTACCCGCTGACAACTTTTTATTTTTATTTTTTAACATTGTTTGGAGCAATAGATGTCAAGAGCAGATCCGACAAATACAACATTATCAAGACTCAAGAGCAGAAATACATTTGAAATAAAAAACAAACAGCAGAAACAAAACACCCTAAAAATTATCGGACAAATACAACATTATCAGCAGAAATAAAAATTAAAGCAGATCGGACAACAAAAATAAGGGCAAAAATGGAATAGCAAAAAATAGAGCAGAGAGCACATCTAAGCAAAAATAGAACAACAAAAATTAGAGCAGAGAGCACATTTGAAATACCTTTGAGGCTGAGCAAGTGAGAAAATCGGCGTTTGGTGTGGTGTGAGCAAATCAGAGATGTGTGCGGCTGCTGTGGTGTGAGTTTATCGGCGTTCGGTGGCTGTGTGCAGCGGCCGGCGGCTGAGAAATCGACGGTTCGGTTCGGTGGCTGTGTTGAGGAGTGCGGCGGCTGTGGACTGTGGTGTGAGTTGAGCTCTGAAGTGAATAAGGAATGCGGAAACTAAATTTGAAAGTTAAACCCTAAAAAGTTGTTTTAGTTACTTTATTAATTTTTTATTTAAATATTTATATGTAATAAATAATTAAATATATTATATATAGATATTTTCTATTAAAATATACCGGGTACCCGTCGGTTCCGGTTCTGGGTACCCGGAACCGGTCCCGGCGGGTATCCAGCGGGTAGCGGTTCCAAAAAAATGAGTACCAGAACCAGTCTTAATCGGTTTCGTATTTTAGGAACCGGAACCAATCACATCGGTTCCGGTTCCGAAACCAATCACATCGGTTCCGGTTCCGGAACCGGCAGTTCCGGTTTCAAAGGCGGATATCCAGTTCCGCTGCTCAGCCCTACTATTGACCTTGATAAAATAGAATATAAAAAGGGAAATTGCCTCAAATAGGCATTCTACATCATTGGCTTCTTCCAATAACCACTCTCTTAATCCTATTCCCAAAATACCCAAAACTTACGCAGAGAAACTTACGCATAGAGTTTTCTCTGCGTAAGTTTATTTTTCATCCGAAAAAATTAAAAAAAAATGGAAGACAAAAAAAAATGGGAGGAAAACTTACGCAGAGAAACTTACGTATAGAGTTTTCTCTGCGTAAGTTTAATTAAAAAAATTAAAATACTTAAAAAAACCATTTTTTTAATTTTTTAGGAGGAAATTTAAATTTACGCAGAAAAAACTCTATGCGTAAATTTCTCTGCATAAATTTTAGTTATTTGGGAATATAATTAGCAAAATGGTTATTTAAATAAGCCAATGGTGTAAAATTGGTATTTGAAGCAATTTCCCATATAAAAAACATTGAGCGCAAGCCGCAATGTAAAGTGATGATGTATGCGCCCAAAATGGCAACAAGAATTGCATGCGATTGTGAAATATGTCTCCTAATATCATATCCGCTCCACACCAGCCACGTACACATACATCACCATTTATTTATTATCTTTATCTTTATCTTATCTTATAAAATCACTTCAAAATTCCAATAAATAGATTATCTTATAAAATCACTTCCAAAATCCAAAAAATAGATTATAGAGTAAATTTTGGATTTAGTCCTTAAGTTAGGTCAAAAATTATAGATTTAATCTTTTAACTTTATTTATTACACAACAAACCTCCATATATGTAGATTCTTATGAATTTGGTAGTTCACATTAACTGTCATCCAACTTTTCCGTTAAATACGACCATTTTGCAAACGTTCTTTATCTTTACCATTTTTCAAACCACATGGACTAGATCTGTAATTTACTCTAAACCATATTTATATTATATTTTATGTATTACTTATTTATATTTATGTATTTGTATTTTATAAATTATGTTATACTTATATTATATTTATAAATTATATTATATTATATTATATATTTTATATTTTATGTTATGTATTTATATTTTTATTATATTTTATATTTTATTTTTATTTTTATATTTTATAAATATAAATTTGTATGTATATATATATTTATATTAATATATATATATCTATATATATATATTTCATATATTTATAAATGATACTATATTTATCTTTTAAAAAAATTATTTTGTATTTATATTTTATGTATTTGAACCTTCCATATATGCAAATTGTATATTGATTTAATTTAATATAATTTATAAATATATAAAATATAATAATTATAAATATAAATGTATACGGTTGAATATAAATATAAATATATAAAAATTAAATTTAGATTTAAATATAAATATAAATATATAATATATAACATAATATATAAAATACAATTTATAAAATATAAATTAATTTATATAAATACAAATACATGAATATATATATATATATATATAATACATAAAATATAAATATGGTTTAGCGTAAATTACATACTTGGTCCATGACTCCATGTAGCTTGAAAAAAGGTAAAGATAAAGAAAGTTTACAAAATGGTCGTATTTAACGGCAAAGTTGGATGACCGTTAATGTAAAGGACCAAATCCATAAGAATCTGCATACATGGAGAGTTGTTATGTAATAAATAAAGCCAAAGGACTAAATCCATGATTTTTTACATACACTAAGATCAAATCCGTAATTTACTCTAAAGAGTAGAAATGGTGAAAATATAAATTCTATTACATTTTACCTTTTTGAAGATTTTTTAAGAAAACAAAATGTAAAAGTTTGAACTTATATAAAGGAAAATTTGTTCAAATATAATAGAGATAAATAGGTTTTTAAAAAGTGTCACCATAAGGTAACAGGTGTCATCATTTATGATTTATCGAAAAATGTTATATTTTTGAAAGGTGTCATCATTACATTTTGTAAAAATATACGTATGATAAAATTTTGTATGTAGTGGTTTACGTCGTTTCTATGATGAACAATCACTGTTGCTTAGGTGATTGGATAAGCTTTGTATATAGAGGAAAGTTTACAAGGGATAAATACAATCAAGATCATCTAATTTAGGCATGGATAATTACAGTTAAAGAAATCGATATTTACTAAGATTATCACGAAAGCATTCCTCCTCCACCCCACCAACAAGCAAAGTGTGGGATTGATGCCAACGGACCGCAAGAATTCAATTGTTGGGCGTACCAAACTTTTAATGAAGACATCTGCTAGCTAAAGATGAGAGGGAACAAACTGTGTATGAATTTTGCCGGCCGAAACAAGTTCCCGAACAAAATGATACTCGATATCAATGTGTTTTGGTCCGCTTATGCGCAATTGGATTTTGGCTAAGAAATAAAGCACCTATATTTATCACATAGGAGAAACGGGGATCCAGAGGTAAAGCCGGAATCTCACGAAGTGTAACACCCTAAAATATGAAAAAGTAGACTAAATTAAATTTCTATAATACATCAAATAAAGAATAAATTCTTTCTATAAATCAATACTTCAATTATCACGAATAACGAATATACATTTAACATCAATAATAGGCAAACAGGCTTTACATCAATATTAGCGATGTTACTAAGTCGAATAACGATGTTACTAAAACTCGATAAAGTCGCCACCTCCAAATGTGGAAGACGTCCTCGAATAACTAGATACTTCTCGCGCCTCTAAACAGTGCTCACCTCATAACGATGTCACTAGTTTTCATCAAGGTTAGACTTTAGAAGACGTCCTCTAAACAAGGACCTGATGCACATGCCGACAAATAAAAAGGTTAGACTTAACGCCTAGTGAATTCACATAGTTTTCATCATAATTAAAAAAGAATAAAACTAAAAGACTGTTGACTCATATCATACTTTCACAAATGAAATGTATCTATCATAAAAACAACAACTTTCTGAAACTCACCAATTTCTTGATGAAAACTCATTAATTAAATACCCATTTGTAGTCGAACAAAACCCAATACTCATACAACCAAGAATAAAGCTGTCAAACATTAAAACGGAAAACGTAGATTTAATCAACTCATTTTGTGGATCCCAGATTAGTGCATACAATTAGAAATCAATAGAAATAAATAACAATCAGTATGATTTCAACTTGTCATCCATATAACTTTGATAAACCTTTCAGAGAGTTTACAAAGTGTGTCAATAATGAACTATGACAAATAATGAACGATTCACCTGATTTCTATGGAATAATAAACTATTTATATCTAGGCCTAATTAATCAAGCCCATGGCCCATTACATTTATTAAGCCCAAATACATATTTACATTTAATCCCTTGAACTTCTATTCAATCAGAATTTATTCCCAACAATCTCCCCCTTTGAATCGAAGTCCAATCTCGCGCCAGTTCTCGACGTATCTTTTTCGGAGTGCGAACAGAATCACGAAGCTTCGGATAGCTTTACGAAACTCCATGCGATCTTCAACAAGTTCCAAGGCTTCTCGGGCGTTTATTTCATTTCGATTTGCAGCAAACGAAATCCAGAGTTCTTTTTCCTTGGAGATTTTGTCTCTAAGCACATCTTTGACCTTTAGAAGAGTTCCGTCGCAGAATCTTTCGACTTGGCTAAACCGGAGAAACTTCTTCTCGTTCTGCTCGTTGAGATAGACGATTCCGAATTCTGGTTATAGCAGCAGCGAGTTGACTGGGTACATTTTCAGCTCAGGAGCGTTCTGATCTGGTTTCAACAGATTGATCTTATTTGTTCGGTGCTCAACTCCCATTTGAAAGTCTGTAATGTAAGACATCATCATCTTGTGTTTCATAAAACGCTTTACAGCTTCGAGCGCTTTGGTGATGTGGAGCGGTCGGATCGTTCGAGTTCGAAGGTGTTTGAGTAAGGCATAAAAGTCGTTCAGTCTGAGGTTCTTGAAGTCGTCTTTGGAGAACTTCCATTCGTTTCCATCTTCACGTTTAACCGTAAAAACTGGATACCAGATCTTCAAGATTCGGCCATATTGGATATTCACAACTTCGGTGATCTTGTGCTTTGTTCTGACTTGACTGACTGGTAGTCACCTTTTCATTGCCTCTAAATACTGTTTCCTGTAGGCTTCGGCGAACTTTGCCAATCTGAGGCAGAAAGCAAGGTCGAGCACACGCAGCTTGTGTACGAACAACCTTTTCAGGGAATCCTCTAGGAAGGGGATGAGGACGATGATTTTCTCCCACCGGACAGGTTGTTGTGGAGGTTAAGGTTGATCAGAAGCTGTTTGTTGCTGAGGAGTTGTCAGTTGAGTTGTTGTAGAAGTTTCGGGAATCTGATCAACATAGATTGGGGTACTCTGAAGGTTTTGTAGCAGAAACTGATCGTAGTCTATCTCATCATCGACATCGGTAGGAAAGATCAGGTTTACCTCGAAGTTTATCACACTGGCGGCTTTTTGATACCATGCGTTTTTGGTCTCCGGGTTGATCTCGGAATCAGGATCTATCAGATCAAGTGCAGGCCTTTTCGATGCAGAATATACAATCAATGCCTGGGATTCTCCCTCGGGCTTTTCAACCGTTAGGTCTGCATCGTCTGAGATGTCCATATCTATGACCATCTCGGCAAGACTCAGCTGGGCTTCGGGTTGGTCTTCGGATTGTACCACAGCTGATGGTTCTGGTTGAACCGTTGGAGTAGTTTCGGAAGCGATTGGTTCGGACTCTGATAGTCGTTGTCTTTTGTTCTCCCCCTCACGGTGATCAGGATCATGCTGGTCATCGTGGCGTCGCTTGAGTCCGCCAGCTTAACTCTTGCAGGTGTTCTCGAGAGAGGCGACTCTATTGGACAAAGTAGTAAGGGCGTTATGGGCGTCCTTCAGAGTCGTGTCAAGCTGGTCCAATCGGTTGGTCACGGATGACGACTGAGCACATGTTTGCGATCTGAGTATTGTGATGAGATCTGCTTCAGTCGAGGAGTCAGTGTTGTCGTGTTGGAGCAGTTGGGCGAGGAGCATGGTCTTCAAATTATCCACCGAGTAAGTTTGCTGAGCAGGTGCCGGTGGAGGTGTCGGTCTGGTTTCGGTTTCGACCACTTTTTCCTTCCCTTTGAGCAGGCTTTTGACCTTATCGAGCTCTGTTCTGAACTCCTTCTCTAACGTCTCGCGGACAGCCTTTAAGGCGCCGTCCAAATACTTCCTTTACAAAATGTCGGGTAAATCATCACCATCGGGATCACTTAGATTACCCGTTGAGGTCACGACTGTTGATTCAACAGAGGTGCCACCTATGTTCATAGTTGGCATGATGTTGACTATGGTAGGATTTCCATCCAGTCCTCGTATTCCGCTCAAGGGCAGACATACTACGGATGTTCCGATCGGGTCACTAAGAGCACCAATGTTAGCAGTTTCGATCTGTGTCCTAGTCGAAGAAGATGTAAGAATATCAAATGGCTCTAGACTCAAAGGTGCACTGAAAGAAGTCGAGAACGGGGGAGGCTGTACTTTTGTTTCAATACCGAGACTCTCCGAGTGAGAGAACGGTAGACTTTGTGCTATATCCCCGTGTGAAAATGAAACAACCAACTGTTGAGAGCTGGTTGAGTGGCTAGGGGGTTGTGCAATTGCGTCGCTAGGTCCACGACATCTTCAATGTCTCGTCCCAACGGATGAGACGAGGCAGCAGATGTGGCTACCTGGGAGACACGGGCTCGGAGTCGCTCATTTTCCGCTCTATTTTGTACGCTCGGCCTCTCATTATTCTTTTTCGATCTCCATTCTCTCCGCCTCACTTGTTCCAAATTTTTAACTAATTCTCCCTCCTCTCTCCTTATGTCTCCCGAAATAGGCTGTGATGTTGGGATGCTGGAGGGTGTGGATGAGCCGGATGGAGATCCTTCAGTCATTGGCGGTTGACGTCCGATACAGGGTGGTATTATCGATAGACGGAAAGCGCACTCTGTATCGGAGTCGGTTGTGTCGGAGTCATGGACATATGTTTGAGTGTATGGCGAAATCGGTTCAGTGGTGTCCGTTCTGGGGTCCTGTTCGAGTCTTGGGGCGGTAGTGAAGACCGGGACCTCGTGTAGGGATGTCGACGGTCCGGCGTCAATCATGGTACGGGTATGTGTAGGGGTAGGTGGTCGAACGGTGTGTTGGCGGGGTTGTTGGCTGGATTGGCTTGTACCGGCTCGTGTATCTAATTCACCGCCCATGTTTGTCCCCTCCCAGAATGTACTCTCAACACACCCCGTCCGGGATCCCAAGCTACCCGGACTCTACCTCTACGTGTCCTTGGACCCTCACGTCGCTCGGGTCTAGCTCGTGAGGGAGGTCCCTCCGGCTCTGGCTGGACCACAGGAGCTCCTACACCTAACACTCTTCTATATTCTATCACACTCAGTGCTTTGGGGTCCGCGTATGCCAGTAGGGCTTCTGGTATAGGTATGGCTTGGGCATTGGACGGGTTACGAATCACAAGGTAGTGTAAGTTAAAAGGAGAACATACCGAATGGTTTATGCGTCGCGGTATGTTCGGATTCGCGTCCATATGCTGACGGATGGCCAAAGACAGGAACATTGGGTATAGAAGGAACTTCTTTTCCTATGTTCCGCCGATCGCTCGTATAGTCTGAACTAGTTCGCGCCATATAATCATCACGAAGTCGATGTGATGGTTGTAGCAGATGACATGAAAGAGTCGTAGGAAGTCGGCTGTGCACTGGTCAATCCTCTTCCATCTGGATGATAGACACTTGTTCAGAATTGTGAACAGGGTGTACTAGATGGGCGCCAAGTACTTCCGATTGAAGGCGGATGGACGGTTGAGTGCGTTATTGTAGCCGAGAGCACGGATGTCGGCGCAGAGGATGTTGTCGTCGACAGCAGGGTCATAAGCAGCATGGCCGCCGGCAGTGGCTTCGGGTAACGCTAGAAGACGACGGAAAGACTCCGGTGTTAATGCGAACGGATGATAGTCGATCATTGCCGTAATCGTCTGAGAGTTGAGCGCCGTGACGACTTGAGTAGTGCGCCAAACTTGATAGATGTAAAGGACCGGGACATCAGCGGTAGCGGTGAGCGCCTCGCGAAGTGGATATCCTAGAAGGATGTCCACGACCACACGATGTTGTGGGCGGAATTCGGCAGCGTCTAGATGGTGATTATTCGCCACGATTTCAATGCCATGGTCTGCTGGAACCAAAGCGTTGTCAGCCTCTTCGTCAATAAACTCCTCTTGAGGAGGATTGTTTTGTGGTTGTTGATCCGCCATGAGTACCTGAAAGACACGGTGTTAGAGTATGGACGGATGAAAGGAGTGTTGTTGCGTACCTTTGCGAATAATGACTCAATTTGGAACAGATTGAGGAATAGCAGTGGAGCATGATACTGAGATTATCAGATTGCAAAGTTGTTCGGACAGAAGAAATTTTCGGCAAACATAGTGTCCGGATACAATGGTTACCGGATAACAAGAGTTGCCGGGTTCATTGGTATCCGGATACAACAGGTTACCGGGCACAGTTGATATTACCGGACAAAATAGACTTTCCGGATAACTAGGTTACCAGACAAGCAAGATCATCCGGATAGTTGAACTTACCGAAAACCATAAAGGTTTCCGGACAACTTGGGTTACCGGATGATAAAAGGTTACCGGACAACCATCAGATCTCGGATAGTTGAACTTACCGGAAACCAAAAAGGTTTTCGGACAACTTGGGTTACCGGGTGACTTAGTTTCCGGATGAAAGAGGTTACCGGATGAGGTGTCTTTCCGAATAAAATATCTAAAACGTTGAACGTGTCCGGATAGAATGAATGTGTCCGGATAGATTTGAACTATCCGGACGACATCCGGTTACTCTTAAATCGACCAAAGACAAACTTAATTCACAGATCTATGTATTGTAGCAATGCCTAATCGACGTGAATCATACAATGGAGCCAGAACTCGGGCCGGAGTAGATGTGGTTGTGGTCGAATACGAACCGACGCGAGGACGGGGTCCGAAAACCCCAATCGGTTGGTTTGGAGATCGATTTAACCATCGATTTGAGAGTGTATGTGTGCGATGATGATTAGAGTGTCAAAATTGGAACACATACGTGTGAGTTGTGGAGCGAAATCGACGAGAATGAGCAAGTATCGTGAGTGACCGAGAGTTTCCGAGCAGAGAATATCTAGAGGGTTGTTGTGGGTTTTAGAAATCCGAAAAGAGTGAAATAATGAGGGTGTCCGGGTTTTTATAAGGGATAGGTTTCCGGGTGGGTGTCCGAAAACCTACCCGGTCCGGATACTTATCCGGATTGTGGTGTTTCCGGATAGTTTGCCCGGATACCTTGAGATTTAAAAAAAAACTGTATTTTCCAAAAAAAAAATTATTAAACCACGCTCCCCCTCAAACTTGGCACACATAAAAAATTGCTTCTCCTCGGATTGTGCAAGTGATGTGTTTTTGAGAAAACTTTGGAATGTCCACACACAAAAAAACTTTTGGAAGTTAGAAAAAAATTGTGTGACACTCCCCCTAAAAAGTAGAACAGACTTACCTGATAAGCTTATGTGCTTCCTTTGAACATGTGAACAATATTGTGAAACGCACAGATATATCGAAGAAAGTAGACGACAGTAACTGAAAATAAAAGGAAACACATGCGAAAAGAAAGCAAACAAACGAAATCTACCTAATTAATACAGGGATTTAACAGAAACGTGTATACGATACAAGTAGAATACAGATGCGAGGAAGTGTGTACTCGATCATCTGGAGTTTAGACAACATATGATGAATAGACAGTTTCTCGTAGGTGTATAGAACTTGTATCGGGCGCACGATTTGATCAAATCTTCAGGTTTAGCATACCAAGGCTGGACACAAGATAGTTAAAACATTTTTCGTCCGGGGGTTTTGTAAATAGGTCTGCCAACAGATGTTCCGTATTAACAAAGTAGAGTTCGATTGTACCTCTTTCGACGTGATCCTTGATAAAGTGGTACTGAACGTCTATGTGCTTCGTCTTCGTGTGTTGAACCGGATTGCTTGGTATTACAATGGCGCTATTCGAGTCGCAGTAGATAGGCACTTGAGAGTAGGTGAAGCCGTATTCTTTGAGTTGAGTGCGCATCCAAATGACTTGCGAACAGCAGCTCGCGGCGGCCGCGTATTCCGCCTCAGCAGTCGATGTAGAAACGCACTGCTGCTTCTTGGATGCCTAGCTTATCAAACTATCGCCCAGGAACTGCAGATGCTCCGATGTGCTCTTCCGATCCAACATGCTACCCGCGTGATCGGTGTCTGAATATGCTGTGAGCTCAAAACCTGTCTCTTTCGGGTACCACAAGCCAAGATCAGCAGTACCTCTTAAGTAACGAAAAATTCGTTTTACCGCAATTAAATGAGACTCTTTTGGTTTTGATTGAAAACGGGCGCATAAAAATGTCGAGAACATAATATTAGGTCTACTGGACGTCAAGTACATTAAGGAGCCAATCATCCCACGGTAGGTTTTGGTATCCACATCCCTTCCGTTAGGATCGGCGTGTAACCGAGTACCGGGTGTCATGGGAGTTTTCATTGGTGAGGACTGTTCCATCTGGTACTTTCGAAGAATGTCCCTGATATACTTAGCCTGGTTTATGAAAATCCCGGTCGACAGTTGCTTAACTTGAAGACCAAGAAAGAAATTCATCTCACACAACATACTCATTTGGAAATACTGCCCCATTAGTTTAGCAAAATTCTTACAGTACTGAGGGTTGGTAGAACCGAAAATTATGTCGTCAACATACACTTGAACTAAGACTATATGACCTTCTTCATTTTTAATAAACAGGGTTGTATCGATTTTACCTTTTGAAAAACCTGATTTTATAAAAAAAATTCGACAAAGCGTCATACCAGGGGCGTGGAGCTTGCTTCAGACCGTACAGTGCCTTGTCTAGTATGTAGACGTGATTTGGCTTTTTGTCGTCCACGAACCCGTCTGGTTGCGATACGTATACTTCTTTCTTGATTTTGCCGTTGAGGAAAGCGGTCTTGACATTCATCTCGAAGACCGTGAAGTTCTTGTGCGCGACGTATGCAAGTAACATACGAATCGCCTCAATTATGGCTACAGGAGCGTATATCTCGTCGTAGTCAATACCCTCTTGCTGGCGGTATCCTTTGGCCACGAGGCGCGCCTTGTTGCGAATAACGACACCATCTTTATCTTTCTTGTTCTTGAAGATCCACTTCGTGCCGATGATCGTCTTGTGAAATGGACGTGGGACGAGTCGCCATACCTTGAGGGCCTCAAACTGGTTGAGTTCTTCTTTCATCGCCATGACCCAGTCCGGATCATCGAGAGCTTCAGAGATGGTGGTTGGCTCGATCTTGCTGAGAAAACCCGAGAACTAGCAGAAGTTGGCAGATGTGCCTCGCATTTGAGCTGGTGTGGACGGATCGCCGATGATCTGGTGTAGAGTGTGTGCTCGAGTCCATTTGGTGGTGTGTGGAAGCGGTTGTTGAGTTGCATGCGAGGTGTCCAGATCCACATAGTCACCGGATGGAAGGTCTTGAAAAACTTCAAGTGTTGATGGTCGGTTTCTCGGAGGAGACGCAACAGGATTCGTCGATGGTTGAGCAACTTCCGGTTCCGGGGAATTCAGAGGTTGGTCCTTGAGTGTTGTTGAGGACGAATCTTCAGGAGCGATCTCCGGGATTGGCACAGGTTCCTCCAAGGGATTAGCCGTATCAGTCGTTATTGTGTCTGTAGAGCTCTGAGGGGATTCCAGTGTGATTGCTGGCGTGCTCGTTGATGGTGGCGGACCGAAGAGGTTCACCGAGTTCTCGATTTGAGCAGTTTCAGTTCTAGGTTGCACAGAAACACGACGGTTAGGCAAATTAAAAAATTCATCATAAAAGTGCTGAAACAGTAAATCTAAATCAGAAAGATGTGATTTTGACGTAGATGCATGATTTGGATTTACTGGGGTTTGTGCAGATCCCGAATGTGAAAGTTCGGAAGCTAACACGCTAGTTAAAGCGGGTTCTGAACTGTTTTGTTCAGAAGCCAAATTTGCGGCTTCGTCAAATGTTACGTTTACGCTCTCGACAACGGATTTAGTCCGTTTGTTGTAAACGCGATAAGCCTTAGCCTGCATCGAGTATCCGATTAATACTCCTTCGTCTGCCTTCGGACTGAACTTCCCGAGGTCATCCTTGTCGTTCAAGACGTAGCACGTGCATCCGAACGTGTGAAAGTTCTTGATGTTCGAGATGCGGTTGTTGATGTTCTCGTAGGGCGTTTTGTTGAACCACTTGTTGATTATGGAGCGGTTTCACGTATAGCAGGCAGTTGCAACCGCTTCAGCCCATAGAAAGAGTGGCAGCTTCGATTGTGACAGCAACGTGCGAGCAGCCTTGACTAGGGTACGGTTTCGCCGTTCTACCACTCCGTTTTGCTGAGGAGTCCTCGCGACAGAAAAGTTTTGCGAGATACCGACGGATGTCAGGTATTCTCTCACCGTTTGGTTCTTGAATTCCGTCCCGTTGTCCGTCCTGATTTTCTGAACTTGCTGTCGGAGGTTCAGTTGAATGGTCTTCAGATGGGGGATGATGAGTTCCGGGGTTTGATCTTTGGAGTGCAGGAACTTCACCCAGGTGTATCGCAAAAAACCGTCGACCATCACCAGAACGTACTTCTTCTTGTTGATGCTTTGAACACGCATCGGTCCGCACAAATCCATATGGATGAGTTCGAGGGACCGGGAAGTGCTCGGAGCGGCGTTCGGCTTGTGAGTCGCTCGCTTCTTTTTCCCATTTCGCTTGCCCCGCAGAGTTTGTCCTTCTTGAACTTGATCTTGGGCATGCCTTTCACGTGTCCGCCTAACACTAGCTTGTTGATATTCTTGAAGTTGAGGTGCGAGAGACGTCGGTGCCAAATCCATGCTTGTTGTGAGTTGGCTTTTGACATCAGGCGGACTGAATCATTGGTTTTTAGGGGAGAGGGGTCGATGGTGTAGAGGTTGGTCTTTCGTGTTCCAACAAGTAGCTTCTTTCCGTCTTCAGTGCGGACGCTACACCGTTTAGCTTTGAAGTTGACCTCGCGATCTTTATCGCAGAACTGGCCGATGCTGAACAGATTGTGTCCCAATCCCACGACGTATGATACCTTCTTGATCGTGATCTTGTCTTGGACAATGTCGTCGTAGCCCATAATCGACGCCTTATCATCATTCCTAAACCTCACGTCTCCGCAGTATTTCTCTGTGAAGTTCGTGAGCAGCTCCCTCCTTCCGGTCATGTGCTTGGAGCATCCTGAGTCTAAGTGCCACACATGACCGTCCTGCAAAAACAAGATTAACGGTTCTTAGGTACCCATTTGAAAATAGGTCCTGCAGGGTAGGTTTAACATCTGACTGAGGAACCCGTTTTGAAATGGGTTTCCTTTTGGGTTTGGGTTTAACCTCTGATTGGGGAACCTGTTTTGAAATTGGTTTCCTTTTGGTCTTACGGGATTTGCGTTTAGGTTTAGAATTATAAACATGATAAGAACCAAACCAATCAAATTCCTATCTATTGTCGTCAAAGTCATTTAATCCATAATTAGAACAACACAAACAATCATGGGATAACAGAATCAAATGCTGAATTGAATAAAGTCTAATCGAAAAATTAACATTTTATTCAACAAAATTATTCGAATGATTCAAACCACAATCATTAATGTTCTTCCTAGAATTAAAAGCAGAATGACAGATCCTTTGGCTACCCACTTTTGTTTTCCTTGTTTTGCCCGACCATTTTTATCTGAAAAATCATTAACGGTATGGTCAACAGAGTTTGAGTAGACAGCATTTTTATCATTTGATCGACCGGTCTTTTGTCGCGACTGTGAATGGTTTTGAGAACGAGAATCAGTTTTTGAAATTTTGTTCACAGTCGGGGTCTTGGGTTTTGAAGAAGTTCCGCCTTTAAGAAAATTGACCGGGCAATTTACCGCTTTAGAAAGGAAGTCGGTATGTTTCGGAAGAGGTTTGTCAAACGGAAAGGATTCAAGCTCTTCATCTAAACTACCATCGGAATTCATTAATGCAGAAAAATCAATATCAGGAATCGATGGACTAGGATTGGTTAAGGGAGGAGAGGAACACTTTGTGTCTGTGTTTTTAGAAGAATCTGGTGCGGAAGCTTTTAAAAAATCAGAGTTTAGATCCTTTTTAACACAAGCAGCTTGAGACTCTTTACCTTTTCGTGAAGAAGTTTTTCCCATAAAATCTTTACACGAAGATGTATCAGACGAGTCTGAGGAAGGTTCGGGTGAAATCATCTTTTCGTTTTGTAATTGATTAAGTTTCTCTTGAAGTTGAAACTTGCTCACTTGCTCTTGGATCACTTTTGTTGCCAAAGCAGACAGTTTTGATGTGAGCCGATCGATTTCATTCCGAAGGATTTCTTTTCCCTCATCCGACACAAATTCGGTTTTAGAGGATTTGAGTTTCTCAAGTTCATTTAATAACGCTTGCTTTTCCTTTTGAAAATCAGTCATTTCCTTTTCGAGTGTCTCCTCTAACTCGACTATTTTGGATTCCAAAATGAGAGGTGGAACATAGAGTTTAAACTCGTCCGTCTCAGTTTTGGGTTCAGGTGTTGGGACCTCATCCTTTTTGGAGGAATCCTTGGGCTCAGCAACCTTATAGCCGTCAAAGTAGTCATTCGAAAGATACTTAGATTTGTTCTTTTTATAGGAATAATTAAGACGTTCATACGCAAAAGGTAACTGCATTTTCGTGGTGTGTGCGCGTTTGTATTCCTCAGTTTCCTCTTCCTTTTCCTTTTCAAGAGGACCAGTCCATTTGATTTTGTATTGAGGATACTCCATTTCGAGACCAAGAAAACTAAAGTGATAAAGAGTAGGTCTCATTAATAAAATCTTTTTCAAGTATTGAGGGTTATCGTACCCAATACCCCATTCCTTGTTAAAGTATGTGAATTCCTTGGGTATGTTCATGTGAATTGTCTGATCAGTTTGACCTCTTTTATGAAGTTTGGTTTCAAGATCAGTTATTTTTGAAACAAACTCTTTGTGTTGGATTTGGAGAGAAGAGCATTGATAAATAATCTCTGCTTTCTCATTCTCACACTGATCAAGCTTTAGATTCAATTCAGATATCTTGGCCCTTAAGTCCTTTGGTGCTAAAGAAAGATTTGTACATTTTTCTTTTAGATTAGCATTATCGGACTTGTATTTTTCAGTTATGCGCTTTTGAACATCTAGCTTTTCTTTTAACTAGTTAATTTCAAGCAGTTGTTCATTAGTGGTGGCCTTATAAGATTCTACTCGTTCAACAAGTGGTTGCATCTGTTCGATTAAGCTTTGATGAATAGGTTCACATACCTGACACAGATTTGCCTTTTCTGATGGAGGCGAATGGTTGCCCATGAAAGCATCAGCATCGTCGGAATCGCTGTCAGTGTCGGATTGATTGAGCTAGTGGCCATCTTCAACTAGCAGTGCCTTTCCCGCAGCTTTCTGTTCTTCCAGCAAAAGTTTGGCCTTGTAGTAGTGTACATTTTTCTCGACGGGCTTTCTACAATCCTTGGCAAAATGACCCAATTTTCCGCAGTTGTAGCATATGAAGGGTTCTTCCTTCTCCTTTGACTCGGACTTGCGATCATTCTTCTCGTTCTTCTCCTTGTGGTCAGGTGACTTGTGCTCATCATTCTTCTTCTTTCCTTCATACTTGTCCTTATAATCATGGCGCTTGCTGGGGGTAGTGGAGTAGCGCTGATTATTGGATGAAGGTTTCTTGTAGTACTTGTTCCTCTGAAACGACTTGGTGATGAGGGCCATCGCTTTCTTTATCTGAGTTAGCTCAGGGTCAGAGTCGTTTTCTTCAGTTTCTGCTTCAGACTCTGGTTCACACTCACTAGGCCCCTTGGTTCGCTTGGAGTGACGGCTGGAAGACTTGCCGCTTTTGGAAGATACAAGTGCGAGAGGATCGGCATGTGACTTGGAAGAGGTTTTCTGGCTGCTCAGTGTCTCCATGACTTCATCTTCGTCCTGCAGGAGCATCTCGTAGAGTTCATGGATTGGTACGTTCTCCATCAGGTTGTTGTGTTTGATGTGAGAAGCGAACACTTTCCATTCTGGCAGGAGGTTGTTCAGAAACTTGAGAGCATTCTCAGTATTCGATCGAGTGATATGGTTCTTGTGGACCTCGTTCAGAAGGAGGCAGAATCGTGCATAGGCCTGCGTGATTGATTCGTCGTTGCGCTGCTTGAAGCCATCAAACTTAGTGATGCAGCTGTTGATCTTTAGTTGGTTTCCAACCTTGCTCCCACTCATCATCTTCTCTACTTGATCCCACATGCCCTTTGAAGTATGCTTGTAGCTGTCTATGGCTGTGTAGATCTGGTTTGGTAGAGCCTGGACCAGATACCTCTTGGCATGCTTTTCACCATCGAATCTGCTCTTTTCCTCTTCGGTCATATCCATGTATTTCTTCGGCTTGCTATTGTATGGTCACCATTGGAGTTTTTGTGGGCCTTCAGAGAAAGCTTTCCATATATATTCGAAGTTGTCTTTAGCTTCGATGAAGATGAGGAATTTGTCTTGCCATTGGCTATATTCGCCCTGATAGAGGGTCGGTGGCTTGGCGTCGGTGCCGATAGCTAGCGCGTCGCGAGACATCTTTGATGTTTGCACTAAGGTGATCGTTAGACGATAGGTTCGATTCAAAGTGAGATCCTAACGCAAGGCACTACGAGTGAAAGTCCTAACGCAGGTTCTAAGAGTGACTTAGGGTGAACTGGTAAGAAATTAAGCTAAGCAGAACTTATCGAATAGGAATCCGGATGAAAAGTGTCTGATCAGGAAGTGTCCGGATCAGATATGTATGTGAAGTGTCCGGATCAGATATGTATGTGAAGTATCTGGATAGTAAAAGTAACCGGATAAACTGAAGTTACCGGATAACACAAGGTTACCGAATAAAACAGACTTACCGGATAACTAAGGAGTGACCGGATGAAAATACTTACCGGAAAGCAAAAGTTACCGAATGAGTATACTTACCGGAAAGCAAAGTGTCCTAATGAAGTGTCCGGGATAATTACCGGATAGCTTAACAAACCGGATAGAATCGTCAGGATACAAATGTAATCTGGATAGTTGTCTGGAAACTAAGGTTGTCCGAAAACTACAGACAATCTGGATGAAATCTTCCGGATAGTAGCGTGAAAAAGGAAACTTACCCGGAAACGTAAGGATTGTCCGGTAACTGCGGCTGTGATCAACAGTTTTATTCGTATGCAATTAGGGTTGCCCAAAATAGTTCCTGAAAGATTAGAAGCTTTCCAAAACACAAAAATAACAACCCCCTAATCGATTTTAGAGCAAACTAACAAGATTTTGATGAAAAAATTATGATTTTTAGGATGAACAGAGACAAAAACTTGTAGATTGAATTTTGCTAAAAAACTATTGAAACGATCGAATTGGACTGTAAAAACTTGTAGAATCACTAATGATAACAGTACTAATCGAATAGAATAACTGGAAACAATTAATTTTGACAGAATCAAAAGATGATACTATGAACTTAAGAACACAGTCGCCTAAAAATTCAAGAAAACTTACTAGAAACCTTTTGAATGCTTTGAATCGAATCGTCCGTATGCTCTAATACCAATTATGGATCCCAGATTAGTGCATATAATCAGAAATCAATAGAAATAAATAACAATCAGTATGAATTCAACTTGTCATCCATATAACTTTGATAAACCTTTCAGAGAGTTTACAAAGTGTTTCAATAATGAACTATGACAAATAATGAACGATTCACTTGATTTCTATGGAATAATAAACTATTTATATCTAGGCCTAATTAATCAAGCCCATGGCCGATTACATTTATTAAGCCCAAATACGTATTTACATTTAATCCCTTGAACTTCTATTCAATCAGAATTTATTCCCAACACATTTTGTATAATTAGATCATCTTTACCCTTGGAAGGATGCAATACATCATAAGATGACGGAGAAGACCCGATTTACCATTGGTTGTGAAGGAACACAATTCAATGTTATATAAGCATAACTTATGGATAAATACACATTGGCATCAACCTTATCCGGAACTTTAGTCAAATGGGTTAACAAGCTCAACTTTATCCAAGTCTTTCTCTTGGGGAGTCACCAAGTTCAACCTTATCTGGGTCTTTACCTTGGGATCTCCCACATCCAAGTTAAGCTAGTTCACTAGAAATGTCAGCTACTGTGGACTACACGGTCATCAAGTTCAACTTTATTTAAGTCTTTACCTTAAGTTCCCCCTTACGGATCGCACGGGCATCAAGTTTAACTCTATTCAAGTCTTTATCGCAAGTCCTCCACTGATCCGAGTTTCTAGCTATAATACAGGGATAACTATCGCATTCCAAATTGACTCCAATGCATATGGATCCAATGCATTATAGTGTAATTTACGTGACTCCAAATGAATGACTGACGCATTCAAAACAAGTAACTTACAACTAAATATGCCATAACTGCATATAACTCTAAAAGGTCAACATGAAGCAATTTAAACCGGAGAAATGTCCCTACGACTCTTTTGAGTAAAAAGCTGAGCCAAAAGCTGAGCCAAAAGCTAACAACTCAATAACTCCACACTTATGTGACTACTTAATAAAATTCAGGATAAGTCAAAAAATTCATTTAACCAATGTTTATGCAAAAACATATTTCAATAGTATGATAACTCAACAACTCATCATTGGTTGACGCAAACAATTTTCCAAATGAAATCATATCCATATACTTCCAAAATGAAATCTTATCCATATATTTCCAAAATGTCTCATAACATAATAACGTTAATTTTCCAAATGGTTTATAAAACCCAATACACTAAATGTATTTAACATCATATAATCTTCATTTGTACAATAAATCACCACAAGAACACATTCTTGAGATTTATTCATAAAAAATGTCCAAAAACCCAAATATAGGAAATTTACAAGATTTATTAACCCAAATTTACCAAATAAGCAAACTTCGTCAAATACTCAAACACATTTGATAAATATCATGTAAAAAAATCAATACTTAAAAATACATAGTTTTCACAAAGAAACTTAAACTCGTCTTCCTAGATTTAGGCTAAGACTAGGTTTCACTCCACAACTTGAGTTTCCTTTAGTAAATACATGAGATCTCTTAGCAAGTCCTCCAAACCCTTGGTTCAAAGCTTCCATAAGGTTTCGTCTACCATAAATACTCACAAGGTTATACCAAAATAAGAAGAAATAGGAAACGGGACGAAGAACACTAGAGGATTACCTTAACCAAAATACTCTTGAATCCACCAAGAATGCTCCTCCAAAACATCAAAATTGAACCTTAATCTTCCTAAAAATTCAAACCAGAGAGAGAATGGAGGGGGAGAAATATTGGCGTGAAGAAATAAGGAAAACCCCCAAAATATGATTTTTTTTAGAGCTGACAGACGTTATTGCGGGTTTCATGCGGGTAAAGTCGCATGAAAGTCGCTCGGACCCTAAATACAGACCTAAAGCTGATTTCATACAGCTAAAATCGCATCAAAGTCGAATTGATATCTGATCATGCGATTTCATCGTTTTTCATGTCTGGAATGATCTCCAACCATCCTAATATGATAATAATATAAAATCCTCATAGTGATCATCTTTAATACCATTTGATAATATGATTTAATCATAAATAGAATCCCGAAAATCATGTGTGTTACAATCATTGTGTAAGATCCCACATTGTTTGGGGAGGGGAACGAAGATTGCCTTATAAGAACTTGATACCTCCTCTATAAGACGTGTATTAAAACGATGAGTCTAAATGTGTGAACAAAGAAGAAGATATTTGGTACAGTTGGCTTAGGATGTTATAGATGGTATTAGAGTCAGGAATCAGACTGGTGTGTCAGCAAGGACGCTAGGCTCCCAAGGGGTGGATTGTAAGATCCCACATTGATTAGGAAGTGGAACGAATGTTGCCTTATAAGGGACTTGATACCTCATCTATCAGATGCGTTTAAAACCATGAGTCTAGGTGTGTAGACAAAATGAAAAATATCTGGTACGGTTGGCCTGGGATATTACATGGAAGTAAGTGAGTAACCTAAATAAGCTAAGCGGAGGAATTAGCAAGAGCCCGATACTCAAATTCGCTACTAGAGCGTGACATAATGGGCTGCTTCTTAACACTCCATGAAACTAAGTTGCCACCTAAGATGTAACAACCGAATATTTATTTTAATAAATGAAATATTGGTGGCCATAGTGTGATAAGAGGAAAAGTTTTGATGACCAAATGTCAATTTAGAAGAAATATAAAAGGGAACAAATCCCTAGGTTACCTCACTTCTTTCCATTTTGTTCTGGGTGTGCGACTGAAACCGAGAGGGAGAAGGGAGCAAAGCATTCGACAGCAATTTCGGTCAAGAAATCTTCATTTGGTAAGCTGCAAATTCTTCCTTTGATTTGATGAGCAAAGCATTCGACAGCAATTTCGGTCAAGAAATCTTCATTTGGTAAGCTGCAAATTCTTCCTTTGATTTGATTAACTCTGCCATTCTTTTATTCAAAAGTGGGGTGTGTTATGGATGAACACTGTGTCTTTATCATGAAAAGCTTTTAGGAAGTTTGGATTTAATTTGGAGCTTTAAAGGGGTAAATGGATGCTTAAAATGTTATTCTAAGCCAGAAATATAAGCTTAATTTGTTATCTAACGAAGAATAGGACTGAATCGCACTTATAAATCGATCTTAGGAGATTGGGGTTTTGTCAGTTCGACTATCCGATTACCACCCCATTCGAATAAGTAAAGTTTCCGGATGATTGGTGTCCGGAAAGCTGTTACCGGATGTGATTCGGGAAGCGGTTTCCGGATAGGCTGTCCGGGAAGTGGATTCCGGATAGGGAGTCCGGGAAGTGGGTTCCGGGTAAAGGTCCGGACAGTGTGGTCCGGATAGGAGATGCCCGGTAGTCTTGTCCGGATAGTTTATAATGAAGGTTACTATTACTTTTTAGGTGAACTGGGTTCTGCTTGGGTTATTCGAAGTTGAGACGCGTGCTTAGACAATCTTATCGATCAGGTGAGTTCCCTTATACTCCTTTTTGATGAAACGAAATGTTAAACGCTTTTGATTATTATTGATCATGGTATGGAATGCACGCATACTTATTATTTAACTTGTTATAAAGTCGGAGCATGAATTAAATATTTGAGAACGTTATGCACATACGTTGTAAATTGTTTTTACAAAGATACATGCATCGTTATATGTTTTCTCTTAGCCTGGCTTTGTATGATTATGTGGAGTCGGGTTGCACAGTGGGATTAGTGTACCTCGGGATCCGATGATCCCTTGGGAGTTTATTCTGAACCGGTAGATATGGAATTTATTTCCTGCCTATTCGGGAAATAGGGAGTCTGCTTGGGCCCCGATATGTGTAACACCCCGGATTTCATTCGGTAGGTAACTTAAAAGGCTAACATCATTTTTTTTAAATCTTTTGGATTCTCGTTTATATTAGATTTAACCATGTGTGACATTATTATTATTATCTGCATGCTTGTACATGAAAATTGTGCATGAGTCGTCTGAAAACTTGCAAATGTTGGGTGTTGAGTTTTTGGGTTGGCGGACGTCCATGAGGATGGGGCCGGACGTCCATGTCGTGTGGATGTCCGCGTAGCATCCGTGGAAGCAACAGAGAGATTTGGGGAAAAGTTTGGTCAAGTGCAGGCCGGACGTCCGCAAGGTTCTTGGCGGACGTCCGCGAGTGGTCTGACGAAATATTTCCTTTTATCCCTCTTTTCCTAACTCTTCTCACTCACTTTACCAAAACTCTCCCAAATCGTTTTCTCTCCTATAAGGTATGATTTTCACCCTAAATCCACCCTCTTTCTTCATTCAATCTCCCACAAGATTAGAGTTATAATTATTGTTCATCTTGGAGCTATTGAGAACACTTATTGAAGACTTCTCCAAGGGATTTGTCACCTACAACTCCAAGTCTCTCTAGCATTTCCTCCAAAGCTAGGGTTTCATCCATTTTTTAGGTTTTGGTCTAAAAACCTAGATAGTGAGTGTTCTAACCTTCCTTACTCTAGATCCATGGGCATTTACTTGTTAACTTGTTCATTTCATCATTTTGTTGAAAACCCTAAGTTTGGGAAGTAGGGATGATTGGATAAATGAAATTATTCTTGAAGTTATGGAAGTATTATTAGACTCTATGTGTTGATATTATCATATGTGTGGCCTTGGTAATGTTGGGGATTCTTGCATAAAAGCTACAAGTCTTTTTAATGGTATTAGGCTTGTCTTAATGATTAAGCTATTCAACTCTGTGACTCATTGAGTATCTATGACTTCACATGGTTTATGCACATTGATATATATGGTACATGTATTACTAGATGGTGAGTTATGCACCATGGACTTGAAGCCGTTGCATTTATTGAGCATATGAATATTATATATGGCTATTTGGACTTTGAATGAATCAAGTTAAGTGTTCACTAGGAGGACATAGTCTTGGGCACCACCTTTCGGGTATGTGCCTAGACCCTCGCCACTATGGGGCAATGCCTTCGTTGTATCCCCGGTGTGCCGGGCCTTTGGTGTCGCTTTTATGCGGATGGCACTAAGGTATCTCGACTCTTTGGGTGGAACTTCTTGGTGTTATGGGTCTCCCCCATTGACTTCAAAATACACTTGTGGAAAACTCTATGATGAATCTTACTTGATTATGTTATCACTATTATGTGTTTTAATTGGAATTACTCACCAAGCCTTGTCTTGACACTTGTTTGAATGTTGACTTGGATCTCAGGTTCTAGTGATGCCGTTTCCAAGAAAGAGTAGACGGAGCGTGTGAGCCGTGGGGATACTTTTGGTCGCTAACCATAGAAGACTTATACTAATAGATGTGACAACCCCTTTTGTAATCTTACTCCCTCTTTGGAATTAGATTAGTTGGTTGTTATAGTCTATCTTTTATAAAAAATTGTAACTTTACCAATGTACTTGATATTCCCCTTTTTGGGACGGCTCCTTTATATTATACCGCTCTTTCGTATTATGAAAGTTTTTGTTTACCCCTATTTCTAGGGTGTTACAATATGAGGCGAGATGGGAGTCTGCTTGGGCCCCGATCGTGGTTGTTGTCGGATTTGGATGTAGTCTATGAACACTGTGCAAATACCCCTGTTTGTTATGGAATTATTTGTGGGCCTTAGGGCAGATAGAGAAATGATGTTTTGCATGTTTTCGTATAAACTGCTTTTCGGAGGGAATTCACTAGACCTCATGGTCTAACCCTCACTTTTCAAAACTAAAACCATTTTCAGGGAAGCACTTTAGTGGTGCTTCGTCTAAGGAAAAGAGAAGGCATGAAGAATAGAGATGGAGGCGATCGGTGTAGAGCACACTAGTTCTTAATCTAGTATTGCTTTAACATAGCTAGTTCTCGACTGTGGAAGTTTGTTTCCACTTCAAGTGTTGTAACCTCTGTTTTGGAATGTCGTGTATGTACTGTGACCCTTGTTTTGGGATATTTTAATTAAATTGCATGTTTTGGACTTTCGGGTTGTTACATAAGAAGATATCGTACCATACGTGGAGCGACGTGGAGCGACATGTGGCATCGCAATGTCCCCAATTAGCGTCCGAGTAGCAATAAGTGTGGGGTCATCTTGGCGAGTGAAATGGATGCCAAAATGCATTGTCCCTTTAATATAATGTAGGATACGTTTGACTGCAAGAAAACGATCGTCGGCAGGTGATTGAAGATATTGAATGACGTGATTAATAGCGTAGGACAAGTCGGGACGTATGATAGTCAGATATTGTAGGGCAGCGACAAGGCAACAGTAGAGTGTAGTATTATGAAATGCATGACCTTTATTCTTCAAGGTTCTTGGGCAACTAAGGGAGTAACACTAGATTTTTAGAGTCCAAGAGATTAGCTAAAGAAAAGATATCATTGGCATACTTTGTTTGACCCGAAAAGTTCTTGTGGCGATAGAGATTTATCGATGGCTTTAAGGCCAATCATGATTATTAGTCGGTATGCTAAGCCGACTCGGAAACCCGTTAGTGTTATAAATGACCATATATGGATTTTGTTTTTTACTTTTTTAGCCCATCATCAAAAAAATTCCACAAAATAGCCAAAAAAAATCGTAAATTAACGCAGTCATCAAGGATAAAGTTGCATCGTAAAAGAAGAAATTTGTACGATAAAGTGTTCGATATTAGTGATCTGTAAGTCCAGGCTTATAAAATATTTGCAGCAACCTATCTACTTACTATACACACAAATTGAATTTCAAATGGACTCCGTAGGGAAAAGATTAGTATAGCTCTTCTCCATGGAGGGAACCATTCAATACTTTGTAGAGAGACTAAAATCTAGTATTTTGTCTTGAATCAGAAACATTTGGTTTTTAACTTTAAACCACCAACACGGGTTCACTTCGAAATTGATGAGTTTATTTAAAAATCTTGAGATATATTTGCATATTTACATTAAAAGCAATGAAATTAAGTAGAAGATTATTGGTGTTGAATAATACTATATCCATATCCAGTTATAACATAATAGCAACTATATATTTTGGTCAAAAGGTTTCTTTTATTTTGTCTTGGGCATTTCATATATTTGATTGGTGGTCAAATGTTATTGTCAAACTAAGTCTCAAGTTGAATATGAGGGAAGTAGGTTTGACATCAAAGTGGAAGTATACTTTTCATTTTTGTTTGGGAATATGGAATGATTTACGATCTATTTAATTCCTACTTATTTGTTAGACATTCACCTTGGATTAGCAAAATGTAGAATGGTTTATGACATTAATATGAAAGGAATATATATATATATATATATATATAGGGTTGAGTTATATATATAGGGATGGTATATTTTATAAACCACTACATTCTTAGAAACTATGCAAACCAATCTAAACCCTTTAAAAAGTTCATCAACGGCTACAATGAAATAGGTGGCATTTGTGTAAATTAATCGACATCATGCTTCCATATTTAATAATTCAAAGGGCAAGTAAGGGTATTTCGGGGAAAAAATATTATACACCAATTAATTAAAGAAATATTTAATTACGAATTTGAATCCCATATTTATTGCCCATTCTTGTTAATAAACTGATTCCCAAGTTTTTCACCCCATCACTGTTAATAATCATGTATACGTTGTTTATAATCTTTTTGTTTAGTTTATGAAATTATGGATTCATGAATAGAGTATCAGCCGGCGGTGATGAAGCAATGAAGCATTGGTGTCGGACAAGACGATTCATCAGTCAGCGGTGATGAATAACTAGCGTCGGTGGTGATGAATCAATGAAGAGTTGACGTTGGACAGGACGATTCATCAGCCACAGTGATGAATAACTGGTGTCGGCGGTGATGAAGCAATGAACACTTGGTGTCGGACAGGACGATTCATCAACCGACGATGATGAATCATGGCTTCATGATTACTGGAGAAACGAAACGAAGGGCTTCATGATCACCAGAGAAACTAAACAAACGGCTTCATGATTACCAGATAAACGAAACGAAGGGCTTCATGATCACCGGAGAAACTAAACAAACGACTTCATGATTACCAGAGAAACGAAACGAATGATTTCATGATCACCGGAGAAACGAAACAAACGGCTTCATGATTACCGGAGAAACGAAACGAAGGGCTCCATGATTACCGGAGAAACGAAACGAAGAATCCTCCATTTTTTTTGAATAACCTAGAAAAATTCCGTCGAATGCGGTAGCAAGAACACAAGAACAAAGAAAATAAAAAAAACATTAACTAATGATTACGGTAATTAATGAAGGATATTAACAAATCAATAAAAAATAGGTAAATGCCATGATTAACGAGATTCTGAAAATAATTATTAAAAAAATATAATTACGGTTTTACTTTAATACCCCTGCGGATTATGCTTAATAAATATTTAATTTTAATTACATTTTTTAAATTGAATGGTTATGGAGTGGTTTGCATGGTTTCTACAAATGTATTGGTTTGCAAAAGAAACTTCCCATATATATATATATATATATATAGGGGGTCATTCAAGGAAGAACTAGTTATTTTGTGGTAACTGTAAGAACCAATGTGAGCCACATATTAAGCTATAAATTAGGAAATTATTAATTTTGGTAATTTTGTTTGAAATTTAAATAAAAGGGCATTTTAGGTATTTTTAAAATCTCCTCTCTCCTCTCTCCGACCTCTTCCCTCCGGTCTCCGGCCTCCGGTGACACCAAGATGCCTTTGAAAATGCACTGTGATACCCTTTGCCTGTGATACCCTTTGAAACTGCACTGTGATACCCTTTGAAACTGCACTGTGACACCTGTATGTTACAGCCACATGGTATATGTGATTCATACTATAAGACAACAACTACATGGTATCAATGTGATACCACATGTGATACCACTTTGATTCATATGTGATACCACTGTGATACCACATGGAATGGAGGGAGCAAAACGATTACTAAAAGATAGCACAATCTGTACTCACGATGGTTGTTGGTTGCGTTGGTGATGCTCACGGTCGTGGAAACGAGATTAGAAGACCGGCGGAGAGTTGACTGGTGAGAAACAGTCGGTGACGGCTATGATGGTGGTTCTCGAAGGTGAAAAGAAGAGGAAGAGAAAGAGGCGTTCGAAGCCTGGTACAGGGGCGACGACGACGATTTTCCAGATGGAAAACAATGAAGAACGGGAGAAGATGGTGTCAGGAATGTGGCGGCGGTTTGCTTGGCCGAGCAGAAGGTTTAGAGGGGGTGGCCGACGATTACGATTGTCGCCGGTGTGTGGTCATGTGGTTATTGTTGTGTACGGCGGTTGTTGAACGGAGAATCGAGAGGAGAAGAGGAAGGAGACGGCAACAGGAAGCGGCGATGGTTGAAGACTGGGTGGTTACCGGATGGAGACGGCTTTCAATGCAGATCGTGGAGAAGATGGAGAAACGAGAAGAGAGTCGGAGATGGTGGGCGCCGGCGATCGGCGGTGGCTGGAGGTTACTGACGGTGGCGGTTCACCGACGACAGATGGCGGCTGGTGGCGATGGGAAGGTGAAAGGGGTGGGATGAAAAGTGAAATTAGGGTTTCTAAAAAAAAACACTTTATATTAAAACACATCAATTTGCCCTTATTTTTATTTTTGGAAGTAACATTAATTATTTTAAATGTGTGGCTCACATTGTTTCTTACAGTTACCACAAACTAAATAGTTCTTATTTGATTAAGCCCCTATATATATACGGAGAGGTTCATTTGAGAAGTGCTAAATATATGAGAAATAGAGAAGTAAACATCGCCATTCATTCAGTCAACATTTGCGGCTTTGACCGAGAAGCAGCGAATAATTCATCGCGTGGTCTGCACAAGATAGAGGGGTAGTTTCATAAAAATACGCGAGACGAGTTCATATATGAATCTGTGTGATTCACATATGAACTATACGTTCATATATGAACCTTTGTAATTCACATATGAACTCTTTTTAACTAATTCATATATGAACCTTTGTGATTCATGTATGAACCTTTGTGATTCATATATGAACCTTTGTGATTCATATATGAATCAGTTAATTAGTTCATATGAGAATTAGTTAAAAAAGAGTTCATATATGAATCACAAAGGTTCATATATGAATCAGTTAACTGGTTCAACTGATTCATATACAGTTAATTAGTTCATATATGAAACACAAATGTTCATATATGAATCACAAAGGTTCATATATGAATCACAAAGGTTTATATATGAATTAGTTAAAAAGGGTTCATATGTGAATTACATGGGTTCACGTATGAACATATAGTTCATATGTGAATCACACAGGTTCATATATGAACTCGTCCCGTGTTTTTGAAAAAGTTACGAAACTGCCCTTCTATTTTTGGAACAGCCGCAACTTTTGACCGAATAAATGACCAAGATTACTTCTCTATTTCTCATATATTTAGCACTTCTCAAATAAACCTAAGGCTATATATATATATATATATATAGAGGGATAATAAATTGTAAACCCCTAAATGTGTGTAAACTTTGGATTTCATAGGTTTTATTGATGAAATTGTTTAACTTGATGAAAGTGTTTCATATCATTCATTTCTTGATAAAGTTGTTTCGTATATTTGTGTTTTTTATGTAAAAACGAAAAAGTTTCATCAAACATAGAAAATATATGAAACAGTTTCATAGGAATGAAAAAATATATATGAAACTACATAACACAAATATATGAAATTTGATCAAGAAATGAATGATATGAAACAGTTTCATCAAAATAAACAATTTCATGAAAAATTTTCATTAAAAAAAACCTATGAAATCCAAAGTTTACACGAAAAAAAGTTTATAAAATAGTGGGCCTCTATCTCTCTCTCTCTATATATATATATATGTATATATATATGTGTATATATATATAAGACTTGGACACCGATTTAAATCATGTTTTTCTTGATGCTAATTGCCAAAGCAACAGTAATTTTGTTAACTAGTTTGTGATTGTAATCTTCACAAATGCATTTTTAGAGTTTAATTTGTTTTTTCTTGATGTGATATAATGGGCGAGAAGCAAATGGAGCAAATGTGACTTTGGAGTCTCATTTAGTGATCTAAATATATATTTGGCTGAAACCTATAATTTAGACTAGGAAACACTGACTGTCAAGTATTTCGTGCCAGAAAACAAGCGAACCCTAATTACTGTGAAGAACGACAAGGATGTGAAATGAATGATTGATTTTCATGGGGATGGAATAACGACGAAAGTGTTGTTATTGATGACTGTAATAGTAACAAAATGGAGAACAAAGATGCACGGGAAAATTAGGGTAAAATCAAATGAGAGAGAAATAGAGGAGGAAGCTTCTTTGGATATATTTTACCATCATATTTAAAAAGGGAAAATACATACTACTTATATAGTAAAGTAAACAGCAGACAAACAGAATATACTCAGTAACAAGCAGACTCCATTCTAACAGATTAAATATAAAAAGACTATTGTACCCTTCAATACTCCCCCTCAAGCTAGAGAGTGAGAAGAAGGTGAAGCTCTCAGCTTGTGTAGATGAGTTTGATGAAGCTTCACAGGTACTATCTTTGTGAAAATGTCAGGCACCTGTTCTGAAGATGGTACGTTAGCTGTCTGGATGCAACCAGCCTTGACTTGATCTCACACAAAGTGACAGTCAACTTCCACGTGTTTGGTGCGTTCTTGCAAAACAGGATTGGCAGCTATAGCAAGAGCAGTCTGGTTATCACACTTGAGAAGAGTACGGACAAATTTGTTAAGCCAAGATCTTTGAGAAGAGTAGAAAGACAGGTTACTTGACATATGGTTAGAGCCATAGCCCTATACTCGGCTTCAGCAGAAGAATGAGCCACAATAGCTTGTTTCTTGGCTTTCCAAGACAAAGGAGAATGTCCTAGAAAGATGCAGTATCCAGTTGTGGATCTTCGGCTGACAGGGCAACTAGCCCAATCACTGTCACAGTAGGCGGTAAGTTTAGCTGCACTTGTGGAAGCCAAAAGAATTCCTTGAGACGGAGAACCAGCAAGATACCTCAATAGCCTCTTAGTTGTCTGCATATGAACAGTGGTAGGAAAGTGCATGTTCTAACTAAGTAACTGGACAGAGAAGGCAATGTCTGGTCTGGTAATGGTCAAATAAATAAGTTTGCCTATGAGTCGCTGATAAGAGGTGGGATCAGGTAGAGGATCCCCTTTGTTAAGCGTAAGTTTAAGATGAATATCCATAGGCAACTGAAGGGGCTTGAACTTCAATAAGTCATACTTCTTAAGAAGGTCAATTAAGTACTTCTTTTGAGACAAGAAAATTCCAGTGTCAGTTCTGTCAATTTCAAGTCCCAGAAAATATCTCACGGGCCCAAGATCTTTCATGTGGAACGTGGGCGACAACATATCCTTGAGGTGTTGTATATCATGCATACAATTGCCACAAATAAGAAGATCATCAACGTATATAAGAACCACAATGACGTTCTCGTTTTTGTGGTGAATGAAGAGGCTGTAATCAGATTTGGACTGCGTGAAACCAAGGTGAAGAAGTCTGCTAGATGACTTGGAAAACCACAGTCTAGGGGCTTGTTTCAACCCATAAAGGGACTTGTAAAGCTTGCAGACAAGTGTAGGATTGGGTTTGACGAGAGAAGAGTATGGAGAAGTAACTTGAATTCTACAACCTTGATGAGAATACCCCTGTGGCATTTTCATATAAACAATTTCATCCAAGTCACCATGCAAGAAGGCATTGGTGACATCCATATGAATCGTGTGCCAATTTTCCATGGTTGCCACAACAAGAAGAGCCGTAACAGTTGTCATTTTAGCAAGTGGTGCAAAAGTTTCAGTATAATCTTCACCATATTTCTACTTGCACCCAAGAATTACCAACCTTGATTTGTACCTTTCAATAGACCCATCAGAATTATACTTCGTTTTGAAGAGCCATTTGCATCCTATGGCCTTTCGTCCATGAGGTAGAGTGGTAACATCCCAAGTATGATTTTGTTCAAGAGCATCAAGCTCATCATTCATGGCTTGAACCCAATGGGCATGTTGCATAACATCCTTAAAAAGAGATTAGAGATTAGAGATATGGGGGTGGATGACAGCTGTGTAGGTTTGATAGTATTGATGCCAAGAGGGTGGAACATGGGTTCTTGTTGACCTACGAATATGTAGTTGATCAGAAGAAAGAGGAGGTGAAGTAGGAAAAGATATATGAGCTGTTGGTTGAGCAGGAGGTGAGATGGGAGCTGTTGGTTGGGCAGGAGATGAAGGAGAGGTTGAGATGGTATCATTAGTAGGTGAATGGGAAAAAGAGGTATCATCAAAGAGTGTGGGTTGAGGTACCATAAAAGGGTTCATATAGGATTTTTGTGGAATCGGGATGAAAAGGAAATATGTGTTCATGAAAGGTTACGTCCCTCGAGACAAAGGGCTGTTGACTGAGGAGATTGAGGAGGTTGTCACCCTTTTTAGTGGAAGGGTACCCAAGAAACACACAGGGGACACCTTTAGGAGAAAATTTGTCGGTCGAAAAAGTTGGGTTGGAAGCAAAAGCAAGGCAACCAAAAACTTTCATGTGATCATAGGAGGGAGGGGTTTGAAAAAGATCTTCATATGGTGTTTTGTGGTGCAATACTGGAGTGGGCAGTCTATTGATAATATGAACAACAGCTAGAAAGATTTGCTTGGAATCTAAGTGCCCTTTGAATTTCAAGTATATGTCTATGTTTGCGTTCCACTCGAGCATTTTGTTGAGGTCTCTTGACACATGAAGTCTGGTGCACAATACCATGTTTGGAGAAGAATTCTTTGCATGAGGCATCTACAAAATCTAAGGCATTATCAGGCCTTATAATCTTGATATGCGTGTCAAAATGGGTTTTGACATAATTGAGAAACTTGAGAAGAGTAGACAGGGAGTCTGATTTGTATCGCAACAAATAGAACAAAGTGGTTCGAGTGTGATCATCAACAAGTGTAAGGAAGAATCGACAGTTACCTTTGGTGTAATCTCTATACGGACCCCAAATGTCAATGTGAATAAGTTCAAAGGACTGAGCAGCACGAGAGACACTGAGAGAAAATGGCAGCTTCGTGAATTTGGCCATAGGACAAGTAAGACACACTGTAGGTTGGTGTTGTGTGTATGGTTGGACACAAGGGATGTGTTTGAGCTTGGATAAAGAGACGTGGCCAAGTCTATGATGCCATATAACTAGTGGATTAGATGGATCAGGAGTATGAGCCAAAATGTCAACATGGTTGGAGGAAGGGTTGGTTTGATCCACCAGATAATAGAGACCATTCCTTGCTTGTCCAATGCCTTTCATCTGTTTGGTACGGTTGTCCACAATAACACAGTGGGTAGGGCGGAATTTCACTTCACAATTATTGTCATTTATCAATCTTTGAACAAAAAGTAGACTATGCTTAAAAAAAGGAACACACAACACATTTTCAAGGATCAAGCCATTAGCAAGGTTGACCTGACCAATGTGAGAAATCACAGCACCAATAGGAAGATGAATGGGAGGTGAATTTAAGGCTGCAACGGGTTTTGAGAGATTGCGATAGTAAGGTGTCATGTGATCGGAGGCTCCGGAATCGATGATCCACTCATTAGAAAAGCCCTGAGTATGATGACTTGAGATCATGCCCGAGAAATGGTTGTCAATTTCTGTATCGGTGTCAAAATCTTTGAGAGCACCCATTTGAAGTTGAGGCATCAACTTGTCTAATTGTTCAAATTGTTTAGGAATGAAAAGGATACCTTCACCATCATGATTTTGAAATAGAGGTTTGCACAGAGGCTGCCGTTTTTGATGATTAAGGCCAGGATCCAAAAGACTATTTCGGGCTTGAGACTGGCTTTTTTGGTTTAAAGGGATGCTGAGATTTGTGTTTGGAATGCCACTTTGGATATCCAATGATAGTCCAACATTTATGTGAGTCCCAGTTTGATCAGGTAACAATAAATCAATGAGAAATAACCCGAACAATTGATGATTTCAACTTGTCATCCCTCTCGTATTCATGAATCAAGATAGTTACCAAGGTTTGAATGAAAAACTCAACTATCTCTCTCTAAACAATTAAACTCACTAATGAATCTCTAGGAATGCTATCAATTGCTAACCTAATTCTAAGGTTAAGACTAACCTTATATACTTAGGCCTTTAAACAAACAAGGCCTAAGCCCATTAAGCAATTAAGCCCAAATTAACATTTTTAAGGCTTTTACAATTAATAATAAATCTAATTAAGCTCTATTTAATTATTTATATATCTTTCTAATATGTAGGACATTTATGGTCCTAACAACCTCCCCCTAAAGATATATAAATAAAAATCGGTCTTGAAACCTTCAGGTCTTGAACTTCTCTTCCTTCAGAATCTTTGAAACACTTCGGTGTTGCTTGTCTTCATGTCTTTCAACGCTCCCCCTTGAATAAAGCTCTTGAAAAAAGCTCTTGAATTTGATTTCAACTTTAAAATAACTTGTAAAACCAATATGCTCGATGGAAGAAATAATTTGAAGCGAAACACCACTTGATAAGGAAGATGAAAATAATTGATTACTTGTAAGGACTTTGAAACTCTTTGGATCTCGGAACAGATCAAATAACAGAACTGTTACTCCCCCTTGGCTTTTGCATGGGGACTTCTTTACTCCCCCTCGGCTTTACTCCCCCTCAACTTGATATTCGGTGTCTTTGAATCTGTAACCTTTCTCCCCCTCATGATGAGTAGGAGCATCCGGAGCATCATGCACGTTCAAAGACAATAGTGACGAGTAGCAAAAATTCTAGATAAAGCATTAAGTAACTGTTTGGGCAAAAAATCACGTCGTACGACCACGACCAGAACAGGTAAGACGCACGTCATAATCCAAATCTTGTATTAAGATAAGGTCTCGACAAGAACCATAAAACATCCGTCGTCGCCCGTAAAAGGTAAGTCGTACGTCTTCCATGACGCTCGACCATAGTATCGCCCATCCTGTACGACCATCGCGTAAGATCATTGTACCTTCGACCGAACTAACGTTAACCTTGACTGTTACGTTTGTTAAGTGTTTAATGCAGGAGTCAAAGTCATTAAAGAGCAACGGATATAATCGACGCAACCATCAACGATCGATAGCTGTAACGGACGAAGATCATCATGGATAATCACTCCGGCGACCGTTTCCAACCGTGGTAGCCGTTGATTGAATCATTAATGGGGTTAATTAATGACGCGAAGACTATAAAAGACAAGCTAAAGCATCATTTCAAGGGACATCGATTAACATCCAATACACTTCAGCGAACATCATCATACAGCAGAGAAAATCACCCAAACTCATAGCAAAGAACATTCAAACTCTGGAGATTGAGTACTGAAAGCCAGAATCCTACAGCGAACTCAAGAACACTCGAAGGAAAAGCTCAAGTATCAGTCTCGACGCATGACATCAGCCTTCGACAGATAGTTCACACTTTGTATTCACACACGACAATCACTTGTTATCACATTTAAACACTTGTACTTTACATTTCGAAGTATTTCCTTCATTTGTATTGTAATCATCGTACGACCGACGCCAGTACCAAGGACGTCGCCCCTGATTGGCGACCATAGTGCAGCGACGACATCCCTTGTCGTCCGCAGGTTTTTTCCTCGATTGAGGTTTTTCCTGCGTCATCAAATCCCTTGTCTCATATACATTTTCGTCTTTGTCGCACGTCTCATCGAAAGATCCTTTCTTTAGTTGATTAAGTCCACATCGACCTTAAGTTGTCCCTTTGGTGCGATTTTTGGCATTAACAGTTTGGCGCCATCCGTGGGACCTCATCTAGAGAAAATCCTCGACGAACGTGCACCCTACTAATAGTTTCTTGGAGTTTCTTCTGTTCTCTATCACAGGAAAATGGCAGATGGCGGAAATTCAGAGCGAACCACTGACCCCGCATATGGAAAGCTTGAAAAGGTGCAAGATGTTCCTAAAGCCATCGGTGACTATTGCCTAGAAGAAGTCATCTTAGACCCAAGCAAGCCCGAGAAAAAAGTCTTGATAGGCTCATTTCTCGATCCCCATCTTAGGCAAAGGATAATATCTTTCTTGCAGGAATATGCTGACTGCTTCGCCTGGTCGCATGAAGATATGGTTGGCATTGACCCTAACATCATTTCTCATAAGCTCAATATCGATCCATCGTTTAAACCCGTCAAGCAAAAGCGCCGTAAATTCGCTTCTGAAAGAAATAAGGTAATCAACGATGAGGTCGATAACCTCCTCAAAACAGGAAAGATCCGAGAAGTAAAGTATCCCGACTGGCTTGCTAATGTCGTGGTCGTGGCTAAGAAGAATGGAAAGTGGAGGGTCTGTATCGACTTCACCGATCTCAATAAGGCTTGCCCGAAAGATCCTTTCCCATTACCGCATATCGACGCCATGGTCGACGCAACCGCAGGACATGAACTATTGACCTTCATGGATGCCTATTCAGGGTATAACCAAATCCTAATGCACGTCGAGGACCAGGAGAAAACCGCTTTTATGACGGACCGAGGTATTTACTGTTATAAAGTTATGCCTTTCGGACTAAAAAATGCAGGATCCACCTATCAACGTCTGGTGAATAAAATGTTCAATGACCACCTCGACGATACAATGGAGGTATATATTGACGACATGCTCGTCAAGTCAAAGCAAGCGGTCGATCATGTCGAGCATCTAAGACAATCGTTCAACATCCTTCGGGAGTATAGCATGAAGCTCAACCCTACCAAATGTTCCTTCGGAGTCAGTGCTAGAAAATTCTTAGGCCACATGGTCACTCGCCAAGGAATCGAGGCTAACCCCGATCAAATCAAAGCCATCATCGACATCAAATCTCCTCGAAAATTCAAGGAGGTCCAAAGGCTTACTGGTCGAGTAGCGGCCCTAAACAGGTTTATCTCCCGATCTTCAGATAGATGTCATCTGTTTTATAACGTCCTCAGGAAAAACAAAGGTTTCAACTGGACCAACGATCATGAGCAAGCATTGCAAAAACTCGAAGAGTATATGGCATCGCCTCTTCTGTTGTCAAAACCTCACGATCATGAGGTCTTACAATTGTATTTAGCTGTCAGTCCAAATGCGGTAAGCGCCGTACTCACACGAGAGGACGAAAAACAACAATTACCAATCTACTACGTAAGTAAATCTCTCTTGGACGCAGAAACCAGGTATTCTTCCATGGAAAAGCTGCTTTTGTCGCTAGTCACAGCTGCTAAAAAATTACGACACTACTTCGAATCACATCCTATTACTGTCGTAACTAACTTTCCTCTTAAGTCTGTTCTAAAGAAACCTGAGTTGACAGGTCGCTTAGCAAAGTGGAGCATATATCTCAGCAGTTACGACATTGATTTCAAACCCAGGACCGCGATTAAATCACAAGCCTTGGCAGACTTTATCGCCGATTTCAGCCCTGAGTTGGAAAAAGAAGCAGAGCTCGAAGTGTCCAATGTGGCGACTCACGACGACGTGCCTTGGATCCTACATGTCGACGGATCATCCAACATTAGAGGCTCTGGACTGGGTGTCGTCTTAAAGTCGCCACAGGGGGGTAAGATGGTATACTCGGTCCGATGCGACTTCAAGGCCACCAACAACGAAGCCGAATATGAAGCCTTGATCGTGGGAATGAATATGGCCCACAACTCGGGGGCAACCGCACTGCATGTCAAGAGCGATTCCCTGCTGGTAGTAAATCAAATCAATGGAGAATTCGCAGCCAAGGATTCAAAAATGACAGCAAATCTAAGCGTGGCAAAGGAAATTACCAAAAAATTTAAATCTTTTTCTATTGAACAGATTCCGCGAGACCAGAACACTCAACCCGACGCATTGGCGAACCTTGGGTCAGCTTTAGTTGAACCAATATTTGATATTATTCCTATGATTCACCTGGCAACGCCGTCCGTTGGAAACACAGACGTCATCCAGATCGAAGACGAAGAAGATGATTGGTCACGCGACATTCGAAATTTCCTCGTGCACGACCACCTCCCCGAAGACAAAATGGAGCCTCGAAAAATTAGATTCAAAGCATCTAAATACGTCATAATCGAAAATAAGATTTATCGGCGATCATCGACGGGCTTAAATTTAAGGTGCGTCATCAGCAAGAATCAAGCCCAGAAAATCCTCCAAGAGATGTACGACGGCGAATGTGGTAATCACTCAGGAGGTCGTAGCTTGGCTAATCGTGTCTTCCGACAAGGGTATTTTTGGCCGACACTACGACAAGACGCTGTCAAGTACGTCCAAAATTGTGACCCCTGTCAACGACACTCAGGTATGTCTCATAAACCCTCGGAGCCTTTGCACTCAACGCTTGTCCCATGGCCTTTCATGAGGTGGGGAATGGATATTGTCAACAAACTACCACCTGCTCCGGGGCAAAAAGTGTTCCTCCTCGTGCTCACGGATTACTTTTCTAAATGGGTCGAAGCAGCTGCCTTCTCCCAAATTAGGGATAAAGAAGTTATCTCCTTTATCCAGAATAACATCATATGCAGGTTTGGAATTCCATCCGAAATTGTCTGCGACAATGGATCCCAATTCATAAGCGACAGGACACAACAGTTCTGCGACGACAGGAATATCAAATTAACAACCTCGACTCCCAGATATCCCCAAGCTAATGGACTTGCCGAGTCAAGCAATAAGACTATTATAGCTTCGATCAAGAAACGATTAAAAGCCACAAAAGGAAGGTGGGTTGAAGAACTCCCTTCGGTCCTATGGGCAAATCGCACGACGCCACGCACGTCCACTGGGCAAACCCCCTTCTCTCTCGTCTATGGTTGCGAAACCGTCCTACCGATCGAGGTTCATCTCCCAACTTCGAGGCACACATCCGTCAACCACAACGTGGTTGATTTAAGTTATGACCTCGACGCCCTTGAAGAGCTCAGAGAATCGGCCTTCATCAGAATGGCGTCACAGAAGCAGGCAGTCGAGCGACATTTCAATAAGCACGTAAAAGTTAAAATCTTTCGAGAAGGCGATTACGTCCTCCGTCGAGTATTCTCGAATACCCAGGAGCTCAACGCAGGTAAACTTTCTACCAAGTGGGAAGGTCCCTATCGTATCTCCGAAGTCGTTGGTAAAGGAGCCTATCGACTTCGAACCCTCGACAATCAGGAAATCCCACGAAGTTGGAATGCGACGCACTTGAAAAAATATTTCTTTTAAATCGCCTTCCTATCGTACAAAGTTTTCAGCACGACGGTAAGCATCACAAAATCGTTGGAAAAACCACGACCTCTAACGAACTCTATCGCAGGAACGCACGACATGGGTATCCAAGTGCATGACTCGATTGTTTGATCACAGGGGCATATATTCTAAAGTTTCGTGATACGATACAGTCATACGTAATGTATAAACGGTCCCTCGATCTAAGTTTCTGGAACTTAGAAATACTTTGTATGTTCTAACACATCGATGATATATATTTCAACCGTTATATTGCAATAAAAGCCTAAGTCGCACGATCCTCCGTTTATTTCATACTGTTATGATCAGTATTACATTTATCCACGACATATGTAATTAAAAACACAGGTTCAGCAAAAGAAGGAACTTCATTGAACGATTACATATGAACGACCAATAGTCGGACAAGTGAATACAAAGTCAAAAGCTGTTGCATACCAACGACCCGACCACCAACGGTCAAGCATGAAAAGCCTAATTCATAAACCCAGAAAAAGAAACTACCCTAAGATCTAAGGAAACATGGCAATCGTAAATTCTGCCCAAAGAAAACTCAGCCTTCGGAATCCCGACAATCCTGAAGAACTGATGCAAGGATCAAACGAGTATAACCGGAGTCTTCTCCCAACCCTTCGCGCCATGGCATTCTGAGAATGTGGCTCTTAAGATTAATGTTAAGGTTGGAGGAAGGAATATCTCCTCTTCGACAATCGACCTCCACTCCAATACCCCCAGTTTCCTCACGTGTTTGGTGAAGGAAAACAGAAACATCTGCATAATTACAAAAAGGGTGTATTAGCAAAACGCTCATCGAAAGAATAAACGTCGGTAAACACAAGTTTCGAAAGAAAAACTTACGAAAGACGCAAGTACGACCAAACACGGTCTAATATCTTCGATAGAGATCCCTGGAAAATGCTCCTTGAAATATAAGAGCTGATATTTCCCCAGAAGCGGGAGCGACTTCGTCCTGACGAGGACATAGTCAGTCAAGAGGGATGAAGACAACGCAAAGTTGATCTTCATAAAATCCCCATCATTCTCTCCCGTCTTTACACCCTCGCCCCTGCCGGCTAACGAAAGGGTCGACGTGGTAGCAGAAAACATCGTCGCCAGATGCGCAGAATCCACGAACATCGCATCTATCGCAACCAACATCGTCATCGATTCGGGTATCATAGCCCACGGTAGATCATCAGTCACTAAAGATTTAGAAAAAGTCAAGATTCTGGAAAAGATGACTGATAATGTCGATTTTCGACATTATTTTGAATCTCAAACTAGGTGGTTTACGCATGTCTTCAAGTGAAATACGAGTATTTCATGGGTTTTTGTTGAGAAAGTATAGGTACAAGCATTCTTGTCCAAAAAAGCAGCAAAGTTGAGCTCCGGAGCTGAAAACGAGAGAAATCGAGAAATCGCGAAACAGAATCTGGAGCCAGTGCTGGAGCCAGCCAACCCGCGCCACCATCCGCGCCAAAAACCCAAACAGAAGTTGGCGCCAGTGATGGAGCCAGTCCATCCGCGTCGGCGCTGGCCCCGACGCCCAGTTTTATAAAACTCATTCTGCAGCTAGGGTTTCGATACGCAAGACACACACGACGGCCAGAGCAGTTTAGGGGGCGATTTTGGGAGACTTTTTACACCTTTCGGAGCCACGTTAGAGGATCAATCGGAGCCACGTTCAACACGCGAAGTGGATACGAGCCGGAAGAAGGGAGTTCATCTTTATATTCATCAGTACATCACACCATTCACCACGATCACTTTTGCCATGTTTTCATTCATAGTTGTTTTCTCTTCTTTTGTGTTTGAATCCCCCAACATGGTGAACTAATCTTTAGATGTTCGGGGTTGGAATGAATTAGATTTGAACATATAGATGGATGACGAATGACTCTTATCAGTTTTCTTCAATTAATGAAGTATGCAATTTTGTGTTTAATGCTTGTGTGAATTTGGCCAATTTACATTTGATCCGTTGTTAGTAATTAAGTTCGAGAGAATTAATTATTACTTAGAATTAGGAATTGCATGCCTAAGACGATAAACCGGTGATAGAGATATACCGAATACGCCTTAATCCTAATTGAACCATTTAGGTTGAGATCGAGAGATAAAATCTATATGTTCACAATAAATCTTGCGCTTAATGTGTTTTGGAATCCATAAGTTGAGATCGAAAGATAAAACTTGTCCTTTTCAAAATAAAACCCGTTGTTGCTCGAAAGAGAACAATGGTGACTTTTAAAGATTGGATATTCATTAAGGGAATAACTGGTAATCGTTTAAGTCTGATATTCGTATGTGAAAACCTAAGGATTTCCAGCCCTCAACTGTTTTCTCTATCGGAAGTTTCCAAAGCTGTTTACTGTCTTGTTTTTGATTTGTCTTCTTGCAATTAATAAGTTAAAACCAACCATCTCTCAATTTCCAATCGTTCAGTTAATAGTTTTTACAGTCATTGCAGTACTTAACACCAAGTTCCTGTGGATTCGTTACTCGTACTTATGTACGTATTACTTGAGACGACACCGTACACTTGCGGCTAGTTAAGGAGGGTGTAAACCCGCCTATCAATGACTTTTCGAAAGATTGAAGAAAACAATCCATTTTGGTCTCTATTTATGCAGGAAATCGTGACAGGTCGAACCCTTCAAAAGATCGACACGCATCCCCGACTTCCATATGACCCTAGTAAATCACCGACACCTGGCATCGACAACTGGTAAGCATCATCGTACGTCAGCATGATGTCACGACCTCGTTCTCCTTTCGACTTCTCGTTCAGTTAAGAGCAGGCCAACCTAGTTCCTGTGGATTCGATACTCGTACTTACGTACGTATTACTTGAGACGACAGCGTACACTTGCGGCTAGTTAAGGAGGGTGTAAACCCGCCTATCAAGTTTTTGGCTCCGTTGCCGGGGAACTTGTTTTGTGTTGATATCACTACCAGCTGTAGGGATTATTACATTGAGCATTTTGTTTTTATTTTTTGCAATTTATTTTTATTTCATTTTTCGTATTCAAAATTTTGACCCAAGTTTCTTGTTACTTCATTGCTGCAAGTTCTGATTGGTGACTTACTTTCTGCTGCAGATTGCTTCTAGTTTATGCTAAGAAGGAGTTCCTCTGGTGAACTCGAACCGTTTGATCCTGAAATCGAAAGGACTGCAAGGAGATTAAGGAGGCAAGCCAGACTCAGAAGTCAGCAAGAAATGGAGGGTCTAGACAACGTTAACATCAACAACGACAACATCAATGTTGGGGAAGATTAGGGAGAAGGGTTCGCCATGGGTAACGAGGAACCAGTTCCAAACGTGAATGCGAACAATCCCAACAACCAGAACCATAATGTTAATCCCGGTCTCAACAACGTTAACAACAACAATGTCAACAACAATGGTATTAACAATAATGTGAATCGTCCACCACCACCACGACAGAGAGTGCCTATGCGGAATTTTGCTAATCCGAACATGGGGGCCGTCCAGAGAGGACCTTATGTTCCTCCGATTGTAGCAAACAATTTTGAAATCAAGACTGGCACCATCCAATTGGTGCAAGCAAATATGTTTGGAGGAGCAGCATCTGAAGACCCGCACAGCCATTTGAGAACATTTGAGAAGATTTGCAACACCTTCAAGGTGAATGAGGTTGACCCAGGTTCGATCAAACTCCGACTCTTTCCGTTTTCATTGAGGGGTCGAGAAGCTGAATGGGAAGAGAGTCTACCAAACGGGCAGATTCGTACATGGAATGATATGGTGACGGCTTTCTTAAACAAATTCTTTCCACCGGGGCGAACAGCCCAATTGCTGTCAGATATCACTCATTTTGGCCAATGGGATCAAGAGTCCTTTTATGAGGCATGGGAACGGTACAAGGGTATGCTAAAGAAGTGCCCTCATCATGGTCTACAAGAATGGATGGTTATCCAAACGTTCTATCAAGGGTTGCATCCACATCATAAAAATGACCTCACTTCCGCTGCTGGTGGTGCACTGATGAATATGTCGTACGAAGACGCGTATGAGTTGATTGAGAATCTTGCGGAACATAGTTATGCCACTCCTCGGTCAGCCACTAAGAAGGTGGCAAGTGTGCAAGAAAGTGATGAACTGAAAGTTATCAAGGCACAATTGGCAGCTATCACAAATCAGCTGAAAAGTACAACAATTCAGCCAACTCTGCAAGGGGATATGGGCTGTCAAGAGTCATTTGGTTCACCTCAAGAGTTTCCTCCGCCGGATAAATTGCAATTCCTTCAAAACCGCAATAACCGGCCGAGGAACGACCCGTTCTCAAATACTTATAATGAGGGATGGAAAAGTCATCCCAATTTCTCATGGAGCCAGCCTCAAAATGCACAAAAAGAGCCCATGTTTCAGCAGCAACAAAATCAGTACGGTAATACTTCTAACTCTTCTACTCAATCTTCTAACGTTTATCGTCCTCCAGGTTACAATCAAAGGAGGCAAGAAGAAGCACAAGGAGGGGAGAAAAAGTCCGGATTGGAAGAGATGCTAATGAAGTTTGTGTCAAAGATGGACAATGCGGTTGGAGAGTTGACATCATCTGTTGGTACATTGTCAAGTTCAGTCGGAACGATATGAGCTGCGACAGAGCAGAACACCGCATCAATCCGAATTCTTGAGGGACAAATGGGACAGATGGCAGAGGCGTTAGCTGTTCGGAGTCAAGGCACGTTTCCGAGTCAGACTGAAACGAAGAACCGGGAAGAGTGTAATGCCATTTATCTTAAAAGTGGCAAGGAGCTGAATGGAGAGCCAATACGAGAGCCCACATCAAAAGGAACCGATCCTAAAGAGAAAGAGGTCGAGATCATAGAAGTGACTGAGCTAGAGGCCGATGAGGTTGTGATTGAAGAGAACAAGAAAAGTGAAGAGAAAAAGTCGGTAGTCAAACCGTTTGTACCACCACTACCATTCCCTAATCGAGTGAAGGCACACAATGATGAGGAACAATTCAAGAAGTTCCTCGACATATTCAAGAAGCTTCACATCAATATCCCTTTCGCGGAGGCACTCGCCCAAATACCGACATACCTTAAGTTCATGAAGGAGATCTTATCAAAGAAGAGGGCAATCGATCACCAATCGACCATTGCACTTACTGAAGAGTGCAGTGCAATCATCCAGAACAAGCTTCCGCCGAAGCTTAAGGATCCAGGGAGTTTTTCAATCCCTATTCAAATTGGTGATATTCGTTTTAATAAAGTGTTGTGTGATTTAGGGGCGAGTATTAACTTAATGCCTCTATCTATTTTCAGGAAGCTCGGATTGGGGGAAGTGAAGCCGACGTACATGACGCTCAAGCTGGCGGATCGATCCATAGTGTGCCCATATGGAGTGGTAGAGGACGTGCTCATCAAGGTGGGAAAGTTTTACTTTCCGGTGGATTTCGTGGTGATGGACATCGACGAAGATATAGAAGTCCCATTGATCTTGGGAAGATCCTTCCTAGCCACAAGTCGAGCGCTGATCGATATGGAGGAAGGCGAGATGACTTTGAGAGTTGGTGGTGAGAAGGAAGTGTTCAAGATGTTCGAGAAGATAAGAGATAGAGGCGAAGAGAAATTTGGTGAGCAAGAAAGGCTGACGGAGTGATCAGAAAGAAGGTCGAGCCACGACCGAAACCACGGCGCTGGGTGGGAGGCAACCCACCAAGGTTTGCGTTTCTTTATTTTTAATTTATGCATTTTGAGTGTTTTATATAAAAAAAAATCTGTTTTCCTTGCTTTCTTTTCCTTTTGCTTTTGTTCTTGCATCCCCTTCTCCGTCGTCTTCGATATCTTCCAACTGGGCGTTCCAATCTTTCAAGAGAATCCCTCCGGGCAAACAGGTACGTTCTAAACTCCGTAGGTAACGAGTGGTGTATGATGTTTTGGTTCCATTAGCTGAACGAGATGCAACAAACCTAAGTTTCACTTAGGTTTGGGGTGCCTCACTTTTTAAATATCTACACACTCACTTTTATCCCTATGCAAACCTTGGTTTCACCGAGGTTTGGGGTGGCCATGTTTTTGAAAAAAACTAGATTAGCTCTTTGTGCTTACTGTTATGTTATGCCTTACCTGTTTGATACCTGTAATAACCGCACAACGATACTTGTTTTAGTATCGCCTGAACCGACACCTGCACATTGGGGACAATGTGTGGGTAAGGTTTGGGGTTGCCCAATCGGGCCCACGTTTATGCACGTAGATTTCCCGCACCTCTGCATGCTTAGATTACTTTAGCCAAAATTTTTGTTTTGAATGATCGAAACCGACCATTGTGGGAAGAATCTTGTGATAGTGACGTGACCATTAGGGAAGGACTGGGAAAGGACATGACTAGGGACGTTAGTAGAGACCACCCGTTAGTGAGATTTGAGCCTAAAAGACGTTCTTTCAATTCGAGGGATTCATACACGAAAATCGTATACACTTTTTCGAGTTCCTTGTTGTGAATATAGAATGATCTCACTATATTATTGCATTGAGTAGCAAAGACGACCATCGGAATACTAGGTAAGGGTGTAGTAGATCATATCGTGTGGACCTTAAGAGATGATTCTAGGCATTGTGTGTTTGTTTAACCCTGTTTTTAACTTTCGTACCCTTTCACCCATTTTTGTGTAACCTTAGCCCCTTTGTAGCCATACACTCACCTTTTCATTTCAGACCCACCTTTAAACCCGAGCCAAAAGCCTTAGCCAACCTTATCCGAAAGTGTGTCAACCTAAGCGGTAATGAACTATGAAAGATAGAGCGGAAAAGAAAATAGTGCAGGCCAATCATTGAGAATAAAATGGGTCAATGTAACCCAAGAAATAGGAAAGCGGGCCAATGTCGCCCCAATAAAAAAAAGAGGACCAATGAAGTCCCAACTTGAAAAAAAAAACAAATACTACAAAAAGAAAATAAATACAGTACTTAGATAGCAGTAGCAGTAGTCAAATAAGAGAGTCAAAGCGACTCCAGTGGTGACAAAAAAGGCCAAGTGAGCGAATGTGAAGCAACGAGAGTTCAGGAATTGCCAATGATTGACACACCGAAGAATTTTGATCCACTTTACCCTTCATTTCTCTTAGCCTTAACCTTAACCTCGTTACAACCCGTGTAAAGACCTGGATGATCTTTTGGAAAGTGTGATTAGAGTCTACGACTGCCTTTACCAATATTCCATGTCTTGCTGCTTGATTCCTTTCTGAGATCAACTTTTTGAACATTTGTGCGTCTTTCAATAGAGTTGTCATGTAATTATTGCGTATTCAGGTACATAAACTCTTTAGACATGACAACATGTGCGATAACCTAAGTTCGAGCGAATTGAGCGAATCCCGTGAGGTAGGGTCGAGGCGAAATGTTTTCCTTAGTATGTCCGGACCTAGAACAACCTTAATGGAAACGGAGGAGTCACGAGTTCAACTTACAATGGAAGGTCATAGATCAAACGAAATAGGAATGAGGCGAGAATGAGATAGGCATTCACGGGTATGGGAAATCACCAGTGCATCACGTGGTACCAATTGGGAGTGTGCAGTTATTACGTTTCTCTAATATGTGATTTTATTCTATTTTATCGCTATTTTGCTTGAGGACAAGCAACGCTCGGTTTGGGGTTGTTGATAATGTCGATTTTCGACATTATTTTGAATCTCAAACTAGGTGGTTTACGCATGTCTTCAAGTGAAATACGAGTATTTCATGGGTTTTTGTTGAGAAAGTATAGGTACAAGCATTCTTGTCCAAAAAAGCAGCAAAGTTGAGCTCCGGAGCTGAAAACGAGAGAAATCGAGAAATCGCGAAACAGAATCTGGAGCCAGTGCTGGAGCCAGCCAACCCGCGCCACCATCCGCGCCAAAAACCCAAACAGAAGTTGGCGCCAGTGATGGAGCCAGTCCATCCGCGCCGGCGCTGGCCCCGACGCCCAGTTTTATAAAACTCATTCTGCAGCTAGGGTTTCGATACGCAAGACACACACGACGGCCAGAGCAGTTTAGGGGGCGATTTTGGGAGACTTTTTACACCTTTCGGAGCCACGTTAGAGGATCAATCGGAGCCACGTTCAACACGCGAAGTGGATACGAGCCGGAAGAAGGGAGTTCATCTTTATATTCATTAGTACATCACACCATTCACCACGATCATTTTTTCCATGTTTTCATTCATAGTTGTTTTCTCTTCTTTTGTGTTTGAATCCCCCAACATCATGAACTAATCTTTAGATGTTGGGGGTTGGAATGAATTAGATTTGAACATATAGATGGATGACGAATGACTCTTATCAGTTTTCTTCAATTAATGAAGTATGCAATTTTGTGTTTATTGCTTGTGTGAATTTGGCCAATTTACATTTGATCCGTTGTTAGTAATTAAGATCGAGAGAATTAATTATTACTTAGAATTAGGAATTGCATGCCTAAGACGATAAACCGGTGATAGAGATATACCGAATACGCCTTAATCCTAATTGAACCATTTAGGTTGAGATCGAGAGATAAAATCTATATGTTCACAATAAATCTTGCGCTTAATGTGTTTTGGAATCCATAAGTTGAGATCGAAAGATAAAACTTGTCCTTTTCAAAATAAAACCCGTTGTTGCTCGAAAGAGAACAATGGTGACTTTTAAAGATTGGATATTCATTATGGGAATAACTGGTAATCGTTTAAGTCTGATATTCGTATGTGAAAACCTAAGGATTTCCAACCCTCAACTGTTTTCTCTATCGGAAGTTTCCAAAGCTGTTTACTGTCTTGTTTTTGATTTGTCTTCTTGCAATTAATAAGTTAAAACCAACCATCTCTCAATTTCCAATCGTTCAGTTAATAGTTTTTACAGTCATTGCAGTACTTAACACCAAGTTCCTGTGGATTCGTTACTCGTACTTATGTACGTATTACTTGAGACGACACCGTACACTTGCGGCTAGTTAAGGAGGGTGTAAACCCGCCTATCAATGACTTTTCGAAAGATTGAAGAAAACAATCCATTTTGGTCTCTATTTATGCAGGAAATCGTGACAGGTCGAACCCTTCAAAAGATCGACACGCATCCCCGACTTCCATATGACCCTAGTAAATCACCGACACCTGGCATCGACAACTGGTAAGCATCATCGTACGTCAGCATGATGTCACGACCTCGTTCTCCTTTCGACTTCTCGTTCAGTTAAGAGCAGGCCAACCTAGTTCCAAGGTAACCAAGGTAATTTCCATCACTTGTCATATTTTTTCTGACAAAATTTAAAACTTAAATTTGACATTCAATTTTCAAATTTTGGGGGCAAACTGTTTGGGCAAAAAATCACGTCGTACGACCACGACCAGAACAGGTAAGACGCACGTCATAATCCAAATCTTGTATTAAGATAAGGTCTCGACAAGAACCCATAAAACATCCGTCGTTGCCCGTAAAAGGTAAGTCGTACGTCCTCCATGACGCTCGACAAGAGCAACAGATATAACCGACGCAACCATCAACGATCGATAGCTGTAACGGACGAAGATCATCATGGATAATCACTCCGGCGACCGTTTCCAACCGTTGTAGCCATTGATTGAATCATTAATGGGGTTAATTAATGACGCGAAGACTATAAAAGACAAGCTAAAGCATCATTTCAAGGGACATCGATTAACATCCAATACACTTCAGCGAACATCATCATACAGCAGAGAAAATCACCCAAACTCATAGCAAAGAACATTCAAACTCTGGAGATTGAGTACTGAAAGCCAGAATCCTACAGCGAACTCAAGAACACTCGAAGGAAAAGCTCAAGTATCAGTCTCGAAGCACGACACCAGCCTTCGACAGATAGTTCACACTTTGTATTCACACACGACAAACACTTGTTATCACATTTAAACACTTGTACTTTACATTTCGAAGTATTTCCTTCATTTGTATTGTAATCATCGTACGGCCGACACCAGTACCAAGGACGTCGCCCCTGATTGGCGACCATAGTGCAGCGACGACATCCCTTGTCGTCCGCAGGTTTTTTCCTCGATTGAGGTTTTTCCTGCGTCATCAAATCCCTTGTCTCATTTACATTTTCGTCTTTGTCGCACGTCTCGTCGGAAGATCCTTTCTTTAGTTGATTAAGTCCACATCGACCTTAAGTTGTCCCTTTGGTGCGATTTTTGGCATTAACAGTAACCAGTGTAACCAACTAACACAGAAACACATTAGTAACTGTTATCACAACAATTAAAATAATTGTGTGGCCTATGTTCAGAGTTGGCAAAGGGGTATCTCTAATAGGACTTCCAGTTATCACTGAGGAAAATTTTAAAAATTAACTTCTCAAATTGTTCCGGCAATATCACAAAGATATGCAAATGGAATCACAAAGACTCGTGCATGTGTGAAAGAAAATAAATTATATCTGTTAGGCTCAAATATTGATTCAACTTGGGACACAAGTTAAAAAATCAATAGACACAGTGAATAGAATATGAAGTTCGGAGACCGGAGTTGATGTCTTTCTTTTTCAATATCTAAGACCTCCGAGTGAGGAATAGATAGATTATGAGTGAAACTCCGTGAATATGTGAAACGAGAATCTGTTGTGAGATACTTGAGTGGCTGGGTGGGGTGACACCAGTTATCGACATTGGGTCCATGTCTGTTTTCAATATTCATCTCCAAAGAACGAGAATGAATAGATTGTGTGGTTACTCGGATAACTGACTCGGTTTGGTAAGGACCAATAATTCTTTTAAGTCCTGTCACATCCTCACCATTTATTCTTTTCTCTCCAAACTCATCTATCATCTAGACCCCTCACTGTAGTCTATAAGGGATGTGTTTCTTGGGTAGGTCTTTCCGGTTCTGGATAGACCATAGAAACGATGTAAGTCCTAACACATATTCATGGAACGAGTATAACAGTTTAGTAGACAGTGAAGTACGAGTTCTAAACTGAAATGTTTAGAAGTCATATCGTTTAAAAACGAGTCCTGATCTGAGATGATCAGAAGTCAATTTTTTAAGTACGAGTTCTGAACTGAATTATTCAGAAGTCATGAAAATTAAGTCCGAGTTCTGATCTAAAGTAATCAGAAGTCATCTTTTAAGTACGAGTTCTGAACTGAATTATTCATAAGTCATGAAATTGAAGTCCGAGTTCTGATCTAAGGTAATCTGAAGTCATTTTTGAAATATCAGAATTTCAAGAAACAAAATCAAGCGCTAAACAGATTGACTCAATGAGCACATTATGTTCAAGAATGAAACAATGATTAGAAAGTTTAATTGTGAAGAACAAGTCACAATTAATATATCAGATAAGAATTGAATCATTTGCAAGAAATAAAGAACTTGGAAAACAACTAAGAATTCAAACGAGTGTATTTCCATCGAAAAATCAACAGATATGTGAGACATGGAAATAACTAAGTCAAGAAAATGACACATGGCAATCATGGAATTTAAAATTGGAGAATAACAAACACAAGTAAGTTATCCAGAATGAATTACCACGGTCTTTGAAATCAGTTGAAGTTCACTTACGTGTCATAGAATAGTACTCCCCCTCAAAATCGGCATAACCTTTGAATGTTCGTCATGTGAAAAAAATGTTCATAACTGAGCGCACATGACATTCCTGCAAAACAGATTAGACAGATTTTGGTATCCATCTTTTGATGGATCCTTGTTGGTTAGATGCCCTATGATAGTGAGGACCTGGGAAACTATAAGTACCATACCAATAGTTGGCACGATCTTTATTCACAAACTCACTTGTTCCATAATAAGAGCAACACAACTTCTGTGTAGATAAGATAATCAGTTTATTAACAGAGTAAACTCGATCAGTTTTCACAAAAGGTTTAGCATGGAAAGTTGTGTTATTCTTTTCACTCTTAACAGGGACAAATGGCTTCGGAGTAGGAGCGGATCCTTTAACTCTCCAAACCATGTTTACTTTCTTGAACGATGGATTATCTTTATTGTCAACACGAGAATTATAGAAAAGATTAGAAGGTCGAATCTGATCATTTGAAAAATCATTTGATTTGACAAAATTCTTTGAAGAACGAATTGTAGAAAATAAACTTGAAGCATAAGAAGGTTGAACACCTTTGAAATTGCTCTCTTCAAGTTTCTTGACTTTAACGACTAAGGCATTTCGTTCTTCGAGAATTAAATCAACTTTCTTTTGTAGATCAGATTTAACCATTTGTTCTTTCAAAATCTCGGTTGCAAATCCAGATAATCTCTTTGTAAGTTTGGAAATCTCAGTCTGAAAAAACTTTCTCTCTTTTGTAAAATCATCTTTCAAGCATTTATATCTAAAAACTTCAACTTTCTTTTTCTCAGTTTCTTTGCTTAGAATGTCTAATTCTTTCTCCAAATCGGAAATTTTCAAAGAAAGTTCTCCATTCTTTTTAGAAAAAGATTTGCGTTCGGATTCAAAGTTTTCTCTTTCTAAAATCAAAACTTTTTCAAAGTCGAAGATTTGTTTTGAAAGTTTTAGACACATAAGCTCAAGACTCTTCTTTTCTTCAAGAGATTTGGTTGAAAAACCAGATTGCTTTTGTATAAACAATTGTTTTTATTTTGCAAAACAATTTTTCTCCTTTTCAAAAACCTTTTCAAAAGTAGATAGTTTACTTTTAAGCTCAAGGTTTTCACAGTTCAGGAGTTTACCTTTCTCTTCTTCTTCAGCAAGCTTCTCAGAACTGTTCCAGATTTGAGATTTCAGTTCCTTCAGCTCCTTGATGTACTTGCTGATCAAATCATCTTTCTGCTTGATATTATTTTCTTGAAGTTTTGCTTGCTCTTTCTCAGTCTTTTTGAAATCATCTCGTGATGATAAATCAGACAACTTCTTTTTCAGCTCAGAATTTCCAGTTTCTAATAAACTCTCCTTCAGGTCAAACTCTTCTTTGTCTTTTGTCACTTGGTTTTGAAGCTCAGTGAATTTCTGTGACAATTCAACATGGTTATTTCTTAACCTAACGTTGGTAGCTTCAAAATCTTTCGACTTTCTATCAGCCTCTTGAAACTTCTTGTGTAAATTGTTAATTTTGTCTTGTGTATAAAAAGATAGATACAAAAGATCACGCCTTTCTTCTGAATTAAAATAATCCATTGTTACCTGAAAAATTTGATCGTTGATCGGTGTTATTTTGAAAAATCAATCAATGCGGAATAAAAAACGATAATTTAAAATTGAGAAGCAAATTTAAGAACTAAATTCGTTTCCAAAAATTAAATTTTTTTATAATCAAAGTCGAACGAACGAAATCAAACTTTGAGAACTTACCAATCAAAACTTATTAAACACAACTTACCAAACACAACTTACCGGATGGAATTGTTTGAGACTTACGGGGTGAAAAGGAACTTACCGGACAAAGGTTGGTATACCGGACACAACATTTTCCAAACAAAGCTTACCGGACAAAAACACTCACCGGATGGGACAAACTTACCGGGTGAAAAATACTTACCGGATGAAGATGGTTTACCGGGTGATTGAGGTTCTCGCAAAAATAGCACTTACCGGATGATGTGATGCTTACCGGATACGATGAGAACTTACGGGACGAAAGTTCTCGCAAAAAATAACACTTACCGGATAAAAATGAGCTTACCGGGTGATGAAGATTCTGTAGCAAGAGATCACTGTCCGGATGAAAATCCTACTTCCCGGATGAATATGCATAGAAGTTGGTCAACAAGAGAAAATGGCATACGTATGATTGTATGAATATGCATGTGATGGATGTGTGCTATGTGTGTGTATGCATGAGATAGTTAAAAAAGAAAGAGCACCATATGCATTAAAATGAAACAAGAAGAAAAAGAATTACAGCAGCAAAGGGAGTCAACGTAGAAACCAAAGGTCAAAGTTGTCAAGCTGCGTGAGGTTACCGGAAAAAAAATTGTCCGGAAAGTGAGGTTTTCAAATTTGATCCGGAAAGAATAAAATTGTCCGGGAAGCCAAATATTCTTATCCGGAAAGAAAGGTTTGTCCGGATAAAATTGAGGTTTCCGAATAAAATTACCCGGGAACCAACGACAATTCGGATGATGCGTCCGGATAGTGATGAGAAATTGGAAACATACCCGGAAACAATGAGGATCTTCCGGACACTGCAGTTGGTTGAAGAAATCGGATTAGTTTTCGATAGGGTTGCTTGATTTTACTCCTGTAGGGTTAGATTTTGACCAAAAACACAAAAACAAACACACCCAAATCGATTTCTAAGCAAAATATATCTTATTTTTCAATAACCACCACAAAAATTTAAGAACACCAAAACCTCAAGAATTGATTTTTAACTTGAAAAATTAAATCCTTTGAGAATCGATATACGCGCTGATAAACAGCAGATATAAACGAGTAAACAATCGAGATTTAACAAACGAATTATTAAATCAATGAAAGAACTTTGCAAACCCGATTGAAGAACGATTTTCTTCAAGAAAAATGCTGCACTATTACGAAAATATTCTGGGTGTCTTCTGTACCTCAAACGATCAATCCAACCGTTCAGAATGTGAAACGAAATGTCGTGGAGCTACTGTCCAACAATCGTGACGATCCGACGGTTTAATCTCCGGGAATAGGCAAAATGGCTCTCTGCGTTTTTTCAGAAAATTCACTACGAAAATTCTTGCTTCTTCTTTCTTTCGTTCGATTTCTTTCGTATCTTCAAATCACCGATTCGGCTCTGATACCAATTGTGAGTCCCAGTTTGATCAGGTAACAATAAATCAATGAGAAATAACACGAACAATTGATAATTTCAACTTGTCATCCCTCTCGTATTCATGAATCAAGATAGTTACCAAGGTTTGAATGAAAAACTCAACTATCTCTCTCTAAACAATTAAGCTCACTAATGAATCTCTAGGAATGCTATCAATTGCTAAACTAATTCTAAGGTTAAGACTAACCTTATATACTTAGGCCTTTAAACAAACAAGGCGTAAGCCCATTAAGCAATTAAGCCCAAATTAACATTTTTAAGGCTTTTACAATTAATAATAAATCTAATTAAGCTCTATTTAATTATTTATATATCTTTCTAATATGTAGGACATTTATGGTCCTAACAATATATCTCCACTATGACCTCTCCCCCCACAAGCTGAACACAACATTTGTGGTTGATTTCTGTCGGTTGAACCTCTGCTAAACATGGCATACAAATCATTGTCACTTTTAGAGGTGTGCAAAATATCTCTCTGTAGCTTCTTCTTGTTGAGGAGCAGCTGATAAATTCTCAACAGTAGGAAGAGGATTCAATAACAGGCTTCTTTGAGGGCCATAGACATCATCCAAACCATTGAGAAATTGAAAGAGCTTTGACTCTTCTTTTTGCAAGTCAATGGCAGCAAGCAGAAGTTTCACCTCAGCTCTTGGGTTAGAAACTATGGAAAGAATGTTCATGGAGTCTAGTTCCTCCCACATAACTCGCAAACAAGTATAATACTCGTTAATAGACATAGAATTTGTTTCATCTCATACAAATCCTTGTTTAACTTTTACTTCCTGGATCTATTGGTAAGAGAGGATCGTTGTTCTAAATTGTTCTAGAATTCTTTTGCTGAGGTCATATAGATGTCAAATTTTTTAATAATAGGGGAAACATTATGAGTAATCCAAGCAATTACCATATTGTTGCACGTTTCTCACATAGCAACCATGGTTTCGTTATCTGGAGATGGAAGAACGGTTCCATTGATAAAACCCAGTTTTCGTTTTGAGGCAATGTTTATCTCCATAGAGCGACACCATAATCTGTAATCAGAAGAACATTGAAGTTTCTCAACTTGAACAGAGTTTACACTCTCAGATGGATGCAAGAAGAGAGGATTTAGCATGTCTTGGAAGGTTAGCTTAGAGTTCTCCATGGTAGCGTAAGAGAAAGAACGGAGAAGAAGAAAAGAAAAACAGAAGCTGAAGAATGTTTGGGGGAAGAGAATGCCCTAATCCAACTTCGCACTATGGTGCTCTGATACCATGATGAATGTAATAGTAACAAAATGGAGAACAGAGATGCGGGGGAAAATTAGGGTAAAATCAAATGAGAGAGAAATAGAGGAAGAAGCTCCTTCGGATATATTTTACCATCATATTTAAAAAGGGAAAAGACATACTACTTATATAGTAAAGTAAACAGCAGACAAACGGAATATACTCAGTAAAAAGCAGACTCCATTCTAACAGATTAAATATAAAAAGACTATTGTGCCCTTCAATAGTTATAGAAACACTAACAGGTACTTCGTCCATCCCAAATTAAGTGTCCACAAATCTATTAATGTTTTCCCAAAATAAGTGTCCATTTCTTCACTTCTTCATTGTTGTTTATTTAATCTTTTCCCTCTTACATTTAAATTGTCAAAGTCCAGGAGCTTACATTTTTGTCTCTGTTCAAGGACCAGAATTTTAAACTTTACACTCATATGCATAAACCAAAAAAAATGTAGTAGGGTATGGAGAGGGTGAGATATATGCAGACCTTTCCTCTATCCCAAGTGGTAGACAACTTGTTTCTCTTAATGACCCCCCTCGACTTCACTCATCTACGAATGGATGCTATATTGTCGTCTTAATTTAAATGCCTTTGCAAAAATAATTGCATAGTGTAGACTGAGATAAGCTTGCAGCACATGATAAGTCTGCTAAATTAGTATAACATTTATTTGGGCAAATGTACAAAGATTGAATCTATTTGAAAAGTTGGATCGAGGGGCCTCTAGTAAATTTCTTTTATCATTTTCAAAATCTAAAAGTTTCTTTAAACATATCATGGTGTAATCTGGTTTATGTTGCCTAAGGTTAAGATAATGGTGATAAGGAGGAAAAAAAAGATGAAGATGAGGAGGATGAAGACAATGAAAATGTTGAAGATGAAGAAGAGGACAACAATGACGACTGTGAATAGGTCATGTTTTTCTATATATATATATATATATATATATATATATATATATGTGTGTGTGTGTGTGTGTGTGTGTATGTATGAATGATTACCCGTTTGTGGAGCTTCCTCTTATTTAAAGTTAAACACTTTGGTTGTCCTTTAAGGGTGCGTTTGGTACACTGGACAGGATGGGACAAGACAGGACAGAACAGGTTTGTACCATGTTTGGTGTGTCCATATGTGGGACTAACTTGAACTAACTAGAACAACAATGGGACAAACGTGTCCACCCTTCCCCCCTAGAACAAGATAGAACAAGGGATATTTGGACAAAAATACCCTTCTCTTGTGAAAACCTAAATCAGATCCTCCATCCCCATTATGCGCCTCCATCGTCTTCTCCAACCCGTGCGCCTCCATCGTCACCTCCACCACACAGGTAAAATCTCTGCAATTCCTTCTTCTTCTTCTGCAAATCTATTCTTCTTCTTCGCTCGATTTCACAGTAGGTTGCGATTTCAAACCGATTTCTTCTTCTTCTCGCGATTTCAAACCGATTTCCACAGCTTTCTTTTCTTCTTCTTTGATTTGCTTTCCCACAAATTCTTCTTCTTCTTCTTCTTCTTCTTCTTCTTCTTCTTCGATTTTCTTCCATATCTTTCTTCTTTTTCTTTTTCGATTTTTTCCACGGATTATTCTTCTTCTGCCTCGATTTGTTCCACAGCTTTATTCTTTTTCTTCGATTTTTTTCCATAGGTTTACTCACTGTGTTGTTTCTATTTTTTCCACAGGTTTACTCACTGTGTTGTTTCTCGGATCTTCTTGCGTGCCATTTTCGATCCTCTAAAACCCTGTTCTTCCCCAAAAAAGAAACACAACAGATCTCAACTCAGATCAACATTACCCACATCATATTATTGGAAAGATTCAAACTTTTTAAAGATTTGGATTGAGTTGATAAAAACCCAGATCATAAATTGGCATAGAATCGAATGATGATTGATGAAATTTGAAGTTTTGATTTTGTGATTATATGATTTTGTTTGTGATAATATGTATGTGTTTTTTATTATGTGAGTTTGTTGGTGGCCTGCGATTTTAGAAATCTGATTTTGTTTGTTATAATATGTTTGTGATTTTAGAATCTGATTTTGTTTGTGATAATAATATGTTTGTGATTTTGGAATCTGATTTTGTTTGTGATAATTTGTATGTATGTTTACTCTCCAAATGTGATTTTGGTCCAACTCATGGTCATCATTTGATGAAAAAACACTAAACAAATCACTAGGGTCATTTAACCGGTCCTGTTCTGTCCAGTCCAGTCCTACATATGTCTTACCAAACGCTGAACAACTGTCCTGTCATGTCCTGTCTCGTTCTGTCCCGTCCTGTCCTGTCATGTCCTGTCATGTCTTGTCTTGTCTGCGTACCAAACGCACCCTAAATCTTGCATAAATTGGGCCTCTAATAGTAATTGATGAATAAAGATGCTTATGTATTAATGGTAAATACACGAACTGTGAAGAAAATTGTTTTTGTTGATGATGAAAATGATTCAACATGTCGTATGATGTCGGTGGTGGTATGGCGATCTTTAATTCAAACCTATAGTTTAACAAGAGATTGTTTTGCAGATTTTGTACAAACGTTTATCATACATTCTTGCACAGATGAGTTGACAGAGTGTTGAATGCACTAACATTATTACTAATATGATTTAGTATGTTTTAAAATTTTGGATGAATTTACGGATTGGTTGAAATTTTATTGTTTATCTTCGCTAAAAGTACCTTTATTGACATTAATAAATTGTAAAAAATGCTTCAAAAGCGTCACTAAGACATACTTTTAGAGAAGTTTTTCGGAAAAAAATGAACCGGTCTTTATAGAAGATTTCAATGTATACCTAAAACCCAAAAAAAGCATATGTAAAAGTTGACATTAACATATCCTTTTCAAACTTGGTTGGTACGTGGTATTGAAAATCGTCTACCACGGTAATACCGTACTATACCGTACCGACTATATATATATATATTATTTTTAATTAATTGTTAAATTAAAAATCAATAAAATGTAGTATATTTGATTATTAATGCATTATTTATGCATCTGATGATGATATGACGTGATTGTTTTTAAAGAGATTTGAGTAAATTAACATTTTTTTTACATTTATAATAAAAGACAAAATTTTAACCGGCACTCAAACTCAAATAACTAAACTCATGCATTTTATTGTTTTACGGATAAAGGTTTTGGACAACAAGTTTGTAAACTTTTGAGATGTTGGTATAAACCCGTATCAACATGCACCAACCGAAAAACGTTGGTACCAATTAGTGTTGCTTGGTACACGGTATAAATTTTGGCGTACCAATTATAATTGGTTGGTACACGGTATTGAGAAAAAACATGGTATCTCGTACCATGTTCACCCCTAACAAAAAGCCTCCAATAGGTTTTTATGCGTTGGAGGGAAAAGCTTTTTGGAAAAATGGTTGATATACACCAAGTGGTTATTGCATTAGTTTTTTGATAAAAAAAGTCGATGAAAAAGGTTTTGTGGAGATAGTTTTTAAGAATAGGTTTTTAATAAAGTAAGTTAGTGAAAATCTGATGTGACAAAAATAAAAAGTCATTAAATGACTTATGCATTGTGGATGCTCTTAGTTCTCTTTTTTTTCTTATCCTTTTAGTTTAGATTTAAGTTTAGGTTTGTTTTTTATTTATTTGTAATTCCTTTAATCCTTTGACCCTATAAAGATGTAATATGACAGATCAACGATGAGGCTCAAGTCTTACGGATTCTCAACCGTTGTACTGTATTCTTCCTCATTATCTTTTTAATTTTATACTTTAGTTTAGTTAGCTTAATGTTCATACTCAAAGTTCAATTTCATTTTATTTTAGTTGTTACTTATTTCTCCGTATTTAATTTCTTACAATGTCCTTAAATTTATTTTATTTTTTTAGGTTAGAAAACGGTTTTTGTAGAGTGACACTCCTTGAATCGATCTCTACAGTTTTCTTAGATTAATTTATTTGCTTTCATTTTATTTATGTTTACGTTAAATTTCGTAGTTTAGCTATCGTTCATTTGGGTAATCATCACTTTAGATCGAGGTTGTGGTATTGATCAATTGTTTTTATAAAAAACTTTGAGTTTTAATTAGTTGATTTTCATATAACAAAAGTTAGTGTTTGATTAACCGGTTTTTATAAAACGTCTTTAGTTAATTTGGTTTTTATACGAACGATAGTTTGATCGTAACTTAATTGATCAATGACTACAGTCCTAACATGAAAATAGTTAGGGACGTAGCTTGAGAAAATATTTGTTTTAACCATAATGTTTCTTTCCAACGTACACATACAATGAAAGTAAGTGTGAGTCTTGATTTAGAAAAGTTTTTCCATCTCCAAAGAGGTTTGAAGTAATTTTGCATAACAAATCTTCACCATTACCAAAAATCTGAAGTTGACATTACCTAATATTCGTTAGCTCATTTTTTTATTTTCCTGTCATTCTTTTTATTTTATTTTAATAAAAAATCCAAATCACCAACTGATAATTCCCATAGCTAGGCCATAGTCTAAGAACGAGTCTGTGTTTAGTCCATCACCTCCCTATGATCGACCCGTATGCTACATTGTATTGATAGTCTCAGATCCGTGCAACGAACAATAATGAAATCAATAGATAGATACACACGTTATGATTTCAATTGGTCATCCCTATTAGCTTTCAATGTAGAGAGTGTTTGCAATGAGAATTAGAAAGCAATAATGAAATAACTTGCCTAAACAATGGCAAAACAAAACTTTATATATGACTGGCCCGTGGTTAACAAGCCCACGGCTCGTTCACTAACTAGGCTCAAATTAAACTATTACAATTAGCCCCTTGAACTCTAATTCAACAGAAATTCAACCCTAACAATCTCCCCCTTTGAATTGAAGTTCGAGTTCGCGCCAGTTTGCAACATATCTTTTACGGAGCGCAAAGTGTACCTCGAACATTCTGATAGCACAACGATAGTCGATGCGTTATTCAACCATCTCCAAGGCATTCTGAGCAGTTGTTTCATTCGGATTGGGAACATACGAAAGCCTTTGATTTTCTGACTCGTGAGTGATGATCTTTCGAAGAGCATCTTGGACTTTGAGGAGCGTGCCGTTGCAGAATCTGTCTACCTGACTGAAGCGCATAAATCTCTTTTCTTTCTGTTCGTTGATGTAGACAATCCTAAATTCTGGTTCTAGAAGCAGAGCATTCTCGGGATACATCTTCAATTCAGGAGCTTTCAGATTCGGCTTTATCAGATTTACCTTCTTTGCCCTGTTCTCGATTGCCATTTGGAAGTCTGTGAGATAAGACATCATGATGGTACGGACCAGGAATCGACGAACAACTTCGAGCGCTTTAGTTACCGAAAGCGGTCGGATAGTTCTTGTACGGAGGTCTTTCAGGATAGCATAGAAGTCGAACGGTCGGAGGTGCTTGAAGTCGGCTTCAGAAAATCTCCATTCATTTCCATCTTCACGTCGGACGGTGAATACTGGAAGTCCTATCAGAGATACCCCATTGCCAACTCTGAACATAGGCCACACAATTATTTTAATTGTTGTGATAACAGTTACTAACGTGTTTCTGTGTTAGTTGATTACCCCATTCTGGTTACTTAATGTTTTTTCTGGATTTTTGCTACTCGTCATTTTTGTCTTTGAACGTGCATGAAGCTCTGGATGCTCCTACTCATCATGAGGGGGAGAAAGGGTACAGATTCAAAGACACCACATATCAAGTTGAGGGGGAGTTAGCAAAAGCCGAGGGGGATTAAAGAAGTCCCCATGCAAAAGCCGAGGGGGAGTAACTGTTGACCGTTTTTTAATCGAATGATTGATCTGTTCCGAGATCCAAAGAGTTCAAAGTGCATACAAGTGATCAAAGTGCTTACAAGTGATCATCTCTTCTCATCCTTTATCAAGTGGTGTTCGCTACATTTCAGTATTTCCTCCTTCAAGCATATTGGTTACAAGTTCTTTTAAAGCTAAAATCAAATTCAAGAGCTTTATTCAAGGGGGAGCGTCGAAAGACATGAAGACAAGCAACACCGAAGTGTTTCAAGGATTCCAAAGGAAGAGAAGATCAAGACTTGAAGGTTTCAAGACCGATTTTTATTTATATATCTTTAGGGGGAGATTGTTAGGACCATAAATGTCCTACATATTAGAAAGATATATAAATAATTATATAGTGCTTAATTAGTTTAATTATTTTCTTGTAAAAGCCTTATTTGAGTTAAATGGGCTTATTTGCTTAAATGGGCTTAGGCCTTGTGTGTCTAAAGGCCTTAGTATAAAAGGTTAGTGTTAGCCTTAGAATTAGGTTAGCGATTCATTACCAATTCATTAGAGCTTAATAGTTTAGAGAGAGATAGTTGAGTTTTTCATTCAAACCTTTGTAACTATCTTGAATCATGAATATGAGAGGGATGACAAGTTGAAATCATCAATTGTTCGTGTTATTTCTTATTGATTTATTGTTACCTGATCAATCTGGAACTAACATACATTTTCCGTATGCTACATGTTGTATTTTTAAAACAATATCAAAAATCCATGCTATACCATAAATAAAGATTTAAGCCAAAAAAACAGTTTGTGCCAAAATTACACAAGTATAATTTAGAGTTTGGATTGTGAGGCTAATCAACTAACGAATAATCATTCTAATTAAACAAAACTAATAACACATAAAAAAGTAAATGAGACAATAGATTTTGGTAATGCGGAAAACCCCATTGAGGGTAACTGCAGACGACGGTGAAGGTTGTTGGTGCACTATGGACGTCAAATAGGGATGTCGTCCTTAATAACAAATATTACAAGGATGAGTCATGGGAAACCTCGATGTGTCTCGTGAAATTAAGAAAACAACAGTAAATTCTTCGAAAACTTCTTGTGGATGATTCTTCGTGTTTCGAGTGCGCTCAGGGGTAATTAGGTGTAATTAGATTGTGTTTTTCGTAGTTCCATGTCTGTTATTCGAATGCTCTTGATCCCTTTATAGTGTCTCGAGTTTTGGTTGATAATGGTCATGTACGAATAATTTTTAATGATATAACGATCGCGTCATTAATCTGGTCACCAGTTATCTTTAGGGCATTGATGATCCATTTAATTACGCATCATGATTTGCATTAAAAAAACAAAGATAACGATGGTCGAGGGAAAATATATGTTAGTAATTCTTCAAATGTATAACTCCATTATTATTACAATATCAAACTCAAGTACATATTATAAACTAGATACAATATGATAACTAGCTACAAAAAAGAAACCCTAAAAATATTAAGAGAGAATAGAATGTGTTTCTCTAAAATGAAAACAAGAAAATGAATTCGATCTCCTCTTGAGAAAGAGAGATCATTCTTTAAATATATCCAGCACTTTCATTTTAGCCCTTTAAGTTCCAGCATATGACTCCGCTACCCTCCAAGTATGAAGATATGTGAGGCACAGTCCTTAAGATCCAGCTTTAGCCCATTTCAGTCCATAGCTTCAACTTTAATCCTTTTAAATCCTTATCTACTAAAACCTGACACATTTCACACCAATATACAAAGTCAAGATTGGTCAACTTAGTCAAATAAACACATTTCAACATCCGCCCTCAATCTTGACATTTGAATAAGTCAATCATTCTCAACTTAGAACATAAAAAGTTGGTTGATTTATTTCAAGAGATTTTGTAAATATATCAGCAGTATTTTTTGTAGATGAAATTTTTGAAAGTTTTAACACACCAATACTAATCAGTTGTTGAACTTGATGAACATCAATTTCGATATGATTAGTGCGTTCGTGAAAAACAGGATTATTGGCTATTTGAATTGTGAATTTATTATCGCAAAACAGATTTTTACAGGAAGTAAATCGCTTATATGTAAATCTTCTAAAATTTCCAGAACCCAAACAATTTCACGACCAGTTGCAGCCATTGCACAATATTCAGATTCGACAGAGGAACAAGAAAAAGTATTTTGTTTCTTACTTCTCCATGAAATCATACAATTTTCAAGAAACGAAAAATAACCAGTAACAGATCGTCGAGTTGAAAGACACTTACCCTAGTAAGCATCTACAAAACCATTTAAGCAGAAATTTTCTGACCTGGTGAAGCTAACACCTCTTCTCGGAGAAAGCTTCAAGTATATAAGAACTCTAAGTACAAGTTTTAAATGAGACTGTCTAGGAGCATGCATATATTGGCTAAGGCAATGAACTGCAAAAGCAATGTCAGGATGAGTAGTTTAAAGATAAATCAACCTACCAATTAATATTTGATAACCTGTAATGTAATAACCGGGTTTGTTTTGAAAATATAATAAAATGGTGTGTAAGTTGTGAAGGTTGAAAAGTTTGGTGACCTTGGGGTAAATATGGGAATAGGGTTAAAACCCCAAAAACCTAATCTCTACTCCTCATTTTTGGAAGAGCGGCTGAGTGTATTGTGTGTGAAGAACTTTGCTAATTGGAAGGAAGAGCTTGGGATTGGGAGCTTAGGAGTGTGAATCATCTTCATCAAGGTAATTTCCTTCTCTTTAATCCCTTAAACTCTTGTGAAATGTTTGGAAGCTTATCGTGGTGTTGGATTTTGCTGAGATTTTGATTTTAGAGAGTGGGTTGCGACCTATATGATTCATCTCATTCTGTTCTGTGTGGAAGATGAATTTAGAGTTGTTAGTTTAATCATCTTATTTGCTTATAATCATTTGAGAAAAAGGACTGAGTCTAGGTTGGGAGTGATCTCCCAGTGGGGTTTTCGTGCGCTGTTAACTTGTGCTCGGAAATCGCCTAATCCGGAAAATATGAAATTTACTGGAAGTTGGGGAATCCGGATGAAAGGTTCCGGAAACCGGGATTTGCCCGGAAGATGTTGAGTCCGGAAGTAGGACCAGAATCCGGAGTGGCGAGTCCGATACCAGATTGGGATCCGGAAGAATGTGGAATCTGGTAGCGGATCCGAAATTGGTGGCGTGCCGGAATCAGATCCGGAATTTGTACCGGAATCCGGTATTGAGTCCGGAATTCGTACCGGAACCGGGATAGAAGGTGAATCCGGAATTTAGTCCGGAAAGTGAATCCAGAACCCAGTTTCCCATGTCCGGGACTTTCAGTTGTCAGTAGAATGTAGAGTGTCGAGGGACTTATCTAGTCTTGTGTGTTGTGTGCAAATGTAGGTGCGGGTAGAAGATAAGCGGTTGCAAGTGAGAACTCTTAGCGGGGACGTCAGGTGAGTCTTTCTAAACTGAAGCTTTATCGATACTCGAAATTTATTACTTGTACCGATATGTATTGAATTGCATGATTTATGTTGTTTTAAATATGCATGATCAAAGCGTGTGAATTATTTTATGGATATGTGTGAGACATGTGAAAATTTAATATGGATATGGGGAGTGTGTCCTATGCAAGATATATGAATTTGTTTCATATGATCACTAAGGGCGAGTGTGTGCCCTAACACGTTGTTACATGTGTGTACGTGACTATGTGCGAGTTGTAAATATGTGTTGTGTGTGTACTTAAACTGACACTGGTGTAACTGTTTATAAATGCTTATAAACTCTCTTTAGTTGATAATTGTGGCGTAGTGTTGGTAGCAAGAGGGATCTCACTAGACCTCATGGTCTAACCCTCGCTTTTCAAAACTAAAACCTTTTCAAGTAAGCAGGTAGCCGAGAGCTCGTTTAGAGGGTTTGGCAAGACGAGAGTTGGAGATTGCGTATAGAAGGATTATAAGACTTTCCATTTTTATTTGGTAGTTATGTTCTCAGTTGTAGTTAGGGTTATTTCCGTGAACCCAGTTTTGTAATTCTTGTTAGTGTGACTAAGTTGGGCCATTTTGGCGTTTTGTATTAAAGAAGTAGCTTTTGGCAAGTTTGTTTGGCGTGGGTTGTTACAGTTGATATCAGAGCGCTAGGTGACCGGATGGGCCTAAACTTAAACTGTGGAGTAGGAGGACACAACTGAGACATAGGAAGCCTTTAGGGAAGAACTTGATCACCGAGAATTCAGAACGATGGTAGTGAGGACTCTCATGTAAGGTAAATTCAAATCACATCTAGCCAATGTCATTATGAATTTACAGGTGCATGGGTGTGCTTGATTACTATTGTTCAGATGATCGATGGAGGGGGTAGTATGTAAGGAGTGGTGGTAGTGTGTGGAGAGTAGTGGTAGTGTGTAGAGTTCTAACCTTGACATGATGGCAATGGTTTAGTGTGTTGTGCGAGATCGTTCATGGTGTGAGTGATGACACCATCCAAAAGGAGTATTGCGTGAATTATGGGTGGCCGGGTGAGGTAGAATCTCCTGGGCTCATAAGGGAGGAATATTTGATTTGAGGTGAACTCCTAATTTCTGATGATTCTTCATTCTGGGAGTTTTAGATGTCGATGAATTGGGATCTGGAGAGTTTCAACTCAAGAATCGGGTAGTAGAGATGTGTTTCCTTACTCTCTAGTTAGTGGAAGAGTGGCAAGGGTGGTTGAGAAATGGTAGACGTGTTGGTTAGTAATATGAGGCGAGGATAGGATGAAAATGGGCTATCGTTGGTAAACCTATTTGGGGGTCAAAGTGAAGCCGTATATTTTTGCAAATCAGTAGTCAAGTGGTAACTGTGAAGTTGGGGCATACGAGTATGTGGGGGAGGCACCGATACCAAAGGTTGTTGCAAATGTGATAAACCTGATGGTTTGGTCGGAAGTAGAGCACCGGTGTTGAATTGTTGTGGATGTCAACTGTTAACCTTGCTTGAGCGAATAGCCTTCAATGTAAAGTGAGTCATGCATCGTATTTTTAAATGAATTACATGAGTCCTTCATGTCAAACATGTGTGTGTGTGTGTGTGTGTGTGTGTGTGTGTGCCTTGTATGTTTCTGGATTTGTAAATGAGTTAACGCGTGCAAGCGTGTGTTTGAAGGAAAAGACACTTTTAATTACGTTGGGCGATAAATTTCGTACTTGGAGAAATAGCGACTTATTTCACCTCTTTTACGAGTGAGTTAACTTTTGTTGTAGAAATCATAAAAAAACATTTGATGACATGGTTTTATAAGCGGAGTTGGGGTGGACACGTTGTTGTCATATCAGCGAGTGTGAGAGTCTACCGACTCTCCTAGTGTGAGTGATTTTGTTGTATTTTACAAATGTGCACGAAAAGAGTTTCAGTGAATGCACTTTTGATTGATGGATAAGGTTGTGAGATATCATGGGTTGCGTGTAAGCGATCCTCGAGATCGATGTGTATGTGGCTATTCTTTATGGAGGTGTCATGTCATGCATGTCAAACCTTGTTTTGTGATGTATTTCAAGTGTGTAAAACGATTTAGATCATTGTGTCGTCATGCATGAAGGCTATGAACTCGCTAGGTAGTGAGGGGATCGCGCTTAAGGATGCGGAGAGTTTCGAGAGTGGAAATATGTGGTTGAGTCGTCGAAGGTCGATTCGTAACCTTGGTGTTTCCTTTTAGAGAGGGCGACGAATAATTGCAGTCCCACTCTTTGACTCCAGAGATGCTTATATTATGGTGGTCTTTGCTCTGGTTTGGTAATTTGATGTGTGACTGACGGCGGGGTGTGTGTCCCGGGTGATTTTGAAGTTGGCAAGATACTTCGAAAGACAGCGTTGTAGTATGTTGATGAAATGGTATCAGCGTGGTGTAATACCCCGGGTAAGTCCGTTAGTTAAATCCTCTTTCCGTTAAATAAAGTTAGATGTTTAGAGTATGTTTGGAAAAAATTATGAGTTTAGGGGTGTTTGGGTTAAATTTGAGAAGTTCAAGGTCTATTTGGAAAGTTGTGGTTTAATATTACCTCTTAAGTCTTCAAATAGTATTCATATACCAAAAATAGAAAGTGTGTGTGTATGCGGGAGTTTTGGAGGCGAAGAAAGCGAAAGAAGAAAGTTACGGTTTGAGCATCAATCGATTGGGTTAGAAACGATTTTGAGGTTAGTCCCTTTATATTTTGTGTTTATAATCTTGAGTAGAAGATAGCTATCGGTTTAGAAACGTTGATTTCATTGTTTAGTATTAGTCTCAATCGATTTCTGGGTAAATGGAAACCGACTATGTTCTTGAGAGTCCCGGTGAAATCCCGGTAGACTCCCGGTAGTGTGAGTCCCGGTATAGGAGACTCCCGGTAATGTGAGTCCCGGTATTGTGAGTCCCGGTATAGGAGACTCCCGGTAATGTGAGTCCCCGTATTGTGAGTCCCGGTATAGCAGACTTCCGGTAGTGTAGAGTTCCGGTAATATGAACTCCCGGTATAGGAACTCCCGGTACTGAAGAGTCCCGGTACCCTGTGTAGTCCCGGTAGTGGGTTAAGTGCAGTGTAATGGGACAGTTGATGATAGGAAATTGTTAGGCTTTATGTGTTTGGTTAGTAAAGCGATGTATGTATCTTAACTTGTTTCAGATTCTGTGGAGTCGTGATAAAAGATAAGATCATTTTGAAAGGAGCTTGCGAGCGTGTGTAATAATCAAGACAGGTGAGTTTACTTTGAAAACGTTTTTAACTGGAATACGTATATGTTGGATTAGGAATGCAATTGTTGATGACTATGTCTTTATATATGTGAATTATAATATAGTGAGGTATTATATTTACATGAGTATTATAATGCGTTATAATACGTTGGCCGGGTTTAGGACCGGTGTGTTTGGCTATAGAATCTGTATAGCGTTGTTTGGCTGTAGATGTTGTACAGCGTTGTAAATTATTAGTTGGCTTGCTACCAACTAATATGGCCAGGAAGAATGAGAAGGGAAAGTATAGGATATGTGAGCTTAATTGGATGTATATGATTGTGTTGCGTGATTTATATGAATGAAGTTTATATAAATGGTTTTTTTTAAACTAACAGGGATTTCTCACTTAGACCATCAGGTCTAACCCTCATTTTGTTTTAAAAATATGTATTCCAGGTGGTGGATCAAGTAACAGCAAGTAATTAGAGTAACCGATGGATGGCTTGTGTGAAGAATTATAAGATGAAGATTTTGGCTTGTTTAGTAGTTGTATCACAGTATTAAATATTATGTATGTAAATAGTACAAAGATTGTAGTAGAATGGTTTTCTTCCGATTGTAAAAGACTACGGGACCGTACTTCTAATGTGAAGTTCGTTTGTTATATCTATGTTGTGTTACATTATGTGATATGTTGTGTATATGGGATTTGGGATGTTACAAATGGTATCAGAGCCTTAGTTTAAGGGATTTAGGTATTTGTATCTGTACCTAGACTTAAACTACATGTGAAGTAGGATGTCCCTATTATTGTAGAACCTCAGGATGTTAAGTATAAAAGGTAGAAGGAACATCATGTAAGGTAATTTCATATTACACCTGGCCAGTGTAATTGTGATCTTACAGGTACATGCTTGAACTGGAATACCTTGTTATACGGGGTATGTGCTTATGTGTATATTAATCTTGTTTAAATCTACAGAATGGCAAGCGGTACACGAAATTCGAATCGAGGAGGAGGAAGAAATCCAAATAGAACTAATCCGCCAATAGGAACGGGGGACAGGGGAGGCAGAACAGGGGGCAGAGTCGGGGGTAGAACTGGGGGTAGAGCTGGAGGTCGAGCCGGAGGCAGAGTCCAGCCAAATAGTACAGAGTTCGTTACCAGGGCTGATCTAATGGCAGAAATGGGAAGACTGCAGGATAGCATACAAACAATGTTTGAACAAAGTCGTAATAATGAAGCTGATAGACCAGATCCGGAACCTGAAGTCGAACTTCCAATCACCCCTACGGTCTTACCGGTAATGAGAAAATGTGATTACAAAATGTTTTTGAGCTATATACCTCCGACCTACTCAGGAGACAGGGATCCCGTGAAAGCAATGAGATGGATGAAGGAAATAGAAGCTATTTTCAAGACAAGCAAGTGTGCAGATGAAGATAGGGTATTGTACGGGGCAGCAATGTTAAAAGGGGATGCTTTGTATTGGTGGGAATCTTTTATTCATTCTAAAGGATCTGATGTTTATTCTACCCTCTCTTGGGAAGAATTTGTGATAGCCTACAGGAACGCATTTTGTCCCCAAGCAGCCGTCAAACAATTGGAAGGGGAATTTATGAACTTGCAACAAGGAAACTTATCCGTTCGAGATTACACCGCTAGCTTTCTAGAAAAGTCTCGGTTTGCAGAATACTATGTCGCTATGGAGGCGATGAAGACGGAAAGGTTTATCTTTTGGCTGAACTCAGAAGTCAGAAGGCTAGTGACTGCAAAAGGACCCGATACCTTCTCAGCTGCAGTTGATGCCGCGGAGAATGTTGAACGAGATATTAGAAGAGATGCTGGTGATAAAAGTATCGGGAAGAGAAAGTGGGAAGGACCACAATACGATCCGAAGAAGTCCCGTTTTCAGAGGTATGATAGCCGTCCGCCGTTTCGACCAACGGAAAGACCATGTCAGAAGTGCAACCGTGTCCACCAAGGAAATTGCCAATGTGATTTACGAGCGTGTTATAAGTGTGGGAAGACCGGGCACGTCATTAAAGATTGTAAGGTCACGCGGTTATGTTTCTTATGCAATTCTCCGGATCACCTTCAGTCCGACTGTCCGCGGGGGAGGATACAGCAAGGTAGGTCATCGGGCAGGCCAGCGATAGTTAAACCAGTAATACCAAGACTGGAACCGCCAGTAACCAGGGGTCGTGCATTTCAAATGACCGAGAAGGAAGCGGAGGAAACTCCAGATGTGGTCGCAGGTACATTTTTAATAAACTCTACACGTGCTAAGGTGTTATTCGATTCCGGTGCAAATCGATCATTTGTGTCTCCTACATTTGCTGCTTGCCTGTGTTTGAAACCTAAAATGCTAGAACATGCTCTATCAGTAGATACGGCAAATGATAATCAAGTGTCAGTTAAAGAAGTGTTTGATGACTGTGTGATAAATATAGAGGAGTGTAGAGTTCCGATACAATTGTTTCCTATGACTTTGATAGAGTTTGACGTCGTAGTGGGAATGGACTGGTTAGCCGAGAATCAGGCTAACATAGTATGTGATAAGAAGTTAATAAATGTAGTATTATCTGAGAAGGGACCAGTAGTGATTTATGGTGATCGTAAGAATCATCAGTCTAGCCTAATATCTATGATAAAAGCCCGTAAATGTGTCAGCAAGGGTTGTCAGAGTTACTTAGCCTGTGTGATAGATAGTAGGCCTGAAAAGATTTAGTTGGAAGATATTCCTATTGTTAGTGAATTTCCAGAAGTTTTCCCTGAAGACTTGAATAGTCTCCCTCCTGTTAGACAAGTAGAGTTCGGTATAGACTTAGTTCCTGGAGCCACTCCTGTAGCCCGTGCACCGTATCGTTTGGCACCTCCAGAGATGAAAGAGATGATGGCACAACTGCAAGACCTATCCGATAAAGGCTTCATCCGACCTAGTTCTTCACCGTGGGGAGCACCAGTGTTATTTGTGAAAAAGAAGGATGGTTCGATGAGAATGTGTATCGACTACCGAGAACTGAATAAGCGCACGATAAAGAACAAGTATCCGTTACCCCGAATTGATGACCTCTTCGATCAGTTAGTTGGAGCTTGCTATTTCTCCAAGATTGATCTAAGATCTGGTTATCACCAGTTAAAAGTTAGAGAAGAAGACGTTCTAAAGACAGCCTTTCGAACAAGCTATGGTCATCACGAATTCTTAGTAATGCCGTTTGGACTGACGAATGCTCCAGCTGCCTTTATGGATTTAATGAATCGGGTATGTAAGCCGTATCTCGATAAATTCGTTATTGTATTTATCGATGATATCCTTATCTATTCCCGATCCAAGGAAGAGCACGCGCAACATCTTCGTTTGATCCTGGAGCTATTAAAGAAGGAGAAATTGTACGCTAAATTCTCGAAATGTGAATTTTGGTTACAAGAAGTTCAGTTTCTGGGGCATGTAGTTTTAGAAAAAGGGATACAAGTTGATCCGATGAAGGTGGAAGCAGTTGAAAAGTGGGAACCGCCGAAGACAGCAACCGAAGTATGTAGTTTTCTGGGTTTAGCCGGCTACTACCGGAAGTTTATAAAAGACTTCTCTCGTATCGCAACGCCTTTGACTAAGCTAACCCGGAAGAACTTGAAGTTTGAATGGAAAACAGAACAAGACGAGGCATTCCAGATATTGAAAGAGAAACTGTGCAGCGCGCCGATTCTATCACTACCTGAAGGTTCTGAAGACTTTGTTGTTTACAGTGATGCGTCAAAACTGGGATTGGGATGTGTACTGATGCAGCGTGGAAAAGTAATTGCTTATGCTTCTCGTCAATTAAAGGATCATGAAAGACAGTATCCTACGCACGACATGGAGCTTGCAGCAGTCATCTTCGCGTTAAAGATTTGGAGACATTATCTGTATGGTTCCAAATGTCAGATTTATACCGATCATAAGAGTCTCCAACACCTCTTTGATCAGAAGGAATTAAATATGAGACAAAGGAGATGGCTAGAATTGCTGAACGATTACGACTGTGAAATCCTTTATCATCCGGGAAAGGCAAATGTGGTAGCTGATGCATTGAGTCGTCAAGAAAGGGGTGGAACAATAAAAGTTATTTCGCTACGAACTGAACTCCTACCCAACATATTTGACGAATTGCAGAAGTGTCAAAAAGAGGCTTATCAGGATGAACATCTGAAATCAGAACGGTTAGCGGGGATGTCAGCATTGCTAATAACAGATGATCGTGGGTTATTGTGTCTGGGAAACAGAGTGTGGGTACCTCGTCTGGGTGGGTTACGTGATCGTGTTTTACAAGAGGCTCATCAATCCCGTTTCTCTATTCACCCAGGTACAAACAAGATGTATAAAGACTTAAAGCAATTCTATTGGTGGCCGGGGATAAAAAGAGGGATTGCACAGTATGTGGAAAGATGCGATACTTGTAAGAAAGTAAAGATCGAACATCAAAAGCCGTTTGGTCAACTACAACGGCTAGAAATACCTATGTGGAAGTGGGAGCAGATTACCACAGATTTCATTACTAAGCTACCAAGGACTCCTAAGGGATTTGATTCTATTTGGGTGATCGTCGACAGATTGACAAAGTCTGCACACTTTCTACCGACAAAGGAAACCGATTCAATGGAGCGATTAGCTAAGTTGTACATTGACGAAATAGTAACTCGGCATGGAGTTCCAATCTCGATCATTTCTGATCGTGATAGTCGTTTTACTTCAAGATTTTGGAGAAGTTTTCAAAGAGAAATGGGGACACAGATAAAGTTAAGTACGACGTATCATCCCCAAACAGATGGGCAGAGTGAACGAACGATTCAGACCTTAGAAGATATGCTCCGGGCTTGCATTGTTGATTTTGGGGGATCGTGGGATAAGCATTTACCATTGATCGAATTCGCTTACAACAACAGTTATCATTCCAGCATACAAGCGGCACCGTTCAAAGTACTGTATGGTAGGAAATGTCGAACGCCTCTATGTTGGAACGAAGTGGGAGAGAAACAGTTAGCGGGGCCGGAAATAGTTCAGTTAACCGCCGATAAGGATACTTAGATTCGTGAACGATTGAAAGTGGCTCAAGACAGACAGAAAAGCTACGCTGATCGACGCCGAAAGCCATTGGAATTTCAAGTTGGGGATTACGTAATGTTAAAGGTTTCGCCGTGGAAAGGGGTCATCAGATTTGGACGACAAGGTAAACTTAGCCCAAGGTATATCGGACCGTTTGCAATAACAGAAAGGATCGGTGAAGTAGCTTACCGATTAGATCTTCCACCAGAATTGAGCAGAATCCATAATGCGTTTCACGTATCAAACTTCCGAAAGTGTTTGGTTACTCAAGATCAGGCAGTCTCCCTACCAGAGATACAAGTTGATGAAAGACTGAATTATGTGGAAGAACCGGAGGCCATAGTTGATCATAAAGTCAAAGTGCTGCGGAATAAAGAAATCAGGCAAGTGAAAGTTCAGTAGAGACATCATAGAGGTCAGGATGCTACATGGGAATCAGAGACGGAAATGAGAGCCAAATACCCTCATCTTTTTACTTAACTGAATTCCAGGACGGAATTCTTTTAAGGGGGAGATGATGTAATACCCCGGGTAAGTCCGTTAGTTAAATCCTCTTTCCGTTAAATAAAGTTAGATGTTTAGAGTATGTTTGGGAAAAATTACGAGTTTAGGGGTGTTTGGGTTAAATTTGAGAAGTTCAAGGTCTATTTGGTAAGTTATGGTTTAATATTACCTCTTAAGTCTTCAGATAGTATTCATATACCAAAAATAGAAAGTGTGTGTGTGTGCGGGAGTTTTGGAGGCGAAGAAAGCGAAAGAAGAAAGTTACGGTTTGAGCATCAATCGATTGGGTTAGAAACGATTTTGAGGTTAGTCCCTTTATATTTTGTGTTTATAATCTTAAGTAGAAGATAGCTATCGGTTTAGAAACGTTGATTTCATTATTTAGTATTAGTCTCAATCGATTTCTGGGTAAATGGAAACCGACTATGTTCTTGAGAGTCCCGATGAAATCCCGGTAGACTCCCGGTAGTGTGAGTCCCGGTATAGGAGACTCCCGATAATGTGAGTCCCGGTATTGTGAGTCCCGGTATAGGAGACTCCCGGTAATGTGAGTCCCGGTATTGTGAGTCCCGGTATAGCAGACTTCCGGTAGTGTAGAGTTCCGGTAGTATGAACTTCCGGTATAGGAACTCCCGGTACTGAAGAGTCCCGGTACTGTATAAGTCCCGGTACCCTGTGTAGACCCGGTAGTGGGTTAAATGCAGTGTAATGGGACAGTTGATGATAGGAAATTGTTAGGCTTTATGTGTTTGGTTAGTAAAGCGATGTATGTATCTTAAGTTGTTTCAGATTCTGTGGAGTCGTGATAAGAGATAAGATCATTTTGAAAGGAGCTTGCGAGCGTGTGTAATAATCAAGACAGGTGAGTTTACTTTGAAAACGTTTTTAACTGGAATACGTATATGTTGGATTGGGAATGCAATTGTTGATGACTATGTGTTTATATATGTGAATTATAATATAGTGAGGTATTATATGTACATGAGTATTATAATGCGTTATAATACGTTGGCCGGGTTTAGGACCGGTGTGTTTGGCTATAGAATCTGTATAGCGTTGTTTGGTTGTAGATGTTGTACAGCGTTGTAAATTATTAGTTGGCTTGCTACCAACTAATATGGCCAGGAGGAATGAGAAGGGAAAGTATAGGATATGTGAGCTTAATTGGATGTATATGATTGTGTTGCGTGATTTATATGAATGAAGTTTATATAAATGATTTTTTTTAAACTAACAGGGATTTCTCACTTAGACCATCAGGTCTAACCCTCATTTTGTTTTAAAAATATGTATTGTGGGTCAAGTAAGAGCAAGTAATTAGAGTAACCGATGGATGGCTTGTGTGAAGAATTATAAGATGAAGATTTTGGCTTGTTTAGCAGTTGTATCACAATATTAAATATTATGTATGTAAATAGTACAAAGATTGTAGTAGAATGGTTTTCTTCCGATTGTAAAAGACTACGGGACCGTACTTGTAATGTGAAGTTCGTTTGTTATATCTATGTTGTGTTACATTATGTGATATGTTGTGTATATGGGATTTGGGATGTTACACGTGGAGCCGGAGTTGAGGCGACCTTGTATATAGGCTATTTGTCGGGTAAGTCTTATGGCTTAAACATATGAGGATAGTGGGGCACGAAGTTAGTTACGATGTGTTGGAAGAATTAGATTTCGGTGGAACTTCTCGTGGTCGGAGGCACCGTTGAAGCATCATCCTCATGTTGGGCATTGATGTTGAAGTTAACGACGGTTGTTGAGATCATTGTCGGGAGAGTGGAATTGGGAAAAGGTAACCCTGGTGTGATTTTTTTTGGCTGTATGCACGGAGATAAGAGGTCGGTTGGGAAAGGTGTGTATCTATCGAGAGGTTGGACCGCCTTTTGTAAGTGTTCTGAAAGTGGAGAATTGATAGTTGGGTAGATGATTTTCCTATGAGATTGATGTGTTGTTTATGAATGAAGTAGTTAGCACAACTCAAGTGGGGCACGTGGATTATGTTGGTCTGCGAGGGAGCGTTTTATCGTTTGGTTTATTTGAGCGTGTTTCGTGTGGATTCCGAAGCTGTGGACGAAGACTTGATCGAGTAAAGTAGACGATCATAAGTTGTGGGTCATCTAGGTTTAAAAATACCAGGTCGTGGGATAGCTTTATTTCAAACGTGTGTTGTGATTGGCATTGAGAAGGCAAGGCCTATTGTGTGTACGAATGATCGTGGGGATTATGCCTCTAGTGTAGTGGTGGTGTGGATAAGTTAGTGGTAACATTTCAAAATGGAGGTGTGAGTTATTGGTGGTAATGAGTTGTTGTGAGGATTAGTGGTAGACTGGCATTGTTGTTATGGGATAAGCGTAAGTGGGAATCTTGACTCGGAGATTGCTGTTAAGTTATTCAAAAGTGGTATATATATATATATATATATATATATATATATATATATATATATATATATATATATATATATATGAGTGATGAGATGCATGGGTGTTTGGTTGGTGTTATTGTACTGCTATTTTGAGAATATAAGGGTGTAGTGGTAGTTGGTGGCTACCTAATAGAGAAATCGTGTGCTCTTTGATTGCGATGAGTTGATGGGTGAGTTGTCTTGTGTCATTGACTTATTTGCGGAGATGTTGGATTGGTTAGTTTATGATGGTCGTAGTAGATACGAAATATTTGGGGATGTTGAATTATTTCTTGTGTGTAAATGAATTCAAAGGAGTGGATTAACCCCGTTTGAGAGATGAGAAGTGTGTGGTGGCTTCGGGCATCAGGTGTTATTTCGGAATGACACGGCTGATGACACGGTTGAATGTCTCGTGTGAGATGTGGTGAAACCGTTGGTTAGGCATAGTAACCGTTGGAATTGCGTGTAAGGGGTGGTCAACGTTGGTCGGACAATGTTCCATACTAACCCGAGGAGGTGAGGATGGTAAGTCGAAATAAATGAGTAAACTGGAAGTAGAAAGTTTGGCAGGTGACATAGAATGTGAATCGTTGGTTACAGAACGACATCGTCGGGTACATCAACTCCCAATGGGAGTATGAGAAAGAGGGTTTACGTGTATGTGATGGTTTAAGGGCCGAGGAAAACTAACTTGTTGTTGGTGTGGGAATTATCCCAAGTAAGCTTATCTTCAGGTGTTAGGCTATTGGGGATAGTTTTGTGTGAGCATGGTCTCTCCTTCCTGTTGAGTGGGTGAAACTTGAATTTATTTCATATGTGGATGGATGATTCAAGGTCATTTTAAGATGACATGGATGAGCCTTGATTAATGCAGTCATTTGACCTGCTTAGAGGCAGCCTACTGTTAGCTCTACTTGGGCTAGCTAGTTGACTATGGTCACTAATAGTTTCATTTTGAGAAGGGTCCCCATTTTCATCATTGGGAGGTGAATTAACACAATCACTAGTAGTTTCAAGAAAAGAATCAAAGAAATTTAAAGTATTCAAATTTCCATTATTTGGTATAAAAGACTTGTCCGAATCATCTTAAAAGGAAAAACGTTTTCGTAAAACTTAACGTCACGAGAAACTAGTATTTTCTTTGAATCCTAACTATATAATCTATATCCCTTTTGAGAATTTACATATCCCAACAGGATACACTTTTCAGATCTAGATGAAAAATTATCTGTGAGATTAGGTATAACAGCAAAACATAAGCATCCATAGTTTCTAAGATCAGTAAGGACACATTGAAAACCATGGATAAGCTCATAGGGACACTTACCATTCAAGACAGATGCAGGGGTCCTATTTATCAAATACGTAGCCGTAAGAATACATTCACTCTACATGTTAAGGGGTAATCCCCCCCTCCCCCTGAAACATAAAAGCTCTAGCTACGTTAAGTAAGTGACGATGTTTATGCTCCACAAATCCATTTTGTTGAGGGTTATAGACACATGAAGTTTGGTGAATAATACCTTTTGATTTGAAAAGGGAGTTAAGTTTAGAGTTAGTAAATTCAGTTCCATTGTCACTTCTAAAGATATTGAGAGTCTATTCAAATTGAGTGGCAAGAAGGTTACAAAACTCAACTATATAATCACCAACTTCATGTTTTCCTTTTAATAGATAAACCCACACAACACGTGTAAAATCATCAACAATAGTTAGAAAATATTTGTATCCTTCTCTACTTTGAACATGATAGGGTCCCAAACATCTAAATGGACTAATTCACCAAGACATTTGGATTTGTGATCACTTAAGTTGAATTTATCTCGAGTTTGCTTTGCCTTATGGCAAATTTCACAGGGGACACTCAACTCATTTCCAAGATTAAGTTGGTTCTTTAAAACTTTTAAAACTGGCTCAGTCGGGTGACCAAGGCGACTGTGCCATAGTTCAATGGACACAAAGTAATACACAACCGTTTTTCTACTAGAGAATGACCCACTATTAAAGTTTTCATCAAAAAAATATAATCTGCCTGCTTGACTACCAGTCCCTACAACATTTTTTCGAGGCAAATCCTGAACATAGCAATGAAATTCATCAAAACCTATGAAAAGTTTACTGCCTCTGGATAGTTTGTGAATAGATAGAAGGTTGACATAGAAATCAGATATTACCAACACATCAAATAAGGTTACATTATTTGAGAGTTTAAGATTTCCAATTTTGGTTTCAGCCCCATTGGGTTGATTCACTGTAAGATTTAAATCAGAAATATCAACTACATTTTCAAGATGTGAAGTGTTAGATTTCATGTGTTGGTTAGCACCCGAGTCAATAATCCAACCAGGTTGAGGTATATAGGTAATACCTGCCATATTGGCAGATGCCCCTTCTTAAGTGTTTTTCTGACCAATTAGACTAAGAATTTTTTCCACTTGTTCCTCAGAGAATGTAAAAGATGAAGTGGTTGTAGACTATTTAGGGGAATGAGACTTAGACAAGCATTACTAGCATAGGTTTCAAACTTTGATTTTGTGGTCTGGGTCTGAATTGGAAGTCTTTTGGAAAGCCTACAAGTTTATAACATCTTTCTATGGTATGTCCAGGGATACCACAATGTTTGCACATAAGATTGGATGGCTTAGCAGATTTCCTTTTATTATCAGTGGCTTTGCTAAGAAAAGTCGAGTGTTTTGTCTTTGTGTAAGAGACATGAGTATTACTTCCCCTATGAGACTCCTCCCTAGAACCAGAGAGAAAGAAGTTTTGATAGACGGGAGGGGGTCACGGGTAAGGATATTGTTTCTGATAGGTTGATAAATGTCATCAAGACCCATCATAAATTGCATGACTTTAATATGCTGACTATGTTCATGAAAGTCATGAGAGGCATTGCAAGTACATAAAGGAAGTTTAACAAGAGCATCAAATTATTTCCAGAAGGAGTTAAGTTTGTAGTAATATTCAGAGACAGATGTGCCATTTTGAGTTAAAGAGTTTATTTGTTGGTGAAAGTTAAAGGTGACAGATCCATCCACCTTGTCATATGTTTCTTTTAATTCTTCCCAGACTTTGGAAGACTCTTTCGAGAACACTGGTCCTAAAAAGAGATCCTCAGTCATAGACCCCAATATCCAAGAGAGAACAGTAGAGTTACATCTATCCCATTGTTTTTCAAGGACATAATCATCTTTGGGACGAGGAAATGACCTATCAATAAAACCCAACTTATTTTTTGTTTCCAATACTAACGTCATAGCACATGCCCAAACTTTATAGTTGTCAATGCCACTTAACTTGAAATTTAATAAAGGGGTTACACTAGTGTCACTGGGGTGAAGGTACAAAGGATATCCAAAGTCAAGTTTAGCAACTTTGGATTCCTTTGTACCCGAATCCTCAGGGTCATTTGTGGAGCCAGCCATGAATACAAGAAGAGGCAATAACACACACGGTAAAATCTGAATAGCGAAGTGCAGGATTCCTAAAACACTCAATGGGTGCAAGGTCAAGCACACTATTTAGATACCAAAAACAAAGGCACAAACAGAAACAGAGAGAACTTACACACAAAGAAGGATAAGGAAACTTACAAAGAGCTCTTTGCAGAATACAACAGGTGTAAAAGAAAACAAGGGTAAACGAAAATCTACATAGATCCTTTTAAGATATGCAACGGAAATAGAGGCGTGAAGGAACCTCAACACCTTTACACGGGTTAGAATGAACACACAAAAGAAGAGCAAATAGACTCTTACGATTTCACCTTGGTTAAATCACAAGAGATCGTAAATGAGAACACAAACGAAACAGCAAACAAACCAGGACCAAATCCTGAACAGACAGGAAAGTCACAATAGAACCTGAAATGGAAATAGATAGAGATTTGCTTCCCTCATATGTGTATCGGACAGGTCTGAAACAATAGAAATGTAGTTCAATAAAATAGAAAACTTAACAGATACAAAAAGACTAGCTTTAAGGTTGTCATCAGAAACCTTGAGGTTTCATCAGACCTCCCTTATGAAGCATCATCGAACTCCATTATAAACGAAACAAGTATAGATCAAACGATAAATGAACAAATGAAATACGAGCAAAAAAATATCATAATAGCCGAAGAACCAGATCTGAAACAGATCTTAATCAAATAGAACAAATCTTGATAGATCTAAAAAGAGATCGATGAACGAATTGATAAACACCGATCGTAAATGAACTGAGATCTACCTTGAACATATCGCAGACGACAACATATCCTAAATGAATTTGTTCGTAAACGTAAACAACGGCACAGATCGAACAAATGGTAACAAAGTTGTTCGAAAACGCCACAAAACAAATAGATCGACTAGATCGAAACAGAAATGAAAAAGAAAAAATATCTGTAGGCGATAGCAGATTGTAAACAACATATCGAGCTGATCGTAAACGGACCTGTTTGAAAACGTAAACGGACCTGTTTGAAAACGTAAACAACCGCACAGATCAAATAGATGGTAACAGATTTGTTCGTAAACGCCACAAAACAAATAGATCGATCACGAAATCAAAACTTCGTCGTCGTGTACAATAGGTCTTTCAAAAACAAAAAACTCAGAACTCGATAAGGAGACTAGCTACACAACATCAACAGAAACTTGAAGTTTCATCAAATCTACCTTATGGAAGCATCATTGTTCTCCTTTTGCAACGAACCAAGAAGATGGACGAACAGATCTTAAACACAGATCTTAAGTCGAGTGCCAACATATCTTAAGCCAGATCTCGATCTTAAACACATATCTTAAGTCGAGAGACAATAGATTTGATCTGAAAAGAAACAAACGAAAGCAACAGATCGTGTACAATAGATCTTTTAAAATCTAGAAACTCAGAACTTGAGGAGAATACTAGCTACACGGCATCAACAGAAACCTTAGGGTTTCATCAGATCTGCCTTATGAAGCAACATAGTTCTCTCTTTTCAACGAGCCAATTAAAAGAATGAACAGATTTGAAACAAACAGAGACGACGGATTCTTAAAACCAAACGATCTAGAACTCGATGAGATGACTAGCTGAGCGGCGTCAACAGAAACCCTGGGGTTTTATTAGGCCAGCCATATGGAGCATCATTGTCCTCCTTTTACAACGAGTTAAAAGAAAAGGTGATTTAGGGTTTACAAGAGAACAAGAGAAAGAATACATGAGGTTGAAGACGTAGTATCTTCAAGGAACTAACCTAATAACTCTAATACCATCTTCAAATGTATAACTCCATTATTATTACAATATCAAACTCAAGTACATATTCTAAAGTAGATACAATATGATAACTAGCTACAATAAAGAAACCCTAAAAATATTAAGAGAGAATAGAATGTGTTTCTCTAAAATGAAAAGAAGAAAATGAATACGAACTCCTCTTGAGAAAGAGAGTTCCTTCTTTAAATATATCCAGCGCTTTCATTTTAGTATTAACCGTGTTAACTTTTTTGGACCAATAGGAATTAAGATAAGTTACTGGTTTGGTAGGGGTGGTATAGGAATTTCAGAATTTTAATTATTTAATGGTTATTTACTTTCCTAATTTCATGCACAAGATATTTTTGCTAGTTATTAATGATAATCTTAATCTTCTAAAATCCATTTTCATTTTTGGTAGTTATTAATGATAATTTTAATCATCTAAAACCCATTTTCAAACATAATCTTCATCTTCACGTTTCAGAGATTCTTTTCACGTTTTTTGCATATATGAACGATTTAAAACTGCATATATGCACATCATAGAATTGCATATCTTGGTGCATATATGCACATGAATTTGCATATGAGCTCTTATGCATATATGAATACATACAAGTCTGGATATATGACTATTTGGTGCATATATGCACATGAATTTGCATATATGAACACGCACAAGTCTGGATATGTGAATATCTTGGTGCATATATGCACGTGAATTTGCATATATGCACATGAATTTACATATATGCACATGAAGATGCTACTCGTGGGGCTATCGTGGGCGAACAACAGAGGATCTTGAGGCGAATAAGTTGGCACAGTCGTGTCTGTTGGATATCGTGTTGTACCCGAGATGTTGAATCGGCAAATAGGGCAGTTAGGATTGTTCCGAAGCCAAATGTCGATACAGTGCAAATGGAAACCATGGTTGCAACTCGGAATAACGCGTAACGTATCCAAATCTTGAAACTCATTCAATCAAACAACGCATTTATACAATCTTCGATTCTCACAATCCCTTTGGCTATATAGACAAACGGGTATCTCGCGGATTAACGATTCGTCAAATCCGGTGATTTGCCAAGCGGGAGTCGAGTAGACCGACGATGGTTCTTCGGCGGTGGTGGTTCGTGCCAGCAAGAATCGGCTTAAAGGGTAGCAACATTTGGTGATCAATATGTAGGTAATGAGCAAAAACGTTGTGGTGGTGATACAGGCTATCACGATGGCTAGTAGTGGGAATCCGGTGGCGGTTGTTGCCGAAAAAGCTATTGGTTGGTACGTTGAGTTATGGTGGTTCTTGATCGAACAGTGGTTGGGGTCGTAAACTTGTTTGTGTACATAACTAGAACTGAAATCCATTTATGGATGGATTTCGATTAAGAAACTTTGAGATTCTTTGCCTGATATTTAGGGGATTCCAATTTTAGGTTTTGTTGTTTTGGACAAAAATGCCCCTCTGCACTTATGCACAAACTGTTGAATATAGTGTCTAGAGTCATTAACTATTGGTAATATTTCTAATAATAGCAGGGTCCTTTTGGGTTGCCCTTAAGACCCAAATAACAATAAGAAGAATGAAAGGGAGTTAAAGTAGTTAGTTTATTAATTTGTCATTTGATGATAAATTAATTATAAGCTACAATATAATAATTGGATTAATTATAGGGACTAAATGATAATTGGTTAAAATAGTTTTTTAACAAGCTTATCGTTTCAAGGGGGCTAGGTGTAAATAAGGGGATTGTAAATAAACTACTAGGGATCAAACCCTAATGAGTTTTTTTTGATCAATCTCTCTTTCTCTATTGAGGTCGTAACCTCCCCTATCCTCCCTCCCTAAATAAGGGTTTAAAGCTTCAATCTTGATTGTTGGTTTGGTGTTCTTAAGTGTGAGCCACTAGAGGGATTCACACTATTGATCCTTGGCATCCAAGAAGCAAGAACAAGGTTTGATTAATCATTGTGGTTTTCGACAATCACAAGAAACAAGTAAGTGTTCTTGATCCTTTCTATTGTAGTTAATCATCTAGAACGTATGCATCTTTATAAGTTGTTTGTTTGTATTGCCATGGATGATTCAATTCTAAATATGCTTCCGTTGCCTATATCATGTGGTAGTACGGTTTAACAAAAACCTTTCAGTGGTATCAGAGCCAGGTTCTTAGATTTTAGCTCAATAGCATAAAATTCGTATTGAATTTTTTGGAAAAACGCAACGAGCCGTTTTACCTATTCCCGGAGTCTGAACCGTCGGATCGTCGTGTTTTTTGGACAGTAGTTTCACGACATTCTGTTTTACCTTCTGGACGGTTGGATTAATCGTTTGAGGTCCAGAAGGCACCTGTTTTATTTTCGACATAGTGCAGTAAGTTTGTAGCCATTGAATTGCTTAATCCCTAAATTAGGGTTTCATGGTCTTAACCTCAAAGGCTGGTTTTTGGAAACTAAATTTTTTTTTGCTTGCATGAAAAGTTTCTATTTTTAGCGATTAAAGTTTTATTGGGATCCCTAAAGGGTATCGGGTAGTAGTCGCTTTTTTATGCATGTTATACCATAATTGTGTATGGCGTAGTAGTCGTTTTATTTTTGCATGTTATATCATAATTATGTATGACTAGTTTTCTAACTTGCCTAAGGAAAAAACACATCAATAATAAGCTTTGGAAAATATTGAATGGATAATCTTAAATTGAATAGATAATCCTAATTATGTATGGCTAGTTTCCTAACTTGCCTAAGAAAACACATCAATAATAAGCTATGGCAAATATCGAATGGATAATCTTGAATTGAATAAGATAATCTTAAATACCTTCGTACAATAAGCAAATATATTCAAGTTTGAATAAATATTGTAAGATAAACATTGTCATTATTTATATAGTGAATATAATTTATATGTCAAATATTCACATTAATTATTAGCATGTGTCCTCACATGTTTAATTGGAATCAAATATGGAAACAATTATATTAATTGTTAAATATGTGCTCACATGGTTAATTAGAATTAATTGGATAATCATAATTTTAAATTGTTTAAAATTCCATTCAATTATATATATATATATATATTAGACCTCAATTATATATATGATTAAATAATACATTGATAGTCAAGCTGAGACTACGCGTACTCACTATAAACACTCTAAGGGGGTTTAAGGAGGTTACCTATAATATGGTTACCGAATGAGTCAAGGGTTTTTAAAACGCCATGCGTTACCAAACTCACCGCCTCTTGTGTGGACTAGTGGAATTACCGAAAAGGTTTGATAGGTCAATGTGACAAGTTAAAAGTATTAACTATGAAGTACGAAACAAAAATCCCGTTTAGATATACTAAGAAATGTGAAAGTCGTATGCTACCCATGATGAAGAACACACATAATCTTATAGTTTGTTAACGGAGCGTGTGCGGTTTGCCGGCACGTTAATGTGAAACTATAGTTGAAAATGATGTGGCGCTCGTGATTCTCAAGAGTACTTGAGCCGAGGGGTCCATGTGTTTTTCCATGGTCGATTCACTATCTTGTTTGTGATCCTCGGCATCCCAGTCACAAAAGGAAGATAAGCATAATCGAGATTAACATGCCATTGACATAAGTCAATGAATCTCAAAAGACCTAGGAGTTTCATAGTGAATGAAATTAACAAATAGCATTTGTTTACCTAAAATAACCTTGTGATGTGATTACGGCATCCCTTTTCACATCATAAGATAAAATATGGATCCTAGCCTTGTTAAATATTTTGGATAATTATTTTTAAGGGTTGAATATCAAACTAACTAAAATAAAACTATATCTACAGATGGCTGAAAATATTCCTCCTCCTCCTTCTCACTCAACATCCAACATTACGTTACTCTCTATCCTAAGTAAAGATAAGCTAACTGGGCCAAAATACTTGGATTTGATTCGTGCCTTGAGAATTGCCTTGAGGTACGAAGACAAAGAGTATTTGCTTGACGAGGATCTTCCTATACTTAATGATGATGCAAGCCCTGAAGCAGTAACTGAATACAATAAGCAATTCGCGGAATCCACAAAAGTCGCGTGTCTCATGTTGGCGTCCATGTCCCCGGAACTTCAAAAGAGTTTCGAGAACATGGGGGCGTTTGAACTAAATGAGCAGCTTCGTGAAATGTTTCAGGAGCAAGCGAGGCAAGAAAGGTTCCAAGTCGTAAAATCGCTTATGGAATGTAAGCAATAGGACGGTGCCCCTGTATGTGCGCATGTGCAAAAGATGAAAGCGTACATTGACAGGTTGGGCAATCTAGGTGTCAATTTCCCAAGAGAGCTTGCCATTGACATGGTGCTAAACTCTCTTAGTGGGGCATATAAACAGTTCATAGTGAACTTCAATATGAACAATATGGACAAGACCTTGATGGAGCTCCATGGCATGTTGAGATCTGCTGAAGCCAGCATGGGTAAGACCCAAAGTGCTCACTCAACTACCCCCGTCCTGGCCATTAGGGAAGGTGGCTATAAGAAGAAGAAAGTTTCTCATCCCAAAGGGAAGGGAAAGGCTAAAGTTGTTCCACGCAACTAAGGCCTTAAGAGAAAAGCCGATTCTTCTGACATACCACCCATAAGTGACCCTAAAGAGGCCATATGCTTTTACTGTCAACAAAAGGGCCATTGGAAGAGAAGCTGCCCAAAATATCTGGAGGACTTGAAAATGAACAAGGTCAAAGGGTGTGGCACCTCAGGTATTTTTACAATTGAACTCCATAGAACTTCGATTTCTAACTCTTGGGTCCTTGATACGGGATGTGGTACTCACATTTGCTCTAATTTTCAGGGACTAAAGGGAAGTAGGACGTTGAAGCATGAGGAGCTGAATCTGATCATGGGAAACAGGATGACTGCCGCTGTTACCAAGATTGGAGATTTTGAGCTCGTGCTTAGTAGTGGTTTTTCAATAAAGTTATTAGATTGTTGCTACTCGCCAGAAATGGCTCGAAACATTATTTCTTTTCATGCATTGTACAAGGATGGTTTTGAATTTCAATTTGATAATAATGATGGTTGCATTTTGGTTTATAAACATGGTTGTTTTATTTTAAAGCCTCTCCTTGTAAAGGTGTGTATGAAAGCGTGATTTGTGTTGGTAGAAATAATAATAACTTAACTCTAAATGTTGGTTCCTCCAATAGTGAATTGGATAAATCATCGTTATGGCATTATCTTCTTGGCCACATAAACAAGAAACGCATCGCCAAGCTCCAATCGGACGGGGTCTTGGAACCATTTGACTTAAAGTCTGATGAAGAATGCGAGTCTTGTTTACTTGGAAAGATGACGAAAGCACCTTTCAAAGGAAAAATGGAAAGGGGTAAGGATCTGTTGGACTTAATCCCCACAGATGTATGTGGACCATTCAGATCTGCCACAAGAAACGGTGAAAGATACTTTGTTACCTTTACTGACGATTTCAGTAGATATGGATTTATCTATCTGATGAAAAACAAATTGGACACCTTTGAAGTGTTCAAAGGATTCAAAAACGAAGTAGAAAACCAACTGGGCAAGAAGATCAAGATGCTTCGATCCGACAGGGGTGGAGAATACTTGAGTCATGAATTCTACGACTATCTAAGGGATTGTGGAATAGTTTCGCAATTATCTCCTCCCAGAACACCACAACTCAATGGTGTTGCTGAGAGAAGAAATCGAACGCTACTTGATATGGTTCGGTCCATGATGAGTCGTGCTACACTTCCAATATCGTTCTAGGGCTATGCCTTAGAAACTGCAGCTCATATCTTAAACCTCGTTCCAACTAAGAAGGTTGCAAAGACACCCTCTGAAATGTGGACTGGGACTCGTCCCTCGTTGGCACATATAAAGGTCTGGGGTTGTGAAGTCTTCGTTCGGCGCGAAACTAACGACAAGCTAGAACCTAGAGCAGAGAAGTGTCGGTTCATTGGTTATCCCTACAAATCCTTTGGATATATATTTTACAAACCTTCGGAGAACAAAGTGTTTGTAGCTAGAAGGGGAGTCTTCCAAGAAAGGGAGCTCGTTTCCAAAAGGGATAGTGAGAGCAGCATTGATCTTGAAGAAATTCAAGAAACAACCAATGATGAACCTATAGTTGACACTAGCCCTCAACATGAGGTTGAACCACCTGTTGAGGAAACTAACATACCTCCACCACCTCTTCGCAGAACTAGTAGAGTAAGTCAACCTCCTGAGTTTTATTATGGTTTTCATATTACAAAGGAAGGAGACACACTAGTCAATGATAAAACATTTGATAGTGCGGATGAGCCATCCAACTACGAGGAAGATATGGCAGGCCCTGAGGCTGCCAAATGGAAAGAGGCCATGGAATGCGAGATTCTATCTATGTACGATAACCAAGTTTGGAAATTGGTTGATCACACACCAGGTCGCAAGACAGTTAGGTGTAAGTGGATCTTCAAAAAGAAGGCCGACATGGATGGGAATGTGCACACATTCAAGGCTAGACTGGTTGCAAAAGGTTACACTCAAACTCAAAGAATTGATTATGATGAAACCTTCTCACCAGTGGCAAAGATTAAGTCTATCAGGATATTGCTTGCCATAGCTGCATTTGATGACTATGAAGTATGGCAAATGGATGTAAAAAACCGCTTTCCTCAATGGGAAACTTGATGAGGATGTGTATATGGCACAACCTGAAGGTTTTGTACATACCAAGTATCCAGATAAAGTGTGTAAGCTTGAAAGATCCATTTATGGACTTAAACAAGCGTCTCGTAGCTGGAATCTTTGTTTTCATGAAAAGGTCAAGGAATTTGGATTTTCTCAAAGCGAAGATGAGTCATGCGTATATGTTAAGGCTAGTGGGTGTAATGTTGCATTTCTAGTCTTGTATGTTGATGACATACTACTCATAGGAAACAATATTCCGATGTTGCAAGATGTAAAGGCCTGGCTCGGGAAATGTTTCGCTATGAAAGATTTAGGAAATGCAGCATACATACTTGGAATAAGAATTTATCGAGATAGAACCAAGCGTTTAATTGGACTTAGCCAAAGTACATACCTGGATAAGATATTGAAGAAATTCAATATGAGTGAATCCAAGAAAGGGTATTTGCCCATGCAACATGGCATAAGATTGAGTAAAGATCAATGTCCCAGCACTAGCAAAGAACTGGACAGAATGAGTCGAATTCCATATGCATCTGCTATAGGATTGATCATGTATGCCATGACATGTACTAGACCTGATGTCTCATTTGCTTTAAGCATGATGAGTAGATATCAAGGGAACCCAGGCGAAAGTCATTGGACGGCTGTAAAGAACATTCTTAAGTATCTTCGGAGGACTAAAGATATGTTCTTAGTCTATGGTGGAAAAGATGAATTACGAGTAACAGGTTATACTGATGCAAAAGCATTAACTCGACCCAAACATGAGTATCATACTGAAGCCATAAGTGTTAGAATTTTCAATATATATTGAATGTTTTAGTTGTTAGTTTGATGCATTAAAAACGTAATAAATTGTATTTGATTTGGAGATTGTTATATGGAGATTATAATATATGCTGGATTGCGTCCATTTACATTTAATTTATTATCGTGTTTTGTTTTGCATGTTTAGAACCAACTTCCTGAGTATTAATTTACTTAAACCTCCACAGTCAGTCATACTCCTAGAAGTAAGTAGTGATTCAAGATTTTCATGAAGTGTCGAAAGCATAGAGAATGCAACTAACACTCATGAGTACCTAATGGTGATTTGGGTATTGGAACGACCCGCACTCAAAAGTTTACTTCATGGATTAAGTCAGAGTAATTTTGAGATGATAATATTTTATGTTCTTCAAATAGAGATGCATAGAGTTTTGCTCTAGGATTCTGTTATGCTTTGGTGTGCTCCAACACTGACCGTGACTGGCAGTTATACAGGGTATGTCCATGTATAATATGATGAATAGAAATGAACTGTGTAGTCAAAGTTTATTTGTTCCTTCTGCCTAAACAGGAGAAGCGATATCCATGGGCCCCTCGATGATTTTGTGTTGACACTAAGTGTTTGGCCAAACCCTGACTAGAATTGATGTGTTCGATTGAGTAGTCTGATGAATTCAACACATATCGGAAATCGGGAAACATAATCTTGATCCATGAGATAGACATTTATCCACGTCTCAGGTTCATATGATATATTGTAGAACAAAGGAACATTAAATCACTTATCTTAGGACCGAATCTTTATCAGAGTTCGGCAGTTGCATTGGATGTCTTGCTCTCTGCTGATTATTTGAAAGCGTTAAACCAAATAGAGTTAATAACTTGTCCAAGTGGGAGACTGTTGGATATAGTGTCCAGAGTCATTAACTATTGGTAATATTTCTAATAATAGCAGGGTCCTTTTGGGTTGCCCTTAAGACCCAAATAACAATCAGAAGAATGAAAGGGAGTTAAAGTAGTTAGTTTATTAATTTGTCATTTGATGATAAATTAATTATAAGCTACAATATAATTAATTGGATTAATTATAGGGACTAAATGATAATTGGTTAAAAGAGTTTTTTAACAAGCTTATCGTTTCAAGGGGGCTAGGTGTAAATAAGGGAATTATAAATAAACTATTAGGGATCAAACCCTAATGAGTTTTTTTGATCAATCTCTCTCTCTCTATTGAGGTCTTAACCTCCCCTCTCCTCCCTCCCAAAATCATAAACCCTAAATAAGGGTTTAGGGTTTAAAGCTTCAATCTTGATTGTTGGTTTGGTGTTCTTAAGTGTGAGCCACTAGAGGGATTCACACTATTGATCCTTGACATCCAAGAAGCAAGAACAAGGTTTGATTAATCATTGTGGTTTTCGACAATCACAAGAAACAAGTAAGTGTTCTTGATCCTTTCTATTGTAGTTAATCATCTAGAACGTATGCATCTTTATAAGTTGTTTGTTTGTATTGCCATGGATGATTCAATTCTAAATATCCTTCCGTTGCCTATATCATGTGGTAGTACGGTTTAACAAAAACCTTTCACAAACATCAACCCTCTCTTTTTTAATTTTGAATAATATTATAATCCTTTATTTAATTATAACCGTTGATCTGAATAATCTATGGTTGAGATTGGTTAACATGGTTAACACTAAATGAGTGGTTAACATGGTTAACACTAAATGAGTGGTTAACAAAAGAAGGACACACATTCTCTCTATCTCTCTCTCTCTCTCTCTCTCTATATATATATATATATATATATATATATATATATATATATATGGGTTAAATCTAGTGAGGACCAAAAAAAATTAAGAACTTAAGGACTAATCTATTACATTGATTAGAATAAATCAATGGTCATTAAAGAAAAAAGGTCATTTGTAATAAAGGAGAAAAATAAGGGTATTCTTGTAAATTGTAATGAATTTTGAGGGTTATAATAGAGATTCATTTAATAAATTCAAATAAATAAAACCACACAATCCAAAGAAACATTAATAACAACATAATTTCTCTTCATTCATACGATTCCTTTAACCGGATTCACCAGTTTCATCTCCCGGCGATTCATCAGTTTCATCTCCATGTGATTGATGCAGAATCGATAATGGCAAAAGACAACAAAAATCTTGCTTTGCCGAAGATAAGAATCAAAGGTAAACAACTATTTCACTCAAATCCTTAAACCTTTAACATTTAGGGTTTTATTACGATTTGAAATCAATTTCTTGATCTACAGTTGGTAGAAAGAGCGAGAGGTTGGTAGAGAAAACAAATACATCTAGCAATCTTGAAGATGACATCGATAATGGGAAGAAACAAAGTGCGATGTCTAAAAAAGGTATTTTTAGTTTTGATTTTTAGTTATAGTGTTTAAAGTGTTTTACTGTTATTCACCTTATGAATCAATCAGATTCATGAGGTTTTTGATTCATAAGGTGAAACACTCTGATCATATTTATATGGTGAAACACTCTACTTTTGTTTCAAAATATGAAACAAATTACTCGATGCGTTTGAGATTTTATTTGGCCACTTTGAAAATTTTTAGTTTGGTAGATTATGAGATCGAGCTTAGTATATAATTCAATTTATAATTTACGTGGACTTTGTTAGTAAAGTTATAGCAATGCGTTTCTGTCTGATGCTTTAGCTATCATGTTTTTATGCAGTTGTCATAGAAATTGAAATACGAGTAGTATCGAATTTGATATTGGAAGGAGGTTTTTTGACCCTGAAATCATTTGTTTGTAACTGATTGAACGTCAAATCCGTATTATTGCAAGGAATCAGATGTCATTGTTTCATCATAGGGCTTTTTTTACAATGAGTTTACGATAATATTATTGGAGAATTGCTATTTTGCATCGAAAATGTGTTTTTATGACTTCTGAGAAATGAGTTGAAGTGACTTTTATTCGAAGCCTTTGAGAACTAATCTTAAGCTAGACATGTTTTTTTTTTACATTTTTGTGTTGATTTGCCAGTAATGGAATGTCATATTGACTTAAAAATCTATGCGTTTTTAGTGTGAAGAAATGGTTGCAGTTGCTAAGACAGGACAAGTTGTTCCTGAGTCCGTATTGAAGAAGCAAAAGAGAAGCGAGAAGTGGGCTTTGGCAAAGAAGCAAGAGTCTGAACTCTTGAAGAAGAAGAATGTTGTTGACAGAAAGTTGATTTTATTTATATTAAATCAAATAGTTTGTTGTAAATGGACTAGGTTCATATGGTGAAGTGTGTTTCATATGATGAATATGTGTGTTTCATATGGTGAATCTATGTGTTTCATATGGTGAATCTGTATGTTTCATCCGAAGAAATCGTATATTTCATTGTTTCATCTGATGAATTGTGTGTATCATATGGTGAATCAGTGTGTTTCATCAGGTTAATCCAAAACATATGGAAAATCAATGTGTTTCATCAGCTGAATTGTGTGTTGAAAATCATTGTTTCATCTGATGAATTGTGTGTTTTATATAGTAATCAGTGTGTTTCATCAGGTTAATCCAAAACATATGAAAAATCAATGTGTTTCACCAGGTGAATTGTGTGTTTCATCTGAATAATGAACTTGTATGTTTCATATGGTGAATCTTGTTACAAAAATGACGATTATGCCTTTTTTAGTTAAAAAACAGCTTTCAATTAAAACCATAGGATCAAAACAAAATTAAGGCTTAGATCGGTCCTCGCGGTTCTTAACCTTTTTGTGGTTCTCATTTGATTACCGTTATATATATATATATATATATATATGATACAAATCAAATGCAAACTTACATTTGTTGCACCCCCTTACAAACCGGTGTGCATATATGCATAATCTGAGATGCATATATGCATTATCCTATATGAATGTATGTCAATTATATGTATATTCTTCCACATATGCATATACATATGTATATGCACATTGTGCACATATGCACACTGGTTTGTAAGGGGGTGCAACAAATGCAAGGTTTGCATTTTATGGAGGCTCTCTCTCCCTCTCTCTCTCTCTCTCTATCTATCTATCTATCTATATATATATATATATATAATTTGATTTGTCTGATTCTAGTAGTGTAGCAAAGTAACTAGTCCAACTTAAAAAAACAACGCATATTTGAATTCCTTGTCTCGACTTGATATGAGAGAGACTATCGATTTGACTCGATAAACATATAAAATAATCAAACTTTACAATTATTTTCCATCTATAAATGCATTGAACCTACAAGTCAACTAGATATATAATGCATATTTCCGATCCGACTTATCACATGATCATGTATACAATGAATTAAATGTTGGGAAATTAATTAAAATACCCAAAGTTTGACTTTGACTTACCAAAATACCCATTTTCTAAATCATTTTACCAAAATACCCATTTTCCGCGATTGGGTTCGTGATCGCGGACCAGGGTCCATTTTGAAAATATTTTATCCCGCAATCGAGGGACCCGCGAATAGTCCCGCTACCACTCAAATTTCTGATTTGTAATTGAAATTTACACTTTGAACCCTATACTTATTTACTTACTTTTACTTTATACCTTTTACTTTATAATTTTAATTTTACATTTAACACATATAATCGTTTATTAACTAAAATACGTTAAAAATACGTTTTAATTTTAACAAGTTACACCATTATAATCGTCTCTTCGATACGTTCGAAATGAGCCCAATATTAAATATTTTTTTATTTGTTTATTTTAATATATATCATATATACTACATAAAAATATTTTTTATATTTAAAATTCATATTCTTATAGTTAATTATTTAATTTATGGTACTCTTATAGTTAAAATACGTTTTATTTATTTTATTATCGATGGTTCAAGTGTAAGTATTAAAAATTGGCGGAGACTTTGTGATGGACATACATCGATCTTTTTGTGCATACTCTGTAACTGCAGATACTTCAGCTCCAAACACACATGAATCATCATTCGCCAAATACCCATTTTCACAATTCTTAAATGAGTCCAGGTATACCAACTTGTCAAAACCTCATTTCATATTCTTCTCGTGAAACCTTGTCTTATTGCCATTCACGATATCTATAAACACATACAAATAATAATAATTTAAAACGATTTAATGAATTAGTTAATATATGATTATTATGTTAATGCGATAGGAGTGTAAAACAAAATTGAAAAAAATAAGAGATGTACCATAAATTAAATAATTAGCTATAAGGGTATGAATTGTAAATATTAAAAAAAATTATGTAGTATATATGATATATATTAAAATAAATAAGTCCAAAAATATTCAATATTGAGCTCATTTCGAAGGTATCGAAGAGACGAGTACAATGGTGTAACTTGTTAAAATTAAAACGTATTTTTTAACGTATTTTAGTTAATAAACGATTATATGTGTTAAATGTAAAATTAAAATTAGGAAAGTAAATGGTATAAAGTAAAGTAAGTAAATAAGTATAGGGGTTGAAAGTGTAAATATCAATTACAAATCACAAATTTGAGTGGTAGCGGGACTATTCGCGGGACACTCCCTCGATCGCGGGATAAAATATTTTTAAAATGGACCCTGGTCTGCGATCGCGAACCCAATTGCGGAAAAATAGGTATTTTGATAAAATGATTTAGAAAATGGGTATTTTGGTAAGTCAAAGTCAACCTTTAGGTATTTTAATTAAATTCCCTTAAATGTTTGTTTAGAAATGCAACATATTCTTCTAGAAATATTTGTTTAATTATGTTGATTAATTAATAATTATTTGTTCAATTACTAAAAATATTGATTTTTTCTTAGATTTTTAGCATTGATTAGAATTTAGTGTATTTTCGACCATCCACTATGTTAATACCAAATCAGTTACAAAAACCGGTTCAAAGTATATTTATAGATACTAACGTTTCCCTCTTCCTCCCTCTTCCTGTTTCTCCTTTGAAACCACCTCGTCCCTCACGTTTCTCCCACCACCCTTCAATTCAAATCGAAGGAGCCTTCAAATAAAATGAACTAGAAGGAACCTTCAACGGCAGTTCAACAAACTCGAAGAAGCTAGAATAATGTGTGCGGATTCTATAGCAACCCATCAACAACCGGTTCAAAGCATATGCATAAAGAAAACTAGGGTTTTGATTTGATTTACAAAAACCTAGATTAAGAAATGGATTTGTATAAACTTTTTGTGGTTTTGATTTTATTTTTAACTTTATAGAGTTGATGTAGAGTTTTGATTTTTTATGTCTCACAATTTCATGAATGAATTTATATGACATCTGTTAGAAAAAATTTATCGTGCCAAATGACGAGAAGCTCACAAATAATTTCTAAGGTCCCAAAACGAGTAGAAATCCAAGTGCACAATAAACTGTAACACCCTCAAATTTGGAACGAGCAACTAACTTTAAAATTCAATAAAATAACCAAAATAGATAAATCTTTTCTACAATTCCTTCATCAAAATACCTCGGAATTAAAACATCACAATTTCTACAGTTAATAACTTAAAACGGGCGTCACTTAACACAACACAAGTTGCTAGTCCAAACAAATGCGGAATACTTCACTAATCAAGTCACCTCTCGTGCACTCTACTAGCACTCGCCACTTCACAATGTAGCTAGAGCTACCCCAACCTGAGCCTGTTGCACATGCCGACAAATAAAAAGGGTTAGGCTTACGTCTAGTGAGTTCAAGCATTTTATCATGACTATATAAAATCATAAATCGGAAATTAGTAGCTTTAGTCATGATTCAATAAATCTTTAATGAAAGTTTGCGACAAAGGTTATCATTTCCAAAGAGTTCCCAAATATGACATAAATGACTCATTTTCCAACGCACCCAAAATCCATGGGAATCCTCCCCAAAAGTGTAAAGCGTTTTCCAAAAATGAGTTACGAATCCCAACCCACTCAAATACGTTCGTAAATCTAGTTTTAGGCAAAACCTTCAAATACGATTGACAATACATACTCAACCCGTGAGACATGGAAACCATCCATTTACATATAATCTTTCATTGGAAACATAATACGAAGCAAAACTTACGCAAACGTAAGATGTATTAAAATCCAAATACCATAAAATAAAACTCCAGCAGTTAAAATATCCAATAAGAATGTAACATAAATCCGCCCATCAGTCATGGAAAACAATCCATATGCTTGTAATATAACCTCAACAATGTGAATAGATAAAATACCCGAAATCAACACCCTTCGGTGACGGGGGAGACCCGATCTCATCGAGTGTGGCAAACACATAAATTAAACCACGATTAAATAAATGTAGGTAAGCTTCTTGGATGTGGAAAACGGATGACATCAACCATACTAGGTCTTTAGTCAATCCTTGGCATCAATCATACTAGATCTTTAGCCCATCTTAGACATCAACCATACTAGGTCTTTAGTCCATCTCAGACATCAACCATACTAGGTCTTTAGTCCGTCTTTGGCATCAACCATACTAGGTCTTTAGCCCCTCTTAGACATCAACCATACTAGGTCTTTAGTCCAAGCCCTCAAGTTCAACCATACTAGGTCTTTACCTTGGAAAACCCACCATCCAAAACAAGCTTACTTAACTTAAAAATTCATACATGACCTCAAAAGAATAACTAATGCATTCAAATCATGTAAACTCCAAAAATGATGCAATTCATGCAACTCAAACCCCAAGCCCACGTCGAGCTTATAAAAAATCGTGCGAATGCCCTCGAGACTCAACCGCGTCCAAAACCGAGCCCTCTACTCAAAAGATCTAATGATCATTTATCAATATCAGTTCATGCAAATGAAATGCATCTAACTCACATCATGCAACACATGCTCCGAGGCATGATAATCTCACAACCCCTTCATTTCCACCTTTCCAATGAAGTCAAATCATATATGCATCTATATGTACACGTATATGCAACTCTTTTATTACTTGACAATGCATATAACTCACTAAGGTTCATTAGTCCCAAAGGTACTAAGAATAAATCATCAAACGGTCTTCACACATAAGACCAACACTTAAACCGACACGTATTCGAATAAAATGCAATTAAGCATATAACACATCCAAGACTCCATCTCGAGTCACTAAAACCGGCAAACACTCAAAAGACTCATTTGAGTATAAATCAAGCCTTTAAGGCCAAAATAAATGTTTGGTTAAATACGTGTCACTCACACGGTTACGTAAACCCAAATGCATCGTTACCCAAAATCTTTATCTTTTAATTCCTCAATAGGCCATCAGCCCCAAAATAAAGGTTTACAACTCTTAAAACATTCACATGGTAGGATTGACCAAAATCCTCAACTCACACGTTCACACTTTAAAATGTGCCACATCATAGTTATCACATAATCACAAAACACTAAAAGTGTATTTTGACCAAATAACCTTCACTTATGCAATAAATTAACAAAACCTCTTTCACTCGTGATTTATTCATCAATCACTCAAAATCCCCAAATGTGGGTGTTTTTACAAGATTTGTAAAGTTCAATACTTTGATTAAATCAAAACCCACTAATTAACTCAACAAGTGATAATTTCATATAAAGCACACAAATACTTTAAAAGAAACATTTTGGCATGTACAAAGTTTTCACAAAGCAACTTGAACTCACCTTGCTAGATTTAGGCTAAATCTAGATTTTTTCCCAAACGTAAGCTCCCTTGAAGAACTTGAATCCTCAAGCCCAAAACTTCCAAAAACCTAGATCCACAAGTTTCCAACCATAAATAATCATCCCCAAACACTTATATATGTTTCCCCTAACATAAAACATCCAAAAATCACCAAAACCCTAACTTCTTAGATGAAGAAAAGTGAGAAGTTTACCTCAACCACCACCAAATACTCTTGGATCATTCATCATACTTCAAAACTCTTTCTAGATCCTTGAAGAGCTCTCAAAAGCGAAACCATAGCAACTTGAATCATTAAAATCGGAGTTGGGATGCAAAAGTTATGAAGGTTTGAAATATGAGGCTGAAATTCGCGTCTTAATACACCAGACCATTCCCGCGGTTTGTCCCGCGACTTTGAAGTCGCGTAGAAAGCCGCGCGGCTCCCTGTTGGGTCGGTTGGTAGGGTACTGTTTCGTCCGTAACTTCTTCGTTATAGCTCCGTTTTCGCTCCGGAAAGAACCATTGGACTCGTATTCGAAATCTCCATCCAACAAGACCATAAAATCTAGGATTTAACCCCAAAACTTATTTTTCATATTTTTCTTAAAGATCGGTTCCACACTGATTCGACATTGGACCTATCTGGAAATTACAGGTGTTACATAAACCCAACAACAAATGCAGATAACAATAAGCTAGATGTTACACAATAATTCTGTAATGTAGAAAATTAAACCCACACAAAATATATATGTATATATATAGATAAAAACGATGGAAACGTTAGTATCTATAAATATATATATAGCAAGATATATATATATAAGCGTATATATCGACGATATATATATATATATATATATATATATATAGGGGTGGTATCGGGTACAAACCAACTAGTTTGTACAAACCCGTACAAACTCAATCTACCTTCATGAATTTGCAATTTTTTTAATTTGGCTTCATGAATATAAAATTTGGCTTCATGAATATATAATTTGGCCCCATAACTTCTTTTTTATTTATTTATAAGGGTATTTTAGGGCTCAACCGAAAAATATAGATTCATGAAGCCAAATTATATATTCATGAAGCCAAATTTTATATTCATGAAGCCAAAATATAGATTCATGAAGCCAAATTAAAAAAATTGCAAATTCATGAAGGTAGATTGAGTTTGTACGGGTTTGTACAAACTAGTTGGTTTGTATTTGATACCCAACCTATATATATATATATAGGGGGCCATTCAAGGGAGAACTAGTTATTTTGTGGTAACTGTAAGAACCAATATGAGCCACATATTAAGCTATAAATTAGAAAATTATTAATTTTGGTATTTTTGACTTAATAATTTAATTAAGGGGCATTTTAGGTATCATAAAATTCTCCTCTCTCCTCTCTCCCCTCTCATCTCTCCTCTCTCCGGCGAACACCAACTATGAACTTCTGTGATACATATTGTGATAGCCATTGTAAAGCAACAAAATAAAGAGGATGCACACTGTGATACCCATTGTAAATCAACAAAATAAAGAGGATGCACACTGTGATACCCATTGTAAATCAACAAAATAAAGAGTGATACCCATTGTAAATCAACAAAATAAAGAGGATGCACAGTGTGATACCCATTGTAAATCAACAAAATAAAGAGTGATACCCATCAAAATAAAGAGTGATACCCATCATAAATCAATGTGATACCAATGTGATACCAATGTGATACGTGATACAAACTATGATTCAAATTAATACCATGGTGATGCCAACTGTGATACCAGTGTGATACAAATTGTAATACCACTGTGATACCAAAAGGAGTTACAGAAAAAGGATGGGTTGTGTGAGAAAAACAAAACGAATCGAATTTTATATGCAAATGCAACATTCTAATATCTCGTTCAGACGGTGATAATCTGCAGAGATGGAGAGAAATCGAGAAGGGTTTGAAAAGACAGCAGCTGCCGGTGGTTGGTGGGGTCGAACCACAGTGGTTCTCGATGGTTGGTCGCTGCAGTCGACGGTGGAGGATGATGGTGGGTGGTAGGCGGCTGGTGACGACGAGGATGAGAGAGAGAGAGTGGCGGTTCCGGGTGGTTTTCGAGATGGAAATCGAAAAGGGGACGAGAAGATGTGAGAGCGCCGGCGTCCGTTGTGGTCGTCGGCGGTAGAGGAGAAGATGGTCGTACGAGAGAGAAGATAAAAGCAGAAGTCGCCGGCAAGCTCAAACGAGGGAGAAGAGAGTGGCGGTGGTCGACGGTTCTGATCGAGAAGGAGGCGAAGAGAACATCGGCGGCGACTGGTGGTACTGGTGGTGGCGGCTGGTAGTTCGAACGAGAGAGAAAAGAGAAGGGAGTGGGGTCATGGTGAAAAACAATTTAGGGTTTACTTGTTATGGTAAAGAGAGAGAGAGAGAGAGAGAAGAAAGACGTGATATACTATATGTATTAATTTAATTAGTTAAAATATAATTTACTATAATACCCTTTTATGTTTATTTAAAATTTATATTTATTATTTAAAATGAGTGGCTAATATTGGTTTTTACAGTTACCACAAACTAATTAGTTCTTATTTGATTAGGCCCCAATATATATATATATAGGGCAAGATCACAACCAATAACACAAGGATTTAACGTGGTTCCACTATCATTGTGATAGTGTACGTCCTCCAAAGAGACAGAGAGAAAGCAAGTGTTTATTACCAACCAAGGAGATTACAAGTGCTTAACAAGGATCTTAAGATCCACGATCAACAAACGAAGCTTCACGAACACCACCGGATATTATAGACACTCTCGACCTCACACACACTAAGTATATCGAATTATACTAGGGAGAGTATTTGTGGGTGTTCTAACGAATGGAAGCTAGCTAAACCGTATGTGTTTTGTGTGTTTGAAATGAAGAGGCCAAGGGATGTATTTATAGGGAGTAAGAATAAGGGTCATATGGTAATTTTCATATTAACTCAATAATCACATGTAGCATCAAAAGGAAAATATAATTTAATTTAATTGTATAACAACATCTTGTTCATCTCAGATTTGCAGTTTTTATTTGGATTTGGATTTGGATTTGGATTTGGATTAAAGTTATTATATTGTGTAAATCTAATTTGTAAAGATCAATATGAATTATGTTGTTCATGTTCATCTACATCAATCCAAGTTGGGTTGGTGTAATGGTGGTGGGTTGTGATGAATGGTGTGAGTGGTAAATGGTCATCGGAAGATGGATAAAAACTAAAAACAATGAATTGTCTCATACCTGAGTGGAACACGAGAACATTTTTAATAAATTAGAGTAAATTACGTATTTAGTTCTTCTGATTTATGTTTTTTAAGGGTCTGGATCCTAACTTTGAAATATCTTTGGATTGTGTCCTCGTGGTTTGCATTTTATAACGCCTTGGGTCCTTAAAACCAACTCCGTTTGATTTCTCTCTATTAAAGTGCCCATGGGCACGGCACACGATGGGTATTTTTGTCCTTTCAATTATTTACACATTTTTAACCCTTATCCCTTCCCTTCTCCATCGTTTATCAGCCATCGCCTTCTTCCTTCTCCATCGCATCTGAAAACTTCATCGCACCTGAAAACCAATCAATGGCTCCTCCAAGATACGTTTGCGGCTCAATAACAACCACACGAACATCGTGGACTGCCATAAATCCAGGACGCCGATTCTACACTTGTTCAAACATGGTTATCATTTTGTGTTTTTGCCCTAATTTTCTTTAGTGGTTTTGCCTTAATTTTTTACTTTTTGGTAGGAACGAAGATGTGAATTCATTAGATGGTTTCACCCGCCAATGTGTTCTCAATCAATGGAGATTATACCATGGTTATTAAGCTCGAAGAATTACCTTGAAGCAAAAATTACAAATCTTGAACATTAAGCCCATAGATGGAAGCTTTTGTTGCTTATAAACTGAGTGTTTATTGTAATTTATTTCTTAAATTAGGTTAGGAACATGTAGGGGTGTTCGCTGTCCGGTTTGGGCGGTTTAACCCCTCAAACCACAAACCAAACCATAAGTGGTGGTTTGGTAAATTTTCAAACCGAGCGGTTTGACATCAAGTGCCCAGACCGGTCAAACCGGACCGCGGTTTAGGCGGTTTGTCCGACCGATTTAGGCGGTTTAGGCCTTTTATGGGCTTTAAAACTTAAATTAAAAAAACATATATAGTTTGGAATTTTAAAGCTTCATTGCTTGAGTCCAACAAAAACACAGATTATACAAATTACAAGTTACAGTTAACAATTAAGAGTTTAACACAATTAACCGATAAACACATATTACATAGACCCACATTTTTGCCAAACAATAACTTTAATGGAAATATTATTATATTAACAATCAAGTCACAACAAACTTCTTGCCGCATCGTTTCACTTAGAAGCAGTATTGCAAAAACCAACACTTCTAACAAGAAAATGCATGATGTAGAAGAAGCAAGGCATTTTGAGGTTTTTTATTTTGATTTTGAGTTTTGACTTATGGTTTTTTTATGTGTGGGCTGGGATAATTGGTCCTACATATTAAAAGTTGGGCTAGAGTTACATATATATAAAAAATAAAAAAAAAATATATATATATATATATAGTTGGCGGTCGGGTTGGTCCAAACAGCCTAAAAAAACTCCAGACCGTAGACCGGACCAGACCACCCGGTTTGGCAATATTTCAAACCAGACCAGACCGCTAGACTGCTGAAACCGCCAAAAACGGTCCGGTTTGACTTGTTTCGACCGGTTTGAGCGGTCCAACGGTTTTTCTGAACACCCTTAGGAACATGTTGTATGAAACTTGTGGATCTTTAACTATGTTTGTATGATCCTGTTTTGTTTTGTTATAATATTTGTTGTCAATAAAAATGATGCCACTTTTGATGGGCCTTTTTTACTATCATTGTTTATGTATTATTAAGGTGTCCAACAACACAACCATACAACAACAGAAATGAATAGCAAGAATAATTTAGTTCTAGAAAATACCATCCATTCATATTAGACCAAGTTCATCCAAAAAAACAAAATACATCTCACAAAGTTTTGTACACCAATCCAAATACAAAAAAAAACAATCTGAGTAAGGTTTATGTACAACCATTTATCAACTTATTGTGGAACCATCCCCAAAAAATATATATTAAGCAATTTACTTGCACTAATATATGGTGCTTGTTCTTTGTAGGTACGTTTGTTGTGCCCTTCTTGGTTACAATTCACACATTTGACTGTTTTTCCAACCCATTCCAACTTTTTTCCCTCTACGATCTCTGTACAAGGTTTCACTCTCTTCTTCTTTGGACGCCCAACTTCTTTGTGATGTATTAGTGATATTAGCTTAGTTGGACAATTAGACTTTGACCACGTCTTTGGTCCATTAATTGGATCAAGATGAAATGAATACATCCATGTGTCCAACCAATATATTTCATCAACCCAAACTTCCGGAATGCCCACATCTGCCCCATTACTAGCCATATTCCAAATTGTAGCCACGTCATGTTTGCATCGAATACCAATCAGTTCTCATCTCTTACAAGAGCAGAATTTTTCCATAATGTCAACCACACAATTGTCTGACCAGGGAACATTCACCTGATATTTACAACCTCCATTCCAGATGGCTTTGTATTTGATAGCTTCTTTTTTTGATAGATTCTAACATCTTGGTTGCAGTTGGAGTCAATGGCCTATTAACTTTCTGAATAACCTTGCATTTCATATCCTCTTCATTACATACTCTCTAATGTACTACAAAGTTCTTATTATTGGCATATCCCTCCCTTCTATTAATGTACTTCAAAGTTGTGATTATTGGCTTATCCCTCCTTCTATCAAAATCATTCCATTCTAGTAGCACCTATTTTGGTTTTTCTGAGACTTTCTTTTTCCTCCTATTTAACTCGGGTGGTACTTCATCCGGGAGTTGTTCTATAACCACATTACTTACACCGGGGTTAAGTTCATAAGTATTTAACCTACTCATCCAATGTTCCGTGTATATCTTAAGTACCTTGCATTGAGGCAGAAATTTAAACATTTCCAGAACGTCCAAGCCACTACCCAAAGCATGAAGACCACCATCTAAGTCCTTTCCAAGAACTAAGAAATGATAATAAGTTGGTCGAGGAGTTTTATACCCTATTTCAGACATCATATCTTCAATCTCAAGAACTATAAAACGTGTTTGTATCAACTAACTCGAGGTAATGAGTTTTACCTCTTAGGTACTGTCTAACAGGGAATTTTGTGAATCTCCTTCCATGGTGTATCTTCAAAGCTACAAGTGTTATATATATATATATATATATAGAGGGCAAATCAAATGCAAACCTTGCATTTGTTGCATCCCTTACAAACCAATCATAACCTTTCATTTTTTCATCTAATGGTCTAGATTAATAAGGGTATGAATTGTAATCATCTTATTTATGGTTACCAAAATTGAAAAATAAAAAAACACGTGAAGGGCAAAGTTGGAACAAAAATTGGAATTTCAAATTGACTTCCTATGCAATCCCTAATATCTCTAGATGACAGCCTGGATGAATATCTCAGCCACCATTTCCTCATCCTCTTCCCCCATCGCCACCATCCCTCCTCCTCTTCCCCCGTCGCCACCATCCCTCCTCCTACTCGCTGTTTCTCCGGCTTCCTTATCTGAAAACTCTGGTTTAGATTCAGATCTAGATCCTGTAACGGCGTCATGCTTGATTACTGCGGCTCATTGCTTCGCCGGCGTTTCGGTACCTTAGATCGCGAAAGCGTAATCGGATCCTGAATCTGAAACATGTCGGTGCACGTTACATCGGTTTCCGATGTATCACGGAGTTCCGGCGTTGATAGATGTCCGTTCAGAAGCTCCGGATTCGGTCGTAACATTCCGCCTCGAAGGATCGTCTCAACTGACGCCTGACATACGTGCCGTTTTTGGTAGGTAAGCATACGCAATTTTTTCGTATATGCAGTTGTACTACCGTTTTAATAATGGTTGCATATATGCAAATGTTCTACCGTTTGATGGTTGCATATATGCAACTGTTCTACCGTTTGATGGTTGCATATATGCAATGTTCTACCGTTTTGATGGTTGCATATATGCAAATAGCTGCATGTATGCAAATGTTCCACAGTTTTGATTGTTGCATATATGCAAATAGGTGCATATATGCAAATGTTCTACGGTTTTGATGGTTGCACATATCTAATGATTATCTATTAATTATTGCATATATGATACAGGTTGGGGTTTGCTGGGTGTTCACATGGAGTTGGTGGAGGATGGAGAGAGAAGAGGTGGTGGCGGTCGGAGATGGTGGTGGCCGGCGGTGGCGACGACGGCCGGCGACGGCGGCGGCTGCAGAGATAAGAGAGAAGAGAAATTAGATGTTAGGCAAAAATTTAGGAAATGATTTGATTAGTTCAATCAGTTACAATCTTATCCAAAAATAACCAAAAATCTGTATTTGTCGATTTACTATATTAACCCTGAATAATATTTTTTATTTTAATAAAATACTAAATGACATGGACATATCAATGGTTGAGATGGGTTTGTAAAGGGGTGCAATAAATGCAAGGTTTGCATTTTACGGAACCTATATATATATATATATATATATATAGTTCCCAGTGTTCAAAAAAACGCGCCTTGGCACGATATGGCGCAAGACGAAATGACCCATAGCGTTTCTGTAAGGCGTGACTCACGCCATGGCGCCTTGAGGCATGCCACATCGCGTGTTTTTTTCAAAAGAACCAACTTTTTTCGAAAAAGATAATTTTATTTTATTTGTTTTTTACACTTTTAACTTTAGATTTTATACTTTCATAGATTTATCTAATCACATCACTCTCAGTTACCCGAATTCATAAACGTTATGAACTAACGATAAAACAAAATTATAAAATTACCTTACTAAGTTATATTTTTAAAATTTTAATCAAAACACTATTTTTGTAATAATAGTTTATATGATTTTTCTTCTTTTAATATGAATGTACATTTTTTAATATCATTATATGATTAGATAATATATAGAAAACATATGTGTGTGTGTATATATATGGCATATAAATTTGTCGCCTTATGTCACGTCTTGAAAAACACCGCGTCCTCGTCATGGCGTGTAAGGCTTGAGGCTAGACCTCGCGCCACGGCACGCCTCACGCTATTTTGAACCTTGATAATTCCAAAAACACTCATCAACATCATTTGAAATTTACAACAACCATCAAAACCATTACTTGATAACAAAAACTTACCATTAACATCACGAAATTCCATTTCATCATAGTGGCTTCGAACCTGCCACGGTGTGCGTACCATCTCAAAGAACCCTGGAAAAAAACACCAACATTAACGTCAGCGTATTGGAGGGAAGAGTAGACTAAAGGTGTTAGGTTTTCTGGATTCATACGTTGTTCGATCGAGGGTTTCGACTGAGAAGGAAGAAGACGAGGGAAAGGAAAGGGTTTTTGTTTTGAAGTCTGATGGGTTTAAGGGGTAAAAGGTGTTAATAACTGAAATGACAAAAACAACCATCGTGTGTCGTGCACATGAGCACTTAAACAGAGAGAAATCAAACGGAGTTAGTTTTAGGGACCCAATGCGTTATAAAATGCAACCCACGATGATACATTCTATAAATATTTTAATGTAAGAACCCAGCCTATTAAAACACACAAACCACAAGGACCAAATATATAATTTACCTAATAGATTATTTAGAAGAAACCTAAAGTGGATAATTATAATAATAGAAAACTTTCTTAAAAAAACTGTATTAACTCATCTGGTAAATTACATTTTTCGTCCCTGTGGTTTGCTAAAAATTTCGGATTTACTTACTGTGGTTTTAAAATTTCGGTTTTCGTCCTTATGGTTTGCAATTCATTTCTATTTTCGTCTTTGAGACCAAAATACTACTAGTAAATATGAAGGACTATAATAGAAATGAATTGTAAAGTATAGGAATGAAAATAGAAATAAAATTTAAATCATAAGGATGAAAAATGTTATGAATTATAAATCATAGGGATGAAAATCACAATTTTAAAATTACTCTCATTAAAATTATAACCCTTATTATATTATAAAAATATTTTGAAAATATAAACGTTGCTCAACGGCTCTTTGTTTATATTTTTTTTTTCAATTTAATCACACTATATATATTAATCCAAACTTCTTATTTTTTTCACACCAAAATCTCTCAAATTCTCTCAAATTCAATACCTTCTTTCATTTATCTAAAATTTCATCATGAATCCAAACAAAACACCTACATTCCATCGTAAGCGATCGGATACACCGAAACCGCAACAAGACCCGGAGCTTGGTTTCCAAGCGTTTTCACAACAAGGTTATCATCCGCAACCGCAACAAGACCCGGAGCTTGGTTTCCAAGCGTTTTCACAACAAGGTTATCATCCGCAACAATTTCCCCAACAATTTCCGCCACAAATCCCGGGTTCCCCAACCCGATTCATCCCGATACATTTTATTTTTTTTTAATTTTTTTTATAAAATTTTGAAAATATAAACGTTGCTCAACGGCTCTTTGTTTATATTTTTTTTTTCAATTTAATCACACTATATATATTAATCCAAACTTCTTATTTTTTCACACCAAAATCTCTCAAATTCTCTCAAATTCAATACCTTCTTTCATTTATCTAAAATTTCATCATGAATCCAAACAAAACACCTACATCCCATCGTAAGCGATCGGATACACCGCAACCGCAACAAGACCCGGAGCTTGGTTTCCAAGCGTTTTCACAACAAGGTTATCATCCGCAACCGCAACAAGACCCGGAGCTTGGTTTCCAAGCGTTTTCACAACAAGGTTATCATCCGCAACAATTTCCGTAACAATTTTTGCAACAATTTCCCCAACAATTTCCGCCACAAATTCCGTACCAATTTACACGTCCTGGTTTGATTCAACAAGGTTTTACTCCGGCCAACTACCATCTTCCTTCACCCGCAATCGATCTCGACGACGACATTGTTCCGGAAACCCAACATTCTATCCCGGAACCATCAAACCCGACACCAACGAGAAAAAGAAAAAACAAAAAATATGAAAATAGAGCCGCCAAACAGATGTGGAGTAAAGACGAGGAACTCGCGTTAGTGTCGGCGTGGGTTGACGTTTCGGAGGACCCCGTTGTCGGTAACGCACTAACCGGTGGTAATATTTTTATTGTTATTATTATTATTATTGTTATTATTATTATTATTAATATTATTATTATTCTTGTTAATATTTTTATACTTGAATTTACATAAATGTAGACAGTTTTTGGACCCGAATCGGGCAAGTGTTCTATAATTTTATGGGTCGCGGAAATTATCGATCACTTCATCAACTCAACACCAAGTTCAACGACCTCAATAAAAAAAATAGTTTTGGCGGCATCTACCACAACTTGGTCAATAATAGATCAAGCGGAATGAGTGAGGCCGACATTTCACGAACGGCACACGAACGGTACCGAGCGGAACTTGGGGTTGCTTTCACTCACGAACAAGCTTGGGAAGTCCTCAAAAAATGTCCAAAATGGGGAACCGTTCCAACGATGACGACAACTTCATCGCGGGGTTCAAAACGTACCAAACCTTCCGATGATGACGATGAAGACGTCAACGAGGTCGAGGTCGAGCAAATTCAACGACCTATCGGGAGAAATAAGGCAAAAAAACGTCGAGTAATACGACCGAGTCGAATTCGGGCGAAAATGTTTCAAAACTCTTGACGACCATAAACTCGTTCAACGAGCGTCTTGATGGTACGATGGAGTATAAAAGGAAAAAACTCGACCTCGAACGAGAGAAGTTGGCACTCGAATGACAAAAATGCTTTAAAGAAGACTTCGAGTTCTACATATCCCCGCATGATCACCTTTCGGGAGAAGTTTTGAGGGCTACTTTAGCGAGAAAAAAAATTATTAAAATTTTTCATGATTTTTAGCGTTTTATATTTTGTAATTTTTATTTTTTTAGCGTTTTGAATTTTGTAATTTTTATTTTTAATGAATGATATGAATTTTTATTTTTATTATTTATCTTATTTTTATTTATTAAAAAATATATAAATATTTTTATTTTGTTAAATAATTAAATGTATAAATAAAAGAATTAAAAAAATGTGGTGACAAGAGGGTTTGAGGGTATGGGTACTCCACTTTAGGGTAAGGAGAGGGTAAGGAGAAAAGCTGATGTGGCGCTGAGGTGGCAAGAGGGTTTGAGGGTATGGGTACGGATGGCCTAAGAGGTAAATCTTGTTTGGAAAAAAAATGTCTGTCTCTTAATGATTCTAAAACCCTCTGAATGATTTAGCATCCTGGGTCTTCCTTAACAATTGTCAAACAATCATATTTCATTTTGCACTATATCATAAAAGCCTCTTAATCATTCTGACCACTTAATCATTCTGCATTAAACCATTCAGTAAGACCATCCGTACCCGTTTGCAAAAAGCCCAAAAGCCCACAGCGCCACATCAGCGCCACATCAGCTTTTCTATAAACACACTCCAAACCCAAAAGTGGAGTACCCGTTTGCAAAAAGCCCAAAAGCCCTAAATGCCACCTCAATTTTTTTATTCTTTTATTTATACATTTAATTATTTAACAAAATAAAAATATTTATATATTTTTTAATAAATAAAAATAAGATAAATAATAAAAATTAAAATTCATATCATTCATTAAAAAATTAAAAACTACAAAATAAAATTAAAAATTACAAAATAAATTTAAAAATCTACTCGCCGTTGGGGAACTTGGATACGCCAAATATGGTCGACCAAATCCGACCGAAGGTTATTATGAGTCTCCCGGTTTTTGACTTCTCGAACATTTACCGCGCGTTGTGCCTCACTGATTTGGCTTACTTCATCATCCATGAAAAAGTCGTTTTCCACGTCACCACAAATAGCATGGCCTTCGTCTTCGAGTATCATAATGTGTAATATGACACAAGCGTACATAATTGTGGCCAATCTTGTCGGATGCCATCCGCGTGCCGGGTTATGAAGTATATGCCAACGTTGTTTAAGAACGCCAAAAGCTCGTTCAACATCTTTACGTGCCGCTTCTTGCGCGGACTTGAACTTTTGTCGTTTGGGGTCATGTGGGCACGTAAATGATTTTACGAAAGTAGCCCATTCCGGATATATCCCATCCGTTAGATAATATATGTGCTTGTAGGTGACTCCATTGACCTCAAAAGGGCACTCGGGTGCTTTTCCATCATATACATCGTTGAAGATGGGTGACTGATTCAGAACATTAATGTCGTTGTTGGAACCGGCAACACCAAAGAATGCGTGCCAGATCCATAAATCTTGAGAGCCAACTGCTTCTAACATGATTGTCGGGTGCTCATGATCACCTCTCATGAATTGAACTTGCCATGCTACCGGACAATTTGCCCACGCCCAATGAGTACAGTCTAAGCTTCCGAGCATGCCGGGAAATCCGTGTTTAGCTTCATGTGCGGCGTACAACTTTTGAATATCAATAAAAGTAGGCTTGCGTAAATATTTTTGACCATACAGTTCAGTAATACCTGTACAGAATTTGTGCAGACAATCTCGTGACGTTTTCTCTCCTATACGGATGCACTCGTCAAGTGAGTCAGCAGCTATTCCATACGTCAGTTGCCGAATAGCGGAAGTACGCTTTTGTAGCGGAGAAAAACCTTGTTGATGAGCGACGTCCAACCGAAATGTAAAATATGGATATTTTCCTTGTAAATGTTCAACTATTTGTTCGAATAGTTGCCTCCTCATCCTGAACCGCCGCCTAAACATATCCGGTGTATAAACCGGGTTGTTGCCAAAGTAGTCCCGTATAAGCCGCTGGTTTGCATCTACTCGACCTCTTTCTATGTTTGCGGCCCTCTCTCTTCTTGAAGATGAAGCGGTGCTACCATAAATTAATTGTGCAGTCTCTTGAACCAAGCCTACAAAAACTTCCCTTTGTAGATTCAAGAACTCGTCGGTGTCTATGGATGATGCTGATGCGGTCGATGAACCGGGTTGTGGCGAATCCATATTGAGAGAGTTTGAGAGAGTTTGAGAGAATTTGAGAGAGTTTGAGAGAATTTGAGAGAGTTTGAGAGGTGTGAAAAATATAAGGGTTGAGGGTTAATATATATAGTGTGATTAAATTGAAAAAAAATTTAAAAAACCCAAAATAGCCGTTTCCAAACCGTTGGAATTCAAAATTTTGAACAAAAAATTAAAAAAAAAAAATAAATGGGAAAGCTCGAGCGGGTTTGGGAACCCGAGTGGGGAAGCCCGCACCCAAGCCCGGCCACCCCGTATCGGTTGTGCAAGAAGCCCGCAGCAAGCCCGAGCAAGAAGCCCGAGCCAAACGGGTACTCCACTTTTGGGTTTGGAGTGGGTTTATAGAAAAGCTGATGTGGCGCTGTGGACTTTTGGGCTTTTTGCAAACGGGTACGGATGGTCTAACGACCAAACAACCCCTTAATTTTCTTACATGGTAATCATCATCAAAGAGTTTTTTAAGTTTGAACTATCTTAAACAATTTTTCATACTTCATCCATTTTGGAGGTGAATTTTAAAAAATGTAGTGGAGCGGTAGAAAACCTTGTAAATCGATTAAAAATTACATTTAATTCTAACAACACTCTATTTTAGTAATTTAAAATTAACTATATTATTAAAATATCAATATATTTAATAAAATGTTATTTATTTCTCTTAAACATTTATTTAAATATCTCTTATTAGTGAGAAGTATTAAAATAAAGAAAAATTAATTGCATCTTTATCTAGCTTGTAAAATACTGCTCACACTGTCACGCATATCAATATCACAAGATATGTTTTACATTTTTTAAGCATGACTTATCAAGGCCGGCAAAAAAAGCTAGTTTACAAGCTTGCTTTTTTTTTTGTTTATGTTTATATAATCATAAGCTAGTTTTTTATACACTACTTGAAGTAGCTTTTGAGTAATTTTTTATAAATATTTTAATATTGCCTTTATTAATATTAATTATTAATATTAATATTAATTATTAATTTTATTATAAATAAATATTACTTTTTAAACTTAATTATTATTAATTAATAAAAATTAATTAATATTAACTGAAAATTATTAAATTAAATTTTAATTATATATTGATATTAATTTTTAATTATTTAGAGTTATTGTTAATCATATAAATTATTTTTATATATTTTATAATATTAATTAATATATTTTAATTATCAATTATTATTATCTTTTTAATTATTTTTTGATTATTTTTTTTTCATATTATACGTAACGGTTATTTAAAATCATAAGTTAATATACATTTTTTTTCTAAAACTTGTTTTAACAAATTCAAAATTTATTGTATATAGAGTAAATTACATATTTGGTTCGTGTGTTATAGTGGTTTTAACACCCTGGGTCTCTAAAATGAAATATCTATGGATTGCATCCTCTTGGTTTACACTTTATATCGTGTTGAGTCCTTAAAACTAACTCCGTCCAAATTTTCTCCGTTAAAGTGATCATGTGCAAGGCACATGATGGATAGTTTGGTCATTTTATGCATTTTCCTCATTTTACATGAAATAATAAAACAAAAATAAAACACCAATAAAACCTTGCCATGTGTCCCTCTTTCCTCTCCCTCCTCCCTGCATAATAAATTTTACGGCAAGATTCCGATTACCACCATCAGTATTCAAACACAAAAACTAAATCAGATTCAAACAAATACATATATTATAAATCAATTTCAAACTCAAAACCTAAAACATTTATTCAAAAACTTGAATAATTCCACTAAATTTCATATTTATATAAAAAATTTGAATCAAAACCCCGATCTGGAACCCACTTCATGTTCTTAATCTAAACCCACTTCATGTTCTTGAATCTAAACCCCGATCTCTGAATCGATACAGAGTATGAAAAAGAAATCCAACTTCATCTCAAAATCTTAATCTAAACCCACTTCTCGACTAATTATGTGTTTGTCAACGAGGCTCGATCTTTCTGGTGTAAGTCGTCCGTGTGTTCTAGACGACAAAGAAAGGGACCGACGAAGAACATAACGGGGAGGGGTACGCCGGAGGGGGGTTTGAAGGTGGTAGCCATTGTTGACAGAGGTATTCGCCGGAGACGAATGGACCCTGGAGATATTTCATGTAGTTGCAGCGATGTAGTGGTTGCAGCGATGAGGGTGGGAAGGGGAAGGGAGTTCACCGAGAAGAGGGAGAAGAAGAAGTGGGCGAAGACGAGGGACGTAGTCGCTGGCGAAGACGAAGAAGCCGGAGGAGGAGTGACGTCGATGGAGGTTGAACGCCGATGAAGATGAACGTCGGAGGGGATCTGGACTGGAGCGACGTCAATGGAGGCTGCTAGGTTTAGTCTATGTAGTTTTTATAATTTAGAGTAAATTACATGTTTGGTCCAGTGTTTTTAATTTTAATAAGAAATAAGGAAAATGCATAAAATGACCAATGTTAGGGATTAATTATGTTGAATATAAGTTAAAGGGTTTATTATGTAATTATTGTTATTTGGGCTTAAATGTTTATATGGGCCATGGGCTTGATATGTTTAGGCCCTAAGTATAAATAGCTTATTTTGTTTAGAAAATAGGTTAATCGTTACAATCGTCATTATCATTCATATCATCATATTGTAATTCTCTGAAAGCTTAATGCAATATATGGATGACCAGTTGAAATCATATTGATTGATTATATTCAATTGATTGTATGCACTAATCTGGAACTCACAGTTGGTATCAGAGCATACGGACGATTCGATTCAAAATGATTCTTAAGGTTTCTGGTAAGATTTATTGTGTTCAAGTCGACTGTGTTCTTGGCTCTATATTTCATATTTTGATTCTATTAAAATTGATTGTTTTCGCTTATTGCATTCGATTAGCATTGATCTTATAAGCGTTTCTGCAACTTTTCTACTCCAAATTCGATCATCTGATTAGTTTTTAAGCCAAATCAAGTTCCATAAGTTTTGGTCTCTGTTCTTGCAAAAATCCAATTTTGTTATTTTGCAAAAATCCAATTTTGTTAGTTTTTAAGCCAAATCAAGTTCCATTCAAAATCTTGATGTTTTGCTTGACAATCGATTAGGGTAGTGTTATTTTGTTATTTTGGAAGGTTTCTAATCTTCAGGAAAGGTTTTGGCAACCCTAATCGCATTCCAGTCGATCTGTTAAGTCTCAGCCGCTGTTTCCGGACAACAACAGCACTTTCCGGAACATCCTTAACACTTCCCGGGTAAGTTTACTTTACACGCTACTTTACGGACAAATTGATCCGGTAACTAAAAGTTCCCGGTAAATCCACTTTTTCCGGGTAACCAATAGTTTCCGATTGATTTCTTTTTCCGGACACTATTCTATCCGGTAATATAATTCTTCCCGGACACTCATCTATCCGGTAAGTACAATCATCCGGTAAGTGCGTTCAATTTCATTCGGTAACTTACATTTTATCCGGTATCTATTACCTATCCGGTAAGCTCAGTTTATCCGGTAACTTTAGCTTGTCCGGATACTTCTGCTGTTTGTTCAAATCACACACATATGATCAGGACACTTCCAGATCAGACACTATTTCATCCGGATTCCTATCCGGTAAGATCTGTTTAGCTAGCTTCTTACCAGTTTTAGTCTACATCACTCTTAGAACCTGCGTTAGGATATCACTCTTAGTGCCTTGCGTTAGGTTTACACTTTGAATCGAACAAACGTCTGACGATCACATTAGTTCAACTACCAAAGATGTCTCGTGACGCTCTTGCTATCGGCACCGACTCCAAGCCACCGACCCTCTACCAGGGAGAATATAGCCAATGGCGAGACAAATTCCTTATATTTATCGAATCAAAGGACAACTACGAGTACATCTGGCGTGCTCTAACTGATGGCCCACTAGCTGAACCCGTGAATATCATTCCAGCACAAGAAGAAGGTGGTCAAGCTCGAAGGGAGCCCAAGAAATACTTGGATATGAGCGACGAAGAAAAGGTGTGAGTTCCAGATTAGTGCATACAAACAGTAGAAATCAACAAGTAGAAACAGTCAGAATGATTTCAACTGGTCATCCAATTCACTTTTAATAATCAGAGAGAATTACAATACTAGTGATTGAATAATAATGACGACTAATGATTATTAGCCTATTTTCTAAAGGTAACAAAGCTTTACATACCTAGGGCCTAAACTACCAAGCCCATGGCCCATTTACACATTTAAGCCCATAAAACATCTTTTACATATTAAACCCTTGAACTTCTATTCAACACAGATTTATCCCTAACAATCTCCCCCTTTGAATTGAAGTTCGAGTTCGTGCCAGTTCTCGACGTATCTCTTTTGGAGCGCAAAGTAGATCTCGAAACTTCGGATGGCTCAGCGGTAGTCGATGCGATCTTCAATCACTTCTAAGGCTTCTCGTGCGGTTATCTCATTTGGATTGGGGACAAACGAAGATTTTCTATTTTCAGATTCGGTGGTGATGATATTTCAAAGAGCATCTCTGACTTTGAGGAGCGTGCCATTGCAGAATTGAAGCAGTGCGTTCTCGGGATACTATCCCAAATTCTGATCATTGAGGATACTATCCCAAATTCTGTCGACCTGGCTGAAGCGAAGAAACCTCTTTTCTTTCTGATCATTGAGGTATACTATCCCAAATTCTGGTTCTAGAAGCAGTGCATTCTCGGGATACATCTTCAGCTCGGGCGCTTTCAGATTCGGTTTCAGCAGGTTTATCTTCTTGGTTCTGCGCTCGATCCCTATTTGGAAGTCTGTGATGTAGGAAATCATAACTTTGTGAATTAGGAATCGACGGACAGCCTCGAGCGCTTTGGTAACGTGAAGTGGTCGGATGGTTCTGGTTCGGAGGTCTTTCACTAGAGCGTGGAAGTCGAACGGTCTGAGGTTCTTAAAGTCAGCTTCGGAAAATCTCCCTTCATTTCCGTCTTCGCGTCAGACGGTGAATACTGGAAACATGACTCTAAGGATTCGACCGGTTTGGATGTTGAGCACTTCAGTGATCTTGTGCTTCGTTCGGACTTGGCTAACTAGTAGACACCGCTTCATTACCTTTATGTATTGGCTTTGGTATTCCTTGTCGAATTTGGAAATCCCAAGGTAGAAAGTTGGCTCGATCGGGCGTAACCTGTGACCAAATAGCTTCTTCAGAGATTCCTCCAAGTGAGGAATAAGGATCATAATCTTCTCCCATCGGATTTATTACTGTGGAGGAGGAGGTTGATCTGAAGCTGTTGGTTGTTGAGAAGATGTCAGTTTTGTAGCAGTAGAAGTCTCGGGAATCGTTGAAGTGTGGGCAGGTGTACCATACAAGTTTTGCAACAAGAACTGGTCGTAGTCGTTGTCGCCGTCGGCATCGGTGGGAAATACGAGATTTACCTCGAAGTTTATCGCACTGACGGCTTTTTGATACCATGTGTTTTCATCTTCTGGGTCAATCTCTGAATCGGGATCAATCAGGTTAAGAACATCCCCTTCCGGTGCAGTGTATACGACCAGTGCCTGTGAATCTCCCTCGGGCTTTTCAACCGTCGGGTCTTCATTGTCAGAGATATCCATGTCTATCTCCATTTTAGCTAAACTTAACTGGGCTTCAAGTTCGTCTTCGGTTGCAGTTGCCACAGTTGATGGTTCCGGTTGAACCATTGCAGTTTCAGTGATGATTGGTGTGGACTCAGACAGTCGCTGTTTCTTATTCTCCCCCTCACGGTGATCAGGATCATCCTGGTCATCGTGCCGTCGCTTGAGTCCGCCAGCTTGACTCTTGCAAGTGTCTTCGAGTGAGCCGACTCTTTCGGACAAAGTGTTGAGCGCTTTTTGAACGTCCTTGAGAGTTGGGTCAAGCTGGGCCAATCTATTGGTCATGGATGACGACAGAGCAGATACCTGGGAGCGTAGGACTGATAGCAGGTCTGTTTCAGTAGAGGCATCGGTGTCGGTGTGCTGGAGCAGTTGAGCCAGAAGCATAGTCTTGAGTGTATCCACCGAATAAGATTGCTGAACGGGAGCCGGTGGAGGTGTTGGTGCGGTTTCAGATTCGACTACCTTATCTTTTCTTTTGATCAAGCTCTTGATTTTGTCGAGCTCGGTGGTGAACTGCTGCTCCACTGCCTCGTGGACAGCCTTCAGGGCGCCGTCCAGATATTCCCTTGACACAATGTCGGGTAACGTAACTCCGGGATCACTTAGATTACCCGTTGAGGCATCTACCTTAGAGGTAGTGCCACCTACGTTCACGGATGGCAAAGGTGTGGCCGTGGTAGGATTTCCCTCCGATCCTCGCGTTCCGCTCAAAGGCGGAGACACTACGGAAGTTCCGATCGGGTCATGAAGAACACCGATTTGTAGAGTCTCATCCTGTGTCCTAGCCGAAGAAAGTATTATATCAAGTGGCTCTAGACTCGAACGTGCATCAAAAGAAGTCGAGACCGGGGGAGACTGGTCTCTTGTTTCAATACCAATACTCTCCGAGTGAGAGATCGGTAGACGTTGTGCTAAATCCCCATGTAAAAGTGAAACACCCATCTGTTGAGAGACGAGTGAGTGGCTGGGGAGGTTGTGCAATTACGCCGCTAGGTCCACGACGACTTCTTCAATACCTTGTCCCAACGGATGAGACAAGATCGTAGACGTGGTTACCTGGCTGACACTGGTTTGGGTTCGCTCTCGAGCCTCTCTAGTCCTAATGCTCGTTCTCTCTTGGTTCTTTTTCGATTTCCATTCTCTCCGACTTGCCTGTTCCAGATTTTCAACTAATACTCCCTCCTCTCTCCTTGTGTCTCCCATAATAGGCTCAGATGTTGGTATGGTAGAGGGTGTGGGTGAGGCAGACGGAGAACCTTCAGTCAATGGAGGTTGACGGTCGATACGGTGTGGAATCAGGGATGCACGGATGGCTTGGTCCATATCGGTGTCTGTACTGTCGGACTCGACAGTTTCTACCTGGGTGAACGGAGATATTGGCTCAGTTGTGTCCGTGCCGGGGTCTTCTTCGAGCAATGGGGTGGCAGAAATGACCGGGACCTCGTGTAAGCTAGTCGACGGTCCGACTTCGTCAGTTGTACGGGTGGTTTGTACGGGTGGTTGTTGGCTGGTTCCGGGTCGGCTGGATTGGGTAGTACTGGCATGCGTATCCAATACACCGCCCGCGCCCGTTCCCCTTCCATGTACTCTCAACACACCCCGTCCTGGAGCCCCAACTACCCGGACTCTACCTCCTCTCGTCCTTGGACCCTCACACCTCTCAGGTCTATATCCCTGGGGAGGTCCCTCCGGCTCTGGCTGGACCATGGGAGCTGCTAACTCTTTCCTATATTCTAACACACTCGGTGCATTGGGGTCCGTATGTGCCAGTAGGGCTTCAGGTAAGGGCATAGCTCTGGCTTCGGACGGGTTTCGAATCACTAGGTAACGTAAATGAAATGAGGGACATACCAGATGGTTAATGCATCGCGGTATCCCTGGATTCGCGTCCATGTGTTGTTGGACGGCCAGTGAGAGGAAACGTGGGAACGACATGAACTTCTTCTGCTTTGTGCCACCAATCTGTCGGATTACCAGAACCAGTTCACGCCATATCACCATGGCGTAGTCGATGTGCCTGTTGTAGCATACGACATGGAATAGCCTTTGGAAGTCGTCGATACACTGATCTATGCCCCTCCATCTGGATGAGAGACACCTTTTCATAATCGTGAACAGTGTGTACCAGATGGGCGCCAGATATTTGCGGTTGAAGGCTGATGGACGATCGAGGGCGTGGTTGTATCCAAGTGCTCGGATCTGGGCGCAGAGGATCGTGTCATTGACCGCGGGGTCGTAAGCTGCGCGGCCGCTGGCGGTGGCTTCGGGCAGTGATAGCAGACGGCGAAACGACTTAGGTGTGAGCGTGAACGGGTGATTGTCGATCCGCGCCGTGATTGTTTGTGAATTGGCAGCCGTGACGACTTGGTCTGAAAGCCATACTTGATAGATGTATAGCACAGGGACGTTGGCCGTTGCGATGAGTGCCTTGCGGAGAGGGTGACCGAGAAGAATGTCCATGACCACCCGGTGTTTTGGTCGGAACTCGGCGGTGTCCAGTTGGTGATTGTTGGCTTCGATTTCAATGCCATGGTCTGGTTGGACCAAAGCACTGTCAGCTGCTTCGTCAATGAATTCCTCTTGAGGAGGAATTTGCTCTTGTGGCTGTTGTTGTTCTTGATCCGCCATTTATATCTGAAAAAGAACAGTGTTAGCAAGCAGGCGGATGAACAATTGTCGGCGCGTACCTTTGTGAAAATCGGCTCAATCTGGAACAAATTGAGGACTGGCAGTGAGAGAACAGGGTACTGGACAGTTGGAAATGGAAGTGTCCGGACATCAGCAAATGGAAACAAAGGTTTCCGGACAAACCAAGGTTTTCGGACAAAGGTATCCGGACAAACCAAGGTTTCCGGACATGTCAAAGGTTTCCGGACAAAATAAGTATCCGGACAAAATAGACCCGGACAAATGAAGTGTCCGGTTGATATGGTTACCGGATAAGAATGGTGTCCGAACAACTCTCATAATCCAGATAGTTGAACTTACCGGAAACCCTTAGGTTTCCGGACAACTAGGGTTACCGAGTGTTAGTGGTGTCCGGATAGTTTGAAACTATCCGGACTTATGAATACTTTCCGGATGATTTGAATGTGTCCGGATAGTTTGAAACTATCCGGACGACATCCGGTTTGTTCAATCTTGCTAAAAAACAACCTCAAACAAGTATCTAAGCCGTCTGACAATGTCGATTCTAGCATAGAAGCATACAAGAGCATGTAAATCGATCTACAGTATAGGAAAATATATCGAATATGGATCGACTCGAACACAGGGTTTCACAAACCCTTAATCGATCATTTGTGGATCGATTTGAACGGTGGATTTGTGTGTGAGAGTGATCGAAAACATTATTCAAGGTCGAGAAGAGGCGTACCTGTGGATTAGATACCGAAATCGAGCGAAAATGGTTGTGATACGATGGTTTCCGAACGAGGTTTAACGAGAGGGTTTTGGTGAGCGGATTTAAAGTTTCCGGATAAAGCGAATAGGGATACGTCCGAATGGCTTATATATAGTCCCCACTTTCCGGGTGGATAATCCGGATACCCATCCGGTCCGAATAGGTGTCCGGTCCGGATAGGTGTCCGGTCCGGAAACCTATCCGGATAGGGGTATTCGGAAAGTTGTCCGAAAAGTTTGAAAAAATACCAATTTTGGCCCCTGATTGTTTGAAAAATCCCAAAAACAATATCAGTTTGGCTTTGAAAGAAACTTTTCTCGCTCCCCCCTCGAACTGAGCATGGGGACCTCTCTGCTCCCCCTCGACTTGTGCATGTGAGTGAAGTGGAGAAACAACCGCACATAAAAACTTTCGACATTTAAAGAGAAAAACTGTGTGTCGCTCCCCCTCAAATGATAAAGAAATAGGAATTTGCTCCCCCTCGGAATGTGCACCTAGAGTGAAATGAAGCTCACTTGGAGTGTCCACACACATAAACCTTTGAACGTTAGAAAAACAGTTGTGTGACACTCCCCCTCAAAAGTAGAATGTACTTACCTGATACTTGTTCGTGCTCCCCCTGAACACATGAACAACTTGTGAAAGCACAAATATAATTACAGAAAGTAGACGACAGTAATTAACAGAAAAGGAAAAACACACGTTAAAAGAAAGCAAACAGACAAAATCTACCTAATTAATACAGAGACTTAACCCAAAAGTGTATACGATACAAGTAGAATACAGATGCGAGAAAGTGTATACTCAATCATCTGGAGTGTAAACAACAGATGATGAATGGACAGTTTCTCGTAGATGTATGGAACTTGTAACGGGCGTACAATCAAGTCAAGTCTTCAGATTTAGCATACCTAACCTGGACACTAGATAATTAAAGCGTTTTTCGTCCAGGGGTTTTGTAAACAGGTCTGCTAACTGATGTTCTGTATTTACAAAGTAGAGTTCGACTGTACCTCTTTCGACGTGATCCTTGATAAAATGGTACCGAACGTTTATGTGCTTCGTCTTTGCATGCTGGACCGGATTGCTGGATATTGCAATGGCGCTCTTCGAGTGGCAGTAGATGGGCACCTTGGTGTATATGAAACTGTAATCCTTGAGTTGTGTGCGCATCCATATAACTTGAGAACAGAAGCATGCGGCGACCATGTATTCCGCCTCGGCAGTCGACGTAGAAACGCACTACTGCTTCTTGGATACCTTACTCACCAGACTATCGCCCAAGAACTACACATGTCCCAATGTGCTCTTCCGATCCATCATGCTTCCCGCGTGGTCCACATCAGAATATGCCAAAAGCTCAAAACCTGTCTCTTTCGGGTACCACAAGCCAAGATCAGCAGTACCTCTTAAATAACGAAATATTCGTTTAACAGCTATTAAGTGAGACTCCTTAGGTTTTGACTGAAACCGGGCGCAAAGAAATGTCGAAAACATGATATCCGGTCTACTAGCTGTGAGATACATTAAAGAATCGATCATTCCCCGGTACGTTTTTGTGTCCACATCCTTTCCGTTAGGATCGGTGTGTAACTTTGTACCAGGTACCATGGGAGTTTTCATTGGTGAGGACTGTTCCATCTAGAATTTATGAAGAATATCCCGAATGTACTTAGCCTGATTTATGAATATCCCGGTCGACAGTTGTTTAACTTGAAGATCGAGGAAAAAATTCATCTCACACAACATACTCATTTTAAAATACTGTCCCATTAGAGTGGCAAAGTTCTTACAGTACAGCGGGTTATTAGAACCAAAGATTATGTCATAAACATACACTTGAACTAACACTATGTGACCTTTTTCTTTTTTAATAAATAGGGTTGTATCGATTTTACCTCTTGAAAATCCCGATTTTATTAAAAACTTCGACAAAATATCATATCAGGCCTGTGGAGCTTGCTTCAAACCGTATAGCGCCTTGTCTAGAATGTAGACATGATTAGGCTTCTTTTCGTCCACGAACCCGTCCAGTTGCGATACGTATACCTCTTCCTTGATCTCTCCGTTGAGGAAAGCGGTCTTCACATCCATTTGGAAGACCGTGAAGTTTTTATGCGCGGCGTATGCAAGGAACATACGTATTGCTTCGATTCTCTCCACCGAAGCGTATGTCTCGTCATAGTTTATTCCTTCTTATTGGCGGTACCCCTTGGCCACGAGACGCGCCTTGTTCCATACGATGATGCCATCCTCGTCCTTCTTGTTCTTGAAGATCCATTTGGTACCGATCACCGTCTTGTAAGAAGTACGTAGGACAAGTCGCCATACTTTGAGGGCCTCAAATTGATTGAGTTCCTCTTGCATGGTCATGACCCAGTCCGGATCTTCTAAAGCTTCGGAGACGGTTGTAGGCTCGATCTTACTCAGAAATCCAGAGAAGAGGCAGAAGTTATCCGATGCGTCTCGTGTTTGAACTGGGGTAGAAGGATCACCGATAATTTGGTGCAGGGGATGAGCTTTTGTCCATTTGGTGGTGTGTGGAAGCGGTTGTTGAGTTGAGTGTGAGGTGTCCGGATCCACGTATCCACTAGTTGGAAGGTCTTGAACAGCTTCAAGTGTAGCAGGTTGGTTTCTCGAAGGAGGCTTGGGAGGATTCGTTGAAGGTTGAGAAACTTCTGGTTCCGAGGAAGGCAGAGGCTGATCAATGAGTGTAGTCGAGGACGAATCTTCAGTAGCGATCTCCATGTTTTGTACTGGTTACTCCGGGGGGATGATCGTATCAGTGGATGTTGATGTTGAGGGCTGAGGTGTCTCCACAGTGATTGTTGGAGTGTTGGTCGAAGGCGGCGGACCAGATAGATTCGCCGAGTCCTCGATTTGAGCAACTTCAATTCTTGGTTGCGCTGAGACACGAGGGGTAGAAGTGTTAAACATATCATCATAAAAATATTGAAACAGTAAATCCAAATCAGAAAGTTGAGCATTCGACGTAGATGCATGATCTGGATTTACTATTGTTTGTGCAGATCCCGAACGTGAAAGTTCGGAAGCTAGCACGCCAGTTAAACCGAGTTCTGAACTGGTGTGTTCAGAAGCCAAGTCTGCGACTTCATCGAATGTTACGTTTACACTCTCAGTAACGGTTTTGGTCCATTTGTTGTAAACGCGATATGCCTTAGCCTGCATGGAGTATCCTATGAAAACTCCTTCGTCTACCTTTAGACTGAATTTCCCGAGATCATCCTTGTCATTGAGGATGTAGCACGTGCATCCGAAAACGTGGAAGTACTTGATGTTCGGGATGCGGTTGTTGATGATCTCGTACGGCGTCTTGTTGAACCGCTTGTTGATGATGGAGCAGTTTTGCGTGTAGCATGCTGTTGACACCGCTTTAGCCCAGAGAAATAAAGGCAGCTTTGACTGTGACAACATCGTGCGAGCGGCTTTGACTAGGGTATGATTGCGTCTTTCCACCACTCCATTTTGCTGAGGAGTGCGTGCGGTCGAGAAGGTTTGCGAGATACCGACGGATGTCAGGTATTCGTTCACCGTTTGATTTTTAAATTCTGTCACGTTGTCGGTCCTGATGGCCTGAACTTGCTGTTGAAGGTTCAGTTGGATAGTCTTAAGGTGGTTGATAATCAGTTCCGGGGTTTCATCCTTCGAGCGGAAGAACTTGACCCAGGTGTAGCGTGAGAAGTAATCCACCATCACCAAGACGTAGTTTCGTTTATTGATGCTCTGAACACGCATCGGTCCACACAAATCCATATGGATAAGTTCGAGGGACTGGGACGTCCTTGGAGCGGCCTTCGACTTGTGCATCGTTCGCTTCATCTTTCCTATTTCGCATGCCCCGCAGAGGCGGTCCTTCACGAATTGAAGTTCAGGCATGCCTTTCATGTGTCTGCCGAGCACCAGTTTGTTGATACTCTTGAAGTTCAGGTGCGAGAGACGTCGGTGCCAAATCAACGCTTGCTGGGAATTGGCCTTTGACATCAGGAAGACAGAGTCATCGGTCTTTCAGGGCTGAGAGGTCGATGGTGTAGAGGTTGGTCTTTCGCGTTCCAACCAGCATTTCAGTTCCGTCGTCAGTGCGAACGCTACACCTTTTGGCTTTGAATCTGACCTCGAGATCTTTATCGTAGAATTGGCCGATGCTGAACAAGTTGTGTCCCAATCCCGCGACGTATGAGACTTTCTTTATGGTGATCTGATCTTGGACAATGTCGCCGTAGCCCAAAATCGGCACCTTGTAATCGTTCCCGAATCTCACGTCTTCGCAATATTTTTCTTTGTAGCTCGTGAGTAGCTCCCTCCTCCCGGTTATGTGCTTGGAGCATCCAGAATCTAAGTACCACACATGACCGTCCTGCAAAAAGAGATTAGCGGACTTTAGGTACCCATTTGAAAATGGGTCCTGGAGGGTTAGGTTTTACAACTGTCGGAGGAACTTGTTTTGAGGCAGGTTTCCTCTTGGGTGTAGTTTTAACCGCAGTAGGAGGAACCCGTTTTGAAATGGGTTTCCTTTCTTGTTTAGGTTTAACCTCTGATTGGGAACCCCGTTTTGTATTTGGTTTCTTTTTGTTTTTACGGGGTTTGCGTTTGGGTGCAGAATTATAAACATGATAAGAACCAAACCAATCAGTTGAATTATTAATGTCATCAAAGTCATTCCAACCACAACTAGAACAACACAAACAATCATGCGATAATTGAATCAATTGCTGAATAGAATAAAGTTTAATCGGAAATTTAATATCTTGTTCACAAAATCATTCTTATAATTCAAAGCACAATCATTTTTGTTCATTCTAGGATAAAAGACAGTATTAAATGACTTTGATGCTGCATTATCCTCGATAGATTCCTTGCCTACCCACTTTGATTTGTCTTGTTTAGCCCGACCATTTTTATCTGAAAAGTATGGTCAACAGAGGTAGAGTGGGCAGGTCGTTTATCAGTCGATCGACCGGTCTTTTGCCTCAGGTGTGATTGTTTTTTAGAACAAGAATCAGTTTTAGAATCCTTGATCACAGTCGGGGTCGTTGGTTTTGTGGAACATTCGCCCTTTTGAAAATTGACCGGTCGATTAACCGCTGGCGAAAGAAAATCGGTATGACTTGGAAGAGGTTTGTCGAATGGGAACGATTCAAACTCTTCATCAGAATTACCCTCGGAATACATAAATTCGGAAAAATCTATATCCGGAATCACTGGACTTGGATTAGTCGAGGGAGGTGAGGAACACTTTGTGTCGGTATGCTTAGGTGAATCTGGTGCGGAAGCTAAGAGAAAATCAGAGTTTAGATTCTTTAAAACACACTCATCTTGAGATCCTTTACCATTTGAAGAATATGTTTTGCCAATAAAAGCTTTGCACGAGGATGTGTCTGATGAGTCCAAGGAAGATTCGGGTGAAATCGTCTTTTCTTCTTGGAGTATGTCAATCTTCTCTTGTAGTTGACCATTTCTCACATGCTCCTTCATTGCTTCTGTCGCCAAAGCAGACAGTTTTGATGTGAGCCGATAGATTTCATTCCGAAAGATTTCCTGTCCTTCATCTGACACAGACTCAGTTTTAACGGTTTTAAGTGCCTCAAGTTCGGTTATGAGCGCTTGCTTTTCCTTTTGAAAACATGATCTTTCCTTCTCGAGTGACTCCTCTAATTCGACTATTTTTGCTTCCAAAATGAGAGGCGGGACATAGAGTTTAAACTCGTCCGTCTCAGTCTTGGGTTCAGGTGCTTGAGCCTCATCCTTTTTGAAGGAATCATTGGGTGTAGCAACCTTATAACAATCAAAGTAGTCATTCGAGAGGTATTTCTTTAGATTTTTCTTGTACGACCAGTTCATAGGCTCATAGCAAAATGGAGTTGCATTTTGGTGGTATGCTTGCGCTTGTATTCCTCAGTTTCCTCTTCTTTCTCTGGTTCAAGAGGACCAGTCCATTGGATTTTGTATTCAGGATACTTCTTAGTTATACCGAGACAATTAAAGTGATAAAGTAACGGTGTTTTAGCTATACCTTTTTTCAAGTACTGAGGGTTATCGTATCCGATTCCCCTTTCCTTGTTGAAGTATGTGACTTCCTTGGGTTTATTCATGTACATAGTCTGGTCTGTTTAACCCCTCTTGTGGAGTTTGGTTTCAAGATCTGTTATTTTGGAAACCATTTCCTTATGCTGAATTTGAAGAGAAGAGCATTGATAAACAATCTTTGTGTTCTCATTCTTACACTAATCCAGCTGTGAATTCAGTTAAGATATTTTGGCCCTTAAGTCCTTAGGTGCTATTGAAAGATTTGTACATTTGTCTTTTAAGTTAGCATTTTCGGACTTATACTTTTCAGTTATTCGTTTTTGAAAATCTAGCTTTTCAATTAAGGATTTGATTTCAAGCAGTTGTTCATTCATGACGGCCGTATACGAATCTATACGTGCAACAATAGGTTCAAACTGTTTGGTTAAGCCTTGATAGATAGGATCACATACCTGACACAACTTTGCCTGTGCTTCTGGAGGAGAATGGTAGCCCATGAAAGCGTCGGCATCTTCAGAATCGCTTTCGTCATCAGAACGAGCCAGCCAGTGGTCATCTTCAACGAATAGAGCTTTGTCCGCTTCTTTTTGTTCTGCCAGTGCGAGCTTTGCCTTGTAGTAGTGTGCGTTCTTCACAACAGACTTCCTACAATCCTTTGCAAAATGACCTAGCTTCCCGCAGTTGTAGCAGGTGACCGGTTCGTCTTTCTTCCTCGTTTCGGGCTTGCGGTATTCTTTTTCACTCTTCTCCTTCTTATCAGGCTGCTTGTGCTCATCTACCTTCTTCTTGCCTTCGTATTTATCGTGATAATCATGGCGCTTGTTGGAGGAAGTGGAGTAGCGCTGATTATTGGATGTAGGCTTCTTGAAGAACTTCTACTGCTGGAGGGATTTGGAGAGCAGAGCCATTGCTTTCTTCACAGCAGTCAATTCAGAATCAGAATCACTGTCCTCTTCTTCCGCAGATTTTGGCTCAGGTTCACTTGGCTCTTGGGCACGTTTGGAACGACGGCTGGATGATTTGCCTCGTTTTGAAGAAACAAGAGCTAGTGGATCAGCAGGTGACTTGGATGCAGGCTTCTTTTCGCTCAAAATCTCCATCACTTCATCTTCGTCCTGGAGAAGCATCTCATAGAGTTCGTGAATTGGAACGTCCTCCATCAAGTGGTTGTGTTTGACGTGAGAAGCAAACACTTTCCATTCAGGAAGGAGGTTGTTCAAGAATTTGAGTGCATTCTCCGTATTTGAACGATTGATTTTATTCTTTTGGAGCTCGTTCAGTAGGAGACAAAAACGTTCATAAGTCTGGGAGAGTGATTTGCCAGTGCGTTACTTGAAACAGTCAAACTTTGTGATGCAGCTGTTGATCTTTAATTGGTTGCCGACTTTGCTCCCACTCATCATTTTCTCCACCTGATCCCACATGCCATTTTTCCGTGTCCTTGTAGCTATCGATGGCTGTGTAGATCGAATTTGGTAGAGCCTGGACAAGATACCTCTTGGCATTCTTTTTACCATCATGCATGCCCTTTTCGTCCTCGCTCATCTTCGAGTATGACTTCTCCTCATAGAGAACTTTACCACCTTCAGTTGTTGCTGGTATAGCCTTCATGGGTTTAGGTTGTAGGCCATTAGTTAGAGCGCGCCAGATGAACTCGAAATTGTCCTTCGACTCGATGAATATCATGAATCTGTCCCGCCATTGGCTGTATTCTCCCTGGTAGAGGGTCGACGGCTTGCAGTCGGTGCCGACAGCAAGTGCATCTCGAGAAGACATCTTTGTTGATTGCACTAATGTGATCGTCAGACGATTGTTCGATTCAAAGTGGTTTCCTAACGCAAGGCACTAAGAGTGATGTCCTAACGTAGGTTCTAAGATTGATCTAGGCTAAACAGGTAAGAAACTAGCTAATCAGAACTTACCGGATAGGAATCCGGATGAAAAGTGTCTGATCTGGAAGTGTCCGGATCAGATGTGTGTGAAAATGTTCAAATTAGCAGTAGTGTCCGGATAAACTCAAGTTTCCGGATAACAGAAAGTTACCGGATAAAAAAATGACTTACCGGATAAGATGGAACTTACCGGATGAGATTTGAAAAACTTACCGGATGAGATTGAAGATACTTACCGGATGAAATTGAAGATACTTACCGGATGAATTAACTTACCGGGTACTTTACCGGAAACAAAATTAACCGGAAACTTGGAGTTGTCCGAGTAAATGGAATTTACCGGAAACTTTAGGTTACCTGAAAAGATGAAACGATATTCCAAAAACTGCTGCAGGTGTCCGGAAAGTGCGGCTGTGTGTCCGGACACTGCGGCTGTGGTTTCCAATTCGATCGGAATTCGATTAGGGTTGATGGGAATCTTCCTGAAAAGTTAGAAACCTTCCACAAATGACAAAATAACAATACCCAAATCGATTCTAAAGCAAAATAACACGATTTTACCGAAATTTTTTGATCTTTGATATGAACAGAGACCAAACACCAAACACTTGATTTTGCTTAGAAACTGACCAGATGATCGAATTAGGAGACGAAAAATTTGCAGAACCGTTTATAATAATGATACGAATCGAATGTAATAAACGAATACAAGTAAATTCACCAGAATCAAAATATGAGATTTGAAGGCTAAAAACATAGTCTACAAAAGGAATAAATCTTACAGAAAGCTTTGAATCACCTTGAATCGAATCGTCCGTATGCTCTGATACCAATTGTGAGTTCCAGATTAGTGCATACAAACAGTAGAAATCAACAAGTAGAAACAGTCAGAATGATTTCAACTGGTCATCCAATTCACTTTTAATAATCAGAGAGAATTACAATACTAGTGATTGAATAATAATGACGACTAATGATTATTAGCCTATTTTCTAAGGATAACAAAGCTTTATATACCTAGGGCCTAAACTACTAAGTCCAAGGCCCATTTACACATTTAAGCCCATAAAACACCTTTTACATATTAAACCCTTGAACTTCTATTCAACACAGATTTATCCCTAACAAAAGGGCATGTTTGATGGCAAAAAGCATGCAAAGCGATATCCGGTTCAGGCTCTACCAAATTCGATCTACACATCCATAGACAGCTACAAGGACACATAAAAGGGTATGTGGGATCAGGTAGCAAAGATGATGAGTGGGAGCATAGTCGGCAACCAACTGAAGATCAACAACTGCATAACCAAGTTTGATGGATTTAATGCAGCGCGCCGACGAATCACTCTCCCAGACTTATGAACGTTTTTGCCTCCTACTGAACGAGCTCCAAAAGAACAAGATCAATCGCTCAAATACGGAGAATGCGCTCAAGTTTCTAAACAACCTCTTGCCTGAATGGAAAGTCTTCGCCTCTCACATCAAACACAACCACCTGACGGAGAACGTTGCAATCCATGAACTTTACGAGATGCTTCTACAGGACGAAGATGAAGTTATGGAGATTCTGAGCAACAAGAAGTCCGCTTCCAAGTCACCTACTGAACCACTTGCTCTTGTTTCCTCAAAACGAGGCAAATCTTCCGGACGTTGATCTAAACACACCCAAGAGCCGAGTGAATCTAAACCAGAATCAAAAGAAGAAGAGGAAAGTGATTCTGATCCAGAATTGACTGCTGTGAAGAAAGCAATGGCCCTGCTTTCCAGATCCTTCCAGCAGAAGAAATTCTTCAAGAAGCCTTCATCCAATAATCAGCGCTACTCCACTTCTTCCAACAAGCGCCATGATTATCAGGATAAGTATGAAGGAAAGAAAAAAGGCAGAAGATAACAAGCAACCCGACAAGAAGGAGAAGAATGAGAAGGAGGAACGCAAGCCCGAGACAAAGAAGATGGACGAACCCGTCACTTGCTACAACTGCGGGAAATTAGGTCACTTTGCAAAAGATTGTAGAAAGCCAGTCGTGAAAAACTCACACTACTACAAAGCCAAACCTCTGCTAGCAGAACAGAAAGAGGCGGGAGAAGCCCTATTTGTTGAAGATGACCACTGGCTGGGTCGTTCTGATAGTGAAAGCGATTCTGATGATGCCGACGCTTTCATGGGCTACCATTCTCCTCTAGAAGAAAAGACAAAGTTGTGTCAGGTATGTGAACCTATTCATCAAGGCTTAATTGAACAGTTGGAACCTCTTGTTGAACGAATAGATTCTTATAAGGCCACCACTAATGAATAAATGCTTGAAATTAAATCGTTAACTGAAAAGCTAGATGTTCAAAAGCGCATAACTGAAAAATACATGTCCGAAAATGCTAATTTAAAAGACAAATGTACAAATCTTTCAATAGCACCTAAGGACTTAAGGGCCAAGATATCTGAATTAACCGTTAAGCTTGATCAGTGTGAGAATGAGAAAGCAGAGATTGTCTATCAATGCTCCACTCTCCAAATCAAACACAAGGAGTTTGTTTCTAAAATCACAGATCTTGAAACCAAACTTCACAAAAGAGGTCAAACTGATCAGACCATTCACATGAATAAACCCAAGGAATTCACACACTTCAACAAGGAATGTGGAATCGGATACGATAACCCTCAGTACTTAAGCTTTATCACTTTGGTTTTCTCGGCCGGGACAAAAATTATCCTGAATATAAGATTAGATGGATTGGTCCTCTTGAAAATGAGAAAGAAGAGGAAACTAAGGAATACAAGCGTGCACACACCACTAAGATGCAACTTCCTTTTGTGTATGTGCGTATGAACTACTCATACAAGACAAACCCAAAGAAATACTTCTCGAATGACTACTTTGATGGCTATAAGGTTGCGACGCCCAAGGATTCCTCCAAAACGGATGAGGCCTAAGCACCTGAACCCAAAACTGAGACGAACGAGTTTAAACTCTATGTCCCTCCTCTCATTTTGGAATAAAAAATAGTCGAATTAGAGGAGACAATCGAGAGGGAAAGAACCAATATTCAAAAGGAAAAGCAAGCGCTTTTAACAGAACTTGAGACACTCAAATCTGTAAAAACCGAATCTGTGTCGGATGAGGGATAGGAAATCCTTCGGAATGAAATCAATCGGCTTACATCAAAACTGTCTGCTTTGGCAACAAAAGCGATGAAGGAGCACGTGAGAAGTGGTCAACTTCAAGAGAAGATTGACCTACTCCAAGACAAAAAGATGATTTCACCCGAACTTTCCTCGGACTCGTCTGATACATCTTCGTGTAAAGCTTTTATAGGAAAAACATCTTCTCTAAACGGTAAAGAATCTCAAGATGAGTGTGTCATAAAGAATCTGAACTCTGAGTTTTTCTTAACTTCCGCACCAGATTCTCCGGAAAACACAGACACAAAGTGTTCCTCAACTTCCTCGACCAATCACAGTCTATCGATTTCGGATATCAATTTTTCTAAATTCATGAATTCCGAGGGTAGTTCAGATGAAGAGTTTGAATCATTTCCATTTGACAACCCGCTTCTGACTCACACCGACTTTCTTTCAGAAGCGGTAAATCGGCCAGTCAATTTTCAAAAAGGCGAATGTTCTACAAAACCTAAGACCCCAACTGTGACCAAGTTTTCTAAAACTGATTCTTGTTCTCAAAATAAATCACAGCCGCGGCAAAAGACCGATCGATCATCTGATGAAAATCCTATCTACTCAAACTCTGCTGAGCAATGCGTTAATGTTGTTTCGGATAAAAATGGTCAGGCTAAACAAGACAAACCAAAGTGGGTAGCCAAAGAATCTATCGAGAACAATTCAGCTTCGAAGTCATTTAATACTGTTTTTTATCCTAGAATGAACATGAATGATTCTGCTTTGAATCATAAGAATGATTTTGTTGAACAAGATGTTAATTTTCCGATTAAACTTTATTCAATTCAGCAATTGATTCAATTATCACATGATTGCTTATGTTGATCTAGTTGTGGTTGGAATGACTTTGATGACATTAGAAATACAACTGATTGGTTTGGTTCTTATCATGTCTATAATTCTAAACCAACACGCAAACCCCGTAAAAACAAAAAGAAGCCCATTTCAAAATGGGGTCCCCAGTCAAAGGTTAAACCTACACCCAAGAGGAAACCTGCTTCAAAATAGGCTCCTCAGCCAAGTGTCAAACCTAACTCTCCAGGACCCATTTTCAAATGGGTACCTAAAATCCGTTAATCTTGTTTTTGCAGAACGGTCATGTGTGGTACTTAGATTCAGGATGCTCCAAGCACATCACCGGAAGGTGGGAGCTGCTCACGAACTACACTGAAAAATACTACGGAGACGTGAGATTCGGAAATGATGACAAGGCGCCAGATCTGGGCTACGACGACATTGTCCAAGACAAGATCACCATAAAGAAGGCATCATACGTCGCGGGATTGGGACAAAACTTGTTCAGTATCGGCCAATTCTGCGATAAAGATTTAGAGGTCAGATTCAAAGCTAAACGGTGTAGCGTCCACACTGACGACGGAACAGAGCTTCTGGTTGGAACGCGAAAGACCAACCTCTACACCATCGACCTATCTGCCCTGAAGACCGATAATTTAGTCTGCCTGATGTCAAAGGCCAATTCTCAGCAAGCGTGGATTTGGCACCGACGTCTCTCGCACCTCAACTTCAAGAGTATCAACAAGCTGGTGCTAGGCGGACACGTGAAATGCATGCCAGAGCTTCAATTTGTGAAGGACAAACTCTGCGGGGCATGCGAGATGGGGAAGATGAAGCAAGCAACACACAAGCCGAAGGCCGCTCCGAGCACGTCCCGGTCCCTCGAACTTATCCATATGGATTTGTGCGGACCGATGCGTGTTTAAAGCATCAACAAATGGAAGTACGTCCTGGTAATGGTTGATGACTTCTCACGCTACACTTGGGTAAAGTTCCTGCGCTCGAAAGACAAAACCCCAGAGCTGATAATCAACCATCTGAAGACCATCCAGCTGAACCTTCGATAGCAAGTTCAGACCATCAGGACAGACAACGGGACGGAATTTAAGAATCAAACGATGAATGAATACCTGACATCCGTCGGTATCTCGCAAACCTTCTCGGCCGCTTGCACTCCTCAGCAAAATGGAGTGGTGGAAAGACGCAATCGTACCCTTGTCGAAGTCGCTCGCACGATGCTGTCACAGTCAAAGTTGCCTCTATTTCTCTGGGCTGAAGCGGTGTCAACGGCTGGCTACACGCAAAACCACTCCATCATCAACAAGCGGTTCAACAAGACGCCATACGAGATCATCACCAATCGCACATGCTACGTCTTAAACGACAAGGATGATCTCGGGAAATTTAGTCCAAGGGCGGATGAAGGAGTCTTCATAGGACACTCCATGCAGGCTAAGGTGTATCGCGTTTACAACAAACGGACAAAATCCGTTATCGAGAGTGTAAACGTGATATTCGACGAAGCCGCAGATTTGGCTTCTGAGCAACTCAGTTCAGAACCCGGTTTAACTGGCGTGTTAGCTTCCGAACTTTCACGTTCGGGATCTACACAAACCATAGTAAATCCAAATCATGCATCTACGTCGAATGCACATCTTTCTGATTTAGATTTACTGTTTCAACATTTTTATGATGAATTTTTCAATGTTCCTAACCCTCAAGTATCTGTGCAACCCAGAATAGAAGCTGCTCACATCGAGAACTCGACGAATCTTTCCGGTCCACCGCCTTCGACGAGCACTCAAACAATCACTTTGGAGTCCCCTCAGAGACATCATCGACGGATACTACCATTCCCCTGGAAGAACCTGTGCAAAACCCGGAGATCACTCTAGAAGATTCGTCCTCCACTACACTCAATGACCAACCTCTGAATTCTCCGGAACCAGAAGTTGCTCAACCTTCGACGAATCCTGCCAAGTCTCCTCCAAGAAACCGACCAGCAACACTTGAAGTTGTTCAAGACCTTCCAACTGGTGGTTATGTGGATGCAGACACCTCTCATTCTACTCAACAGCCGCTTCCACACACGACCAAATAGACCAAGGCTCATCCCCTTCACCAAATCATCGGTAATCCCTCTACTTCAGTTCAAACGCGAGGCGCATTGGCCAACTTCTGCCTCTTCTCAGGATTTCTCAGCAAGATCGAGCCAACAACCGTCTCCGAAGCACTCGACGATCCGGACTGGGTCATGGCCATGCAAGAGGAACTCAATCAATTTGAGGCCCTCAAAGTATGGCGAGTTATCCCACGTCCATCTCACAAGACGGTGATCGGCACAAAATGGATCTTCAAGAATAAGAAAGACGAACATGGTATCGTCGTGCGGAACAAGGCGCGTCTCGTGGCCAAGGGATTCCTCCAACAAGAAGAGATTGATTACGATGAGACATACGCTCCGGTTGCCAGGATGGAAGCCATACGTATGTTCCTTGCATACGCCGCGCACAAAAACTTCACGGTCTTCCAAATGGATGTGAAGACCGCTTTCCTCAACGGCGAGATCAAGGAAGAGGTGTATGTATCGCAACCGGACGGGTTCATGGACGACAAGAAGCCTAATCATGTCTACATTCTAGACAAGGCGTTATATGGTTTGACGCAAGCTCCACGGGCCTGGTATGATGCTTTGTCTAAGTTTTTAATAAAATCAAGATTTTCAAAAGGTAAAATTGATACAACCCTATTTATTAAAAATGAAGATGGTCACATAGTGTTAGTTCAAGTGTGTTGATCCCCATATTACTCAACAATGATATAAATATCTATTAGTTCAAACAAGTAGAAGTGCGGAAGCGTTTTAACGAACTAAAGAGATATTCTGGGTAGAAAAACACACAATCAATTACGTGAAATAATAATAACACAAGGATTTTATCTCAAAGATTCACTGTATATTGATTAAACAAGAATACCAAGAACACCGAAGGTATAATATGAATTCTGCTCTAAAGGGTGTGTGTGTTGTGTAAAGTTAATAGAAGAGCTCAACATGAGCCTTCTATTTATACTATTCATCAGGGGACAAGCTTTAGACAGTAAGGACTAAGGGTATGAAGACATGATCGTGGGACTGCATCAGGTACAATGTTAATGTAGTGCGCCATTTTCTTCAAAGGCTGTAACCCTTCAGAGATGGACACGTGGAATGTGCAGGGCACGCCTTGTACGAATGATCTTCACGATCTTCGTACAGCAGAGGCACGTGAGAGGCACGAATGTCTTTGTCTTGAAATTCAGTTTATCTTCAGTCTTTAAGGTCTTCATACCACAGAGGCTCTGTCAAGTATGGCAGAGGCTCTATGGCCTTGTCCTCTGTGAATGTCTTCTGTAGAGTATTCACTTGGATCTTCTCTCGGTGTCTTGGCAGGGGCTATGTCGATGTCTTTATACTTAGCCTATTTTTCAATACTTCTTTTTATAGAAGATTGGAGCTAACAATCTCCCCCTAAGTATTGAAAAATAAAATTTTGAAAAATGCATGGTTTTCTAAGCTAACAACACGACAAGAGGTATTTGACCTCTTTTGAAGATTTTCTTTCATATAAAGGTATGCTAGAGGCATTTACATTTGATTACATAAGCTATGAAAGAGTAAGCAGAGGAAGGATGTGGAAATCAGACTCTGGCGTTTGGGAAGTCATTGATTTTTCTGTTGTCGATTCCGCCATCCTTGAGTTCACGATAGATCTTGATGCAGAGGTTTCTGAAGTTGATGACGGAGTCGATGACCTCTATCAATCTGTCGGCGAGTGCTCCATGAGGTTGCTTCTGAATTCGATCAGAGTACTCGTTGCGTACTTTTGGCAATCAACCTCTAGGAATAATCTTGACTTTCCAGCGGGATCTTGATAGACGTACCCAATCCTTGGGAATGTGATGATAGAGTTTGGTCTGGCAGAGGAGGGGCAGTCATCTTCTGGTGGTGAGAGTCTTATTTGTTTTACTCCGAAGTCGAGTCCCACTTGGAAGTCAGTCATGCTATACATCAGAAGCCTTTTGCGCATGGATTTCTTGATCACTCTATATGCTCTCTGTACTTCGAGTCTAGTGAGGTTCCCCTAAGACTTGGATGTCAATCATTTTCAGAGTTTTCCTCTTGTGAGGTTCCCCTGAGACTTTTTGCCTTTTGCTGACAGAGGTTAAGTTTGGAAAACCAGGTTTTCTTGTGTTTCCAATACAAAATAGAGAGGACAGAGACTTGTCTCTTTTGGTTCCAGTGTATGGATCTATATCACAGAAGCCAATTCCCCATCTCCCTATTTGTGTATTCACCTTTTCATATACCTTATGTGCATCTTGATTATTTTTAATTAAAAGGTCTCTTCTGAGTAGGTCTTGATGAAGGACTTCTCTTTCCTTTTGAAAATAATATTTAAGAGCAAGAATATTCATTTTGTCGCTCTCAATGTCCATAAGTTCTTTTGATTTAACTTTTAAGGCAGAGTTGAGTTCTGAAATCTTTTCTTTTAAAGGGTTTAGATGTTTGTGCCAATTTGTTTCAATCTCTTCCTTTTCTTGAAATATTTTTGCCTTTTCTTGAGTGAGTAGTCTTGGTTCTCTCTCAAAGAATGCAAGTTTCTTTTGAATATTCTCACAAGTCTTTTTCAATTCAGTGTAATCAATGGTTAGTTTAAGCAAATCAGCTTCTGTTTTATTAGAGGAAGAGTCAGAAGTGGATACCTCACTGTCAGTGTTGGAGGTGCTGACCTCTACCATCCCGCAGAACAGGGCGTTCTTCTTTTCACCTTCGTCAGAGGATTCATCTGACTGCCAGTTCTCTTGCTCTACCATGAGCGACTTCTGAGCATAGTATTCTGCTTTCTTTTTGTTGAAGGCAGAGTCCCTCTGAGGGCGGTTTGGTTTGCTCCTGCAGGCAGCAGCATAGTGGTCTGGCTTGCCACAATTGAAACATCCCTGATTCTGGGGTGCATTCCTATCTCTGTCGCCTGACCTCTGTTGGTCACCACTTCTGTCATTCTTGTCATTTGACCTATGTTGGTCATTTCCATCTTCTCTTCCTTGATTCCTTTGATCATACTTCCCACCACGATCGTCTCTCCCATTGCGTTCATATCCTGACTTCTTTTGGTACCCTCTGCTGAACTCTCTTGTCAATAGAACTAATGATTTAGCTATTGAGGCCATTGTTGCCTCCTCTTCTTCTACCATTTCCTCTTCTTCACTATCAACGACCAACACCTTTTTCTTCTTCTCTTTCATCTCCTCCACAAACTTCTCCTTCTTTGGTTTTTCTTTTGCGTCTGCAGCCTTACCAACAAGCACAAGAGGCCCACCAGTTTGAGTTTTTGCTTGTGCAATCTGAGGTTCTTTGGCAGCCAGTGTTCCATAAAGATCTGACAGAGTCCAGGTGTCTAAGTCCTGATTAGTTTGCAGAGACATAGACAACTGTAGCCATTCTTAATTTAGGCTCTTCAGGTACATGACGTTGTTTTCTTCAGTAGTTCTGTGAATTCCGAACTTCCTACACTTGTTGATAAGAGAGTTGAATCTGTCGTATGTTGACTGCAGAGATTCTGTCGGTAGAGCTTTGAATGCGTAGTATTCGTTGATGCATTGGGCTCTCCGGTTCTTCTGAGTCTTGGCCCCTCCCTCCAATTGTTTCTCTAGTTCCTTCCATAGATCGTATGCAGATTCACACGCATCTAGGGATTGGAAGAGGTCATTGGGTATGGCCATTATCAGAAGTCTCTTGGTCTTCTGAGCAACTTCGTACTTCTCCCAGTCAGCTGGAGACCATTTATCTTTTGTCTTTCGTTTCTCAAGCTCAGGAATCTCTGGAGTGTCATCTGTGGCAGGTACACGTGGTACTGTGACCATGGGAACGAAAGGAGGATTGTGGATATAGTGAACGAGTTCTTTGTTAGTACCCTCGAATTAGTGAATCATTCGTATCTTCCATTGAGGGTACTCATCTCTGAGTAGGGTGGGTGGCTTGGTTAAAGAACCAGCGGTGAAGAAGTTGTTCGTGTTCGCCATTTTTAAAAGAAGTTTGAAAAGTACCAGAAAACAGAGTATGAACAACAAACTTTCAGATGATGAAATGGGTTTTTCTAGAAGAGTTTATAAGCTTAAAACCTTGAACGATGCACTAAAATGGAGAGTTTTAACCGTAGAAACAGGTTTTGTAAGTTTACCAAAGTCGAACTGGTCGAGAATGGCAGAAAAAAAGAGTCTGTTTGAATTAAACGAATAACAGGTTAAAATCAAACCAAGTTTCTACCAAAAATCATTGTCAGAGAGGATCTCTTGATATAGAAAATCAAGGAAGGCTCTGATACCAATTGTTAATCCCTATATTACTCAACAATGATATAAATATCTATTAGTTCAAACAAGTAGATGTGCGGAAACGTTTTAACGAACTAAAGAGATATTCTGGGTAGAAAAACACACAATCAAATACGTGAAATAATAATAATAACACAAGGATTTTATCTCAAAGATTCACTGTATATTGATTAAACAAGAACACCAAGAACACCGAAGGTATAATATGAATTATGCTCTAAAGGGTGTGTGTTGTGTAAAGTTAATAGAAGAGCTCAACACGAGCCTTCTATTTATACTATTCATCAGGGGACAAGCTTTAGACAGTAAGGACTAAGGGTACGAAGACATGATCGTGGGACTGCATCAGGTACAATGTTAATGTAGTGCGCCGTTTTCTTCAAATGCTGTAACCCTTCAGAGATGGACACGTGGAATGTGCAGGGCACGCCTTGTACGAATGATCTTCAGGATCTTCATACAGCAGAGGCACGAATGTCTTTGTCTTAAACTTCATTTTATCTTCAGTCTTTGAAGTCTTCATACCACAGAGTCTCTGTCAAGTATGGCAGAGGCTCTGTGGCCTTGTCCTCTGTGAATGTCTTCTGTAGAGTCTTCACTTAGATCTTCTCTCGGTGTCTTGGCAGAGGATCTGTCGATGTCTATATACTTAGCCTATTTTTCAATACTTCTTTTCATAGAAGATTGGAGCTAACAAAGTGTATGTTGATGACATAATTTTCGGCTCTACTAACCCACAATATTGTAAGAACTTTGCCAAATTAATGGGACAATGTTTTCAAATGAGTATGTTGTGTGAAATGAATTTTTTCCTTGGTCTTCAAGTCAAACAACTATCGACCGGGATATTCATAAATCAGGCTAAGTACATTCGGGACATTCTCCGGAAGTACCAGATGGAAAAGTCCTCACCAATGAAAACTCCCATGGCACCCGGTACAAAGTTACACGCCGATCCTAACGGAAAGAAAGTGGACACGAAAACGTACCGGGGGATGATTGGTTCTTTAATGTACTTAACTGCTAGTAGACCGGACATTATGTTTTCGACCTTTCTTTGCGCCCGTTTTCAGTCAAAACCCAAAGAGTCTCATTTAATTGTTGTTAAACGAATCTTTCGTTATTTGAAAGGTATTGTTGATCTTGGCTTGTGGTACCCGAAAGAGACAGGTTTTGAGCTTTCAGCGTATTCCAACGCGGACCACGTGGGTAGCATGATGGATCGAAAGAGCACATCGGGGCATGTGCAGTTCTTGGGCGACAGTTTGGTGAGTTGGGCATCCAAGAAGCAGCAGTACGTTTCTACATCGACTGCTGAGGCGGAATACGTCGCCGCCGCGAGCTGCTATTCGCAAGTTATCTGGATGCGCACACAACTCAAGGACTACGGCTTCACATACACCAAAGTGCCCATCTACTGCGATTCAAAGAGCGCCATCTCCATATCAAGCAATCCGGTCCAGCATACGAAGACGAAGCACAAAGACGTTCGGTACCATTTTATCAAGGATCACGTCGAAAGAGGTACAGTCAAACTCTATTTTGTTAATACAGAACATCAGTTAGCGGACCTGTTTACAAAACCCCTGGACGAAAAACGCTTTAATTATCTTATGTCTAGGTTAGGTATGCTAAATCTTAAGATTTAATCATATCGTGCGCCCGATACAAGTTCCATACACCTACGAGAAACTGTATATTCATCATCTGTTGTCTACACTCCAGATGATTGAGTACACACTTTCTCGCATATGTATTCTACTTGTATCATACACACTTTCCTGTTTAAATCTCTGTATTAATTAGGTAGATTTCGTCTGTTTGCTTTCTTTTAACGTGTGTTTCCTTTCATGTTCATTTACTGTCGTCTGCTTTATTATTTTGGTTATATATGTGCTTTCACAAGTTGTTCATGTGTTCAGGGGGAGCACACAAGCGTATCAGGTAAGTTTGTTCTATCTTTGAGGGGGAGTGTCACACACAATGTTTTTAACTTCCAAATGTTTTTGTGTATGGCCATTCTCAAGTGTTCTTCATATCACATCACTCGCACAATTCAAGGGGGAGCAAGTCTCTACTTGTTCATCAGTTGAGGGGGAGCGACACACGGTTTTTTTTCTTTAAAGTGTCCAAAGTTTTTTTTGTGGTCGTTCTTTAAAATTCACTCCCATGCACGATCTGAGGGGGAGCAGAGAAATCACCATGCTAAGTTCGAGGGGGAGCAGGAAAGTGATTTTTCTCAAAAGCTTAAAAGATGTTTTTCTAAGGAATCTAAAAGATCAGGGGTGAACTTGGTCTAAAATCCAAACTATCCGGACAGGTTCCCGGATACCCCTATCCGGATAGGTTTCCGGACCGGACACCTATCCGGACCGGATAGGTATCCGGGTAAACCCATCCGGTAAGTAACCACGTATAAAACCAACCTGGATCCCATTTGGTTCACTTTTTCCGGATATTCAAAACCCCTCTCAAAATACCCTATTCGGAAACTCACTGATTCCACTCGTTTTCATCGCTTTCAGGCTCCAAATCACAGGTATGTTTCCCCTAGTACTCTATAATGCTTTTGGATCAGATACTCACTCGATTCGACAGTCAAATCGACCATCCTATTGATTGATAAGGGTTTTCGAAACCTATTTTCACGTCGATACACATTCGGTTCATGTTTCTTTGTCTTAGATCGATTTAAGTGGTTTCATGTGCTTATACACTAGATTAGACGCCTCTAGAATGCTTAGATTTATGTCTGCTGTGGTTTTTGGATTATTTCGATTCATCCGGATGTCGTCCGGATAGTTTCATACTATCGGGACACATTCAAGTTTTATCCGGTCACTTTCATACTTTAGATATTTTATCCGGAAAGCTAACTCACCCGGTAAGACACCTCGTCCGGAAACCCGTAACACCCGGTAACCCTAGTTGTCCGGAAACCTTAGGGTTTCTGGTAAGTTCAACTATTCGGGTTGTTCATGTTTGTCCGGTATTCTTATCATCCGGTAACCCATAGTTGTCCTGAAACTCTCGTGGTTTCCGGTAAGTTTAACTATCCGGGAAGATTATTTGTCGGGTATCATTATGTATCCGGTAACTCAATGTGTCCGGAAACTTTCAGTTGTCCGGTAACCTTATGCTTCCCGAATAATTTTTTGTCCGGACACTGTGCAATTAGTCTCAGTACCTGTTTGTAACTGCCTGTCCTCAATCCAACTTCGATTGAGCTGATATTTCGCAAAGGTACGCATCGACTGTAATTTGATCCGTTCACACACTAAGATTGTATCTTTCAGGTATACTTATGGCGGATCAAGAACAGCCACCACAGAACATTCCTCCTCAAGAGGAATTCATCGATGAAGAGGCAGACAATGCTTTGGTACCAGTAGACTACGGCATTGAAATAGAGGTCAACAATCATTATTTAGACACTGTCGAGTTCCGACCACAATATCGTGTGGCCGTGGACATTCTAATGAGGCACCCTCTTCGAGAGGCACTCACTGCCACAACCGACGTCCCAGTACTGTACGTCTACCAAGTCTGGCGTACCGCCCATGTGGTCACGGCGCTCAACACTCAGACAATCACGACAATGATAGACAACCATCCTTTCACGCTCACACCAGACTCATTCAGACGCCTTCTCTCATTACCTGAGGCCACTGCTGGCGGCCATGCTGCAGACGACGCTGCGGTCTCCGACGAAACCCTATGCGCCAACATTCGCGCTCTCGGCTACAACCATGTGCTTAACCGTCCTTCAACATTCACTCGGAAATATCTAGCGCCCATCTTGTACACTCTGTTAACCATTCTGAACAAATGTTTTTCATCTAGATGGAAGGGAATAGATCAGTGCACCGGAGACTTCTTTCGGCTCTTCCATGCCGTCTGCTACAACCGACACATAGATTTTGCGCTGATCATCTGGCGCGAATTAGTTCAAGCAGTCAGGCAGATCGGTGGAACAAAAGAGAAGAAGTTCCTACCATACCCACGTTTCCTCTCGCTGGCTTTTCGTCAGCACATGGACGCAAATCCAAGGATACCGCGACGCATTAACCATCCGGTATGTCCTCCTTTTCACTTACGTTATATCGTGATTCGAAACCCGTCCAACGCCTAACCCAAGACTTTACCTGAAGCCTTACTGGCACATGCTGACCCCAATGCACCGAGTGTGAAAGCGTATAGGCAAGCGATAGCTATAGATGCTCATGTGGTCCAGCCAGAACCGGAGGGACCTCCCTAGGGAGCTAGACCCGAGAGGCGTGAGGGTCCGAGGACTCGTGGAGGTAGATTCTGGGTAGCTGGGGATCCCGGACGAGGTGTGTTGAGAGTACATCATGGGAGGGGAACAGGCGCGGGCGGTGCATTGGAAACGCATGCCAGTACTACCCAATATAGCCGACCCAGAACTACCCAACAACCCCACATCCAAACCACCCGAACCACGACTGAGGCCGGACCGTCAACATCCTTACACGAGGTCCAAGTCGTATCTGCCACCCCGATGCTTGAACGTGATCCCGAAGTGGACACATCTGAGCCACATTCGCCACCCAGATAAACCAAAACAGTGGAATCCGAATCCACAGACTCCGATACGGACCGTGCCATCCGCTTGTCCTTAATACCAACCCGTATCGGAAATCAACCACCTTTGACTGAAGGATCTCCTTCTGACTCACCCACACCCCCCATCATTCCTACGTCCCAGCCTATTATGGGAGACACAAGGAGAGAGGAGGGAGTATTAGTTGAAAATCTTGAACAGGCGAGTCGAAGAGAATGGAGATCGAAAAGGAATCAAGAGAGAACGAGCATAAGAACTAGAGAAGCTCCAGAGCGAATCTAATCCAACGTCATCCAGGTAGCCACATCTGCTTCTTATCTCAGCCGTTGGGACAAGGTATTGAAGAAGCCACCGTGGACCTAGCTGCGCATCTGCACACCCCTCCTAGCCACTCACTCAACTCTCAACAGCTGAGTGTTTCATTTTCACTAGGGGATTTTGCACATCTACTGGTCTCTCACTCGGAGAGTATCGGTATTGAAACAAGAGAACCGCCTCCCCCGGTCTCGACTTCCTTCAGTGCACTATCAAGTCTAGAGCCATTTGATTTTATTACTTCTTTGGCTAGGACACAGGAAGAGACTGCAACCATCGGTGCTCTTAGTGACCCGATCGGAACTTCCATAGTATCTCTGCCTTTGAGCAGAATACAAGGATCGGAAGGAAATCCTACCACGGCCACCCAGTTGCCATCCGTGAATGTATGTGGTACTACCTCTATGGTAGCTACCTCAATGGGTAATCTAAGTGATCCCGAAGTTACGTTACCCGAAATCTTGTCAAGGGAATATCTGGACGGCGCCCTAAAGGATGTCCGCGAGGCACTAGAGCAGCAGTTCACCAACGAGCTCGACAAAGTAAAGAGCTTGATCAAAAGGAAGGAGAAGATAGTCGAAGCCGAAACTGCACAAACACCTCCACCGGCTCTCGTACAGCCATCTTACTCGGTGGATACTCTCAAGACTATGCTTCTGGCCCAACTGCTCTAGCATACTGACAACGACGCATCTATTGAAGCAGACCTGATTTCCATTCTACGTTCACAAACATCTGCTCCGTCGTCATCAGTAACCGACAGATTGGATCAGCTTGACTCGACTCTCAAGGACGTGCAAAAAGCTCTCACTACCTTGTCCGAAAGAGTCACCTCACTCGAAGACACATGCAAGAGTCAAGCTTGTGGACTCAAGAGACGACACAATGACCAGGATGATCCTGATCACCGTGAGGGGGAGAACAAAGGAAAAAGACTGTCTGAGTCCGAGCCAATCCTCACTGAAACCACAACAATTGTTCAACCGAAACCGTCAATTGTGGCATAAAACATAACCGAAGACAAACCTAAAGCCCAGTTGAGTTTAGCTGAGATGGAAATCGACATGGATATCTCAGATGACGAAGACCCGACGGTTGAAAAGCCCGAGGGAGACTCACAGGCGCTGATCCTATATACTGCACCAGAAGTGGATGCTTTTTAATCAGATAGACCCCGACTTGGAGATTGACCCGGAGACCGAGAACGCATGGTATCAAAAAGCCACCAGTGCGATGAACTTCGAGGTAAATCTGCTATTTCCCACCGATGCCGACGACGATATCGACTACGACCAGTTCCTACTGCAAAATCTGTACAACACACCTGCCCACACTTCACAGGCCCCCTAGACTTTTACTGTTATACCACCGACATCTCCTCAGCAACCGACTGCTTCTGATCAACCTCCACCTCCACCACAACAAATCCGATGGGAGAAGATCAGGATCCTTATTCCTCACCTTGAGGAATCTTGAGCCGACTGCTTCTGATCAACATCGAGCCGACTTTCTGCCTTGGGATTCCCAAATTTGACAAGGAATACCAAAGCCAATACGTAAAGGTAATGAAGCGGTGTCTTCCAGTCAGCCAGGTCAGAACAAAGCATAAAATGACCGAAGTGGTGAACATCCAGACCGGCCGGATTCTCAGAGTCTTGTTTCCAGTATTCACCGTCAGACGCGAAGACGGAAATGAATGAAGATTTTCCGAAGCAGACTTTAAGAATCTCAGACTGATGGACTTCCATGCTCTACTGAAAGATCTTCGAACACGAACCATTCGACCGCTACATGTTACCAAAGCGCTCGAGGCTGTCAGGCGATTCCTGCACTACAAAGTTCTGATTTCTTACATCACAGACTTCCAGATGGGAATCGAGCACAGATCAAAGAAGATAAACCTGTTGAAACTGAACCTGAAAGCACCCGAGCTGAAGATGTATCTCGAGCACTCACTACTTCTTGAACCATAGTTTGGGATTGTATACCTCAAAGATTAGAAAGAAAAGAGGTTTCTCCACTTCAGCCAGGTCGATAGATTCTGCGATGGTACGCTATTGAAAGTCAGAGATGCACTTCGAAACATCATCACCAAAGAATCCGAACTTCGAAAGTCGTCGTTTGTCTCAAACTCCAACAAGATAAATGCTCGAGAAAACTTAGAATTGGTTGAAGACCGCATCGACTACCGCAGAGCCATCCGAAGCTTCGAGATCTACTTTGCGCTTCCAAAGAGATACGTTGAAAACTGACGTGAACTCGAACTTCAATTCAAAGGGGGAGATTGTTAGGGATTAATTATGTTGAATAGAAGTTAAAGGGTTTATTATGTAATTATTGTTATTTGGGCTTAAATGTTTATATGGGCCATGGGCTTGATATGTTTAGGCCCTAAGTATATATATATAGCTTATTTTGTTTAGAAAATAGGTTAATCGTTACAATCGTCATTATCTTTCATATCATCATATTGTAATTCTCTGAAAGCTTAATGCAATATATGGATGACCAGTTGAAATCATATTGATTGATTATATTCTATTGATTTCTATTGATTGTATGCACTAATCTGGAACTCACAACCAAACTACCCATTATGTGACTTGCACATGATCACTTTAACGGAGAAAATTTGGACTTAGTTTTAGCGACTCAACACGATATAAATGTAATAACCCGGTTTGAGCTGCAAATAATAATCTTAAGTTGATGTGTAAAGTGGAGAAAATAAGAAGTATAGTGGTCAAAGTGAGAAAGTGGTAAAGTTTGGTGTGCATTTGTGTTGGATATAAATAGGAGTAGAAACCCCAATAACCCTAATTTTACCAATTCAGTGTGTGCGCCTAGAAGAGGCGTTTGGTGGGTGAAAATTCACGGAAGTGTAAAAGCGATTGAAATTCTCCAAGCTGTGTGTGGGTTCTTCACCATTCTTAAGGTAATCCTCAAATTCTTTCTCCTTTGCAGCCTAATCTTAAGGTCTTGAGTGGGGGATTCTGAGTTTTGTGTTAATCTATTAGAAAGAAAAGAAATGGAGACTGTGTGTGATCCTCCATTTTCTTTTAGTGTAAAATTGGAGGGTTAAGCTATTAAATTGGTTGGTATCAACATCCTCTTAATGCTAATGGTTTACCACCAAGGTTTGGATTCGGGTGTGGAGTGGTTGTTTGGTGTTCGTAATCCTTAGCATTTCTAAGAAAAACCAGAGACCGAACTCGCTAAACCGGAACCCAAAAGGGAACTGGAAGCGTACTGGAACCCAAATGGGAACCGAAAGTGTACCGGAACCCATTGGGAACCGGAAGCGTACCGGAACCCAAATGGGAATCGGAAGCGTACCTGGAACCCATTGGGAACCGGAAGCGTACCGGAACCCAAAGGGAACTGGAAGCATACCGGAACCCAATTGGGAACCGGAGTTGTACCGGAACCCGGTTGAATCCGGGAGTGCGTAGAATCCGATATCACTTAAGTGCGGGACTTTCTATTGTCAGAGAGATTCGAGAGTGACAAGAGAGTTAACTAGTCTTGTGTATTGGGTGAAATTGTAGGCGCGGGTAGAGGATAAGCGATTTCAAGAGAGAACTTCTAGCGGGACTGCAGGTGAGTTTTTCTTAACCCAAATCTTGTACAAGTGAGATAATTTATACATGTATTAAATTCATGCTTATCAACTGCTTTAATTACAAAGTGAAAAGTGTGTGTAACTAAATGATCAATTTAAATGTGGATAGAAATGCTATGGCAATGGTGTGAAATGGGGGTGTGTCCATAATATTTATATATATGAATTCGTTTCATATATGGGCGGTGTGTGCCCTATTACATTGTCACGGTGTGTGTGACCATAGAGTGTGCCATTAGTATGTGTCTTGGTGTGCTTATCAAGTATGTGTGCTTCATACCGAGTGATGTTCGCCTTATCCATGCTGAAGTCTGATGCAATGTTTTGGTGGGATGCGGAGATGGTGGGAGAAGGGTCAAAGGCTGCTAAGGGTATGACGTGGGAGACCTTTGTCTCAAAGTTTAAGGCATCGTTCTGCCCACTTGCAGTAGTGAAAAGATTGGTGGAAGAATTCCTGAGTTTAGAACAAGGTGGGATGTCAGTGGGGGAGTACACGTCGAAGTTTATGGAGAAAGTAAGGTTTGCTGAGTTGTATGTACCGAATGAGGAACGCCGAATTGAGAGGTACCTATTTGGGTTAAAGAGTAGCGTTCGGTAACTGGCATCGGCTCGGAACCCGACTACTTTTCAGGCAGCCATCAATACGGCCGAGTTGGTTGAAAAGGAGAAGAACCGGCAGGATGAGGAGAAGGGTAAAGAGAAGAGGAAGTGGGAAGGACCAGTGCGTGATTCAAAATGGGCTAAGGCGTTCAAGCCCGAGTTCCGAGGGGGACAAATATTTGGAGAGAAGCCTTGTGGGAAGTGTAACCGAGTGCATCGTGGGGAGTGTGCGAGTGAGCCACAAGGGTGCTTCAAGTGTGGAAAGTTGAGACACATGGCGCGTGACTGTCGGAACCCAAGAGCGTGCTACCAGTGTGGTTCTTCGGAGCATCTGAGACCGGATTGCCCGCAATTGAAGAAAGGGTATTCAAGAGGTTAAGGTGGTAGACAAGGAGGAAAAGTGGGAGAAAAGAAAGTAGAGCCAGCACAGACTAGGGCGAGAGCTTTTCGTATGACGGAAGAAGAGGCGGTGGAGATACCTGATGTGGTTACATATACCTTTCTTGTTAATTTTGTTTTTTGCTAAAATGTTATTCGACTTGGGTGCAAACCGTTTGTTTGTATCGCCGAAATTTGCCCGACGTCTGTGTGTTAAACCCAAGCGTTTGGAGTACGGGTTCGAAGTAGAGATTGCTGATGATAGTCGAGTCTTGGTGAGGGATGTGTATGAAGGATGTAGTATCGAGGTAGAGGGTCATTCTTCCCCTTGCGGTTGTACCCCATACGCATGGGAGAGTTTGACGTTGTCGTATGAATGGATTGTGTTAGGACCATAAATGTCCTACATATTAGAAAGATATATAAATGATTATATAGTGCTTAATTAGTTTATTAATCTTTTTGTAAAAGGCTTTAATCATAAAAGGGCTTAGATTAGGTTAATGGGCCACGGGCCTTTGTGTTTAAAGCCTTGGTATATAAGGTTAGTTAACCTTAGAATTAGGTTAGACGATTCATTATCATTCTAGAGCTTATTGTTTGAAGTCGTTATTTTACTTTGATTGTAATATTCTTATAACGATTAATACTTTGAATGAATACGAGAGAGATAACAGCTTGAAATCATCAATCATTCGTGTTATTTCTCATTGAATCGTTGTTACCTGATCAAACTGGAACTCACAATTGGTATCAGAGCCTAATCGGTGATTTGAAGATACGAAAGAAATCGAACGAAAGCAAGAAACCAAAGAATTTTCGTAGTGTATTTTTCTGGAAAACACAGCCAGCCGTTTCGCCTATTCCCGGAGATTGAACCGTCGGATCGTCGCGATTGTTGGACAGTAGCTTCGGGACATCTTGTTTTACATTCTGACCGGTTGGATTGATCGTTTGAGGTGCAGAAGGCACCCAGAATAATTTCGTAACAGTGCAGTTTTTATTGAAGAAAATCGTTCTTCAATCGGGTTTGCGAAGGTCTTTCATCGATTAAATATTTTTCTGTTATATCTCGATTGTTTAATTGCTTAAATCTAATCTGTATCTGCGTTTACAAGGACTCAACGGTATTAATTTTTCAAATTAAAAATCAAATCTTGAGTTTTGGTGTTCTTCAAGTTTTTGTGGTGGTTTGTGAAAAATAGGATATATTTTGCTCAGAAATCGATTTGGGTGTGTTTGTTTTTTGTCAAAATCTAACACTACAAGAGTGAAATCAAGCAACACAATCGATCACAGATCCGAATTGCAACCACAGCCGCACTGTCCGGACGTTTCTGATTGTTACCGGGTAAGTTTCCTATTATCTCAAGTTACCGGATACTTTTTTAAAAAGTTACCGGATACTTTTTTAAGTTTCCTGGTAATTTTTTTAAGGTTTCCGGTTAATTTTTTTAATTACCGGATAATTTTATTTTTAAAGGTAACCGGACAGTTTGTTTTTTAAAGGGTTACCGGGTAATTTTGTTTTGTTAAGGTTACCGGACATTTTTTAAGGTTATCAGAAAATAACTCTCTGATTACTCTCACCCCATAAGCCGCATACTTTTGTTTAATGACCCCACATGCCACGTGAGTCATCCTCAAATTGATTCTTAACTTAAATATGTGCATGAATCTCAGCCCCTTTTGTTGACCAAGTTGATTTGCTTTGTTTGACCATCACACACACACATATTCCTTTGCATACATACAATTATATTAAGTTGGAATTTTTGTTTTGTTTTGATTGTTTTAATTTTTTGTTGGTTGATTTTGATCGAGAACATCATTACCCGGTAAGTCGTAAATCTTTTTCATTCGGGAAGAGCAATTTTTTTCCGGTAAGTTCACTTGATTTCATTTTTTCCGGAAACCAATTGTGTCCGGAAAGTACATCTCATCCGGTAAGATCTTATCAGCCATCCGGTCACTTGTGTTAATTCGGTATCTCATTCATCCGGATTTCTCACCTTCACCCGGTAAGTCCTCGTTACTTTTATCCGGAAACCTTCGTCCGGTAAGTTTCTTCTTATCCGATAAGGTTAATTTTTGGTGCTTTATTGTCCATTAAGCTATTTTCCACCGGTAAGTTGTGTTCTCGTCGGTACCCGAGTTACCACACGTCTCGTGATTAAAAGTTTTTAACGAAAGTTGCGATTTTTCTTAACGATCGACTAGAATTTTTTTTGGGACGCTTGAGATTATTTGCGACGATTTGCAATTATTAGCGACTATTATTATTATTTTTGTGACTTATTTTTCGTCGTGGTTGATCTAACTTGGTTTGTTTATCTTGCAGATTTCACTCTCGAAGAGTGATCTCGTTCGTTCGAATTCGATAATAATCAGATCTTAAATCTTGGAAACAAATTTATTTTTAGATTTGTTTTTCAAATTTAATTTTTGATTTTCTTCTGCATTTTTTGATTCTTCAAAATAACACCGATTAACGATCAAATTTTTCAGGTAACAATGTCGTATTGCCATAATTTTGAGTGTTCAAAATTTCAAAGGCTATATGAAAACAACATGAAGCAACAAGAGGAATTATGCATCAAGTTAATCGCGAACATAAACTGCAAATATCTGAAAGTTCTGAAAAACTTGCTAAATCTGAAGAAAAGGCAACAGCATTAGAGTCTGAAAATTCTGAGCTGAAAAAGAAGCTGTCTGAATTGCCATCACAAACGAGATAAAGGCACTTGAAAAGAAAGCACATCAAAGACTATGTGAAAAGAATATCAAGCAAGCAGATGATTTGTGTAGCAAGTACATCAAGGAGCTGAAGGAACTGAAATCTCAAATCTGGAACAGTTCTGAGAAACTTGTTGAGGAAGAAGAGAAAGGTAAACTCCTGAACTGTGAAAACCTGGAGCTTAAAAGTAAACTAAATACTCTTGAAAAGGTTTTTGAAAAGGAGAAAGAAAGCTTTGAAAAGGAAAGACAATTGCTTACACAAAAGCAATCTGGGCTTTCAACCAAATCTCTTGAAGAGAAGAAGAGACTTGAGCTTATGTGCTTAAAACTTTCAAAACAGATCTCCGACTTTGAAAAGGTTTTAATTTCAGAAAGAGAGAAGTTTGAAATAGAACGCAAATCTTTTTCTCAAAAGAATGGAGAACTTTCCTCGAAAATAACTGATTTGGAAAACGAATTAGACGCTCTAATCAAAGAGTTTGAGAAAGGGAAAGTTGAAGGTTTTAGGGCTAAATTCTTGAAAGATGATTTTGAAAAAGAGAGGAAGATCTTTCCGACTGAGATTTCTAAACTTACACAGAGATTATCTGGATTAGCAACCGAGATCTTGAAAGAACAAATGGTTAAATCAGATTTACAAAAGAAATTTGACTTAATTCTCAAAGAACGAAATGATTTATCCGTTAAGGTCAAGAAACTTGAAGAAAGCAAGTTCAAAGGTGTTCAACCTTCTTATGCTTCAAGTTCATTTTCTACAAATCGTTCTTCAAAGAATTTTGTCAAATCAAATGATTTTTCAAAAGATCAGATTCGACCTTCTAATCTTTTCTATAATTCTCGTGTTGATAAGAAAGATAATCCATCTTTCAAGAAAGTAAATATGGTTTGGAGAGTTAAAGAATCCGCTCCTACTCCAAAACCATTTGTCCCTGTTAAGAGAGACAAGAACAACAAAGCTTTCCACGCTAAACCTTTTGTGAAAACTGATCATGTTTACTCTGTTAATAAGCTGATCAGTTTATCTACACAAAAGCTGTGTTGTTCTTATTGTGGAACTAGTGACTTTGTGAAGAAAGACCATGCAAAGTATTGGTATGGTACTTATAGTATCCCAGGTCCTCATAGGGCAAATAACCAACAAGGATCCATCAAAGGATGGATACCAAAATCCTACTAATCTTTTTTGCAGGAATGTCATGTGCGGTTTTAATTCCTATTATTCTTTTCACATGACTGCAATCAAAGGTTATGCCACATTTGAGGGGGAGTACTATGAAAAGTAAGTGAACTTATAACTGAATTCAAAAACCATGGCAATTCATTCTGTTGGGAACTGAAGATATGCTAAGTATGGTTAGTACTGCCAAGACAATTTTACTACTGCCAGTTCTTCATTAATACTGCTTATGTGAAGTTACTACTGCTAGACACAGTTACTACTGCAAGTCAAGGTTACTACTGCTAGACAAGGTTACTACTGCTAGACAAAGTTACTACTGCAAGTCAAGGTTAGTACTGCTGGTGCATAATTGAATATCTGTTAGTACTGCTCATGATTAATACTGCTGGAGTGATGTTAATACTGCTGGAGATGAAATCGGTTAATACTGCTGAAGATTGTTAGTACTGCTCATGAAGAATGAAGGTTAATACTGCTGACTTGATAAGTTTGGTATGCGATACTTTTGGAGACAAAGAAGGAATTGATCAAGATATGTTTAACGAAGATTCAGAAGATCAATTTACTTTTGGTAGTTATCTTGTAATTATTTGTGTATAAATAGACTTCAATAGATAGCTATTAGAAGTGACGTGAGAGTTTCAATTTGTACATTCTGCAAAAGATATTTTGAGTGTAGATATTGATTCAAGAGAGAATTAACCTCAAGGTTGAAGAACCCTATTTCTAGAGAAGTAGAAGTCGTCTTGTTGAGCCTGTTCAACAAGATTGAGGTTTGGTTGTTAATATTGTGATTCGAAACAGTGAATACAAAAAGTGGTGAATTTTCTGTTACATTGTTCTTGATTGTGAGGATTAAAGTTCTATTCCACAGATTCTTTAATTCTGAATTCTAAGTGTTTATTGTCTTGTTAAGATTCGATCCTGACAAGTGGTATCCTGACAAGTTTGTGATTGTACATTGCTTGATTGCCCTGATGGAGTTGCCACTTCTTCTTCAGCAACTTTTGGATCAGATTTTTCTTTCACTGTTTCCTCCTGGGCCTCTTCTGCAGTTGGTTCCACCCTTGGCTTCTTTTCATTTTTCTTCTGTGAAGTTATGGGCTTGGTTAATCCTCTTTTCATTGACATCATCTTGGTTCTTTTAAAAGTTTTAACAGCTTCAGGAGTTGGTTCAGCTGTTTTAAGTTTTTCAGCAGCAATAACCATTTCTGCTGCTATGGATGTTACTGCTTCTCTTAGAACATGTAATGCTGCTGCTTCAATACTGTTCTTCATAATCCAGTATACTTCTTCATCAATTTCAGCTTGAGATGTAGTTACTGCTTCCTTCTCAGTTTCTGCTGCTTTTTCTGTTTCTACTGCCTCTGCAAAGGTTTCTGCTGTTTCTTCTTTTTGGCCTTCAGCAGCATTAACTGTTTCTGCTGCTTGTTCAAACTCAGCAGCATTAACAGTTTCTGCTGCTGTGGTTTCTGCTGCTGTTGTAGTTTCTGCTGCTGTCGTTTCTGCTGCTATGGTTTCTGCTGCTGTTGTAGTTTCTGCTGCTGTCGTTTCTGCTGCTATGGTTTCTGTTGCTTGAACATTTTTAGCTTCCTTTGTACTTTCCTCAGCAAATTCATTCACTTGCTCCCCCTGTTCCTGTGCACTCTCCATGTTCAACTCATCCTCTAACTCCCCCTTTTTAGGAGCATCATTGGTTGGGTTTCTTCTTCTAAGGACAAACTGTGCTTTCTTCCTTCTGTGTAGTAGCTTTGTGATCATCTTCTTATTCTTCTCTATCTGGGAGTTTTGATAGAGGACCACCTTTTTGAGTTCCTCAATTTCCTGCTGCTGATTTAGGACATCAAGGTTTATATTGGCAATAGTATCCATCAATTCCTCATAAGTGTATCTATCCTCACCCTGTTTAGGAGTTTTTACCTCCCTTAAAGGATCATTGGAAGTTTTAGCAGATGTCTCTTGCCTAGCAAAAGCACTACCTGCCCCCATGGGTTCTTGGCACCTGGGACCTCTAGATGATTTCTCACCCTGAGTTGCCATGAGGAAGGTCTTAGCTATTTTACCACTGGCCTTCTCTTTGTTAGCAGAAGTAGTGGCAGCCTTGCGACTCACATGCTCAACCTTCTCCTTAGTGAGCACCTTCTTGGGGTTGGGAGACACCCCTGTGGTTTCCCTTTCGATATTCTCTAATGGAGAATGCTCCAACAGAGGGCTTAAAGGCTTCGGGCTCTTAGGAGATACATCAAGGGAAGGAACCTTGTGTACCTTTCTTCTTTCAAACCTTTTGGTTATTGTAGGAGTGGGTCGTTCAAGAATGGACTGAGGGATGTCTTTTGAGATGGAAGGTTGGGATTGGTCATCAGTGGGTGTGTCTAATGAGGGCCTTGACCCTGATGCCATACCTTCAATTGTGTGGGACACAACCATCATTGTAGAGAACAATGGTGTGTCAACTCCTTCCGAGTCCCTAGGAAGTCTTTTCATATTTGAAAAAACCTTCCCTTTAGGGGATTTTGGTACATATACCTCATCAAACTGAGGTAATTCCGTCAATTCCTTAGTTATTACTTCTTGAACAAACCTTGGATACATATAAAACCGCTTTTTGGATTCCAGGTTTGATACAAGATCATTAAAGATCATAGCTGAAAAATTGTACTTTCTGGCAGTGGATAAGCAGACCAAGGCATATGCAATGGGACTGCTGAACTCACTCCATCCAGTAGTTTTCTTGGAAATACAGTGCATCAGGGTATGAACAAGAAATCTCCATTGGTTGAAAAATTTTGACTTGTAGAATTTAAAAACACCAATGGGACCTTCATACCCCATTCTTTGTAAAGTCGAATATAGGTCATCAGAAGATAGAGAGGTTATACCTGAGGCATCATCCAAGTGAAGAGAGATGCGAATAACCTCCTCTGTGACTTTCAAGGGTTTATCACAAACCCTTGTTCGAATGGTTTTCTGCCCTTCTTCGAAACTAACAGTGGCATGCTCCCAAAATTGCGTCTGATGTTCGATATAGATGGTTGGGCTCACCGTTAGGGCATAGGAGATGTGCGAGGATTTAAGAAAATCGACGATATCGTGGAATCCCGCAGCTTGTTTCGGCTTCTGAAGCATGGCTATTTCATTGTGCTCATCAACAAACTCCATGATTCCTGAGGATTCTTGAAAGAAAAACACAAAGATTCTGGGGAGACTAGGTTAGAACGAGAGAGAAGAAGTTAATGCGAAGAGACGTTATGAACTTTGGCGGGCAAACAGGGGTATTTATAGCAGTATTTGCCCTAGATTATCAAAAGCAGTATTAACGACATAAGCAGTATTAACGACACAAGCAGTATTAACTGCTGAGCAGTATTAACTGCACAAGCAGTATTAACTGTTGAGCAGTATTAACTGTGCATTAGCAGTATTAACTACTGAGCAGTATTAACTGCAAAGCAGTATTAACTACAAAGCAGTATTAACCACACCTGCAGTATTAACTACAAAGCAGTATTAACTGCAAGGGCAGTATTAACTACTTAGCAGTATTAACTGCAAGGGCAGTATGCACTAGCAGTATTAACTGCAAGGGCAGTATGCACTAGCAGTATTAACTACGCACTGGCAGTAGTAACTCTGCACTAGCAGTAGTAACTCTGCACTGGCAGTAGTAACTTTGCACTAGCAGTAGTAACTCTGCACTGGCAGTAGTAACTCTGCACTAGCAGTAGTAACTCTGCACTGGCAGTAGTAACTCTGCACTGGCAGCAGTAACTCTACTTGCACTTTGCAGCATTAGTCAAAACCTCAAATGTCATCTTACCTTCTGACATCACCTTTACTTTTACCACTTATCTTACCTCCTGCAGGATTATTTTCAAAAGCAACATGTCCTCCATCAATTCTTTTGAAATTCTTGAGGCAGACCATGTTACCTGTCATGTGCCTGGAGCAACCACTATCAACATGCCAGATGCTCTTTCCCTTGAGCTGTTGGTTGCCCTGCACATCTGATAAATCAATTAGTTTTTATTGGGAACCCAAGCCGAAGTGGTCTTGGGTCTCCCTTGCTCATCAAAGTACTTGCACTTGGTTTTGATGAGATTTTCAACCTTAGGTACTGCAGTACTGGAGTACTTTGTCAATATGATTGTTTTAGCAGCACTAGAAGCAGTATTAACCTTAGAAGTACTAACAGTGCTAGCAGTACTAACGCTGGGAGCAGCAGTATCAGCAGTACTAACAGAGTTAGCAGTATTAACAGGGTTAGCAGCACTAACAGGGTTAGCAGCACTAACTTTGGAATGATTACTAGCAGTATTAACACTGCTAGCAGCACTAACTTTTGAAGCAGTACTAACAGTGTTAGCAGTACTAACACTGCTAGCAGCAGTATTGTTTTTAGTGCCTTTTGGAACCCACATAGTACCACATTCCTTTTCAGTCGTTTTCTTTATGTGGCTTTTGGGTTTATCTTGTTTCTTGGCCACATTTTTCTTTGCAGGCTTCCTATAACCAGAGGGTTTTTGAAAACTTCTTTGTAAACTTCTCTTTTGGTTAATAGGATTAAAGTAACAGTATTTGGCAAGATGGTTCAATTTGCCACAAATAAAGCAAGGTTTTGGTCTGTTAATTTTTTGCAGATCAACTCCTTGCCTTAGTGCCCACTGGTTATTCCAGTTCCTTTGATTTCCCCTCTGATTATCATGTTTTTGGGGCTTGTTCTCTTGGGATTTCTTGCAAGAACAATGTTCACAAGTTTTAGAGTTCACAACAGTGGTCTGTGTATAATGAACTCCCTTTCCCTTGTCAGTCCTTTTCATCTCATTGTTCTTAACACGTGGACTTTCACATTCCTCATCAGATCCTACTTTGTCAGTCTCATCCTCAACAACTACTTTATCTAAAGGATCTACTTCAGTGGCTCCTTTAGGTAAGTCCTTCCTATCCTTGGTTTCTAATAGGTCTGACTTAGGAGGGATGTAGTTGTTGTTATAGGGTGGAGGTGTGGCATTATACCCTAGGCCTGTTTTCACCTTACCATGGACTTGAGCATTTATTATTGTGTCCATGGCTTTAGATGCCTTTGAAAACTTTTCAACATCAGCTGTAACTTTCTTAAGTTCTTCTGTTAATTTCCCACACTCTTCCCTAGACTCTTTTAATTGGAACTCAAGATCACCTTTTTCCCACTTCCAGTAGTTAGTATCATATGAATGTTGAAGTTCATTGGCTTGAAAGGCCCTAATCTGTTCTTCAAACCTCTCAACAATCAATACATAATCTCTGATGTCCTTTTCTAATCTCTTAAGGTCATCACACATTCCCTGATTGTGATCTCTATACCTTTTAACAGTATCTATACAAGATTGAGAACAGAGATTAGATTTTACCTCTGTAGGAATATCTGAGACTTCTGCCATGAGTGCATGATTCTGTATTGCCTCTTCTGCTTGATCACTCCAATCAAAAGTACTGTTTGATTCAATAGAATTTTCCATAATGACTGTAGAATTCTAAGAAACACTTGCTCTGATACCACTTGTCAGGATCGAATCTTAACAAGACAATAAACACTTAGAATTCAGAATTAAAGAATCTGCGGAATAGAACTTTAATCCTCACAATCAAGAACAATGTAACAGAAAATTCACCACTTTTTGTATTCACTGTTTCGAATCACAATATTAACAACCAAACCTCAATCTTGTTGAACAGGCTCAACAAGACGACTTCTACTTCTCTAGAAATAGGGTTCTTCAACCTTGAGGTTAATTCTCTCTTGAATCAATATCTACACTCAAAATATCTTTTGCAGAATGTACAAATTGAAACTCTCACGTCACTTCTAATAGCTATCTATTGAAGTCTATTTATACACAAATAATTACAAGATAACTACCAAAAGTAAATTGATCTTCTGAATCTTCGTTAAACATATCTTGATCAATTCCTTCTTTGTCTCCAAAAGTATCGCATACCAAACTTATCAAGTCAGCAGTATTAACCTTCATTCTTCATGAGCAGTACTAACAATCTTCAGCAGTATTAACCGATTTCATCTCCAGCAGTATTAACATCACTCCAGCAGTATTAATCATGAGCAGTACTAACAGATATTCAATTATGCACCAGCAGTACTAACCTTGACTTGCAGTAGTAACTTTGTCTAGCAGTAGTAACCTTGTCTAGCAGTAGTAACCTTGACTTGCAGTAGTAACTGTGTCTAGCAGTAGTAACTTCACATAAGCAGTATTAATGAAGAACTGGCAGTAGTAAAATTGTCTTGGCAGTACTAACCATACTTAGCATATCTTCAGTTCCCAACACATTCTGAATAACTTACTTGCGTTTGTTATTATCTAAGCTTTAAACTTCCATGATTGCCATGTCCAAAACTTTCTTGATTTAGTTATTTCCATGTCTCAAATGTTTGTTGATTTTTTCGATGGAAATACACTCGTTTTTGAATTCCACTTTGTGTTCATAGTTCATCAGTTCATATTAGTGATTCAATTCTTATCTGATATATTAATTGTGACTTGTTCCTCACAATTAAACTTTTTGATCATTGTCTCTTTCTTGCAAACACTGTGCTTACTGAGTCATTCTGTTTTGCGTTTGATGTTGTTTCTTGAAACTCTATTATTTCAACTATGACTTCTGATTACTTCAGATCAGAACTCGGACTTCATTTTTATTGACTTCTGATCATCTCAGATCAGGACTCGTTCATAAATGTCATGACTTCTAAACACTTCAGTTTAGAACTCGTACTTCAACTGTTTTACTAAACTGTTATACTCGATGCATGAAAGGAGTGTTAGGTCTTACATTGTTTCTATGGTCAAGCCAGAACCGGAAGGACCTACCCAAGAAACACATCACTTTTAGACATCAGTGAGGGGTCTAGATTGATAGATGAGTTTGGAGAGAAAAGAATATGGTGAGGATGTGACAAGACTTAAAAGAATATATTGGTCCTTACGAAACCGAGTCAGTTATCCGGGTAACCACACAATCTATTCATTCTCGTTCTTTGGAGATGAAAATTGAAACAGACATGGACCCAGTGTCGATAACTCGTGTCACCCCACCCAGCCACTCAAGTATCTCACAACAGATGCTTGTTTCAAATATTCACGGAGATTTAGCACATAATCTATCTATTCCTCACTCGGAGGTCTTAGATACTGAAACAGGAAGACATCAGCTCCGGTCTCCGAACTTCATATTCTATTCACTGTGTCAATTGATTTTAACTTGCGTCCCAGGTTAAGTCAATATTTTGAGCCTAACAGATAGAATTTATTTTCTTTCACACATGCACGAGTCTTTGTGATTCCATTGCATATCTTTGTGATAATGTCGGAACAGTTTGAGAGGTTAATTTTTCAAATTTTCTTCAGTGATAACTGGAAGTCCTATCAGAGATACCCCATTGCCAACTTTGAACATAGGCCACATGATTTTTCAAAATTGTTGTGATAACAGTTACTATGTGTTTCTGTGTTAGTTGATTACCCCATTCTGGTTACTTAATGTTTTATCTGGATTTTTGCTACTCGTCACTTGTGTCTTTGAACGTGCATGATGCTCCAGATGCTCCTACTCATCATGAGGTGGAGAAAGGGTACAGATTCAAAGACACCGGATATCAAGTTGAGGGGGAGTTAGCAAAAGCCGAGGGGGAGTAAAGAAGTCCCCATGCAAAAGCCGAGGGGGGGTAACTGTTATTTGATCATTTCCGAGATTTTATCAAAGCGAAAAGATTTCAAAGTGCTTACAAGTAATCAACTCTTCTCATTTCTTATCAAGTGGTGTTCGCTTCAAATTATTTCCTCCATCGAGCATACTGGTTCAACAAGTTCTTAATAGTTGAAGATATGAAGATAAGAGCTTTATTCAAGGGGGAGCGGCAAAAGACATGAAGACAAGCAACATCATTGCATTTCAAAGATCCTAAAGGAAGAGAAGATCAACACTTGAAGATTTCACGGCCGATTTTTATTTATATATCTTTAGGGGAGATTGTTAGGACCATAAATGTCCTACATATTAGAAAGATATATAAATGATTATATAGTGCTTAATTAGTTTAATTAATCTTTTTGTAAAAGCCTTTAATCATAAAAGGGATTAGATTAGGTTAATGGGCCATGGGCCTTTGTGTTTAAAGCCTTGGTATATAAGGTTAGTTAACCTTGGAATTAGGTTAGACGATTCATTATCATTCTAGAGCTTATTGTTAGAAGTCGTTATTTTACTTTGATTGTAATATTCTTATAACGATTAATACTTTGAATGAATACGAGAGAGATGACAGCTTGAAATCATCAATCATTCGTGTTATTTCTCATTGAATCGTTGTTACCTGATCAAACTGGAACTCACAGATTGGCTGGCTAGTAATAGTGCTAGTATCGTGTGCAATAAGAAAATGATCCGTATGGCTTTGCCCGATAAGTCGGAAGTGGTAATCTATGGAGATAGGCGAGAGCGTAAGTCTTGCCTTATCTCGGTGATGAAAGCGAGACATTGTCTAGAGAAGGGGTGTCAGGGGTTTTTGGCGTACGTGTTAGACGCTAAGAAAGAGAAAAAGAGACTAGAGGATGTTCATGTGGTGAGAGAGTTCTCGGAGGTGTTTCCGGATGACCTGACGGGTTTACCCCCGGATCGTCAAGTTGAATTCATGATCGAATTGATGCCTGGTGCGGCACCAATAGCGCGTGCACCGTACCGGTTGGCACCTGCGGAGATGAAGGAGATGATGGCGCAACTACAGGAGTTGTTGGATAAGGAATTTATACGCCCTAGCTCCTCATCCTGGGGAGCGTCGGTGCTTTTCGTCAAGAAGAAGGATGGGTCTATGCGGATGTGCATAGACTATCGCGAGCTTAACAAGGTGACTGTCAAGAACAAGTACCCTCTCCCAAGGATCGACGATCTGTTCAACCAGTTGCAAGGGGCGAGCTTCTTCTTGAAGATAGATTTGAGATCCGGTTACCACATGAAAGTAAGGGAAGAGGATGTACCGAAGACGGCTTTTCGCACGAGGTATGGGCATTATGAGTTCCTAGTCATGCCCTTTGGCTTGACTAATGCTCCAGCAGTCTTCATGGATTTAATGAATCGTGTGTGCAGTGCGTGGTTGGATAAGTGTGTGATTGTGTTCATAGATGACATCCTCATTTATTCTCGATCTCGGAGTGAGCACGAAGAGCATCTTCGCATAGTGTTAGATTTGTTGCAGCGGGAGAAAATATATGCTAAGTTTTCCAAGTGTGAGTTCTGGCTTAGAGAAGTCCAATTCTTGGGTCACGTGGTGTCGGGGGAAGGCATCACGGTGGACCCAGCCAAAGTAGAGGTTGTTAGAGAATGGGAGCAACCGAGGTCGCCATCGGAGGTTAGGAGTTTCCTTGGTTTAGCGGGCTACTATCGGAAGTTCATTCAGGACTTTTCCCGTATAGCTACACCGTTGACCGCCTTGACCAAGAAGAGTACTAAGTTCGAATGGACGGAGGTTCAAGAAGAAGCGTTTAGTATGTTGAAGGACAAGTTGAGCAGCGCTCCAATTCTCTCCTTGCCTAGTGGGATGGAAGGATTTGTAATCTATAGCGATGCATCTAAGTTGGGACTAAGATGTGTGCTAATGCAGAATGAGAAGGTGATCGCGTATGCATCCCGTCAGCTGAAAGAGCACGAGAAGAGTTACCCTACACACGATATGGAGTTAGCAGCAGTGGTTTTCACGCTAAAGATTTGGACACACTACCTTTATGGAGTTAAATGACAGATCTATTCCGATCATAAGAGCCTTAAGCATTTATTCGATCAAAAGGAATTGAACATGAGGCAACGCCGTTGGGTGGAATTGTTAAGTGACTACGACTGTGAGATCCTTTACCATTCGGGTAAAGCGAACGTCGTGGACGACGCTTTGAGTCGGAAGGAAAGAAGAGAACCAACTAAAGTAGTGGCCTTTCGAGTCGGCATAATTCCAAATCTGTTGGACGGGATTAAGAAGTTCCAAGAGGAAGCTCTTGTAGAGAAAAGTGGAAAAGTGAGAGGATTGTCGGTTACGTGACATCCTTGGAACGTAACGGGAGTGGTGCGAGATGTTTGGGAAACCGAGTGTGGATTCCTAAGTTGGGAGGTTTGAGAGAGCGCATTATGGAAGAAGCGCATAAATCGAAGTATTCGGTTCATCCGGGAACCAATCAGATGTATCGAGATCTGAGGCAAATGTATTGGTGGTCGGGGTTGAAGAAAGACGTCGCTTACCTTGTTGAGCGGTGTATGACCTGTTTGAAGGTCAAGGCCGAACATCAGAGACCTTACGGAGAGATGCAACCTTTAGAGATTCCAGTGTGGAAGTAGGATTGTATCACCATGGACTTCGTCACGAAGCTATCGAGGACCCCGAGAGGGTATGACGCCATATGGGTGATAGTTGACCGTCTCGCCAAGTCGGCTCACTTTCTACCTATTCGGGAGAAGAATTCGTTAGAGAAGTTAGCAAGGTTGTATGTCAATGAGATAGTGACGAGGCATGGAGTGTCGTCGTCCATAGTCTCGGACCGTAATAGTCGCTTCACGTCGTCTTTTTGGAAAAGTCTTCAAAGGGAGTTATGTATGCGGCTTTTAATGAGCACCGCCTATCACCCTCAGACAGATGGACAAAGCGAGAGAACTATACAGACCTTGGAAGACATGTTACGTGCTTGTGTGATAGACTTCAAAGGCTCGTGGGAATCTCATCTGCCGTTGATTGAATTCTCGTATAACAATAGTTATCACACCAGTCTTCAAGCGGCACCATTCGAGGCATTATATGGGCGTAAGTGCAGGACGCCATTGTGTTGGAATGAAGTAGGAGAGAAACAGTTGGCAGGGCCAGAAATCGTGTAGTTAACTGCCGATAAGATTAGTGTGATAAGAGACAAGCTGAAGGTAGCTCAGGACCGCCAAAAGGCATATGCGAATAAAAGAAGGAAACCGATTGAATTTATGGTAGGGGATAAAGTGATACTCAAGGTGTTGCCATAGAAAGGTGTCGTGCGATTTGGGAAGAGAGGGAAGCTAAGGCCTAGGTATGTCGGGCCGTTCGCCATCACTGAGCGTGTGGGTGAGGTGGCGTATAAGCTGGAACTGTCCGAGGGGCTGCAGGGAGTTCATTCGACTTTTCATGTGTCGAATTTAAGGAAATTTCTGGCCGAAGAGAGCATGGTGGTGCCGTTAGAGGACATTCGTGTGGATGAAAAGTTAAATTATGTTGAAGATCCATTGGCGATTGTAGATCGCAAAGTCCGAAAGTTGAGGAATAAGGAAATTCCGTTAGTGAAAGTGCAGTGGCGTTTCCATAAGGGGCAAGAGGCAACTTGGGAGGTGGAATCGGAGATGAGAACCCGTTTCCCTCGTTTGTTCGAATATGGAATTCCGGGGACGGAATTCTTTTGAGGGGGGAATACTGTAATAACCCGGTTTGAGCTGCAAATAATAATCTTAAGTTGGGGTGTAAAGTGGAGAAAGTAAGAAGTTTAGTGGTCAAAGTGAGAAAGTGGTAAAGTTTGGTGTGCATTTGTGTTGGATATAAATAGGAGTAGAAACCCCAATAACCCTAATTTTACCAATTCAGTGTGTGCGGCTAGAAGAGGCGTTTGGTGGGTGCAAATTCATGGAAGTGTAAAAGCGATTGAAATTCTCCAAGCTGTGTGTGGATTCTTCACCATTCTCAAGGTAATCCTTAAATTCTTTCTCCTTTGCAGCCTAATCTTAAGGTCTTTAGTGGGGGAGTCTGAGTTTTGTGTTAATCTATTAGAAAGAAAAGAAATGGAGACTGTGTGTGATCCTCCATTTTCTTTTAGTGTAAAATTGGAGGGTTTAGCTATTAAATTGGTTGGTATCAGTATCCTCTAAATACTAATGGTTTACCACCAAGGTTTGGATTCGGGTGTGGAGTGGTTGTTTGGTGTTCGTAATCCTTAGTGTTTCGTAGGAAAACCAGAGACCGGACTCGCTAAACCGGAACCCAAAAGGGAACCGGATGCGTACCGGAACCCAAATGGGAACCGGAAGTGTACCGGAACCCATTGGGAACTGGAAGCGTACCGGAACCCAAATGGGAACCGGAAGCGTACCAGGAACCCATTGGGAACCGGAAGCGTACCGGAACCCGATTGAATCCGGGAGTGCGTAGAATCCGATATCACTTAAGTGCGGGACTTTCTATTGTCAGAGAGATTCGAGAGTGACGAGAGAGTTAACTAGTCTTGTGTATTGGGTGAAATTGTAGGCGCGGGTAGAGGATAAGCGATTTAAAGAGAGACCTTCTAGCGGGACTGCAGGTGAGTCTTTCTAAACCCAAATCTTGTACAAGTGTGATAATTTATACATGTATTAAATTCATGCTTATCAACTGCTTTAATTACAAAGTGAAAAGTGTGTGTAACTAAATGATCGATTTAAATGTGGATAGACATGTTATGGCAATGGTGTGAAATGGGGGTGTGTCCCATAATATTTATATATTTGAATTCGTTTCATATATGGGTGGTGTGTGCCCTATTACGCTGTCACGGTGTGTGTGACCATAGCGTATGCCATTTGTATGTGTCTTGGTGTGCTTATCAAGTAGGTGTGCTTCATTATGAATTTGTACAAAATCTTTTGCTGTTGTTTCGATAAATGTTACTATTTATGATGTGGCCTTGTTTTGAGGGAACTCACTAGACCTTATGGTCTACCCTCGCTTTCAAAACTAAAAACTTTTCAGGTGAGCTGGTAGATAAGGGTAAGGGTAAGCAGTGAGTTCCGGGTGAGCTGGATGAAGCTGAATTGAAGATTTTGATAGAATGTCCAAGTAGTTCTCCTGTTTTAGTTGTTCTCAGCTGTAAGCCGGTTGTTATGTCAACCGTTGACTTAGAAAATTTTGTAAGACGTTTTGGGATCCGCTTGTTTTTGGGATATTTGTGCATGCGTATTTAAAGCGTTTGGTTTATCTTTTGTGAGAGTTGTTACAATAAAGTGTAAACCACGAGGATGCAATCCATAGATATTTCATTTTAGGGACCCAGGGTGTTAAAACCACTATAACACACAGACCAAATATGTAATTTACTCTAGTATATATGTAATATCAAGAGTACATTACGGATTTGGTCCCCGTGGTTTGGTGGTTTTTATGGTTTTCGTCCCTGTGCTTCACTAATTACAGAAATGGTCCTAGTGGTTTGCACTTTCGGTTTTTTTGGTCCTTAAACTTCTATACCCCTGACGGCCGTCCAACTAGTCCGTTAACTCCAAGGGCAAAATCGTCAATTCTCTGATATTCATCTTCTTCATCATGTTCATCTTCATCACTTGATATCCATCTTCTTCATCATGTACATCTTCATTATTAAGAACCCTAAATCAAGAACAACTAAATGAAAACCAAATCATAAATCTAAATCAAGAATTTGAATCTCAATCAAAACCAAAAAACATAAATCTAAATAACATTGACAAATCCAAATCCAAATCCTTACATAAAATCTAGATAAAAAAACATTTCATTAAAACCAAATGAACCCTAAACCCTTTTATTCATCTGCTAGTGATAAGCTTTGAATCAATAAACCCTATGCACAAATCCACACAAACATATGAAAAAAATTACCAATGGGTTTACATGTGCTATTAATTGTAACAAGATATTGATTTCATAACAAAAACTACAATTTCTAATAAAATTTCAAGAAAAACAAACCCAGAAATGAATTGAAATCAAGAAAGATTCTTTCTGAAGTGAGTTAACGCACCAACTACATTTTTAACAACAAAACGTACGATTGAAGTAAATAGATCTAGAAACACCAGTTCTTTGTGTGCATTTCATAAATAAATCTAAATCACGACCTTCGATTTTAGTTCACGAAAATCGAGATCCAAACACGAGTTCAGTAGAAAAAAACTCCAAATTCCAGCAACAATTGTTCTTAAGATTCAAAGAAGCAGTGAGTACCTGTGTGATGGATGAATCTCTTCGAAGCTAATTTCGCCTTAATCTTCCATGAAACCGTAATAAAATCTCCAGAAATAAAAAGAGACTCTGAGCTTTTGATTATCGATTTCGGTTATAGTTTTGAAGATCGGTTTCAGTTTCAGTTCTTGTTGTGAATCAGGGTTTTGATTTCGGCTATAGTTTTGAAGGTGGGTTTCAATTTCAGTTCTAATTTTTGAAGTTGGGTTTCGATTTCTGTTCAAGTTTTGAGGGTATTCGATGAACTGTTTTCTGGGTTCTCTGCCTCTGCTCCATGACGTGATGACGGAGATGGATCCAAAATCAGAAGAAATGGATGAAACGGTGTCGAATGAAGGCAAATGGCAAGCAAGAATAGTTGGTGTATTTGAAAATGAATATTCAAGCAAGAATAATTGGTTTTGTTGATTTAGGGTTCATGTATTGTTGGAGAAGATGAATATTCAAGCAAAAAATCAATTAAAAAATATGATGTTCTTAAGAAATATGAAGATTCAAGAAAAAAATATATAAAAGAAAAGGAAAAATGGTTAAGTAGTGAAAAGACAAAAATACCCTTGGAGTTAACAGAGTAGTTGGACGGACGTCAAGGGTATAGAAGTTTAGGGACCAAAAAAATCGAAAGTGCAAACCACTGGGACCATTTCCGTAATTAGTGAATCACAGGGACGAAAACCAAATCCGTATTAATTAACATGTTATATTATTTAATTTTTCTTTACTACATTGGTTGTTGAAACACCCTAAAATTTCGAATAAATTTAAACCTTAAATTTACAAGGTTTACAACAACATATTCCCAAAAACTTTCATTCACAAATGGAGAATTAGTGACAAAGGTTCATAATTACAAATGAAATATCATAAACAACTTACTAATCTAATCCATAACAAACAAGATCAGATTATAAGGGTTGTCTATGTGATCTCCCAAAATATCTTCGATTCAACTAATTTCTCCATTACATCTCCAAAATCTATGAACTTTGTATCACTCTTTGCTCAACCACTTGATTCTATGCCCGTGCTAGCACCTGGTAAGAAAATTAGTTTTGGAAAATATTAGGCTTGCGCCTAGTGAGAACATCCAATTTTAAAATCAAAATATTTATAAGCTTTGAAAACCAAATTTGTAAACAAAGCATATAAAAGTAACCTCTTTGCAAATTCCAGAACGTACACATAACATCTCTCGATGACGGGAATCATACCCGATTCCATGAGTATGACGAACACCAAGTAAGTCATAGTATCATGTTTAAGAGCGCCACTACGAATCACTGAGGATCCTAGATTTCAGCTCATGTCCGAGAAATTACAATTAAACCATGCATATTTCTTAGTGTGGAAGTAGGGATTACAATTAAAACATGCCTATCCCTTATTTCCCAATAGAAAACGGGAATTTCAATTTACCTTGTCTATTCCACGTTTTCACGTCACAATACGAAATGGGAATTTCAATTTACCTTGCCTATTCCACGTTTTCAAATAATGCTAGTGCCTATGGATTCATTACACTTACTGCATACGTACATATACATGTTTAAATATCATTTTCTCATATCGTTAATGTAACATCAAATAAGGAATTATCTTCTATAAGATTTTTCATTAACTCTTCTCAAAATGGAAAAACTCCATTTAATCATCTTACCTTCCAATATTTTCAAAACCAAATAATATCTCCTGTTGGTTTTTAATCACATCTTCGGACAGTAATTTCATCCAGATTTCAATTAGAAATAAGGCAGTCCGGATAATCAGGGAATCCGGGTGACATATGGAAAATCGATTATCCGGGTGTTACCGGAAATGAATTACCCGGATACTATCAGAAATGGATTATCCGGACACTGCCGGAAAATACTTATCCGGATACTTCCGGAAAACATAGCTTACCGGATACTTCCGAAAAACATTATTTATCCGATACTTCCGGAAAACATTATTTACCGGATACTTCCGGGAAACATTATTTACCCGGAAACCTCGGACCTGTACATCAAGTTTTCAACACAAATCCCAAACCATTCAAGTTATCTTCCTATACCAATAACCAAAGTTCACTGATACCCTTTATAAGTTCAAATCGTTCATAAGTTTGATAATAACACATAAAGTATAACAAAGAAGATGAACTCACCTTAAGAACTCAAATCGGAATTGCACTAAATCGTTCAGTCTTCACTTCCTAATTCCATAACTAACTCATTAATCGATTGAAATCTTCATTGGAATTGAAATTACCAAATCTTAGAAAAACAGAATCAAAGAAAATAGCAAACCCTTACCAATCGGTTAAGCTTTCGATTCTCTTTCTCGCCCTGCTCTCAGAACAGACTTCAATCGAACAGTGAGAAAAAATATCTCATAATCAGATTACCAATAGTATTTATACCTCCAAATTTTTTCCAATTATTCATTTTAACCCCAAAACTTTCACTTATCAAAGCTTTTAGGTTAAAAGGGCCAAAAACTTATTTCTTAAAACTAGAAGACACAAATGAAAATACCCAACTCAGTTAGCTAACATTTCCATAATAGTCATAAATCATTTACGGGAATTTGAGGTGTTACAGTTGTATTAATTAACATATTATATTTTTATAAATTTGTTTTAAATATATAATTAAATATTGTAATTGATAATTTTTTGAATATGACCTTTTTGGTCATTTTACACGTTTATAAGCTAGTTTTTTCAAACGTGACTTTTTCATCAGCTAGCTTATCAGCTACCAGCTAGTTTGCCAAACATATCCTAAGAGTATCTACAATATATATTTTGCAAAATTTCTCTAAATTAAATAACTAAAAGTTCAAAAAATCTCTAAAAACATACATTTATCTTCAAGAGATTCTCCATTTTGGAGAATTTGACATTGATTATAATATCAAATAATACATTTATATATTATAATATTATTTATTTATCTAAATATTTATTTTATAGTTTTCTAGAGGTGCTCTCACTTGCTAATCTTTTTTAGGGAGTGTTCGGTAGCAGCTTAATCGGCTGAATAAGGGATATGGTTGATTTGCACAACCATATCTGGGTGTTCGGTATGGGCTTATCCGGTCAGCCCATGGCTGAATCGGTCAGCCCAAAAAATAGAGTCCTATAGACTCAGTCGTTCAACAACTCGTGAATTCCCCTTTTACCCTTCCTTTATCCTTCCCCATCCCTCTTTTTCAGCTTCATTCTTCATCCAAACAAAGATTATGGCATCGATTAACACTTCTCCATCTTCATTCTCAATCGATCTGCAACTGAGTTTCTCCATTGATCAACAGTTGGGTGTCTCCATCGATCAACAACTATGTTTCTCCATCGATCCCATAGAAGGGGTCTTTCCAGCGCCTCCTTCTTCCTTCTTCCTTCTTCTTTTTTCCTTCTTCCTTCTTCCTTCTCGTGCCTCTTTCTGGTTTCGAAATCAGAACCTGGCAAAAAAAAATCCAAACATTTGTTGCTCATAGGGTTAAATCTTGCGCCTCTTTCTTGGGTTCTTGTTAGTTTTGAGCAAATGTTTGGTTACAGATCTCGATTGATTTTTGTGCATATATTGCTGCACATCGATCTGTATATCGACCTATGGTCTGTGTTTCCATCACTTTGTGTATCAATATGTACCTGTGGATCGAACTGTTTTCATTCATGTGTATCGATGTGTACTTGTGTGGATCAATATGTTTTTGAAACTTTGTGTACCCATTTGTTTCATACATCAGTTGCTACCTTGTATTTATTTCGTACATTGATCAATATTTTGTATATCAATTTCAACTTTTTGTATATTGATTTCATACACTGATCGATTTATGTTTCCATCAGTTTGTGTTATTATACATTAAACCAAATACATTAGTTTCCATACATCAGTTTCCATACATCAGTCTATACATGGTTGTTTCTATTATTATACATAAAACTAAATACATCAGTTTATTCAATATTTTTATCAAATAGATACAAAAAGAAAGACTAGGAGTAAAATGGTCATTTCTGACATTCAGACTGTTTATTTAGCACAACAATCAAACATCAACTTATCTGTTAACACCCAGACAACTATATCCATACTCACAGCTATATCCATACAGGTCTTAACAGAAAACGAACCGAGCAGCACCTTAAAGTGTTCTCTATATTTGGAGAAAAACTATTCTCTCAGCTACTTACCGAGACAACTATATCCTTATTTTCTTCGTTTTAGAGAAGCTAACGGAGTGCTTTAAGGACGTCTCCAACCCAACCACTAAAAAGTAATAAAAACACTAAAAATTGTGGACCCCTTAAACACTAAAAAAACTCACTCTAACCACACATTAAAAAAAACAACAATTAAAACATATTTAATGTTATTATAATAATAAAATAGTAATACTTAAATGTATTCAACTATTAATCTATGTATAATTATAAAAGTTGGATAAAATAGTAATATTTGATTTTAGTGGTCTATTTTATCTTCCAAATATACAGGTTTACTTTATTGACCTCCATTGTCTTAGACCATCAATTTGGGTCTAATAATATGGAGAGAGAGAGAGAGAGAGAGATAGGAAAGAGAGAGAGTGAAGGGAGGGGCGAGAGGAAGCAATGGGGCAAGAAGAAACTAGGAAGGATACGTTGTCAACCACCGGAATCAAAGATACCAAATGAACCGAGCAACCGAAACTTGTCATCGTTTCATTTCTTCAACTTGTCATCGTTTCATTTCTTCAACTTCCCGGAGAGTTGGGAGGTAACCGATATGTGGCGAACCTTCAAGAGAGTCGGGGAAGTAGGTTACATATACATGGCACAAAGGAGGATGGCTAATGGGAAGAGGTTTGGATTCGTAAGATTCAAAAATGTAAGAAATGGGAGAGACTTGGAGACGAGACTGAATAAATTATGGATAGGGACATACAAACTTAGGGTGTTCGCCGCGAACAGGAGGTATGGAGGGATAGAAGTCGGAGATAGGAAAAGACCCGTGGGAAGAAATGAAGGTCCGAGGATGGAGGCTGGGTTTTACGGCCGATCGTTCAGCGAAGTAGTAGAGAAGAGAGGTCTGGGCAATGGTGAAAGAGACAAGACATGAATATTGAAGGTGGCTAAGGTAGTCGGGGAATGGACCTCGGATGACATCGTAAAAAGTAAACTAAGGAAAATGCTTAATAGGAAATGTCGTCTCAATGGATAATGTGGATGCCACACAAGCGTTATGTACATTGGAGAACTTGTCGGAGTGCTCGATGAAAATGCTCAGAGGAAGGAATGTGTTGCTGCCTTTTGAGAATGAGGAAACGATGCAAGCGATACTGAATAACAGATCTCACGGCTTACAATACAGGATAAAAAACCTTAGGAGATGGACTATAGGCTTTTGCTCGGCCGAGAGGATGGTCTAGCTAAAAATAACGATGGTGTCGTTGCATGGTTGGATTCGAGAGATTTTTGGATCGATAGCTAATAAATGGGGCACTGTCCTGGAAGTCACAAACTGCTTGTGGGAAGATTGCAAGAACTTGGAGGGTAGGAAGGTTCTGGTCGCTACATCAATCGGATCAAGAATTGACGAGTTGAAGAGTATAAAGATAGACGATCTATTTTATCGTATTAGGGCAGAGGAGTAGGTTGCGGTGATGCCTTTAAGTTGGGGGGAAGATGTTAAGATCAACGATAGCGAAGAGGAATCACCAGTCCCTCTCGGTATGGTCGGAGGGAGAAACCATTCAAGGAGACTGGTGCATCGAAGAGAGCTTGTTCGAGGGGGCTAACGGTGGTGCGGCGAGAGAGGCTGGAGTAGATGAACATATGAACAGCGAGGTAAATTCACCATGGAACAGTAAAGGAAATCGATCGCCGGTGAGGCGTCAAACAAAGGCGACGACAGTGGGAGTTAAAGGGTTGCAGGAGAAGCAGCAGGCGCCGACTATGGAACACGAACGGTCAGTATGCCAGATTTTGAATTTGGTGTTGGAAGCACGTGAGGGGGATGTCACGAGGCAGGGACAAAGTCTGGACCCTAATTCGGCACATGGGCCAGCGACAGCAACAACCCAATATTCAGCAGATGGGCCTGTTGCGACAAGGGATAAGGGGGATTTTCTAGTGGGCCAACAAAAGGAGGCTGTAATTTTTGACTTACATATAAATATGGGAACTAAAGGCCCAAACTCGGTGAAGGATAAAACAGAAAATGAATGGGAGGAATAGTTGGCAGGGGATTTGAAGAAGATGGGGTCGACTGTGGATTGGGGTTAAGGCGCTATGGAAGGTAAGAAGTTTTTGGTTCGTTAAAAATCTTTTGAATATGAAGGTTATTTCAATCAATATTAGGGGGTTGGGAGGAGTTGAAAAAAGAGGATGGATTCGGGAGTTATGCATGAAAGAGAAGGTAGATATGGTTGGTATCTAGGAAATGAAACAAAACTTGTGGGACGATTCGCAAATTACAAATTTGTGAGGTTTTGACGTCGAGGATTTCGTTCAATCTCAAGCCGTGGGAAACTCCGGGAGGGGAGGGGGGTTATGTTAATTTGTGATAAAAAAAAGTCTTCACTTGTGAATTTTTCATTTGGGAAAGGAGTTTTGTAGCAGTGGTGGGTAAATGGGCGGGGTAAAGGATCTTGTCGGGTTCGTTAATGTATACGGGCCGAGAGAACACAAGGAGAGAAAGGAAGTTTGGAGTATGGTGGAACTTTTGTGTAAAAAATAGGAGGTGAAGTGGTGTGTTTTCGGGGATTTTAATGAGGTGAGGGGCGAACACGAAAGACTCAAAGGTGAGGGGTGGAGGATTTTAATCACTTCATACGAAAAAGTTCTTTGATGGAGGTGCCAATAGGGAAACAAAAGTATACGAGAGTGAGTGATGATGGTCGGAAGCATAGCAAATTAGACCGGTTTCTAGTTTCAAGCGAGTTCTGCACGACTTGGAGGAACTTGGGGGTTAAGGTTTTGGAGAGGAAGTAGTCGGATCACTTTCCGATAATGCTAAACGATGCGGATTATGACTTCGGACCGAAACCTTTTAAGTTTTTGATACATGGCTAGAAGGAGATGTCGATAATATCGTGAGGGATACATGGAGTAAAGAGGTGTGATCAAACGGTCTAGACCGGGTGTTGATTGAAAAGCTAAAAAACGTGAAGGCGACGTTAAAAATTTGTTGCAACAACAAATATAGGGCATTAGACGGGGAGTTGGAGCAGAACAAAATAAAGACTAAACGGTTGGAAGCAACGGTCGAGAATAGAAGTCTTGATGAAGAAGAAAGAGGAAGATGGGTACAAGCCCGGAAGAGATGGTTAGATGCGGAGAAAAAGAAATCGGAGATGGCGAGAAAAAAAGGCAAAGTTAAAATGGGTAGAGGAAGGTGACGAGAATTCGAAGTTGTTTCGCGCGACGATAAGAAAGAAAATAAGATCCAACGGTATTCGCGGTTTGAACGTAAATGCGGAGTGGACCGAAGATCCAAAAAAATCAAAGAGGCGATGTTCAATTTTTTAAAAAGAGATATTCTCATCTCAAACACACCCCGGGCCGAAAATGAGGAGTGCAAAAATAAGGAAACTTTCAAGGTCGAGGCGGGTAACTTGGAAGTACCGATACGGAACCGGATGGGATTTCGATTAATTTTATCAAGAAATATTGGTCTATAATTGAGGATTTGTTGAAGGCAATTGGGGGTTTTTAGGAGGGGATGGAGATTAGTGAGGGTTGTAATGCATCTTTTATAACCCTTATGTAGGATCCCAGATACAACAAGTAACAATAATAATAGCAACAATATTTGTATATTGACTAATAAAGAGGAGTTTACAAGATAGGAATTAAGAACACTCTCTCTTTGAAGCTCTCTTTCTCTCTATACGTATGACTCTTTCAAGATGGAGGTTAGGAGACTTTTTGAGGCTTAATCAAAAACTCTAACAAATTAGACATTAAATACTTAGGTTTTAAGGCCTAAGCCCATAAGCCACTAAAGCCCACAAATACAATTTGGGCTTTTACAATTTAAGCAAATACAATTTGGGTTTTTATAATTTAAGCAAGTAATCTTGAATACAATATAAAAATAGAGTCAACAATCTCCCCCTTTGTATTCAAGATTAAAAATAGCCCGATCTTCCACAAAGTCAGTTGCTTCAATTCCTTCTTTAACTCCCCCTTGATCGTTGCATACTCCCCCTTGACTGTTGCTTTACCTTTTTGATCTCGGTTGTCTCCCAAAGATTAAACTCAAACAATCAGAGAACGATTTTATGTGCGGAAGCTTGTATTACCAGTTTGAGTAATAACCGATGGTAGATAAACAGCTAGGAGATGAAGAGTAGCGAACACATTCGGCTCATGAGAATCTGCATTAAAGAATAAGTAACTAGGGGTAATCATCTAACACAAAAGCACATAGCAACTGTTATCACAACAATTAAAATAATTGTGTGGCCTATGTTCAGAGTCGACAAATATGAAGCTCTGATAGGACTTCCAGTTATCATAGGAATAGAATTATAAAATTGAACTTCTCAAACTGTTCTGGCAATATCACATAGATATGCATGTGGAATCACAAAAATTCGTGATATTGTGTGGAAGAAAAATAGAATATTATCTATTAGGCTCAAAAGTGTGTAAACTGTTTGGACATAACAGGTGTCCACAGACTCAATGTGCATGAGTGAAGTGTGAAGGTGGGGCAAATTTCCTTCTTTTCAATATCCAACCTTCCAAATAAAGATCAGATAGCATATATGCTGCTTCCCCGTGGAAAAGTGAAACATTTCTTTGTTGACAAAGAAATGAGTAGCTGGTGGGGTTTAATGCAAGAGTTGGCATGGGCTAATTTCCTGTTTCAATGATGGTCACCAAAGAATGTGAACCAATCAGTAATGTGGCTGTCCGGCTCAGAAAGTGGTTGGTGCAGAGTTGTATAATTCTTTTGACGTTGTTCTTACACTCTCTTTCTTTTTATCATGTAGCTCACATCTAACCAAACTCTCTTTTCAATTTTTACCTCTTAAGCACAATGAGAAAAACTCAGATGAGTTATCTCCCCCACTCTTTGATGTAGACCATTCACCTCTCAAACACTCAAGGTTTACTTCTTAGGTAGGAAACACAGGTTTAAGTGATCCATAGAAGTACTATAAAGCTCACACATTGAACCCATGAAATTGTTGTCCTAAAGATTGTATTGTTCCACACACTGACTATTTTTAGTCTCAGAAAAGCATTTAAAATCCAACTTCTATATCAGAAAAAACATTTAGCATCTAGAAGTGGTTTGACCATTTTAGAAAGGTTTTATCATTTTAAAGTTAGTCTTCTTTAAAAATGATGAGTCTAAAGATTTAGAAATTTACCTTTGGATGTACATGGTCAGATTTGCATTCTCCCCCTCAAATTGAGTATTAAATCTCATCTAAGCTCACTTTGAAATCAGATATCCAGTAAAAACTCTGAACTGAAAACGCTCGGCGAAGATTTGGCGGCAGAGGTTGGTCGGCAGAGGTTTGGCGGCAGAGGTTGGTCGCAGCTCGGTAGAGGTTTGTCGCGACTTTAATAGAGATTCTGACCAAGAAGAACACTGATTCAGACCAAGCTCAAAACACGAAAATTGTTCATCTTTGTCTTAGGAATCCAACGCATCTGGACTCATCACATTTGGAGCTTCGAGGAGGGAGTTCTGTTGAAAATACGACAGGTGCGCAAAGTTGACAGCAAGTACTCAGAAGTTGGGCTACGGGCTCTGAGGTTCAGTCGCAGAGGTTTAGCCCACAGAGGCTCTATCAGATTTCACAGAGGCTTTGTGGTGAACAGTACCACAGAGGGTGGTCACAAAAGTCTGAGCCAAAGCTTGCGTTGTCGCTAGAAGTTGGTCTGAGTGGTCGACAAAGAATGATCACGGCTTGACAGACGCTTGACAAAGGCTCGACAGAGGTTTGGAAAGCCTTGGCAAGGCATGACAGCGGTCTGGTCACGGCTCGGCAGAGGTTGGTCGCTGCTCGGCAGAGGTTTGGTCGTGGCCGGCAGAGGTTTGGTCGCGGCTCGGCAGCAGCTTAACAGAAATGTTACACTAACTTTGACACTGATTTAGACCATGATAGCTCTGGAGTTTGCAAAAACTCAAAACATAAAGAGTGTGCATTGGTTTGTTATCTTTTCAGAGCATCTAGAATCACCTCTTTTAGAGCTCGGACGAAAAATGTATGGTTGATTTACCACAGTCGCGCAGATCTGTCCAATAGCTTTGTATCAGCACACTGTTGTCTACTTCAACGATGCATATGACCCTTCTAAATTTGGAATTTCTGAATTCTCGAAACACGAAAGCTGTTCATCAATGTGTTTTAAATCCATGGCCTTTTGAATCGCATCAACTGGTGTCTTGATCAGTGAGATATGATCAATTTACTACAGCATCGCAAATCTGTCAGCATGCTGTCATGGTACTTGAGTTCTGTATTGTTGTGCACAGAAATCAATTGCCTTTGAAGGATGAGTCTTAAAATGAGTGTTTAAGAGTCCATTATCCACTGAAGTGTGAGTCCTTAACAGATGTATTAAGGAGTCCATTTACCTGCAAGACAGATCAAAGAACTTTTGGTACCCATTTCCAAATGGGTCCTATTTTGTTAGGATTTGGAGTTGTCTTCAGGTCCTCTGGTTTGCCAGGTTCCTTCCTATGAAATCTCATACTATGGGTCTTTGAATTTTCCTTTTGAAATGACCCATTATGAACACAGTTTGAATTAGAGAAATGGTTCTTTAATTTAAACATAAGATCAAAGCATTTACAGTTATGAGAATGAAGAGATGAATGTTTAACAGAAACAGATGGCTTTGGAGCATTTTTGACAGGAGTAGAGCATTTGACTTTCCAAACCATTTTCACTCTTTTGAAAATAAGATTATCTGTATTATCAGCACAAGAATTTGCTAAGTCAAAGTCCTTAAGCCTTTTAGCTAAAACATCTTTTTCTTTAAGATTCAAATCAAACTTCTTTAGAAGATCTGATTTATACATCTTCTCCAACATAATCTTGGTTGACAAAACAGATAGTGTTTTTGTCAATTTGGACATTTCAGCTTTAAAAACCTTTCTTTCTCTCTCAAAATCATCTTTCAAACACTTTGTTTGAAATCCTTCAACCTTCACCTTTTCAGACTCTTTTCTTTCAAAATCATGCTCTCTCCTCTCCTTTTCAAGAGTCTTTTCTAAGTCAGATAATTTGTTAGAAAGCTTAACAAACTTTGCTTCAAAAGATTTTCTTTCATTTTCAAAGTTCTCTTTTTCACAAATTACAAGCTTTTCAAAATTAGAAATTAGATTGAAAAAATTTAAACATTTAAGTTCAAGTCTTTTCTTCTCTTTTTCAAAAATCTTTTCAGACTCACGTAATTTTCTCTTAAGATCGAGATTTTCACAGGTTAAGAGTTTACCTGATTCTTCAAGCTTAGCAATCTTTTCTGAGTCAATCAGAATGCTTTTGTTCTTTTCCTCCAACTCTTTCTCAAGATTAGGAATAATTTTGCGAAAATTAGTACTGAGTTTAGAATAATAATGAGCATCAATATCAGCACTAAATCTTAGTCTTGACATATTGTTACTTGAAAGATCGTTAACAGATACTTTGTGCGAAGAAGAATTAATTGTTACACAGTCTTTTGTCTCAATGTACTAACCTGTCTTAGCCTAAATCTTGTCGGATTGAGCTGAAATTTGGTAGGTCGGTGCACGAGGAGATTCTGGACAACTTTAATTCTTCGAGTTTTGTCCAAAACCCAACAGAAAATGGATTTTCAAAGCAAAAACGTGTGCAGCAAATAAAAGTTAATGATGAAGATTCAAATGTTCTTGAGTCAAATTTTTTTCAAAAATGATCGGATTGAGCTTAAATTTGGTACACAAGTTCGTGACACTATTCTGTTAAACTTTAATGCTTTGTGTTTTGTCCAAAAACCAACAGAAAATGGTTTTCCGAAACAAAACAGAGTGCAGAAAAATAAAAGTTTAAAACTCCGAAAATTGAGTAAATGAACAAACTGAGCTACAAACCTAGTGATTTTGCGGAATAAAACACTCAGGTATTATCTACTAACAACCCTTGATCGATTCTAAACCAGTAGAAGAACTCTAATGGCCAAAACCAACCAAAAAGATGAAGAACTTGAAGAACTCTCAACTTTGCACAAAAACACAATAATCTCTCAAAAATTGATAAAAATCAATGGATTGAAGCACAAATTCGAATCTGTTTGGCTCTGATACCAATTGTAGGATCCCAGATACAACAAGTAACAATAATAATAGCAACAATCTTTGTATATTGACTAATAAAGAGGAGTTTACAAGATAGGAATTAAGAACACTCTCTCTTTGAAGTTCTCTTTCTCTCTATACGTATGACTCTTTCAAGATGGAGGCTAGGAGACTTTTTGAGGCTTAACCTAAAACTCTAACAAATTACACATTAAATACTTAGGTTTTAAGGCCTAAGCCCATAAGCCACTAAAGCCCACAAATACAATTTGGGCTTTTACAATTTAAGCAAATATAATTTGGGCTTTTATAATTTAAGCAAGTAATCTTGAATACAATATAAAAATAGAGTCACCACCTTATCCCAAAGAACCCGAATCCGATTGGTCTTAATGAGTTTAGGCCGATTAGCTTAATCGGGATATTCTACAAGATTATTTCAAAGGCAATGGTGGAAGGATTGAAGAGAGTCATGGGGAAGCTTATAGGGGAGGTACAATCGGCATTTTTAAAAGGAAGATTCATACTCGATGGGGTCCTAATTGCTAATGAATTCATACTCGATGGGGTCCTAATTGCTAATGAAGTGGTAGAGGATTTTGAGGAGATCAAATAGAAAAGGTATGGTTTTCAAGGTGATTTCGAGAAAGCCTACGATAGTGTTGAAAATGGGCATTCTTATTAGACATCTTGGAAACTATGGGCTTTGGTGTTAGATGGCGGAGGTGGATAGAATCTTTTCTAAAATCTGCATCAGTATCGGTCTTGGTAAACGGGTCGCCAACAAAAGAGTTTAAAATGAGGCGAGGGCTTCGGTAATGCGACTCCCTTGCATCGGTCCTCTTTTTATTGGTGGTGGAATCTCTCAACGTGTTAATGATGGAGGCTATAGAAAAGGGGCTTTTCGAAGGGTTGACGATTGGTAAGGATGGGGTGGTGGTGTCCCATCTTCAATATGTGGATGATGTAATTTTTTTTTGGGTAAGTGGAGTCCGACAAACTTGAAAAATCGAGTGAAAATTCTAAAATGCTTCCATTAGGTTTCCGGGTTACGGACCAATATTATCAAGAGTAAACTATAGGGTGTTGGTGTGGAAGTCGAGGAAATTCAAGCATGGGCTAGTAATGTGGGATGTGGATATGGGTTGCTTTCATTTTCATACCTCGGACTTCCGGTGGGTGCGGCATTGAATAGAAAAGAGAATTGGAAAAGCGATGTGGAAAAGTTGAAGAACAAGTTGTCGTCATGGAAAGCGAAGGCGTTGTCGTTCGGTGGTAGGTTGACTTTGGTAAAAACGGTTCTCGGTAGTTTGACTTTGTATTATTTCTCTCTTTTTCGAGCCCTAAGAGGAGTGATTGGAGAGTTAGAGAGGATTTGTTGCCATTTCTTTTGGGGTGGGGATAAAGGGTCAAATAATCATAGAGGGGTGGCATGGGTCAAATGGGAGAGAGTTTTGAGGGACTTCAATAGTGGGGGGCTAAACGTGGGGAGTTTACAAGTTTCAAATTGGGGTTTGGTCGAGAAGTGGTGGTGGATATTTTTTCGGGAAAAAGAATCGTTTTGGGTGAGAATTATGAAAAGTATCTATAGGGGCAAAAGGGGTTTAGAAGGAGGTTGGGATCGCTCGGGGGGTAGATCGGTTTGGGCCGGGGTCGTGAAAGTGGGTAGGGAGTTGGAAAAGTTGGGGATTGACTTCTCTTCCTCGTTTGGGAAAGAAGTAGGAAATGGGGAGGAAACTAAATTCTGGTCGGATAGGTGGTTTTCGGGAGAGTTGTTGTGTCATAAGTTTAAGAGGCTTTGGAATCTAGAAACGAATAAAGAGGTGGTGTTGGCCGAGAGAGGGAGGTGGGAGGGTGAGGAGTGGTCTTGGTGTTGGGGTTGGAGAAGGGAACCAAGGGGTGGATGGTGACTAGGAGTGGATGGTGATTTCTCGTTGAGTATGTTGAAGACGTTGATAGAAGAGAAGGTAGCGGCGTCAAGAGGTGGTGGAATGAAAACGATGTGGTCCAAGGTTGTCCGAAAGAAGGTAGCCATTTTGATTTGGAGGGTACACATTGGTAGAATTCCGTGCATGGAGGTTCTCGACAAAATGGGCATAGATGTGAACTCGGTCTTATGTCCAAGATGCTCGAGAGAGGTGGAATCGATTAATCGTGCCTTGTTCCATTGTGAGGAAGTTAACAAGATGTGGCAAGTCGCGACATGATGGTGGAGTATGGATATTGGACACAATGGCTCGGTGGAGGATCTTTTGATGTTTAGCAATAAAGTAGAGGACAACGAGTGCCGACCCAAATTATGGAAAGAAATGGTGTGGTCCTTTATCTACTTGGTATGGTCGCATCGGAATCGTATCGTCTTTCATAAAGACCAAAGAAAGTTGGAAGATTTGTTCTTCGAATTTCAGCGTAGGAGCTTTGAATAGATCGTAACAAGGTTTCGGAGGAAGCGGGTCGATTGGAATCTCTGGCTCTCTGCACCTGGGAGTGTTCTGTCCGGTCCGTAAATCGAAGGTTGCGTGGTCGGGGTCGAGCAGGTGGGAATCGTCGATATAAGGTGATCGCAGGAGATTTCCGGCTGCTGTTTGTGGCCAGTTTTGGGGGGCCGTAGGCTGTGGGTTTTGGGGGGTAGGGCTATGGTTTACTACTTGCAAGCTACTGCGCTAGTTCCTTTTTTGTTTTGGTTACTGGTTGTTGGTGTTGTCTGTATGCTTGATCGTGTGCTTCGTTTCTGCTGCTCGAATATGGGTTGAATTGGTTGTTGCTGTTGGCTTGGTTGGTATTAATATTATGCATGCTTTCCAAAAAGAATTGTTTTAAACTATCTCCAACACATCACTAAAAACACTAAAATGTAGGTGTTTTCGTCTCTAACCCACCACTAAAACAAAAACAAATTGAGGTCAATAAAGTTGGCATCTATATTTGGAGGCCAATAGCCACTAAAAATGTATATTAGTATTATATTCAGCTTTTATAAATTCTAGTATATATTATAATTATTTTGTTTTAATAAAATAGCATAATAATCGGTACATATATTATTTTATTATTAAAGATGTTTTTAGTGTTTTTTTAGTGTTGGAGTTTTTTAGTGTTTAAGGGTCTCACCATTTTTAGTGTTTTTAGTGTTTGGGTTGGAAATTCCCTTAGTATTGGATTGTAGATGAAAGTTATCCTCATTTTTGTATTTCTATAGCATCGACATCAATCCTGCAACAGCACTACAAAACAAATGACTTTTACCCCTGAAATTTACGCAGGGAAATTTCCATCGGTGATTACCCACGGATCACCCAGAAAATACCAATGGTTCGGTAGAATCCGATATTCTTCGATAAAATACCCATGGATCACCCAGAGAATCCCAGGGTAATCTGTCACTGATTTGCATTACCCACAAAAAACTTACCCACCAACTTTTGTGACGTTTTTGTGACGAATCACCCTTTAGCGAAATCTCAGGGAAAAATTTGTAGGCAAAAGTCTTTCGTGTGGTAGTGCAGGCCTTGCAAGATGACATGGACATGTCATGTAGATAATAAGGTTTCTTACACTTGCTAAATTATTAAGGGGTTGTTTGGTTGGTTTTTCATTAAGTCCTGTATGGATAAAGTTGATTGTATAGATTAGATAAACTTGTTGTTTGTTAGTTGTGCTGAATGTGCTGAAACACCGTCTGAATAATGAAAATGACAATTTTACCCATACTATTTGTTTAGTCTATTTTATTTATAGCTTCAAGAACAACTGATGTATAAAAACAAATCTCTCACAATATTCAATCCCAAATCATCTTCTTCACCAATAATCGAGAAAAAATAAAAATTTCCACAATCAATGAAGATTTTCATCTCTCCAACTAAAATTTCCCAATAATCGAGAAAAAATAAAAATGCAGTTGTTTCTTTGTCCATATTCATCATCCATGGCCACAATTTCTCAACGTTTTTTTTCTCTGGATCCAATCCACTTGTTGTTCCTCCGTTTCGAGAACCTCCACTTGTTTTAATGCTTTAAAACTTCAGATTTGGATCTCTTAAACCGAATCGTATACACGAAGGTCTCTCTAGCAATGAATATTTGTTTGATTTGGAAAATAAGCTATAATGATGAAGAAACCCTATCTTCCGAATGGAGTAGCTGGGGAAATCTACAGCAGAAGCTTCATTTTCATGGCTTCAATTGTAATGTAATGGCGAAAAAACAACAGAAGAGAAGAGGAGGTGCAAATTAGCAATAGAAGCTTCATTTTCATGGCTTCAGTTGTAATGGCTTCGGTCGTCTGCTGCTGACATTCCAGATGGGGAAGAGAGAAGGGGGTTGTCGATGGCAACAACGAGATGGAGAAATAAGAAGAAGAGAGGAGGCAACAAACATATATATCAGAGAAATAAGAAGAGAGGATGGTATGCAAGGGCATTTTGGGGAGAGTCATGGTTGAGTGGATAAAGGAGCATCACAAGAGTTGTGTGAATAAGTCATGTGATTTACGATTAAGCTCCAAACAAACAAACATATATGGCTGACCAAATAAGCCATACATGTCATTAAGCTCATTAAGTCAAAAACAAACAGGCCCTAAGACCATTAACACTGCCAACTAGATAAAACACTTCCATTTTTATTTAATTTAATTCATTTATTACTTTGTTTAAACATTAATTATTAATTTATTAAACTTAATTCATTTATTAATTTGTTTAAACATTAACTTTTATTATTTTTATTAAAAATTTATCCATAAGTTATTTTTAAAAAATGATATTTTCTATGGAATTTTTTATTTAAATTACTAATTTGCTTACTAAAATAAAATAAAATTAAAATAAAAAATACGAAAATAATACTAATAGATAAACTTACACAAAATCAAAAAATTACATAAGTAAATAAAACATAAATATTATATCATCGTTCGTTTAAAAGAATTTGAATTTGTTTTACGTACAAACTTTGTTGTGCCTCGGCCATTGTTAATATATTCATTTACACCAATTTGATTGCCATTTGTTGTCGATGTTCTTCTTTTTCTTCTCACTTTTTTCACATTCTTCTTTTTTCCTTTCTCGTTCTTGCACAATGTCTGTGAATTTGTTTATTACGTCTATTTTTTCCGTGTCAATATTAAATTATGTTTAGATTGTAGCTGCATATTTTCAATAGACTTGGATGCCAAAGATTTTTGCTTACCATAGTCGTTGGATGTTTTTCTTCCTGTTGGACGAGGAGTTGACATTGACTCAGAGATCGACATGTTTGTATTTGAAGACGACGATGGATACTGACCAAACGTGCTATTTTTAGTCCTTTTTGGCCCCGTATCTTCATCTTCATGAGCGCCTTCCAATCTCTCATAGAGAGTGTGTCATTTTTGTTCATTACGCAATACCATCCAAGCATGCATAAAACCGAACTTTCCGTAGTCATTTTCAGTGGCGGACCCAGGATTTTTCGTGAGCGGGTGCACCTTTAAAGTTGATGCAAATTTGTTCGATGTGTTTTTAGCCGAATTCCGACTTCTGTCGATTTTTTAAGTTTTTTGGTTGATTTTGCGTGACTTTTTTTTATTTTTTGTTGATTTCGAGAGAATGTTTCGATTTTTTTTGTTTATTTTAAGAGATCTTTAACTTCTTTTGTTGATTTTGAGACACTTTTTGGATTTGGTTGATTTCGAGGATATATTTCAGTTTCCTTAGTACTAAATTAATTGTTAAATACTTAAATTCGATTAATTTTATTTCATTTTCAAGTTTTTTCTGATAAGAATGTGTTGCCATAAGAATGAGAAAATAAATTAAAGAATAATGGGTAAAATGGAAGAAAAATATATAAAAAAAAGAAACAAAAGCCAGATTGAGAAAATTCTAAATAAAAATAGTTGTAGTTAATTGGTAAGATTTTTTTTATCTTGTAGTTGAGGTCTTAAATTCAATTGTTTTGTCATATATTTGTTTTTTTTAGTAACTAAAAATTAAAAGATAAAAATTTTGAGTTTGTTGCCAACAAGGTTAGAAACCATGCTCTATGAGAAGAGAAGTAGCACACCAACCATTCCACCAACCTCACTTTTTGCTTTAGGTTCTGTTTGAAAAATATATGAGAACACACTTAAAAATTAAGCGGGGTGCACAGATACAACCGGCAAAAAATTCCACTACGACGGGACGATCGAGCGGGTGCCCGTGCACCCCTTCCTGTGTGTGTAGGTCCGTGTAGGTCCGCCCCTGGTCATTTTCATATAATTCTATTGCTCTATTTTTCTTATCCTCTTCATTCAAGCTTCACGCCTGTTTAGAATATGTTCACAGCACCCAACAAATTTTGAAGCAGAATGATTTAGTCTACACCAACGATTTTGAAGTTCTTGACTATTTCTTATTTCTGAGGAGAGACATGATACATCTCGCAATATTCATGCACACATATCCAAAAATTGGGCCTAGTTTGATCAATAAATTATCAATTACAGTCGATTTAGTTGAAGAGATTTGGAATCGATTTGGAGAAGAAGAAAATAATTAGTAATGTAATGTTTATTGTGTAGTTTTGTGTAATATTTGTATTTTAATAGACGTTGTGTGCGTTCAATATATGCACGTGTTTTGTTCGTTGTCAACTGAATTATATTTACACAAAATAGTAAAAAAAAATAAAAAAAAAATTAGTTATGTTCTATATTTTATATTTAATTTATTATTTATCTTATAATTTACTATATTATTTATATTATAAACAAATCATATAGTATTTTTTTATATTATAAATTATTAAAACACGTAAATATAAATTATAAAATAGTTGGTAATGTAGAAGTGAGAACTAATTTTAAAAAAGTTTGAACTTTCATTGATGTGGAAGATGTTATTGCAAAGCTAATTGTACACTTTAGAAAGAAGTTTGATCTTTTATTGATTCAGATAATTTTAGTGATGTTAGAGTATCTCCGACAGATTCCTCAAAATTTCTCGAATATGAAGAACCAAAAAACTCAAAATCTTCAAAAAAAAAATTACAATCATCTGCAACAGATTTCCCATTTTGGAGAAAAAACATTGTTATAATATTAAAATATTTCATTCATCTATTAAAATATTATTTATCTCTCCAATATTTTTTTTAAAGATTTTTATTGGTGCTCACGTTTAATAATCATTTTTTGGGTTATCTCCATATTGGAGAAAAACTCTTTCTCTCTCCTACTTTCTCCATTTTGGAGATAGTTTTAGATAAACTATTTGAGCAAAATTACAGCCCAAAATTTCTATATTTTCCATTTTCTCCAAAACGAGGAAGCTTGAGATGTTGTTAATGTTGAATTGAAGATGACTTAAATACCATAGTAATAACATAAATTATTATTTTATTAAGAGTGAATTGCATTTGTGGTCTTGTGGTTGTATGTTTTTCTTTGAAAGAGGGCCATGTACTTCATTGTCTCAAGAAGGGTCCCTCAGTTTTGAATTTTGCTTTGAAAGTGGGACCTGGCCACTAACTTCGTTAAAAATACTCAGTTAGAGTCAGGGGCATTTTCGTCCAACTAGGTTTTTGTCCTTTTTCTTGTACTTCCTTTATTTTTGTAAAATCCATAACATTATAGGGACCAATTTTGTAAATTCTATAAAAACCACTTCCATCCCTCTGTCCCCCACTTTTCCGACGCTTTTTATTCCCCCACCCCACCATTTTTTCGATGACCTTATTTTCTCTAAAATACCTCTGTGATTTGGTCTCTCAACCTCACCCCCACGAGACATTTACTATGTAGACTAACCATAGAAAATATAACAAATTGTTTAAAACCACCTATAGACCCAAACCAACTGTCTATTATTTCAATGGAAGAACTATAGACTTAGATGTACTTGATGGATAAGATGCACACATGTGCTTACTGCTTACCCATTTGCACCACTCACAGTGGAGATGAGACGAAGAACTTATTCCTAGCTGTAGTTTTTTAAATGCTCTGGGGAAGTTCCAAGTTTCTGAAAGTTACAATGATTTGGGAAAAACGTTTTAGACGAATGCTGGTATGTGAAGGGCCTTGGAAGGATTGAATTTAGAATTGATTTTTACTGAACCGATGACTCGTACGAGAATAAAATTAGACCGCTAATTAGACCGTTGGTTGTATTCTTTTCATTGAAGCGTTAGAATGTTAATAGATTCCGGTTGCATATACATTCCAGAAACACCAACATCAAAGTTGTAAGGTTTTGGGTAAACATACAACCACATGATATAGGCAACGGAAGCATATTTTGATTTTTATCATCAATGGTTATACAAACTATCAACCTATATGAATACATGCGTTCTAGATAATTAACTACAAAAGATTGAATCAAGAACACTTACTTGTTTATTGCGATTGTCGAAAACCACAATGATGAATCAAACCTTTGATCTCGCTTCTTGGATGTCAAGGACCAATAGTATGAATCTCTCTAGTGGCTCACACTTAAGAACACCAAAATACCAACAACAAGAAGATGCTTAATCACTAAACCCTAAATTAGGGTTTACGATTTTAGGAGAGGGAGAAGGGAGATCGACGGCTCCAAGAGAGATTGAAAAAACTCATTAGGGTTTAACCCCTAGCAGTTTATTTATAACCCTCTATTTTACACTTAGCCCCTTGAACCGATAAGCTTGTTAAAACTATTTTAACCAATTAGTCCCTGCTCTTTATATAATTAATCTAATTAATTATATTGCAGCTTATCATCAATTGAACTAATTGTTTTAACTCCTTTTTATTATTCTGATTGTTTATTTTGGGTCTTAAGGGCAACCCAAAAGGACCCTGCTATTATTAGAAATATTACCAATAGTTAATGACTTTGGACACTATATCCAACAGTCTCCCATTTGGACAAGTTATTAACTCTATTTGGTTTTAACACTTTCAATAATTAGCAGAGAGCAAGCCATCCAATGCAGCTGTCGAACTCTGATAAAGATTCGGTCCTAAGATAAGTGATTTAATGTTCCTTTGTTCTACAAGATATCATATGAACCTGAGACATGGATAAATGTCTATCTCATGGATCAAGATTATGTTTCCCGATTTCCGATATGTGTTGAATTCATCAGACTACTCAATTGAACACATCAATTCTAGTCAGGGTTTGGCCAAACACTTAATGTCAACACCAAATCATCGAGGGGCCCATGGATATCGCTTCTCCTGTTTAGGCAGAAGGAACAAATAAACTTTGACTACACAGTTCATTTCTACTCATCATATTAAACATGGACATACCCTGTATAGCTGCCAGTTACGGTCAGCGTTGGAGCACACCAAAGCATAACAGAATCCTAGAGCAAAACTCTATGTATCTCCGTTTGAAGAACATAAAATATTATCATCTCAAAATTACTCTGACTTAATCCATGAAGTAAACTTTTGAGTGCGGGTTGTTCCAATACCTAAATCACCATTAAGTACTCATGAGCGTTAGTTGCATTCTCTATGCTTCTAACACTCCATGACAGTCTTGAATCACTACTTACTTCCAGGAGTATGACTGACTGTGGAGGTTTAAGTAAATTAATACTCAGGAAGTTGGTTCTAAACATGCAAAACGAAAACACGATAATAAATTAAATGTAAATGGACGCAATCCAGCATATATTATAATCTCCATATAATAATCTCCAAATCAAATACAATTTATTACGTTTTCAATACATCAAACTAACAACTAAAACATTCAAGGTATTTTGATAATTCTAACACCTATGGCTTCAGTATGATACTCCGCCACCGTGTCCTGCTTGGAACTTTTCCAAGTCACGGCCCCACCATTCAACAAGAACACCCATCCTGACTGCGAGCGGGAATCATCCCGATCTGTCTGGAAACTCGCATCAGTATAACCTGTTACTCGTAATTCATCTTTTCCACCATAGACTAAGAACACATCTTTAGTCCTCCGAAGATACTTAAGAATGCTCTTTACAGCCGTCCAATGACTTCCGCCTGGGTTCCCTTGATATCTACTCACCATGCTTAAAGCAAATGAGACATCAGGTCTATTACATGTCATGGAATACATGATCGATCCTATAGCAGATGCATATGGAATTCGACTCATTCTGTCCAGTTCTTTACTAGTGCTGGGACATTGATCTTTACTCAATCTTATGCCATGTTGCATGGGAAAATACCCTTTCTTGGATTCACTCATATTGAATTTCTTCAATATCTTATCCAAGTATGTACTTTGGCTAAGTCCAATTAAACGCTTGGTTCTATCTCGGTAAATTCTTATTCCAAGTATGTATGCTGCATTTCCTAAATCTTTCATAGCGAAACATTTCCCGAGCCAGACCTTTACATCTTGCAACATCGGAATATCGTTTCCTATGAGTAGTATGTCATCAACATACAAGACTAGAAATACAACATTACTACCACTAGCCTTAACATATACGCAGGACTCATCTTCGCTTCGAGAAAATCCAAACTCCTTGACATTTTCATGAAAACAAATATTCCAGCTACGAGACGCTTGTTTAAGTCCATGAATGGATCTTTCAAGCTTACACACCTTATATGGATACTCGGTATGTACAAAACCTTCAGGTTGTGCCATATACACATCCTCATCAAGTTTCCCATTGAGGAAAGCGGTTTTTTACATCCATTTGCCATATTTCATAGTCATGAAATGCAGCTATGGCAAGTAATATCCTGATAGACTTAATCTTTGCTACTGGTGATAAGGTTTCATCATAAACAATCCCTTGAGTTTGAGTGTAACCTTTCGCAACCAGTCTAGCCTTGAATGTGTGCACATTCCCATCCATATCGGTCTTCTTTTTGAAGATCCACTTACACCCAACTATCTTGCGACCTGGTGCATGATCAACCAATTTCCAAACTTTGTTATCGTACGTAGATTGAATCTCGCTCTCCATGGCCTCTTTCCACTTGGCAGCCTCAGGGCCTGCCATCGCTTCCTTGTAGTTGGATGGCTCATCCGTACTATCAAATGTTTTATCATTGACTAGAGTATCTCTTTCCTTTGTAATATGAAAACCATAATAAAAATCAGGAGATTGATTAGCTCTACTATCTCTACTAGTTCTGCGAAGAGGTGGTGGAGGTATGTCAGTTTCCTCAACAGGTGGTTCAACCTCATGTTGAGGGCTAGTGTCAACTATAGGTTCATCATTGGTTGTTTCTTGAATTTCTTCAAGATCAATACTGCTCCCACTATCCTCTTTGGAAATGAGCTCCCTTTCTTGGAAGACTCCCCTTCTAGCTACAAACACTTTTTCTCAGAAGGTTTGTAAAATATGTATCCAAAGGATTTGTAGGGATAACCAATGAACCGACACTTCTCTGCTCTAGGTTCTAGCTTGTCGTTAGTTTCGCGCCGAACGAAGACTTCACAACCCCAGACCTTTATATGTGCTAACGAGGGACGAGTCCCAGTCCACATTTCAGAGGGTGTCTTTGCAACCTTCTTAGTTGGAACGAGGTTTAAGATATGAGCTGCAGTTTCTAAGGCATAGCCCCAGAACGATATTGGAAGTCTAGCACGACTCATCATGGACCGAACCATATCAAGTAGCGTTCGATTTCTTCTCTCAGCAACACCATTGAGTTGTGGTGTTCTGGGAGGAGATAATTGCGGAACTATTCCACAATCCCTTAGATAGTCGTAGAATTCATGACTCAAGTATTTTCCACCCCTGTCGTACCGGAGCATCTTGATCTTCTTGCCCGGTTGGTTTTCTACTTCGTTTTTGAATCCTTAGAACACTTCAAAGGTGTCCGACTTGTTTTTCATCAAATAGATAAATCCATATCTACTGAAATCGTCAGTAAAGGTAACAAAGTATCTCTCACCGTTTCTCGTGGCTGATCTGAACGGTCCACATACATCTGTGTGGATTAAGTCCAACAGATCCTTACCCCTTTCCATTTTTCCTTTGAAAGGTGTATTTGTCATCTTGCCAAGTAAGCAAGACTCGCATTCTCCATCCGACTTTAAGCCAAATGGTTCCAAGATCCCATCCGATTGGAGCTTGGCGATGCGTTTCTTGTTTATGTGGCCAAGACGATGATGCCATAACAATGATTTATCCAATTCACTATTGGAGGAACCAACATTTAGAGTTAAGTTATTATTATTTCTACCAACACCAATCACACTTTCATACACACCATTACAAGGAGAGGCTTTAAAATAAAAACAACCATGTTTATAAACCAAAATGCAACCATTATTATTATCAAATTGAAATTCAAAACCATCCTTGTACAATGCATGAAAAGAAATAATGTTTCGAGCCATTTCTGGCGAGTAGCAACAATCTAATAACTTTATTGAAAAAGCACTACTAAGCATGAGCTCAAAATCTCCAATCTTGGTAACAGAGGCAGTCATCCTGTTTCCCATGATCAGATTCAGCTCCCCATGCTTCAACGTTCTACTTCCTTTTAGTCCCTGGAAATTAGAGCAAATGTGAGTACCACATCCCGTATCAAGGATCCAAGAGTTAGAAATCGAAGTACTATGGAGTTCAATTGTAAAAATACCTGAGGTGCCACACCCTTTGACCTTGTTCATTTTCAAGTCCTCCACATATTTTGGGCAGCTTCTCTTCCAATAGCCCCTTTCTTGACAGTAAAAGCATATGGCCTCTTTAGGGTCACTTACGGGTGGTATGTCAGAAGAATCAGCTTTTCTCTTATGGCGTTGGTTGCGAGGAACAACTTTAGCCTTTCCCTTCCCTTTGGGATGAGAAACTTTCTTCTTCTTACAGCCACCTTCCCTAATGGCCAGGACGGGAGCAGTTGAGTGAGCACTTTGGGTCTTACCCATACTTGCTTCAGCAGATCTCAACATGCCATGGAGCTCCATCAAGGTCTTGTTCATATTGAAGTTCACTATGAACTGTTTATATGCCCCACTAAGAGAGTTTAGCACCATGTCAATGGCAAGCTCTCTTGGGAAATTGACACCTAGATTGCCTAACCTGTCAATGTACGCTTTCATCTTTTGCACATGCGCACATACAGGGGCACCGTCCTGTTGCTTACATTCCATAAGCGATTTTACGACTTGGAACCTTTCTTGCCTCGCTTGCTCCTGAAACATTTCACGAAGCTGCTCATTTAGTTCAAACGCCCCCATGTTGTCGAAACTCTTTTGAAGTTCCGGGGACATGGACGCCAACATGAGACACGCGACTTTTGTGGATTCCGCGAATTGCTTATTGTATTCAGTTACTTATTCAGGGCTTGCATCATCATTAAGTATAGGAAGATCCTCGTCGAGCAAATACTCTTTGTCTTCGTACCTCAAGGCAATTCTCAAGGCACGAATCCAATCCAAGTAATTTGGCCCAGTCAGCTTATCTTTACTTAGGATAGAGAGTAACGTAAGGTTGGATGTTGAGTGAGTAGGAGGAGGAGGAGGAGGAATATTTTCAGCCATCTATAGATATAGTTTTATTTTAGTTAGTTTGAAATTTAACCTTTAAAAAACAATTATCCAAAGTTATTTAACAAGGCTAGGATCCATATTTTACTCTATGATGTGAAAAGGGATGCCGTAATCACATCATAAAGTTATTTAGGTAAACAAATGCTATTTGTTAATTTCATTCACTATGAAACTCCTAGTTCTTTTGAGATTCACTGACTTATGTCAATGGCATGTTAATCTCGACTATGCTTATCTTCTATTTGTGACTGGGATGTCGAGGATCACAAACTAGATGGTGAATCGACCATGCAAGAACACATGGACCCCTCGGCTCAAGTACGCTTGAGAATCACGAGCGCCACATCATTTTCGACTATAGTTTCACATTAACGTGTCGGCAAACCGCACACGCTCCGTTAACAAACTATAAGAATATGTTTGTTCTTTTCATGGGTAGCATAAGACTTTCACATTTCTTAGTATATCTAAAACGGGATTTTGTTTTATACTTCATAGTTAATACTTTTAACTTGTCACATTGACCTATCAAACCTTTTCGGTAATTCCACTAGTCTACACAAGAGGCGGTGAGTATGGTAACGCAGGGCGTTTTAAAAACCATTAACTCATTCGGCAACCATATTATAGGTAACCTCCTTAAACCCCCTTAGAGTGCTTATAGTGAGTACGTCTAGTCTCGGTTTGACTATCAATGTATGATTTAATTTTATATATATAATTAAGGTCTAATATATATATAAATTGAATGGAATTTTAAACAATTTAAAATTATGATTATCTAATTAATTCTAATTAATCATGTGAGGACACATTTAATAATTAATATAATCGTTTCCATATAAATAAATTGAATGGAATTTTAAACAATTTAAAATTATGATTATCTAATTAATTCTAATTAACCATGTGAGGGCACATTTAATAATTAATATAATCGTTTCCATAATTAATTCCAATTAAACATGTGAGGACACATTCTAATAATTATTGTAAATATTTGACATACAATTTATATTCACAATATAAATAATGTTAATGTTTATCTTACAATTTTATTCAACTTAAATATATTTATATAAGATAAGATAATATGTAAGATTATCTATTCAATATTTGCCAAAATTGTTTATTGTTGTGTTTTAGGCAAGTTAGGAAACTAGCCAAAAACAATTAGGGTATAACATTGCATAAAAAAAGACTACCCTATACCCTTTAGGGATTTCGATAAAACTTAATCGCTAATAATACAAACCTTTTATGCAAGTAAAAAATTAGTTTCCAAAAAATTATGTTTTGAGGTTATGACCATGAAACTTTAACTTAGGGATTAAGCAATCCAATGGCCACAAAAATTGAAATTGATTTTGAAGCCTCAAAACCCTAAATTTCGAAAAACCCTAATCCAACATAAACAGTTTTGCAAATCAAATTGAAACACTTTTGAGATAATATCCAAGAGAGATTGAAAAAACTCATTAGGGTTTAACCCCTAGCAGTTTATTTATAACCCTCTATTTTACACTTAGCCCCTTTGAACCGATAAGCTTGTTAAAACTATTTTAACCAATTAGTTCCTGCACTTTATATAATTAATCTAATTAATTATATTGCAGCTTATCATCAATTGAACTAATTGCTTTAACTCCCTTTTATTCTTCTGATTGTTTATTTTGGGTCTTAAGGGCAACCCAAAAGGACCCTGCTATTATTAGAAATATTACCAATAGTTAATGACTCTGGACACTATATCCAACAAAAGTGTCATGAATCGTCTTATACATTTTCCGTATATATTATATATTTCTTAATGGGAAATTAATTAAAATACCCTAAGTTTGACCAAGTGTTACCAAAATACCACAAATCTCTCCCACTTTGCAAAAATACCCCTTTTTTCCGCGATGGGAGCCCGCGATCGCGGGCCAGGGACCATTTCTGACGCTTTTTTAAACTTGCAAGGACCATTTTTGAAAAATGGTGTCCCGCGATCGCGAAGGAATCCCGCGATGGGATGTTTTTTGTGACTTTTCAATTGCAAGGGACCATTTTTGAAAAATTTCAGGGACCATTTTTAAAAATTTCAACCGCGTTTGACCATTTTTGACCACTGTTCACCCGCGTTCGTCAAATTTGATGAATTTAAATTGGAATGTTACACTTTCAACCCCTATACTTATTTACTAAATTTACTTTATACCTTTTAGTTTCATTATTTTAATTTTACATTTAACACATATAATCGTTTATTAACTAAAATACGTTAAAAAATACGTTTTAATTTTAACAAATTACACCATTATAATCGCCTCTTCGATACGTTCGAAATGAGCTCAATCTTGATTTTTTTGGATTTATATATTTTAATATATATCATATACAGTTATACACTACATAAAAAAATATTTTTTATATTTAAAATTCATACCCTTATAGTTAATTATTTAATTTATGGTACATCTCTTATTTTTTTTTTTAATTTTGTTTTACACTCCTATCGCATTAACATAATAATCATATATTAACTAATTCATTAAATCGTTTTAGATTATTATTATTTGAATGTGTTTATAGATATCGTGAATGGCAATAGGAGAAGGTTTCACGAGAAGGATATTAAATGGGGTTTTGACAAGTTGATATCACTGGACTCATTTAAGAATTGTGAAAATGAGCATTTGGCGAATGATGATTCATGTGTGTTTGGAGCTGAAGTATTTGCAGTTACAGAGTATGCACAAAATGATCGATGTATTTCCAACGTAACTTAGATTAAAATTATCTCCTTCAGTTTAGTCCCGTCCCGTCCCATCCAGTTCAGTCCCGTCCAGTTCCGTCCCGTCCCATCTAGTATGCGTACCAAACGCTACCTAAGAGTACCGTAAATTAAATAATTAACTATAAAGGTATAAATTGTAAATATTAAAAATATTTTGATGTAGTGTATATGATATATATTAAAATATATAAATCAAAAAAATTCAAGATTGGGCTCATTTCGAACGTATCGAAGAGACGATTACAATGGTGTAATTTGTTAAAATTAAAACGTATTTTTTTAACATATTTTAGTTAATAAACGATTATATGTGTTAAATGTAAAATTAAAATAATGAAACTAAAAGGTATAAAGTAAATTTAGTAAATAAGTATAGGGGTTGAAAGTGTAACATTTCAAATCAAAATCACAATTTCGAATTGTGGTATTTTGGTAACACTTTGTTTGACTTAGGGTATTTTAATTAATTTCCCTTTAATTAGTTGTCTTCCATTCCTTATATATATATATATATATATATATATATATATAGGACGGTAATCAAATGAGAACCGTAAAAAGGTTGAGAACCATGAAAACCGATCTAAACCGTTAATTGATTTAATCTATTATTGCTTAGATGGGTTCTCACGGTTCTCAATCTATTAATAATAACCATGTGATCGAAAGTTTAATTATAACCATGGGATCAAAACCAAATTATGGCTTAGATCGGTTCTCATTGTTCTCAATCTTTTTTTGGTTCTTACATGATTTAACCCCTATGTATATATACTTCTCAAAAGAATTATGTTTGGTCTTGTTCAAGTGTGAAGAAGGGGCAGGCAAAAAGTGTTGGTGCTAAGTCATTGACAAAGAAGTTACTAGGCACACACAACTGTTATCTTCTTGATTGTGGACCAGTAATTTATGTGTGGGTGGGACGAAACACATCTCTTAAAGAAAGACAAGTTGCAAATGTAGCTGCATAAGTATACTTTTTTCTTTAATATCAACTCAGCATTTTGCAGGTGGGTTGTGGTGGTGATGATGGTGGTGGTGGTTTTTATTGCAGGTGGTCTCGTCCTTCCGGTACGTGATTTGATCCCAGAGATGGAAGTGACGATGTCCGGTGGTCATGGCCGGAGGTGGCGATGGGGAAGGGACGATGGGGTAATAGCTAGAGTTGCAACAATGAAGATTGGTGGTGCAGTGGTCGACGGGCAGCAGCTAAGAGAGGGTGGTGCAGTGGATAGAGTTGCACCATCGATCGAGACCCCCGAAGAGTTGGAACCAAGGCTCCTTCAATGGGTTGTAGTTCGGAGGAGTTTTTTCGATCGGAGTTAGGGGCTTCATCCCTGTGCTTTTTTTGTTACGTACACCCATATATACATACAAAATATATATACATAATATGTGTATAATATATAAATATATGTGTATATATACTTATTTACATTTTTGGTCCTGAAATTTTGATGGATTTTACAAATACAAGATCTAACAAAAAAATTACAAAAAAGGGAATGGAAACCTGGTTGGACGAAAATGCCCTTGACTCTAACTGAGTTTTTTAACGAAGTTAGTGGTCAAGTCCCACTTTCAAAGCAAAATTCAAAATTAAGAGAGCACTTCTTGAAATAATTAAATACATGTCCCTCTTCTTAAAAAAAACATATAACCAGAATGGACTAAAAATGCAATTCACTCCTTTATTAAAATGATTTTAAATAAGTCTTTAGGGGATTGGACACTTGTTATGATGGGATACGTTTGAAATTACGAGTATTGCGATGTCTCGAGATGCAAGATTGTTTTGTCGGAGAGTGACTTGTCCACACATGCACCTGGCGCACGTTATAACTCAGCAGAGAGTGAGAGAAACAAAGTACGCTGGTGGACCTAAAATTGGAAGAGGTAGTCTTTTTACTCTTTCTTCTCCATACTCATTCCTATAAACCTACGTAGTACATAGATCATTTTCTTTCTATTTTATATATGGCAGATTCTAAATATACCATGCAACTTTGTACACCCCTTCTCTCACATACTTTAATTTTTAATTTTTTTATTTAAAAGTTATATTTTAGGAAATTTAATTAAAATACTTAAAGTTTGAATTTGACATACCAAAATACTCAGTTCTCTTCTAAATTTGCCAAAATACCTATTTTTCCCGCGATTTGTCCTGCGATCGCGGGATAGGATGTCTTTTGAAAAATGGAATCCCGCGACCACCCCGCTGCCGCTACAACCCGCGACCATACCAAAATTGTGAATTGTAATTGAAATTTACGTTTTCAACCCCTATACTTATTTACTTACTTTACTTTATACATTTTACTTTCATAATTTTAATTTTACATTTAACACATATAATTGTTTATTAACTAAAATACGTTAAAAATACGTTTTAATTTTAACAAGTTACACCATTATAATCGTCTATTCGATACGTTCGAAATGAGCCCAATATTGAATATTTTTGGATTTATTTATTTTATTATATATCATATATACTACATAAAAATATTTTTAATATTTACAATTCATACCCTTATAGTTAATTATTTAATTTATGATACATCTCTTATTTTTTTCAATTTTGTTTTACACTCCTATCGCATTAACATAATAATCATATATTAACTAATTCATTAAATCGTTTTAAATTATTATTATTTGTATGTGTTTATAGATATCGTGAATGGCAATAGGACAAGGTTTCACGAGAAGAATATGAAATGGGGTTTTAACAAGTTGGTATCACTGGACTCATTTAAGAATTGTGAAAATGGGTATTTGCCGAATGATGATTCATGTGTGTTTGGAGCTGAAGTATTTGCAATTACAGAGTATGCACAAAAGGATCGATGTATGTCCATCACAAAGCCTCCGCCAATTTTTAATACTTACACTTGGACCATCGATAATAAAATAAATAAAACGTATTTTAACTATAAGAGTACCATAAATTAAATAATTAACTATAAGAATATTAATTTTAAATATAAAAAATATTTTTATGTAGTGTATATGATATATATTAAAATATATAAATCGAAAAATATTCAATATTGGGCTCATTTCGAACGTATCGAATAGACGATTATAATGGTGTAACTTGTTAAAATTAAAACGTATTTTTTTAACGTATTTTAGTTAATAAACGATTATATGTGTTAAATGTAAAATTAAAATTATGAAAGTAAAAAGTATAAAGTAAAGTACGTAAATAAGTATAAGTGTTGAAAGTGTAAATTTCAATTCAAAAGTCATCAAATCTCAAGAATTGGGTGTGTCGCGGGATTTTATTTCGCGATCGCGGGATGCATATTTTCGAAATTGGTTCCTATCCGCGATCGCGGACCCCAATCACGGAAAAATGGGTATTTTGGCAAATTCAGGAGGAAATGGGTATTTTGGTAAGTCAAAGTCAAACTTTGGGTATTTTAATTAAATTCCCTATATTTTATACCCATATACTTATTAAATTAATTTATTTTATACCTTTTAGTTTTTTATTCTTTATTTTACACTTTCATTATATTAACACATATAATCGTATATTAACTAAAATACGTTAAAAAAGACTTTTTAATTTTAACAAGTTACACAATTATAATCGTCTCGTCGATACCTTCGAAATGAGCGCAATATTGAATATTTTTTAATTTAATTATATTATTATACATCATACGTTTACGATATTTTTTGATTTAATTATATTATTATTCGTTGATACCTTCTTATTTTTTGATTTAATTATATTATTTTGAAATGAGCCAAATATTAAATAAAATACGTTAAAAAATACTTTTATTCCAACAAATTTCAACTCTGATTATTCATTTAAATCAATATATCCACGAGTACAAGTACGCTCTATATATTCTTCATACAAATCTAATCTACGTTTGTAAATGAGCCTAATATTGAATATTTTTTATTTAATTATTTTATTATATGTCATATATACAACATAAAAATATTTTTTATATTTACAATTCATACCCTTATAGTTAATTATTTAATTTATGGTACATCTCTTACTTTTTCAATTTTCGTTTTACACTCTTAACAAGATACGCTTAAAAATACATTTTGAACTTCAATCAAACAAATTTAAAATACATTTAAAAATAAACTTCGAAATGCATTAAAAATAAATAAATTTGTAAATAAAAAATATAGTCAGTCCCGGGCCGGGCCTTGTGATGAAAATCGTAACTAGTTAAGAATCGTCGCACCATAACCGGTCCCGTATTGAGTCGGTCAGTCTCGGTTCCAAGTAAGTCTCGGGTTAAGCTGGACCTATTTAACCATTTCTAGGCCCTAAACGCTATAAAACATAGTGTTATGCATAACTCGAATAGTCCAAAATCCGAACCCGAATTCCAACGGGAAATAATGTGTTTGTGCAAAACCCGAATATCCTAAAATCCGAAAATCGAAACGCGACTTTTTGTGCGATACTTAGGTTCGGGTTGGGTTTGATCTTTGATTACCCGACCCATCCGAAAATCCGAAATAATATAAATATATTTTTTAAATATTATATAAACATAATTATTTATGTTATTATCTTTTGAAAATCGTAAATTATAATCCATCGAAATGTTTTCTAATTTCTAAAGTTACTATAGATTTCATCAATTTTTCAGTTGATTGAATTCGTCCTCAAAATTGATTGAATTTATATATACTTTTTGCATTATCATAATATCTGAACCTAACAGACACTAACCCGAAATCCGACTAATCTAAACCCGAAGCAATTCGAAAACCTAAACTTAAAATTCGAGTCAATAACTTTACTTTATTTCAAATCAACAACTTTACTTTATTTTAAATCAAATTATTAAACGAATGACGTTCGATATATATATATATATATATAGGGGTTAAATCATGTGAGAACCAAAAAAAGATTGAGAACTGTGAAAACTAATCTAAGCCATTGTAGGATCCAGATCCGTGCAACAATCGTGTTTATGTGATTACGAGATATGAACAGATAAACTAATCACAAAGGTTGCCCACTTAGCTATTTGATTCAGAGAATAATCGTTACAATACTGAAAAGCTAAATGAGACAACTAGCTATTTTCTAAGCTAATTCTATATTATATATGTTGGGCCCGTGGTAACAAGCCCACGGCCCGTTCACTATGGACTATGTTTAAACAAATACAAATTACACCCTTGAACTTTAAATCAACATATAAAACTTGCCCTAACAATCTCCCCCTTTGATTTGAAGTTCAAATTCGCGCTCTATCTCTTGCCAGTTGTAGACATAACGTTTGCGAAGAGCGAAATGAACCTCGAAGAATCTGATGGTGCGGCGGTAGTCGAGACGATCTTCAACAATATCCAAAGCAGTCTGAGCAGTTCTTTCATTCAGATTTGGTACATAGGATACCTTTGGATTTTCGGATTCGTGCTTGATGATCTTCCGAAGAGCGTCTTGAACCTTGAGCAGTGTGCCGTCGCAAAATCGATCTACCTGACTGAACCTCATAAACTTCTTTTCTTTCTGAGCGTTGAGGAAGACGATCCCAAATTCCGGTTGAAGCAGCATTGCGTTCTCGGGATACATCGACAATTCAGGAGCTTTCAGATTCGGTTTTAGCAGATTTACCTTCTTTGATCGGTTCTCGATTGCCATTTGAAAGTCCGTAAGATAAGACATCATAATAGATCGGACGAGGAATCGACGAACCGCTTCGAGCGCCTTTGTTACAGCAAGTGGTCGGATGGTTCTGGTGCGAAGGTCTCTCAGAATAACCAGGAGGTCGAACGGATGGAGATGCTTAAAGTCAGCTTCAGAAAAAATCCATTCTTTTCCGTCTTCACGTCGAACAGTGAATACGGGAAAGACGATCTTCATAATTTTGGTTGACTGAATCTTTACCACCTCTGAAATTTTATGCTTGGTTCGTACCTGGTCTCTCGGGAGACACCGCTTCATGGCTTCTACGTATCGGAGTTGGCGTGCTGGATCAGGACTGTAGATGCCAAGACAGAAGGTCGGCTCGATCGGGCGAATTCTGTGAACAAACAGCTTCTTCAGAGATTCCTCCAGATGAGGAATGAGGACCTTGATCTTCTCCCAACGGTTTTGTTGCTGAGGAGAGGGAGGAAGATCAGGAGCTGTTGTTTGTAGAGGAGATGTCGGGTTTTTTGCATTTGAGCTTTCGGGCTGATCTGAAGTCGTAGCGGGTTGAGTCGAGTGAACGGGAGGCGTACCATAGAAATTCTGAAGCAGAAAATGGTCGTAATCAACGTTGTCATCTTCATCAGTGGGAAACACCAAGTTTACCTCGAAGTTTACGGCTTTGGCAGCTTTTTCGTACCAAGTGTCTTCGGTTTCCGGGTTGGTTTCACATGCTGGATCAATCATGGTGAGCATTGGCATGTCTGATGGTTCTTGTGCGACGGGCTGATCTGAAGTCGTAGCGGGTTGAGTCGAGTGAACGGGAGGCGTACCATAGAAATTCTGAAGCAGAAACTGGTCGTAATCAACGTTGTCATCTTCATCAGTGGGAAACACCAAGTTTACCTCGAAGTTTACGGCTTTGGCAGCTTTTTCGTACCAAGTGTCTTCGGTTTCCGGGTTGGTTTCACAGAGTAAGTAGGTTGCGGTTGAGTCGGTGGAGGCACAGAGGCGGTTTCAGTGTCGACGAGGTGGCCCTTTCCTTTGATAGCATGTATCGCTTTGGCAAGTTCAGCAGCGACATGTTCCTGCATTTTGTGCTCCATAACCTGTTGGACAGCCTCAAGGGTGCTGTCCAGAGACCCTTTTGACACGAAGTCGGGTAAAATAACGTCGGGCTCACTTAGAGTACCCGTTGAAGCATCTACCGTAAGGGTAGAGCCACCTACGTTCACAGCTGGCGTGATGTTAACTGTGGTAGGATTTCCGTCCAATCCTCGTGTTCCGGAAGTCGGAGACACTATAGACGTTCCGGTCGGGTCACTAAGAGTCGCGACTTGGTGTAGTTCCGCATCAAGTGTCCTAGGCGAAGAATGTTCAGTAACAATAGGCTCTAGACTCGATGGTGCACACAAAGAAGTCGAGACCGGGGGCTGCTGGTCTCTTATTTCAACACCCGCACTCTCCAAGTGAGAGGCCGGTGGAAGTTGTGCTTGTTCCCCGTGTAATATTGAAACATCCGTCTGTTTTGAGACGGATGAGTGGCTATGGGGGTGTGCAATTGCTCCGCTAGGTCCACTGAGGCTGTTTCAATACCCCGTCCCAACGGATGAGACGGGATAGCAGATGTGGCGACCTGGATATCACTCGACTGGGGTCGCTCTTGAGCCTCGTTATCTTTACGGCTCGATCTTTCCTGGTTCAACTGTGAACGCAGTTCCCTCCTTCTCGCATGATCTAACTCATCACCTATATCTCCCTCAGATGTCCTAGTGGTAGGTCCGGTTCCAGAGTGGGGAGGTGAATCAAGTGGAATGCCAATGGTAAAATCAGGGTTGGGTCCGATACCGGGAGGGATTTGCGTCAGGCGGATGTTGCGGTCGGTATCGGAGTCCGTGGAGTCGGATTCCACATCTTCGACATGCGTACTGGGAGAGGGGGGTTCGGTTATATATGGTTCGGTGGTGTGATGTAGGCGTGGTCTCGAAGATGGACCGGGTTGGGCTGAGCTGGAACCGGGCTGCGATTCCGCTGCACCTCCTACGCTCGTTCCCCTTCCTCTCACTACTAACGTTCCCCGCCCGACAGCACCTGCTTGTCGGGCCCTTCCACATCTCACTCTTGGACCCTCACGTCTCTCGGGTCTATGTCCCTGGGCAGGTCCCTCCGGCTCTGGCTGGACCATGGGATTTCCTAACTCTCCCCTATAAGCAACTACCCCTGGTGCAGCGGGATCGGCTATGGCCAATAGGGCGGCAGGAATGGGCGAGGCGACCGCATCGGATGGGTTGCGGATCACCATGAATTGTAGGTGGCGGATGGGACATACCGGATGTGTGAGTCGTCGTGGAATGGCGGGATTGGCATCCATGTGTTGTCGAACGGCAAGCGAAAGGAATCGCGGATATGGAAGGAACTTCTTCTGTTTGGTGCCGCCGATATGTCGGATAGTGGTCACAAGTTCACGCCAGATTATCATGGCGAAGTCGACGTGGCGGTTGTAGCACACGGCGTGAACAAGGCGCATAAAGTCACCTGTACATTGGTCAATACCTTTCCATCAGGCGGATAGGCATCGATTGAGAATTGTGAAGAGCGTGTACCAAATAGGCGCCAAGAACTTGCGATTGAAGACCGATGGCCGTTGAAGGTCGGAGCTGTACCCAAGAGCACGCATTTGGGCGCAGAGAGTCGCATCGTTAACGGCAGGATCGTACCGTTCATGGTTATTGGCAGTGGCTTCAGGTAGTGATAGTAAACGGCGAAAAGAATCGGGCGTCAGTGTGAACGGTTGATTGTCTATTTGAGCCGTGATGGTTTGAGTGTTGCCGATCGTACGGACTTGCGCCGTCAGCCAGACTTGGAGAACATAGAGCAAAGGAACGTCGGCGGTGCGAGTCAGTGCCTCATGAATGGGATGGCGCATCAGAATGTCGAGTATGACCTGATGTTGTGGGTTTGGTCTGAAAAGCGCCGGGTCGAGGTAGTGGTTGTTCGCCTCTAGCTCGATGCCATGGTCAGGGTCGACCAGTGCAGCATCAGCTACTTCGTCTATAATTTCCTCCTCCTGAGGAATTTGTTCTTCCGGGTTTTGTTGTTCCGCCATGTAAAATTCTGCAAAGGAGCACTCGGTTAGGATCATAATTAGATCTACAAGTGTAGGTGCGTACCTTAGCTTTGAATGGCTCAATCTGAGATAGATCGAGGACTGGTGTTGATAAAATAGGCAAGAATTGGACAGAACAGGGGACCTTTCCGGACAAAATGAAGTGTCCGGACAACATGAGTTATCCGGATGATAGAGGAGTCCGGATGATTAAGCGAGTGTCCGGGTAAAATTAAGTTACCCGAACAAGATTCCCTGACAAAATGATTTTCCGGATAAAGGTTTTGTCCGGACTCCAAACTTATCCGGTAGTTGAACTTACCGAAAACCCTAAGGTCTCCGGACAACTAGGTTTCCGGTTGTTTGAGAGAGTCTGGAAATATCATCAACACTTTGAAGGTTTCCGGATAGAAGCGCATATGTATGATGGTGTCCGGACACGATGAGTGTGTCCGGACGAAACCCCTTGGTGAGAAATCGACCAAATCGAGGTTTAAAGGCCAGTGTAAATGTAGATAAGTAGACTAAATACCATTCTAGACTACCCTTGGTCATTTCCTATCAATCTTACGCCGAAAGAACCCCAAATCGTGTAGATCCGAGGTGTGGTGGTCGGGTTTAAAAATCTCGATCAAACCGTGGTTGGATTGAGATGCAATAAGTATTAAGACTCATAAAGATTGATCGATGGGTAATCACGAACTACATACCTGATTTGGAGAGAAAGGCGTGTGTGAATCGTGCGATTGAGGAGAGGCCGAGCGAGAGAGAATAACGACAAGGGTTTAGGGTTTTTCACGAGAATCCGGGTTAAATGAAATACGAGGAGCCCGGGTGTCTTATAGGACCCGGGTGGTGTCCGGAGACCTTGACCGACCCGGGTCTGTCCGGTCCGGATACTGTCCGGACAAACAGAAGAGTTCGGACATCCTGAAGAGTCCGGATAACATTGTTTTGGCATTTTCCATAGAATTTTCAGGAAACCGTGCTGCCAGGGATCTTTCATTGGAAAAGATGCGGGTATCTTGCCCACATCAAAACCGACACTTCCCAAAGCAAAGCTATAACTGACTCAGTCAACCATCTCATCAAACTCGAAACATGGAACCTTGGGTGCATTTCCATCAGTTCTTACGGTACTCTAACTCGTAGGCTACTGTTCCTACTCGGTCGATATTGACTACAGAAGATTTACTAAGGATTCTCATGCATCAATACTTCCTTTAAGGAGGAACATGGCTAAATCCTCTGCCACAACACGAGATTCATTTACTAAGAGACGGACACATAGTTGACCGCTTGACCCAAATCCAAACCTGAACGTCCCGACAACTCACAACCCAGAGTTCCTTCATCGAAATACAAGCAATCCTAGATTACTTCTCCTAATCAACAATCGACTATGCGAATAACATTTCCCTTTCTCGGATCACCTCGACCACAGTTCGTCAACCATTTCTTACATCCTCACCACTTCATCACTCCATCCTTGTTCGTAACCCAGGGTAGGAACCTTCAAACCTAACGTTGAAGTGTTCCCCTACTCGAATTAAACTTATCCTGAAACACCTCAAATCCTCGCTGATTACCACGTTCGTTCGGTCATAAAACATAACTCCGGTTACCCCCACCCAACTGGGAGGAATAACCATGGTCACACCATACTATTCTCACTAGCTTAAACACTACACGACCAAATCGTTTACACATTTCTCACAAAATCACTAACTTAATTCATTTAGTTGTCTCATCCACTTCTTCCCTGCACAAAAGCTTACACAATTTCCTTCCTCAATATTCTTTCCAACGGTTCGCACACTAATCAAAGACAATCTACACAATACTGTACCTTTCGGCAATACTGTCAAGTTTACTACTTCCAACTTACTCACTTGCTCCGACATACTATCTACACCTTCCCCACGTTAGCGTGGAGCACTGCTCACCAAACATTACTTGCCCCTCTCTCCCGACCTTTCCACATGTTGATATCGCTTTCTCATTCTTACATAACCAAACAGTTGCACCAAAAATCTTATCTTAAGGCATTCAACCAAGCCGTCTTGAAACAAGACCAGTGTTCGACGTCGCTACACATTCTTTAATCTCCAACTTTTACCTTCTCAGACATTTCTATCACACAAAAGCAACAATCCACATTCTTTAAGGATTTCACATCTATCCCACCACATTTTGGCTAACACAACCCTCATCCTCTTTAAACTTCCAATGACCCCAAAGTATGTTTCTTAGTAACGTCCCCTATTCACTCTAATAATCCACCCCCCTTGGATGCCCTATTACAAACGGATCTATTAATTCAGGAACACCCCGAAACTCGGGTTCCACAATTCTTTCGACTAACCACTATGATCATAAAATCAGACAGACATATATATGTACCGTCATCCCGGCTTTCTTACTTTGGTTTACCTTAAATAATTCTTTAACAATCAGTGTGTTAGTCTCAATAACACTTTCCTAAAATTGTAACACCTTTTGTAATAACAAATGAACGTCATTACTTAACAAATCTATAAAATTTAAATCAACCAACCAAAGGCTTATACCTCTATTATGACAATTCAAATCAACTAACGATCATACTACTACTCAGACCCACAATCATCATCACGTCATTCCTTAAACATAACCAAAATTTCCAACTATTCCTAGGATCATTCCCTCAAGCATAAGGAACAATTTTCATTCTTTAGCGATGTCTCATCTACTATACTACAGCTTGACTAATCTATCCATCATCTTCTTTAAACTTACTCTGCCTTCAAGAATATACTTAACAACATACGTAACCACAAAGCTTGGTCTCACAGCTGGGCAATCACCCAATTCTGCCCCGACATTCCATTCCGATAACAGTCAAAATACACACCTACTTACAACCCACGTACTTCAACAACTGGGATTGCAAAACGTACACTCTATCCGAAATCCCAAAAAGGACTTCCTTCTAATCCTTCATCTTTCTAACATCGCCTTACTACATCACCGGCTGACACAGATATCTTGGCAATTGACGCTACTATTCATTCGTACATCACCACTCCTATTATCACCCCACCGACCAAGTCTCTCATGGTCATTCTTACACAATTCACACTTTCCTTCATATTCTCCCGTATACTACAATCGAGTCTGTCTCGCTACTTAGTTCTCTCCCAACTTGTTGAACTATGACTCACGAGTTCACACTCAGCTCAAACACGAACATCCTAACTATCTCTTTTATGACCCGGGTCCTTTCTTAGACACGGCACATTTTCTTACAGACTGGCATAGTCTACACTCACTCCGCCTGTGTTACACACCTTGTCCTTCTACGGACCCTCCTCACCTCGTAAATAGAACGCCTATTCAACAACAACAGTCTCTTACTAATTTAACACCTCTACAAGATAATCTATTAACTTGCACTCATCTGGTTTGAGTCTTCGGCCTCGGCCAACATACACCTTGCCGACTTCAACAACAAAAGACAACTCTTAACTACTTCCTTAACCTATCCTTTTACATGAGTTCCTTACGGGACCTATTCCTCCCTACACATCATAGTTAACTTTATAATCCGTCGCCCCCATTTCGAAACTTACTCATGTAACCTCAATATTACAAGCTCCCTTCGAATCTCATGACCCACATCGTGGACCTTTCATTCCTGCCTCACAGCACTACTCATAAAGAGTTGCTAAAAACCAATACCTTGATGACTCCTAGTCCATCCTCCGGGCACCATCGCCCCTCGGCAACTGTGTTCTTAGTCATCGAGCAAAGGTACAGACCCTCATACACCTGACACTAAAATCCATTCCTGACTCTTCCAAGGTCCAACTCTCCTCTTAAACACATATACCAAAGCTACATACGTTCTCCCCTGACTTGACCAACGCCTCTCAGCTCTCGGAGTTCTTCCTTAGCTTAAGATGTAATACTCTACGACCTAGTGGGTTCATAGCCTTCATGCATGACAATACAGTAAATAATTCCTTCAACCCGTTTTATCATTTTAAATAGACAACATTTAGAAACTACTCGGGTACCCGTGACCCCATCACTCTTATAACTTCAAAACCCTGCACAACGATTCGAGAATCGTTGGCATGCATCTTCCCGTGAACCTCAATCTTGCTCAATCCGAGCAATGTTATTACGATAGTAATATATTGCATGAAAAATCCTTTCGTATGAGGCAATTCTGAAAGAGTTACCGACACAAAGTAAATCAGTCGGCTCTCACGCTCAATTGTATGATATCGAAAGGTCAATAAGCATTTGGTTGTAAAAGTTTTGCTGGCAAATGTTTTTCTTAACCTTTTTGTAACAATTTAACTTATCATTAAAAGCGTGGAATACTTTGCAAATCGTTAAGCCCAAAATTTCAATGTGCGACGTAACTGAAATTGCTTTTTCTTTAAACGTGTACTCGTACAAGCTGACTCATTTTGTTCAAAGTAGACAGTTACGTTTTTTTATTTTTAAATCGTGAAAATTTCATGTTGCATAAAAGAACGCTATGCATGAGACTCTAATTGCAATAGAAGGCTACTCGCTCAACAAGGTCAACCGCTTACTCACGCAGCTTATCCTTGATACTCCACTTACGACCAAGGGTCGCCCCCCCTCGATCAAGCACTAACTTGATGTACATGCGTTCCACATCTCACTTACTCAACCACTTCACACTATTTTTGCTTTGATCGACTATCTCACTTTCTACTTCTACATGCTTTTAATTCACTATAAGTATCTTATTCCATTTATTCTGCCAATGAAAAGCTCGGCTAAAAGTCAGGGCTCCATTGATACTTTCAAGGTTTTGACACTGTTCTATATTACCATCCCAACTGATCTATCCTATAATTTCCATAACTGGATCTCTCCCGAAATTGGAGTCTTACTCAAACTCAAACATTCATCCTCCGAATCCACGAAGAGCTACCTCTAGACGACTCATAACATTCTTCACAACGTTTCTTCTATACGATGTCTACATACATCACATCATAATGACTCTTACACGACACATCCCCAAGCAATGGAGCTCGGTCTATCCCTCAGGGATCTTGCTGACCTATTTCTCGACGTTCTCCCAGCCATAGCGCTAAACTGAAAGAAACCGATAGTTAATCCTTGCTAGACGTGACACAACAAATTTGCTATAAGTAAGGTATTGTAAGCACGCACATGTACCTGTAAGTTCGTAATCACACTGGCCAGGTGTAATCCCAAACTTACCTTACACGTTTGTCCTTGGCACCTTATTCCTAAGCGCATTTATAGTGATCGTTCCTATAGGCAATCCTATGTCTCGGCTGTGTTCCTCATCTCACAGTTTAAGTTTAGGCCCGAATGGTCACCTAAATCCCTTAAACTAAGGCTCTGATACCATTTGTAACGTCCCAATTTTCAAAATCAAGAAACACCATAGATTAAGCATTCAAATTACATAAATAACTTGTTCATAAACATTCTTTTGACTAAGCTAAGCAAAATTGACAGCGGAAGTCTCTAATCCACAGCCGAGAGCTCTATCTAAACATCAGCCAAAAGACTTGGAGTCGCTCTAAGTTCCAAATCCTTCCTGCCATCACACGGTTCTTACTTGAAAAACCCTTAACATGCTTACCTGAAAATGGTTTAGTTTTGAAAGAGAGGGTTAGACGAAAAGGTCTAGTGAATTCCCTCCGAACACAACATGTAACCAATATAAAACATTTATGAAAATATCGTCATAAACCTTAACATAACATCAGGCATGGTACTACACTGTATATAGGATCACATAAACATTCTGCGATCGGGGCCCAATGGGTTACCCTCTCGCCCTCAACCGGAGCCTACGCAAACTCCCCTTCCCGGAGCTTACGCAAACCCCCCTTTCTACTCGAAATAGGAGGAAACGGATTCCAACCTACCAGTCTGTCATAAACATCCAAGGGATCATTAGACCCCGAGGATCTATCTCTGATCCTACAGTGTAGACCGACTCCACATAGCACGTCATTCATTTCATAAGACTTGCACCTTTAAAACCTTAGTAAATCGTCATTCTCAGTTCATCAAGTACAATACATTTTCTCAGGTAAAACAGGTATTTCATGGAAAACATGCGTAACGGTTATAAACATTTCATGCTCGTAATGAAACCCTAATCAGTCAAAATCATTTAACACTTTAAGTCGTAAAAAGGGTTTAGGGAACTCACCTTGATTGACGTACACAGCACTTCTTAAATACTGCCAAGCTAACCCAAACGAACACCTAAGGCAATAGATCCACATCAGATAAATAGTTCAGACCTACTGTCCGGATACCCCTTTTCGGACACAACACCTTTTTCGGACACAACCCCTTTTCCGGACAACCACCTTTTCCGGATGCAGCATTGTCCGGACACACAACAATCCGGACGCTGGACTTATCCGGGCAAAACTACCCGGACACTAAACTTATCCGGAAACTTCAGCTACCCGGATACTAAGAAATACCCGGACACCCTCACGGGGCCCTTACCCGGACACCTGCAACCTACCCGGAAACTAACGAAGGCTGGTGTCCGGAAAACACGGCTGTTCGAGTTTAATAAATCTAAAACTGATTTCTAACCCGATTTTAGTCATTAGTTTGATTAGATAACCTCAAGGGTTCATTCACTAACCCCAAACACTCACTTAATCCATTTATAACCTCTAAAATCGTTTCATTAAGACCAAAACCCATAAAACCCACTTTTTAGGGAAAATGGTGAAAGCTTAAGAAATCACTGGTTTAAATCATAGAATCCAAGCTAAAGAAGAAGGGAATGCTAAATTACACCGAATACGAACTTAAGAAGGATTACCTGATTGATTTCTCCTCTCTATTGCCTCCTTCTTCTTCTTCTTCTTCTCCTTCCTTCTTTCCTTGCTTCACGTCACCACACACACAAGACCAAAAATACTAATTTGCAAATGGGGGTTGCCCTAAAAGTTTGTGCATATAAATACCTTCAACAAAATACAGAAATGGTCCCTCAACTTAACTTTCATTTATTTCACTTTGGCCACCAAACTCTAAAACCTACTAGAATTTGGGTTGTTACAAAATGTCACGTTTAGTAAAACTAGCTTATAAACATGTAAAATGACCAAAAAGACATCTTCAAAAAATTATCAATTACAATATTTAATTACTCTCTCCGTCCCAAAATAAAATATAATATGTTAATTAATATGACGAATGTTGTAAAGAAAAATTAAATAATATAACATATTAATTAAAAGAATTTAAAATTTATTATTACATATATACTATAAATTTTGAATTTGTTAAAACAAATTTTAGAACAATTATATTTTAACTTATTATTTTAAATAACCGTTACATGAAAAAAATAATTAAATAATAATTAAAAAAAATAATAGTAATTGATAATCAAAATATATTTATTAATATTAAAAGAATATATAAAAATAATTTATATCATCAACAATATCTTTAAAAAAATTAAAAATTAGAAATTTAATAAATTTCAATTAATATTAATTAATAATAACTAAATTTAAAAAATTAATATTTATTTATAATAAAAATTAATTAATAATAATGAGGGAAATATTGGAATACTCACAAAAAGCTAAAAAACTTAGGGTGCGTTTGGTTCGCAGAATGATTTCTAAAGGAATGGAATCTGTCAAGAGAATTGGAATCTGGAAGAAATTGAAATGGAATGTTGTCAGGTTTGACCACTTGTTTGGTTGACAGAATTGGAATGGAATCTGTCAAATGAATTGGAATCTGTCTGTTTGGTTCACAGAATGTAGCTTTGGAATTGGAATGAATTTTCGACAAATGACCAAAATACCCTTTTTTATAAAATTATTATTAAATACTTTAATATGTAAAAAATATAATATACACAACCCAAAAATAAAAAATAAAATAAAAATAATTATAATTATAATTTAAAGGGAAATTAATTAAAATGCCACAAGTTTGACCAACACTTACCAAAATGCCACAAATCTCTCCCAGTTTGCAAAAATGCCATTTTTTCCCGCGATGGGAGCCCGCGATCGCGGGCCCAAGGACCATTTTTGACACTTTTTGAAACTTGCAGGGACCATTTTTGAAAAATTCCATCCCGCGGTCGTGTGCTCTCATAGCAGGGGTTTTATTTTTGTGACTTTTCAATTGCAAGGGACCATTTTTGAAAAATTCCAGGGACCATTTTTGAAAAATTGAACCTCGGTCACGGTTGAAAAGTCCCGCGGCACGTGCTTTTTATTGATTTTTAATTGTAATTTACAATTTCAACCCCTATACTTATTTACCTACTTTACTTTATACCTTTTACTTTCATAATTTAAATTTTACATTTAACACATATAATCGTTTATTAACGAAAATACGTTAAAAAAATACGTTTTAATTTTAACAAGTTACACCATTATAATCGTCTCTTCGATACGTTCGAAATGAGCTCAATTTTGAATTTTTTTGGATTTATATATTTGTATATATATCATATACACTACATAAAAAAATTATATTTAAAATTCATACCCTTATAGTTAATTATTTAATTTATGGTACATCTCTTATTTTTTTCAATTTTGTTTTACACTTCTATCGCATTAACATAATAATCATATATTAACTAATTCATTAAATCGTTTTAAATTATTATTATTTGAATGTGTTCATAAATATCGTGAATGGCAATAGGAGAAGGTTTCACGAGAAGAATATGAAATGGGGTTTTAACAAGTTGGTATCACTGGACTCATTTAAGAATTGTGAAAATGGGTATTTGTCGAACGATGATTCATGTGTGTTTGGAACTGAAGTATTTGCAGTTACAGAGTATGCACAAAAGGATCGATGTCTGTCCATCACAAAGTCTCCGTCAATTTGTAATACTTACACTTGGACCATCGATAATAAAATAAATAAAACGTATTTTAACTATAAGAGTACCATAAATTAAATAATTAACTATAAGGGTATGAATTTTAATTATAAAAATTATTATTTATGTAGTGTATATGATATATATTAAAATATATAAATCCAAAAAAATTCAAGATTGGGCTCATTTCGAACGTATCGAAGAGACGATTATAATAGCGTAACTTGTTAAAATTAAAACATATTTTTTTAACGTATTATAGTTAATAAACGATTATATGTGTTAAATGTAAAATTTAAATTATGAAAGTAAAAGGTATAAAGTAAAGTAGGTAAATAAGTATAGGGGTTGAAAGTGTAAATTACAATTAAAAATCAATAAAAAGCATGTGCCGCGGGACTTTTAAACCGCGGTTCAATTTTTCAAAAATGGTCCCTGGAATTTTTCAAAAATGGTCCCTTGCAATTGAAAAGTCACAAAATTAAAACCCCCGCGATTGGAGCCCGCGACCGCGGGATGGAATTTTTCAAAAATGGTCCCTGCAAGTTTCAAAAAGTGTCAAAAATGGTCCCTGGGCCCGCGACCGCGGGCTCCCATCGCGGGAAAAAATTACATTTTTGCAATCTGGGAGAGATTTGTGGCATTTTGGTAAATGTTGGTCAAACTTGTGGCATTTTAATTAATTTCCCTAATTTAAATGTATTAAATTATATTAATAAAAAAATAAAATTAAAATTAAAATTAAAAATTAAAAATTAAAATTAAAATTAAACTTAAAATTAAAATAAAAAACTAAAGTATTAAATTAAATGAGGGTATTTTTGTCATTTAGACAAATTTGGATGGAATGGAATTCAATTCCATCCATTTTGTAAAGGAATGGTGAATTCCTTATTTGGGTGGAATTCATGGAATTCAATTCCATTCCATTGCAAACCAAACAGCACAATGGAATTTGGTCAATGAAATTGACCATTCCAATTCCGTTCAATTCCGTCGGAATCCGCCGAACCAAACGCACCCTTATTGTCATCCAAACATGTACCCAGAAAAAAACTAGCTTATAAGCTAGTTTTTTTTTGGATAAGCTAGTTTTTTTTGCGACACGATGCCTGATTATATTAATATTTTTTGATAAGCTAGTTTTTATTTTTTGCGACGCGATGCCTGATTATATTAATATTAATATTTAGTATAAAATATATAAAAAAAATTTAACCGTCTAATAAATATATGATTATATTAATATTTTGATTGTTTGTTGATCTAAACACATTTTCATCAATTTACTGTAATATTTTAAAATAGAGAACTTAAAGTTAAGATCTTTAAAAAGATTTACATTCATCTCCAGCACGATTTCTATTTTAGAGATTTTAACAAAAGTTATATTAATATAATATTCTCTAATTTATCTTCCAGTTCACTTTTTTAATAAAAAAACTTAATATAAAAAGATAAAAATTCAAACTTATCGGTGGGATTTAATAAAATAATTATTTCACTCTCTTACTATCAAATTTTAGAGAATTCTCTGAACTTGGAAAATTTTCAAGTTTTCTGTATTATAGAAAACAAGAGAGCAAAGATACTGGAGAAGTATAGAAAACAAAAACCTAATTTTTTTCTATTTTAGCAAAGCTTTTAGAGACGTTCTAAAACATTAATCATAATAATTATTATAATTTGTTGACTATTTAATATAAATATTCATATCATAATAAATAAACTTTTTTATTTTCATAAATAATTAATTTAACCGGTTTATATGGTTTGTACTTGCTAGAAAATGTTTGTATTTGAAAACCCCTCATAAATTATTTATATTGTTTTTAATGTAATAATGTATCAAGAGTTTGATGATAAACAAGGATGAAAATAGACTTTGACTTTGAATTGTATTCTTCGAAGCCATGCCCTTAAATGTTTTTCAGGCTCATAACACCTCTAATTTTCGTGATGAAAATTCTAAATCAAACACTCGTTTATATGCAACCAAAACTCAATACTCACACACCCCAAACATGCTTGATATTCAAATATTGAAAACATAAATGAAACTCAAGTATATCAAAGCAACCAAATATAATCATAAAATAACAATTGGAGCGTCAAATCATGGATGTGATTCATACCCAAAATAACACAAAAACATGGTTGAAATATCGTATCCAAAACTCACCTTTCATTGACGGGGGAGACCCGATTCCATAGAAGGTGACAGAACATAAAAATAGGTCACATATCTGTGTTATATGAATGTCACTTACGGATTACACGTTCTTTTACATCAACGCTTTTTGGGTCTATAGTTAATAAGTGAACAAGCTCAACAAATCCATGTCTATTGCTTTTGGAGTCCCAAGTTCAACCACACTAGGTCTGTACCTAGGGATTGTCTAAATCTGAGTCTAGACTTATTCACTATGAAATTACATTTCACTGTTCATTGGCCGATGTCCGACTTAATGAGCCCACACCTTACTTTCCAATAGAGGCTCAATGTCCACTTCAAGTTACAAAAGGAAAATTACTATCCCAGGACAGATTCTATCGGAGATTACATTTTACTGCTCAATGGTCGATGCCCGACTCAATGGCCAAGCCTTACTTTCTATTAGAGACCTAATGCCTATATCAAGTTAAATTATAGGATTGTTCATCCCACCCAAACTGACTCTTATGTCTATGGATCCGTTGCATTACATTCTAAAATATTACATGACTTCATATGAATGACCAACGAACTCAAAACATGTGACTTACAAATAAATATGCCACAAGTGCATATAACTCCAAAAGCTCGACAAAGAGCAAATCAAACGAGCAAACGTCCTCAAAACTCATCTAAGTCAAAACCGTGGCAAAAGCCGAACAAAATTCATTTGTTCAGTAAATAGGTAAACTCATACTAAAAAATATGATTTGGAGAAACATTGTCAATATCGGGATAAATCATCCCTAAACATAAACCATACAATTTATATTTCCAAAATATCTCGTAACACAAAATATGCATTTCTAAAGGATTGATCAAATACACCACAATGCATTATCATCAAATGATCTTTATTTATAAAATAGCGCGTCAAATGACACATTCTCAATGTTCATTTATCAAATGACCAAAAATCTCAAATATGGGCATTTCACAAGATTTGTAAATCAAATATATCAAACATGCAAAATTCACCAAATAACCTAAATTTTTCATAAAAAAAAAAGTAAGCATATTAATGCTTCAAAGTGAACATTTTTGGCATGTACATAGTTTTCACAAAGCAACTTAAACTCACTTGCTAGATTTAGGCTAAATCTAGGTTTTACTCCACAACTTGATTTCCTTTGGTGAAGACATGAGATCTCTTAGCAAGCCCGCCAAACCTTAGATCCAAAACTTCCACAAGGTTTTCTCTACCATACATACTCCTAAGGTTATATTAAAATAGGAAGAAATGGGAAAGAGGATGAAAAACACTAAAACCCTAGATTTTTGGAGTGAAAGATGAGAAGATTACCTTAATCCAAATATTCTTGAATCGATAAACAATGCTCCTCCAAACCATCAAAATCGAACCTCAATCTTCCCAATAACTCAAAACTAGAGAGAAAATGGGGTGGGGGAAGTTTTGGGGTGAAGAAATGAGGAAACCCTAAAAAAATCGGACTATTTAGAGCTGACAGGCGCTAAAGCAGATTTCAAGCGGGTAAAGTCACACGAAAGTTGCACCAGACACTACTCGCTTGATTTCTTCATTTTTCATGCCCGATTCGATCCTCGATGGTTCTAACATGATATATCCATAAAATACGTATACAATTTTCTTCTTAATGGTCAAAAGACCAACATAAACATAAATGGAAGTCTCCAATATTGCGGGTGCTACAAAAAGAAATAGGGTTAAGAGAGAGAGAGAGAGAGAGAAATATATACAAAATAAAAGATGGATGAGAGATTTGTACCTTTGCATAGGAATCTGAGCACTTGGTTAAGATATGATCAACTTGCATGTTAAAACATCTTCTTTCATTTGAGGAAGAGATTTCAGAGAGAATATCTATAAGGCGCCAGTTTGTCGTTATATCTTAATCATAGCTCTTAGAGTTATCCTAGAACGTTCTTTAGATGTTGAATAGTCAAGAAGGATATTTTCTAAAGAAAAGGTCTTGAGGTAATCAAAGGAAGTAACCGAGTGTGAGTCTAATCCGATGGAGGTTTTGGATTTTGCTGGGATTATTTTGTCATTTGAAAAATGGGAAAATCGAATAACATATTTGTGTTGAGAGTTGTGGAAGTCATTTCGGATCTTGTTTATGAATTTAAACAAACCATTCTGATACCACTTGTAGGGGGGTTAAATACAAACACATTCAGTCTGATGGAATTGAGAATCCGATGGTTGCATAAAAGCTTGCATCAGATTTCAACCTTTATTCTAAAACATTCAGTCTGATGGTTTATAAATCTGATGATTGTAAGATTATTTCTATTTTGAGTATTCATCGAATTTGAACCTTATTTCTTATCAAATCCGATATGTTAAGTGCTATCGGATTTAAAGCTATTTTGTGGCAAATGTTACAAATTTATTTTAAGTGTTTATACGTCGGATGTCTATATGTATTATGTACAAATCTGATGGTTGAGACTATAAATAGTATCATACTATGTTTGTTGACAAATAAGGCTCAAATTTTTAGATTGATATCGGTGAAAAGGAACTAATACCGGCAAACACCAATTGCTTGTCCCAATAGGACATACCATTGGCATTGCCCTTCCAAGATACGACCCATTTTTCACCCAATTTTTTTATGAAACAGATGGCCAAATTTTTTTCATTTAACGAATACACCACAACCTCAAAATACATCTGATCCAGAAAATGATATTTCAAAAGATTAATGGAAACAAAAATATTTATCTTTGTCACTTTATAATAAAGTACAATCCCTGACAACCATTGACACCTCCTAACTTAAATTCCTAGTTATGCCCCTACATTGAGGTTCCATTTCTCTTTGGGTTATAGCTTCCCTCTTTGTTTCTGGATATTGAAGATGGCGAGAGCAGTGCTCATCTGGTTTCCAAACTTATCTATCTCTCTCTATGGTTTTAGATATATACGTTGTGGTTTTTTTCTTGGGGAGGAAAAAATGCAGGTGTAGGTTTTTTCTGAAGGAAAACAAAACAAGTGGGTTTTAAGTTTGGATATAAGAACATCAAGAAAACAATGATAAACATCAATAGATTTTTGTCACCTTTTTTTCAAAAGTTGATTCTTGAATTGGTTTGGATTCTTTTGTTTTATTGAAGAAGACGACTGAAGAAAGGAAGGGTGTGGCCGACGAGGGGATGAATGTTGATCCAAACTCTCCTAGTGATTTGACGACGACCCTTAGAATACTTAGTGAAAACTGCATTTAACATCTGTATGTATTAGTGTTTCACCATCAGCAATAACATACTGAGTTTGTTCAGTATCACTGATGGTCCCTGAAGACAAGCCTCGCGACTAAAGAGTTCATCGTTGACATCGAAGACAACGCTGATGAACAAGGACAAGTCTACTCATGATCTGAAGCGGCATTCAGTGAAACAAAGATAAGTCCACACACACGCGACAATTCAAGAACAAGGCTTCAGCGATAGCTGACTTACATCAGGCCTCACTGATGAAAGAATCCATCAGCGATCATGAAGCTTGCTACTCAAGAATTGTTTGTCTTATCCTCTTGCACAAAAAGTATGAAGGTACAAAAGGAAGTTTGCTGTTGTCCATAATCGTATAACCACTCTGCCAATATACTATTCACCATGTGGCCAAGAGCATGTCTTTGACAAAAGTCAGAAGCATGCACCCAATCAAGATCTGACACGTGTAAAGTGCTCCTGTCATGCATTAAATGCATGAGGTATAAATAGGAAGCAACATCCTTCATTTTAAAGGATCTCCTATCTTCTAAGTGCAAGTAAAAAAACTCTTTATTTTTCTACTTATTTTTTCTTTCTATTTTCTAGTGCAAGAACCTTAGTGTTTCTCAAGTTTGTTTAGATTAGGTCTCACTTAATCTTATTCTGCAACAAACTATAAATTATGTTTTGATTTATCAATAAACAATTTAGAAAAGTAAATTTTTTGTTTGTATTCAACCCTCCCTTCTACAAACTTTCACCCTTGTAAAACCCCTTCAGGACCAACAATGGACAATGGGGGTGGTAGGGTGTGGTGGATTTTCTTTTCTTTCTTTAAATAATTAAAACTTGTACATAACTTTGGAAAATGTATATGCCAAAATTAAAATCAGAAATCACTTAAAGGATATTATGGTCGAGAAGGAGTGGTGTAAGTAAAGTTAAACAATGAAGGATCTGACATCATTTTAGAAGACCAGTGATCATTAAAAAAGCTTCTTAGAGAGATGAGAGAGTGATAGAAAGGGCGAGGAGAGCTTTGGGGCTTAGATGGTATGTGAGCACGGCGTATTGTCCGATGGAGAACTTGTTTAGAGATCAGAGGAGCAGAGGCCGAGAGGTTAGAGTCACTAGGTTTCACAAGGAACCTCACAACCAAGTGTTGTCTTTCTTATTTTTTTAATGTTTTGAAGAATTTGGAGGTTGTTCGTCTTCTGTTTGTGTTCATGAGATTTGGCAGAGTGGTGGATATTTATCTTGCAAGAAAAAGGTTGCAGAATGGCTCTAGATTTGGTTTTATTCGGTTTGAAAAAGTAAGAGATGTAAAAGATTTGAATAAAAAGTAGAATACCAAATGTATTACAATGAATACACGCGTCTTTATCAATTCGGGCTCAAAATTGGTAGCTACTAGAATCAATTGAAGGCAGGGGTGTGAAGGGTGTCAAAGAAGTTTATTCACAATGTGCGGAGAGATAATCTATCCTTTGCAGAAGTGGTGAAAAGGGGTAGTGATAATACAAAGCCATAGAAGCTAAGTATGGAGAAGGATGATGGGGAAGAAAGGAGTTCGTTAAAATTGGAAACCTGTCATTGAAAAGTTCAATGTTAGATTGGCTTCTTTGAGAGATCGTTCTATTTCATTTGGTGCATGGTTGACTCTCATTAAATCGGTTCTCGATAGCCTCCATCTGTACTATTTCTCCCTATTCCGTGCTCCTGCTCGGGTTCTTACAATACTAGAAAATGTGAGGAGAGACATCTTTTGGGGTGGGGGAGTGGATTCCAACCGGAAAATGTCATGGGCTAAATGGTCTATTGCTCTTAACAAATTTCAATATGGGGGTATTGATATATGAAGCTTAAAGACAACAAATTGGGGATTGTTAGATAAGTGGTGGTCACGTTTTTTGGTAGAGGGTGAATCCTTGAGGGTGAGAGTGATTAAGAGTTTTTATGGATGTAATAGGGGGTTAGAAGTGGGTAATTTGAGTGCTTTGAGTAGAGTAAGAGGAATGTGGGGGAGTATAATTAAGGCTGGGAAGGAGATTGATAAGTTGGGAATCAACTTCTCAGAATCTTTTGGGAAGAATGTGGGAGAGGGTGGGTCTACTCTCTTTTGGTCGGATAAATGGTTGGGGAACATTAAACTTTGCGATAGGTTCCCTAGGATTTTTAGGCTTGAGAGTATTGCGTTGGTCAAAGATATGGTTCGATGGTGTGAGAGTTCGTGGAGGTGGGCATGGAATTGGGTTAGAGATCCAAGAGGGAGGGTTCGAAGGGAGTTAGATGAGTTGTTAGGCTTGGGATCATTGATTTAACCTAGCGACCGTACAAGTAATGATTGGATTTGGTTCTTAGCAGAGGATGGTTGTTTTTCAGTCAAAAGTCTTAAGCCTTGAATCGATAGGAGGACTTTTAGTGGCGTAACTCAGATTGAGGAATCACGTTGGTGTGGAATTGCTTCTATTATAGTTAATATATTCATTTGAAGGCTGATTGGTGGGTTTACACCCCCCCTAATCTAACCGCAAGTGTACGGGTCGAATCAAGTAATAAGTACGGGAAGTACGAGTATTGAACCAAAGGAACTAGGAATTGACTATCACAATTACTATCCTCGCTATTAACTGAACGATCGAAATTTAGGTTTATTGTTTAGGAATGACTTAATTGCAAATAAAGAAACACAATTGTCTAAGAGGCTTAGAGGATACTTTTGATAGAGAACGGGTTAAGGGTTGTAAATCCTATAGTTATTTTCCTTCGATGAACACTATACCCGGAACAATTATTACCAATTCTTCCCTATGAATCCTAATTCTTGAAAACTCACCGTTGTTCTTTCTCAAGAAACAACGGATCTTATTTTGAAAAAACAAGTTTTATCTCTTGATCTCCACCGATGGATTCAAAACACTTTAAAGTGGAATTTGGAAGAACGAAGGATGATTCGGCTATCTCTATCCGAATCTCCCCCTCGGCATGTAATTACTGGATCTGGTTAGTAATTAATTTTCTCGAACTTAATTAAAAACAACAAAATCAATTGGAGGTGATCAATCTGACAATTGTATGAAAAGCGTAAATCACATGCTTCATAGATTCAAAACTGCTAAAAACTGTTCCAGTCACATGCCATCCAAAGTTAAACCACAATCAATCCAACCCCCAACATCTAAAGGTTAGTTCATGTTAGGGGTGGAGAAGGACACAAAAGAGTTGTAGAAATTAAAGCTATAAAACATCGTTTTCGCAATCATGAGTGTAGTACTGATTAATTCCCTTCTCTCGGCTCTAATATGTTAATGATGCTTCGTTCCCCTTCAATCGGCTCTCTATCGTTGATCAAAAATGGCTTTTTCCCTCTGAAAATCGCATCCTTCTTGCCCTAAGTCGCAAATGTCAAGATACCCCCTCAAACGAAAATCGCCAACCAATTAAACCCTGGACAGAGGGTTGCGTGGCTTGCCACACGGCCTGAAGCCGCGGGCTATCCCGCGCGTGTTTCTGGCGTGGCCCAGGTTTGGGCTTTGGGCCTGGACTTGGGCTTTGACTTGGGCTTCCGCTTGGGCTTTTCTGATGCTTTTTCGCTCCTTTTCTCGATTGTGGCTTTCCTACGGGATATCTGCACATTTCACTGGAAAGTAATGAAAACACCACCGATTAGCTCAAAAACAAGCGACTCTTAGTGGTTTATGGACCGGAAATAACGCCAAGAATTGGCGTTATCAACAACCCCAAACCGAGCGTTGCTTGTCCTCAAGCAAATTAGCGGCAAAAAGAATAAAAGCATGCATCAATGAAATCAATAACCGCATAATTCCCAAACGGATACACTTATTGCACGCCTATTTACCCATACCTCTGAATGCCTATTTCACCTTCACCGCATCTTTGACTTCTATTACTAGTACCTTTCCATTGTAAGTTGAACTCACTAATGCTCTGATCACGCTAAGTTATTACTAGGTCTAAGCATGTTGGGGAAAACATTTCGTCCCGACCCTACCTCACAGGATGCTCTCAGTACGCTCGACCCTAGGTTATCACACATGTTGTCATGTATTTGGAAGTTATGTACAATAATATCCGAGAATTCACATGACAACTCAAAATGGAAGACGCATTAATGTCCAAATAAAAGTGATCTCAGGAAGGAATTGAGTAGCAAGACAAGGAATATCAGTAAAAGTAATGGTAAACCTTAATCACATTTTCCAGAAGATCATCCAGGTTTTTTATTGGGTTGTAGTGGGGCTAAGGTCATGGCTATGAAATGAAGGGTAAACCGGATCAAAAATCTTGAATGTGTCAATCCTCGAGCGGTTCTGAACTTTTTCTCACTTCCTTTCTATACTTTGACTCTCTTTTTCATCACTGGTCGCTTTAACCCTCTTATTTATTTGTTTATATCTTCGTCTTCTCTTTTTTTTGTGGGGCAACATTGGCCTTCTTTTCTTGTATTTGGGCAGCATTGGCCCTCTTTTCTATTTCTCTCTTTTTGATTGGCCCGATCTCTCTTTCTTCCTTTACCTCTCACCGTTCGTTCCCGCCCATGAGTGACACATCGTCAGATAAGGGTTGGCTAAAGCTTCGGCTAGGGTTTAATAATGGGGTTCGAAATGAAAGAATGGTTGAGTATTTGGCTGCAAAAAGGCTTGGGTGCACACAATCGGTCAATGAGGCGATAGATAAATAAGGGATTAGAGTTGCACACAATGCCTGGAATCATTTCTTAAGGTCCACACGATGAGGTAACTACACTCTTACCTAATATCCTAATGGTCGTCTTTGCTACTCAATGCAAAATTATAGCGAGATCATTCTATAACCACAACAAGGAATTCGACAAAGTGTATCAGAATTACGTATTTAAATCCCTCGCAATGAAACACGTTATTTTTTGCTCAAATCTCTCTCTCGGGTGATCTCCACTAATGTCCCTAGTCATACCTTTTCCTGGTATTCCCTTAATGGTCACATTTCTATCGTAAGATTCTCCCCCCCAATGGTCGGTCTCAATCATTCAACACAAAGATTTTAGCTTAAATGATTTAAACATTGCAAAGACATGGAAAATCTACGTGCAATAGTGGGCCCGATTGGGCAACCCCAAACCTAACCCACACATTGTCCCCAATGTGCAAGTGTTGATTTGAAGCGGTACAGACTGTTTATGTACGATCATGCAGTTATTACATTCATCCTCTCGTCGGCTTTCGTCCAAATCCGTTGCCGCCTTGATTTGTATCCGATAATGCTTCTTGTAGAAGTCCTCCATCGGGGCGGTAAGTCGTCCTATTAGGACGTCGGCTTCCCTACAAAAATGAGTGATTAAGTATGGGAAAGGTAGGATGCCGTCAAGAGACATACCGACATCTAGTAACTCCATCCATATGATATGCCCGATGTCCATTGGGAGGTTGTGCTGGAGTGAGAACAAGACTTCCGCGATCTGGCTGTCGGCGGTAGTGTTGTGAGAGGACGACTTTAGGCTTGCCTTCACAAAGAGCATGAGGAAGGCAAGGTCGGTGTGCAGATCACTCTTCAGAATATGGTTATGTGTCTTGTTCCATCCCAAATGTCCATTCCGCCGCAGCGAACCTGCGATGATCGGGCTTAGTTTGGTGCGGAATGCCTTGTACCCAGACAGTCCGTAGGTCGCGTTTAACTCCGGTTGGCGTGGCGCTTGATAGTACGCACATATGTCGTTCTGCGAGATCCGGACTAGCTTGTTCCCCATTTTCATCATGTATCTCTCGTGGTAGACCGGGGGAAGCATACATGCGTAGAATTCCTTCACTACTTCCTCGTCGTACATAATTGGGGTGCGGATGAACTGCTCCCAAGACCGTTGGCAAATGATGTCCGATACTTGCGAGTCGGCCGGTAATGTGTCGAGACTGATCCCGCGCTCGGTGAAAGCCCTGCAGTTCTTGAGTCCCATCTTCACGCGCATGTCGTCCTTGTCATGTGTTTCTTAGTTTTGTAGTCAATCCCGCATATGCCGCTGAATGCGATAGTAGTCATTGGAATTCATTTGTTTGCTCGGGTGGTGCCTCATTTCTCTGCAAGATATAACCCGTAGTTAGTCGAAATATCACTGGCACCCTAAACCTAGGCTTTTGCCTAGGTTGGAAAAATGTGGCACCCCAAACCTAGGCTTTTACCTAGTTTTAGTTAGCCTTACAATGCACCACACTGTCCCAAACACGCAGGGAAAAGGGATTACTTCACAATGTTACTTCATAATTCGATGAACATGTAACTACATGATGAAAACAAAGTCTAAGCCCCAACACATGTTGAATATTCACATCCCCACAATTTATGCACATTAGAGTTCCCAAATCCATTCCCAAGTATAATTTCCCCAAAATCCACAATAACCCACTTTCTTGAGCAATTCCCCACAAGCATAACTATACTAGATTGCATGAAAAGGTAGGTCCTCAAATGAAGTTTAAAACACAAAAATGAGCATGCATTTGAAATCTAATTATCATCTAAACATGTGTGTACAAGCATTTGTAAGGAATCAACACACTGAAGAGCATACTTGAAATTGTTTGGGGAAGTAAAAGAGATGGGGTGGAAACAAAAATTAGCACATACCTAATTGCAAGTGGAGAAGAAAGGAAAAGAGAGAAGAAACATACCTTGTAAGATCTTGAAAATGGAGGATGATGGGTCTTGAGGGGGTGCAGAGAGATTACAAAAACGAGAGGGAAGAAAAGAGAAACAAAGGAGAAGAAATGAAATGAAGAAGAAGAAAAGAAAAGAAGAAGAAATCGGCTAGGGTTTTGAGGGTAACAAAAGGGAGACGCGCGGCTTGGGCCGCGGCCTGAGCCTGCGTGGCTACCTGCGCGTGTGGGGGAAAGGTGTTGGCCAAACATACAGACGCGCAGCTTGGACCGCGATTTGATCCCGCGGCCTAGCCCGCGTAACTTTCTGTTCCCCGATTACAACAGTGTCTTGCGCGACTTGAGCCCACGCCCTAGCCCGCGCAACTCACTGTTCCCGTACTATTTTTTTGTTAAACTGTAAAGACACTGAGAAGAATTCAAAACAAAACAAGATTCAAACCTTGGTGGGTTGCCTCCCACCCAGCGCCTTAGTTACGGTCGTGGAACGACCTTCGCGTGCGATTACTCCGTCGGTTCTTCTAGAAATATGGTGTCAGTTATCATTGTCTCTCCTCCGTGGTATGGCTTCACTCTCTGACCGTTAACTTTAAAAGTTGTTCCGTCTTTTCCTTACAACTCGATCGCTCCATGTGGATAAATCTTCTTGACGGTGAATGGTCCCGACCATCTTGACTTTAGCTTAACTGGAAAAAGACGAAGACAAGAGTTAAATAAAAGAGCTGGCATGCCCGGAAGGATTACCTTTGGATGAAGACCCTTGTCATGGAACCGCTTGGTGCGTTACTTGTAGATCGTGGAATTTTTGAAGGCGCCGTGACGGATTTCTTCGAGTTCATTCAGTTGTAGTAACCGACGTTGTCCGACCGCCTTCAAATCCATGTTCAGTCGCTTGATTGCCCAGTAGGCCCTATGCTCCAGTTCGACAGGGAGGTGGCATGATTTCCCAAATACTAGACGATATGGAGTAGTACCGAGCGGAGTCTTGAATGTTGTGCGGTATGCCCAAAGAGCGTCGTCCAGTTTAGACGACCAATCCTTACGAGATGTGCTCATAGTCTTCTCGAGGATCTGCTTGAGTTCCCGGTTGGAAACCTCGACTTACCCATTCTCTTGAGGGTGGTAGGGTGTGGTCACTTTGTGCTTTACGGAGTACTTCTTCAAGACTGCATCGAGGTACCGGTTACAGAAGTGGCTGCCCTCATCACTGATCAGTGCTCTTGGGACTCCAAAGCGTGAAAAAATGTGCTTTCGCAAAAAGTTGATTACCACTTTAGAGTCGTTTGTAGGGGTTGCAATCGCCTCCACCCATTTTGAGACGTAATCCACTGCTACTAGAATATACTCATTACGGAATGTGTTTGGGAACGGTCCCATGAAATCTATCCCCCATACGTCGAAAAGCTCTACTTCCATGAAGATGTTCATTGGCATCTCATTCCTCTTCGTGATATTCCCGACCCTTTGACAACGGTCGCATCGGGAAATGAACTCTCTCATTTCCTTGAACATCGAAGGCCAAAAGAAACCGGACTGTAGGATCTTTGCAACGGTTCTATCGGTGCTGAAGTGGCCCCCACATTCTAGTGTATGGCAATGTGTGAGAATGTTGGCCTTTTCTGCATCCGGTACGCACTTTCTGATCATACCGTCAACACACAATTTGTAGATGTGCGGCTCATCTCAATAGTATCTCTTCGTTTCGGAGAGGAACTTCTTCTTTTGGTGGGAACTCATGTTATATGGCATCATCCCACCTACCAGAAAAATCACCAAGTCAGCAAACCATGGTTCCAAGTGACTAACCTTAAACAGTTGCTCGTCCGGGAATGAGTCATTGATGATGGTCTTGTCCGTGCGTTGATCATCACTCCCCTCAAGTATAGGTGATCGACCACTGTGTTCTCTGAACCCTTCTTATCCAAGATTTCCAGATCGAATTCTTGGAGTTGAAGTACCCACCGGATAAGCCTCGGTTTTGCATCCTTCTTAGTCATCAGGTACTTCAATGAAACACCCTGAAATTCACAATAAATTTAAACCTTAAATTTATCAGAGTTCACCACTATAAATTCAAACTTTCATTTACATCAAAGAATTCACGACGAGTTTCAAACCTTATACAAGTTTATCATAATCACCAGCTAGTCTAATCCCTGATCAACACACAAATCCTAAAGCACCACTCTGGAACTTCTCGACACCCATCCCTGTTTATCCTTTCCCGAGCTATTACCTGGTAAGAAAAGTTAATTTAAAAAGATTAGGCTTACGCCTAGTGAGAACATCCATTTTCAAATTAAAACTTTACAAGCTTTGGAAACTAAATGTAAACAAAGCGTATAAACAAACCTGGTTTACCACCATTCTTACCGTACATAAAAACATCTTACGATGACGGGAACATACCCGATTCCATGAATATGACTAACACTAAGTAAGTCATTTCATCACGTTCTAGAGCCTACTAGGAATCATCCCAGATTCTAGATCATTGCTCATGTCAAGAAATTACAATTAGCGCCATGCCTATTTCTTGAAGTGGAAGTAGGAATTACCATTAAGCGTCTGACCTATCCCTTACCTTCCAACAAAAATCGGGAATTACGATTAGCGTTCCGCCTATTCCATGATTTCACATCACAATACGAAATGGGAATTACCTTTAAGTGCCTGACCTATTCCTCATTTCAATCAACGGGAATTACGATTAGCGCCCCGCCTATTCCACGTTTATCAAATTACGACACTAAATAGGAATTACCATTAGAGCCCGGCCTATTCCTCATTTATCAAATCCACGGGAATTACGATTAGCGCCCCGCCTATTCCACGTGTTCACATAATACTAGTGCCTATGGATCCATTTTACTTACTAGCATACGTGCATATTTACTCTAACGCACAAAACATTTCATATCATATTCTCAATTGTCCCTCTTCGGCGACTTAGCACGGGGGTTCCGCTATCCGGTTAGCGGATGGGGTCAAGAGGCAACGCCCTTGCGGGGTCTGGGGGCAGCGCCCCAATAATTTTTTTAGAAAAGCTTAACCAGATAACACATCCGGAAACTATATTCGCAAAATCCCTTATCCGGAATCCAAATCCGAAACTATCCAGAAAACTCATTCGGAAAAGTATTCCGGACTCAAAGTCCGGAACCATTCGGTAAACGGATCCGGTATCCTATCCGGACACCATCCGAAATCTGGTACCAATCCGGAACATCCCTGGAATCCGGTATCAAATCCGAAATATTCCCGGAATCCGGTACCAATCCGGAATCCGGTATCAAATCCGGAGTACTCATCTTCTAGACTATTCGAACTGCACATCGATTTTTGCTTAAAACTTATCTCAATCCAAATTCTCAATCGTTTTCATACCAATACATAATTAGCAAAACATATAGACAGTTTATAATCAATTATTTCATTTGACTCAACTGCAATTATTTGGAAGAAGAGATGAACTCACATAGGGTTAAGAACTCGAACACAGACTGCAGTTCCATTCGATTCCCATTCAACTTTTCACACCAATAATCATAACCTAATCGAAATCAGCTTAATCTGATTATCAATTCCTAGAGGATTGAATTGCATATCATAATCGAACTCTTACCGTAGCAAATTTAGGATATCTTTCTCTCTCAGTCTTCTTTAAATCGACTCCAAAATCAAATTGAGATATTTTCTCATTCAGAGCCGACTCCAACCTTTAATACATACTCAACTTTCAACAATTGACAAAATTCACCTCCAAGTTCAAGTTCCACAATTTACTTGAACTTTGAGTCAATTACAAATTCAACCCTATCGTCAATCCATTTAAAATAATATTTCCATTATTTTAAACATTTTCCCAAAAATAATAGTACATTAATTATGGAGATTTCGGGGTGTTACAAATCTCCCCAACTTGAAAATGATTTCGTCCCCGAAATCAAAGTCAGGTAAATAGATGAGGATATTTATTCTTCATATCCTCTTCAGCTTCCTAAGTCACATTAGCACCTCTATGATGTTTCCACGGCGATACCTTTACCATTACTCGCTCCCCAACTTGGAAACAACATAAATTCTATTAACCACAAGGGTTGTGGCGTACTGGTTAAGGCCCTGGGGATGTGGTGGAATATCCCATCTGCCCAGGGTTCGAATCCAAGCGTACACAACTTGTGGCCACTGAGGTTTAATCAGGGCTGATGTCTTACAGTCATAATTTGCCAAGGGATTAGTCTAGGCATAGATTAGGACACCCTTCTAAAAAAACATAAAATTCTATTGGTCTTCTTTGGTTATTAGTCAAAGCTCTACTCGTCCAGCCTCTATTCCTTGATCGGAATCCAAAATCGAAATTCCCCAGTAACTTATTTCTAAGACGCGGTTACCAGGAGACAAACTAGTCCAGAATCGGGTTGGGTCACAACCATCATTGAGAACTAACCTTTTGATTTAGACCAATAATGGATCTGACTGCCCACATTATCTGGTACTTGGTACCAGTTCATCGTCAAGAACACACCACCACACTAGAAATTTTCATCTGAAGAGCTCGTTAAACAAAATAATTAGATAATTGCTAAATTATCCCACTTTCACTCGGGAATTTTCAAGGGTTGTAAACTCTGCTTTGCTATATCAACTATTAAAGCATCTTTCAAAATAGTAACTGGTATAGCTAACTTTAATAAAAGATTATAGTACAAAAGACAAGCTAGCACACTATTACATAATATACACGCATGTATATACTTAACAAGAATTATATATCAAAAGTACACCCGCCAATTCCTTAGTTCCTTCCGCCATCATGTAAAATACTCAGCCCACTGGTCTTGGGATATTGGGTTTCTTTTCTTGATTTCCACTCTTCTTTAGCTTTGGGCAATCCCTTCGATAATGACCGGGCTGTTTACATTCAAAACATGTCGGTCCTTGTATGGGACAATTCCCCATGGTGTGACCACTCCTACCACACTTGAAACATTCTAGCCAAGTCACTCGACATGGACCAAAGTGTTTGCTTTTACATTTCTGGCACCAATTCATCTCCTGACAAGGCTCAAAATAAGTGTTCTCGATAAAGGGCTTCGGCCCTTGCGAAGATTTTGATCGACCTTCCCACTTTCTTTTCTCTCCTACTTGAGCTTTCTCAGCTTTATCTTTTGCATAAACCTCTTCTATGATTTTTGCTTCCTCAATTGTCTCTCTTAGAGTCAAAGCTTTAGAATTCCTGACTCTAGACATCATATCAGCTGGTAAGCCTTTCAGATAAGCCTTGATCTTTTCTTTTTCAGTTGGGGCCACATGCCTCACTAAATTTAGTTTCTCCAGGAATGCTTGAGTATACTCTCTCACTGATAAATTCCCTTTCTTAAGCGTTCAGAATTCTTCTTCAATCCGATCCATTTCGTTCTCGTTAGAATACTCTTCTAGAATCTTTTGTTTAAACGACTCCCATGTCATAGCAGCCAAAACTGGGGCCGTTACTGTCGATGTTACGATGTTCCACCAGGTCAACGCATTCCCGCGCAACATCTGAGATCCGAACCTAACCTTCGATTCTCCGTCACATTCACAAGCTCTAGAAGTCTGTTTCATTTCCCTAATCCAATTCATACAAACAATTGGATTATCTGATCCCACAAACTCTGGTGGCTTGCAGCTCATCAACGTTTTATAAGAGCAAACCCTCTCCACTCTCCTGTTAACATTTAACATTGTGTTAACAGACGGAGTTACAACACCAATACCCGCCTCCGGTCTTCGTGACTCAGTATTTCTATCGTTTAACACTTTCATAAACATTTCTTGTTGCTGTGCCAGTGCCGTATTCATCATTCGCATCATTTTTTCCATCATTCTAGACTCCATATAGGATTCCGTCGTCACTGGGTTAAAGGTACCGGCATTCGTTTGTTGTGCTTGACTTCCTCCTCCTCCTCCCAAGATAGGTGGCCTTGGTGGACTTTAATAAGGTCCACTCTTTTCGGGTTGCTTTTCCACCCATTCATTTGCCGCCCTTTCTTCTGAAGAAGTAGGAGATTAGATTGGTGTATTCACCATCGTATTCTGAATTACACAAAAGATAACCATAAGAAATGGTTATACACGATCCCAACACAAGAAACGTACTTTAACGTTTATCGAATACCATAACAATATACAACAAGTATGCTTACGTAACAATATATTCATAATAACAGTACCTAATTGAAATTATGAACATACTATACATAAGAATCCTCGTTACCATCATCACAGTTCTTAATTCATGTATTTTTGTCGACTCTAAGACTATCCCGTCTTAGTATTTCTACCCAAACATCACAAATCATCACTTAATTCTTCCCAGCTTAAGTCTAGGTATCTCATGATCATACCTAGTTCACTTAAACTACAACTCTGATACCAAACTGAAACACCCTGAAATTCACAATAAGTTTAAACCTTAAATTTATCAAAGATCACCACAATAAATTCAAACTTTCATTTACATCGAAGAATTCACGACGAGTTTCAAACCTTATACAAGTGTATCATAATCACCAGCTAGTCTAATCCCTGATCAACTCACAAATCCAAAAGCACCTCTCTGGAACTTCTCGACACTCATCCCTGCTTATCATTTTCTGAGCTATTACCTGGTAAGAAAAGTTAATTTGAAATGATTACGCTTACGCCTAGTGAGAACATCAATTTTCAAATTAAAACTTTATAAGCTTTAGAAACCAAATGTAAACAAAGCGTATAAACAAACCTGGTTTACCACCATTCTTACCGTACATAAAAACATCTTGGGATGACGGGAACATACTTGGAAACTATATCCAGAAAATCCCTTATCCGGAACTATCCGAAAAACTCATCCGGAAAAGTATTCCGGACTCAAAGTCCGGAACCATCCGGTATTCTATCCGGACACCATTCGGAATCCGATACCAATCCGGAACATTCCCGGAATCCGGTATCAAATCCAGAACATTCCTGGAATCCGGTACCAAATCCGGTACCAATCCGGTATCAAATCCGGATTACTCATCTTCCAGACTATTCGAACTGCACATCGATTTTTGGCTTAAAACTTATCTTAATCCAAATTCTCAATCGTTTTCATACCAATACATAATTAGAAAAACATTTAGACAGTTTATAATCAATTATTTCATTTGATTCAACTGCAATTATTTGGAAGAAGAGATGGACTCACCTGGGGTTAAGAACTCGAACACAGACTGCAATTCCAATCGACTCCCGTTCAACTTTTCACACCAATAATTAGAACCTAATCAAAATCAGCTTAATCTGCTTATCAATTCCTAGAGGATTGAATTGCATATCATAATCGAACTCTTACCGGAGCAAATTTAGGATATCCTTCTCTGAGTCTTCTTTAAAACCGACTCCAAAATCAAATTGAGATATTTTCTCAATCAGAGCCGACTCCAACCTTTAATACATGCTCAACTTTCAACAAATGACAAAATCCACATCCAAGTTCAAGTTCCACAATTTACTTGAACTTTGAGTCAATTACAAATTCAACCCTATCGTCAATCCTTTTAAAATAATATTTCCATTAGTTTAAAAACATTCTTCCCAAAAATAATAGTAAATTAATTATGGAAATTTCGGGGTGTTACATTCAATGCCGAATGATCGGTGTATACTATTACCTTGGCCCCAATGAGATAAGATCGGAACTTCTCGCATGCATAGAGCACGACTAATAGTTCCTTCTCTGTAGTGGCATAGTGGACTTGAGCATCATCGAGGGTCTTGCTAGCATAGTAGATGACGTGGAGTCGTTTGTCTTTCCGTTGTCTTAGTACCGCTCCCACAACCGTGTCGCTTGCATCACACATCAACACAAAAGGTAAACTCCAATCTGGTGCGATGAGGATTGGTGCTGAAATCAGTTCCTTCTTCAACCTGTCAAAAGCAATAAAACAATCGTTAGTGAATTTGAATTTGACATCTTTAAGAAGTAAAGAGCATAAAGGCTTAGTGATTTTAGAGAAATCTTTTATGAATCGCCGGTAGAACCCGGCGTGTCCCAAGAAAATTCGAACTCCCTTTACGGAATTCGGGTATGGTAGATTCTCGATCACTGTCACCTTCGCCTTATTCACTTCAATCCACGCTTTCGACACCTTGTGACCCAACACTATTCCCTCGGTCACCATGAAATGGCACTTCTCCCAATTCAAAATCAGACTCGTCTCCTTGCATCTCTGTAAGACGGCTTCCAAGTGTTTAAAGCATGTATCAAACGAGGGACCAAACACTGAGAAGTCGTCCATGAATCTTTATCGTTCTCTCGATCATGTCGGAGAATATTGCCATCATGCATCTTTGGAAGGTTGTTGGAGCGTTACATAATCCAAACGGCATCCTCCGATAGGCAAAAGTACCGTATGGGCATGTAAACGTTGTTTTGTAATGATCTTCCGGAGCTATTGGTATCTGATTGTACCCCGAATACCCATACAAAAACAGTAGTGCTCGTGTCCCGCTAACCTTTCCAGTATTTGATCAATGAACGGGAGTGGAAAGTGATCTTTCAAAGTGGCGTCGTTCAACTTCCTATAATCGATGCAGACTCTCCACCCCGTGACGGTCCTAGAAGGGATCAGTTCATTGTTGTTGTTTCGGACCACAGTGATGCCACCTTTCTTTGGCACCACCTGAACAGGACTCACCCACGGACTATCGGGTACCAGATAAATAATTCCAGCATCAGGAAGTTTTAGAATCTCCTTTTGGACTACCTCCTTCATGTTCGGGTTGAGTCGGCGTTGGTGTTGCACAATCGGATGGTGCCTCTCTTCGAGATTGATTCGGTGAGTGCAAAAGGTTGGACTTAAACCTTTTAGATCAGCTATTGTCCAACCAATGGCGGTTTGATGCTCTCTCAGAACTTTAGTAGCTTTTCTTTCATATCGTTGCTCAAGTGAGATGAGATGATTACCGGTAACGTTTCTTTCTCTCCCAAATACGCGTACTCAAGATGATCAAGCAACGGTTTCAGTTCTAACTTGGTAGGTGACTTTGATGATGGTTCGGACTTAGGTATTGGTGTTCCTAAGTCCTCGATAATTGGTCTTCGTGGTCCTTTGTATGTTGGTAATGCATTCAGTTGCATCGCCTCTTCACTTTCTAGGTCATCAATGGATCCGGTTAGTGCCTTCATTAACTGATCATCAAACACTTGTTGACCATAAGTATCTTGAAGCATTAACTCACTCACATCCGCTCGGTAACATTCACCTATTCCCATACTCTACTTTGCGCCCCGAAACACATTGAAAACTGCCTCTTCTTCACCAACTCTCAATGTCAACTTTCCCCCTTTCACATCGATCAGCGCTCCTCCCGTGGCCAAAAATGGTCGGCCAAGTATCAACGGAATCTCTTTGTATTCATCCATATCAAGTACCACAAAGTCGACGGAAAGTAGAATTTATCCACTTTGATCAACAAGTCTTCAATCACTCCATACGGGTACTTGATTGATCTGTTTGCCAATTGCAAGGTCACGTTAGTTGGTTGCACCTCTCCGAGTCTGAGTTTCCTAAAAATAGATAGAGGCATTAAATTAATACTCGCTCCAAGATCACATAAAGCTTTACTAAATTCAGAAATTCCTATATGAACGGGTATAGTAAAACTCCCTGAATCCTTAAGCTTCGGGGGAAGCTTGTGCTGGATTATTGCACTGCACTCTTTAGTAAGTGCACCGTCGCATGCTCCTCAATCTTCCTCTTGTTGGAGAGGATATCTTTCATGAATTTCACATAGGAGGGCATTTATGCCAATGCATCTGCAAAAGGGATGTTAATATGCAATTTCTTAAAAACTTCAAGAAATTTAGAAAAATTGATATCATCCCTGTGGGCTTTAAGCCTGCTCGGATATGGTACTTTCGGCACATGAGGATTGACCGTTTGCTTCGTCGGAATGCTATCGTGCTTTGTATTACCATCTTTGTTGGTTGGTCTCTCCTCTTCCGTCTCTTCAGTCACCTCTATCTCTTCGACATTTATTGAATCCTCCTCATTACCTTTAACTCTAGTATCCTCACTTGAAGGTTCTCGTATCGGGTCTTTGATCAACTTTCTACAACTCCTCAAGTGGATGGCTTTGCAGTCCTTCCTTGGTTTCCTATCGGGTTGACAAGGAAACTGTCAGGGTGCTCAATTTTGTAGAGCTTTGATAGGCGAGTTTACACCCCCCCTAAATCTAACCGCAAGTGTACGGGTCGAATCAAGTAATAGTACTGAAAGTACGAGTATCGAACACAGGGAACTAGGAACTAAGTATCACAATGACTATAAGATCTATTAACTGAACGGTGGCATATTTGAGTTGTTGGTATTAAACTAATTAATTGCAGGCAAAAGAAATCACTAACGAGCCAGTAAACAACTTAAGGAAACTTCGGATAGAGAAAACAGTTGAGGATTGGAAATCCTAAGGTTTTCACATACAAACACTTGACTTAAAACAATTACCAGTTATTCCCTTAATGAATACCCAATCTCTAAAATCACCGTTGTTCTTTCTCAAGTAACAACGGGTTTTATCTTGAAAGCACAAGTTTTATCTCTTGATCTCTACCTATGGAATTCAAAACACATTAAAATCAAGATTTCAATGGGACTAAAGTTTACCTGGTATATCTTTATCCAATTTCTCACCTTAGGCATGCAATTTCTAGTTCTAGTTCACAATTAATTCTCTCGAACTTAATTGAAGACAAACAAAACAATTGAAAGTTGGACAAACTCACAAAAGCATTAAAAACCAAATCACATGCTTCATTAACTAAGAAAAACGAATAAGAGTCTCAAATCATCTGTTCATAAGTTTAAACCGAATTCATTCCAACCCCCAACATCTAAAGATTAGTTCATGTTGGTGGTGGATAAAAACATAAGAAGAAGAAGAGAAATCGTGTGTGCAAACATAATGATCGTGGATATGAGGAATGTAATGATGGACTCCCTTCTCTCAGCTCTAATCCGATTATCTTCGTGAACTCCCCCTCAACCGATCCTCTATCGTGAAAAGTCTCCGAAAAACCTCTAAAAATCGCCCCTCAGCTGCTGGCCGTCGTCGTGTGTTAAGTGATAACCTAAAAACCGGAAAACTCCAATGTATAGAAACGAAACAGGGGGTTACGCGACTTGTCCCGCGGCTTCAGGCCGCGTGGAAAGTCGCGCGGTTTCCTAGATGCTCCGGGTCAGGTCTGGTTCGCGGATCTGGGTCCTGGTTTGGGCACGGGTCTTGAGCTTGGATCTTGGACTTCCGTTGGCTTCGTTTTGTACTCGTTTTGGGATCTTTTCCGCTTCTTTTCTCGATGATTGCCTCCTTTTAGATTACCTGCACATTTCACTCGATAAAACATAAAATTCCGCCTTTTTGCTTAAACACAAGCCAATCTCATTGGTTTGAGGACCGAAAATAACGCCAAAAAGTGGCGTTATCAACAACCCCAAACCGAGCGTTGCTTGTCCCCAAGCAAATTAGCGATAAAATAGAATAAAAGCACACATCAGTGAAATAATAACTGCACAGCTCCCAATTGGTACCACGTAATGCACTGGTGATTTCCCATACCCGTGAATGCCTATCTCACTCTCGCCTCATCCTTATTCTGATTGATCTATGGCCTTCCATTGTGAGTTGAACTCGTGACTGCTCCGATTCCATTAAGGTCGTACTAGGTCCAAACATACTAGGGAAAACATTTCGCCTCGACCCTACCTCACGGGATACTCTCATTTCACTCGAACCTAGGTTGTCGCACATGTTGTCATGTATAAGGAGGTTATGCACAAGAATACTCGAAAATTACATGACAACTCTAATTAAAGACGCACAAATGTCCAAAAAGTTGATCTCAGAGGGCAATCAAGTAGCAAGACAGGGAATATTGGTAAAGGTGGTCGTATACCCTAATCACATTTTCCAGAAGATCATTCAGGTCTTTACAAGGGTTGTAACGGGGCCAGGGTTATGGCTGAGAAACGAAGGGTAAGCGGATCGGAAATCCTTGGTGTGTCAACTATTAGTAGCTCTGAACTTCTTTACTTCACTTTCTATCACTTGGCCCTATTTGTCACTACTGGAGTCGCTTTGACTCTCTTATTGAGCTGTTGTAAAGCTATCTAAATAACTGTATTTATTTTCTTTTTGTATTTTCACTTCTTTTTTTCAAGTTGGGACTTCATTGGTCCTCTTTATTTGATTGGGGCTGCATTGGCCCTCTTTTCTATCTATTTTCATGACTGGCCTGTACTGCTTCTAATTGACACACTTCCGGATAAGGGTTGGCTAAGGCTTTTGGCTAGGGTTTAATGGTGGGTCTGGAATAAACAAGGTGAGTGTTTGGCTGCAAAAATGGGTTGTGGATACACACATAATGGGTCGAAAGGAACGATAGATAAAAATAGGTTAAAAAGCACACAATGCCTGAAATCATCTCTTAAGGTCCACATGATACGGTCTACTATACCCTTACCCAACATCCCGATGGTCGTCTTTGCTACTCAATGCAATATTATAGCGAGATCACTCTATAATCACGACAAGGAATTCGAAAAAGTGTATACGAATTAGGTGTTTGAATCCCTCGAAATGAAAGGCGTCATTTAGGCTCAAATCTCTCTATTGGGTGGTCTCCACTAATGTCCCTAGTCATATCTTTTCTCGGTCCTTTCCTAATGGTCACGTTACTATCACAAGATTTTTCCCACAATGGTCGGTCTCAATCATTCAAAACAAAAATTTAGCTACTATGATCTAACCATTCAGAAGTGCGGGAAATCTACGTGCATAAACGTGGGCCCGATTGGGCAACCCCAAACCTTGCCACACATTGTCCCCAATGTGCAAGTAAAGTTGTAGGTGAAGCGACACAACTCATTGTGCAGTTATTACAGTCATCAAGCAGGAAAGGTAGAACATTAACGTATTATATCAAAAAGCGGGCCCAAAGTTTTTCAAAAAGGGGCACCCCAAACCTAGGTCGTAGCCTAGGTTTGCCAACTCAAGCCAACCCCAAATCTCAGTGAAACCGAGGTTTGCACAGGATTAAAAGAGAGTGTGTAGATGTTGAAAGGTGATGCACCCCAAACCTAAGTGAAACTTAGGTTTGTTGCATCTCGTTTAACCAAAAAGGAGACAAAACATCATACACCACTCATTATCAGACAAAGTTAGAGCATACCTGTTTGCCCGGACGGAGGAGATTCTTTTGCAAAAAAATTGAGGAGAATGGTTGGGAGAAACCGGAGGAGATGGATAACAAGCGCAGAAAACAAAGTGAAAGCACAAGGAGAAAGAAAGCAAAGAACTGAAACGGCATAACGCAAGAAAAAGGAACACACTGTGCGAGAACAGGGAGCCGCGCGGTTTGGGCCACAGCCTGAAACCGCGTGGCAAACCGCGTAACTCTCTGTTCCGCAAAACCATTCAGGGACACCCGCGACTTAGTACGCGGCTTGAAGTCGCGGGGTATGTCGCGTATGCCTCTGTTCCAATTTTTTTATTGTAAATAAAATCACTCAAAACCCTAAATAAAAAAACGCACCTCGGTGGGTTGCCTCCCACCTAGCGCCTTGGTTTCGGTCGTGGCTCGACCTTCCTTCTGATTACTCCTTCGGCTCTCCTTGATTACCGGGTTCCTCTTCACTTCTACCTCTTACATTCTCGAACATCTTGAACACTGTCTTTTCACCACCAACTCTTAAGGTCATCACCCCTTCTTCCATGTCGATTAGTGCTCTGCTTGTGGCCAAAAAGGGTCTTCCCAATATCAGCGGGACCTCTATATCTTCATCAATATCTAGCACCACGAAGTCCACCGGAAAGTAGAACTTGTCAACCTTAATGAGAACATCCTCTATCACTCCATATGGATACACTATCGATCTATCTGCGAGCTGAAGTGTCATGTATGTTGGCTTCACTTCACCCAAGCCAAGTTTCCTGAAAACAGATAAAGGCATTAGATTAATATTGGCTCCTAAATCACATAACACCTTATCAACATTAAGATTCCCAATTTGAATAGGGATCGAAAAACTCCCTGGATCCTTAAGCTTCGGGGGAAGCTTGTTCTGAATGATCGCACTGCACTCTTCAGTAAGTGCAATGGTAGCTTGGTGTTCGACTGCCCTCTTCTTGGATAAGATCTCTTTCATGAATTTGAGATATGTTGGCATTTGGGCAAGTGCTTCTGCAAATGGAATGTTGATGTGCATCTTCTTGAAGATGTCAAGGAATTTCTTGAATTGTTCCTCGTCGTCACGTGCCTTCACTCGATTAGGGAATGGTAGCGGTGGTACAAACGGCTTGACTACCGGCTTCGATGGAGGTGTCGCTTCTTTTTCCTTTGGCTTTTCCTGATCAACCATACCACTAGAATGATCATCTTTCTGCCTAACATTCGCCTCCTTGATCATCTCTTTGCCACTCCTCAGATGAATGGCATTACATTCTTCTCTGGGTTTCCTTTCAGTCTGACTCAGAAACGTTCCTGGGGCTCGGTTTTGTAAGACTTTAGAAACTTGCCCCACTTGTCTTTCAAGGATCTTGATGGATGCGGTGTTCTGATCACTTGCAGCTTTCACTGTACTCACCGTGCTTGCCAAACCTTCAACCGTGCTATCCATCTTGGTCATAAACTTCATCATCATATCTTCCAGCCCCGATTTCTTCTCTACGGATGGTCCTTCATCGAATTTCCTTTGGTTGAAACCTGGAGGACGGTAAACATTGTTAGCATTAGAGGAATTAGAAAAGTTAGGAGGATTACCGTATTGTTGTTGCCCTTGAGGTTGACTCCATGAAAAATTAGGGTGTTTCTTCCACCCCTCTTTGTAGGTATTCGAGAAAGGGTCGTTCCTCGGCTGGTTGTTCCGGTTTTGCAAAAATTGAACCTGTTCAGGTTCTTGAGGAGCGGGGAACACTTCCGGACTACTTCCCTTCAAGTGGTTTGTGATAGCGGCTAATTGAGCTTTTATTGCCTTCAGCTCATCCGATTCTTGAACACTAGCTACCCGTTTGATAGAAGATCGTGGAGTGGCATAGCTATGCTAGGCTAAGTTCTCGATCAACTCGACTGCTTCTTCATATGTCTTATTCATGAGAGCTCCACCCGCTGCAGCAGTGATGTCATTCTTGAACTGCGGGTGAAGTCCTCCAAAGAACGTTTGGATAATTACCCAGCCGTGTAACCCATGATGCGGACACTTTTTCAACATATCTTTATATCGCTCCCATGCCTCGTATAGGGTCTCTTGGTCCCATTGAGCAAAGTGGGTAATGTCGGCCATCAGTTGAGCGGTTCTTCCCGGTGGGAAGAATTTCTGGAGGAACGCAACTTTCAGGCCTGCCCATGTAGTGATCTGATCCGATGGTAGGCCCTCTACCCAAATTTCAGCTCTACCCTTTATGGAAAAACTGAATAGCCTCAGCTTGATCGCGTTCTCCTCCATCCCATTGATCTTGAACGTATTGCAGATCCGTTCAAATGCACGAAGGTGTGCATGGGGATCTTCAGTTGGTGCTCCCCCAAACTATTTCTGCTGTACCATCACGATGGTACTCGACTTGATCTCGAAATAATTTGCCGCAGTGGTGGGTGCTTGGACTCCTATACGTGCGGCTGCCACGTTCGGGTTGGCAAACGACCACATAGGACGTCTCTCGGGAGGTGGTGGAGGTGGGTCATTGCATGGAGGTCTCTCGTCACCCATCTTCAATTGTCTTTGAGCTTTGGATGCTTTTCGTATCTGACGGGCGGTTCTTTCGATTTCCGGATCGAGTGGTTCGATTTCTTCCCCTCGGGTTTTCCTTGGCATAAACCAATTAGTACCTGAAACGGAAAGTAAACAAAATCAGCAAACCAGAAACTGAGAGTGATAAACTAAATTAACAGAAATAAAAATGTTCAATATAATAGCGCTTATAGTTGGTAGTGCTATTAGTTGCAACTAGTTCAACGGCAACGGCGCCAAAAACTTGATAGGCGGGTTTACACCCCCCTAAATATAACAGTAAGTGTACGGGTCGAATCAACTAACAGTACTGAAAGTACGAGTATCGAACACAGGGAACTAGGAACTAAGTATCACAATTACTATAAGATCTATTAACTGAACGGTCGCAGATTTGAGTTGTTGGTATTAAACTAATTAATTGCAGGCAAAAGAAATCACTAACGAGCCAGTAAACAACTTAAGGAATCTTCGGATAGAGAAAACAGTTGAGGATTGGAAATCCTAAGGTTTTCACATACAAACACTTGACTTAAAACAATTACCAGTTATTCCCTTAATGAATACCCAATCTCTAAAATCACCGTTGTTCTTTCTCAAGCAACAACGGGTTTTATCTTGAAAGGACAAGTTTTATCTCTCGATCTCAACCTATGGAATTCAAAACACATTAAAATCAAGATTTCAATGGGACTAAAGTTTACCTGGTATATCTCTATCCAATTTCTCACCTTAGGCATGCTATTTCTAGTTCTAGTTCACAATTAATTCTCTCGAACTTAATTGAAGACAAACAAAACAATTGAAAGTTGGCCAAACTCACAAAAGCATTAAAAACCAAATCACATGCTTCATTAACTAGGAAAAACGAATAAGAGTCTCAAATCATCTGTTCATAAGTTTAAACCGAATTCATTCCAACCCCCAACATCTAAAGATTAGTTCATGTTGGTGGTGAATAAAAACATAAGAAGAGGAAGAGAAATCGTGTGTGCAAACATAATGATCGTGGATATGAGGAATGTAATGATGGACTCCCTTCTCTCGGCTCTAATCCGATTATCTTCGTGAACTCCCCCTCAACCGATCCTCTATCGTGGCTCAAAAGTCTCCGAAAAACCTCTAAAAATCGCCCCTCAGCTGCTGGCCGTCGTCGTGTGTTAAGTGATAACCTAAAAACCGGAAAACTCAAATGTATAGAAATGAAACAAGGGGTTACGCGACTTGTCCCGCGGCTTCAGGCCACGTGGAAAGTCGCGCGGTTTCCTGGATGCTCCGGGTCAGGTCTAGTTCACGGATCTGTGTCCTGGTTCGGGCACGGGTCTTGAGCTTGGATCTTGGACTTCCGTTGGCTTAGTTTGCACTCGTTTTGGGCTCTTTTCCGCTTCTTTTCTTGATGATTGCCTCCTTTTAGATTACCTGCACATTTCACTCGATAAAATATAAAATTCCGCCTTTTTGCTTAAACACAAGCCAATCTCATTGGTTTGAGGACCGAAAATAACGCCAAAAAGTGGCGTTATCAAGCTTCCGAAATTTGCCCCACTTGCCTTTCAAGAAGTTTGATCGAGGTTGTGTTTTGGCCAGTCGTCGTCTTTACTGTACCCACTGTGTTTGTCAATCCTTCAACTGTGCTATCCATCTTTGACATGAATTTCATCATCATGTCCTCCAATCCGGGCTTCTTCTCCGGTGCATCCTTAAATTTCCTTGCATTGTAACCTGGGGGAGGATAAACATTGTTAGATTGGGATTTAGTTGAAAAGTTAGAATTGTTACCGTATTGTTGTTGTTGCTGTCCCATGGTTTCTTTTGGTTGGCTTTGTCGTTGATTCCATGAGAAATTTGGGTGTCTCTTCCATCCTTCATTATATGTGTTGGAAAATGGGTCATTCCGACGGTTGTTTCGATTTTGTAGGAACTAGACTTGTTTAGGTTCGTTTGATGCAGGGAACATATCTGGAATACCATCTTCGTTCATGAGTGTAGGGGGGATGGAACTCCCTTTCAGCTGATTCGTGATGGCGGCTAGTTGTGCTTTGATCGCCTTTAGCTCATCGTTTTCTTGCACACTCGCAACTCGCCTAACTGCCGATCTCGGAGTAGCATAACTGTGTTCGGCCAGGTTTTCTATCAACTCGACTGCTTCCACGTATGTTTTATCCATGAGAGCTCCAACCGCTGCAGCCGTGATACCATTCTTAAACTGCGGGTGAAGGCCACCAAAGAATGTCTAGATGATGACCCATCCATGTAACCCATGATGAGGACATTTTTTCAGCATGTCCTTGTATCTCTCCCATGCCTTGTACAGTGTCTCCTGATCCTACTGAGCAAAATGAGTGATGTCAGCCATAAGTTGGGTTGTCCTCCTTGGTGGAAAGAACTTCTGAAGAAAAGCAGCTTTCAAGCCTGGCCAGGTTTTGATCTGATCTATTCGTAGACTTTCTTCCCAGATTTCTGCTCTTCCCTTCAGTGAGAAGTTGAACAATCTCAGTTTGATTGCATCCTCAGATACCCCATTGATCTTGAAGGTATTGCAAATCCTCTCGAATGTACACAAGATGTCCATGAGGATCTTCTGTCGGTTGTCCTCCAAACTGATGTTGTTGTACCATAACAACTGTGCTAGGCTTTATCTTAAAATAGCTTGCTGTTGTTGTGGGAGGTTGTACACCTATGTGTGCGGCTGCAACATTGGGGTTGGCAAACGACTGCATAGGAACTCTCTCCGGAGGAGGAGGTGGGTTATTCCTAGGAACTTCGTCACCCATTCTTAGTTGCTTTCTGACCTTAGATGCTTTATGTAACTGACAGGCAATGTGTTCAATCTCTGGATCAATAGGTTCTACACTTTTCCCTCGGGTTCCTCTTGGCATAATCCAATTAGTACCTGAAAACGAAAGTATAAAGATTAGTAACCCATAAACTGAATAATAACGAAAATAAAAATAAAATAAAAGAAAAATGTTCAATATAATAGCGCTTATAGCTGGTAGTGCTATCAGTGCAAACTAGTTCCCCGGCAACGGCGCCAAAAACTTGATAGGTGGGTTTACACCCCCCTAATCTAACCACAAGTATACGGGTCGAATCAAGTCATAAGTACGGGAAGTACGAGTATCGAACCAAAGGAACTAGGAACTGGCCATCACAATTACTATCCTCGCTATTAACTGAATGATCGAAATTTAGGTTTGTTGTTTTGGAATGACTTATTGCACATAAAGAAATACATATGACTAAGAGGCTTAGAGGAGACTTTTGATAGAGAACGGGTCAAGGGTTGGAAATCCTATGGTTATTTTCCTTCGATGAACACTATACCCGGAACAATTATTACCGGTTCTTCCCTATGAATCCTAATTCTTGAAAACTCACCGTTGTTCTTTCTCAAGCAACAACGGATCTTATTTTGAAAACACAAGTTTTATCTCTCGATCTCCACCGATGGATTCAAAACACTTTAAAGTGGAATTTGGAAGGGCGAAGGGTGATTCGGCTATCTCTATCCGAATCTCCCCCTCGGCATGTAATTACCGGATCTGGTTAGTAATTAATTCTCTCGAACTTAATTAAAAACAACAAAATCAATTGGAGGTGATTAATCTGACAATTGTATGAAAAGCGTAAATCACATGCTTCATAGATTCAAAACTGCTAAAAACTGTTCCAGTCACATGCCATCCAAAGTTAAACCACAGTCAATCCAACCCCCAACATCTAAAGGTTAGTTCATGTTGGGGGTGGAGAAGAACACAAAAGAGTTGTAGAAATTAAAGCTATTAAACATCGTTTTCGCAATCGTGAGTGTAGTACTGATTAATTCCCTTCTCTCGGCACTAATATGTTAATGATGCTTCGTTCCCCTTCAATCGGCTCTCTATCGTTGATCAAAAATAGTTTTTTTTCCTCTGAAAATCGCCTCCTTCTTGCCCTAAGTCGCAGATGTCAAGATACCCCCTCAAACGAAAATCCCCAACCAATTAAACCCGGGACAGAGGGTTGCGCGGCTTGCCACGTGGCCTGAAGTTGCGGGATAGCCCACGCGTGTTTCTGACGTGGCCTAGGTTTGGGCTTTGGGCCTGGACTTGGACTTGGGCTTTTCTGATGCTTTTTTGCTCCTTTTCTCGAGTGTGGCTTTCCTCCGGGATATCTGCTCATTTCACTGGAAAGTAATGAAAACGCCACCAATTTGCTAAAAAACAAGCCACTCTCAGTGGTTTGTGGATCGGAAATAACGCCAAGAATTGGCGTTATCAGAGGCTTAGCTATAGAAGAATGTCTGTACGAGAGGTCCTGGATAAAATGGGTATTGATATGGATTTAGTTTCCCAGAGGTGGGTCAGAGATCAAGTCGTCGATCACTGTTTTCTTCACTGCCATTCAAGTTTGCAGGTTTTGAGAAGCATATTGCAGTGATGGGGTTGTGAACCCCTCCCCTTCAACTCTTTGGAGGAAATTTTATTTTTTCCAGGTAGAATTCAAGGTGGAAAAATTCGAATTTTAATAACGACAACAGTTGTTTGGACAACCCTTTATGTCATCTGGAGATCGTGAAATTTGGTTTTCGCAGATTCTTCCGACGATAGTCAACAGTGGCGGATCCAAGATTTTTTCCTAGCGGGGGCACCTTAAAGGTAGCTTAAACGCCCGTAAAGTTGTCCGATGTAACCACAAGGGCTGTGGCGTATTGGTTAAGCCCTGGGGGATGTGGGAGAATATCTCATCTGTCTAGGGTTCGAATCCAGACATACACAACATGTGGCCACTGAGGTTTAATCAGGGTTGATGTCTTACAGACATAATTTGCCAAGGGATTAGTCTAGGCATAACGTATGACACCCTTCCAAAAGAAAAAAAAAGTTGTCCGATGTATTTTTAGCCTAAATTCAACGTTTCGAGGAATTTTTAAAGCTTTTTTAGTTGATTTTAAGGAATTTTAAAGTTTTTTTGTCGATTTCAAATGGACTTTTTTGGGTTTTTAGTCGATTTTGAAAGTTAATTTTTTTTGGTTGATTTCGAGACTTTTTTTGGTTTATGGGGTCCCGGATGAAAAGTTATTGGGGGAACATTAAGGTAGAAAACTAAAATCCAAGTTTTTACCTAAAAATATATGTTTTTTCTTTTTAATGGGGGCCCTCCCCCCTCCCCCCCAACCACCAATTAGATCCGCCCTTGACAGTCAGGACCTTAGATTTGAGGTGCAATTGCTCTCGTTTTTATGTATCTCGAATCACATAAAACGTTTTGGATATTCTTGGTCTGATTGGTGCAACTCAGTGTCTTAATGGCATGTGGTTTGTCATTGGTTTCGTCTTCTGTTGATGCGTAGTTTATGGAAATTCTCGAATGCGACTTTTACTGTTAATGGTCTACTCTTATCGAATATGTCTTCTCCTTTTATTGTGGGTGTTCGGGTTTCAAGAGAGCCATACATGGCATACGGTTAGTTCCAAGAGAGTCATCCATGGAGTTCAACTTCCTTAGCTTGGTGATGTTGTTGTTTGTTAGTTAGTTCGTCATGGTAGTTTAGGTCGTGTGGGTTTGTAGTACGATATTTGATGTTCGTTTCTAGCCTTTGTGTTTGCTTCACATTGGTATTTTGTCTAGGGAATGTGTTTTTGGATCGTTTCTGCACCTTGTTGAAACTTTGCTTTTACTTTTATTTTTATACTTTTTGTTCTCCTTAATATATTGTTTGCTTTTCTAAGGGTGCGTTTCGTACGCAGACAGGATAGAACAGAACAAGATGGGACATGACAGTACAGAACAATTGTTCAACGTTTGGTAGACAGAACTGCACAGAACAGAACAGATAACATTAGATAAAATACAAATAAACAAAAATTAAAGAATGAATAAAATATAAAATAGAACGTGTATTTGATGTTTTAGAAGAGAATTAGAGTTTATTTTGAGATTATATTTGTAAAATATAAGTCTGTTCCACCTTGTTCCATGTGGTGGGGTGGAACAGGCCTGTTCCAGCTTGTTCCACTATGTTCCTGTCTGTTCCACATAAAAGTTCTGCCAAACATGGGACAATGATATATGTTCTATTATGTCCTGTCCTGTTCAATGTACCAAGCGCAACCTAAAAGAACTAGTGATCGTTGATGAAGTTTAACTATAAGACGTTACACGGCGGTTTACGTAGTTCACTCTTTAATATAGTTACTAAAATAGTATTTTTAGTATCTACTAGGGGTGTTCAAAAACCCGACCAACCCGATCAACCCAACCCAACCCGACGTGAAATAACCCAACCCGAAGCAACCCGATGTCCAATCGAGTTGTAAAATCCTCAAACCGTATGTATTGGATTGATATCGGGTTAGGAGAATTTGAACCCAACCCAACCCGATGAACCCGATATATATATATATATACACACACACACATACATATATACATATACATATATATATATTCAATCTCTTATCTATCTCTATATAACTCCTTCACACACACATGTATATATATAGTAAATGCTAACATATATATGCAAATTGAAAAAAACAGTTGTTGATGATATATTTAAGATTTAAGAAATATGCAAATTGGAGACGTCAAGTTATTTGATCATATTTGATTTAGACATTTTTATATGTAGTGTCTATATGTTGTGTGAATTATCGGTTGTATTTTAAAGACATGTTTCCTTTATTTTTATGTTTCTAATGTTGATTTTACCTTGTTTAAACACAACCCGACCAACCCGATCGGGTTGAGTTGGGTTGGGTTGTACATTTGTTTGGGTTGGGTTGGGTTGAAATTTTTTCAAACCGCCAACATTGGGTTGATGTGTCGAAATTCCTTCAACCCGATCAACCCAACCCGTGAGCACCCCTAATATCTACCACTGCCAGTAATTTAAAAAATAAAATATTAATGTAAATTGTAAAGAAGGGGAAATATTTGGTCAAAAAGGAATAATAAGATAAGACCAGTGAGGGCATCCACAATGGTTAACCCTTTGAATGACTTGATCAAAATAAAAATAATACTAAAAAAATAGTAGGGCCCACCAAAGATTTGAAAGGCTTTAAGTTCCCTCTCACAACTAAAACTTCAAACACTTGAGCTTTCTCAATTCTTTAAGAAGTAAACTCATTTTCAAGTTGTTGCTCCAATCATCAAGTCATCATCAAGTTTTTCCTCAAATTATCGTCAAATACCATTGGAGATGCTCTGAGGCCATCCGTACCCGGCTCGGGATGGGGCTCGGGATGCCTTCGGGCTCAGCGGGAATGGGCTACGGCCCTTGCGGGATGCGGGGTGCGGGATGGATTCCGGGTTCGGGATCCCGATTCATCCCGAAGGTTTATTAAAAAAAAATTATTTAATTTTTAAAAATAATGCCGTTGAACGGCTCTTTTTAAACAAAAATAAATAAATTTTTTTCTCAATTTAATTCCACTATATATTTAACCCTCAACCTCTTATTTCTCACACCTCTCAAACTCTCTAAAATTCTCTCAACCTCTTATTTTTCACACCTCTCAAACGATTTGAGAAAGACTTCGTGTTTTTCATGACCCCGCATGATCACCTTACGGGAAACGCTTTGAGGGTTACTTTAGCGAGAAAAAAGCAAATTCAAAAATTTCATAATTGGTAGTGTTTTGTATTTTGTAATTTTTATTTTTGATGAATGGTATGAATTTTTATTTTTATTATTTATCTTATTTTTATTTATTAAAAAATATATAAATATTTTTATTTTGTTAAATAATTAAATGTATAAATAAAAGAATTAAAATAAATGAGATGGCAAAAGAGTTTGAGGGAACGGGTAAGGGTGTTTAGGGATTGAGTGAGAATTAAAAAAAAAACTGATGTAACGCTGATGTGGAGCTGAAATATTTGAAAAATGGGGCCATGAGGTACTGATGGCTTTGCAACGCGTCAGATGATAAAATGTCAAAATTACCAATATCTCACCAGCTGTACTGTGTTCCCCAATAACCCCTATGCCCTACCTATTGGCTCATCTCCTTTCACAAGATAACAATCAACCACCTCGAACCATTACATAATCAAAGACCTTTTGCTTCTCTGAAACCGCCATTCTTTAAATTACTGCTTTCCCTTATCGTACGCCTGTGTGCCCATTCTCACTCTTCTCTTTAAAAAGAAGTAGAAGAAAAAGGCGTCGTCATCATCTCCTCATCTGCTCAGAAACAGAAACAAACCCCAGACCTGAACCCCTACTTTCTTCTTCTCTCTCTAGCTGCACATACATATACAGGTGATTTAATTCATCAGGTTTGAAAGATTGAATCTTGCCTGATTTGCAAACCAAGTTTCAGTCAAGTTGCTGGGTTATTTTGGTAAACTCTACTGTGGTAGTACAGATCTGGGGTTTTTGAGGATTAGGTTTTCTTCCATGCAAATGGGTGCAGCTAATGGATAAGGGTTATCGATTTGTTTCCTTTAGATTCTCTCTATCTACTGGATCTCGAATTTTCTGCAACTACCAGACAAAGTTAAATAGACAAGTTGGATAATAAATCTTGAAAGTGATCATTGTCAAGTTGTGATTCAATAAAAAAGGCAAGTGAGAATAAAGGCGAGTTTTTCATCTTTTAATTTGGTTGCACCATGGCGAACCGCTGGTGGGCTGGAAATGTCGGCTTAAATCCGATGACATCGTCGGGTCAGCCGCCGTCGCTTCACTTGAGAAACCCGGTCGACGATGACAAGTCCGGGTTGAACCGGGTTCGGTTGGAGCAAGAGTTCTTGGAAGCCGCTACCAATAGTACAGGAAGCAATTCGAATAAGAACCCTAACCCTAACCCTAATGATCAGAACGAGGAAAACGATGAAGAGTTCGGAGACCAGGAACACAATAATAATAATATGGGAGGGTCGTTGGAAATATCGGAGCCGACTAGCTCCGGCGGTGGTCGGCGGCCGCGAGGGAGGCCACCGGGTTCAAAGAACAAGCCGAAGCCGCCGATAGTGATCACGAAAGAGAGCCCCAATGCTCTTCGGAGCCACGTGTTGGAAATCAGCAGTGGCAGTGATATTTCCGAGTGTATAGCAACATTTGCACAACGGCGCCACCGTGGTGTGTCTGTATTAAGCGGTAGCGGCATCGTCACCAACGTCACTCTCCGGCAGCCCGCCGCCCCCGGCGGCGTGTTGACTCTTCAGGGGCGTTTTGAGATATTATCTTTATCGGGTGCATTTCTTCCTGCACCGTCTCCGCCCGGCGCCACCGGGTTGACGGTGTACCTCGCCGGCGGTCAAGGTCAGGTGGTGGGTGGGATGGTGGTGGGTCAGCTGGTGGCGTCTGGTCCGGTAATGGTGATTGCGGCCACGTTCACGAACGCGACTTTCGAGAGGTTGCCATTGGATGAGGATGGAGAAGCAAATGTTGAAGGTAGTGAAATGCAATTGCAGCAAACTTCAGGGTTAAATGCAGGGAACAGTCCTAAATCTGGAGGGGGTGCTGGTCCTCAGACGGAGAACATTCCATCATCTTCAATGTCAATTTACAATCAACCCCCTAAACTTTTGCCAAATGGTCAAATGCATCCAGACATGTTTTGGGGTACTCCCCCACGCCCTCCCCCATCCAATTTCTAGCCATTTTCAAATCAAGTTCATCTTTTGTAGACCCAAGAATAGGGTAGAAACTAGAAAGGTAGGATTTTTATTTTATTTTGTTTCCTTCTTTTTTGAATCATTGTCTGATTAGGGTTAGGGTGGTTCATGTTGTTGCTTAGTAATCTTATTGTGAACTTTCTATTTTGGGGTTTGGTTGATGTTTCTTGAAGCTAGTTTGTCTTTGTTTTACTCGCCATATTTAAATATTTCCTTCTTTTTGTATTGTGTTTCTTTGTAGTAATATATATTGTTGGTTATAATTTGGCAGATCAAGTAACGTGTCTGCTGCACAGATGATGAACCATTTGCTTAGAAAAGCATGAATCCTCGACGTTTTTCAAAGGTTAAAAGTTGGAGGGGTTCAATCATCTTTCACCATGTCATTTGCTTTGGATTCAAGATTCATCCACTTGCACCATCACACACACACACACACACACGATACTATTGTGTATTTCTTGATATTATAATTTTATGTAATTGACCTGTTCTTTGACCATACTTGGTTATATTCATTGGATTGGAAAAATATGCTACTCTCTATGTTTTAATTGAGCATCTCCAACAGCTTTCCCAAAAAATTTCCAAAATGGAGAAGCAAAAAGGTAAAATCCCCCAAAAAATTTACACCCATCTTCAACAGATTTCCTATATTTGGAAAAACACTTGATAATTATATTTGGAGTATTCTTCAAATTTGGGGAAAATCCTATTATCTCCATTTTGGAGAAGCTGTTGGAGCTTATTTGTGTTTTAAAATCCTCATTTTCCCCATTTTCTTCAAAATAGGGAAGCTGTTGGAGATGCTCTAAAAGACTACATTAATTAAATATTAAAAAAGAACATGAATCCGTATTTCTTTATCTTATTCACTATGAAACAAATTATCATCACCTACATGAATATTATCGATGGCCGAAATGTAGTTTTTGAAAAATTAACGGCGAATCTGAATATACCGACGGATCCGTCAGTGATATCATCACCCACAACTTATATTTCGACAGATTACCGATATATCCAACTTTTACCGACAGAATGGTAGTCTTTTGTTTTGTAGTGATATATTAAAGGCTGAATGTCGATGAATAATAGAATACATAATCATGTAGTCACACCATTGCTAAAAAAAAGCTGGTTACATATCGAATGGGAATTGAATCTGCAACTGACGCGAGTTTGAAATCACTACTAACCTCAAAATGTTATAAGTCTGTTTCTTGATGATTCTTAATTTCTTCTAATTGATCAAATTCCATTAAACTGAAATAACAATTTACAACTCGGAGCACGTGCTGCAAAACTAATTTGCGATGTTTATATCAAACTAAGAGCATCCACATACCTTTTGCAAGAGCCCTTGCAAGATGACATGGCATGTCATGTGTCTTGCAAAGCCTTGCAAGACATTTTAACAAATTTAATATATTAAACAAACACATTTTTTAATTTAATTAGTTTGTTTGTTTGTTTAAACATTAATTATTATTAATATGTTTATTAAATTTAATTAATTTATTAGTTTATTTGAACATTATTTTTTTTAATATTTTTATTAAAATTTTTACCCACGCTTTATTTTAAAAAAATAATATTTTTATAAAATGTTTTTTATTTAAACTGCTAAATTATATTTACACAAAATATAATAAAAGAAAACAAAAGTAAATTTTAGTTATCTATATTTTATAATTAATTTATTAGTTATATTATAATTATTATAATTATTTATATTATAATTTATTAGTTTAGAAAGGAGTTTAGTCTTGCATGTGCGTGGAAGGTGTTATTGCAAAGCTGATGTGACACTTGTGGAAGGAGTAAGGTCTTGCAGGTGTGTGGATGGTCTAAGGCATTGTTTGGCAAAAAAAAAATCTAGCTTATAAGCTAGCTTTTTTTCAGGGTACATGTTTGGATGACTATAAGTTAGCTTTTTGAAACCCTACTTGAAGTAGCTTTTGAGTAACCTTTTGTGAATATTCCAATATTATCCCCATTATTATTAATTAACTATTATTATAAATAAATATTAATTTTTTAAATTTAATTATTATTAATTAATTAATATTAACTGAAAATTATGAAATAACTTTTAATTATATGTTGACATTAATTTTAATTATTTAGAGTTATTGTTAGCTTTAGCTACACTGTGGAGTGATGAGTGCTAGTAGGGTGCACGAGAAGTGATTTGTTTAGTGAAGTCTTCCGCACTTAGTTGGGATTAGCAACTTGTAATTGTGTTAAGTAACACTCGACTGTATGTGGTCACTTAGTATGACTTTGAGTTATTAATCGTGAGAGTCGTTACATTTTGTCTTGCGGTTATTCCATGAATGATTTGTAGAAGAAATTTTATTCCTTAAGTGGTTATTTTATCAAAATTTTATTTAGTTGCTCTTCCCAATTCGAGGGTGTTACATTTGGCACCCAAATTAGTATTTATCAGCGATAGTGAAACTCTAATACATATTGTCTACTTACAATTTTTATCAAGTGTTTCTCAAAGTCATTATCAAATCACTGAGGGTTTAGATCAACATGTCATGATTTATGTTTATTGGGGAATTACATGTTTTGAATGCTTTTATTCATTCGTTTGGGGTCATGAAATGTTTTAGACCTTATTAGATATGGATCCATAGGCACTTGAGTTTTACGTTCAATGATGAGACACTAGTTTCTCTTATTGTAGCACGGAATAGGCATCGGTTTCCATGGTAAGTAAGACGTGGGCCTATATGGTCGGGCGTCGTCCCATGGGCAGTAAGGTGTAATTCCAGATGTGCTTGGCACGGGATAGGCATCGGGTTCCATGGTAAGTAAGGTGTGGACCTATATGGTCGGGCAGCGTCCCATGGGCAGTAAGGTGTTATCCCAATGTGCTTGTTTAGTAGATTTGGAGTGACCCAATGTATAGACCTGGAGTGGTTGAAATTGGGGGCTCCCCAGTCTCGCGGGCAATAGATCTGGAGTGATTGAGATCAATATTACGAGAATAGTCCACGTATATGTTTTGTTGCATAGTATGTGACCCACTTTGGTGTTCCGTCACGTGCAATGTAAACGGGCCTCCCCCGTCACCGAAAGGTGTTGCTTTAGGTATTTGTTTTTATCCATGTTTTCGGTGACGTATCATGTTTATATGGATTGTTTTCCACGTTATGTGAGTTATGGGTTATGCTTCATCCATGTTTGGGATGTTTGGAATAATAGCGATTTATTTATGAATTCAATCGTTTTGGAAATCAAATGATATTTCACTTTTCATGTTGGTTTTAGGACGAATCCATTTTGATAATCATTTTTTATACTAAAGCTTCTGGCACGGGATTTGTGTGTGTTGAAAAAATGGGTGATTTGTATCTAAAGTAAATTCTTTTGAACTCATGACTTAAATTGCATCTCTCTCGTTTTTATGAATTATATGGTCATGATAAAACTCTTGAACTCACTAGGCGTTAGCCTAACCCTTTTTATTTGTCGGCATGTGCAACAGGTTCAGGTTTGATCATATAAATTATTTTTATAAATTTTTTAATATTAATCAATATATTTTAATTATCAATTACTATTATCTTTCTAATTATTATATGATTATGTTTTTCATATTATATGTAACGGTTATTTAAAATCATAAGTTAATATATATTTTTTCTAAAACTTGTTTTAACAAATTCAAAATTTATAGTATATATGTAATAATAAATTTTAAAATTTTTTAATTAACATTTTATATTTTTAATTTTTCTTTACTACATTGGTTGTATTAATTAACATATTATATTGCTATATATAAATTTGTTTTAATTGTATAATTAAATATTATAATTGATATTTTTTTAAAGATGTCATTTTTGATCATTTTACATGTTTATAAGCTAGTTTTGTCAAATCTGACTTCTTCATCAGCTAACTTATGAGTCAACAGTTAGCTTATCAGCTAGTTTGCCAAACATAGCCTAAATGTATATAATATATCATATATGAAGATAAGGTGTGCATCCGAAGAATAAGGCTATGTTTAACATACTGATAAGTTAATTTGTAGCCGATATACTAGCTATCAACTAATTCTAATTGGAAAAAACTAGTTGTTAAGTTAGTTGAGAATTGTAAAATGGTCAAAAAGAATATTTTAAAAAGTTTGCCAATTATAACATTATATATAGTAGAGTGAATTGTGGATTTAGTCCCCGTGCTTTGATCTTTTCTTTGACTATGGTCCCTGTGGTATGTTTATTGTGGATTTGGTCCTTGTGGTATTCAATTTGTCTTGGCTATGGTCCCTCTTGTTAACACCTCCGTTAACTTCGTTAAATAAAGGACCATTTTAGTCATTTTGCCTAACTTTTGTCTTTCTCCTATAAAAAAAATAAAAACAATCTTTTTACACACACACACACACACACACACATATATATATATATATATATAAGGATATTAAAATGGGTATTTAATTAAAATACCAAAAGTTTGACTTTGACTTGCCAAAATACCCATTTTCTCGTCGAATTTGCCGAAATACCCATTTTCCCGCGGTAGGACCCGCGATCGCGGGACCCACAACTACGTGGCACCATGTGGCACCATCTTTGGCCAAATCTCCCGCTATGCCCCCTCAAGATACCCTGCGGCTACAAAAATAGCCCCTGTCCCGCGATTTTATCCCGCGATCGCGGGATTAACTAGACACGTGTAGGGCTGGGGTTGAAACCCTAATTTTTTATAACTATAAAGAGAGAGGGTGGGGGACTAACATCCGACCACCATACCATATTTTTAAACTCTCTCTCAACTTCTCGTGTTGATTACGCGCTCGGTTTGAAGATGTCACGTGTTAGGGATGGGGTAAGTCATTTTTCTTAACTTCTTGTAGTTTCTTGTTGTTATCTTAAATTTTCAAAATATATGATATGTAAAGTTTGTTGTTTAAAGTTTGTTGTTTGAACTTTGTTGTTTGAATGTTGTTGTTTAAATGTTAGAGTGAGTTTATAAAAAATAAGTTAGTGTTTTTTTTTAAAAAATTGGTGTTATTTATAAAAAAAATATGTTAAAGTGGTTTTATAAAAAATATGTTAGTGTTTTTTTGTTAAAAAAAATGTGTATTTTTCAAAAATAAATGTTAGAGTGAGTTTATAAAAAAAAGTTAGTGTTTTTTTTAAAAAAGTTGGTGTTATTTATAGAAATAAATGTTAAATTTTTTTTATAAAAAAGTAGGTGTTAGTGTTTTTTTGGTTATAAAAAGAGAGTGTTTTTTTAAAAATTAAATGTTAGAGTGAGTTTATAAAAAAATAAGTTAGTGTTTTTTTTTATAAAAGTTGGTGTTATTTATTGAAATAAATGTTAAATTTTTTTTATAAAAAAAATATGTTAGTGTTTTTTTTGTTATAAAAAAAGAGTGTTTTTTTAAAAATTAAATGTTAGAGTGAGTTTTATAAAATAAATGTTAGTGTTTTTTTATAAAAAAGTTGGTGTTATTCATCCAAAAAAATGTTAAAGTGTTGGTTATAAAATGTTGGGAACTGAAGATTTGCTAAGTATGAATAATACTGCCAGAACAACATTAATACTGCTAGAGTGAAGTTAGTACTGCTTATCATAATTAATACTGCTAGAGTGAAGTTAGTACTGCTTGTCGAGATTAATACTGCTGAAGCAAGGTTAGTACTGCTGAGTCAAGTTAATGCTGCTGGAATGAATTAATGCTGTTGGAGAATATTAGTACTGCTCATGCTGAATGAAGTTAATACTGCTCGTGCATAAAGATGTTAATGCTGCTTGTGATCATAAGTTTGGAATGCGAGAATGTTGGAGATAAAGATGGAATGATTGAAGATATGCGTGAAAGAATATTCTGAAGATCAATTTTGTTTTGATAGTTATCTTGTAATTATTTAGTATAAATAGATGTTGATAGATAGCTATTCGAGACATGCAATAGATGCGATATACGAGAGTTTTTGAGAATACATTCTGTTTTAGAGATAATTAACCTCAAGGTTTAGAACCCTATTTCTAGAGAAGTAGAAGTCGTCTTGATTGAGCCTGTTCATCAAGATTGAGGTTTGGTTGTAAGCTTGTGAGTTGAATTAGTGAATACAAACAACTGTGTGTTTTCTGATATATTGTTCTTTGATTGTGTGAATTAAAGTTCTATTCCGCAGATTCTTTAATTCTGAGTTCTAAGTATTATTAGTCTTGTTAAGATTCGATCCTGACAAGTGGTATCAGAGCTTGTGTTTCTTAGAATTCTACAATTATTATGGACAATTCTATTGAATCAAACAGTACTATTGTTTCTAAGGTTCCCATGCTCAGACCCAATGAGTTTGACATAGGAATGGGATTTGATTGGAGTGATCAAGCAGAAGAGGCCATCCAAAATCAAGCACTTATGGCTGAAGTTTCAGATCTTCCCACTGAGGTAAAGTCTAATCTCTGTACTCAAGCTTGTATAGACACTGTTAAAAGGTATAGAGATCACAATCAGGGAATGTGTGATGACCTTAAGAGATTAGAAAAGGACAGAAAAGACTATGTAGTAATTGTTGAGAAGTTTGAAGAACAGATTAGGGCTTTTCAAGCCAATGAACTTCAACACTCCTATGATACAAACTACTGGAAATGGGAAAAGGATGGTCTAGAGTTCCAGCTTAAAGAATCCAGGGAAGAGTGTGAGAAACTAAAAGGAGAGCTTGAGAAAGTTAAACTTGATGTAGAAAAGTTTAATTGTGCCTCTAAAGTCATGGACAACATAATCAACTCTCAAATCCATAGTAAGTTGAAACCAGGCATAGGGTACAATGCCACACCCCCACCCTACAACAACAACTACATCCCTCCTAAGTCAGACCTATTAGAAACCAAGGATAGGAAGGACTTACCTGAAGGAGCCACTGAAGTAGATCCATTAGATAAAGTAGTTGTTGAGGATAAGACTGAAAAAGAAGGATCTTATGAGGAATGTGTAAGTCCATGTGTTAAGAACAATGAGATGAAAAGGACTGGAAAGGGAAAGGGAAAGGGAGTTCATTATACACAGACCACTGTTGTGAACTCTAATACTTGTGAACATTGTTCTTGCAAGAAATATCAAGAGAATAAGCCCCAAAAACATGATAAAAAGAGGGGAAATCAAAGAAATTGGAATAACCAGTGGGCACAAAAGCAAGGAGTTGATCTGCAAAGGATTAACAGACCAAAACCTTGTTTTATTTGTGGCAAATTGAATCATCTTGCCAAACACTGTTATTTCAATCCTATTAACCAAAAGAAGAGTTTTCAAAGAAGTTTTCAAAAATCTTCTGGTTATAGGAAGCCTGCAAGGAATAATGTGGCTAAGAAACAAGCTGAATCCAAAAGCCACATGAGAAAACAGACTGAAAAGGAATGTGTCAATATTTAGGTCCCCAAAAGCACTAATTTTAGTACTGCTACCTCAGATAGTACTGCTGACAAGGATAGTGCTGCTAGAAGCAATACTACTGCCAATACTGCTGCTAGCAGTGTTAGTGCTGCTAACGCTGTTAGTACTTCTTTTAAAGACAATACTGCTGCTAGCAGTGTTAGTGCTGCTAACACTGTTAGTACTTCTTCCAAGGTTAATATTGCTTCTAGTTTTTGTGCTGCTAGACCAATCATATTGACAAAGTACTCCAGTTCTGCAGTACCTAAGTTTGAAAATCTCATCAAAACTCAGTGCAAGTACTTTGAAGAGCAAGGGAGACCCAAGACCACTTTGGCTTGGGTTCCCAATAAAAACTAACTGATTTATCTGATGTGCAGGGCAACCAACAGCTCAAGGGGAAGAGCATCTGGCATGTTGATAGTGGTTGCTCCAGGCACATGACAGGTAACATGGCCTGCCTCAAGAATTTCAAAAGAATTGATGGAGGACATGTTGCTTTTGGAAATAATCCTGCAGGAGGTAAGATAAGTGGTAAAGGTGATGTGTCAAAAGGTAAGATGACATTTGAGGATGTTGAGCAATTAAGATTCGATACTGCATGTGTAGTTAATACTGTTTTGTAGTTAATACTGCTTAGTAGTTAATACTGCATGTGAAGTTAATACTGCTTTGTAGTTAATACTGCTTAGTAGTTAATACTGTATGTGTAGTTAATACTGCTTTGTTGTTAATACTGCTTAGTAGTTAATACTGCTTGTGTAGTTAATACTGCTGTGTAGTTAATACTGCCTTGCAGTTAATACTGCTCAGTCGTTAATACTGCTAAGTCGTTAATACTGCTTTTAAAGAAAATCAGGGTTAGTACTTCTATAAATACTCTTTCAGCCCGCCAAAGTTCATAACGTCTCTTTGCATTCAATTTATCTCTCTCTCTTTCTAACCTTTTCTCCTTAGAATCTCTGTGTTTTCTATCCAAATCCTCAGGAAGAATGACGACAATGGAGTTTGTCGATGAGCACAATGAGATTGCGATGCTTCAGAAGCCAAAGCAGGCCGCAGGATTTCATGATATTGTGGATTTTCTCAAGTCCACACACATCTCTCATGCCCTAACAGTGTGCCCAACCATATATATCGAGCATCAAAAGCAATTTTGGGAGAATGCCACTGTTATATTCGAAGATGGGCAGAAAATCATTCGAACAAGGGTTCGTGACAAACCCTTGAAGGTCACAGAGGAGGTTATTCGCATCACTCTTCACTTAGATGATGCCTCAGGTATAACCTATCTCTCTAATGATGAACTTTTCTCGACCTTACCAAGAATGGGGTATGAAGGTCCCATTGGAATTTTTAAATTCTACAAGTCAAAGTTTTTCACCCAATGGCGATTTCTTGTTCATACTCTTATGCACTGTATTTCAAAGAAAACAACTGGATGGAGTGAGTTTAGCAGTACCATTGCTTATGCCTTGGTCTGCTTAACCATTGCCAGAAAGTTCAATTTTTCAGCAATGATTTTTAATGATCTTGTGGCAAACCTAGAATCCAAAAAGAGCTTTTACATGTATCCCAGGTTTGTCCAAGAAGTAATTAACCATGAATTGACGGATTTACCTCAGTCTGCTGAGGTATATGTGCCAAAACCCCCTAAAGGGAAGGTTTTCTCAAATATGAGAAGAATTCCTAGGGACTCGGAAGGAGTTGACACACCATTGTTCTCTACAATGATGGTTGTGTCCCACACCACTGAAGGTATGGCATCAGAGTCAAGGCCCCCATTAGACACACCCACTGATGGCCAATCCCAACCTTCCATCACCAAAGAAATCCCACAGTCCATTCTTTTAAGACCCACTCCCAAAATCACCAAAAAGTTTGAAAGAAGAAAGGTACACAAGGTTCCTTCCCTTGGTGTATCTCCTAATAGCCCAAAGCCTACAAGCCCTCTATTGGAGCATTCTTCAATAGAGAATATCAAAAGGGTAACCACAGGGGTGTCTCCCAACCCCAAGAAGGTGCTCTCTAAGGAGAAGGATGAGCATGTGGGCTGCAAGGCTGCCACTACTTCTGCTAGCAAAGAGAAGGACAGTGGTAACATCACTAAGACCTTCCCCACGGCAACTCAGAATGTGAAAACATTCAGAGGACCCAGGCGCCAAGAAACCATGGGAGTAGGTTGTGCTTCTGCTAGGCAAGAGACACCTACTAAAACTTCCAATGATCCTGTAAGGAAGGTAAACACTTCTAAACCAGGTGAGGATAGATATACTTATGAGGAATTGATGGAAACCATTGCCAACATCAACATTGATGTCATGAATCAGCAGAAGGAGATTGATGAGCTTAAGAAGGTGGTTCTTTATCAACACACCAAGATAGAGAAGAATAAGAAGATGATCACCAAGCTGTTGCAAAGAAGGAAGAAAGCTCAGTATGTTCTGAAAAGGAGAAGATCAACCACTGATGCTTCCAAAAAGGGGGAGTTAGAAACTGAACTAAACATGGAGGATGCAAAGGTTGAGGGGGAGAATGAGCATAAGGTTGAGGGGGAGGCTGAGCAGGTTGCAGAAGTTGCAAATGAAGCAGAAAGTGAGAAAGCAGCAGTAACTGAAACTGCAGAAAATGAGAAGGAAGTAGTATCTGAGGTTCAAGCAGCAGAAACCACAGAAAAAGTAGTAGAAACAGTTAATGCTGCAGTATCTGAGATTGAAGCAGCAGTAGCTGAAATTATTAAGAGTCTTGTTGATGCAGCAGTATCTGAAAGTGAGAAGGAAACAGTATATGTATCTACAGTAACTAAATCTGAGATTGAAGCAGAGGTATTTGAGATTGTGAAGAATAGTGTTGAAGCAGCAGTATCAAAGATTATAAAAGAAGCAGTAACAGATAGAGCAGCAGAAATGGTTAATGCTGCTAGTCAAAAAGCAGCAGAAACCATTCAAGCAGCAGAAATGGTTAATGTTGCTGAAAAACATAAGGCAGCAGAAACCATCCCTGAAGCAGCAGAAACAAAGGAAACAGCTGAAACCATTCCTGAAGCTGTTAAATCACTCAAAAGAACCAAGATGGTGTCAAACAAAAGACCAAGAACAAAGTCTATAGCTTCAAAGAAGAAAGTTGTAAAGAAACCTAGGGTGGAACCCATTGTAGAAGAAGCTAAGGAGGAAGTTGTGAAAGAGAAAGCTGATCATAAAGTTGCTGAAGAAGAAGTGGCAACTCCATCAGGTCAACCAAGCAATGTACAATCACATACAAATGATCAATGTGATATGTATATTACTGTGGTTGATACTAGTCCAATAAAAGTTAAACCATTAGCTTCTATGGCTCCTGAAATCATCTTCTGGGATACTTTGAGAGATCAGAGAAAGGAGTACATTAGAATAAAAAGAGCAGATGGGAAGTTTGAGGTCAGTTCTACATGGGGAAGACTTATCAGGATGTGCTCTAGATCTGACATTGAGGAGATGTTCAAGGTAGGAATGAAGCTTTATGAAAATATGCTGACTGAGAATGGAATGTCCATCACCAAAATGGTACTTGAATACTTGTGTCTAATGTTCAATACAGAAGCAGTTAAGTATTTGACAGGAAGGCAATTTCAAGCTGTTACCAACTGGATGCTTATTGAAAACTGTGGTGTGTATGTCATAACACTTGACTATGCATATCATGAGTATTATTTGGTGGATAAAGTATACAAGCACAACATGACAAGGTTGAAAGGAATGCTAAAAGCTAAGTTGGTGGGTAACAAAGATTCTAAGATGGCAAGATATCTGGTAAGAAGGATCATCAATCAAAGTTTGGGATTGAATCCTGACTTGTGTGTTCAAGATTAAGTTTTGGAAGCATCATCATCTGAAGAACTTGACTTCTCAACCTGAAAAGTCAAGTTAGGGGGAGATTGTTGGGAACTGAAGATTTGCTAAGTATGGATAATACTGCCAGAACAACATTAATACTGCTAGAGTGAAGTTAGTACTGCTTATCATAATTAATACTGCTAGAGTGAAGTTAGTACTACTTGTCGAGATTAATACTGCTGAAGCAAGGTTAGTACTGCTGAGTCAAGGTAATGCTGCTGGAATGAATTAATGCTGCTGGAGAATATTAGTACTGCTCATGCTGAATGAAGTTAATACTGCTCGTGCATAAAGATGTTAATGCTGCTTGTGATCATAAGTTTGGAATGCGAGAATGTTGGAGATAAAGATGGAATGATTGAAGATATGCGTGAAAGAATATTCTGAAGATCAATTTTGTTTTGATAGTTATCTTGTAATTATTTAGTATAAATAGATGTTGATAGATAACTATTCGAGACATGCAATAGATGCGATATACGAGAGTTTTTGAGAATACATTCTGTTTTAGAGAGAATTAACCTCAAGGTTTAGAACCCTATTTCTAGAGAAGTAGAAGTCGTCTTGATTGAGCCTGTTCATCAAGATTGAGGTTTGGTTGTAAGCTTGTGAGTTGAATTAGTGAATACAAACAGCTGTGTGTTTTCTGATATATTGTTCTTTGATTGTGTGAATTAAAGTTCTATTCCGCAGATTCTTTAATTCTGAGTTCTAAGTATTATTAGTCTTGTTAAGATTCGATCCTGACATAAAAAGATTAGTGAATGACAACTTAGGTCCATAAACTTTAGTGAATTTACAACTTAGGTCCCTAAACTTTGCTAATTTACAACTTAGGTCCCTAAACTTTGGTGAATGAGAACTTAGGTCCCTAAACTTTAGTGAATGACAACTTAGGTCCATAAACTTTAGTGAATGCCAACTTAGGTCCCTAAACTTTGCTAATTTACAACTTAGGTCCCTAAACTTTGGTGAATGAGAACTTAGGTCCCTAAACTTTAGTGAATGACAACTTAGGTCCATAAACTTTAGTGAACTATTTAATTGTTTATCTTTCTTTTGAGTTTCCTACTCATAAATAATTATTTAACTTTAGTGAATTATTTAATTGTAACATTTTACCGAAAATCCGTAAATGGTATGAAGATATAAAAACATTGAAATTGGCTTCACATGCCATACTCAAATTCATTTTGGCCTCTTGCCAAAAGCATCTATATATAACAATGTTACATTGAAATAAAAAAAAAACCCACAACATATCTATTTGGATTTTGTCAAACGGGTGTAAATAGCCCTAAGGTATGTGGGGACTTAAGCAATCCTTGTGATTCCCCTGCTACCTGGAAGTCCAATTGATTGAGTGGGTTCTTTTCTAAAACTAAAATACACAAATAATTATCAACCCAATAAACCAAATAAGCATTATAACATCCGTGAATTTTCTATGCAGCGCGATTTTTTAACGATCGACTTGACGTTAAGGTGTAACGTTTCGTTCATCGTAGAGATGAGACAGCGCTTCGCCGATTTAGGAGATCAGGTAGCTAGGTTTGATGAGATCTTTAGAGGGACACATTTCGGTCCATGGCTGGATCTTACCATGAGCGGTAACGACCCAATGCTAGTCCACATGTTTCTACAGCTAGAGGTCGAGGTCTCCAATGATGATGAGGAGGAGATGTATTTTGATGTCTTCGGGCATCATATGCGGTTTGGCCGTCACGAGTTCTGTCTTATTACAGGACTAATTTTTGGAGACGAACCCCCTTCCTCCGTTATCAGACATTACTTGGGTTAGTAGGGTTTGGCCTGACGTGTCACCATCTCGTTTGAGGCTAAGGACAGTTGTGGACACGATGAAAGACGGTCTTTCTGCCCTTAGCGACGAGGATGTTGTCCGTGTATGCTTGGTGGTGACGGTGGAGATGGGCTTCATGGGCCGTGAGTGGAGCTAGTATGCTTCCGAGACGGTCCTTACGGCCGTCGAGGATTTTGATATGTTTAGCAGGTATCCGTGGGGTAGCCACATCTGGACATATACCTACAGACAGATGCACCGAGCCATCGCCAGACGCGCCGATATACATGCGAAGATGGCTCTTTGTGGATTTACATACGCCTTCATGGTTAGATAAGTAGTATATAACATAAACAATAATACATACAGACTGTCTGGCTTTCCTTTTTACGTACTTGCTCTTCTTGTGTAATTCCAGATATGGATCTTGGAGATGTTTCCCATCGCCCGTAATAGTTTCACCATGCGCACCGACAGGTTAATTAGGGGAACCCATTGGGACAGGGTTATTAACCTTAATAGGAACAATTGCATTGCATTCTTCAGCCGGTCACGCACCGTAAGTTCTTTCACTATGTTTACAATGTTTCCTACGTTATTCCCTGTTATTAAGTTTTTGTGTTTTACCATATATTTAGCCGTCGTATGCGCCTCTCGAAAACCTTGTGGCTATGGATACCGAGAGTAACACGCCTTGGTACAGAAACAGCGTGACCTTTATCGATAGAGAGGAGGCACGACATCATGGGTCTAGTTCCTCATCTGACGAAGATGACGCGAGGCCTGAGCATCAATTCGAGCCGCCCCCTTCTGATCGATATCAGTCGCCCCCTTCTGATCGATATCAGCCGCCCCCTTCCGATCGATATGAGGCGCCCCCTTCCTCCTCCTATCAAGATCCGACTTCCACCGAGCCATCTCGTGGCAGTTTAAACGAGCGGTGGGACTACGTCCACGGGCCTATGGACACACGTGTTCAAGATCTGGAGGCCTTTCGTCAGACAGTTTCGCTCTGTTCAGGTTAGTGTTTAACTTAATTTGTCGGCCACAATCTTTTAGTTTGTATATTAATATTACGTTCCATATTTGTTTTAGCTGTCGAGTACGACGCCGAACTCCACTCTGTTCGGACAGGGGGCACCGACGTTTGCCACCACATCCTATCCGTCATTCCCGGATAGTGTAAGTCACACTGAATAACCAATGTAGTTATATATTCGTTCCTAGGTTTGTAACTGTTAAATGAAATATGTCATGCAGACTGGGATGACGACGGCATGGGCTTATACACACCATATGACGACAGAGGCCCCCACATCCTATGCTCCATTCCCACAGAGTATAAGTCACACTGAATGACCAATATAGTTATATTTTCGTTCCTAAATTTGTAACTCTTATAATGAAAAATTTCATGCAGATTGGGTTGATGGAGGCAGGGGGTTATACACACCCAACGTCGATGTTCGACACCACATCATTCCCGCACAGTGTAAGTCACACACATCGACCCTCGTTATCGTTATATTTTCGTTCTTAAGTTTGTAACTGTTATAATGTCGTGCAGATTGGGATGATGGAGCAAGTGGGGACCCCATCATTCACGGACCTCCTTGATATACCGGCGACAGACTATTACATGTCGGACATGCCAGGCCGTCGTACGTCACAACGCCACTACATACTATGACTGTAAGTTATCTTGGTAGTTTTGGTTTAATTGTGAACATGATGAAATTGTACTTAAAACATCTAATAAGTTAATTTTCAGTCGATGGGGTCGGGAGAGGACTTACGGTGCTCGGAAATTCTCGAGGACCACTTCTCGGAGCCGAAAGTAGACCCGATGGATGTGGTAGAACCTGATAGGCCGGTTCGGAATAGGAAACGTTCAACATGGTTCGGATCCTCAATATTTGGCCGACAAAAATCTACCACACCGCCCCATGAAAAGAAAGCCAAGGCAAAGGTGACAGGAAAGGGAGCAGGAAAGAAGGCGGGAAAGATGACCACTTCACCGGAGCGTCTTCCGGCCTCGGAGATATTGAACCTGTGTCAGACTGGTGTCCTCCCCCGCCTGATATTCATCCCTTACATCAACCTGACAATCACCCCCTGGTTTTTCAGAGTATTGCTGGCAGTTAGACTCCATAGAGTCTGAATTAGAGGATGTGGTTAGTATTGAAGTTTAACTATAGTCATATAATCAAATATATTTATATTACATGTCTAACCATCTATTTTTTGTGTATAGCATATCGATTGTTGGGTGGCCATGCTCCTACGTTCCCGTCAACCAGACACGAGGTGGACCATCATGCACACTACTTTCTTTCCGTTCATGATCCTTCCACATCAAGGTCCCGACTCCGTGGTTAGCTCATGCAATGGTGTGGAAGGGGTTTCTTGGCGGCACGTCGATATTGTATGTAAATCGTTTTACTCTTATTTTATTTAAGTTGTTTGGTTGCTAACTAAGTTGTCTAATATTGTAATATTTCAGGTGTACATCCCTATCTGCATTCATCCCAAACATTGGGTGCTCGGGGTGTTTGAGCTTCGTCGTATGTTGATGACCATATATGACAGCGACCCTGCCAGTATATACACAGACCCTTTGCATCAGCATCTTCACATATTTAAAGGTGAGCTGATGAAGTTGTTTAGCCTGATCGGGGACGTGGGCCTACGCAAGAGCTCAGTGCACTTCCATCACAGGACCCACAAGACTGCACCACGCCAGCAAGGGATGAATGCGGATTGCGGTGTCTAGGTATGCCGTAATGTCAGCACCTTGATTGAGGGCGATGTGGTAGATTTAGCCCCTACCCGCACCGAACAAGAGGCCAGGGACTTTCGCATACATATGGCGGAGACCATTTATGCGCATTGTCTTCCACAACAACATGATTAGGTTGTTTATGTAACATTAAATAATTGTTATTTTTAGTGTTAACTTATTTTGTTAAAGTATTGTGATTGAAGTTATAATTTTGTTTATTATTTTGTTAAAGTATTGCACATATGAATACTTGAAGCCTAAAAAGTGTGACAAAAACAGTAAAAACATGCAACAACACTTTACACTCTCTTCCTATGTGGGACACATTCCCACACCCATTTGGTTTTTGCTAATTTCATCCAATTACTCAACTTTGAGTATCGATATCTCATTCACACATACTCCGTTTTGGACGCATTATATATCGTTTCGAAGCTCTCATATAGGAGAACATAAACCCACTCAGAGTTAGTTATATATAACACACACACACACACACACATATATATATATAGAGGGAGGATCAAACGAGAATGAAATATGTTTAAAAGAATAAATGAATGACTCTCATCCAATCATTTTAATAAATTAAATATCAAAATTATTTATTCAAAAATTCAGTTAAAAGGGTAGAATTTAATCCCTTAAATTGTGGGATCACCTCTCTCATACGTATGCTTCATCTCCAATCTTCTTCTCCAACCTTCTTCTCCAAACTTCTTCTTCAATTTTCTTTTCCAATCTGCTCGCCACCGCTGCACCTGCTCGCCGCCGCCGCTGCACCTGCTCCAGGCGACATCTCTTTTCTCTCTTCTCTCTGCATCGTCTCCGCCGACCTGTGGAACCGCCGCCGCACCTGCTTGCCGTCGCTGCACCTGCTCGCCGCCGCCGCTGCAACCGCCGCACCTGCTCGCCGCCGCTACACCTCTTCTCAATTTCCCGTCGCACGACCGCCCTTCGCCGTCGTCTCCGTCAACCGCAGTCGCCATCTTGATTTCTTTCCATCTCTCAATCTAAACCAAGTGCAAACCGCCGACCGCTACTTCTTCTCTCTTGTTCGACCATCGAACGCCGCCACCACCAGACGCCGACGCTCTCTCCATCCCGTTCTTCTGTTCACCTGCAGCGCCACCACCACTGCCGATCTCTCTGTCTCTCTCTCTCTTGATTTTATGATATTATGTGATTTTAGGTTTCTCTATTGTTAATCACAAGTGATTTTATGTTTCTGTATTGTTAATCACAAGTGATTTAGGCTTGGATTATGTGATATTATGGGATTTTAGGTTTCTTTATGGTTAATCACAAGTGATTTTAGGTTTATCTATTGTTAATCACAAGTGATATTATGTGATTTTAGGTTTCTCTATAACAGAATTTAGGTTTCTCTATTGTTAATCACAAGTGATATTATGTGATTGTTGTTTCTCTATTGATTATCACAACTGATATTCTATAACATATTTTGGATTAACTTGATGAATAGCCAATGAATTGCCGAAATGGATTAATCGATTTTGCTTGAATAAAGGAAAATGATACATACGATTTTGGTTTGAATGATATATTGTGATCCCAGAATTTTAGAAAGTCATTACTATCCTAAATTAATCCATAGCATAAATGACCTTAATACCCTTTTAGTCTGATTTTTGGAAATTATTATTTTTGGAATTGTTTTTAAAAATGAATGGTTGAGAGTTATTCCTTTATTCTTTTAAACAGATGTCATTCTCGTTTGAACCCACCTCTCTCTCTCTCTCTCTCTCTATATATATATATATATATTTAAATGTGTCCAAAGTTTAGTAAAAACCATATTTTTACTAAAATTTTCCAACACCTAGTAAGTAGGTTTATGAAACTTGCGGTAATCCTAATACATAGATTATTGGATGAACAAGCATTTATTTCTTGATTCACATGTGCATTAATCCTTAGACTACTTAAAGACTACTTTTCAGCCTAGTGTAAGACCCCTTATTCATGAGCAGACTTCCTTTTGCAGACGAATCTTGCAGTTACTTTTTCAGTCGAATCTTACAGGCTCTTTTCAGACGAATCTTGTAGTGAACTATTCAGACGAATCATGCAGGAAACTTTTCAGACGAAATCTTTGACCATATTTACATCCCTGATGAAGAACATACATTTTCACGGCTATAAGTAGATGACATGATGAAGTAGTAATTCACAACTTGCTATCTATCTTTTATACCCTCTACACCGTTTACAAACATTCTCTCGCTTTTCTTAACACTATGGCTGGAGGTTCAAGATCAAGGGGGAACAGGTCGGCCAATGGGGCTGTAACTTCACGTTCGACAACCTACCAACCACTGAACGATGGAGCTCGCTGGAGTACCTGGAAGGTACCAGAAACAGACGGGGAGTGGAGAAACTATGGGCGAACTGCGGCCGATTATCCATTCACGGCTGAGGAAGAAGAAGACTAGGAGATGGCATGCGAGAATTACCACTTCAATAATGACAGAATTACCCCACCAATGTATCATTGTACCAAGCCAACGGGTCTTCCACAAAGTCAACGAATTACTCCCTTAGTGCAAAAATCCATTGATAAGGCGAACGCCGATATCGAAAAGGTAAAAGGTATGTGGAACCATAACAGGGGGATTCAGCAGGGGAAAATGGAGTATCTAGCGGAGAAGAAACGAGAACTGGCCATGACTATGGCTCACGTTCGGGAGGTGCAACGATAGATTTAGGAAGTAGAAGAGGAATTACAAGTAATCGAAGACGACTACACGGGAATGGAGGACGTCATCAAGGAAAAGGTTAACTTCATCACCGGAATCCAGGATGCATTCCAGTCATAGATTTCTTTGTTTACCTGCACTGTATCTGTTTCGTTTGGGAAGATGATTTGCAATAACTGGTCTTTTAATTAATTTCCTTATTAAATAACTTAAAATGGAGAAAACATTTTCTTTAATTAATTTCTATATTAAATACATTAAAATGGAAAGGAAACAATACATTAAAAACCTCAACTACATAAAATGATAACCTAAAAAAACTATAGGGACCATTTATGCTTTTTTAAATTTGCCCCAAACTGTAGGGGCCAAAACTGTAAATATCAAAAAATCACGGGACTACCGCGGGACCCAATCGTGGGACAGGGGCCAAAAGTGGTCCCGCGGGCATAGTTGGGGGGGAAGTTGTAGCCGCGGGGTATCTTGAGGGGGCATAGCGGGAGATTTGGCCAAAGATGGTGCCATGTCGTGCCACGTGATGCCACGTGGTTGTGGGTCCCGCGATCGCGGGTCCCACCGCGGGAAAAATGGGTATTTCGACAAGTTCGACGAGAAAATGAGTATTTTGGCAAGTCAAAGTTAAACTTTGGGTATTTTAATTAAATTCCCTATTAAAATAATTAAAATAGAAATTATTGTATGATTAAATTTGTTTAAGTTTTTAAAATAATTAATTATACTAAATGCGATTTAATTTTATCATTTTATTGTAATGGTGGAAAAAGATATTTTTTTATTGTTTCAATGTAATTAAAATTGTAATTTAAACAAATCAAATCATAAAACCGTATCTTAATTTATTTAGAGCTAATAAAATAAAATAATATATGATTTTATGATTTGATTTATCTAAATTAAAAGGAAATGATTTGATAGAAAAAGAACAACAAAATTAAGTTTTAGGAAATGATTTATCTAAAAAAATTATGCTTAATTTTGTTGTTCTTTTTCTATCAAATCATTTCCTTTTAATTTAGATAAATCAAATCATAAAATCATATATTATTTTATTAGCTCTAAATAAAATAAGATATGGTTTTATGATTTGGTTTGTTTAAATTAAAATTTTAATTACATTAAAACAATAATACAATGTCTTTTTTTTCACCATTACAATAATACAAGAAAATTAAATTAAATTTAATATAATTAATTATTTCACAACTTTAAACAAATCAAATCATACAATAATATTCTATTTTATTTATTTTGGTATCCATATATCTATATATATATATATATGTGTATAAAAATATTGTTTTTATTTTTTTAAAGGAAAAAGACAAAAGTTAGGCAAAATGGCTAAAATGATCCTTGATTTGACGGAAAAATTGGAAAGGTTAGTCAAAGGGACCATGGTCAAAAAAAATTGAATACCACAAGGACCAAATCCACAATAAACATACCACATGGACCATAATCAAAGAAAAGATCAAAGCATGGGAACCAAATCCACAATTCACTCTATATAGTATGTTACTATATATATGGTTGGGTTTTAGTGAAAAGTTGAGTTAACGTGAGAAATGATTATCAACCGTTGGATGCAGGTTAAGATGATATGCACCGGATCAATTCCCGTATCAAACTTGATTCATGGTAAAAGTGATCAAGGGTTGAGATCCACTTCGCACACTAACTCAACTTTTCACACGATCATTCGCATATATATATATATATATGTATAGGGGTGGTATTTTTTACAAACCACCCCATTGTTAGAAACTATAGAACTACCTTAATCACCATCCATTAATTTGATCAAGGGTCTACATTAATCCAGTGGCAATTATGGTAATAAATGGTCATTGATGAATTAATTTCATAACAAACACCCGTGTACAAGGGTATATTGGTTAAACCACTTTCATTTCTCATTTACCCATAAATCACGGGATCCCTTTCTCTCTCATCTCTACCAAACCTCCGGTTTCTGCTTCAACCAGAGGATGTTCTTCACGGCAGCATCCTTTCGTCGGATTTTATCGCAGCAACGACAAAGCGCCTTCCACCGGAGGAATACGACGCCGTCATGGTCCGAGTCTCGAAGGCAAAGGACTTTCTTCTGATTTTGGGTTTCTCTGATTTCGGGTTTCAGTAATCATGGGTTTTTGTAGTTAATTGTTTTTGTGAACCTTTTGTTGCATCTCCGTCTTCATCATCGAAATGCATTTGGGTTTTTCCAAAGATTCAAAAAGGGGGTTTCTCTGATTTTGGGTTTCAGTAATCATGGGTTTTTGTAGTGAATTGTTTTTGTGAACCTTCTGTTGCATCGCCGTCGTGAACTTTTTGTTGCATCTCCGTCTTCATCATCGAAATGCATTTGGGTTTCTCTGATTTTGGTTTCAAGGATTTAGGGTTTCTCTGATTTTGGGTTTCATGGAGTAAGGTTAACGATTTTTGGATTCATGATTTTGGGTTTCTCTGATTTTTGGATTCATAATTTTGTGTTCATGATATTTGTATTCATGATTTTGGATTCAATGATATTGGTGTTCATGATTTTAGGGTTTATACAACTTGATTTTTGGTATTCATGATTATGTCAACATATAATTCATGATTAATGTATTCCCAGATTTCATGTTTATGATTATGAGTCTTACATGATGTTGCATTCATGATTTGGTGAATCATGATTTGTTCCTGGGTTTCATGATGAAGAACACGAAAACAGATTAAGAATATTGATAGCATCTGCAGATTAAGAACACGATAGAGTTTAAAAAAACAAAACCATAATATTAAGATTACGGTTGTTTTAAATTGGATATCAACAAATCGCAATAAATTAGGAAACTTCCTTGATTACACGATTCAGAAAATAATAATTTAAAAGAACAGAATTTAGTAAATTACTTCCATACCCCTCCATGATCATATTAATTAATAATTAATTTTAATTAAATTAAATGAAATGATTGGTTAAGAAGTGGTTTCTATAGTTTCTACAAATGTATTGGTTTGTAAAAGAAACCTCCCCTATATATATATATATATATATATATATATATATATATATAGAGAGAGAGAGAGAGAGAGAGAGAGTAAAATTCAAACGAAAACTCATTTTTCATTGTGCACATGAGGACGGATCTCGGCCCTTCCATCTCTATTGATCCAATGACTCATATTAAATATAAATTTTAATTGAAATTAATAATTAAGGCGATTAGGGGTAAAAAAAAAGAAGATAATTTCAATCTCACGCATACCATATTTGACTTTTTATTTTCTTTTTTAATTAAAAACTTTTACCCCCTTAAATTTTAAAATAAATTATCTTAAAATTACTAATATTTTAATCAAACAAATTACATCAAAAAAACGAGAATTTTGTGCTCTTCGATATGACATCCATCTCGATATAGTTTTTTTTTTTGTTTTAACCGTGTTTTACATAAAATGTTATATATGTTCTGTTAGTGCCTAATATTACAAGTTGTACCATGTAGAGGGACCATTATTGTAATTGCTAAGTTACAAAGTATATAATGTATGCTTAGCCTAGATTTCTAATTAGGTTACTCATTCCATTTATCTCAAGTACACACACTCTCCACATTCTCTCTACATTTCTATATTGTACTTGAAGGATTGATCATCATTGATATATATGGATGGCCATCTGATTGATTATACTGTTTGATTACTTGTTCTGGGATCACAATTGGTATCAGAGCATAGTATATCACTTAGATCAGATTAGGATTTTGAAGGTTTTTGCAAATTTTGAGTGTTCTTCATTTTTTCATTCATTTCTTATTGATTCTAGCCATTTGAGTGCTTCAAATGGATTAGAATTGGTCTAGGAGTGCTTGATTATCATCCCTGTGTGTTTTGATTCCGCAATTACACCAGGATTAGTCTCAATTTGTGCAAAACTTGTATTTTCGGGCTTTTGAAAAAAACCTACTGTTTTGGATTGAAAATCACTGTTCTAGTGGTTTTTGGACAAAACTTGAAGAATTAAAGTTGTCCAGAATATAGTTGCAAACCTGCGTACCAATTTTCAGAGTAATTGGATCATTTTTGAAGAATCGACTTAAGATCATTTGAATACTCATAACTATCGCAACTCTCGGTGTTCTTGAGTATTCATAACTATCGCAACTCTTGGTTCTTGAGTATTCATAACTATTGCAATCCACAAGAAGTGAACAGTATTGTATCGCAACCCTCTGTTGCGACAAGCCGTTATAATCGCAATTTTTCGAAGTGAACAGTAGCAAATCGCAACTATCTGTTGCGACAAGTCTCAACTATCGCAATCTACCTCTTTGTGAACAGTACTTATCGCAATCCTCTGTTGCGATAAGAATCTTTTTGGGTTTGTATCGCAACCTATTTGTTGCGACAAGATTTTGCTTTCTTTCGCAACTTGTTGGTTAAGACATGTTTTTGGTTGCGACAAGGATTGTGTTGCGACAAGACGTGGGTTGAGACAGACAGTGGGTTGAGACAAGACAGTGTGAAACTAATTTTTACTAATCAAATCTAAGGAGTACTTAACGATCATCAACAAGTAATCTAAATATGACAGTGAGAGACATCTTGACTATTGGGTCGAAAGACAAACCACCTGTTCTTTTTCCCAAGGAGTTTAAGATATGGAAAGACAGATTCATGGATTATGTTGAGCGACAAGAGAACGGGGAATATATTACTAATTCACTTGAGAATGGCCTAATGGAGAAACAAATGAGAAGAGGAATTGCTACTGATGGTGAGCCAATTCCAGAGTGGGTTGAAGTTATACCATTACATTATGATCCTGAACAAAAGAAAAAGCATTATGGAGACAAAATGGCAAAGTCCCTAGTTATTCAAGCCTTGACCAATGATATTTATCGAAAGGTAAATAGCAAAAACTATTCTGGGAAGGCTATGTTTGATGAGTTGATAAAGCTGTATCAAGGATATGAAGTGGAGAACCAGATGAGAATCTCCAATGCCATCAATTTGTATGAAAACTTTAAACAAAAGGAAGGGGAGGCTCTTGATTCTGCTTATGACCATTTCACTACTATTTTGAATGAGCTGAATAGGTACAGTATAGACAAGTCAATAATCGAGCACAATGTGAAATTCCTGAGTGTTCTTCAACCCGAATGGAAGAAGTATGCTCACCAAATGAAACAGAATGCCAGGTTAGCTGATTTGCCTCTACAAGAGATGTATGAAACCTTGAAGCAGGATGAGGAAGATGCTGATGAAAAGAGAGCTAAGAAAAAGAAGAAAGAGAAGAAGGAAGAGAAAAGAGAGGTTAAGGAAGAATAGTTAGATCCACTTGCTTTAATGTCTAACAAAACCATCAAGAAGTACTCAAAGAATGTGGGTAATCAGTCTGACGAGGAACAGAATGAAGCAGATGGGATAGATGATGTTGAAAGTATGAAGCAAGCTATGATACTCCTTACCAGATCTTTTCAAAGACAGTTTGGGAAAAGCAACAGTTCTAACAGTCAAAGGTATGCGTCTGGCTCCAAGAACTTCGAGCACAAAGAACATGTTGAATCTAACAAGAAGTTTGATGACAAAAGGGTTGAGTATAAGAGGCCAGATGAGAAGAAGGTATTTGAGAAGAAGGATGAAGCACCGAAGTGCTACAATTGTGGGAAGACTGGTCACTTCTCCAAAGAATGTTGGAAGCCAAAAGTAAGGGATTCCAGTTATTACAAGAACAAGTTAATGCTTGCTGAATAGAAGGAATCGGGGATAGCACGGTTGGTCGAAGAAGAATACTGGCTTGATCAGATTGATGATGAAGCAGAGGATCAGACAGCTTCACAGACCAAGATGTGCTTCATGACCAAAAACACCGATGATGAAGGGTCAGAGTCTACTTCAAATGAGGTACATTCCGATCTCTATAATCAATTTTTTAGTCAACAAGCTTATTTAACAAAGAAGTTAGAAGAACTAACAAATGACCAGAAAAGAGCAGATGAAATAATTTCCACTCAAAAGGAAAGACTAATAGAATAAGACAGTCAAATTAAAGAATTAGAAAAGAAAAAGACCGAGTTCGATATTGGTCATGCGTATTTTCAAAGTCGAATAACTAAACTATCAGAAAAATTAATGAGTTCGGAAACCAAGAATAGTGAGTTTGAAAATCTTTTACATGCTTATAAAGATAGGAATAATGAGATGTGTGAAAATGTCAAAGGTCTGGAAGATAAACTGTACAAAGCAGGCCAAACTGAGCAAACAATTCACATGAATAAGCCAAGCAAGTTCAGGTATTTCAATTCAAAGTAGGGTATCGGGTATGACAATCCACAGTACCTGATGAATGCCTTAATAAAAACTCCCACTCTTTATAAATTTGAGTGGTTTATGCTTGCATCATATCCTAGCTATCAAATCAAATGGCTTAAAATGGATGGTGAAGACTATGAGGCTGAGGAAGAAATAAAAAGAAAAACCACTGTTAAAATGAAACTTCCTTTTTGGTATTGTCCTGATAATGCAAAGGCATTAGATAAAGAAAGCATATTGCCAAATGATTATTTTGAGAGTTATATTGTTAAAGAACCAGAGGAAATGGAAAATACTCAAAAGGATACTACTGAAAAACCAATTTTTGAAGGTAAAATGTATTTTCCACCAATGGTTCTTGAACAGAAACTCATGGACCTCGAAAGCAAGATCAATAGTACTATTCAAGAAGTCAGAAATGACGAGAAGCTTGCTTTTGAGATCGAAAAGGAAGTTATGATCACAGTGTTTTCGAAAAGTTTAAAAGAAATGAAAACAAAACTTGAGGAAATATCTGAAGAAAAAGTTTCAAAAGAAAAGCATTCTTCAGATTCAGATGTTTCCTCATGCAAAGCTTTCATGGGAAATACTATCTTGAGGAGCTGGACAGTTGATGACCAAGATGATTTTGAACCTTGGGATTTGGAAAGTCAACTTGATCCTGAGATATATATCCCTACAGAAGAAGATAAAACATTTCGAAAAGAACAAAAGAATTTTCTTTATCCGACGTCTTATGGTATCTTTCCTTCTCCATTCAAGAGTCAGTTTGATTGTGATGAGAAAGGTAAGGAAGTAAAAGAAACACCCGTTCAGTTTGACTTTGACTTTAACGCAAAGCTTCCAGATCACACATATTTTATAATCAAAGAAGAAGCACCTAAGAAGAATTTCTTTAAGGGTGAATCTTCAAAATCAGTTGAAAACCCTTCTGTTAATGATTATTATTCGAAATCTAAATCCAAACAATCATTACATAAGAAGAAAAGAAAAACAAAAAGAATGAAGCATGTTAATTCTTTCCAAGCTCAGAATTCAAAAGCTTACAACTCCTATTTGTCTGGTGTTTCAGATCGTAATTTGAGAAACAACACGCGCCTTGAGTGGAGAATAAAGGAGTCCACACAGGATGTGGCCCAGATCAAATCATCCCACGCTGTTTTAAATGTTTTAAATTCCAAGAAAGACAATTTTGTTTCAAATGTTATTAATTATGATGTTGGCAATAGACGAAAACTTGTAGTTCCTTACAAGGTTTATTCAATACGACAACTGATTAATTTGGCACGTGATCAAATTTGTTGTGCTTCTTGTGGTGTGGATGATTTTATCTGCAAATCTGACTATAACCGTTGGTTTTATTCAAATGATTATTTTAACACCGGTTATAGAAAACATAATGTCAAGTCCAAACCTACTAATCAGAAAGGACCCATTTGGCAATGGGTACCTAAAACCGTCTAATTTCCCTTTTGCAGCCCAATCATGTCTGGTACTTAGATTCAGGCTGCTCAAAGCACATGACTGGAAGAAAGGAGCTGCTCGTTAATTTTGTGGAAAAGGATTGTGGTAGGGTTAAGTTTGGAAACGATCAATATTCTCCAATTTTGGGTTACGAAGATATTGTCAAAGATAATGTGAGGATTACAAAAGTCAATTACGTCGAGGGCTTAGGACACAATTTGTTTAGTATAGGTCAATTTTGTGATAAAGACCTAGAAGTCCATTTCAAGAAGACCCGTTGTGCAGTTCTTACCGACGGAGGAGATGAGCTTCTTGTTGGCTCTAGGAAGTCCAATCTGTACACTATTGACCTATCAACGCTCAAGCCGAAGAATGACGTATGTCTTATGTCGAAAGCGTCTTTGGAGAAGAGTTGGTTATGGCATAGACGACTATCTCATCTCAACTTCCGTTATATTCAAAAGTTGACGTTGGGTGATTTAGTCATAGGTCTACCAGTTCTGAAGTTTGAGAAAGACAATTTATGTACCGCTTGTGAGAAGGGGAAGATGAAGCGTGCTCCTCATCCACCGAAACCCGAGCCCAGCATAAACAAAGCTTTAGAAATCCTTCATATGGATCTCTGTGGTCCGATGAAGACTCAGAGTATAAGTGCCAAACGTTACGTGTTAGTTGTCGTCGATGATTACTCGAGATACACATGGGTCAAGTTTCTACGCTCAAAAGATGAAACACCTGACTTGATCATCTCATTAATCAAACAACTTCAAGTGAATCGTCAACAATCAGTTCAGACATCAGATCAGATAACGGGACAGAGTTTAAAAACAAGACTCTTGATGACTTCTTTAAGTCATTAAGAGTAACTCATCAATATTATGCGGCCAGAACACCTCAGCAGAACGGAGTCATTGAAAGACAAAACTGTACACTCGTTGAAGCGACCAGAACGATGCTGTCTTATGCTGATCTACCTCTGTTTGTATGGGCTGAAGCTGTTGCGACGGCGTGCTATACACAAAACCGTTCAATTATACATCGACGGTTTGGCAAAACTCCATATGAATTGGTTAACAATAGAAAACCTGTAATACACTACTTATGTGTTTTTGGATGCAGGTGTATTGTGCTGAACGATAAGGACAACTTGAACAAATTCAGTCCTAAGGGTATTGAGGGCGTCTTTATCGGATACTCGCTCACTTCAAAAGCATACATAGTCTACCTCAAGTCATCTAGAACTGTGATGGAAAGCATCAATGCCAGATTCGACGAAACTGCAGAAATGGCTACTGTGCAAAACAGTACAGAACCCGCGATCTCCGGAATTCTAGCATCTGAACAAATTCGTCCAATGATGACTAGATCTTCAAACAAGGATCAAGCTTCCACTTCTAATTCTAATCCTAACGAACTTGATTTATTGTTTGAACATTTTTATGATGACTATTTTGGTACTGATAAACCCTCTTCATCTGTCAATAACGGGATTCAAGTTGAAACACCACCAATGCAAGCTACTGTGTCAGGCCCTTCGCCGATGTTGACTTCATCAAATACTGGTGCAACTACTCATGCAACTTCTCCAAGGAACACAACTATGGTATCTACACAAGCACGGCATCATGCATCTACGAGTGGTGCTTCTCATCTGGAACAACTTCGAATGTCAGTGATCAGGGTAATAACAACGTTCCTGAAAATTCAACCGAATCAGTTCCCGAGGCTGTGCCGATTGTCAATTCTGACAAGCAACCCGCCTCATAACTGGAACCAACGCTGACGATCGATTTGAACTTCGATAAGGACCCTACCCTTGTAGACCCCAATGAAGATGCTATATCTCTCCATCCACACTCCACAAAGTGGACATGCAGTCACCCAATTAATCAGGTGATTGGTGATGTTTCTGAACCAGTGAAGACAAGATCTGCATCCGCAAACGAAGTTTTATATGCACTCTTCTTAAGTCAAGTTGAGCCCTCAACAGTTCAACAAGCCTTAGAAGACCCTGACTAGTTAATTGCGATGCAAGAAGAGCTGAATCAGTTTGAAGCTTTGAAGGTGTGGAGGTTAGTTCTGCGACCCAAAGGTAAGACAGTTATCGGTACCAAGTGGGTCCTAAAGAACTAGAAAGACGAAGACGGAATAATTTTGCGAAACAAAGCTAGATTGGTAGAGAAAGGGTATAGGCAACAGGAGGGGATAGATTATGACGAGACGTATGCGCCGATTGTTCGTCTTGAGGCAATTTGGATGTTCCTTTCTTATGCCGCCTTCAAGAACTTCACCGTCTATCAAATGGACGTAAAGACCGCTTTCTTGAACGGTGTCCTTAAGGAGGAAGTGTATGTGTCTCAACCGGAAGGATTTGTGGATAAAGACTATCCAAATCACGTATACATTCTTGACAAAGCTCTCTACGGTCTCAAGCAAGCCCCCCGTGCCTGGTATGAAGTACTATCTACCTTTCTATTAAAAGCTGGCTTTGTGAAAGGTAAAATCGACACAACTTTGTTTACTCTACGCGAGGAAGGTGATATTATTTTAGTTCAGATTTATGTTGACGATATTATTTTTGGTTCGACTAACCCTGGACTTTGTACTTGGTTTTCTGGCATTATGATGACTCATGGATCTAAGATAGGTCCAGATCCAGACGGTATTGATGTCGATGTAAAGAATTATAGAGGCATGATTGGGTCTCTAATGTATTTAACCACAAGTCGTCCAGATATAATGTTTTCAACTTGTCTCTGTGCTAGATTTCAGGCCAAACCCAAAGAGTCACACCTCGGCGCCGTAAAAAGAATCTTTCGGTACTTGAAAGGCACTCTGTACCTAGGTCTGTGGTATCCCAAGGGAACCGGCTTCGAACTCACTGCATATTCAGATGCGGATCACGGAGGAAGCATGCTGGATAGAAAGAGCACCTCGGGGCACGTCCAGTTTTTGGGTGACAAGCTCGTGAGTTGGTCGTCGAAAAAGCAGAATTGTGTTTCAACATCAACTGAGGAAGCAGAATATGTGGCCGCGGCGAGTTGTTGTTCACAAGTCCTTTGGATGAAGACCCAACTCATGGACTATGGGTTTAAATACGAGAAGATCCCCATTTACTGCGACAGTAAGAGTGCAATTGCCATATCTGCTAACCCTGTCCAGCACACCAAAACCAAACACATTGACATAAGGTATCATTTCATAAAAGATCATCTTGAGAAAGGAACGGTTGAATTGTATTTTGTCACAACTGAGTATCAGCTTGCCGATCTCTTTACAAAAGCCTTGGATGAAAAACGTTTCAATTTTCTAGTATCCAAGCTCGGCATGCTGAATATGAAAGTTTAACTTCCATAGATTGATCATATAATAGACGGAAATATTTGTATCTCAATCTAGACATCGTCTCTAGATTGATACACTCAAATTTTCATCATATTCTATTCTCAATATATGTTATTTAAATTGTCATATCCTAGTTGTATTACAAATATTTCTTCAACTTGTTCTTTCTTTCTCTTATTTTAATTGTCTTATCTATGATTTGTTATGATACATGTATATGCACAAAGGTATGTTCATGGTTTCAGGGGGAGTTATAGAACAGATCATATGCACAAATTTAGGGGGAGTGTGCATAACTGCCAGATCATGCAAGTGTAGATATATTGTGATTGTTGCTTCCGAGAAGCCAAGATAAGTGTTCTGACTTGTTTTAAACACTAACTCTTAAATGACGAAAACTATTTTTAAAATCTATGCATCATTTAAGGGGGAGTGAAAACTGTTTTAAAACCTTGAGTGCTGAATCAATTGGAAGTTGGACATCTTCCAATGTGATAAAATCTTTTAAAATTTTATCTGAAAAATGTCCAAGTGTTACTATATCGCAACTCTCTACTTGCGATAAACTGATGAACAGTAGTTTATCGCAACCCTCAGCTGCAATTAAAAGTTAAGTGTTGTTTTATCGCAACACATTGTTTACGATAAGAATTTTCCTCGCAACCATGCACTGCGATAAAACACATATGAACAGTACTTATCGCAACCCTCTGTTGCGATAAGGTTGAACATGTTGTCGCAACCTGTTCATTGCGATAACATCTGAGTTTATCGCAACCTTTTACTTGCGATAAACTGACACTGTGGGGTCAAACCTTTGGGCCAATCATATCGTGCCACGTGTCCTTTTTATCTCAAGTCGATATAAATACAAGTGTTTGAGACTCTTATCTCATTTCAAACACACTCAAAACTCTCTCAACTTTCTTCGAAGAACTACAATCTGGTTTCGATTGTTTAAGTGTCTTTCATGTTCAGGTTGATTCCATAGCATTCGGTTTCTTATTGAGGTACATACTCTAATTTTTCTTTCGATTTCACCCGTCGATTCATGATTTACAGTTGATTTTAGGGTTTAGAAACCGAAACCCTTTACTGTTTGTTCTTATTATTATTGCTTAAATCGATGAGTTTAGGATCTGTTAAATGTTAATAATGTTAGGTTTTAGCTTCTATGGTATTTGCGAGACTTGTAGACTAGGTTAAACATCAACATTGGGAGAAAATCGGTTTCTGAGCCTTAAACACTTAGGTTTTATTCTGAGGTTCATAACTATCGCAACCCTAACAGTTCTTCGTGTTCAAAACTATCGCAACCTTTGATGTTCTTGATACTCATCATTATCGCAATCTTCTGTCACTCATCTTTATCGCAACCTACTAGTTGCGATAACATTTTATCGCAACCTTCGTATTGCGATAACATTCTGTCGCAACTAGTGTGTTGCGATAACATTTCATCGCAAGTCCTTCATTGTGATAAACAACTCCTTTGCGATAATATTCTTGAGTTAATTTCTATAGTTTCCATACTTAGGTTATTTTACTCGAAAAAAAATCAGCATCACTCATTATAAGCCTTATATTACTTTGATCGCTGTTCAGATGGCTCATAATGGCGACCATTCATCTGACGAGAACACCGTCATACCGTCGCACCGGTCATCACATCCGTCGGTGAACGCCCGAGATCTAGACGAGGAGCTTCTACCGGGAAGTCTCCATCTTGCCTTTCACGACAACAACCATAACCTTGATCTCAATGTGGCGTTCGACCACCAGATTATCATCGAGATCATCCGCGGCCATCCTCTCCGAACAGTGCTCACGAAGGTAGTCACTGTGCCCCTTATATATCTGCAACAGTTTTGGCACACACTACGATATCATCCTACACATCGATGGGGTCCACATTTTTCTGCCCGAGTCGATCATTTCGATGTTCGACTTACACTTAAGCGACTCCGTCTAGCCTTAGACCTTCCCTTTAACCCAAATTTTGAGGACATGGTTCCCTTTAACTCTACGTGGACATCCAAAGCTTAGGATACCAAGATCCACGAAACCCTGTCCTAGCCGGCTCATCTAAATTCCTAAGAAAACATCTACCACCGGTCTGGTACACCCTATGCTCAATCTTTAACCGATGCATGACGTCAAAGCATACCGGCCTTGACAAATGTAACCTAGCAACCCTTCGGATGTTCCACGCCTTCGCCTTTAACCGTAACATAGATTATGCTATTCTACTCTGGACGAGCTACAAGAACTGGTCGAAGACAAAGCACGCCCGATCAAGAACCGGAACTTCGTGCCATATCAACGGTTCTTCCAGATCATCATCCGTCAAATCATGGAGGGCAACCAGGAAATCCCTAGACGCCCAAATGCGGTGCAAGGACCGACTCAATGGATGCATTATCTGAAGATGCCAGCTCACGATGCCTTTGCCCACATCGCGGTTATTCCTGAAGTTGTTCTTGCCTATGCCGACCAGCAGTCTGAGGTAGTTAGGCAGTATAGAATAGCTAATGCACTAGTGGTCCAGCCAGAACCGGCCGGACCTCCCTAAGGTGCAATCCCACTAGGCGGTGAGGGTTTACATGTTGAGCAGGTTCAGGAACTTGGGGTTCCTGAACGGAGGGAGGTGAGGAGAATATTAAGAGAAAGAGTGGGTGGGGTGGCGAGGACTGCTGGTCAGGCATCCACATCCGGAAATGTTCGAATTCCTATCCTCGACGACGTGTCGATGGATTCAGATGATGACCCTGATTTTGACCCCGATGCTTCGTCATCCGACGATGAAGTATCTGACCAACCCCAACCAGCTGATGACGGTGATTCTGACTCCGATCCTGATCATGACCCTGATGCGGATCTTATTCCGAGACACATCGGTCGGAGTCGGCACATTGAGGGTTCCGATGCTGATTCCACTTCGAACGTCGTACCCTCCGGTGATTTTGATGACATAAGGCGGGATGAGGGAGTTATAGTAGAAAATATAAATGTGAGCAGTGATGTGTCGAGAAAAGAAATGGGAGAGAAAGATATAGAGTCGGATAAAGTATTAACTACTGACTCTCCCCAAACCGATCGAAGCCGGGTAGCCACATCTTCTACCAACGAGCGTACGTCGCCGTTGCGTATTGAACAAGACATGGTGGACCCAGCCATGCAAAGCACAACCCCTCTAAGCCACTCGTCGGCATCTCAATTTGCCGGCGTTTCATTTTCCATAGGGGATAAAGCACAAACGCTATCGGCGACACACTCGGTGTCTGCTGGTATTGCCAAGGTAGGCTCATGCCCCGGCCACCGCCCTTTATTTTGCACACGTCGAGTCTAGAACCTTTTGGACATACATCTTCTCCTAGGCCACGCGCGTCGGCATCCCATCAAGTTGTGAGCTTTCGTGCTCCAACCGGAACACCCCGAGTGCGGCCGCCATTTGTTTGTGCCCCACGAGGACTGGGTGGAAGTCCTGTCATGGTCAACACGATGCCAGCCATGAACACAGGCAGTACGGTTGCTACAACCGCTACTTTAACCGGTAACCTAAGTGGTCCGGATGTTAGACACATGTTTCCCAATTTTCCTCCTAAACAGGTTATACAAATGCTTGGCCCGCATCCACATTATATCACTCTTCCACTACTGTCGTCTGCTTTAGCCTCAATCGACAATGCATACAAACAATATCGTAACATTACGCAACGTTCGGTTGATCGACTCACAGATGAGGTCAGTAGAGCAATCAAGGGTAAAGCCATTGCTGAATCGTCGTCAACCCCTCAGGATCAACCATCCAGCGCACATTCCGACCCACAAACACCACCACCAGTTCCGTTACACCAAATCCCAGAAGACCAGCTCAAATCAGAGCTGTTAGCCCGACTCTTAGCCAAAGGCAATTCTAGTACGGTTGAAGAAGTTGACCTTGTTGGATTACTCCGACAACATACCCAACCTCAAACCCAAACCTCAACCCAACCACCTTCTAGCAACGACTTCCAGCGTCTAACCGACTCTATGAGAGACATGACGGAGGCCGTGATGGCAGGATTCACCTCCATCACTGAAAGGCTTAAGGCTGTCGAAGAGAAGTGTGGGATTCAAGCTCAAGCCTCACAGAAACGAAGACATGATGATCAGGATGATCCTGATCAACATGATGGGGAGAAGAGAGCAAGGGTTGGTGAGTCCAGTGCTACGGCTACTGAAAATGTTGGGGGATCAGATCAGCCAGCTAGTGAAAGGGAAATGGGGACCGGTGGAACGGACACTGATATGGTCCAAGTAGATGACACCGAAGTTCTAGTTGATGTCATAACTGGGTTGAAAAGCCTCCGGTTGTTGACAATAGAACAGCTGATGAAAGGATGGCGAATGATATGATTGTTGATTACATTTACATTGATTCTGAGGAAGAACCTGAGAAAACGACTGTCCAGATCAAAGAGGAATTAGAAGACTTATTTGACATCACCGGGATCATTATGGCTGCTTCCGATTCCGACAACGAAACTCCAGATGATACTACTCAACCACAAACGCCGATTGATCAGAGTACAAGTACTTCCGCTCCTTCGGCTCCAGTGGTACAAGAAAATGCTCCAGTAATTCAAGTGCAAGCCGATGGTAGAATCAGGGATCCGATACTCGAAGCTGAACTAGAAATTTATCAGGAAGTGATTGATGTCGAGCCAAGGTATGTAGCTACAGGTGAACGGGTTAGGATTCTGATTCCTTATCAGGAGAGCATAAGGAAAGATCTGTTTGTTAGGGATGTCCATAGGATCGATATAACAAAGGTATACGGGGTTGAGGACTGGCCATCATTGCGCAGGATTGAATTTCTACATGTCATGGGCAATGAATGTCTGAACACAAATGTGGTAAGGTCAGACAAAGCCATCATGAAGGTGCTGAACATAGATTCCTGCAAGATGTTCAAAGTATGGTACCCGCAATTCTCTGTACAAAGATCTGATGGCTCCGAACACGTCTTTTCAGAAGCAGACTTCAAGAGTCTAAAGCTTGACGACTTCTGCACTCTGTATAATATCCTGGCACGAGCTCCTCAAAAGAAGATTGAATGGTCTTCTGCATATGATAGTGTCAAGAGGTTCATGCGGAATATCCTGAAATTCTCTTATCTCACGGATTTCCAAATGACCTTGGAGTCACACCAAGCCCGAGTAAACCTAAGAGCACCGAACCGGCGTCTGTCTGACATTCAAGGTATTCCTGCTTATACCGTTATGAAGAAACCTGATCTTGGAGTGGTTTACGTTAATCAAGCCTCAAACACTAGTACAAAAAAGGTTTTTTGTAACGGTTAAAAACCGTTACCGTAGGTATACGGTAATGGTTTTCATGAACATAAAAATCGTCACCTATCTTGCCGTCACTTTTGATACACTTTTGGTTACGTTTAGAAAACGTTACCAAATCACATCAAAAATCGTTACTATAGACTAAAACCGTCACCTTAAATGTACACAAAATTCGTTTTTTTTTCCTAAAACCATTAACGTAGCACCACATACGGTGACACTTATTATAAAAAAACATCACCGTAGCATGACGTACGGTGACGTTTTATTTTAAATCGTCATCATAGCAAGACATACGTTGACGTTTTTATTCAAAAACCATCACTGTAACATGACATTTGTGACGTTTATTTTTCAAAATTGTGACCATAACATGTCTTGTGGTGACGTTTATTTGTCAAAATTGTTATCATAGCACGAATTTATGGTGACCTTTATTATTCTAAATCGTCATCATAGCTTGACATATGGTGACGTTTATTTTCTGAAATCGTCGTCGTTGCATGACTTATGTGGGCGTTTATATGCAAAAACCGTCAATATAAAATGACATACAGTGACGTTTATTTTTCAAAACAGTTACCTATTTACCGACGGATTACCAACGGATTTGTCGTCGGTAAAATTATATAAATTAAATTAAATCTAAAACAATTTAAATATTAAATTATATTATTAAAAATTACCGACGGGAAAACCGTCGGTAATTCGTTGGTAATGTTTATTTTAATTAAAAAAATACAGAATAAACTGTACAAAAAACCTGTGCATAAAAGGTCGGTAATTCCTGGGCAAAAACCGTTACAAAATACTATTGTATTTAATACAATATCATATCCGTAAACAAATTTCAATTTTATCTCAAATACAAAACAAACTAAACCGAGGGGGGAGTGGGAGAACTTCCAAACTTCTTCATAAAGGCTTCAAACTCTTTCAATTTCTCCTCCAATGCTTTCCCTTTCTCCTCCAATACTTCCCTTGCTTCTCGGTCTTATTTCGCTTCCTCCTCCATTTTGAGTCTCGCTTCTTTTTCTTGTCGTACCTCCTCTCTAAGTGCATCCCACTAAAATTCAACATTTTATAAACATAAAACAAATGTTAGACGACATTTGACAAACATATAACTATTACACATTTGACAAGCATACATACCTCCTCGTCGTGATAAGATCTCCCACTCGTAGAATTACCGTACATAGCATATTCGGGATCCTGAGTCCCGAATCCAAAAATGCGACCTTTACGTCGTCCCCCGGAACTACGCTTCCACAAGTCTGGGTCATTGGGTGGAACGGCGTCGGGAGGTAAGTCGGGGTACTCCTCCGCTCTAATATGTCCGTAGGTACCCTATGGTTTTACAAAAGCAATGTGTTCACATATATAGAAAATTCGGCAGCATTTCGACTGTAATTTGAACATATTCATTATATGTGTAGTATCAAAACAATCCTATCGTCCGCCCAACAATGGCAACCCAAACTAAATGAATCAAATTACACAACTCTATACAAGTATGCAATCCAATGCAAAAGCATAAGTTCAATTAACAAAAAAAAGCTTTATAATTGGGTAACATATGTACTCAAATTAAGAATACAAAGCAGACTAAAACAAGTTAAGACCATATACTCGAAAGTTGAGGCTTACAAGTGAGGATTGACAGCAACAGACTTGGCTCTACATTTAAGTGATTATGAATGTGAGCTTCAAAAGGTATTTAGAATATCACTAACCTCCAAAAGCAGGTAGGACTATTTTCCAAACATTAACCACGCAATCTAAAGACGTAGATGCAAATATTGCTTCAGTTTGAGACACCACAATTGCAGTAATGCAGGTAATGCCTTTCTTGTGTGATTGTAGCAGTTGTGATACATATCTCCACTGCAACCAACAATCAGGAATAGCTAAGAGAAAGTGATTGACAAGCAAAACCAAGAAAATATCCCATCAACCAAACCTCATTAATGATGAGTAATTTGTAATGCTTATGCTTAGCGTACAAATTTATAAAAGGAGATTCACAAAACTTAATTATCACGAGGAATAAAGTCGTATATCTACAATAAAACAGATAATTACCTTAATTAACGAACTAAACTCATTGCACTTAACAATAAAACCCGAGATAATGTTCCAAACAATCTAAAGTCAGAATACGTGTCTTTAGGCAATGCATTCATTTTTAAAATCTGATAACAAAACACATAAACATTCTAATTTGAACTCGTTACATCTATCAGACGAACCAAAAGGGTATGAAGATGATAGATTTTTGAAGATGATACATACCTTGCTATGATCATCTTCAAAACTTCAAAACTTCAAAACAATGAGTTATCAGCTTTTTTATATCTCACATTTCTGACTTTTTCTCCTATTTAGAAGCTAATCCAGATGTTGACATCTAAATGAAAGTTGTTCAGAGATCTCTTAAGGATCTGGTCGTTTTGGAATAACCTTATTTGGACAATCCATCAATTTTATACGAATTTTACAAAAACAGCATGCTGATCCCGAGTACAATGTGACTAGTCCCAAAAACTCACTGTTTTGGGCCTTTTAAAGTCAGAATTTGATCATGATGTAAACTACAAAAGTTTTCTAGACACTCTAACCTTTCCAACCATATATTGTACACCTCAATTGGACCAGCCATTTATTTTATATGAATTTTTGAAGTCACGGAACAGAAGCTGTTGACACATGCAGTTTCTAGGAAGCATTTCATCAAACACCTGGACGACATAACTACATATTAGAGCTGAAGACCAAATCCATGGTTCCAAATACCAATCCATGAACATTTTGAATGAAATTAACTTAAATTAGCAATACTTAAACACATGCAAAACATAATTTCAAGATTAAAAACCCAAATCAAAACCTATGCTCAATTTTTGTAAGATTTTAGTTAAACTACATGAATCCATCCCCTTTTTACAACCTAAATTACTAGAACAAAGAAAAATACACATACTTAATATGTGTTCTACCCTAAAAACGAAAATTGAAGGTACCAAAAGAGTACCTTAGTGCTTTTGACTCCAAATCTTCAATATTATGCTTAAATTTCTTCAAACCTTCAAGCAATTTCACAATATCTTCATTTCTCCCTCTAGCTCTCTCATCCTCTCTCACTACACGGTTTGGATGAGATAAAAGAGATAACCTACTTGATCTCTTATTATCAGATACCAACAAGTTTGAGGCATTTAATTAATTTGGACCCTCAAACTTCAAAAGAAATTCAAAATCTATCATAGACATACATTTTCTTACATTTCAAGTTTTGAAGATGATACATACCTTGCTAAATCTATCTAGGAGAGGTTTTGAAGATGATACATACCTTGCTAAATGGACCAACAACTGTATTCACAGGTTTTAACATGATGCATATGCAGACCTGCCATCAAAAGGGCTGCAAGTCATCACACATCTTCATCACTCTGCCCCAAAAGCATTGAAATGATTTGTAAAACAAATATGGTTAACGATTATTGTACTTGAATTGCATGATTGAGTGAAAGAGCTTACTTGGTGAACATGAAAGGAACAAGATGTCCCAAATGCAAAGCTTCAGATGAAGGGCCTCTGCCTGTGTACAGATAAAATTTCTCCCCACGTTCATAAGCATCCAAAATCTCATTGAAATCCCTGTTGTGTGATAGATACAGATACATAAATCAAGTTTTGCAGCCTAAGAGCATCTCCAACAGCTTCCCCAAAATTTTTCCAAAATGGGGAAGCAAAAGTCAAAATCCCTAAAAAAAATTACATGCATCTCCAACAGATTCCCCATTTTAGAGAATTCAACATTAAATATATTATTAAAATATTCAAAACATTATTATCTCCAACAAATTTTTAAAAAGAAAATAATAAAATATTGTTTTCTCTCTCTTGATAATGATTTTGGGGATTTTTGGGGTAATCTCCAAATTTGGAGAAAATGGCATTCTCTCTCCTACTTTCTCCAAAATGAGGATGGAGATGGGGAAGCTGTTGGAGCTGATTTTAGGGTCAAAATCCCCATATTCCCCATTTTCTCCAAAATGGGGAAGCTGTTGGAGATGCTCTAAGCCCCCCTTTGCTAACATTAAAGAAGCATATTTATTTTTACCATATAAGATACATTTGAATTTCCAAAACCCAAAACTTAATAATGGTTCAGCTAAACTAAGTTAAGACTACATACATCAAATATCAAATTAACAAGTGCTTTTCCCATGGTGGTATTCAAAACCCACTTATAAGGCTACATTCAATCATCACTTCAGCCTATAACCTTCCAGTGCTATGAATTATGAAATGGTGTTTTTGAAAATTTAAGTAATTAGATGCCCTGTCAATTAGTAATCTTGAAGGTATTGTGTTAAATGCTCTAGCAGTAATATGTATATGAGAATAGCCTACTGCTTCCAGCCTCAACTAAAGATACATATATATATATATATATATATATATATATATATATATATATATATATTGTCGGATGTAACTTACATCTGAAGATACACTATGTGTACCATATTTGTCATCCCAATACATCGTACTAATTATGTATAGCTGCTGTATGCTGAGCACCTGCATGAACCAAACACGGTTTCAAAATAAGACAGAAAAGGGAAAATGTTTCATGGCTATTCAGAAATTTGGAAGTTGGAGATTTTCTCACAGGACAAAGTTCATTGGTTATTTCTTTCAACATTTTCCTGGGCTTCTGATGTATAACCTTAACATGGAAACAAAGGAGAAAACGTGGTTAGAAGCAAGCAAGAAATACGTGGAGCCATAAAGGAAAAACTCACCAAGAATCCGACTGCCTGTCTTATATGCTTTAACTCATCCCAAGCTGAGCCTGCATACTGTAAATCAAAATGTTTTAATAGAATACCATGAGAAATTCCAGCAACGACGGAGAAAAATACCTTGATCAAGATAGTGTCGCCTCTGAATAGTTGAAGCTTTCCATAGTCTCAGGATGTAGGGCAACAACGGAGTTATCATCATTGACGGCTTCATCGACAACGAGCCTGTTCTCCGCCATCTTCCGCTCCAGAATGGCCGTACTGAAGTCCCGCTTCGTCCCCTTGCTACAATTAGAGGTAAAACTTGAAATCAAAATCAAAGCATATGTAATCTGCTTCGTCACCGGTGTTGAGAGCGAGGCACAGCCGCACAGGCTGCTCCGGCCGTTGAGGGCAACTGAGCAAGGCACAGAGCCACACAATAATCTGTCATAACACATATGGAAACCGTATACATCCAGAGTCATTTAAATCTAAAACTAAAAAATTGAGGATGAAGAATTTGAGATTCAAACCTAGAAAACCTACCTGTGTGCTCCTCTTCTCGACTCATCACCGCCGGCAACAGCTACCACCATCCAGCCGGCCACTTCCCCCACCTCAGTCGTCACCGCCGGCACCAGCTACCACCATCACCACTTTCCACTACCGTCGCCTCCTCTCACTCTCGATTTTACCCTAATCGCCACCACACCACAGCTTCTCTCATCTCTCGATTTGCTGCCCTAATCGCACCATCTGCTCTCTCATCTCTCGTGTGACTTGCAACACCACCATTCTTGGTCGTTCTCTGAGTTTGAATTGAAGAGGTGGAATTTTAACCTTGCTTAAAAAAAGAGGGGGAAATAATCAGGAAGGGTGGGAAATGAAAATTAATAGGGGGTGTTTGGGATTGCTTATATTTTTACCTTATGCTTATTTTTAAAAGTGCTTATTTGCTTATGTGGTGAGGAAAATGAGTTTTTAAAAAAGTGTTTGGATTAGCTTACTGTATCTTATTAACAACCATTATAGTCCAACATGACCTTATGACTTAATAAAGTCCAATAACACCAGCATAACTTATTATGTGTTTGTATGTATCTATATATTGCATATATGCATGTGGTATGTATTGGGCTCTGTAGGGTCACTAAGACCTACTATAGTCTATTAAGAACCACTAAAGCCTACTAAGAAATGTTATAGTCCAACAACACATTTTATGACTTAATAAGACCCAAAAACACCAACGTGACTTATTAGTGTTTGTATGCATGTATGTATTGCATATATGCATGTGGTATGTATTGGGTTCTATAAGATCACTAATGCCATTATAGCCTATAAGAACCACTAAAGCCTACCGAGAACCACTATAGTCCAATAGTACATTTTATGACTTAATAAAACCAAAAAAACCAACGTGGCTTATTATGTGTTTGTATGCATGTATGTACTGCATATATGCATGTGGTGTGTATTGGACTCGATAAGACTACTAATACCCATATAGCTCATTAAGAGCCATTATAGCCCAACAATATCTTTTATGACTAATCAAGGCCCAATAGCACTAATGATGACTTATTACGTGTTTGTATGCAGGTAAGTACTACATATATGCATGTGGTGTAAATTGGGTTCGATAAAACCACTAAGATCTACTAAATCCTATTAAGAACCATTATAGGCCTACAATACATTTTATGACTTATCAAGGCCCAATAGCACTAATGTTGACTTATTACGTGTTTGTATCCAGGTCGGTACTCATATATGCATGTGGTGTATATTGCATTCGATAAGACCACTAAGACCTGTTGGTCCCGAAAGGCCTATACAAGTTTGTAGAAGGGGGGGTTGAATACAAACACACTATTTTACTTTTCTAAATTGTTTATTGATAAATCATTAACAATTTACAGCTTGTTGCGGAAACAGGATTAAGGATAAACCTAAATCTAAACAAGTTGGAACACTAAGGTTTCTTGCACTAAGAAAGATATGGAGATTACTAATAAAATCCTATCTTGAGAGAGATTTGAACTTGTCCAGAGTTAGCAAGTTACTTCAAAAGAAGTGAGTTCATCTCTTTATATACTGCATGCATTTAATGCAAGTCAGTATACACTTTACACGTGTCATCAGCTGGTTGGTTGCATGTCATTGACCTTGGTTGACAACCTTAGTAGCCGTAAAGATGAACAGTGTAGTATCAGAGTGTTTGTACGATCTCAGATTTTCGGAGGTTCTTTTCTGACATTTTGTACGGTGGCGTGCAAGGGAGGTTAAGACAAAAGTACTTTGTACAGAGGACTTCATGATCAGCTTTCGTTGATTCAGCGATTATCATTTACTATTCAGCGAATGATAAAGTTCAGCGATAGCTGAAGTCTTGTACTTGATACTTCACGTTGAGTGGACAAATCTGAGTCTTCGCTGATCCGCATCAGTTCATTAGTAGACTTGTCGCTGGTTCTTGAGCTTGATCTTCGACTTCAGCGTAGAACCTTTGTTGACGTGAAACTTGTCTTCAGGGATCATAAGTAAACAACTAACTTATCAGCGATCACCATAAGGACTGGACAGACTCAGAGCATTATGGTGAACAGTGTTCGCTGAATGTTTAATTTAAAGAGCGAGAGTTCCTATCAGCGGTACTGTAAGATCTTAGTACTTATCAGCGATAGTGAAACTCTGATACATATTGTTTACATACAATTTTCACTAAGTATTTAAGAGAGGGTCATTATCAAATCACTGAGGGTTTGGATCAACAATCTCCCCCTATTTGATTATGACATAGCAACAAAGAGAATTGCTATTAAATGAAAACATAAGGATAAAAAGAACTCATAAAATATTTGTCCCTTTTACTGTTTTCTGGGATCTTTTCAGTACTGATGGAGTAAAGTACATTCGCTGAAATCTTTCTTTAAATCTTTGAATCAGATTACAATGAAGAACAGAAAGATTACAAGTACAAGAGAAATAAATTACAAGTACAGAAGGATAACTGATACAATAGAGAAAAAGGAGATTATATCAGTTTTCAAAAGGTTCTTCCTTAATGAGAAGTTCATCAAGGGTCGTCTTTTCAGTGGGAATCATCCAGTCAGGAACCGTTATACCTCGTTTCCTTTTATTCAGCGCTTCTTGAAAAATCAAGGGTTTTAGGTGTCGTGCCTGAATGTCCTTTCTGAAGTCACACCAGTAGATAAGATCTCTGAGTTGTTCGATTGGAGTGATTGGAAGCCCAGCGATCCGTTGAAAGCATTTACGTCCGTCATAGTCAAGAAAGAATATTCCATAAGGATTACTGATGACTTTACCAGGGACGAAAAGTTCACATGGTGGCAAAGAGATGTCAAGGGCAGATAGATCAGGATCAGGACCAAGCACTTCAGCGCGAGAGAAACCAATTCCAGTTTCATTTCGTATGACAGGTCCTGAGTTTGAATCTTGACGTTTCTTCCTTGGAGAGCCCCTTTTTCTTTTCGGCTTTAGATCAGGAACAGGAGGAATATCCACACAAGAAGATATCAAGTCGATCTGTCTGTTTATCAGCTTTTCGAAATGATTATTGTACTTAGATTGTGATGGTTGGATAGCTAACCTCATCTCCAGCCATTCAGAGAGACCATACCTTTTTACAGTGTCAGCGCGAAAGGTTTCAGATGTGCCTTCTTCTCTGAACAGTTTGATGTCAACAATAGGTACTCCGATAGAGGTTCTTCCAGAGATGAATACCTTGTTGATCTTCGCTGGACGATATCTGAAGTGAATTTTCTCTTTACACCAGATCAAGGTGGTCTGAGAAACTTCAGTTTTCTTTTCCACGATCTTCTGGGCTTCTTCCCACAGCTTTCGTTGGATTTGAATGGGAACACGCTTCAGCTTGGGGTCTTTGAAAGATTCTTGAGTGACCTTGATGGCGTATTCTCTGTCTTTCTCTTCAGCTTCCTTCTTTTCATTAATGAGGCGTTCAGCTCTAAGGTGGTCCTGGTATTCAGCTTTTGAAATTCTGAACTTGGGAGGAACTGAAGGCAGTTGATCAGGCCTTAGAATGATTCGCTGATCCTCGAATCGCTTTATTATTTCTTCTCTTCTCTTTTGATCCTCTTCACTCAGCCTTTGAGGAACTGAGGAAGGTCTCTTATTGTGCGAGAGAAGTTGTTCTTCTGGTTCATCAGTCTCAGAGATCAAATCCAAGACTGGGATTATTTCATCAGCAGCAGCTGGCTTTATTTGTGAAGTCGCAACAGTAGAACCTTCAGCGACATCCTCAAACAGGGGAGAGGACTAGCTGAAACGCAGCGATCTTACAGATAAGAACTGGGTAGAAGAACTTGGGTAGAAAAGATAGAAAAAGATTGTGGATGTGTAGAGAGGTTGTTGAGTAGAGAACTGATTGAGTATTGAGATGTTCAGGGAAGGAATATAAGGAAAGTTTTAGTGTACCTGACAAACCGGCTTTTCAAATAGGATCGCTAGATTTTCATCTTCAGCGAGGCCTTTGTCTTTGCTTTTCTCAGCGCCAGAGGCTGAGGGCTTTGTCTTTGTCTTCTCCCCTGATGGTTCTTTTATCGAGATTCCTTTAAGAGCTTTGATCCTTGGGGCAGGTTTGACGATAAAGGAATCATCGTCATCTTCATCATCATCATCATCCTTTCTTGGAGAGAAGGATGGTTTATCTTCAGGGATGTCGATGTCTTCATCTTCTTCTGCTTCGGATTCCTCAGCATCTTCTTCGAGTTGCTCCCCCTCAGATACAGAGGCGAGCTTCTCGGTTCCCTCAGGGTTTTCATCTCCCTGAGGTCCAGTGGTCAGATCTTCATTCCTCTCTCCCCTGATAGATTCATCATGGGAAAGGTCGTCAGCGCTCTTGTTCAGATCTTCAGCGCTTTTCTCAAGATTTTCAGCGCTTTTCTCCCTGGAATGTTCAGCGCTCTTCTCCCCCTCTTTCTCATGATGACTGGGGGAGGAATGGGCAGACTCAGCATTGGTGTTATCTCTGTCTTCTGGGCCAGAGATTTTCACACAACCTTCAAGCTTTGCTATTCTGTCTTCTAGGCCAGAAATAGCAGGCGTGATTTTCCTCAGCTCTGTGCGATCCTCCTCTGTGAAAGATTCCAAAATAGGGACAGGGGCAGGAGCAGGAGATGGACTGTTTGCCTTGTTTACCAGCGTCTCGATCATCGTCTTCATAGAACCAACGTCGGTCTTTACAGAGCCTAAGTCAGTCTTGACCTCTGACATATCACCCTCGAGTTTTGCAACCGATGTCTTCAGTGTTGTTACTTCGCTGGACATGGTCGAAACTGATGTTTTGAGGCTTGTGTAGTCAGTGTAGATGTCATAGAGCACCTTGGCAAAATCGTTGAGCGTCTTATCAAGACTCTTGATGTCTTCAGTGGAAGCTTTCTTCTCCACCACCGTTGTCAGCTTTGTCAAATTCTCTCCAGCGTTTGTTACAGCTGTTGAGTTGTTGGAGAGTGTGGTGGTGAGACTGGACAGCTTTGTTTCCACGGACTTCAGAGAGGCGTTGATGTCTCCCAAATTAGGACCTGTAACATATAAGTACTTGTGAACAAAGGAAAGCTCAGAAGTTTCAGGTTTAGTTACAGTGTTTAAGGTGGGATTTGTACCTGCAGGAGGATTGATGAACTCGTCAAAGTTGCAGGTTCCTGAATAGTGTTCCATATCCTCTTCGAAAGTACGGTGAGGTATGGTGATCTCTGCAGGTCCTTTCTTCATCATTTGTTGAGAAGCATCAGCGGTGGCTTCTGGAATGATGGCATCTCCAGTGTTCGCTGGAGGAGTGTCCAAGTGAGTGGAGGGAGAAGCGAAGGTTAAGATTGGGGTTCGGGTTCTGAGTTCAGCGTTGGAATCGCTGACAATCACTTCATCAGTCTTTTGAGAGACTGAGGGAGGTTGGGTAGTTTCCAAGTTTCTAACCTCAGCGTTTGGAGACGCTGAAGTCTGGATTGGAGGGATGGCTTGCACGGGTGTGGAAGAGCGTGCCACAGAACTTTCCTTCAGCTCTTCAGAATAAGCTGAGGAGTCTTCAGCATGGAATTGCTGGGGTTGCTCCTTGGTTTTCTTGATCCTTTTGGAATCAAGTTGGGTGTGTGAGGGTTTCCTTTTCTTATAAGGAGAGGATTTTGTGGCCGGGGTATCAGCGATTGGTATTGTCGCTGAAGGAGCCACAGAAAGCGGAGAATTTAGAAGAGTGAGAAGAGTAGAGAGACGTACCTCATTGGCGACAGGCTTGAAGTCGAGAACCTTAGGGCCAATCTGAGAAAGTTTCAGATCACCCTCTTCAGGATAGCTGTCCTTCAGGCCATATTGAAAGATGGCGCTGATGAATCGTGGGTAAGGAACCCATGCTGGTCTGTCAGCGGCAGAATCGACACGTTGAATCAGGTCTTCATAAATATTGGAGGCCCAGTCAATATTTCGACCTTTCAGCAATGCGTAGACTGCTGAGGTTGGGCGGCTTGATCAGAAGATCCGGATTTTGCTGTCATGCAGTTGATCAGGTGAGCGAAGATGAAATTCATCTCGCTGGGCATCTTGGATTTCTTTATCAGCGTCAGTTTCTTCTCAGGCTTCTTGTCCCTTCCAATATCCCAGATATAACCCATTGCGTCAAGGAAAGCAATGATTGCTTCTCTGTCAGCATGCTTTTTATGGTCAGGGAATGGAATGAAGGGTTTTTCTTTGGTGGCATTTGGGAAGTTTAGGGCTTTGTGGATAATGGCGGGTGTAATCTTGATGGTGTCTATGGTTTTGGATGGATCTTTGGCAGAGGGTAGCTCAGTGTGTCTGGCAGAGTACCAGAACTGGGATAAGAGCCGCTGACTGGCAGGAGGTGTTATGGTCAGGGCTGTGTAGATGGGGCTGTTCTTCAGAAAACTTACAGCATCGTCCAGATGTGATACTTGCTTCCGAGGAGGAAACTCGAGAAGAGCTGAGAGGTTGTTGGCCTTAGTCCAATCGAGTTGATCCAGCTCGAACTTAACCTGGGGGGCTTTGAAGATGTCCATTTCCTCAGAGTCAGTGGAGATGGACTCAGCGGTAACATTCAGCTTTGAAGATGCCATATCACTGTATTATCAGTTCAACCAAAGATGTTAACAAATAAGAATTATCTTAATGTGGAAAGAAATTTCCGTTAAGATTTTTCGAATGTTGTCCATTTCATTCAGACAAAAAATGTCTTAATGAAGATTAGGGTTTTTCTTGATTTTTAAAAGAAAAGTAAAACCCATAAAGTCTTGTATTCCAGTTTCTAAAAGAAAAATGGATACGAATGAAGAACAAGTTTAAGATTTAGATTTAAAACTTGAAGAACAACCATGAAATGGTTGTGTTCATAAAACCATGAAAGAAATGATTTTATTTCATAAAGTTCTTTTGTTTGATCTTGTTAAAACAAAGAGAAGATCGAAAACAAGTTATACGCATTTGATAAAAGATAAGAACATATTAACCTTGAAGTTTTGATGAAGAAGATGATGAAAAGTTCTTGAGGTTTTTGAGAGCACAAATGCAACAGAGGATTCTTTTCTTGCGGAGAAAGATTGTTCGCGTAAAAGACAAATATAAACCAAGAGTTGTTTATATAGGGATTTTTAGAGAGAGAAAACCTTGAGCGGGAAAAGGTTTTCATCATGACACGGACACGTGTTTGCATTTGATTGGAAGTTTGAACAAAACGTGCAAACGTGTGTCAGAAAGAAATCGTGCCGAGTGTAATTTGTTGCAATGACGTCACAACTGTCCTTTCACATTCTTTTAGGATGTCTCTGAGGTTTTGAAAACTCAGGGACTCTTTTGAAAAACATGAAGCACTGAATAGAAAATGTCAGTGAAGAGTTAAGGAAATTTTCAAAATATCGCTGTTAAGGAAGAGATATTCAGCGATGCAATTTATTTTGAAATCTTGCATTTTCATGCGATTGTCAGAGAGAGAAAACATACCTGGATATCAGTTTAACCAAGTTTATTCAGAGAGAAGATGATGAAATGGATTATATAAGTTGATTTTATCCCGAAGGCTATACACGATTGTATAAACGTATCGTTGATTAAATGTGAACCGCTGAAGATTTTATCCTTCAAAGTTCAGCATTCCAAGCTCGCTGATGAGAAAGTTGAATCTTGTCTCATCAAGAGGTTTGGTGAACAGATCAGCTAACTGATAATCAGTTGGGATAAAATGAAGTTCTATATCACCATTCATCACATGATCTCTGATAAAATGATATCTGATTTCTATGTGTTTTGTCTTTGAGTGTAGCACTGGATTGTTTGCTATAGCGATGGCACTTGTGCTGTCGCAATAGATTGGAATTTTGGAGAGCTGAAGATCATAGTCTAGTAGCTGATTTCTCATCCACAAGACTTGAGAACAGCAGCTTCCAGCGGCTACATACTCAGCTTCAGGTGTGGAAGTGGACACTGAGTTTTGCTTCTTACTTGTCCAACTTACCAGCTTTCCACCCAGGAGCTGACATCCTCCTGTGGTGCTTTTCCTATCCATTTTGCAACCTGCAAAATCACTGTCTGAATAGGCGGTTAGATCGAATCCTGAGTCTTTGGGATACCAAAGACCTAGATTCGTTGTACCCTTGAGATATCGAAAGATTCGCTTTACAGCTTTCATATGGGATATCTTAGGTTCAGCTTGATATCGTGCGCACAGACATGTTGCAAACATAATATCGGGTCGGCTAGCTGTAAGATACTATAGTGAGCCGATCATCCCACGGTACAGCGTGACATTGACAGGAACACCCTTTGTGTCCTTATCAAGTATCAGCGGTGGTGCCATAGGGGTTTTCATAGCTGAACTTTCAGTTAAGTCGAATTTCTTCAGCATATCTTTAACATATTTTCCCTGATTTATAAAAGTTCCTTTTTCAGTATGCTTAATCTGAAGACCAAGGAAATATGTTAGTTCACCCATCATGCTCATTTTATACTCATCTTTCATTCTATCAGTGAAACGAGTACAAAGCTCAAGGTTAGTAGAACCAAATATAATGTCATCAACATATATTTGAACTAAAATGATATGACCTTTCACTTTTCTAAAAAACAAAGTTTTGTCAATTTTACCTCGCTCAAATTTTTCAATATGGAGATAAGTAGAGAGAGTATCATACCATGCACGTGGAGCTTGCTTTAAGCCATAAAGTGCCTTGTCCAGTTTATACACATAACCTGGACGCTTAGGATCTGAGAATCCTGGAGGTTGTTCCACATACACTTCTTCATTCAGCTTTCCATTTAGAAACGCTGACTTAACATCCATCTGATGTACGGTGAAGTTTTTGTGTACAGCATATGCTAAGAAAAGACGAATAGATTCAAGTCTTGCTACTGGAGCAAAAGTTTCGTCATAATCTATGCCTTCCTCTTGTCTGTATCCCTGAGCAACAAGACGAGCTTTGTTGCGAGTTACAGTACCATGTTCGTCCAACTTGTTTCGATAGACCCATTTAGTGCCTATCACCGTTTTGTCAGTTGGTCTACGAACAAGTTTCCAAACTTTGTTTCTTTCGAATTCAGTCAGCTCTTCTTGCATAGCGCTGACCCAGTTGGGATCTCTGAGGGCATCATCTATTTTCTTTGGTTCAGTTAAAGAAATAAAGTTAACAAATAAACAAATATTACCTGCATTTCTACGAGTCTGAATACCAGCGTTGGGATCACCAAGAATTTGATCGATAGGGTGATTTACAGTCCATCGCTGAGCCGAAGCATACGTCGCTGACTCAGTCTGAACTGGAGAAACTGAAGATGAGGCTTCAGCTACTTCTGGATTATCAGCTAAGAGAGGAATGTTCGCATTTGTCACTTCATTCACTGATTGATGAGAAATAGATGGAATTTCTGAGATATTTGGATCAACTGCAGGTATAGCGTTTATAGGAACAGCTGAGACCCAAGATGTTTCAGCTTCACTATTTTGCATATTTGGAATGATAGAAGGACCATCATTTTCTACGGTGTGAGCATGAGGAGTGGGAATATCTTCTGAATCACCAAGATGAGAAAACATCCATTGATTCAGTTCTTCTGTATCAGCGTTTGGTTTAGAGTTCGCTGAACGGGATTCGTCAAACGTGACGTGAATAGTTTCTTCTACAGTTTGTCTTCTACGGTTGAAGACTCTGAAGGCTTTGGAAACTGAGGAGTATCCAAGAAAGATTCCATCATCAGCCTTAGGATCAAACTTTCCAAGGGCATCTCTGTTGTTCAGTATGAAACACTGACATCCAAAGATGTGAAGAAAGCTGATTGAAGGCTTTCTCCCATAAAAAAGTTCATAGGCTGTCTTTTTGAATCTTTTAACTATCAGTGACCTGTTTTACGTAAAGCAAGCAGTGTTGACAGCTTCTGCCCAAAACTGAGTAGGCAGGTGAGAATCGCTGAGCATTGAACGTGCAGCTTCAATAATTGTTCTATTTCTTCTTTCAGCGACTCCATTTTGTTGTGGTGTTCTCACTGACGAAAAGTTGTGAGAAATACCCTTGCTCTCAAGGAAGGAATCAAGAGAACTGTTTTTGAATTCAGTTCCATGATCACTCCTTATTGAGCGAACAGTCATATTGTTCAGAGTTTCCATCTTCCGAACAAAGGTGATGAGTTCTTCAGGGGTGTCACTCTTAGAACGGAGAAACATTACCCATGTGTAACGAGAGAATTCATCAACTATGACCAGCGTATATTTCTTTCCAGCGATGGATTGTTTGTTAACGGGGCCAAACAAATCCATATGGAGTAGTTGTAGAGGAAATGACACTGAGGAAACTTGCTTTGACTTAAAGCTTGCCTTGGTCTGCTTCCCTTTTTCACACGCTGAACATAAAGACTCTTTGGCGTATGAATGTTGAGGTAGACCAGTGACTAACTCTTTGGATGAAAGAGTATTCAGCGTCTTGAAGTTGAGATGTGAGAGCCTTTTGTGCCATAGCCAGTTGACATCAGAGGATGCCTTTGAGAAGAAACAGGAGTTCTCAGTGGTTGTTGAGTCCATGTTTATTACATAAACATTTTCCAAACGATAACCGCTGAGAGCTATCTTCTCCTTTTTGTCAGAGACAAAGCAGGATTCCTTAGTGAAAATCACTTTGTTATCCATGTCGCAAAGCTGACTGATGCTTAGAAGATTATGCTTCAGCCCTTCAACATATGCGACTCTTCTGAAGGATGTTGTACCATTTGAAAGTACACCATACCCTCGGGTGTGTCCTTTTCCATTTCCACCGAAAGTCACAGAGGGACCCTTCTCTTCCTTGTACTCAGCGAGCAAGTTTTTCTTTCCAGTCATGTGTCTAGAGCATCCGCTATCGAGATACCAGATACCCTTCTTAACCTGCAATACAAAGGAAGATTAGTTTTGCTTGGGTACCCATTTCACCATGTAAACGCGTTTGTCAGTGGAAGAAGTTGGAATGGGTTCAGCAGTCTTCGCAGCATTTGAAGATTCAGCTTTGTCTTTCTTCACTTTGGTCAATTTCTTGACCTCAGCGGTAGGAGTCACCTTGACCTGAATTGCAACTGGTTTGGTCTTCTTGGGTGCTATCTTCACCTTAGCTATCTTATCAGCTTTGGTGGCTGTGGGGCACTTACTTGCAATATGATCGGTAAGTCCACAGTGATAACATTTCCTATAACTAAAATTAGTTCTAGGACCACTTGAGTGCTGAGCTTTTAATTTGGAATTAGAAGTACCAGCACCAAGTACACTATTGGTTTTTGAAATAGGACGAACATTCAGTTCTTCATATTTCTTACCAAGGACATCTACTCTGAGTCTAGGAGTAGGTCGCTGAACTGATCCAGAGGTCTGATTTCTAGAACCAGATGAATGAATCACTAAGGCTTTGGAAGCATTCAGCTTAGGTACTAAGGTACCCTTCTGAGGATTTTGATAAATAACAATTCCTTTACCTTAGTCTTTAGAGACAGAGGTAGGTTTTGAATAAACCATTTTCTCCTTACCTTTTGAGGAGGTAGGAGTTTCCTCAGGGATTGGTGTAACCGACGAGGAGTACTGAGATGATGAAGTGTCAGCGACTGAGGATACGAACGTTCCAAATTTAAGCATTGAACGTTCAGTGGTTGGTTTTGGAGTATCATACTTATAACCCAGACCACGTTTATCGCTCAGAGGAATCTGAGCCTTAATTATCTCAATGATCTTTGTTGAAGAATTACACCATCCTTCAACAGTAGCTTGTTCAGCTTTTAATGCAGCGATAGCTTCAGCTCGTTCGATTTTGACTAGCTGATTTAAATAGACTTGATCTTTAAAATCATCTTCAATTTTAGAAAGCTTTTCTATTTGAAGGTGGCAATTTTTAAGCTTTTCAGCGAGATCAAGATTTTGGTTTTCAACCACAGCTTTGCCGTTCATGGCTTCGTATAAACTTCTAGTCAGTAGATCGATTTTACGGAGACTATCAGCTTCATCAATATTTGCAATATTGGTAAAGAAAGAAGGTGATACCTGAATGGCAGATGTTGAAGTGGAGGGAATGTCTGAACTTTCTTCCTCTTCTTCAATGTTTGCCATGAGACATTGATTTGCTTCATAATCTTCAGAATCGGATGATGAGGCTTCTTCATCAGAAGCAGCCCAATCATAGTCAGCCATCAGGCCTTTTCCTTTCTTCTTAAAGCTTTTCAGCTTTGCATACTTCTCCTTCAGCTTTGAGTATTTGTCATCTTTATTCCTTGGAACAAAGGATTTCTTTGTAAAAGCTGAAGGTCTCATGATTTTCTTTGACCTGCACTCGTTAACGAAATGACCTGTCTTTTCGCAGTTGAAACAAGTAGCAGTAGCCTTATCAACAAAAGTTGATGACTTAGGCTTGTCAGCTATGGAAAGAGTTTTGTTCTTTCTAAACATTTTCTTCTTGGCGAATCTCCTGAACTTTTTAGTTAGGAGAGCCAAGGATTCATCATCATCTGAAGAATCAGAATCTGATGACCTTTCAGAGTTACTTTCTAACTCAGTGATAGTGACCAAGGGTCGCTGAGTAGAAGGTTCCTCTGAGATTAAAGCAACAGGGGTGCTTTTGGAATCTTTTACAAGATTCTTCTTAAGATGGCTAGATTGCTCATGATTCAGCAATGTGCCATATAAGGTAGCAAGAGAACCATTGTCTATATAATTTGTGTTTGTGTGGGAGGCCATTTTCAGATAATAGCAAGGAAGATAAATATCTTAGATTAGATCTTGTTTATGAGATTAAACAAATCTGCTCTGATACCACTTGTTGGTCCCGAAAGGCCTATACAAGTTTGTAGAAGGGGGGGGGGGGGGGGTTGAATACAAACACACTATTTTACTTTTCTAAATTGTTTATTGATAAATCATTAACAATTTACAGCTTGTTGCGGAAACAAGATTAAGGATAAACCTAAATCTAAACAAGTTGGAACACTAAGGTTTCTTGCACTAAGAAAGATATGGAGATTACTAATAAAATCCTATCTTGAGAGAGATTTGAACTTGTCCAGAGTTAGCAAGTTACTTCAAAAGAAGTGAGTTCATCTCTTTATATACTGCATGCATTTAATGCAAGTCAGTATACACTTTACACGTGTCATCAGCTGGTTGGTTGCATGTCATTGACCTTGGTTGACAACCTTAGTAGCCGTAAAGATGAACAGTGTAGTATCAGAGTGTTTGTACGATCTCAGATTTTCGGAGGTTCTTTTCTGACATTTCGTACGGTGGCGTGCAAGGGAGGTTAAGACAAAAGTACTTTGTACGGAGGACTTCATGATCAGCTTTCGTTGATTCAGCGATTATCATTTACTATTCAGCGAATGATAAAGTTCAGCGATAGCTGAAGTCTTGTACTTGATACTTCACGTTGAGTGGACAAATCTGAGTCTTCGCTGATCCGCATCAGTTCATTAGTAGACTTGTCGCTGGTTCTTGAGCTTGATCTTCGACTTCAGCGTAGAACCTTTGTTGACGTGAAACTTGTCTTCAGGGATCATAAGTAAACAACTAACTTATCAGCGATCACCATAAGGACTGAACAGACTCAGAGCATTATGGTGAACAGTGTTCGCTGAATGTTTAATTTAAAGAGTGAGAGTTCCTATCAGCGGTACTGTAAGATCTTAGTACTTATCAGCGATAGTGAAACTCTGATACATATTGTTTACATACAATTTTCACTAAGTATTTAAGAGAGGGTCATTATCAAATCACTGAGGGTTTGGATCAACAAGACCCACTATAGCCTATTAAGAATCACCAAAAGCTTATTAAGAACCATTGTAGGCCAATAAGACACTCATTGTCTTATTAAGGCCCAAAAATATCAATGGTAGCTGATTACGTGTGTTTGTATGCATGTGGTATGTATTGGGCTCTATAAGATCACTAAGGCCCACCATAGTCTATTAAGAACCACTAAATCCTATTAAGAACCATTATAGGCCAACAATACCTTTTATGACTTATCAAGGCCCAATAGCACTAATGGTTACTTATTACGTGTTTGTATCCAGGTCAGTGCTCATATATGCTTGTGGTGTATATTGCATTCGATAAGACCACTAAGACCCACTATAGCCTATTAAGAATCACCAAAAGCTTATTAAGAAACATTATAGCTCAATAAGACACCCCATGCCATATTAAGGCCCACAAAATAACAAGGGTGGCTTATTATGTGTGTGTGTGTGTGTGTGTGTGTTTGTTTGTTTGTTTGTATGCATGCATGTATTACATTTATGCACGTTAGAGATGGCCAAAAAATCGGGCCAGACCGGGCCTTCGAAAGGACAGGGCCGAAACACTATTCCAAGGCTCGGGCTTTGATCGGGCCCGGGCCGGACCGGGCTTGAGCACAAATATCCGAGCCCTCTTAGGCTTTTTATAAGCCCGGGCTTTCGGGCCGGGCCCTAAACCGGGCCTTCACAAAAAATATTTTTTTAATTTTTAAATGTTATTCTTCGAGGTTATCAACTATGTTATGTATAGTGTGATAAGTGCTTAAATTTGTGAAACAAAACGTCTACAAAATGAAGAAAAACAGTCATATGACCGTTACCTAACGGTTGGAATTTGAATAAAGGCAGTGAAGAAAGACTAAATAAATAAAAGAAGGTAAAATTAACAAATCTGGGGCTTTGGCGTGGTGGCAAACGCATTCCTTCTATGTAGAGAGGGTCAGGTGTTCGATTCTTTAGGAGAGCAAGTATTTTGAATTTTGAATTTTGAATTAATGGCACTGGAAAAAGGCTAAATAAATAAAAGGAAGCGAAATTAACAAATCTGAGGCTTTGGCATGGTGGGAAACGCATTTCCTCTATGGAGAGAGTGACAAGTGTTCGAACCCTGTAATGTGCATAATCTTGTTTGTTTTTAACAAAACTATCACTGTAACATGACATACAATGACATTTATTTTTTAAAATTGTTACCATAGAATGACAGACGATAACACAATCAAAACCGTCACCATAACATGACATATGGTGACGAAAGTTATTCAAAACCATCAGTGTAGCTTGAGATATGCTGACGTAAATATTTTAAAACCGTTACCATAGCATGACATATGGTGACGTAAATTTCCCAAAAACCGTTGCCAAAACCTAACTTTTGGTGACGAGAATTTTGCAAAGCATTAGCATAGAACTTGGTTAGTTTTGGAAACGGTTTTCAGATAAACGTTACCATAGAATTGTTACCATAGAATGACAGACGATAACACAATCAAAACCGTCACCATAACATGACATATGGTGACGTAAGTTATTCAAAACCATCAGTGTAGCTTGAGATATGCTGACATAAATATTTTAAAACCGTTACCATAGCATGACATATGGTGACGTAAATTTTCCAAAAACCGTTGCCAAAACCTAACTTTTGGTGACGAGAATTTTGCAAAGCATTAGCATAGAACTTGGTTACTTTTGGAAACGGTTTTCATATAAACGTTGCTATACATATTTTTGTTTTGGTAACGGTTTTTTAAAACCATTACAACATAAAGCAACGGTTTAGAAAAAACGCGTTACTAAAAGGTCCTCTATGGCAACGATTTTTAAAAACCGTCACAACATAAAGTAACGATTTTTCAAAATCGTTCTAAAACGTTACCATAAAGGACCCTTTAGTAACGTTTTTGACTAAAACGTTGCTTTATGTTTCTAGGTTTTTGGTGATGGTAACGTTTTTTTTATGAAACCGTTACTAAATCAATTGTCTAAATTTTTTGTGACTTTTAGTAACGGTTTTTATCAAATCGTTACAAACATGTTTTCTCAAAACCGTTACAAAAAGCCATTTTTGTACTAGTGAAAGAAGAGATTTTTCAGAATTTGTGAAGCCAACAAGTTCAGTAACGGAACGTTCAAGTACATTCAGATCCACCTTGAGAGTAGACTGCGTCTGGATGCAAGCGGGGAGGTGAAGCTGAAAGACAAGGAAAAAGAGCTGATCAAGCAAGCCCTGGATGCCATTACATACCGGAAGGAGTACCGAAATGCACTAAGGAGGTTCGAGATCATCTTCGGGATTCGAAAGAAGTACGTGACCCCGGTGGACGCTTAAACTCTTTGCCTCTACATTGGTACAAAGGGGGAGAATGTTAGTGCCTAATATTACAAGTTGTACCATGTAGAGGGACCATTATTGTAATTGCTAAGTTACAAATTATATAATGTATGCTTAGCCTAGATTTCTAATTAGGTCATTCATTCCATTTATCTCAAGTACACACACTCTCCACATTCTCTCTACATTTCTATATTATACTTGAAGGATTGATCATCATTGATATATATGGATGGCCATCTTATTGATTATACTGTTTGATTACTTGTTCTGGGATCACATGTTCTATATTCATTATGAATATTAATGTAAGTTCAAATGTGTACCACACATCGACATCGTGAGTCCGTAACTCGACATCACATTTTTAAGCACTTTTTCAACGTCGTAAGGCATTATTCATCACCGTAACCCAACACCCATCGAGTTTCGGTTCTGAACCGGGGAACAAAAGAGGGTGCGTCACGTGTCCACACTTTCACGGGTCATTCATGTATTATTCATCATGAATGTATCATTCAGGATGAATAGTATATCATTCAAGGTGAATAATACACGATTCATGAATTCGTGTTTTATTCATCCCGAATGTTGTATTATTCATTCTGAATACTGTATTATTCATCATGAATAGTGAATGAACGTTCAGCTTTGTTATTCATACTGAATGTGGACACCCGGGGATGTGCATACATATTCATAATGAATAAAACCAAATTTCAGCTATGAATCGGGAAACAAAAAGAGTGCGCCATGTGCCCACACGTTCACGGTCATTCATTTATCGTTCATCATGAATAATGTGTCATTTAGAATGAATAATACAACATTCATGGTGAATAATACACGATTCATGATGAATAATACATGAATCATGAATTCGTGTATTATTCACCCTGAATGTTGTATTATTCACCGTGAATACTTTATTCTTCATACTGAATACTGTATTATTCATCATGAGTAGTGAATGAGTGTTCACCTTTGTTATTCATACTGAATGTGGACACCCGGGGACGTGCATACATATTCATGATGGATATAACATATATATGACATTTCACGTAAAAACGGTTAAAATAGAAAGAAAAAACTATATCAAGATGGATGTCATATCGAAGAGTACGAAATTCTCGTTTTTTTGATTTAATTTGTTTGATTAAAATATTAGTAATTTTTAAGATAATTTATTTTAAAATTTAAGGGGGTAAAAGTTTTTAATTAAAAAAGAAAATAAAAGGTCAAATAAGGTAGACGCATATTCAAATTTTCAATTTTGTCCCTAATCACTTCTTAATTAATCTTATTTTGTTTTAACCATTGATTAGTTTTCCAAATTGTGATTAATGGTTGTGACTTGTCTTCATGTGCACAATAAAAAATAAGTTCTCATTTGAACTCACCCCTACACACACATACACACACACACACACACACACACATATATATATATATATATAGGGAAGAGTTCAATAGAGAAGTCCAAATATTTTGAGAAATAGAGAAGTGATCTTGGCCATTTATTCGGTCAAGATCGGTAGCTTTGACCGAGAAGCATCGGATAATTACTCGCGTGGTCTGCACAAGATAGAAAGGTAGTTTCGTAAAAAATACACGGGCTGAGTTCATATATGAATCTGTGTGATTCACATATAAACTATACGTTCATATATGAACATTTGTAGTTCAAATATAAACTCTTTTTAACTAATTCATATATGAACCTTTGTGATTCATATATGAATCAGTTAATTTGTTCATATGAGAAGTAGTTAAAAAAATTTCATATATGAATCACAAAGATTCATATATGAACACAAAGGTTCATATATGAATTAGTTAAAAAAAATTCATATATGAATCACAAAGGTTCATATATGAATCAATTAATTGGTTCAACTGATTCATATATGAACCTACAGTTAATTAGTTTCATATATGAAACACAAAGGTTCATATATAAATCACAAGATTCATATATGAATTAGTTATAAAGAGTTCATATGTGAATTACAAAGGTTCATATATGAACGTATAGTTCATATGTGAATCACACATATTCATATATGAACTCAACCCGTGTTTTTTGTAAAAGTTACGAAATTGCCCTTCTATTTTTAGAACAGCCGCAACTTTTGACTAGTCAAAGCCGCAATTTTTGACCAGTCAAAGCCGCAACTTTTGACCAATTATAACCGATCTTGACCGAATAAATGACCAAGATCACTTCTCTATTTCTCAAAATATTTGGACTTCTCTATTGAACCTAAGGCTATATATATATATATATAATTTAGTATTTATGTCATATTTTATTTTTAGACTTTGATAAATTAACTTTAAGTTTAAGGTCCAAATATCATCACATAGACTCGTACGGTCATACTATCCAATTATCCATATAACAAATATCCATATTTACTAGCTCCTACTGTCATATGACCATTTAGGCGGGACTTAAAAATCGAGATAAAAGGAAAAAAGTTGGACACGTCATAACTTACATGTCTAATTTAGTTTGAAGTTTTTTTTTCTTAGGCTATTTTTAATTATGCAATTTGCAATATGTATGTGAAAATCAAATGCTAAAACTCTTTCTATTTTGGGCTATGGTCACTCTATCTTTGATTTTAAATGTATTTTTAAACCTATAATTTTGGATTGTTAACATAAAGTATGATATGGACAAAAAGCATAAATCTCGCCGCACGACGCCGCATTTTGTGGTGCAGTTTGAAATTTATTCGATATGGTTACGGTTTAACCCCAAACCACACCAAACTACACCACAAATACCCTAGTTTCAATAAACTAGATTATTTTATAGTCATCTAAAAGAGAGCTATGAAAAGAAAAAGAAAAAAAAGTCAAAAAATAAGCTTGGTTATAGATATAAAACAATTCACTACAACAAATTTAGTCTATCACGACGACAAAACTCGTTGCTAAAGATCAATATTGATCTTTTACGACGACAAAAGCCGTTACTAAAGAGCAATATTGATTTTAGCAACGACAAAAGTCGTCGCAATATACTACATTTGTTGTAGTGATTCCTAAGATGGGAAATTGACCTAAATAACCATTTTAAAAACACATCTTCAACTTTTAACCATGCAAGTTATTTTTTTATAAAAATAACCGGAATCCCGCAAGCCTGACACCGCAAGGCTTGCGGTGTCAGCTTTTTCTGACACAACTAAAAAAAATATTATTTTTTTAAAAAAATGACGATCCCGCAAGCCACCGCAAGACTTGCGTTTTGTCAAAAATAATTTTTTTTTTCGTTTTGTCAGAAAAAGCTGACACCGCAAGCCTTGCGGTGTCAGACTTGCGGGATCTTGGTTATTTTTGTAAAAAGTTAAGTTGGATAGTTAAAAGTTGAAGATGGGATGGTGAAATGGTTATTTTGGTCAATTTCCCTTCCTAAGATATACACCTAAAAATTCAAGATTGGTAAACTTACCATAAGTGGACATTTTAGAAACTCAACCCTAAGGCCATCCGTACCCCAAGCGGGATGGCCCTTGGGGATGGCTGCGGGGATGCAGGGATGGGCTACGGAGGTTGCGGGGATGGCGGTAAGGGATGGAATCCGGGGATGGGATCCCGATCCATCCCGAAGGGTTTTTAAAAAAATAATTTAATTAAATTTTTTAAAATTCATGCCGTTGAACGGCTCTATTACTAAAAAAAATTATTTTTCTCAATTTAATCCCACTATATATTTAACCCTCAACCTCTTATTTCTCACACCTCTCAACCTCTTATTTTTCACACCTCTCAAATTCTCTCAACCTCTTATTTCTCACACCTCTCAAACTCTCTCAAATTCTCTCAACCTCTTATTTTTCACACCTCTCTCATCATGAATTCAAACAGAACACCTACATCCCGTCGTAACCGACCGAATACACCACAATCGCAAGAAGATCAAGAGCTTGGTTTCCAAGCGTTTACACAACAAGGTTATCATCCGCAATTTTCGCAACAAATTCCGCCACAATGGTCGCAACAAAATCCGCCACAATATCCGCAACAATTTCCCCAACAATTTCACCAACAATTTCACCAACAAATTCCTTACCAATTTACACGTCCCGGGTTGATTGAACAAGGTTTTACTTCGGCCAACTTCAATCTCGACGACGACATTGTTCCGGAAACCCAACCTTCTACCCCGAACACACCACAATCTAACCCGACACAACAATCTAACCCGGAACCATCAAATCCGAGACCAAAGAAAGCCGCCAAACAAACAAACGTGGAGTAAAGCCGAGGAACTCGCGTTAGTGTCGGCGTGGGTTGACGTTTCGGAGGACCCCGTGGTCGGTAACGCACAAAGCGGTGGTAATTATTTTTATTGTTATTATTATTATTATTATTATTATTATTATTCTTATACTTAATTTTACATAAATGTAGGAAATTTTTGGGGCCGAATCGGGCATGTGTTCTTTACTCGCATGGGTCGTGAACCAGGTTATAGATCAACTCATCAACTCAATAGCAAGTTCAACGACCTCAATAAAAGAGTTAATTCGTTTGGCGGCATCTACAACAACTTGCTCAATAATAGATCAAGCGGGATGAGTGAGGCCGATATATCCCGAACGGCACACGAACGGTATCTAGCACGCCATAAAGTTGCTTTCACTCACGAACAAGCTTGGGACGTCCTAAAAAAATGTCCAAAATGGGGAGCCGTTCCAACGATGACGACAACTTCATCGCGGGGTTCAAAACGTACCCAACCTTCCGATGATGACGATGACGAGCAAATTCAACGACCCATCGGGAGAAACAAGGCAAAAAAATCAACAACGAGTAATACGTCCGGGGCGAATACGGACGAAAGTGTTACTCAGTTGTTGACGACGTTCAACGACAAAATTGATGATACAATGGAATACAAAATGAAAAAACTCGATCTCGAAATCGAACGCTCAAAACTCGAACGACATAGGTTGGATCAAGAACGCGAAATCGAACGCGCAAACCGATTTGATAAAGACTTCGAGTTTTTCATGGCCCCACATGATCACCTTACGGGAAAAGCTTTGAGGGTTACTTTAGCGAGAAAAGAGCAAATTCAAAAATTTCATGATTGGTAGTGTTTTGTATTTTGTAATTTTTATTTTTAATGAATGGTGTGAATTTTTATTTTTATTATTTATCTTATTTTTATTTATTAAAAAATATATAAATATTTTTATTTTGTTAAATAATTAAATGTATAAATAAAAGAATTAAAATAAATGAGGTGGCAAAAGGGTTTGAGGGAATGGGGTACGGGTGTTTAGGAATTGTTAGGAATGGAGTGATGGATGAGAGAAAAGCTGATGTGAAGTGGAATATTTGAAAGATTCTTTCCATGGGGTACTGATGGCCTAAGAATACTTTCCTTTACTGGCATCATCTGTACGTTTTGGTACATGGAAAATTCAATAACCACCAACAGGACACAAATAACTCCCAGAGGCATATAAACCAACGACACTAATTTAATCATTCTTTCTACATTTTAATTAGAATAAAAATATATATATATATATAAAAATCATGTGAGAAACAAAATGATAAATTATTATCCCAAGCACTCCAATTACATTAACAAATAAACATTATTTTAATCAACTCATGCCGCTATGAGATTCTAAACAAAATCTTCAAAAAAATTATATATGTTTTAGCCTTTCCTTAATTAGTTATATATGTATTTTGACTTCTATTCTATTTTTTAGCTCAATCCTTATGACTTTCTATCTCTTATTTTAATTAGTTTAATTATTTGAGCAATTATAATGTTGTAATAATTTAGCCTAATTATGATTTCAAATATTCATTTGAAGATTGAACTCTTCTATAGGCTAGTCTTGTTTTAACTTCTAATAATCTTCAACTTTCTTGTTTGACAAGCAGCCTCACCTTCGTGGATTTCATTTATCTTAATACTAATTAATTACAATTGTACAGAGCACTATAGCCCTTTTAAAACACGCACAAAAGTTAAAAGTTTAGGGGAAAATCAGCCTCAAAATCGAGCTAGGGTTTCTTGATATATAACTTGAGATAAAACAGTTGATAAACTCATATATGTTAATATTTCAATTTAACCATTTATTGTAGAAAATTAATTATGAAGAACTAATTGCAAATTTTATTTCCAATAATGTTAGAAGAATGATTCGATTTAAATTAATTTTGTATATTATTTTATCTTTTAAGGCATCTTTATTGTTTTAATTTGTAAGACTTTTAATATAATATATGTTGTAAACTTTTATATTTTTTAATTTATATTTATTCCGATTTGTAATTCTGGTATACAAGAGTAACATGACATCCAAAAATATTAAAACGACCCTAATTTTAATAATATATATATATATACTAGCTGAGTACCCGTGCAATGCGGCGGAAAGTAAAATTTTTACATTTACGTATCTAATTTATATAGAAAGTTAAGTGATAGGGGTCGAAGTGGCAGGTTGAAATAGTCGATTCCAACAACTTTGTGTTTGGTATTATCAAATCAAGGATAAAGAATAACGCTTCATTATATGAAATGCACTAATTGATGTATGAAATGCACTAATTGATGTACTCTTGACAATTTGTATAGATTACTTGAAACAAAATAATAATAAAGCTCTAATCATACAAAGAACACGACGGTATCATTGTAAAATATCCACAAAATAAATGTTAAAAATGTTACAGGTCATTCAAGTAATCTTCATGGGATGTTGATTACTAAGCAAAACCGATTCTATGACCAACTCAGCTAGAGGAAGCCTAACACAGATGTACTTAACAGACTATTGACTTAAAAAACCTATCAAACATACTAATGACATAAAAAACCTTTTCAATTTACTTTTGACATAAAATACCTATAAGTAGACTTCCTCAACCTTAATGCTATAGACTTCCATGGTTCCTCCTCTAAAATTTCCACAGCGCTCCATGTCATGACTCCTGCTCCCTCTGTTTGCGCTTTGCTAATTTTGATCTTGTACATCATGCATACATATGCACATCTCCCTCAAAATGCATCTTCCTTTCGAAAAATTATTAGAATAAGAATGTACCGGTTCTCAAATACCCAGGAGGAGTAAATGCAAGATTCGTGCCATAGGTTTTCCCATCTCGACTATTCTTCATTAGACCAAAACACGAAAGTATAGGATTACCTTCCTGCAAGAATTCTAATGCATGAATATCGACATCCAAATTTAAAATATGGGAAATAAATTGAACTTATTTTTTTAACAAATTGAACAAAATTCTGTAAGCATTGAGACCGTGATAAAGAGCGTGGCCTTTACTTGTACAATAATCAAGAGCTTCGGCTAGATGTAAGGCCATCAGTACCCCATGACCCCATCTTTCAAAGATTCCAGTTCCACATCAGCGCCACATCAGCTTTTCTCCTAACCCTCACTCAATCCCTAAACACCCTTACCCCATTCCCTCAAACCCTTTTGCCACCTCATTTATTTTATTTCTTTTATTTATACATTTAATTATTTAACAAAATAAAAATATTTATATATTTTTTAATAAATAAAAATAAGATAAATAATAAAAATAAAAATTCATACCATTCATTAAAAATAAAAATTACAAAATACAAAACACTACCAATTATGAAATTTTTGAATTTGCTCTTTTCTCGCTAAAATAACCCTCAAAGCGTTTCCCGTAAGGTGATCATGCGGGGTCATGAAAAACTCGAAGTCTTTCTCAAATCGTTTTGAGCGTTCGATTTCGAGTTCTTGTTCCAACCTATGTCGTTCGAGTTTTGAGCGTTCGATTTCGAGATCGAGTTTTTTCATTTTGTATTCCATTGTATCATCAATCTTGTCGTTGAACGTCGTCAACAACTGAGTAACACTTTCGTCCGTATTCGCCCCGGACGTATTACTCGTTGATGTTTTTTTTGCCTTGTTTCTCCCGATGGGTCGTTGAATTTGCTCGTCATCGTCATCATCGGAAGGTTGGGTACGTTTTGAACCCCGCGATGAAGTTGTCGTCATCGTTGGAACGGCTCCCCATTTTGGACATTTTTTTAGGACGTCCCAAGCTTGTTCGTGAGTGAAAGCAACTTTATGGCGTGCTAGATACCGTTCGTGTGCCGTTCGGGATATATCGGCCTCACTCATCCCGCTTGATCTATTATTGAACAAGTTGTTGTAGATGCCGCCACACCAATTAATTCTTTTATTGAGGTCGTTGAACTTGCTATTGAGTTGATGGGTTGATCTATAACCTGGTTCACGATCCAAGCGAGTAAAGAACACATGCCCGATTCGGGCCCAAAAACTTCCTACATTTATGTAAAATTAAGTATAAGAATAATAATAATATTAATATTAATAATAATAATAATAATAATAATAACAATAAAAATAATTACCACCGCTTTGTGCGTTACCGATAACGGGGTCCTCCGAAACGTCAACCCACGCCGACACTAACGCGAGTTCCTCGTCTTTACTCCACGTTTGTTTGGCGGCTTTCGTTGGTCTCGGATTTGATGGTTCCGGGTTAGATTGTTGTGTCGGGATAGATTGTGGTGTGTTCGGGGTAGAAGGTTGGGTTTCCGGAACGTAGTCGTCGGCGAGATTGATGAAGGGTGAAGAAGGATTGAAGTTGGTCGGAATACAACCTTGTTCAATCATACCGGAACGTGTAAGTTGGTAAGGAATTTGTTGCGTATGGCCTAATGAGTTGTAAAAATATTGTGGCGGATTTTGTTGCGACCATTGTGGCGAAATTTGTGGCAGAATTTGTTGCGAAAAATGCGGACGATAACCTTGTTGTTGTGTAAACGCTTGGAAACCAAGCTCTTGATCTTCTTGCGATTGTGGTGTATTCGGTCTGTTACGACGGGATGTAGGTGTTCTGTTTGGATTCATGATGAGAGAGGTGTGAAAAATAAGAGGTTGAGAGAATTTGAGAGAGTTTGAGAGGTGTGAAAAATAAGAGGTTGAGAGAATTTGAGAGAGTTTGAGAGGTGTGAAAAATAAGAGGTTGAGAGAATTTTAGAGAGTTTGAGAGGTGTGAGAAATAAGAGGTTGAGGGTTAAATATATAGTGGGATTAAATTGAGAAAAAAATTTATTTATTTTTGTTTAAAAAGAGCCGTTCAACGGCATTATTTTTAAAAATTAAATAATTTTTTTTAATAAACCTTCGGGATGAATCGGGATCCCGAACCCGGAATCCATCCCGCATCCGCAAAAGCCGTAGCCCATTCCCGCTGAGCCCGAAGGCATCCCGAGCCGGGTACGGATGGCCTAAGACCACACGTAACATCATCGCCCATTTCTTTGGCAACGACTCCCTGAATCAACCAAGACTTATATGAAGTCATTCATAATAAACAAAACAAACCCAATATATCCTACACAACAAAAATAAAGGATTATATAGCTTTTGTGACTTAAGGGACGTTTACCAAACGTTTACTCGGGTAAGCACTTACCGGTAACCGGTTAAGATTTTAGTCCACCAAAACGGTATCATATGCGACACCGGTAAGCGTTAACCATGGTAGGACTCTTAGTCCTGCCTTAGCTCTTACCGGGTAAGATCCTTGATAAGAAGTTACCGAGTAAGCATTTGATAAATGGCCCTTTAATTTGACTGTGGGCTATATTTCCCGCATTTCCTACATAGCTACATTAACCTTGGCCCTGTAATTTCTTGTGCAGACATGCAGTATCCAGCAAGCCATATATATATATATATATATATATATATATATATATATATATATAAACTATTAAGTGTTAAGAGAAAAGAAACTTAATTGTCGAACCCACCACTATTTGAGTTTGGAAGTCCATTCACTATTCCACTTCCATTATATATATACACTAAGCCGTTAAATAAATCCATTAAACTAAGCTCACAATCCATGTTTCTTACACAGGAAGAGAAATAACATGAATAAAATGAACAGAAAGAGAAATAACAACAATGAAGCATATAGAAACGCAAAGAAATAACAATAATAACAACTCTTTACAATACCTAACGAAAACGAACATACCTCTTTTTCAAGAAACTTGGTGAAGAAACGTTCGGCCTAAAGTGCAGAAACGTCACCATGGTAATCGCGCCACACCATAACAGCGCAGAGGCCGCCCCTGCCATCAATTATCCGAAACCAAATAGATCAGATCCATGAAAGGGGAAAGAATTGGCAATTCCATGTCTGATTATGTGTGTGTGTGAGAGAGAGAGATTAAACTAATCTGCTTAAAGACATCCTATTTTCTGTTGTTGTAATTTGTGCATAAAACAAAATTTAAACAATAGATTAAGAATTCAAATGTAATGTTAGTTAATAACAATAGAAAAGAGAATTCAAGCTTTTGGTATCAAGAACACTGGTTTGACCACAAAAGTATAACTCAATCGATTCAACAAAAGTAGGATTGAAGTTGAACAATTAAACACGAACCGCAAAACATGAAGAAATTGTTTTTACCATGAATTTATATGTGGAATACCTGTAGAAATTCAAGTACGTTCAATATTGTTAACCGTACCATTACATAAAGGTTTAAAAAAAATTCGGAAAAAACCATGTATTAGAGAAATTACATAATGCATCTACTCTCACAATGCATAATCTTTCTTTAGCCTTGTACCTCAAGCTATGGGGCTAGTACTTCACTGGTTCTTCCACACAGTGGATATGGAAATGGAGTTCTACACTTCAAAAAATGGAGTTCAAGTATCTGCAGAAAATGGTGCTCAAGGATTTAAAGCACATCCATCACAAAAAGAAAAAATACTTGAAATACAATAGCAAAATACAATGTTAAAGATCTTACCTTAAAAACTCATCAGACGTATCTGCAACCTAGAATACAGTTGTTATTTCTCCTAGATGCATTGTTGGTAATGGCATACTTCTCTATTCCCCTTCATTAAATCAACATCAAAATTGAAAAAAACCCCATAAAACTCACAATATCACTTGCTCAAATTGTAAAAAAAAACACATCATATAAACCCAATTTCCCATTTTCAAAAGTAATTATGTAGAAACTAAACTGCAAATTAGAAGTTAGAACGGAACAAACTATACTTCTTCTGATGAATTAACTCAATGAATCCCTCTCGAAGAATCTTCAAATTATAACCACGAATTTTTATTAAAAGTCTTTATAAAATTAATCCAATTATCAATCAAGTAATCTGAAATGATCAAAACCCATAAATTTGTTGATGAGATAGATCATCTTACCTAATCTCTTGGTCCTGTTTTTGCCTAATCCATAAACACATGATGGACTATATGAGACATCTTATAGGCGGATGTTTGTGATGGTTCCCAAAGATCCAATATGACCACTTCAAGGGGGTTGGGTAAGCAAACTCCCTCCTTGTGATGTGCCAAATAAGAAGCTTTTTACTTGAGCAAGTTAAAATATTTATAGTATATGAACAAACGAAACTTAAGAAAATAATGAATCCAAATAAAACTTTAGAAAATGGGAACTTATACCAAGGTGTATACTGCTGGATACTCAAAAATCAGAATCGCCTTAAACATTCTTTGAGTTGATCACATATCCCTTCTCCACAATCCTTAAAATTCAAAATCAACCAAATAAGAAAATGTCATGCACCTCGAATTTATATGAGATATGACAATATGATTAAGAGAGAGAGAGAGAGAGAGAATGACATGCACCTTCAAAAACCCTGACCGTAAATCTTCGTGTGGTACCACATAGATGAAACTGTGGTACTCGATTGAAATGTAAAGGCAAACATAAAACCTATTTCAAAGAAAACAAAAGTAAGCAATGGAGTGAAGATTGAAACCAAAAAATGATTGGAAAAACAGACCTGAATGGGAACGGAAATCACCAGATTGCAACTGAAACAAATAGCAAATAGCAAAGATGAAAATGCGGTACTCGATTGCAACTATAAAACCTGAAACAAATAGCAAAGAGATGAGACTGTGTTACCGATTGCTATACAAGAAATCAAGTGATATACAAAATAATCGATTGCAATAAAAAAACTAACGTGTGGTATCAAATCGGTTGGAAACCAAAACATCGATCGGAAACTTGGAAACCAATTTTTTTATTGAAAACAACATAGATGAAACTGTGAATGGGAACCGGAATCACCGGATAGAGGATCTCATGTGTATACAGGAGCGAAGAATGATGAGCAACACAATCGATTGTTGAATGAAAACCTAAGTTATTCTCATGGATTACCAATCTATAACAAAACCGAAACACAGAAAAAAATCAGTTCATGGATTACCTGAGATGTCGAAGTAAAGGATGAACGATTTAATCTGAACCATTTATATATGGGTAGAGGATGAACGATTTATTCTGAACCATAGTTTGGGATAAGCATTAACTGAGTGAATTTGGGGAGTTTGATGTAACACCCTAAAATCAGGGCTAATTTAAACCTCAATTTAAAACAAGTTATGATAAAATAACCTTCTAACTTTTATAAAGGAAGTGCATTATCCATAAGGAGTATATTTACAATTACTGAATTCTTCAAATAACCTATTAATCTAATCATGTCACTATAATCAGATTAACTATGTTATCTAAGCAATCCATCAAAAACTCCTTCCGTTAAATGACTTCACCGCTATTCCAAAACGCTCGTCCCACAATCCCTTTACTTGCCCGAACTAGTACCTGGTAAGAAAACATTATATTGAAACGATTAGGCCAACGCCTAGTGAGAACATTCGTTTCCGTAATAACATTTGCAAAAACAATGTAAATAAGTTATAACAAACCTGATTACCCTTTTTCTTACCATACGTGTAACTCTATTCCGTTAACACGATTTTACCCAATTCCATGAATATGCCTGACACACATTCCATCATCATATCATGTCTCAGAGCTACCCTACGAATCTGCACTGATTCTAGAGTAATGTTTCTATTCCGGAAATCGCAATATACACATGCCCAGTTCCGTACACATCTATTCCAGAAACTGCAATGTACACTTGCCCATTTCCACATTCCAGAAATTGCAATGTACACTTGCCCATTTCCCATTCCATGAGTATGGCTGACAATAATTCCGTCATCATATCATGCCTAAGAGCCACACTACGAATCTTCACTGATCCTAGAGTAATGCTCTTATTCCAGAAATTACAATGTACACTTGCCTATTTCAACATTCCAAAAATTGCAACGTACACTTGCTCATTTCCACATATCTTTTAGAAACGGGAATTACGTTTATTCCACGATTTCTCACACACATCAGAATAAAGATTAATATCCATTTATTCTACGTGTACATAACCACTTTCTCACACACATCAGAATAAAGATTAATATCCATTTATTCTACGTGTACATAACCATTAGTACTACACACATCATTGGAATAATGATTATTACCACACGCCTATTCCATGTGATCACCAACACTAGTGCCTATGGATCCATTACACTTTACTAACGTATATGCATAACAACATATTACAGCTCATATCATATTCTCAAATCTAAGAATACTAGATAACCTATCGTATCTTCATCCTCAAATGCCCCCCTTCGGCGACTTAGCACGGGGGTTTCCGAATATCTTCATCCTCCAAAAGTGTCCGGACAACAGGGGTTTCCGAATATCTAGACTTTTTCGGATAACACAACTTTTCCGGATAACACAACTTTTCCGGATAACACAACTTTTCCGGATACTGATCTAATCCGGACAACACCCGGGTACTAAAATGATCCGGATACTGTTCGGTAACTATACTCATCCGGAAAACTAAAGTAATTCGAAACTTACCCGGATAACTTCATCGTGTCCGGGAACATTCATCACAGAGGTGTCCGGATACGTGGTTTCGTCCGGACAACTCGACCTGCAGCCCTATAAATTCGATTCCAACCTATGTCTGTTCTATTCAGCTCATTCCAACCATTCCATACAGTCCACAAACAATTTATACAGCTATTACAAGGTTCAATTTAACATGAAAACACTGATTTACGCAAACAACAAATGAACTAACCTCTTAAAGAAGTTATACCTACTTTGCACAATCTGATTCTTCAAATCTGTTGTTTATGATTCCAAACACCTATTCCACATTCAAATTCGTTTTACAAACATAGAACTACACAGATTTTACCAGAAACCTTGATTGATTTACTTACCAAATTGATGAACAAAGCCAAACTTGCTTTCTCTTTTCTCTCTATCTCCTTTCTCTGCCTCTTGACCGACCCACACACAAGATACTGAGATATTTCTCAGCTTTCCACCCCTTATCCACACCCACTTTCAACATTAACCATACATACCCCCAAGTTTCATTAATTCTACAATTCACACCTCTAGGTTTCAATATTTCCAAAAATAACACTAAACTTTAAATCCTTGTATTTTAACCCCGTTGAATTATAAAATTTCCATATAATTCAAGGTTTACACAAAATACAAATACATCCCAATCCTCATTAAAATATTATTGAAAATTCAGGATGTTACATTTGAGATTAGAGATAAGTTTAGAGTTCAGAGAGATTGGGGGAAATGATCCATGTGAGAGAGAGGGGAAAAGGAAGAAAAAGAATTTAATTAATTTTTTAATTAAAAAAAGATTTGAGTTTAAGTTGTTAGAGAGATAGGAAAAGATAACTACAACAATTAATTTTCAGTTTTATTAAAAATAATAATAGAAAAGGCAGAATCAGCATGCTTAAATAAAGAAAGAAAAGGAATATAATTATTTTTTTAATAAAAAAAAGATTTAAGATTTTAAGACTTTTGAAAATATATCATGTGATCGTAATTAATTGTTTTTATATTCATGTAATCACATTAATTATTTTTATTAAATTATAGTGTATTATATGAATTTTTTTAACTTATATAAACCGTTTTTCGATTTTTTTTTCATGTTCATAAACTGTTTGTTTGAGTTTTATAAATTAATTTTTTAAAAACTTCAAGATTTTTATGTTTCATAAATCGTTTTTCGAAATTTTCAAGTTTCATAAATGATTTAATAATCTGTTTGTTGGATTTTTAATTTTAATATATTTTTCTCTAACATGAATAATCATAATTTTTTTCAAAATAATTATATAGTTTTCAGGCTTAAATAAAGGAAGAAAAGGAATTTAATTAATTTTTTAAATAAAAAAAGATTTGAGTTTAAGTTGTTAGAGAGATAGAAAAAGATAACTACAACAATTAATTTTCAGTTTTATTAAAAATAATAATAGAAAAAACAGAATTAACATGATTAAATATAGGAAGAAAAGAAATATAATTAATTTTTAAATAAAAAAAGATTTAAGACTTTAAGACTTTTAGTCTATATGTAAAAAAATCTTCTTTACATACTATATGAACTCGTCCTTGGACCATCTATCTCTATAGTGGCAGAACACAATGAAGGCTAAAGGGCATCATAACCCCTACGGTTTAGGAATAAATATCAGATATTAGTAATAAAGCTTACATTTGATGTTTAGGTGAGATGGTTATTATTCCTTGGCCACCTATTAGAGCTTTTTTTCTTTCATTACTAAAATTCTTTTCTTCCTACATGTGCGGTGTGGCGCATACATATAATTGTTATAAAATGTATAAAAATATAAATTGGTTATCTTTGTTTCTATCTTTAAGTTTTATAAAGTTTATTAATATATTATAGAAAAAAAATATAAAAACATTGATGTATTTTCTGTTAATAGTATTATATTTACAGATCTTTTTTTATTTCTAATAAAATTTGTTACTACATCATAGTTCAAAAACCTAAAGACAAAATGATTTTATATGTAATCTTTCTATTATTAGAGTATTAAATGAGATAAATTTTTCTATTTATAAAATATATTAGTAGGTCATAGTAAAAAACATATTAAATACCCAATGAATTTATATTGCTATATTTTGGGTCACCAAATTTTCGTAATATCATTTTTCGTCCCTGAGACTAAGATGTTCGTGTTCGGCCACTGCATCTCCAACCCAACACTAAAATCACTAAAAACACAAAATTGTGGGTTTTTCATCTCCAACCCAATAATAAAACACTAAGGCATTGTTTGGCAAAAAAAAAGCTAGCTTTTTTTGGGGTATATGTTTGAATGACCATAAGCTAGTTTTTTAAAACGTTACTTGAAGTAGTGTTTCAGTAGCTTTTTGTGAATAATCCAATATTACCCCTTATTATTATTTACTAACTATTATTGTAATTAAATATTAATTTTTTAAATTTAATTATAATTAATTAATAAATATTAACTAATATTAACTGAAAATTAAATTATAATTATTGTTAATCATATAAATTATTTTTATTTATTTTTTAATATTAATGAATATATTTTAAGTATCAATTAGTATTATTTTTTAATTATTATTTAATTATTTTTTCATATTGTATGTAACGGTTATTTAAAATCATAAGTTAATATAATTTTTTTTTCTAAAACTTGTTTTAACAAATTCAAAATTTATAGTATATATGTAATAATAAATTTTAAATTTCTTTTAATTAACATATTATATTATTTAATTTTTCTTTATTGCATTGGGTGTATTAATTAACATATTATATTGTTATAAAATTGTTTTAATTACATAATTAAATTTGTAATTGATAATTATTTGAAGATGTCCTTTTTCGTCATTTTACAAGTTTATAAGCTACTTTTGCCAAACGTGACTTCTTCATCAGCTAGCTTATCAGCTACCAGCTAGCTTATGAGTCAACAGCTAGCTTATCAGCTACCAGCTAGCTTATCAGCTAGTTTGCCAAACAAAGCCTAAAAAGATAGAGGTCAATAAATTAAATATCTATTTTGGAGCTCAATAAAGTAAGCAACCAAAGTCAAATAATAATATTTTAATCAACTTTTATAATTATATATTTAGATTAATAATTTAATACATTAAGTAATATTTTATTATTATTATTATTATTATATTAAGTATGTTTTCAGTGTTTCTTTTAGTTTATTGTTAGAGTTTGTTTTTTAAGTGTTCGAAAGGACCCACAATTTTTAATGCTTCTAGTGTTTATTTTTCAGTTACAAATTTCTTCTTAAATATGTCAAAATCAATCTCTTTTGTACATTAATTCGATGTTTGAGGAAATTGAGTGTATGTAAAAAAGCATAGAGAAATAGCTTTGGTTAAATGTGAAATCGCGTCAAAACTCGTTTTTTATTTAATTATATTTCGATCCAAATTTGTCAAAATATCGTCAAAATAACTCGAATATTATCTCAAATTTGTAGTATCGATTTTGGTATAAAATTTGTTACCTTTTAAACCTTGGTAATCTTCATTATATTAAATGTGAGAATACCTCCCCATTATGCAACAAACCCACAAAAATTTACGCATAGCATAGCATAGCATAGCATAGAGTATAAAAAAAACATCCCATAACGGTCCCAAAATTTCTCAAGTACATCTGTTTCAAAATTAGATTGCGAAAACAACCTATTCACAACTAAGAATAAAATAAAAGTCTAAGTAGCATAATTGACATCACTATCTCTATAAGCATCCGTACTCTAAATCTTCTCCTTACTCTTACCAGAGCTTCCTACTATCTACTTCCCTGAAAAAAGTTTAGTTTGGAAAATGCGAGGGTTAGACCATGAGGTCTAGTGAGCTCCCTCAAGGAGCGACAGTTCAATAATAATATCTATTTAAAACAGTTCATATCGTTCATAGATAACAACTTTAAATAAGCTTTCATGTAACACCACACATGTAAATGGCACATTGAAGTCACTCGAAAGTGACAACGTGTCAGTCTCACACTGCCTTACTGGGTCACACCTCCCATGGCATAAACGGGACACCCCCCCGGTATGAGTACTGGCGAGTCACACCCCCCGACTTAGACAATTTACATCTCAAACAATGTATGCATACATCTTAAGTAAACTTCCATACTCGCACTTTCATGAAATAAAACATATCATTTTGCATTCAATTACTTGCTTCAGAAAACACGTTTAAAATACGTATTTAGTTAGAAAAACTCACCTGTCGTCGTAGCACAATACTTCAAACGTAGGCTTCAGGTTTCTAGATGGGACACCTATGATATATAGAGAATAAGGATGATAAGTCTTAAGTTGACCCTCACTACATTATGAACAAATCCCCAAAATAAACTTGACCCCAAAACGAACTACGGAGTCCGAGACCCGTGTTTCGGACTCCACCCCTCCCTTTCGGATTATACTCCGGATTCCACTGGCATCCCGGCCCATTCCGGATCCCGCTTCGGATTCCGGACTCATTCTGGATCCCGCTTCGGATTCCGGACTCATTGCAGATCCTACTTAATCTGGACTTCACTTTCCGGACCGATTCCGGACTACACAAGTTCTGGAGTCTCTTCCGGACTCCCGCTCCTCCAGTGTTGGACGATTATCGGCACATATCAACAACAAGGGTCAAAGATTAGCCCTTTCTAAACCAATTTCTGAGTCTCATAAACAACATGGTTATTCCAATTTCCTTAACCCTCTTTTAAGGTTATAAAACCACAATCAGACCTACTCTTACCAACTAATCAAATACTCATACCATAAAACTCTGCTCAACAATTTCAGCTACTAAAATCAACAATTAATCTGAGATGGTAGGGATTACCTTGAATTGATTGATGGAGATTCCTCTTCTTCTCCTTCTTTTCCCAAATTGCAGGTTGCAATTAGCTTCTTCTCTTCTCAGCTCTTACACAGCCGCCAAGTAAGAAATGACAGTTTCTAGGGTTTTGTGCCAAGGTTGAGGGTTTTATACCCTTTGCCGAAATTACACCAAGGTCCCTCAATTTGCATAGCTCCACTTTACACACACATTTCTTAAGTTTTCTTTAAATCTTGAGACTTGGTTATTACATATTAAATGGAAATGATTACCGAAAATAAATAGCGCCAGTTACAAAAATAAAGCTATGACGAAACAGATGAAAAACCCATAAGTGGATAACCATCAAATGATGATCAACGGTAACATATAAGCTGATACCTAGTAAGTGCAATACCCATCAACTGGTCTCCATTAGCTGATAACACACCGGACCAACGATAGGGTGCTGCCCCTTGGACCCCCGTCATTTGACATCATCCAACGATTTTGTGCTCCGGTTAACTTATATGAGTGTACATTCCACACCTCATTACTTATGTTATAGCTTAATTAACAATTCAATATTTTCTTGTAAATCCAATTACATAAAATAAACAAATAAATTTAACTACCAACATTCCATATATGGACTTTAACGAAAATAGTTTTTTATTTATTTAGCAACACCCATTAATTTGTTATAACTTATATTATATGAAATATGAGCATTGCTAAATAAATTCTTATGGTCAAATCAATACCTTAAAATTTGACCTTGGTATATGCTCTTTCTGTTATAAAATAAATATTCATAATAAAAGAGGTGTACAATTTTAGAAATGTAATATTTTTATTTAATTAAATGCCCTTGTTTTCTAAATTTACATTAATGGTAGATTTAGGCTATGTTTGGCAAACTAACTGATAACTTATAAGCTAGCTATTGACTGATAAGCTAGCTGGTAGCAGATAAGCTAGCTGATGAAAAGTCACGTTTGACAAAGCTAATTTATAAAATATCAATTAAATAATATAATATATTAATTAAAATAATTTAAAATTATCAATTATAATATTTAATTATATAATTAAAACAAATTTATAGCAATATAATATGTAGTAAAGAAAAACTAAATAATATAATATATTAATTATAATAATTTAAATTTATTATTATATATATACTATAAATTTTGAATTTGTTAAAAAATTTTTAGAAAAAATATATATTAACTTAAGATTTTAACCATTACATATAATATGAAAAATAATTAAATAATAATTAAAAAGATGATAGTAATTGATGATTAAAGTATAATGATTAATATTAAAAAATATATAAAAATAATTTATATGATTAACAATAACTTTAAATAATTAAAAACCAATATTAATGTATAATTAAAAATTAGTTTAATAATTTTCAATTAATATTAACTAATGTTAATTAATTATTAATAATTAAATTTAAAAAATTAATATCTATCTATAACAATAGTTAAAAATAATAATTAAAATATTAATCAGGACATAATTGAAATATTCACAAAAACTACTCAAATGCTATTTCAAGTAGTTTTTCAAAAAGTTAGCTTATAAGATAGTTTATGGATGTCCAAACATGTACCAAAATATAGGCTAGTTTATAATTAAATTTTTTTTTATTTTTTATTTTTGATGACAAAAGGTGTCTTAGAAAAACAAAATATCTAATTTTAAAAGTTCACAATTAGTTTTAAAATAAGTAAAAGTACAAAGTCTGTTGCAGATGTCATTGGGTCTGCCAAATTAATTGTGAAAAATTGGTGTTGAATGAATTTGCCAAAAGTGGTAAAGAATGACAAGATGTATCAATGGACCATCTGTTTTGTGCATTAATGGCAACTCAACTCTTTTGTCAACTAGTTGCAGTTGCCAAATAATAACAATAATAAACATCATCCACAATATAGACGTTTTTCACCTTAAATAAATGATTTATTTGAACGCTTATTTAATCGTTAACTAAACATCTATTTATTATTAATCACGAGTATTTCTTTTTTAATCTTTTCTAAAATTTTGTTGTTATCAACCTTTAAAGATGCATTTATTTAGGAAATTACATATTCTTATAAACTTTTAACATGACTTTTTATTTAATTGAATAATAATATTTATGTATTTTATTTTTACTTTATATAGAGTAAACTACAAATTTGGTCCCCGTGGTTTGTTGTTTATAACACATTTGATTCCTACAATTAAAAATTACAGTTTAAACACCAGGGTATGCAAATCCGTCCGAATGGCTCTAACTACCACACCCTTTCCCCTTACCACTTTTCCAGCCATTTCTCCAGGCAGACCTTCGATCATTTTTTTCGATCATCTTCTCCGATCAAGCCCAAATCCAAACAACAACATCAAAATGAAGCCAAAACACCAAAATCAAAATCAAAATCAAAATTAGAACCACACCTAAACCCTAAAAATCGATGAACCTAAATCCAAAAAATCCAAAAAATCAGTTGCTAAGGAATTATCGAAGGAGAGAAGGGTGTGGGAGCAAGTGATAGTGACAACCAATAAGGGAGAGGTTATGACTTGTAGAGCGAGATCCAGAGGGCCTCGGAGTTGGAGTAAGATGTTCTTTCAATCTACTAATCCCTACACTCATTCTTTTATCGCACAAAGTACACCATACTAATTTTTTTTTGTTAAATCTTTCCATAACCCCATTCCCAAGCCATGTCGCCATTGAGGCATCTTGTACCCGCATCCGATGAAGTAGTATTAGGCGGGGTACAAGATGCCTCAATGGCTTTCTTTAGCTAAGCCTGAAGATTGACCGCATCCAATGAAGTAGTATTCAGGGCCTGAAGATTGACCCCATTCCATTGCTTTCTTTAGCTAAGCCTTAACAATTGATATGAAGATAAGATTAAGTCACTAGTGACTAGACTAAGTAAATATACAAGATAAGATTAAGTCACTAGATTAAGTCACTATGAACATTTTAATCTATTAAGTCACTATGAACAACTTAAAAATATGAACAACTTATTAGCTTAAAATTTAAATGTTCAAACAACTTAAAATTTAAATATATGAACAACTTAAAATTTAAAAATATGAACAGTAAGCTCCTAAAGAAACTTATCTACTAAGTACTACCAAATGAACAGTAACAAATGAACCTTGCTGAAACAGAAAGAACTGAAGAAGAAAGAAGCAAGACTGCAGGAGTCGAACCGGCGTGCGTGAAATGGAAGCTTGCTGGAACAAAACTAAAGGGTGAACTTCGTGGAACTGTGGAAGCTTGCTGGAACAGAAAGAAACTAAGAAGAAAGAACGAAGAAGAAAGAAGAAAGAGTGGAAAAGAAGAAGCTATCATTTTCTTTCTTGAATGTTAGAAAAGTTAAACCTAAGTTAGAAGAAAAGAGAAGCCCCGTACTTAATTAAAAAAAAGGCCCATCAAGAAGTCATTAAAAAAGTCAAAAAACAACACCCTTAAAAAATCGCGATTTTGGAGCAATTTTTTGACCTAAAAATCGGCTTATATATCGGTCAATATCGCCGGTATATCGCTGGCCGATATTTTGAACCAATATTTTACATACGTCCGATTTCCGATATATCACCGATATATCGCGATTTTAACAACATAGGGGTAGAGAGGCACCGAAGTTGCAAGGCATCGATTGAATGTTTCATTTCCTTGGATGTCACCACTACCTAGTTATTTATTTATTAGAGTGAATTGCATAAATGGTCCCTTGTGAATGCCTGGATTTCACTTTTCGTCCCCCTAAAGCTGAAAGTACACTTACAGTCCCTAAAACATAGTTTCAGAGCCCAAACTAGTCCCTCTCCCTAACACCGTTAGTGGAGGCTCCGTTAACTCTATCATGTGCCCCTCATGTGAGGGGCATTTTTGTCCTTTTACCTATCTTCTTCAACCTCACACCCATCCCCAAGAACATTTATACTCAAGTCAAGAACATCCCAAGAACATCTATACCAAAGTCAAGAACATCATCTCAATAAATCAAAATATTCATCACAAACCATTATAATTCAAACACAAAAGTCTAAATCAGATTCAAACACAAATATAAACTCTAAATCAGATTAAAACCTAATGCATATATCTTAAATCAAATTCAAACCCAAAACTCCACCGTCATCATCGTCCACCGTCCCAAAACTCCACTGGACACCGACCGCCACCCACCACCACCACCCTTCACCCAAAACTATACCCATATGAACATTCAAAATGTAAAAACCTGAATTTAAATCTAAACTCTAAACATAAATACAAATCAAATAACAAGAACATTCATACAAAATATTAAAAATTAAACATAAAAATCATATTTATACACAAAACATTCGTTGACTTCAAGATTCATATTCAAAAACACTTTCAAATCAAAATCTAAATAATGATTAAAACAAACAAAAGCCCTAATCGAATCTGGAGAGCGCTCTCGATGAACATCAAACCCATATGGATCCACCACCGTCGCTGGAATCATGGCTCGAATCGGATCTAAGACCAAAAAAGTTGAATCTGGGTTTTTACAAAACAATTCAAACCTGAATCTAGGGTTTGAAATGTTTGAAATCAAAGCCTGTTAGTTCCATATTTAGCGTATTGTATCAAGTTGAGGGTCTATCTAGTAACTTTAATATTTGCCTAGTATAAATAGATTTTATCTTGTATTTTGGCAATATGTCATTCCAAGTACTATTGCATTTCACTCTCTACATTCTTGTACTTTGATTATTGAGCTAATGAGAGGGATGACATCTTCAATGTTAGGGTGCAAAATGTAATTGTCTTAAAGTTTGGACTAAAAGTGAAAAATACCTAAAAGGTATAAATAGTTTATTATGCCTTATGTTTTAGGTTAATCCACCATTTAGACATTCATAGCCGTACTCTCATTGTAATCAATATTTTCTATGAATGAGATGGATGACAATATTGAATCAATACATGTTCTTATTGCTTAATTAATTGTTATTGTGATTGATTGCACATTCTGGGATCCACACGTTGTATCAGAGCAGAAAGATTGAAGGCTGATTCAAGTTTCTCTCAAAAATCGCACTGTGAGTTCATTGTGTTCTTCCATTGTTTTTTGATTTCTGCGATTCTTTGCTTTCTGATCGTCCCATTGTGTTTGTTTCTGAGTTAAATTAAGTTTTCCAAAGTTTTGTTTCAAAAATCCAAGGTTTTAGCACTAAATTCGTCAAATTGAATTTTTCTGGGTTCATACTTTGTTTATTCAATTTCATCAAATTTTCGGTCAAAAACGTGTTTTTTGGTTGAAAATCCACTTGGGTATTTGTTTCTTTGGATATTTGGTTGGTACAATTCGTTCCAGGAACGAAATCTTCAAGTTTAGTCGAGTTAATTGAATTTTTTTACCGATCAGACAAGTTTTCCGCAAGTCCTAATCCAGGCAAGTCTACTTCAAGACTAGTTAGCGTTTTCGCATTTTTTTCTTTTTCTCCGGAACTTTTTCCGGATCACGATATCGGACTCCGGATTCTCCCTATCGGACTCCGGGTTCCCATCGGATTCCGAAAGATTTTTTTGGATCATTATCGGATATCGGAACTCTTTCCGGATTGCTTTTCGGACTCCACATCACTCCCGGATCCCGGATTCTGTCCCGGACTCCGGCACTTCGACTTCCGGACTTCACCTTTTCTGGACCACATCCGGATTACGGATTGATTTCGGATTTTCTCCCGGATTCCGCTATTTTCTTAGTTTTCCGATATTTTTTTATCTGTTGCATTTTCCGGATTTCTATTTGTCATGTGCTTATTCCATTAAGTGTTACTCTTCACTTAGAACTGCGTTAGGACACTTTAGGTTTCCTTGCGTTAGAACACTATTCACTTGAATCATCCCTTCGACCTTACGATCACCAAGTGCAATCTTTTACCATGTCTTGAGACGCTTTAGCTATCGGCACCGATTCCAAGCCTCCGATCCTATATCGAGGTGAGTACACCCAATAGAGAGATCGTTTTCTGATCTTCATCGAATCCAAAGACAACTACGAAAATATCTGGCAAGCTCTCACGGAAGGGCCTCAACCTACTCCAATGGCCACTGTTCCAGCTCAAGCAGACGACACTCAGGCTCAACCAACGCCCAAGCTTTATAGCCAGATGACTGAAGAGGAAAAGAACCGATTTGATGGAGAAAAGCATGCTAAGAGATATTTGGTCCAAAGTCTACCAAACGAGATCTACACAACAATCGACTGCTACAAAGACACTTCTAAAGGTATGTGGGATCAAGTAGCCAAAATGATGAGCGACAGCAAAGTCGGTAATCAACTGAAGATCAATAGCTGCATCACTCGGTATGACGCCTTCAAGCAACGTAAGGGCGAATCACTAACTCAGACATACGAGCGATTCTGTCTCCTCCTGAATGATCTCCAGAAGAACAAGATCACGCGATCCAATACCGAGAACGCTCTCAAGTTCCTGCACAACCTCTTGCCATAATGGAAAATGTTTGCATCCCACATCAAGCACAACCATCAGATTGAGAACGTGCCAATCCATGAGCTGTATGAAATGCTCATGCAAGACGAAGATGATGTAATGGAAATATTGAGCACACAGAAGTCATCCTCCAAGCACCAGGCTGATCCTCTCGCACTGGTATCTGACAAACGCGGCAAGTCATCCAGCCGCAGTTCCAAAAGGACCTAAGTATCCAGTGAGTCAGAACCAAAAGAAGAAGAAGAATCCGAGGAAAGTGACTCAAATCCCGAGCTATCTGAAATTAAGAAGGCCATGGCTCTCATCTCTAAATCCTTTCAAAAGACGACGTTCTTCAGAAGCCATCCTCCAACAACCAACGCTATTCTACAACACCTAACAAGCGCCATGACTATAAAGATCGGTACGAAGGGAAATGACGTTTCGATGAGCACAAAATATCTGAGCACAAGGAGACACATGAACGCAAGCCTAAGGTTAAAAACAAAGATGAACCGGTTACATGCTATAACTGTGGGAAGCTTGGTCATTTTGCAAAAGACTGCCGAAAGCCCATTATTCGGAATGCAGAATACTACAAAGCCAAGCTACTCTTAGCTCAACAAAAGGAAGTTGGAAAGGCATTGCTGGTTGAAGATGGTCATTGGCTGAACCATTCCGACGATAGTGACACTGAAGATGCTGATGTTCATCTGTGCTACATGGGTAATCATTCTCCTCCCACAGACCTCGGAGACTCATGTCAGGTATGTATCCCTATCCATGAAGCTCTTACGGAACAGATGCAATTGCTTGTTCAATGCATTAACACCGATAAGTAAACTATAAGTGAACAAGCACTTGAAATAAATGATCTAAAAGAAAAGTTAAGGGTTTAAGTAATGGTCACCGAGAAGGTTAAGTCCGATAACTCATACTTAAAAGAAAAGTGCACAAATTTGTCCATTGCACCCAAAGATTTAAGGGCCAAAATATCTGAATTAAACAATAAACTTGATCAGTGTGAGAATAGAAAGCTGAGATTGTCTATCAATGCTCTTCTCTTCAAATTCAACACAAAGAATTTGTTTCTAAAATAACTGATCTTGAAACTAAACTCCATAAACGAGGTCAAACTGATCAAACGATTCATATGAACAAACCTAAGGAATTCACTTATTTCAATAAAGAATTGGGAATTGGATATGACAACCTACATTACTTGAAAAAGATTTGACAATGAGACCCACTCTTTACGAATTTAACTTCTTTGGTCTCGAGAAAAGATATCCCCAATATAAAATCAAATGGACGGGACCACTCGAAGAGAAGGAAGAGGACACTGAGGAATATAAACGCAAACATACCACTAAAATGCAAATGCCTTTTGCGTATGAAGTTCTTAACACATCATATACGAAAAAGAAATCCAAATACTTATCAAATGACTACTTTGACAGCTACAAGGTTGCAAAGCCCAAGGATTCCTCCAAAAAGGATGAGGACCTTGCAACTGAGACCAAAGCAGAGACGAATGAGTTTAAACGCTAAGTTCCACCTCTCGTTCTGGAAATAAAAATAGTCGAGCTAGAGGAGTCATTTGCTCCGAAACGGATAAATTTTCAAAAAGAAAAACAAGAGCTTCAATCCCAACTTGAGCGTTTAAAGTCCACTCAAACCGAATCTGTATCTGTTGAGGAACAAGAAATCCTTCGGACAGAAATCGATCGCCTCACATCTAAGCTGTCTGCTCTGGCAACAGAAGTGATGGAAGAGCGAGTGAGCAAAGGCAAACTTCAGGAGAAGTTTGACCAGCTCCAAAGTCAACGGATAACTCTCTCTGAACCTTCCTCAAACTCATCGGATACATCTTCGTGTAAAGAATTTATTGGAAAAATCTCTTCTAGAAAAGGAAAAGGACCTCAAGTAATAAGTTTGCCAAAGAATTTAAACTTTGATTTTCAAAACGTTTCCGCAACCGATTCTTTGCAACACACAGTCTCAAAGTGTTCCTCACCTTCCTCTGATGTTCCACCCGAAATGAGATTGATTTTTCTAACTTCATGAATTCTAACGACTGTTCAGATGATGAGTTTCAAAAGTTTAAATTTGATAAACCACTTCCAAATCACACAGATTTTCTTTCAAAAGCAGTTAATCGACCGGTACACTTTCAAAAGGGTGAATGTTCTACATCCGCTCCCAAAATCCGATCTGTGAACGATGTTTCCAAAAACAAATCTAAACCAAAAAGACGTTCACAGAAACGGAAACAAACCGGAAATTCTCAAAATAGACATCCTTACTACTCAAGCTCTACTGATCATGAAGTTAATGATTTTTCAGATAAAAATGGTTGGGCTAAACAAGTCAAACAAAAGTGGGTAGCAAAAGGATCATACGAGAGCAAGCTGAAGCCAAAGTCATTTAATTCCGTTTTCAATTCTAGGACATACAATAATAATTATGATGTAATTGACTCAAGTGATTTTGTTGAACAATGTGTTGATTTTCCTTTAAAAGTTTATTCAATCCACCAATTACTTCAGTTATCTCATGATTGTTTGTGCTGTTCTCATTGTGGATTAAATGATTTTGTTGATAAACAATATGCAACTGATTGGTTTGGGTCTTATCATGTCTTTAATTCTCGACCTAAGCGTAAAACACGCAAACCCAAACGAAAGCCCAATTAAAATTGGGTTCCTAAAACAGGTGCTACACCTAACCCCCCAGGACCCATTTTTGAATGGGTACCTAAGGCTGTTTAATCTTCTTTTTGCAGAACGGTCATGTGTGGTATTTAGATTTAGGATGCTCCAAACACATGACCGGTAGAAGGGAGCATCTCACGAACTTCACGGAGAAATATTGTGGCAACGTGAGATTTGGGAACGACGACAAGGCACCAATAATTGTGTTAGGGCTAAATTATGTTAAATAGAAGTTAAAGGGTTTATTCTGTAATTGTTGTTATTTGGGCTTAAATGTTTAAATGGGCCATGGGCTTGATAGTTTAGGTCCTTAGTATATAATGTGTTTTTAGTCTTAGAATTTAGGCTAATCGTAACAATCGTTAATAGTCGTTCATATCAGATTATTGTAATCCCTCTGAAAGCTTAATGCAATATATGGATGACCAGTTGAAATCATATTGACTTGATTATATTCTATTGATTTCTATAGTGTATGCACTAATCTGGAACTCACAATTGGTATCAGAGCATACAGACGATTCGATTCAAGGTGATTCAAAGGTTTCTGGTAAGATTTATCAAACTTTTGGGCTGCATGGGTTGTTTTCTGGTTCGCGGTTCGGTCGTGGGTCTTGGGCTTCCGTTGGGCTTCAAAATGGGCTCTCTTTTGGCTCTGTTTCGCTCCTTTTCTCGATGTCTGTCTTCTTTTGAATAGCCTGCACATTTCACTAGATAACCCATAAAATTCCGCCTTTTTGCTTAATTCCAAGCCAATCTCATTGGTTTATGGATTGAAAATAACGCCAAAAAATGGCGTTATCAACAACCCCAAACCGAGCGTTGCTTGTCCTCAAGCAAATTAGCGGCAAAATAGAAATAAAACATATAATAGTGAAATAATAACACACGTCTCTCAATCGGTACCACGTTATGCACTGGTGACTTCCCATACTCGCGAATACTTATCTCATCCTAGCCTCATCCTTATTCTGTTTGATCTAAGACCTTCCCTTGTGAGTTGAACTCGTGACTGCTCCGATTACATTAAGGTCGTACTAGGTCCAGACATACTAGGGAAAACATTTCGCCTCGACCCTACCTCACGGGATGCGCTCATTTCACTCGAACCTAGGCTGTCGCACATGTTGTCATGTTTAAGGAAGTTATGTACAATAATACTCAAATTATTACATGACAACTTGAAAGAAAGACGCACAAATGTCCAAAAATTTGATCTCAGGAGGAATCAAGTAGCAAGACAGGGAATATCAGTGAGGGTGGTCGTAAACCTAATCACATATTCCAGAAGATCATCCAGGTCTTTACACAGGTTGTAACGGGGCTAGGGTTATGGCTGAGAAATGAAGGGTAAAAAGGATAAAAAATCCTTGGCGTGTCAATAATTAGCAGTTCTGAACTTTCTTGCTTAACATTCTCCCACTTGGCCCTTTTTGTCACTATTGGAGTCGCTTTGACTCTCTTATTTAACTGCTGTAACTGCTATCTAAATAACTGTATATATAATATTTTTTTTTCGGTTGGGACTTCATTGGTCCTCTTTATTTGATTGGGGCATCATTGGCCCTCTTTTCTATTTCTTGGGTTGCATTGACCCATTTTATCTCTCATGACTGGCCTGTACTCTTATTTTCTGCTATATTCCTCGTAGTTCATTACTGCTTCTAATTGACACACTTTCGGATAAGGGTTGGCTGAGGCTTTTGGCTAATGGGTTTAATGATGGGTTTGACAAGAAAGTGGTGAGTGTTTGGCTTCAAAGTGGTTTATGGATGTACACTATGGGTAAAAGGAAACGATAGCTAAAATTGGGTTAAAACAAATCACACATTGCCTGGAATCATATCTTAAGGTCCACACGATACGGTTTACTAGACCCTTACCCAATATCCCGATGGCCGTCTTTGCTACTCAATGCAATATTATAGCGAGATCACTCTATAATCACGACAAGGAATTCGAAAAAGTGTATATGAATTTCGTGTTTAAAGTCCCTTGAAATGAAAAGCTTCTTTAGGCTCAATTCTCGCTTTTGGGTGGTCTCCACTAATGTCCCTAGTCATGCCCTTTCCCGGTTCTCCCCTAATGGTCACGTCACTATCACAAGATTCTCCCCACAGTGGTCAGTCTCAATCGTCCAAAACAAAAATTATTGGCTACAATGATCAACTATTCATAAGCATGGGACGGCAACGTGCATAAATGGGGCCCGATGGCAACCCCAAACCTTACCCACACATTGTCCCCAATGTGTAAGCAAGTGGTACAGAATATAAAGACATAGTGTGTCTTATTATTACAGTCATCCGAAGTAAGCAAATAACAAACGGTACAGAACATCATCAAAACAAACAAATAAGAGAGTATGAAAAACAAACCCACTACCGGCGGGAGGTAGATGGAGCGTCCTCATCTTGTCGGCCTCTCACTCTTCTACGACCTTGAGATGCGGCTGGTGGTGCTTGTTGTGGTGGAAATCCGGCTTGGGCGAGGCGGGCATCAAATCCATCCAAGCGGGTGTCGTAGCCCCCCATACGGAGGTTCATGCTTTGGAACCCATCCTTAATGTCTTGCCTCATCCCTTTAACCTCGGCTGTCATACGCGTCATAAATCGGCTCATATAGGGTGGTGTGTCGCCACCATGCTCGGGCTCCTCCGCCGCTGGTGCATCCGGGTCAAAGTCTGGGTCACTATCTGAGGCACTCTCGGATGATTCGTGGGCAGGTTCCGCAAGCTCCCGCACCTGATAATTGGGATCCACTCTTCTCCTTGCCTCCAATTTGTTCGCCGCCGTAATCTGGTGCCTATACTGAGTTATCTTGAAGTCCCTCTTCGACGCCTTGAGTTGTCCGATTGGGACACCCGCTTCCCTACAAAAATGAGTAATTAAGTTCGGGAATGGTAGAACACCGTCTAGGGTCATACCTGCGTCCAGGATCTCCATCCAAATGATATGTCCGATATCCATCGGAAGATTGTTGTGGAGAGAATAGAGGACTTCGGCTACTTGACTATCGACGGTAGTGTTATGAGTCGAAGGCTTCAAGGAGGCCTTAATGAAGAGCATGAGAAATGCAATATCAATATGCATTTCACTTTTCAAGATGTGCTGGTCCTTTTTATTCCACCCAGTGTGTCCATTCCGCCTTAGCGAGGCGGCAATTGACGAACCCAGCTGCTCTTGAAACGCCGGATGGGGAGATATACCGTATGTGGCGCTCAGCTCTTCCCGGCGGGGGGCGTGGAAGTATGCGTCGATGTCGGCCGGAGAGATCCGAACCTCAATGTTGCCCATACGTACCACACACCTATCATGATACACGTCGGGGATCATGCAGGCAAAAAATTCTTTCACGGTCTCTACGCAGTACCCGGGCCGGGTTCGGATGAACCCCTCCCATGAGTGTTGCCCGATGATTTCCGGCACCCTTGAGTCGGCTGGAAGATTTGTAATCTTGATTCCTCTTTCCCCGAAGGGATTACATTTGTTTGTGCGCATCTGGCGGAGCCGAGGTCTCTTATCCGGATTCTCCCGGTCAAACATTGCTCGTCTATTGCTATGATGGATGCGCTCATACTCGGGGAACGAGAGGTGTGTACTAGGATGGTGCCTCATGACCTGCAAAATAATTGAACTCAAGTGAGTTGTCTTGCTCATTGCCACCCCAAACCTCGGTAAAACCGAGGTTTGCAAGGGGTCAAATGTGATTGTGACTGGTGAAAAGGGAGGCACCCCAAACCTAAGTGAAACTTAGGTTTGTTGTATCTCCTTTTTCTTACTTGTACGTACAGCTAAAACTCACAAAATCCCAAGCATGCATATTACCAATAAAATACTGTTCAGCTCATGCAGATTCACCAACAGCTACGTGACCACAAAACTACCACAATTCCTTAGTGCAACATCTAAAATTCTTCAACAGTTTGCACTGTTGGACACTGAATGGAACCCCAAACCTAAGTAAAACTTAGGTTTGGCTATGTCTATACTTAATAGGCAACCCACAAAAATAACTCAAGGGTTTATGTTGCCATTAACCCCTTCATATTCTTTTATGCACACAGGTGGAAATACCCCACAAAACCACAGATTCAGCCACATTTCCCCCATTTTACTTCCCACAAATTCCCCATCATAGATATTATGCACATAATCTCACAAAAATCACAAACTCAGTTGCATAAAAATAGCAAATCATTATATGGACATATAACAAGCTTATAATCAAAATCTAAGCATACATCCTCAAAAACAAACATTTTTGTGAGAAAACTCTAACCATGGAGAAGCAAGTATCTTGACACTTGGAAGCATGAAATGGGAGACAATAGGACAACCTTCACCCAACATTGCACATGAAGACCAACAAGAAATAAGAAAAGAAAACATACCTTGGTCTTGTAAAGATGGAGAGCACACAATATTGAAAATGGGGATGAACCCTTTAGAAATCAGAGGAGATGTAGAGAGAATTTCGTGAGAGAGAGAGAAGATTTCGAATTAGAGAGAGAGAGAGAGAGGTGCAGGGAACAAATGAATAAGAAAACAAATGAAAAGAAATAAAGAACAAAGGCTGCACACAATAAAGCAAACCAAACCCTAATCGTCAGAGTGCACGCGCGACTTACCACGCGGTATGTAAACCGCGTAACATACCGCGTATGTACCTGTTTCAAAAACACTCAGAGGTATCCCGCGGCTTCTCACGCGGTATGTAAACCGCGGCCTAAACCGCGTAAGGGCCTGTTTGCTATTTTTTTTTGATTTTGATTTTTTGATTTTTCGTTGTTTTTGTGTTTTTCGTATCTAAAATCACACTCAAAGGAAAAAAATGAAATTTAAACAGAAAGCAAACCTCGGTGGGTTGCCTCCCACCCAGCGCCTTGGTTTCGGTCGTGGCTCGACCTTCCTTCCTATCACTCCTTCGGCTCATCCAGATACATGGCTTCAGATGCCCTCGTCTCTCCTCCATAATATGGTTTTACTCGCTGACCGTTCACTTTGAAAGTCGCCCCGTCTTGTCCTTGTAGCTCCACTGCTCCATGCGGGTATACCTCCTTGACGGTGAACGGTCCAGACCACTTGGATTTTAGTTTACCTGGAAAAAGACGTAAACGAGAGTTAAATAACAAAACATTCATTCCAGGAGTGAGTACTTTTTCGCGGAGTCGCTGATCGTGGAATCTCTTCGTTCTCTCTTTGTAGATAGCCGCGTTCTCGAATGCATCCAGTCGGATTTCTTCTAATTCACACAGTTGCAGTAATCTCTTCCTTCTGGCTGTATCCAGTTCCATGTTCAGCTTCTTTATCGCCCAGAACGCTCTACATTCGAGTTCCACCGGTAAATGGCACGACTTGCCAAATACTAACCGATAGGGAGTGGTACCAAGAGGGGTTTTGAATGCCATCCGGTACGCCCACAGTGCGTCGTCTAACTTCAATGACCAATCCTTCCGGGATGAATTCACTGTCTTCTCTAGGATCTGCTTGAGTTCCCAATTGGACACTTCCGCTAGACCATTTGCTTGTGGGTGATATGGTGTCGTGACCTTGTGCTTTACCAAGTACTTCTTTAGTACAACATCCAGGTACCGATTACAAAAGTGGCTACCGCCATCACTGATCAGTGCTCTAGGGACTCCAAATCTCGCGAAGATATTCTTCTGTAGGAAATTAATCACTACTTTAGAATCATTTGTCGAAGTCGCGATTGCCTCTACCCACTTGGACACGTAGTCCACCGCAACTAAGATATACTCATTTCGGTGTGAGTTTGGGAACGGTCGCATGAAATCGATGCCCCATATGTCGAAGAGTTCGACTTCCATGAAGATCTGCATTGGCATCTCATCCCTCTTGGTCATGTTCCCCGTTCTTTGGCATCGGTCGCACTTAGTGATGAATTCACGAGTCTCTTTAAACATGGATGGCCAAAAGAAGCCCGACTGAAGGATCTTTGCCACTGTTCTATCGGTGCTAAAGTGGCCCTCGCATCCCAAGGCGTGACAATGGTTCAAAATCTCTGCCTTTTCTTCCTCCGAAACACATCTCCGGATCATTCCATCAGCACATGATTTGTACAAATAAGGCTCGTCCCAATAGTACCTTTTGGCCTCAAATAGAAATTTCTTCTTTTGGTGGGAGTTCATCTGATAAGGAATTACTCCTCCCACCAAGTAGTTGACCATGTTCGCAAACCAGGGCTCGGTGTGGCTAACCTTGAAAAGCTGTTCGTCCGGAAACGAGTCGTTAATGACGGTCTTATCTTTGCTTTGATCCTCACCTCCCTCAAGTCTCGAGAGGTGATCCGCTACCGTATTCTCTGAACCCTTCTTATCCAATATTTCCAAGTCAAATTCTTGGAGTAACAATACCCATCGAATGAGTCTCGGTTTAGCATCCTTCTTGGCCATGAGATGCTTTAAAGCTGAGTGGTCGGTGTAGAAAATTACCTTAGAGCCCACTAGATATGACCGGAATTTCTCGCAAGCATAGACAACCGCCAACAGTTCCTTCTCGGTAGTCGCGTAGTTGAGCTGAGCATCATCCAGAGTCTTACTCGCATAGTAGATCACATGCATCCGCTTATCCTTCTTTTGACCCAATACCGCTCCAACAGCGGTGTCACTCACATCACACATCAAAATAAAAGGTAAACTCCAATCGGGAGCCGTGAGAATCGGTGCGGATATCAACTCCTTCTTTAACCTGTCAAAAGTAGAAATACAATCATTAGTGAACTCGAATTTAGCATCTTTAAGCAATAATGAACATAAGGGTTTAGTGATTTTAGAAAAATCCTGTATAAACTGCCGGTAGAACCCGGCATGCCCAAATAAGCTTCGGACTCCCTTGATGGAGTTCGGGTAGGGAAGATTCTCGATCACCGCCACCTTTGCCTTGTCCACTTTAATTCCAGCTTTCGATACTTTGTGTCTGAGTACGATCCCTTCGGTCACCATGAAGTGACATTTCTCCCAGTTCAGTACCAGACTTGTCTCTTCATATCTTTGTAAGACAGCTCTCAAGTGTTCCAAACATGTATCAAATGAAGGCCCGAACACGGAAAAGTCATCCATAAAAGTCTCAATCGTCCGCTCTACCATGTCTGAGAAGATCGCCATCATACACCTCTGAAAGGTAGCTGGAGCGTTGCATAAACCAAAAGGCATCCTCCGGTAAGCAAACGTACCATAAGGACATGTGAATGTTGTCTTGTCTTGGTCTTCGGGGGCTATTGGTATCTGATTATACCCCGAATACCCGTCCAAGAAGCAATAATACTCATGCCCAGATAACCGCTCTAACATCTGATCAATGAAGGGAAAAGGGAAATGGTCTTTCTTTGTCGCGTCATTCAGCTTTCGGTAGTCAACACACACCCTCCAACCGCTTACTGTTCGGGACGGGATCAGCTCATTATTATTGTTTCGAACAACTGTTATACCACCCTTCTTCGGCACCACTTGGACCGGGCTCACCCATGGACTATCCGGAACCGGGTAAATAATTCCAGCATCAAGGAGTTTTAGAACCTCTTTCCGGACCACTTCTTTCATATTTGGGTTGAGCCGACGTTGGTGTTGGACAACCGGTCTATGCCCTTCTTCGAGGTTGATTCTATGTGAGCAAAATGTAGGGCTCAATCCTTTGAGGTCAGCTATTGTCCATCCAATTGCTGCTTGATGTTCTCTAAGAACCCGGAGTAGCTTCTCTTTATTCTCGGCACTCAACTTAGACGATATGATAACCGGAAGCGTGTCTTTTTCTCCCAAGTATGCATACTCGAGATGGTCGGGTAGCGGTTTGAGCTCAAGCTTTGGTGGTGTATGCGAAGATGGTTGAGATTTAGGGATCGGCTCCCCCAAATCCTCAATCACGGGTCGTCGGGACCCTTGGTATGATGATGATGCATTCAATTGCATCACACTAGCGCTTTCCGGATCATCGTCGATACCCGTCAATGAATTATTCAATTGGTTTCCGGAAACTTGTACAACACTTGTTTCTTCAATCAATGCGTCCATCACATCTACCCGATAACATTCGTTTGATCCCATGCTTTGCTTGGCTGCCCGAAAAACATCGAAGACCGCTTCTTCGTCACCCACTCTCAAGTGAGCTTTCCTCCTTTAACATCAATCAGTGCTCCTTCCGTGGCCAAAAATGGTCGGCCAAGTATCAGCGGTATCTCCTTGTCCTCATCCATGTCGAGGATCACAAAGTCAACTGGAAGATAGAATTTGTCTACTTTGACCAACACGTCTTCAATTTTCCCCATACGGGTACTTAATGGATCTATCAGCTAGCTGCAAAGTGACACTGGTTGGTTGTACCTCTCCAAGCCCGAGTTTCCTGAAAATAGACAACGGCATTAGGTTAATACTTGCACCAAGATCGCATAGAGCCTTACTAAATTCAGAATTTCCTATATTAACAGGGATAGTGAAACTCCCTGGATCCTTAAGCTTCGGGGGAAGCTTATGTTGGATGATAGCGCTGTACTCCTCAGTGAGTGCAACCGTTGCGTGCTCCTCGATCTTCCTTTTGTTAGAAAGGATGTCTTTCAAGAATTTCACGTACGAGGGCATCTGTGCTAAAGCATCTGCAAAAGGGATGTTAATATGTATATTCTTAAAAACTTCAAGAAATTTAGAATAGTTAAGATCCTCCCTATGGGCCTTAAGCCTGTTCGGATATGGCACTTTCGGAATTGCCGGCTTGACCGGTGTTTGCTTTGGAATGGTTGGCTGCTCTTGTTTCTTCTCTTCATTCTTTGAGTTCTCTTCAATTACAACCTCTTCGTCAGCCTCTAATTCATCCACATCTACCACCTCATAATCTTCCCCTTTGGACTCAGTTTCCTTTGTTGCTGGCTCTCGTGTCAATTTCCCATTCAGCTCCTTGCCACTCCTCAGATGAATGGCCTTGCAATCTTCCCGGTTTGTCCTTTCGGTTTGACTCGGAAATTTCCCGGGAGCTCGGTTTTGTAGGACTTCAGAAATCTGCCCCATTTGCCTTTCAAGCATCTTTATAGATGTTGTATTCTGATCAGTGGCAGCCTTGACTGTGTTGACCGTGATGGCTAATCCTTCAACCGTGCTGTCCATTTTAGACATGAATTTCATCATCATGTCCTCTAGCCCCGACTTCTTCTTTCCGGACTGTCCCTCATTGAAATTCCGTTGGTTGTAACCTGGAGGACGATAAACATTGTTAGTATTAGAAGAATTGGCAAAGTTAGAATGATTACCTTGTTGTTGACCGGGTTGCCCTTGCGGTTGACTCCATGCAAAGTTTGGGTGCTTTTTCCAACCCTCATTGTATGTATTCAAAAACGGATCATTTTGTGGCCGATTGTTCCGATTTTGCATAAAGTGAACTTGCTCCGGTTCGCTCATGGGTGGTGCCATATCCGGCATACCCTCATCCATCATGAATGTGGATTGAAGAGAAGACCCCTTCATCTGACTCGTGAGTGCGTTCAGTTGAGCCTTTATGGCTTTCAGCTCGTCATTTTCTTGAACACTTGCTACCCGTCTGATAGAGGATCGTGGCGTGGCGTAGCTATGCTCGGCTAAGTTCTCGATCAACTCGACAACCTCTTCATACGTTTTGTTCATTAAAGCTCCACCCGCGGCAGAAGTGATCTCGTTCTTGAATTGCGTGTGAAGACCTCCAAAGAAAGTTTGGATGATCACCCATCCGTGCAACCCGTGATGTGGACACTTCTTTAACATGTCTTTATACCGCTCCCATGCTTCGTACAAGGTCTCTTGATCCCATTGTGCGAAATGAGTAATGTCAGCCATTAATTGAGCGGTTCTTCCCGGTGGGAAGAATTTCTGGAGAAACGCAGCTTTCAGGTCTGCCCATGTAGTGATGAGATCTGCTGGTAGGCCCTCTATCCAAATTTCAGCTCTACCCTTTAAGGAAAAGCTGAATAGCCTCAGTTTTATCGCGTTCTCCTCCATCCCATTAATCTTGAACGTGTTGCAGATCCGTTCAAATGCACGAAGATGTGCATGGGGGTCTTCAGTTGGTGCTCCCCCGAACTGATTTTGTTGCACCATTACGATGGTGCTCGGCTTGATCTCGAAGTAATTTGCCACAGTGGTGGGTGGTTGGATCCCTATACGTGCGGCTGCCACATTTGGATTGGCAAATGACCGCATAGGCACCCTCTCCGGAGGTGGTGGAGGTGGGTCATTGCGAGGAGGTCTCTCGTCACCCATCTTCAGATGCCTTTTAACTTTTGTTTCTTTTCTTAAACGGCGGGCGGTTCTTTCAATCTCTGGATCAAGTGGCTCGATTTCCTTCCCTCGGGTCTTCTTTGGCATAAACCAATTAGTACCTGAAAAGAAAGTAGGCAAAGTTAGTAATCCAGGAATTAAAAAGGATGGAATACAGGAACAATAAAAAAATGTTCAATCTAATAGCGCTTATAGCTGGTAGTGCTATCAGTTGCAACTAGTTCCCCGGCAACGGCGCCAAAAACTTGATAGACGAGTTTACACCCCCCTAAATCTAACCGCAAGTGTACGGTGTCGAAATCAAGTAATAGTACGGAAGTACGAGTATCGAACCAAGGGAACTAGGAACTAAGTATCACAATGACTATCAACCCTATTAACTGAACTGTCGAAATCGGATGTTGGTTTGAGAATTGTTTTAAAAACTTAGTAAAACTGAAATAAGACTAAAATCGATTAACGGGAGTTTTTTGGAAAACTTTGATAGAGAAAAGGTTGAGGGTTGGACTTTCTATGGCTATACTACTGAGGAACAAATACCCGAACGATAATGATTACTGATTATCTCTATGAACCCTAATTGACAATCACTGTTAGTCTTTTTCAAGCAAAACAGCTTTTATTTCGAAACTTGTAGGTTTTATCTCTCGAACCAAACCTAGGGTTTGAAAATATTTTAGGTCAACTATTCGGAGCAGAAAGTGATTCGGCTATCTCAGCCCGAATCTCCTTTCCGGCACTTGATTTCTTGATCTAGTTTCTAATTACTTTTCTCAAACTTAATTAAAAACAATGATATTCAATTGAAGGTGATCAAACTACAACTGATAATAAAAACAGAAATCAAATACTTCATAGATCTAATCAAGTAAAATTAATCATTCGGTTACACGTCATCCATCGTAAAATCCATAGTCAATCCAACCCCCAACAACTAAAGATTAGTTCATGTTGGGGTGGATAAAAACATAAGCAATAAGGAATAAAGTGGTGTGTGAATTCATGGTGACTGTAATCGTAACAAAAGTATGATGAATCCCTTCTCACTCGGCTCTAATCCACGTTGTGTAGTGAACTCTCCTCAATCAATCCTCTCTCGCTGCTCCAAAATACGTACACGTGCTCTGAAAATCGCCCCTCGACTGCCCACCGTCGTGTCTCGAAAACTGGATACCGAATAATGACCTAAACCCGATTAATAAAGCTGATTTTCGACAAACAGTACCTTACGCGGTTTGCCACGCGACTTGCAAGTCGCGTGGTAAGTCGCGCGTGTCTTTTTTGCTGCATGGGTTATTTTTTGGTTCGCGGTTCGGTCGTGGGTCTTGGGCTTCCGTTGGGCTTCGAAATGGGCTCTCTTTTGGCTCTGTTTCGCTCCTTTTCTCGATGTCTGTCTTCTTTTGAATAGCCTGCAGATTTCACTAGATAACCCATAAAATCCTGCCTTTTTGCTTAATTCCAAGCCAATCTCATTGGTTTATGGATTGAAAATAACGCCAAAAAATGGCGTTATCACTATACCCGAGGGTTTTGTGTACTCTCTAATGGTACAACAACCTTTGGAAGAGTTGCATATGTTGAAGGACTGAAGCATAATCTTCTAAGCATAAGTCAACTATGTGACAAGGATAACAAAGTGATCTTCACTAAGGAATCCTGCTTTGTCACTGACAAAAAGGAGAAGATAGCTCTCAACGGTTATCGTTTAGAAAATGTTTACGTTATAAACATGGATTCTACAACTACTGAGAACTCCTGCTTCTTCTCAAAAGCCTCATCTGATGTCAACTGGCTATGGCATAAGAGGCTCTCTCATCTCAACTTCAAGACACTGAATACTCTTTCTTCTAAAGAGTTGGTCACTTGTCTACCTCAACACTCATACGCCAAGGAGTCCTTATGTTCAGCGTGTGAGAAAGGGAAACAGACCAAAGCAAGCTTCAAGACTAAGCAAGTTTCCTCAGTGTCATCTCCTCTACAACTTCTCCATATGGATCTGTTTGGCCCTGTTAACAAACAATCCATCGCTGGAAAGAAATATACATTGGTCATAGTTGATGAATTCTCTCGCTATACCTGGGTAATGTTTCTCCGTTCTAAGAGTGACACCCCTGAAGAACTCATCACCTTTGTTAGGAAAATGGAAGTCCTGAATAACATGACCGTTCGCTCGATAAGGAGTGATCATGGGACTGAATTCAAAAACAGTTCTCTTGATTCCTTCTTTGAAAGCAAGGGTATTTCTCACAACTTTTCTTCAGTAAGAACACCGCACCAAAATGGAGTCGCTGAAAGACGAAATCGAACTATCATTGAAGCTGCACGTTCAATGCTCAACGATTCTCACCTGCCTACTCAGTTTTGGGCAGAAGCTGTCAACACTGCTTGTTTTACTCAAAACAGGCCGCTGACCGTCAAAAGATTCAAGAAGACAGCCTATGAACTTTTTCATGGGAGAAAGCCTTCTATCAGCTTTCTTCACATCTTTGGATGTCAGTGTTTCATACTGAACAACAGAGATGCCCTTGGAAAGTTTGATCCTAAGGCTGATGATGGAATCTTTCTTGGATATTCTTCAGTTTCCAAAGCCTTCAGAGTCTTCAATCGAAGAAGACAGACTGTTGAAGAAACAATCCACGTCACCTTTGACGAATCCCGTTCAGCGAACACTAGACCCTCTGCTGATACAAAAGAACTAAATTAATGGATGTTTTCTCATCTTGGTGATTCAGAAGACACTCCCACTCCTCCATCTCATACTCATCCCGCTGAAGATGATGATCCTACCATCATCCCAAGCATGCAGAATAGTGAAGCTGAAACTTCATGGGTCTCAGCTGTTCCTCTAAACACTATGCCTGCTTCTGAACCTTCTGTCTCTGACATACCATCTACTTCTCAGCAATCAGTGAATGAAATGCCATCTGCACCTCTTCCTCTCTTGGCTGATATACCAGAAGTTGCTGAAGCCTCTTCTTCAGCTCCACCAGAAGTTCAGATTGAGCCATCAACTTTTGCTCCGGCTCAACGATGGACTATCAATCACCTAATTGATCAAATTCTTGGTGATCCAAACGCTTGTGTTCAGACTCGACGAAGTGCATGTAATATTTGTTTATTTGTTAACTTTATTTCTCTGATTGAACCAAATAAAACAGATGATGCCCTCCAAGATCCAAACTGGGTCAGTGCTATGCAAGATAAGTTGACTGAATTTGAAAGAAACAAAGTTTGGAAACTTGTTCCTCGTCCATCTGACAAGTCAGTGATAGGCACTAAATGGGTCTATCGAAACAAGTTGGATGAACATGGAACTATGACCCGCAACAAGGCTCGACTTGTTGCTCAAGATACAGACAAGAGGAAGGTATAGATTACGACGAAACCTTTGCTCCAGTGGCAAGACTAGAAGCCATTCGTCTCTTCTTAGCTTACGCTGTACACAAAGACTTCAAAGTTTATCAAATGGATGTTAAGTCAACGTTCCTAAATGGAACGCTGAATGAAGAAGTCTACGTGGAACAACCTCCAGGATTCTCAGATCCTAAGCATCCATGTTATGTTTATAAACTGGATAAGGCACTTTATGGCTTAAAGCAAGCTCCTCGTGCATGGTATGACACTCTCTCTACTTATCTCCATATTGAAAAATTTGAGCGTGGTCAGATTGACAAAACTCTATTTTTCAGGAAAGTAAAAGGTCATATTATTCTTGTTCAAATATATGTCGATGATGTTATATTTGGTTCCACTAACCCTGACTTGTGTACTCGTTTCGCTGATAGAATGAAAGCCGAATATAAAATGAGTATGATGGGTGAGTGATAATGCCGTTTTACGGCATTATTTTGATCCCGAAATCGGTCAATTAGTTGTGAGTTTCCAAGTAAAATAGTAGAATTTAATGGTTTTGTGTGAGAAAGTACAGGTTATTTTGAATGGCCGAGGATGGAGAAGTTTTGTGTCAATTGGAGCAAGTCCACAACATTCCTGAGCGAAAAAGAGAAATTCAGATTTTTGGACCAAACAGTGCTCGGCGCGTCTCTAGGCGCTACTCCACACGCGCTGCCAAACGCGCAGCCCTCTGTTCACTGCACATTCCAGCCCTCGGCGCGTTTCCTTGCGCGACTCCACACGCGCCGCCATACGCGCCAAGCTCCTGAGCGTTTTATTCTTTATGTCGGCTAGGGTTGGAGGAATGAATCATCAGTTACTCTTGGAGACTCTTTTTGGGCGATTTTGGGAGCTAAGAGGCGATTTTTGAAGGCAAGTAGAGGGCTAGAAACATCAAGTAACGAGAATCACAAGGCGAATCGAGTACGTTCATCGGCGGCTTATGCTTTTCAGGGAGTCATTAGTTTTCATTTCTTTTAGAACAAACATGTTTACTTTCGTTTTAATCTTGTCATTTCTGAGTTTTGAAACCCCCAATATGAACTAATCCGTTCATGTTGGGGGGTTGGTTTGAATCATTGTTGGATAATTATTTAGCTTTACAATAGGTTTGATTGATTTGATATAGATGGATGACACATGTGGATTTGTTCTTAATGCTTGTAATAGTCCGATCAACTATTATTTGATTTTATGAATCTTTAACATTTGAGAAAAGTTTTAAGGTTTGATTAATCCTTCATGTCTTGGTTGAATTTGAGATAGTAATATGATAATTCAATCTTTGTGGCTTTTAATTACTGGTTGTTCAATTACTTTTGTTAAGATCGAATGATGATACAATGTGTTGAATGATATTTGCTATAGCTTGATAGAGTATAGTAATGGAATGTGATTATGCCTGTCATCCTGAAGTTATTTCAATCATGTCAAATTTGTTAGTTAAGTGATTGTTTACCTGAGGAATCCAACCCTCCAACTCTTTCTCTCTTATCTGAATTAATTAAAGTGTAATTCGTGTTTCGATAATCAACAAACCAAATCAATTTGCATTAGTCTAATTAATAGTCTATACAGTCATTGTGGTACTTGATACCTGGTTCCTTTGGTTCGATACTCGTACTTTCTAAGTACTATTATTTGATTCGACCCGTACACTTGCGGTAGATTTAGGGGGGTGTAAACCCGCCTATCAGTGAGCTAACATATTTCCTTGGTCTTCAGATAAAACAAAATGAAAAGGGAACTTTCATTAATCAGGGAAAGTATGTTAAAGATATGCTGAAGAAATTTGATTCAACTCAGAGTTCAGCTATGAAAACTCCTATGGCACCACCGCTGACACTAAACAAGGATCCTTCTGGAATATCTGTTAATGTCACGACATACCGTGGGATGATCGGCTCTCTCCTGTATCTAACAGCTAGCCGACCTGATATTATGTACGCAACCTGTTTGTGTACACGATATCAAGCTAAACCTAAGGAATCTCACATGATCGCTGTAAAGCGAATCTTTCGTTACCTTAAGGGTACTCCTAACCTAGGTCTTTGGTATCCCAAAGACTCAGGGTTTGATCTAATCGCCTATTTAGATAGTGATTTTGTAGGTTGCAAAATGGATAGGAAAAGCACCACAGGAGGCTGTCAGCTCCTGGGTGGAAAGATGGTGAGTTGGACAAGTAAAAAGCAAAACTCAGTGTCCACCTCAACCGCTGAAGCTGAGTATGTAGCTGCTGGAAGCTGTTGTTCTCAGGTCTTGTGGATGAGAAATCAACTACTGGACTATGACTTACAACTCTAAAAAATTCCAATCTATTGCAACAGCACAAGTGCCATCGCTATAGCCAATAATCCAGTGCTACACTCAAAGACTGTTGGTCCCGAAGAGCTATACAAGTTTGTAGAAGGGGGGGGGGGGGTTGAATACAAACACACAGATTTTACTTTTCTAAATTGTTTATTGATAAATCATTAACAATTTACAGTTTGTTGCGGAACAAGATTAAGGATAAACCTAAATCTAAACAAGTTGGAACACTAAGTTTCTTGCACTAAGAAAGAGAAGGAAATTACTAATAATAACCTATCTCAAGATAAGAAAGATGACTTGTCCAGAGTTATCAAGTGCTTCAAAAATGAAGCTGGAGTCCTTCTTATATACTGCATGCATTTAATGCATGGCAGTTTACACTTTACACGTGGCAGCAGCTGATTGGTTGCATGTCATTGACCTTTGTAGACAACCTTAGTAGCCGCATATTTGAACAGCGTAGTATCATAGTGGTTGTACGATTTCAGACAATAAGGAGGTTCTTTTCTGACATATCGTACGGAGTCATTCAAGGGTGGTTAAGACAAAAGTACTTTGTACGGAGGACTTCATGATCAGCTTTCGTTGATTCAGCGCTTTACCGTTGTTTATCAGCGAATGATAAAGTTCAGCGATAGCTGAAGTCTTGTACTTGATACTTCACGTTGAGTGGACAAATCTGAGTCTTCGCTGATCCGCATCAGTTCATTAGGAGACTTGTCGCTGGTTCTTGAGCTTGATCTTCGACTTCAGCGTAGAACCTATGTTGACGTGAAACTTGTCTTCAGGGATCATAAGTAAACAACTAACTTATCAGCGATCACCATAAGGACTGAACAGGCTCAGAGCATTATGGTGAACAGTGTTCGCTGAATGTTTAATCTAAAGAGCGAGAGTTCCTATCAGCGGTACTGTAAGATCTTAGTACTTATCAGCGATAGTGAAACTCTGATACATATTGTTTACATACAATTTTCACTAAGTATTTAGGAGAGGGTCATTATCAAATCACTGAGGGTTTGTATCAACAATCTCCCCCTATTTGATTATGACATAGCAACAGAGAAAATTGCTATTTAATGAAAACATAAGGATAAAAAGAACTCATAAAATATTTGTCCCTTTTACTGTTTTCTGGGATCTTTTCTGTACTGATGGAGTAAAGTACTGTCGCTGAAATCTTTCTTTAAAACTTCGTATCAGATTACAAAGGGAAGTGGAAAGATTATAAGTGCAAGCGAAATAAATTACAAGTACAAAAGAATAACTGATAAAATAGAAGAATAAGGCGATCCTATCAGTTTATAGAGGTTCTTCCTTAATGAGAAGTTCATCAAGGGTCTTTGATGTGGGAATCATCCAGTCAGGGACATTTACTCCTTGATTCCTTTTGTTCAGAGCTTCTTAAAAAATTAAGGGTTTAAGATGCCGTTCCTGAATGTCGCGTTTGAATTCACACCAGTAGATGAGATCTTTCAGCTATTCGATGGGAGTGATGGGAAGCTCAGAGATACGTTGAAAACGTTGTCGTCCACCATAGTCAATAAAGAATATCCCATAGGGTTTGCTTATGACTTTCCCAGGGATGGAAGTCTCATCAGGAGGAAGAGATGTGTCAAGTGCGGAAAGGTCAGGTTCTGGACCAAGAACTTCAGCACGAGAAAAACCAATACCTGTTTCGTTTCGTATAAGAGGACCTGAGTCTGAAGGTTTAGACTTTTTCTTTGCAGAGGCCCTTCTTTTCTGATTTGCGAGAGGAGGGGGAGGAGGAATATCCACACAAGAAGATACTAAGTCGATCTGTTTATTTATCAGCTTTTCGACATGATCCTTGTACTTAGATTGAGACTTCTGGATGGCTAATCTGATCTCCAACCATTCAGAGAGACCGTACTTCGTGATGGCTTCAGCATAGAATTTTTCGTACTGTCCATTCTCTCTGAATATCTCGATTTCAGCGATTGAAACTTTGAGGGTTGATCTTCCAGTGATAAGTACCTTGTTGATTCTGGCAGGACGATATCTGAAGTGTACCTTTTCTTTGCACCAGATTAAAGTAGATTGAGACACAATTCTCTTTTCTTCAACGGTTTCTTGGCGTCTTCCCATAGCTGACGTTGAACTTCGATTGGGGTTCTTTTCAGCTTGGGGTCTTTCACCGATTGTTGAGTAAGCTGGATGGCAAGTTCTCTGTCTTTTTCTTCTGCTTCCCTTCTTTCAGCGATTAACCTTTCAGCTCTGAGGTGATCCTTGTATTCCTTTTGTGAAAGTCTGAACTTTGGAGGAATAGAAGGAAGTTGATCACGCTTCAGAATGATTCGCTGAGCCTCAAGCTTCTTTATCATTTCTTCTCTTCTTCTCTGATCCTCTTCACTCAGCTTTGAGGAGCCAAGGAAGGTCTGTTTTGGTGAGAGAGCATCTGTTCTTCAGTCTCAGAGATCAAATCCAAGACTGAGATTATTTCTTCAGCGTTGAGAGTTGGGATTATTGTTGGTGAAGTCGCAGCTGTAGGAATTTCAGCGATATCCTCAAACAGGGGAGAGGACTAGCTGAAACACAGCGATCTTTTGAATAAGAACTTGGGAAGAAAAGATAGAGAAAGAATGTGGTTAAGTGTATAGAGGCTTTATGGAGACTAGAGCAGATAATGTGTATAGATAGAGGAGGGATGCGGTGTAAGGAAGTAAGATGTAGTGTACCTGACAAGCTGGCTTTGGAAGCAAGATCATCATATTTTCATCGTCTTCAGCGACACCTTTTCCTTTGCCCTTTTCAGCTTCAGACGCTGAAGGCTTTGTCTTGGTCCGCTCCCCTGAAGGTTCGTTTATCACGATCCCTTTAAGAGCTGTAGTCTTCTGAGAAGGCTTGACGATAAAGGAGTCATTATCATCATCATCGTCATCATCATCATTCTTTGGAGAAGAAGATGGTTCATCATCAGATAAGTCGATGGCTTCTTCATCTTCTGCTTCTGATTCAGATTCTTCAGCAGCTTCTTCGAGTTGCTCCCCTTCAGATACAGAGGTAAGCTTCTCGGTTCCCTCAGGGTTTTCATCTCCCTAAGGTCCAGCAGTTGTTTCTTTTGTCTTTCTCCCTCTTCAGTAAGGGTAAGGTTTTCAGTCTTCCCCCCCTCGATTGATTCATCATGGGGAAGGTCTTCAGAGTTCTTCTCCCCCCCTTTCTTATAATGAGTGGGGGAGGAATGTGATGATTCGGCAGGTGGTGTTGGTTCCCTGTCATCTTGGCCAGGGATCCCCATATAATTTTCAATCGCTGCTACTCTGTCTTCTAGGCCAGTAATAGCAGGACTGATCTTTAGAAGTTCATCACGATCCGCCGTAGTAAAATGTGAAGGTGCAGGGGCAGGGGCGGTCATGTTATTCAGGATCTGCTGTACCATCGTCTTCACTGAACTTACGTCAGTCTTTACAGAACTCACGTCAGTCTTTAATGAACTCACGTCAGTCTTTAATGAACTCACGTCAGTCTTTACAGTAGACGTATCTCCCTGAAGATTTCCAACCGATGTCTTCAGCGTTGTGACCTCGCTGGACAAGGTTTGAACTGTTGATTTGAGAGAGGTGTAGTCTGTGTAGATGTCAGCAAGAACTTTGGCAAAGTCACCAAGAGTACCATCAACCTTCTCCAAATCAGCTTTGGAGGCTTTCTGTTCAACCATTGTTGTCAGCTTGTTGAGATTCTTGTGATCCCAGACACAAGTAATCAAATCATATATGAATCAAAGGGGGTCATCTCTATATTCAATAAGGGATAATCACCAAGTACAAAGTGCAATCTAGAGAGCAAATGTGAATGGTGTGTACTTGGATGAAATGTAAATGGATGACCTAATTAGGAAGGCTAGAGAATGCAAACATTATATACCTAGGGTAAACTATGACCCTATTACATATATGGTCCCTCTACTTAGTACAATAACATTTAAGCACTAACATTCTCCCCCTTTGTACAAGTAGAGGCAAAGAAATTAGACGTCCACCGGAGCTACATATCTTTTCCGAATTCCGAAGATGAACTCGAATCTTCTAAGCGCAATCCGGTGCTCCATCCGGTTATATATATCAGTTAGAATTTCTCCAATCAGCTCTTTCTCCTTATCTTTCAACTTCACTGCTCCATTCGCATCTAAACGTAGTCTGCTCTCCAGGTGGATCTTGATTAACATAAATGTACCATCACTGTACTTGTTCGCTTCGATGATCCTCATAAATCTTTTCTTTGAATCCCTATCGAGGTAAACAACTCCCAGATCAGGTTTCTGTAACACGGTGTAAGCTTGAAATCCTTGAATATCGGGAATACGTCGGTTCGGAGGTCTGATGTTGACATGGGTTTGGCGAGATTCTAAAGCCATCTGAAAATCTTTCAAATAAGAGAACTTAAGAAAATTACGCATAAATCTTTTAACGCTCTTGAAGGCTGCAGACCACTCAATATCTTTGTTCGGTATACTTCCAATGCAGTTGTAAAGACTCAGAAGATCATCAAGATGTAGACTCTTGAAGTCAGCCTCGGAGAATTCACAAACTGTACCATTCACCCTTTCTACTATGAAAATCGGATACCAGACTTTTGAAAGTCTGTTGGAGTCAATCTTCAAAACCTTCATAATCTTGCTGTCAGATCTCACTGCATCTATCTCTTTGTCTTTGTTTTTCATAACATAAATGAATTCAATCTTTTGAGGTGTCGGCCAGTCTTCTATACCATACACCCTTTCAAGGTTGATCCTCTGAATATCCCTCACAAACATATCCCTTCTGATGCTTTCCTGGTACGGAGACAAAATCTTCACACGTAGACCAGTAGCCACATATCCTGGCTCAACATCTAATATTCTCTGAAAGACATCCAGTTCAGCATCTAATACACGATCCCTGATTCTTCCTTCGGCTTGGATTCGGACAATCGGAGCAATTACGTGAGCAATAGGAGCAATCGGAGCTTGTGGAGCAGGTGGAGCTTGTAGAGCTTGTGGAGCTTGATCAGAAGTACCCACGCTCTGATCAGTTGTCACTGCCGGTTCAGAATTCGAAGCCTCATTATCAGAATCCTGAGCAGCCATAATAACTCCGGTAACATCAAAAACATCTTGTAGCTCTCCTTTGATCTGGACCAAATTCTTCTCTGGATCCTCATCCGAGTCAATATAGATGAACTCATTCAGAAAATCATCTGCCATCCTCTCCTCCTCGGTTCTATTGTCAACAACCAGAGGCTTTTCAACCCCAGTTAAGACATCAGCTAGAACTTGTATTTCCTCCACATCCTCCATAACTGTATCAGTACCACCCGTTCCTGTTCCCTGTTCACCTGCTTGTTGATCTGAGCCCCCAACATTACCAGTAGCTGTCCCACTAGATTCACCAACACCAGCAGATCTCTTCTCCCCCTCATGTTGATCAGACGGATCATGATCATCATGTCTTCTTTTCCGGGAGGCTTCGGCTTGAATACCACATGCTTCTTCGACTACAATTACCCGTGTGGCTAGAGATTGATATCCAGCAAGTAAGGCTTTTGTCATATCTGTGAATGAGTCGGTCATTTTCTGAATTTGGGTATCTGTGGATGTTGAAGCTTGAGGTTGGGTAGATTGACGAAGTAAGGAAATTAAGTCAACCTCTTCAGAAGTACTAGATTCACTTCTAGCTAAAAGGCGGGATAACAGCTCAGATTTAAGTTGGTCTTCAGATATTTGGTGTAATGGTACAGATGATGGATGTTGTGGGTCTGTTTGAGTTCTTTGTGGAGGAGGTTCTGGTGTAGATGACAACTCGACAATGCCTTTGCCTTTCACAGCTCTGCTCACCTCTTTAGATAACTTTCTCATCTCTGATCTCATTTCTTCAACATGAGTTGCTCAAAGATTTCACAGCTAATTCCATCAGCTTCAGAGGCACAAAATTATGTGGAGGAGGACCAACCAAAGATAGTACCTGTAGAGGTTGTTCGGGACTAACACCCAGACCACTTAGGTTTCTGGTTGACATAGCAGTCGAAGAGACTGTATGGCCTATGTTCAATGCTGGCATAGTGTTAGCATTGATAGGACTTCCGCCCGGTCCTCGTGAAGCACCAACGAATGGCGACGACACTATGGGCGTTCCGGTTGGGGCACGTTAGCCCGCAACTTGTTGAGGTGCCAACATTCGTGTCCTAGAAAAGGATGTAGTACCAAATGGTCCTAGACTCTATGTGCTCTGAAGAAATGGCGGTGGCCGGGGCGGGAGCCTACCTGTTTCAATACCAGCAGACACCGAGTGTGTCGCCGATAGCAGTTGTGCTTGATCCCCTGTGGAAAATGAAACATCGGCAAATTGAGATGCCGATGAGTGGCTGAGTGGGGCTGTGCAATGCATGGCTGGGTTCACCATGTCTGTTTCAATACGCAACGGCGACAGACGCTCGTTGGTAGATGATGTGGCTACCCGGCTTGGATCAGTTTGGGGAGAGCCAGCAGCTAAAACTTTTTCTGGCTCTATCACAGCATCATTCATTTCTTTTCTCCCTCCATCCTCACCACTAACTACCTTTTCTACTTCTACTTCTTCGTTCACAGATGAAGGACCCACAACATCAGTAGCAGTGTCGAGAAGTTCGGTGTTCCGAGTGGAATCAGCATCCGAACTCACTACACGTGGTCTCTTTCCCATATGTCTAGGAATCAAATTCACCAAAGGATCATGGCCTGAGTCATCATCGTCATCAACATTATCAAAGGCAGGAAAGAAGGGTTCTATGTCATCGTCTTGATTGACTGCATCATCATCAGGAGATGATGCAGCGGCATAAGCTTCATCCCATGAGACATCATCATCAAAAATATTCACTGAAGGTCATCAGGATGGTGGTTGAACTGGTCTGGAAGAGGATGCATGACCAGCAGTCCATAATCTTCTCCCGACTCTGTTTCTTTTCGTTATCCTCACCTCTCGTCGTTCAGAAACACCCCCATGTTCCTGAACCCCCTCGACATGTTGACCCTCACCACCTAATGGGTTTGCATCGTGGGGAGGTCCCTCCGGTTCTGGATTGACCATCAATGCATTATCTAACCTATATCTAATAACTACCCCAGACTGTCGGTCAGCATAAGCAAGTAGGTCTTCTCGGAGTACGGTGGTATGAGCAAATTCGATGTACTTAGGCATCCTTAGGTAGTGCATATATTGGCTCGGGCCTCTTGGGTGATCTGATCATCGTGGAATCTCAATGTTGTCTATCATTGCTTGATGAATTAGGATCTGAAAGAATCTTTGAAATGGAATAAAGTTGCGTCTTTTCTTTGGCTTTGACTGTTCCTCAACTAGCTCGGCGATCTCGTTCCAGATTAGAACTGCATAGTCAATGTTCTGGTTGAAGACAAACGCATGGAACATGCGTAGGGTGGGTAGATTGGTCTTATCGACGCCGGTGTGCTTTGATGTCATACAACGGTTGAAGATTCAACAAATGGAGTAGTACAATCGCGATAGGTAGTTTCGTCTAAAAGTTGATGAGCCAGTAAGTGGAGTATTTTTCGGGGCTTGATAACCTAGACTTCTGATGTCTTCAAGGAGCTGAGATTCAGGAACCGGATCCTGAAGATTCTCACTCGGGAGATTTAATGCTCGTCTAAGTCCTCTTAAAGTGAATCGGACATCAAAATGGTCGACTTTGGCGGTAAACATGGGTACTCGGCCGGTTGGATGATATCGAAGTGTGCTCCCGAACTGTTGAAGATAAATAGCTGGCACGAGTTGAACTCTGGTCAGTGCAGTCAGTAGAGGATGACCGCGGATGATCTCGATAATAATTTGGTAGTCAAAAGGAACTGCGAGATCTAGGTGATGGTTGTTGGCCAGAAATGCCACCTCGTTCGCACTTGGAAAGATTTCTTCGTCCAGATCATGTGCATTTACCGACGGGAGTGATGAACGATGCGAACGGATGATGGTGTTGTCATCCGAAGCATATCCATCGTGATCAGCCATCTGAATCAGTACACAGTTTAAAAAACGAGCCAAAGTGATTTTGCCTTGAAAAATAATTTTAATTTTTTTTCCTAAGTCATGGGCAAGTCGCAATCAACATAAAAGACATATCGCAGGCAATTGGGATATCGCAGTGTGTGAGAATGACAAGGGGTTGTCGCAACACAAGGTTGCGATATGGTCCTTGTCACGACACACAATTGCGATATGCTTGAATGTATGCCCATTGCGACATGGATGAATTTATGAGTGTCAGTTGGTTGCGACTTGGATGAACACTGAACTAAAACCCTAAGTGTTCAACCCAGATTTCTAATTTTCGCACAAAACATGTTAAGGTTTATACCACTAGGCTCGCAATCCTAGCGTGAGTAAACCCTAATCAATATCTAACACCCTAACACACAAACGCAGTCGATTTAAGCAGATTTAAAGAACATCGAACCTAAAACCCTAAAATCGAACATAGCATGCGATTTAATAGATGAACTCAAGTAAAAAATAGGAATACATACCACGATGATGATCTGAATGGAGTGCTAGAACCAGACAAGACGAAATCGGCGTGAAAATTGAAGTCGCAAAAGGCGGGTATACAGGGTTTTGGAGAGAAACAGGTTGAGATAGGTTGAAAAGTCAAAACCCTAGTATTTAAACAATTTTGAATTCGGTGACACGTGGCACAACACGATTGGTCCAAGGTTTGACCTGCCACGTGTCATCATATCGCAATGAACAAGTTGCGATATAATGTTCAAGCGTATCGCAACAGAGGGTTGCGACATGTTACTGTTCACGCGTCCATATCGCAATGAATGATTGCGATATGACACCTGACCATGTCGCAACAGAAGGTTGCGACATGTTACTGTTCACATGGTCATGTCGCAGTACACGGTTGCGATATGGCCCTGTTCATGCCCTCATATCGCAGTGTACTGTTGCGATATGAATAATACTTAAGCCCATTGAGATATCGCAATAGAAGGCTGCGATATCTCACTGTTCACATGTGAAATCGCAATGGAATGTTGCGATATTAATGTAACTTGGACATTTTTCAGATTTTGGAAAAGATTTTATCACATTGGAAGATGTCCAACTTCCAACTGATTAAGCACTCAAGGATTTTAAACACAGATTTCACTCCCCCTTAAATGATGCAAAGTTTTTTTTCAAAATTGTTTTCATCATTTAAGAGATAGTGTTTTTTTATAAAAAAAAATAGAATACTTACCTTCACTCATCGGAAGCAGATAAACACAACGAATCAACACATACATGCTAGGTATGCACACTCCCCCTAGATTTGTGCATATGATCAGTTCTATAACTCCCCCTGAAATCAAGAACATACCTTTCGTGCTGATACATATATCATAACAGATCAAAGATAAGACAATTAAGAAATGAGAAGAGAAGAACGAATTGAAAAATTACTTATAATACAATGAGAATATGACAATTTAATTAACATATATTAAAAATAGAATATGATGAAAATTTTGGTGTATTAATGTAGAAGCAAAGTCTAGATTAAGATACAAACATTTCCATCTATTATATATTTAAAATATGAGATTTAAACTTTCATATTAAGCATGCCGAGCTTGGATACGAGAAAATTGAAACGCTTTTCATCCAAGGCTTTGGTTAAAAGATCGGCAAGTTGATACTCAGTTGTAACAAAATATAACTCAACAGTTCCTTTCTCAACATGATCTTTTATGAAATGATACCTAATGTCGATGTGTTTGGTTTTGGTATGTTGGACAGGATTAGCAGATATAGCGATAGCACTCTTACTGTCGCAGTAAATAGGGATCTTCTCGTATTTATACCCATAGTCCATGAGTTGGGTCTTCATCCAGAGAACTTGTGAACAACAACTCGCCGCGGCAACGTATTCTGCTTCCGCGGTTGAAGTTGAAACACAATTTTGTTTCTTTGATGACTAACTCACAAGCTTGTCACCCAAAAACTGAACATGCCCAGAAGTACTCTTTCTGTCCAACATGCTTCCTCCATGATCAGCATCTGAATATGCAGAGAGTTCGAGGCCGGTTCCCTTGGGATACCACAGTCCAAGGTACGGAGTTCCTTTCAAGTACCGAAAGATTCTTTTGACGGCTCCGAGGTGTGACATTTTAGGATTGGCTTGAAATCTAGCACAGAGACAAGTCGAAAACATTATATCTGGACGACTAGCGGTTAGGTACATTAGAAACCCGATCATTCCTCTATAAAGCTTGACATCAGCATCAATACCGTCTGGATCTGGACCTAACTTAGATACAGAAGCCATAGGCGTACAGATCGACGTACAGTTTTCCATCTTGAATTTCTTCAAGATGTCAAACACATACTTCGACTGGTTGAAAAAGATACCAGTTGAAAATTGTTTAACTTGTAATCCGAGAAAGAAATTAATCTCTCCCATCATACTCATTTGGAATTGAGTCATCATAATGCCCGAAAACCAAGTACAAAGTCCAGGGTTAGTCGAACCAAAAATAATATCATCAACGTAAATCTGAACTAAAAGAATATCACCTCTTTTGCGTAGAGTAAACAAAGTAGTGTCGATTTTACCTTTCACAAAGCCAGCGTTTAATAGAGAGGTAGATAACTTTTCATACCAGGCACGAGGGGCTTGCTTGAGACCATAGAGGGCTTTGTCAAGAATGTAGACATGATCTGGATGTTCTTTGTCCACAAAGCCTTCTGGTTGAGATACATACACTTCTTCCTTAAGGACACCGTTCAAGAAAGCGGTCTTCACGTCCATTTGATAGACGGTGAAGTTCTTGAAAGCGGAATACGCAAGAAACATCCGAATTGCCTCAAGACGAGCAACCAGCGCGTACGTCTCGTCATAATCTATCCCTTCCTGTTGCCTATACCCTTTCGCTACCAAACGAGCCTTGTTTCTCACAATTACTCCGTCTTCATCTTTCTTGTTCTTTAGGACCCACTTGGTACCGATAACTGTCTTACCTTTGGGTCGCGGAACTAGTCTCCACACTTTCAGAGCTTCGAACTGATTCAGTTCTTCTTGCATCGCAATCAACCAATCAGGATCTTCTAAGGCTTGTTGAACTGTTGAGGGTTCAACCTGGCTTAAGAATAGTGCGTATAAAACTTCATTTACGGTTGCGGAAGCGGATCTTGTCTTGATAGGTTCAGATACATCACCAATCACCTGATCAATTGGGTGACTGCGTGTCCACTTAGTAGAGTGTGGATGGAGAGATACAGCAGCTTTATTGGGGTCTACAAGTAAGGGATCCTTATCAAAGTTCAACTCAATCGTCAGCGTCGGTTCCGGATGTGAGACGGGTTTCTTGTCAGGATTGACAATCGGTATAGTCTCGGGGAGATGCATGTGATCTTGCTTGTGGAGATGCCGTTGTTGTGTTCCTTGGAGAAGTTACAGGAGTAGTTGTACCAGTATTCGGTGTAGTCAGTACCGGTGAAGGGCCTGACATAGTAGTTTGTACTGGTGGTGTTTCAACTTCGATCCTGTTGTTTACAGATGAAGAGGATTTATTAGTGTTAAAATAGTCATCATAAAAGTGTTCAAACAGAATATCAAGTTCACTATGATTAGAGTTAGAAGTGGAAGCTTGATCCGTGTTTAAAGATCTAGTCATCATTGGACGGATTTGTCTAGATGCTAGAATTCCTGATATTGCGGGTTCTGTACTGTTTTGCACAGAAGCCATTGCTTCAGATTCATCAAACTTGACATTTATGCTTTCTGTCACAGTTCTGGAAGACTTGAGGAAGATTCTGTATGCTTTTGATGTAAGCGAGTATCCGATGAAGAAACCCTCAACACCTTTAGGACTGAATTTGTTCAGATTGCCCTTATCGTTCAGCACAATACACCTGCATCCAAAAACACGAAAGTAGTGTATCACAGGTTTCCTATTATTAATTAACTCATATGGAGTTTTACCAAACCGTCAATGAATGATTGAGAGGTTTTGTGTATAGCATGTCGTTGCAACAGCTTCAGCCCATAGGGATAATGGTAGATCAGCGTAGGACAACATCGTTCTTGCGGCCTCAACCAGTGTGCGATTTCGTCTTTCAACAACACCATTCTGTTGAGGTGTTCTCGCCGCAGAATATTGATGGGTTATTCCTAATGACTTGAAGAAGTCATCGAGAGTCTTGTTCTTGAACTCTGTCCCATTATCTGATCTAACAGTCTGAACTGTTTGTTGGCGATTCACTTGAAGCTGTTTGATTAACGAGATGATCAAGTCTGGTGTTTCGTCTTTTGAGCGTAGGAACTTGACCCATGTGTATCTCGAATAATCATCGACAATTACTAACACATAACGTTTGGCATGAATACTTTGAGTCTTCATCGGACCACAGAGATCCATATGAAGAATTTCCAAAGCTTGTCTTGTGCTGGGTTCGGGTTTCGGTGGATGAGGAGCACGCTTCATCTTCCCCTTCTCACAAGCAATACATAAATTATCTTTCTCAAATGTCAGAACCGGTAGACCTATGACTAAATCACCCAACGTCAACTTTTGAATGTAACGAAAGTTGAGATGAGATAGTCGTCTATGCCATAACCAACTTTTCTCTACGTTGCTTTTGACATCAAACATACATCAGTCTTGGGCTTGAGTGTTGATAGATCAATGGTGTACAAATTATATTTCCTAGAACCAACCAGAAGCTCATCTCCTCCGTCGGTAAGAACAGCACAACGGGTCTTCTTGAAATGGACTTCTAGGTCTTTATCACAAAATTGACCTATACTAAACAAGTTGTGTCCTAAGCCCTCGACGTAATTGACTTTTGTTATTCTCACATTATCTTTTACAATATCCCCATAACCCAAAATTGAAGCATATTGATCATTTCCAAACTTCACTTTTCCACAATCTTGTTCTACAAAATTAACTAGCAGCTCTTTTCTTCCAGTCATGTGCTTTGAGCAGCCTGAATCTAAATACCATACATGTCTGGGCTGCAAAATGGAAATTAAACGGTTTAGGTACCCATTGCCAATCGGGTCCTTTCGGGTTAGTAGGCTTGGATTTAACGTTTTGCTTTCTATAACCGGTTTTAATATAAGCATTTGAATAAAACCAATGATTATAGTCAGACTTGCAGATAAAATCATCCACACCACAAGAAGCACAACAAATTCGATCTCGTGCCAAATTAATCAGTTGTCACATTGAATAAACCTTGTAAGGAACTACAAGTTTTCGTCTGTTGCCAACCTCATAATTAATAACATTCGAAACAAAATTGTCTTTCTTGGAATTTAAAACATTTAAAGTAGAGTGGGATGATTTGATCTGGGCCACATCCTGTGTTGACTCCTTCATTCTCCACTCAAGACGCGTGTTGTTTCTCAAATTATGATCTGAAAAACCAGAAAATAAGAGTTGTAAGCTTTTGAATATTGAGTCTGAAAAGAATTAACACGCTTCTTTCTTTTTGTTTTTCTTTTCTTTTTCTGTAATGATGGTTTTGATTTAGATTTAGAATGATCATCATTAACAAAAACTTTCTCAGCTGATTTTGAAGATTCTCCTTCCAAGATAATCTTTTCAGGTTCCTCTTCATTTATTAGTAAGTCAGAATGATCTGGAAGTTTGGCACAGAAATCAAATTGAACAGGTGCTTCACACACAACTTTACCTTTGTCCTTACCAACATTCTCGCTTTCAAAATCAGTATCAGTGTCATATGATGGGCTATCATTATCATCAGACTTGGGAAAAAGAAAGTCATTATATTCTTTCTGAAAGATTTTATCTTCTTTCGTAGGAAAATATACAGGAGGATCATTATCAAACTGATCTTCCAAATCCCAAGGTTCAAAATCATCTTGGTCATTGGTTGTCCAGTCTCTCAAAATAGCATTTCCTATAAAAGATTTGCATGAGGAAACATCTGAGTCTGAAGATTGTTTTTCTTTTAAAGCTTTTTCTTCAGATATTTCCTCAAGTTTGATTTTCATTCCTTTTAAACTTTCTGAAAATACAGTGAGCAAAACTTCCTTTTCAATCTCAAAAGCAAGCTTCTCGTCATTTCTGACTTCTTGAATATTACTTTGGATCTTGCTTTCGAGGTCCATGAGTTTTTGTTCAAGAACCATTGGTGGGAAGTATCTTTTACCTTCAAAAACTGGTTTGTCAGTATTAACCTTTTGAGTATTTCCTTTTTCCTCCGGTTGTTTAACAACATGACTCTTAAAGTAATTGTTTGGTAAGGTTTTCTTATTATTCAATGCCTTTGCATTGTCTGGACCATACCAAAAAGGAAGTTGCATTTTAACTGTGGTTTTCCTTTTTATTTCTTCTTCAGCCTCATAGTCTTCACCATCCATCTTAAGACACTTGATTTGAAAGTTTGAATGTACGGAAAGTTCAATCCATTCAAATTTATACAAAGTGGGAGATTTTACTAAAGCATTGCTCAGGTATTGTGGATTATCATACCCGATTCCCCACTTTGAATTGAAATATCTGAATTTATTTGGTTTATGCATGTGAATTGTTTGTTCAGTTTGACCTGCTTTGTACAATTTATTTTCCAGATCCTTGACATTTTCACATAACTCATCATTTCTGTCTTTGTAAGCATGCAAAAGACTCTCAAACTCACTATGCTTGACTTCCGAACTCAGTAATTTATCCGATAGTTCAGTTATTCTGTCTTGAAAATAAGCATGACCAATCTCGAACTCAGCCTTTTTCTTTTCAAAATCCTTAGTTTGACTGTCTTGTTCAATTACTCTTGCCTTTTGAGTGGAAATTATCTCATCTGCTCTATCCTGGTCACTTTTTCGATTTTCTAATCTTTTTGTTAAATAAGCTTGTTGAGTAAAGAATTGATTGTAAAGATCGGAATGTACCTCATTAGAAGTAGACTCTGAACCTTCACCATCAGTTTTCTTGGTCATGAAGCACATCTTAGTCTGAGCAGTTTTCTCACCTTCAGCTTCATCATCAGTCAGATCCAGCCAGTATTCTTCTTCGACCATCAGTGCTATCCCCGATTCTTTCTTCTCGGCAAGCAGCAACTTATTCTTGTAGTACGTAGAATCCCTGACTTTTGGCTTCCAACACTCTTTTGAGAAGTGACCAGTCTTTCCGCAGTTGTAGCATTTTGGAGCTTCCTCCTTCTTTTCAAATACCTTTTTTCTCTTCCGGTTTATTATACTCCTCTCTCTTGTACTCAGCTTTCTTGTCATCAAATCTCCTGCTAGACTCAACATTTGCCTTATGTTCAAAATTCTTAGAACCAGAAGAATATCTTTGATTATTTGACCCGGGACTTTTCCCAAACTTTCTCTGAAAGGAGCTAGAAAGAAGTGCCATAGCTCGTTTCATGCTTTCAATATCATCTATCTCACCTTCTCTTGAAGAGGCAAAACATCCAACTTGGTATTTTGTTTCATCCGATGAGCATACTTCTTCCACTCAGGTTGAAGAACATTCACAAACTTCACATTATGCTCAATTATTGACTTGTTGATGTTGTATCTGTTCAGCTCATTCAAGATAGTAGTGAAGCGGTCATATGTGGAATCAAGAGCTTCACCATCTTTCTGTTTAAAACTCTCATAAAGATTAATTGCATTGGAAATTCTCATCTGATTTTCAATCTCAGAACCTTGGTAAAGTTTTATCAACTCATCGAACATGGCTGTAAAGCCCGTATCCCGGTATGTAATTTCTTTTATTAATTCTTTTCTTTTAAGTTTGATTTTAGGTGGTTTTCGTTAGCGGGGTTAGTCGAGTTGGTCCTAATCGTAAAATGTCGGAATTTTTGGTTAGTTGCGAGAAGGTTTTTAGTTGAGGGACCATTTGTGTCAAGGGCCAAAACATACATAAGTTTCGGCCCATGCAACCAAGAACCCAAAACCCAAAACCCATATTGTTTTTGATGTGTTGGTGTCGTGATTTGCAAGAAAATATAAGAAGAGAAAACAAAAAAAAACCTACGGCTCTTCCTTCCCCTTCCCCTTTCATGGTCGCCGGCCGGAAAAAGAGAAGAGAGAGAGAGAGAAACCGAGAGGGTTAGAGAGAGAGAGAGGTGCGGTAAGTGATCGAAGGTAGCAAGCAAGGGGAGGATCAGTCGGTGATCGGTTTCAGTGTGGTTATCGTCATGTCGTCGTCGTCTCGAGGTAAGAACTTTCATCCGTTTCTTTTCCCCTTTGTCGTTTCGATCGCAAAACCACCCCACCACCGCCGCAGCCATGGCTGCCGGCGGTGTGGCTGCCGCCGTGCGCCGCCGCTGTGTCGACCGAGGGGTGTACGTGCAGGTGTGTGCGCGTGTACGTGGGTGTGTGTGTGGGTAAGTCGGGGTGTGTGTTTCGGGTGTGGTTTCGCCGGAAGTTCTTAACCACCGCCGCCGCCAACGGCCGCCTCTGCCGGAGGTGGAAGAGGGTGGTGCTCGGGCTGCTCAGCCCATTTAGTCTTGATCAATAAGTCAGCTGGAATCACAGGTCTGAATGCTTAAGTCGTGGCTTCATGGGTTAAGATTTAAAGATAATCAATGTTGTCATTTCATGTGAAAGTCACAGTTTCTGCCACTGTTTTGGAAAAGCCATAACTTTTTATAGGAATGTCGTATTGGCGTAAATTCAGTGCCAAACGCTCTCATTCTGAGTCTAGTAAGTTTCTTATGTTTTGCGGAAAAACCAGTTCAGACCATAGCTAGTGTCAAACTGCTGTTTTGTACTGAAAGGTCCTGTTTTTCACTGTGCAGCAAGCCAGTTTTTTAAAATCCATAGTAAATTGTAGAAATATCGTTAGAGAGCGTGCGATATGTCCCTGGAACCCTAAGACATGGGACTTTGTGATTATGGAAAAATATTTCTTGTTTAATCAGTTTATAAGGGGTTAAACAGGTACCGAACAGACCTGTGTGTTGAGAGTAAAAACTGGAAAAATGTGTTTTTAAAGTTAGTAGTCGTGGCTTTGGGTTGGGGCGTCACTTTGACAATTGTTAACACGTAATTAGGTGGGAGAAGGTGAGTGAAGTTGGCCGGCTTGTGATTGCGGATACTCGCGTTGCTTTAAGGTGAGTTCTCTCACTGCGTAGACTAGGAGTTACATATGTGTTGCGTTTGCTCTAGCGTGTTATTGTATGCTTACGTGAACTAGTTGTGGTGTGATAGCTAGTTGTAAATTATTTATTATGTGAATGGTGTGTTTTGTGTACACCTCGGTGGGACTGAGGGGCTCGGTGGGACCGAAGGCTCGGTGGGACTGAGCTAGTAAGAATATCATATAATGTGGGCTCGGTGGGACCGAGGGCTCGGTGGGACCGAGGTGTGTGATTACATGTTTAAATCTTGATATGTTATTATACTTGTAATTGTGGTGTTGTTTGCCTACTTGCGAGTAGGGGCGATATATGTGTGATTGCTACCTGCGTAGGTGGTAGGATTCACTAAGCTTCGTGCTTACCCCTTCCCAATATCTTATGTTTTCAGGTGCGAGTAGCAGTCGAGCGTGACGGTACACACTAGCGCAAGGCGAAGGCTGATCGAGTTTCATTTTTAAATGTCAAGATTTAATTTAATAATTTTTCCGCTGCATAAATATTATTTGACGGTTCAAATTAACGACGTTATCTTTATTTGTAATGGGATTTGCTAATTTATGGTTTGTTTATAATGGAAGGCATTATTTTTAAATTTTTAAAATTCCTTGTAATTTTTGGGACGTTACAACTTGGTATCAGAGCACAGCTTGAGTGAATCAAACACATCTCGGTGTGTTTGGTCTCAAGTTGCGGCTATGGAGTTTTAAACTCTTTTACTAAAATCCTTGAGAATAAAGGAAAAAGGAAAATCCGTTTGGGAAACGGTGATCGAGGGCGCAGTGTGTACAGTCAGCCGACGCTATGTGGGATGGTACAGTACTTAGTGTAATTATCGCTTTCTAGATCATAGGGTATGCATGCTAGATTGCCTATGTTGTTTACACTGTACTGTATGATGATTGCTTGCTAGTAGGAATCAATGCTAGTTATAGTAGGTTGTTAAGTGAAGGCCCTATAGGTTGTATGCAGTAAGAATCATATAGCCTTAGAATATTTGATTTAGTCTTATTGCGCAGCTCTTGTTTGAGTCCAACCGTTCTAGGATAGGATCGTGTATTCGAATGTCTATTTGATTCACGCTGCATGCGACTGGGTATTCGCGAGGCAACTCGTTATGACTAACAGGGATTCCGTGGTACCAAGGGTAGTGGGATGAGATGAAATTTCTAGTGAGCCGGGAAGAGTGTTTATATACGATTATGTATGCTAGATTGCTTGGTGCTTATTACACTGTACTGTATGGTTGTTATTTGCTAATAGGAACTTATGCTAGCTATGATAGGTTGTCAAGCGAATGCACTATAGGTTGTATGCGGTAGGAACCGAATAGCCTTAGAATGTTGGATTTAGTTCTATTGCGCATCTCTTGTTTGAGTCCAACCGTTGTAGGATAGAATCTTATATTCGAATGTCTATCTGGTTTCCACTGTATACGACTGTGCATTTACGAGGCGACTCGTCAGGGTTAGTGGGAGTTCCGCCCTAGCAAGAGTAGTGGGGTATTATGATTATTCCTAGGGAGCTAGGAAGAGTGTGTACATGCGTCAGTATAGGCACGCGTGTATGGCTTTGTTTGGGCGAGCAACTACTTGGGTACTCGGGATGGGACTCGGAGCGGACAGTGATAGGTGTAGATGGTAGTAGTAGAGCTCCTACTACCGGAAGCACAGGATCAATGTTCGAGTCGGGGAAAGTCGCGGGGAATCCAAGGAATCGAGCGTGAGTGTGGTAAGGGTGAGTTATTATGTGCTAATAACTCGTTGTAATTTATTTTTCCTAGAATGGTCAACACTAGAAGAAACAACGCGGCTGAACCGCGGGCTGAGGCCGGGATCACCGATGAACAGATTAGAGAGATGATTGCTACCGAGGTAGCATACGCGATCGGGGAGGCGATCCCCTAGATTATCACTGCCATCCGAGATGAGGTGGTGGTTTTGATGGAGGAGCGAATTGATGCGATTCCACCGCCTACAGGGGGACAGCCCCGTACCCGAGAGTTCCAGTATCGGGATCTCTCCGCCTGTTCTCCGCCTGAGTTCAAGGGAGACCCGAACCCGATCATCAGCATGCGGTGGATATCTGATATGGACTGTGCTTTTCTGACCAGTGGTTGCCCGGACAACCTGAAGGTTCGCTTCGCAGTGAACTTACTTCGTGACGGCGCGAAGGATTGGTGTGCTACAGCATTGACGCTTGCCGAGCGCACTACCTTGACTTGGGAGGAGTTCGTCGTTCATTTTCGCGCCGAATATGTACCTCCAGTAGAGATGGAGCGGATTGCCATAGAGTTCCTGGAACTCACACAAACAACGGAGACGGTGAAGGAGATGAATCGAAAGTTCACCGAGATGGCGTTGTTTTGCCCCCAGTATGCCGCCTCGGAGGATATGAAGATGTCTCGGTACAAGGACATGTTGCGTACTGAGATTAGGGAATTCGTGAGCACGGCGCAGTATGCTTCATTATCTGCGATGATGGACGCGGCCCGGAGGAGGGAACTTGAGTTGGAGACCCAAGCGAAGAAGAGGAAGGCGGCACAGGCGGTGACGCCGATCTCTGCGGTGCCACAAAAATCAAAGTTCACTGATTCGCGCGCGGGTTCGAGGAGTGGCGGGTTAAAGCCCAGGGATACCGGAATGAGGAGATCTGAAGGGTGTTTTAAGTGTGGACAATCCGGTCACTTTGGCCGTGATTGTAAAGTGCCATTAATGGTCTGCTTTAACTGCAAGCATACGGGTCACGTGAGGGCCAACTGTCCTAGTGCGAGAGTAACAGATGGGAGTGGGGCACAGGGGACGCCTGTGAATGCCCCATTGCGTATTACTGATGGTCGAATGGGTCAGCCGGGGACGGAAGTGGCTCGAGGCAGAGTTCACCAGCTGACGGTGGAGGAGGCACAGGCTACGCCTAAAGTGGTGACAGGTATATTTCGCCACTTGTTTTTTGTTATTGATTATTGTATGTAGTTGCTTTTTGCTTAAGCTGCGAGATTAAGTATGTTCCTAGTTAACTCGGTGTCTACTGTAGGGATGTTTGATAGCGGGGCTACCCAGTATTTCGTGCCTCACGCTTGTAGTGAGCGTTTGGGCCGTAGTATAGGACGGCTAGGCTGTCCACTTGTGGTTGAGGTTGCTGATGTAATATGTTTTAAGTAGACCGTTTTGGGTCAACATTGATGATTGAGCTAGAATTATAGGCTTTTGAGCCGACCTTGTTTTAAGGAAAAGCCGTAAGTTAATTTGACGTGAATTCCAACTTGCCCTTAGAGGTTTAAATGTCCGGATGACGATAGTGGACCGGAGAGACTTGGAGTTGTACGAGTCGAGACGTAGAATACCGACTAAGTCATGCACAAAGTTTGAGTTTGGAAATAGAATTTCATTATATAATTCTTGTGTTTCCATTTCTTATTTGGATTGTGTTGTAGAATTTTGGGAAAAGCGCTTTTAAGTGTTATGTGTCAGTTTGAGTACTTACATATTTGGGGGAGTGAGTCATTCCGGGATAGGCATGTTGTTGGTAGACTGTTTGCATTGGATCCTTGGTCATGTCAGTCAGTCGTTGGTAACGGTCGGTTGGGTATCTCGGGGTGGGACCCCGGTATTCATGTGTTATGACTTTGACTTTCCAGTGGGCACTAGGAGGATATAGTCTTGAGCACGTACCTGGGAAGTAGACGTTAAGGTGTATCTTGATACGGTGTAACTAGGCTTCGTAGAGCGAGTGTGTAAGATACGTCGACGGTGGAAGGTTGGGTATTCCACGCGTGTGGGTACTGTAGGCCGAATAGTATCGGTTAGGGAATGAGGCCCTTTGTAATAAAGAGGATAAATGCGTAGAATTTTTGAGGTAAATAGTATACTTAGGTGTCGACTTTTGGGATTGAGGCCAAACGCTTTAGTGTAATTGAGGAATTGTAGCCGATTTTAAGGAAATTATGTTGATGGTAGTAGTAATCCTGAGATGTTTGCTTGTGGTGAATGGTTATGGTAGAGTGACCTTCGTGAGTGATTTAAATTTACTGGTTTGACGATTCGTGTAGGGTAAATTTTGGGAGTCTAGTAGAACTCGTAGGAGTTAATCGACAGTTAATAGTAGGAATGATCGGATCCGAGTATCCAGTTGGGTATATTGGTAAGCAACTTTAGAATGTTAGAGCTTGAGATTTGAATCGGGAGGTATGGAATATCTAAGGTTGGGAGACAACCGAAGTCGCTTGGCTATGAATGAATCCAATTGGTGAAGTGTTCTATCGATCATAATTTCAGTGTCCTAGAAGGAGTACGTTAGTAAGAAAAGTATTCGAAAAGTTTTAGAAGGGGTTTCAAGTGAACTTGGGAACCTGAGGTTGAGATGTGGGAGAACTATCTTTAGCTATGCACGGGCATAGACTTCGAGGACGAAGTCTAATCCAAGTGGGGGAGAGTTGTAAAGCCCGTATCCCGGTATGTAATTTCTTTTATTAATTCTTTTCTTTTAAGTTTGATTTTATGTGGTTTTCGTTAGCGGGGTTAGTCGAGTTGGACCTAATCGTAAAATGTCGGAATTTTTGGTTAGTTGCGAGAAGGTTTTTAGTTGAGGGACCATTTGTGTCAAGGGCCAAAACATACATAAGTTTCGGCCCATGCAACCAAGAACCCAAAACCCATATTGTTTTTGATGTGTTGGTGTCGTGATTTGCAAGAAAAGATAAGAAGAGAAAACAAAAAAAAACCTACGGCTCTTCCTTCCCCTTCCCCTTTTGTGGTCGCCGGACGGAAAAAGAGAAGAGAGAGAGAAACCGAGAGGGTTAGAGAGAGAGAGAGGTGCGGTAAGTGATCGAAGGTAGCAAGCAAGGGGAGGATCAGCCGGTGATCGGTTTCGGTGTGGTTATCGTCGTGTCGTCGTCGTCTCGAGGTAAGAACTTTCATCCGTTTCTTTTCCCCTTTGTCGTTTCGATCGCAAAACCACCCCACCACCGCCGCAGCCATGGCTGCTGGCGGTGTGGCTGCCGCTATGCGCCGCCGCTGTGTCGACCGAGGGGTGTACGTGCGGGTGTGTGCGCGTGTACGCGGGTGTGTGTGTGGGTAAGTCGGGGTGTGTGTTTCGGGTGTGGTTTCGCCGGAAGTTCTTAACCACCGCCGCCGCCAACGGCCGCCTCTGCCGGAGGTGGCAGAGGGTGGTGCTCGGGCCGCTCAGCCCATTTAGTCTTGATCAATAAGTCAGCTGGAATCACAGGTCTGAATGCTTAAGTCATGGCTTAATGGGTTAAGATTTAAAGATAATCAATGTTGTCATTTCATGTGAAAGTCACAGTTTCTGCCACTGTTTTGGGAAAGCCATAACTTTTTATAGGAATGTCGTATTGGGGTAAAATCAGTTCCAAAAGCTCCCATTCTGAGTCTAGTAAGTTTCTTATGTTTTGTGGAAAAACCAGTTCGGACCATAGCTAGTGTCAAACTGCTGTTTTGTACTGAAAGGTCCTGTTTTTCACTGTGCAGCAAGCGGGTTTTGTAAAATCCATAGTAAATTGTAGAAAAATCGTTAGAGCGCGTGCGATATGTCCCTGGAACCCTAAGACATGGGACTTTGTGATTATGGAAAAATATTTCTTGTTTAATCAGTTTATAAGGGGTTAAATAGGTCCCGAACAGACCTGTGTGTTGAGAGTAAAAACTGGAAAAATGTGTTTTTAAAGTTAGTAGTCGTGGCTTTGGTTTGGGGCGTCACTTTGACAATTGTTAACACGTAATTAGGTGGGAGAAGGTGAGTGAAGTTGGCCGGCTTGTGATTGCGGTTGCGGATACTCGCGTTGCTTTAAGGTGAGTTCTCTCACTGCGTAGACTAGGAGTTACATATGTGTTGCGTTTGCTCTAGCGTGTTATTGTATGCTTACGTGAACTAGTTGTGGTGTGAAAGCTAGTTGTAAATTATTTATTATGTGAATGGTGTGTTTTGTGTACACCTCGGTGGGACTGAGGGGCTCGGTGGGACCGAGGGCTCGGTGGGACTGAGCTAGTAAGAATATCATATAATGTGGGCTCGGTGGGACCGAGGGCTCGGTGGGACTGAGCTAGTATGGACATCATATAATGTGTACTCGGTGGGACCGAGGGCTCGGTGGGACCGAGGTGTGTGATTACATGTTTAAATCTTGATATGTTATTATACTTGTAATTGTGGTGTTGTTTGCCTACTTGCGAGTAGGGGCGATATATGTGTGATTGCTACCTGCGTAGGTGGTAGGATTCACTAAGCTTCGTGCTTACCCCTTCCCAATATCTTATGTTTTCAGGTGCGAGTAACAGTCGAGCGTGACGGTACACACTAGCGCAAGGCGAAGGCTGATCGAGTTTCATTTTTAAATGTCGAGATTTAATTTAATAATTTTTCCGCTGCATAAATATTATTTGACGGTTCAAATTAACGACGTTATCTTTATTTGTAATGGGATTTGCTAATTTATGGTTTGTTTATAATGGAAGTCATTATTTTTAAAAATTTAATATTCCTTGTAATTTTTGGGACGTTACTATGGCTTTCCCGGAATAGTTTTTGCTATCTAGCTTTCGGTAAATATCATTGGTCAACGATTGAATTACGAGGGACTTTGCCATTTTATCTCCATAATACTTTTTCTTCTGATCAGCATCATAATGAATTTGTAAGACTTCAACCCACTCAGGAATTGGATCACCGTCAGTAAGAATTCCTCTTCTTGTTTGTTTTCCCATCGGCCCATTAATCAGAGAATTAGAAATAAATTCTCCGTTCTCTTGTCTTTCCACATTGTCCATAAATCGATCTTTCCATATTTTAAATTCTTTGGGAAAAAGAACTGGTGGTTTGTCCTTCAATCCAATGGTTAAAATATCTCTTGCAGTCATAATTGATTACACGTAAATGATCGTTTGTATTCTTTAGATTCGATTAGTTAACAATAACCTTCAAACTGTCTTGTCTCAACTCACAGATGTCACAACCCACTGATGTCTTAACCCACTGATGTCGCAAGAAATGATGTCGCAACAAAAATGATGTCGCAACAAAAATGATGTCGCAACGAAAATTTGTCGTATCGCAACAAGAGGCTGCAATATTTTACTGTTCAAACCCTGAAGCTTGCGATATGGAACCAAGTCGCAAGTGACCCTTGCGATATGAAACTGTTCACTATGACAAATTGCGATATCAACGGCGTGTCGCAACTGAAGGTTGCGATATGATATTGTTCAAAACTAGTGGACTGCGATATGTATGAATATTGACGATTGCGATATTGATGAATATCAAGGTTGCGATATGTATGAAGATGCAAAGGATCGTGAGTCGATTCTTCAACAATGATCCAACTGATCTGAAAATTGGTACGTAGGGTCGCAACACAATTCTGGACAGATTTAAAACTTCAAGTTTTGTCCAAAAACCACTAGAACAGTGATTTTTAATCCAAAATAGTAGGTTTTTCAATAAAAGTCCGAAAAACTGTTTTTGCACAATTTGAGACTGATTCTGATGTAATTGCAGAATCAAAACATGCAGAAATGAATATCAAACACTCCTAGATTGATCCTAATCCATTTGAAGCACTCAAATGATTAAAATCAATAAGAAATAGATGAAGACTTGAAGAACACTCAAAATGCAAAAACTCACAAAAACTAATCTGATCTAGATGAAATACATAGCTCTGATACCAATTGTGATCCCAGAAACAAGTAATCAAATCATATATGAATCAAACGGGGCCATCTCTATATTCAATAAGGGATAATCACCAAGTACAAAGTGCAATCTAGAGAGCAAATGTGAATGGTGTGTACTTGGATGAAATGCAAATGGATGACCTAATTAGGAAGGCTGGAGAATGCAAACATTATATACCTAGGGTAAACTATGACCCTATTACATATATGGTCCCTCTACTTAGTACAATAACATTTAAGCACTAACAATTCTCTCCAGCGTTTGTTACAGCTGAAGAGTTGTCTGAGAGAGTAGTGGTGAGACCTGTCAGCTTCGTATCCAGGTTCTTCAGAGAGGCGTTGATGTCTCCCAAATTAGGACATGTAACATATAAGTACTTATGAACAGAGGAAAGCTCAGAAGTTTGGGGTTCAGTTACAGTGTATATGGGTTGGTGTATACCTGCAGGAGGGTTGGTGAAGTCGTCAAAACTTCTGTGTCCTGAAAAGAGTTCCATGTCGTCAGCTAGAGTGCGTGTACGCATGGTCATTTCTGCAGGTCCTGTATCCATCATTCCTTGAAGAGTATCAACTTTGGCTTCTGGAGGAATGATGGGTGCTCCAGATATCGTGGTGAAAACTGTATTAAAGTCCAATGGAGTAGAGAGAGAAGCGAAGGTTGAGAAAGTTGGTTGGGTGCGGGGTTCAGCGTTGGATCCGCTGAGAATCACTTCTTCAGTCTGTAGAGAGACTGAAAGAGGTTGGGTCGATTCCAGGTTTATAACTTCAGCGTTTAGAGACGCTGAAGCTGGGATGGAATGGGTGGTTTGTTCAGCTGTGGCAGAGCTTACCACTGAACTTTCCTTCAGCTCTTCAAGATGAGCTGAGGAGTCTTCAGCATGAGATTGCCGGGGTTGCTCCTTGGTTTTCTTAGTTCTTTTGGAACCAAGTTGGGTAGATGAGTGTTTCCTTTTTCTTGAAGGAATGGAGGTTGTAGCTGGGGTATCAGCGGTGGGTTTTTCCACTGAAGGAGCTGCAGAAGTAGAAGAAGGAGGATTGAGAAGAGTTAAGAGAGTAGAGAGACGTACCTCGTTTTCCACTGGCTTGAAGTCGAGTTCCTTAGGGCCAACCTGAGAGAGTTTCAGGTCACCCTCTTGTGGGTAGTTGTCCTTCAGGCCTGTTTGGAAGATAGCGCTTAGGAATCTTGGGTATGGAACCCATGATGGTCGGTCAGCGGCAGAGTCTACTCTGAGTATAAGATCATCGTAGATTATCAAAGCCCAGTCAACATGAAGTCCTTTCAACAATGCATATCCCATTGCTTGCTGAGGTTGAGCGGCTTGATCAGAGGAGCCGGTCTTTGCAGTCATGCAGCTTATCAAGTGTGCGAAGATGAAGTTCATGTCGCTGGGCATTTTTGACTTCTTGATGAGGGTCAGTTTCTTCTCAGGCTTCTTATCCCTCCCAGTTTCCCATACATAACCCATTGCATCAAAAAATTCAGTGATGGCTTCCCTATCAGAATGTTTCTTGTGGTCAGGGAGAGGAACAAAAGGTTTTTCTTTTGTGGCTGAGGGAAGGCTCAGTGCTTTTCGGATAATGACAGGGGTGGTCTTTATGGTGCCAAAATCAGTGTCACAGAGGATGCAATCGATTTTCTGTAAAGGGTCTTTGGCTGATGGTAGCTGAGTGTGTCTGGCAGAATTCCAGAACCGAGATAGTAGTAGCTGGTGTACAGGGGGTGTTATGGTCAAGGCTGTAGAGAGGCAACAGGTTTTTAGGAATTTCACAGCATCATTCAGGTGTGTGACTTGCTTTCGAGGAGGAAACTCTGTTGGTCCCGAAGGCCTATACAAGTTTGTAGAAGGGGGGGTTGAATACAAACACACAGATTTTACTTTTCTAAATTGTTTATTGATAAATCATTAACAATTTACAGCTTGTTGCGGAAACAAGATTAAGGATAAACCTAAATCTAAACAAGTTGGAACACTAAGGTTTCTTGCACTAAGAGAGATAAGGAAATTACTAATAATAACCTATCTTGAGATAAGAGATTGAACTTGTCCAGAGTTAGCAAGTTACTTCAAATGAAGTGGGTTCATCTGTTTATATACTGCATGCATTTAATGCAAGTCAGTATACACTTTACACGTGTCATCAGCTGGTTGGTTGCATGTCATTGACCTTTGTTGACAACCTTAGTAGCCGCATGGATGAACAGTGTAGTATCAGAATGGTTGTACGATTTCAGATATTCGGAGGTTCTTTTCTGACATTTCGTACAGAGTCGTGCAAGGGGGGTTAAGACAAAAGTACTTTGTACGGAGGACTTCATGATCAGCTTTCGTTGATTCAGCGATTATCATTTACTATTCAGCAGATGATAAAGTTCAGCGATAGCTGAAGTCTTGTACTTGATACTTCACGTTGAGTGGACAAATCTAAGTCTTCGCTGATCCGCATCAGTTCATTAGGAGACTTGTCGCTGGTTCTTGAGCTTGATCTTCGACTTCAGCGTAGAACCTTTGTTGACGTGAAACTTGTCTTCAGGGATCATAAGTAAACAACTAACTTATCAGCGATCATCATAATGACTGAACAGACTCAGCGTTAATGATGAACAGTGTTCGCTGAATGTTTAATCTAAACAACAAGAGTTCCTATCAGCGGTACTGGAAGATCTTAGTACTTATCAGCGATAGTGAAACTCTGATACATATTGTTTACTTACAATTTTCACTAAGTATATAAGAGAGGGTCATTATCAAATCACTGAGGGTTTGGATCAACAATCTCCCCCTATTTGATTATGACATAGCAACAAAGAAAATTGCTATTTAATGAAAACATAAGGATAAAAAGAACTCATAAAATATTTGTCCCTTTTACTGTTTTCTGGGATCTTTTCAGTACTGATGGAGTAAAGTACATTCGCTGAAATCTTTCTTTAAAACTTTGAATCAGGTTACAAAGAGAAATGGAAAGATTACAAGTACGAGCGAAATAAATTACAAGTACAAAAGGATAACTGATAAAATAGATGAAAGAGGCGATCCTATCAGCTTACAGACGTTCTTCCTTAATGAGAAGTTCACCAAGGGTCTTTTCAGTGGGGATCATCCAGTCAGGAACCGTTACACCTCGTTTTCTTTTGTTCAGCGCTTCTTCAAAGATCAAGGGTTTTAGGTATCGTGCCTGAATGTCTATTCTGAAGTCACACCAGTAGATGAGATCTCTGAGCTGTTCGATTGGAGTGATTGGAAGCTCAGCGATCCATTGAAAACATTTACGTCTGTCGTAGTCGAGAAAGAATATTCCATAAGGATTACTGATGACTTTACCAGGGACGAAAAGTTCACATGGTGGCAAAGAAATGTCAAGGGCAGATAGATCAGGGTCAGGACCAAGCACTTCAGCGCGAGAGAAACCAATTCCAGTTTCATTTCGTATGACAGGACCTGAGTTTGAATCTTGACGTTTCTTCTTTAGAGAGGCCCTTTTTCTTTTCAGCTTAAGATCAGGAAGAAGAGGAATGTCCACACAAGAAGATATCAAATCGATCTGTCTGTTTATCAGCTTTTCGAAATGATCCTTGTATTTAGATTGTGACGATTGGATAGCTAACCTCATCTCCAGCCATTCAGAGAGACCATACCTTTTTACAGTGTCAACGCGAAAGGCTTCAGATTGGCCATCTTCTCTGAAAAGTTTGATGTCAACAATAGGTGCTCCGATAGAGGTTCTTCCAGAGATGAATACCTTGTTGATCTTCGTTGGACGATATCTGAAGTGTATTTTCTCTTTACACCAGATCAGGGTGGTCTGAGAAACTTCAGTTTTCTTTTCCACGATCTTCTGGGCTTCTTTCCAAAGCTTTCGTTGGACTTGAATGGGAACACGTTTCAGCTTGGGGTCTTTGACATATTCTTGAGTAAGCTTGATGGCGTATTCTCTGTCTTTTTCTTCAGCTTCCTTTCTTTCAGCGATTAGGCGTTCAGCTCTGAGGAGTTCCTTGTATTCAGCTTTTGAAATTCTGAACTTTGGAGGAACTGAAGGAAGTTGATCACGCCTCAGAATGATTCGCTGATCCTCGAATCGCTTTATTATTTCCTCTCTTCTTTTCTGATCCTCTTCACTTAGCTTTTGAGGAACTAAGGAAGGTCTGCGTTTGTGAGAGAGAGTCTGTTCTTCAGGTTCATCAGTCTCAGAGATCAAATCCAAGACTGGGATTATTTCTTCAGCATCAGCTGGTATAGTTGTGGAGCCTTCAGCGATATCCTCAAACAGGGGATAGGAGTAGCTGAAACACAGCGATCTTACAAGTAAGAACTTGGGTAGAATCAGATAGAGAGAATTGGTTCAAGTGTATAGGCTTGGGTAGAGGAACTGATAGTGTATGATAGAGGAGGGATGGAGTAAGAGATGTTTAGTGTACCTGAAAAACCGGCTTTTCAAGCAAGATCGTCAGTTTTTCATCTTCAGCGACGCTTTTGCCTTTGCCTTTCTCAGCTCCAAAGGCTGAGGGCTTTGTCTTTGTCCGCTCCCCTGAAGGTTCATTTATCGAGATTCCCTTAAGAGCTTTGATCTTCGGAGCAGGTTTGACGATAAAGAAGTCATCGTCATCTTCATCATCATCATCATCATTCTTTGGAGAAGAAGATGGTTCATTATCAGGGATGTCGACGGCTTCATCATCTTCTGCTTCAGATTCTTCAGCGTCTTCTTCGAGTTGCTCCCCCTCAGATACAGAGGCGAGCTTCTCGGTTCCCTCAGGGTGTTCATCTCCCTGAGGTCCAGCGGCTGCTTTAGCTTCAATATTCTTCTCACCCTCTTCAGCGAAGGTGAGGTCTTCGTTCTTCTCTCCCCTGATAGATTCATCATGGGAAAGGTCTTCAGCGCTCTTGGAAGGATTTTCAGCGCTCTTCTCCCCCTCTTTTTCATGATGACTGGGGGAGGAATGGGTAGATTCAGCAGCGTTGGTAGGTTCTCTGTCTTCTTGCCCAGAGAAACCTACACGAACTTCAATCTTTGCTAATATGTCTTCTAGGCCAGAAATAGTAGGATTGATCTTCTTCAGCTCAGTGCGATCGTCCGCTGTAAAATGTTCAGATTCACAGACAGGGGCAGGAGCAGGAGTATTCGCCTTGTGCAGCAGCTTTTCGATCATAGTCTTCATCGAACCAACGTCAGTCTTTACAGAGCTTAAGTCAGTCGTCAGAGTGTTGACATTTGTCTTCACAGCAGACATATCTCCCTCTAGTGTTCCAACCGATGTCTTCAGCGTTGTTACCTCGCTGGACATGGATGAAACTGAATTTTTGAGAGAGGTGTAGTCTGTGTAGATATCAGCGAGCACCTTGGCGAAGTCGCTGAGAGTTTTATCAAGCTGCTTCATGTCATCTGTGGAAGCCTTCTTCTCCACCACCGTTGTCAGCTTGTTCAGATTCTCTCCAGCGTTTGTTACAGCTGTAGAGTTATTGGAGAGAGTAGTGGTGAGACCTGTCAGCTTTGTCTCCACGGACTTCAGAGAGGCGTTGATATCTCTCAAATTAGGACCTGTAACAGATAAGAACTTGTGAACAAAGGAAAGCTCAGAAGTTTGGGGTTTAGTTACAGTGTTTATGGGTTGTTGTTTACCTGCAGGAGGATTGGTGAATTCATCGAAATCACGGGTTCCTGAGTAAAGTTCCATGTCATCTTCAAAAGTGCCCATGGATTGTTCTGTAGGTCCTGTCTTCATCATCTCTGGATTATCAGCTTTAGCTTCCGTAGAAATGATGGCATCTCCAGCGATAACTGGAGGAGAGAACAAACGTGTAGAGGGAGAAGCGAAGGATGAGATTGGAGGTTGGGTTCTGAGTTCAGCGTTGGAATCGCTGAGAATCACTTCATCAGTCTTTTGAGAGACTGAGGGAGGTTGGGAAGTTTCCAAGTCTGTAATCTCAACGTTTGGAGACGCTGAGATTTGGATGGAAGGGAAGGCTTGTTCAGGTGTGGCAGAGCGTACCACTGAACGTTCCTTCAGCTCTGCAGAAAGAGCTGAGGAGTCTTCAGCATGAGATTGCTGGGGTTGCTCCTTTGTTTTCTTGATCCTTTTAGAATCAAGTGGGGTGGATGAATGTTTCCTTTTCTTAGAAGGAGAGGATTTTGTGGCCAGGGTATCAACGATGGGTATTGTCGCTGAAGGAGCCACAGAAGTAGAAGAAGAAGGGTTGGGAAGAGTTAAGAGGGTAGAAAGACGTACCTCATTTTCAACAGGTTTGAAGTCGAGTACCTTAGGGCCAATCTGAGAGAGTTTCAGATCGCCCTCTTGAGGGTAGCTGTCCTTCAGGCCATATTGAAAGATAGCGCTGATGAATCGGGGTAGAGAACCCATGCAGGCCTGTCAGCGGCAGAGTCTACTCTTTGCAGCAAGTCATCATAGATGAGAGATGCCCAGTCAATGTGTAGACCTTTCAGCAGAGTGTATCCCATAGCTTGCTGAGGTTGAGCGGCTTGATCAGAAGAGCCGGTCTTGGCAGTCATGCAGCTGATAAGGTGAGCGAAGATGAAGTTCATCTCGCTGGGCATTTTCGATTTTTCAGCAGTGTTAGCTTCTTCTCAGGCTTCTTGTCTCTGCCCATTTCCCGTACATAGCCCATTGCATCAAAAAATGCAATAAGAGCTTCTTTGTCAGCGATCTTCTTATGGTCAGGGAAAGGAACAAAAGGTTTTTCCTTTGTAGCGATGGGAAAGTTCAGAGCTTTGCGAATGATGGCAGGTGTGATCTTTATCGTGCCATATTCAGTATCGCAGATGATACAATCAACTGTTTTGGAGGGATCTTTGGCGGATGGTAGCTGAGAGTGTCTGGAAGAGTACCAGAACTGAGATAGTAGCAGCTGACTTGCAGGGGGTGAGATGGTCAGGGTTGTTGAAATGCATCAATTCTTCAGGAAATTCACAGCATCTGTCAGATGTGTGACTTGCTTTCGAGGAGGAAACTCGAGAAGCGCAGAAAGGTTGTTTATCTTAGTCCAGTCTAGTTGATCCAGAGTGAACTTAACCTGAGGAGCCTTGAAGAATTCCATTTCCTCATAGTCAGTAGAGATGTTCTCAGCGGTAGTAGGAATGTTAGATGTTGCCATTTCCTGTATTATCAGTTCAGCCAAAGATTAACAAATAAGAATAATCTTAATATGGAAATATTTTCCATTAAGATGGTTCGAATTTTGTCCATTTCATTCAGACAAAATGTCTTAATGAAGATTAGGGTTTTTCTTGATTTTTGAAACGAAATGTAAAACCCATTAAAAATCTTGTTTTCCAGTTTTCTTTGAAGATTGGGATTCTGGAAAAACGAATGTGAAGAACAAGTTTAAGATTTTTGCATTTAAACTTGAAGAACAACCATGAAATGGTTGTGTTCATAAAATCATGAAAGAAAATGATTTCATTTTAAGAAGTTCTTTTGTTTGATCTAGTTAAAACAAAGAGTAGATCAGAAACAAGTTATTTTGCATTAGGTAATAAATAAGAACATATTAACCGTGATGTTTGATGAAGAAGATGATGAACAGTTCTTGAAGTTTGAAAGCACAAATGCAACAGTGAATTCTTTCTTGCGGAGGAAGATTGATCGCGTAAAAGAAAAATATAAACAAAGAATTTGTTTATATAGAGATTTTAGAAAGATAAAATCTTGAGCGGGAAAAGATTTTCATCATGACACGGACACGTGTTTGCATTTGATTGGAAGTTTGAACGAGGCGTGCAAACGTGTGTCAGGAAGAGAAAACGTGCCGGGGTTTTATCCGTTGCAATGACGTCACAACTGTCCTTTCATATTCTTGGTTGTCTCTGAGGTTTTGAAAAACTCAGAGATACTTTTGAAAACATGAAGCACTGAATGAAAATATTCAGTAAAGGTTTTAAGAAATTTCAAAATATCCCTGTTAAGGAAGAGATATTCAGCGATGCATTTTGTTTTGAAAACTTGCATTTTCATGTGCTTGTCAGAGAGAGAGAGAACATACCTTGATATCAGTGAATCAAGTTTATTCAGAGAGAAGATGATAGAATGGGTTATACAAGTTAATTTTATCCTTTCGCTAAATCAATGTGAACCGCTGAAGATTTTATCCTTCAAAGTTCAGCATTCCAAGCTCGCTGATGAGAAAGTTGAATCTTATCTCATCAAGAGGTTTGGTAAATAAGTAAGCTAACTGATAATCAGTTGGGATAAAATGAAGTTCTATATCACCATTCATCACATGATCTCTGATAAAATGATATCTGATTTCTATATGTTTGGTCTTTGAATGTAGTACTGGATTGTTTGCTATAGCGATGGCACTTGTGCTGTCGCAATAGATTGGAATTTTGGAGAGCTGAAGATCATAGTCTAGTAGCTGATTTCTCTTCCACAAGACTTGAGAACAACAGCTTCCAGCAGCTACATATTCAGCTTCAGCTGTGGAAGTTGACACTGAATTTTGCTTTTTACTTGTCCAACTAACCAGCTTTCCACCCAGGAGCTGACATCCTCCTGTGGTGCTTTTCCTATCCATTTTGCAACCTGCAAAATCACTATCTGAATAGGCGGTTAGATCGAATCCTGAATCTTTGGGATACCAAAGACCTAGATTCGCTGTACCCTTAAGATATCGAAAGATTCGCTTTACAGCTTTCATATGAGATATCTTAGGTTCAGCTTGATATCGTGCACACAAGCATGTTGCAAACATAATATCAGGTCGGCTAGCTGTTAGATACAATAGAGAGCCGATAATCCCACGGTACAGCGTGACATTGACATGAACACCCTTAGTGTCCTTATCAAGTGTCAGCGATGGTGCCATAGGGGTTTTCATAGCTGAACTTTCAGTTAAGTCGAATTTCTTCAGCATATCTTTAACATATTTTCCATGATTAATGAAAGTTCCTTTCTCAGTTTGCTTAATCTGAAGACCAAGGACATATGTTAGTTCACCCATCATGCTCATTTTATACTCGTCTTTCATTCTATCAGCGAAACGAGTACAAAGCTCAGGGTTAGTAGAACCAAATATAATGTCATCAACATTTATTTGAACTAGAATGATATGACCTTTCACTTTTCTAAAAAATAGAGTTTTGTCAATCTTACCTCGCTCGAATTTTTCAATATGGAGATAAGTAGAGAGAGTGTCATACCATGCACGAGGAGCTTGCTTCAAGCCATAAAGTGCCTTATCCAGTTTATAAACATAACCTGGACGCTTAGAATTTGAAAATCCTGGAGGTTGTTCCACATACACTTCTTTATTCAGCTTTCCATTTAGAAACGCTGACTTAACATCCATCTGATGTACTTTGAAGTTTTTGTGTACAGCATATGCTAAGAATAGATGAATAGATTCAAGTCTTGCTACTGGAGCAAATGTTTCGTCGTAATCTATACCTTCCTCTTGTCTGTATCCCTGAGCAACAAGTCGAGCTTTGTTGCGGGTTACAGTACCATGTTCGTCCAACTTATTTCGATAGACCCATTTAGTGCCTATTACTGTTTTATCAGTTGGTCTCTGAACAAGTTTCCAAACTTTGTTTCTTTCGAATTCAGTCAGCTCTTCATGCATGGCGCTGACCCAGTTTGGATCTTTGAGGGCATCATCTACTTTCTTTGGTTCAGTTAGTGAAATAAAATTTACAAATAAACAAATATTACCTGCACTTCGTCGAGTCTGAATCCCAGCGTTTGGATCACCAAGAATTTGATCAATTGGGTGGTTTATAGTCCATCGTTGAGCCGGAGCGTGAGACGCTGACTCAACTTGAACTGGAGGAGCTGAAGATGAAGCTTCAGCGACGTCAGGAGTATCAGCCAAGAGAGGGATGGATGCAGTTGTCATTATATTCACTGATTGCTGAGAAGTAGATGGAATGTCTGAGACATTTGGTTCAGCGTTAGGTATAGTGTTTATAGGAACAGCTGAGACCCAAGAAGTTTCAGCTTCACTATTCTGCATATTTGGAATGATAGGACTATCATCTTCTACTGGATGAGCATGAGTAGTGGGAATAACTTCTGAATCACCAAGATGAGAAAACATCCATTGATTCAGTTCTTCAGTATCAGCAGACGGTTTAGAGTTCGCTAAACGGGATTCGTCAAACGTGACGTGAATAGTTTCTTCTACAGTTTGTCTTCTACGATTGAAGACTCTGAAGGCTTTGGAAACTGAGGAGTATCCAAGAAAGATTCCATCATCAGCCTTAGGATCAAACTTTCCAAGAGCATCTCTGTTGTTCAGTATAAAACACTGACATCCAAAGATGTGAAGAAAGCTGATTGAAGGCTTTTTCCCATGAAAAAGTTCACATGCTGTCTTTTTGAATCTTTTAACTATCAGCGACCTGTTTTGCGTAAAACAAGCAGTGTTGACAGCTTCTGCCCAAAACTGAGTAGGCAGGTGAGAATCGCTGAGCATTGAACGTGCAGCTTCAATAATTGTTCTATTTCTTCTTTCAGCGACTCCATTTTGTTGCGGGAAACCCTGAACAATTGTTGTGAGAAATACCCTTACTCTCAAAGAAGGAATCAAGAGAACTGTTTTTGAATTCAGTCCCGTGATCACTCCTTATTGAGCGAACGGTCAAATTGTTCAGGGTTTCCATCTTCCGAACAAAGGTGATGAGTTCTTCAGGGGTGTCACTCTTAGAACGGAGAAACATTACCCAAGTGAAGCGAGAGAATTCATCAACTATGACCAGCGTATATTTCTTTCCAGCGATGGATTGTTTGTTAACAGGGCCAAACAAATCCATATGAAGTAGTTGTAGAGGAGATGACACTGAAGAAACTTGCTTTGACTTAAAGCTTGCTTTGGTCTGCTTCCCTTTTTCACACGCTGAACATAACGACTCTTTGGCGTATGAATGCTGAGGTAGACCAGTGACTAACTCTTTTGAAGAAAGAGTGTTCAGTGTCTTGAAATTTAAATGTTAGAGCCTCTTATGCCATAGCCAGTTGACATCAGATGAGGCCTTTGAGAAGAAACAGGAGTTCTCAGTGGTTGTTGAGTCCATGTTTATTACATAAACATTTTCCAAACGATAACCGCTGAGAGCTATCTTCTCCTTTTTGTCAGTGACAAAGCAGGATTCCTTAGTAAAGATTACTTTGTTATCCATGTCGCAAAGCTGACTGATGCTTAGAAGATTATGCTTCAGCCCTTCAACATATGCGACTCTTCTGAAGGAGGTTGTACCATTTGAAAGTACACCATACCCTCGGGTATGTCCTCTTCCATTTCCACCGAAAGTCACAGAGGGACCTTTCTCTTCCTTGTATTCAGCGAGCAGGTTTTTCTTTCCAGTCATGTGTCTAGAGCATCCGCTATCGAGATACCAGATACCCTTCTTAACCTGCAATACAAAGGAAGATTAGTTTTTCTTAGGTACCCACTTAACCATGTATACATGTTTGTTAGTGGAAGTAGTTGGAATGGAAGGTTCAACAATCTTCGCAGCATTTGAAGATTCAGCTTTGTCTTTCTTCACTTTGGTTAATTTCTTAACCTCAGTGGTAGAATTCATCTTGACCTGATTTGCACCAGGGTTGGTCTTCTTTGCCTTGGGGGCAATCTTCACCTTAACTATCTTTTCAGCTTTGGTGGCTGTGGGGCACTTACTAGCAATATGATCAGTGAGTCCACAGTGATAACATTTCCTATAGCTAAAAGTAGTTCTAGGACCATTTGAATGCTGAGCTTTTAATTTCAAATTAGAAGTGCCAGCACCAAGTAAACTATTGGCTTTAGAAATGGGATGAACATTCAGTTCTTCAGATTTCTTACCAAGGACATCCAATCTGAGTCTAGGAGTAGATCGCTGAATAAATCCAGATATCTGCTTCCTTGATCCAGAGGGATGAGCCACTGAAGCTTTAGAAGCATTCAGCTTTGGTACTAAGGTACCCATATGAGGATTATGGTAAATAACAATTCCTTTACCTTTGTCTTTAGAGACAGAGGTAGGTTTTGAATAAACCATTTTCTCCTTGCCTTTTGAGGAGGTAGGAGTTTCCTCAGGGATTGGTGTAATGGACGAGGAGTACTGAGAAGATGAAGTATCAGCGACTGAGGATACGGACGTTCCAAATTTAAGCATTGAACGCTCAGTGGTTGGTTTTGGAGTTTCATATTTGTAACCCAAACCACGTTTATCACTCAGGGGAATTTGAGACTTTATTATCTCAGTGATCTTTGTTGAAGAATTACACCATCCTTCAACAGTAGCTTTTTCAGCCTTTAATGCAGCGATAACTTCTGCTCGTTCGATTTTGACTAGCTGATTTAAATATACTTGATCTTTAAAATCTTCTTCAATTTTAGAAAGCTTTTCTATTTGAAGGTGGCAGTTTTTAAGCTTTTCAGCGAGATCAAGATTTTGGTTTTCAACCACAGTTTTACCGTTCATGGCTTCGTATAAACTTCTAGTCAAGAGATAGATCTTACGGAGACTATCAGCTTCATCAATATTTGCAATATTGGTAAAGAAGGAAGGTGATACCTGAATAGCAGATGTTGAAGTGGAGGGAATGTCTGAACTTTCTTCCTCTTCTTCAATCTTGGCCATAAGACATATATTGGCTTCACCATCTTCAGAGTCAGATGATGATGCTTCTTCATCAGAAGCAGCCCAATCATAGTCAGCCACCAGACCTTTATTCTTCTTCTTAAAGCTTTTCAGCTTTGCATATTTTTCTTTCAGCTTTGAATATTTGTCATCTTTATTTCTTGGAACAAAGGGTTTCTTTGTAAAAGCTGAGGGTCTAGAAACTTTCTTTGACCTGCACTCGTTAGCGAAATGTCCTGTCTTTTCGCAGTTAAAACAAGTAGCAGTAGCCTTATCAACAAAAGCTGATGATCTAGGCTTGTCAGTTATGGAAAGAGGTTTGTTCTTTCTAAACATTTTCTTTTTGGCAAATCTCCTGAACTTCTTAGTTAGGAGAGCCAAAGATTCATCATCTGAAAAATCAGAATCTGATGAACTTTCAGAGTTACTTTCTAACTCAGTGATAGTGACCGAGGGTCGCTGAGTAGAAGGTTCCTCTGAGATTAAAGCAACAGGGGTGCTTCTGGAATCTTTAACAAGATTCTTCTTAAGATGGCTCGATTGCTCATGATTCAGCAACGTGCCATATAAGGTTGAAAGGGTCATTGATTTTAGATCCTTTGATAGCTTGAGACACATAGCATAATTGTCCCAACTTTCAGGTAAACATTCTAGTAACTTTGTCAGCACTTCAAAGTTAGAATATTCCTTACCAACAGTTTTCAGATCTATAATTAAACAATTAAAACGTTGGTGAACTTCAGAGAGAGATTCATTCTTACCAGAAATGAAGCTTTCGTATTGTCTTACCAGGTTGATCTTTCTTGAATCCTGGACTTCAGACGTTCCTTCATACTGAACACATATTGTGTCCCACATGGCCTTTGATGTTTTCAGATTCATGACAGAATGGTAGACTTCGTCAGGAAGAGCCATGGATAGTATGGATCTGGCTTTTGTATCTATAGCCACTTTCTTCTTATCTTCGTCAGTCCATTGAAAGATTTCCTTAGGTACCAGCCTTTCTGGAATAGCAGGTCTATTCTCAGCGGCTGGAACAACAGCATCAATTCTTACAGGGATGAATGGACCATTTTCTAGATAGTAAGGCATAGTAGGGTCTACACCTTCTAAGAAGAGTGTCATCCTATTTTTCCATAAGTTGAAGTTATCTTTGGAAAATCTAGGGGGTTTAGCAAGAGAACCATTGTCTATATAATTTGTGTTTGTGTTGGTGGCCATTTTCAGATAATAGCAAGGAAGAGAAATATCTTAGATTAGATCTTGTTTATGAGATTAAACAAATCCGCTCTGATACCACTTGTTGGTCCCGAAGGCCTATACAAGTTTGTAGAAGGGGGGGGGGGGGGTTGAATACAAACACACATATTTTACTTTTCTAAATTGTTTATTGATAAATCATTAACAATTTACAGCTTGTTGCGGAAACAAGATTAAGGATAAACCTAAATCTAAACAAGTTGGAACACTAAGGTTTCTTGCACTAAGAAAGATAAGGAAATTACTAATAATAACCTATCTTGAGATAAGAGATTGAACTTGTCCAGAGTTAGCAAGTTACTTCAAATGAAGTGGGTTCATCTCTTTATATACTGCATGCATTTAATGCAAGTCAATATACACTTTACACGTGTCATCAGCTGGTTGGTTGCATGTCATTGACCTTTGTTGACAACCTTAGTAGCCGCATGGATGAACAGTGTAGTATCAGAATGGTTGTACGATTTCAGATATTCGGAGGTTCTTTTCTGACATTTCGTACAGAGTCGTGCAAGGGGGGTTAAGACAAAAGTACTTTGTACGAAGGACTTCATGATCAGCTTTCGTTGATTCAGCGATTATCATTTACTATTCAGTAGATGATAAAGTTCAGCGATAGCTGAAGTCTTGTACTTGATACTTCACGTTGAGTGGACAAATCTAAGTCTTCGCTGATCCGCATCAGTTCATTAGGAGACTTGTCGCTGGTTCTTGAGCTTGATCTTCGACTTCAGCGTAGAACCTTTGTTGACGTGAAACTTGTCTTCAGGGATCATAAGTAAACAACTAACTTATCAGCGATCATCATAATGACTGAACAGACTCAGCGTTAATGATGAACAGTGTTCGCTGAATGTTTAATCTAAACAACAAGAGTTCCTATCAGCGGTACTGGAAGATCTTAGTACTTATCAGCGATAGTGAAACTCTGATACATATTGTTTACTTACAATTTTCACTAAGTATATAAGAGAGGGTCATTATCAAATCACTGAGGGTTTGGATCAACAAACTCGAAAAGCGCATAGAGGTTGTTTGTTTTTGTCCAATCAAGTTCTTCAAGAGTGAACTTAACCTAAGGAGCCTTGATGATTTCCAATTCTTCAGCAGCAGCAGTGTTCTCAGCGGTAGGAATATCAGAAGATGCCATTTCTGTATTATCAGTTCAACCAAAGATATAACAAATAAGAATAATCTTAATGTGGAAAGATTTTCCAATAAGATGGTTCGAATTTTGTCCATTTCATTCAGACAAAAATGTCTTAATGAAGATTAGGGTTTTCTTGTTTTTGAAAAAGAAATGCAAACCCAATAAAAGTCTTGTTTTCCAGTTTCTTTTGAGGATTTGGATTCTGGAAAAACGTATGAAGAACAAGTTTAATATATTTGCGTTTAAACTTGAAGAACAACCATGAAAGGTTGTGTTCATAAAACCATGAAAGAAATGATTTCATTTTTGAAAAAGTTCTTTTGTTTGATCTTGTAAAAACAATGAGAAGATCATTAACAAGTTTAAGAAACAGGTAAATAAAAGAAATATTAACCTGGTTCGTTGAAGAAGAAGAAGTTCTTGAAAAAAACTTGAGATCAAAATGCAACAGTAGTTTTCTTGAGGAAGAAGTTGTTCACGTAAAGGAAAAATATAAACCCAAAATGTGTTTATATAGTGAGATTAGAGAGAGAGAAAAACTTGAGCGGGAAAGTTTTTCATCATGACACAGACACGTGTTTGCATTTGATTTGAAGGTAAACGAAACGTGCAAACGTGTGTCAGAAAAAGAACGTGCCGGGGCTTATCTGTTGCGATGACGTCACGGATGTCCTTTCATATTTTAGGATGTATCTGAGGTTTTGAAAGCTCAGGGACACTTTTGAAAACATGAAGCACTGAATAGAAATATCAGTGTTGGTTTTAGAAATTTCAAAGTATCGCTGATTAAGCAAGAGATATTCAGCGATGCAATTTGTCTTGAAATCTTGCATTTACATGCGATTGTCAGAGAGAGAAAAACATACCTTGATATCAGCGAATCAAGTTTATTCAGAGAGAAAATGATAGAATGGGTTATACAAGTTGATTTTATCCTATCGCTGATCAAATGTGAACCGCTGAAGATTTTACTCTTCAAAGTTCAGCATTCCAAGCTCGCTGATGAGAAAGTTGAATCTTGTCTCATTAAGAGGTTTGGTGAACAGATCAGCTAACTGATAATCAGTTGGGATAAAGTGAAGTTCTATATCACCATTCATCACATGATCTCTGATAAAATGATACCTGATTTCGATGTGTTTTGTCTTTGAGTGTAGCACTGGATTGTTGGCTATAGCGATGGCACTTGTGCTGTCGCAATAGATTGGAATTTTCGAGAGCTGAAGGTCATAGTCTAGTAGTTGATTTCTCATCCACAAGACCTGAGAACAACAGCTTCCAGCGGCTACATACTCAGCTTCAGCTGTGGAGGTGGACACTGAGTTTTGCTTTTTACTTGTCCAACTCACCAGCTTTCCACCCAGGAGCTGGCAACCTCCTGTGGTGCTTTTCCTATCAAATTTGCATCCTGCAAAATCACTATCTGAATGGGCGATTAGATCAAACCCTGAGTCTTTGGGATACCAAAGACCTAGGTTTGCAGTACCCTTAAGGTATCGAAAAATTCTCTTTACAGCGATCATATGAGATTCCTTAGGTTCAGCTTGATATCGTGCACACAAACAGGTTGCGTACATAATATCGGGTCGGCTAGCTGTAAGATACAAAAGAGAGCCGATCATCCCACGGTACAGCGTGACATTAACAGGAATACCATTAGTATCCTTATCTAGTGTCAGCGGTGGTGCCATAGGGGTTTTCATAGCTGAACTCTGAGTTAAATCGAATTTCTTCAGCATATCTTTAACATACTTTCCCTGATTAATGAAGGTTCCTTTTTCTTTTTGCTTTATCTGAAGACCAAGGAAATATGTTAGCTCACCCATCATGCTCATTTTATACTCATCTTTCATTCTATCAGCGAAACAAGTACAAAGATCAGGGTTAGTAGAACCAAATATAACGTCATCAACCTATATCTGAAGGGTTATACAAGTTTGTAGAAGGGGGGGGGGGGGGGGTTGAATACAAACACACAGATTTTACTTTTCTAAATTGTTTATTGATAAATCATTAACAATTTACAGCTTGTTGCGGAACAAGATTAAGGATAAACCTAAATCTAAATAAGTTGGAACACTAAGTTTCTTGCACTAAGAAAGAGAAGGAAATTACTAATAATAACCTATCTCAAGATAAAAAGATGACTTGTCCAGAGTTAGCAAGTGCTTCAAAAATGAAGCTGGAGTCCTTCTTATATACTGCATTCATTTAATGCATGACAGTTTACACTTTACACGTGACAGCATCTGATTGGTTGCATGTCATTGCACTTTGTAGACAACCTTAGTAGCCACATGTTTGAACAGTGTAGTATCAGAGTGGTTGAATGATTTCAGACAATAAGGAGGTTCTTTTCTGACATATCGTACAGAGTCGTGCAAGGGTGGTTAAGACAAAAGTACTTTGTACGGAGGACTTCATGATCAGCTTTCGTTGATTCAGTGCTTTACCATTGTTTATCAGCGAATGATAAAGTTCAGCGATAGCTGAAGTCTTGTACTTGATACTTCACGTTGAGTGGATAAATCTGAGTCTTCGCTGATCCGCATCAGTTCATTAGGAGACTTGTCGCTGGTTCTTGAGCTTGATCATCGACTTCAGCGTAGAACCTATGTTGACGTGAAACTTGTCTTCAGGGATCATAAGTAAACAACTAATTTATCAGCGATCACCATAAGGACTGAACAGGCTCAGAGCATTATGGTGAACAGTGTTCGCTGAATGTTTAATCTAAAGATCGAGAGTTCCTATCAGCGGTACTGTAAGATCTTAGTACTTATCAGCGATAGTGAAACTCTGATACATATTGTTTACTTACAATTTTCACTAAGTATTTAAGAGAGGGTCATTATCAAATCACTGAGGGTTTGGATCAACAAAGACCAAACACATCGAAATCAGGTATCATTTTATCAGAGATCATGTGTTGAATGGTGATATAGAACTTCATTTTATCCCAACTGATTATCGGTTAGCTGATCTGTTCACCAAACCTCTTGATGAGACAAGATTCAACTTTCTCATCAGCGAGCTTGGAATGCTGAACTTTGAAGAATAAAATCTTCAGCAGTTCGCATTTGATCAGGGTTAATATGAACTAATATAACCCTTTCTATCATATTCTCTCTGAACAAAATTGATTCGCTGATATCAAGGTATGTTTTTCTCTTACTCGCTGACGTTCGCTTGAATCCAAGATTTCAAAACAAATTGCATCGCTAAATATCTCTTCCTTTCAGTAATACTTTTGAAATTTCTAAATCTAACACTGATATTTCCATTCAGTGCTTCATGTTTTCAAAAAGGTCCCTGAGTTTTTCAAATCCTCAGAGACATCCTAAAATATGAAAGGACGCTTGTGACGTAATCAAACGGATAAACCCTGGCACGTTCTTTTTCTGACACACGTTTGCACGTTTCATTTTCTCATCCAATCAAATGCAAACACGTGTTCGTGTCATCATGAAAAACTTTTCCCGCTCATAGTTTTTCTCTCTCTACTCTCTCTATATAAACCCTTTGAGTTTAAATTTTTTCCTTTACGCGAACAACTTCTCCTACAAGCAAGAAATCACTGTTGCATTTCGAACTCCTCATTTTCCAGAAATTGTTTGTCCTCTTCATCTAAGGTTAATATTCTTATTATTTACCTCTTATAAACTTGTTTTTGATCTTATTCTTGTTATTAACAGATCAAACAAAAGAAATCCTTTTAAAATGAAATCATTTTCTTTTCATGATTTTATGAACACAACCTTCATGGTTGTTCTTCAAGTTTAACTCAAAAATCTTAAACTTGTTCTTCATATGTTTTTCCAGAATCTCTTCTTCAAACAGAAACTGGAAAACAAATGCTCTCTATGTTTTGTATTTCTTTTTCAAAACAAGAAAAACCCTAATCTTCATTAAGACATTCTTTTGTCTGAATGAAATGGACAAAATTCAAAAACATCTGTTTGGAAAATCTTTCCACATTAAGACATTTGTTTGTTCATTTTTTTCGTGGTTATATGTGTTACTCAGAAATGGCATCTACTATTGACATTGCTGCTGCAAAGTCTCCCACTGCTGCTGAGATCACTGAGTTCACAAAGGCTCCTCAGGTTAAATTCGATCTCAAGAAAGTTACGTTTCAACACAATAATCCCTATGCTCTTTTCGAATTCCCTGAAAGGAAACAGGTCACACATCTGGATGACGCTGTGAACTTTCTCAAGACTTGTCCTATATCGACAGCTCTTACTACCGCACCCCGTGCACATCGATATCTTCTAGCTCAGTTCTGGTATAATGCAGAAGAGCTCAGGTGCCTTCACCCAAAGATCCCAAGAAAATGGTTGATGTCATTCTCTGTGACACCAAACATGGAACTTCCAAGATCACCCCACATCATATCAGGCGTGCTCTAAACCTTCCTAGCAGTACCAAAGAAAACCGTTTTGTCCCTCTACCAGATCCCAAAAAGAACCCTGCTGATAGGGCAACCCTGATTGCATTCTTTGATGCAATGGGTTAAACATGGGACACAGGGAGAGACAAAAACTCTGACAAGAAGCTAACCGCCATCAAGAAGTCAATGATGCCCAGCGAGATGAATTTCATCTTTGCTCATCTGATTAGCTGCCTGACAGCAAAAGTTGGGTCAACTGACCAAGCATCCCAACCTCAACAGGCCATGGGATACTCGTTGCTGAAGGGTCTCCATGTTGATTGGGCGTCAATCATCTACGAAGATCTGGCATTCAGGGTGGGCATGGCTGACAGACCAACATGTGTTCCATATCCAAGGTTTGTCAGTGCTATCTTTCTACACGCACTTGGAGATAAATACCCAAAAGTGGGTGACCTGAGAATCTCAGGTTGGCTCTAAGGTGGTCGACTTCAAAGCTCTACCAAACGAGGTACGTCTCTCTACTCTCTTATCTATTCTTAATCCTCCTTCTTCTACTTCTGTGGCTCCTTCAGCGGAAATCCCCACCGCTGATACCCAGGCTGCAAAAACCACTCCTTCTCGTAAAAGGAAACACTCTACTTCCCAACTTGATTCTGAAAGGATCAAGAAAACTAAAGAGCAACCCTCCAAGCCATCAAAGGCTGAAGACCTAGCGTCTGACTCTGAAGAGACTACGCTGGATGATTTTGTGGTACGCTCTGCCACAGCTGAAAAAGCCACCCCTTCCATCCCAACCTCAGCGTCTCTAAACGCTGATGTTAATAACTTGGAACAGAACCCACCTCCTTCAGCCTCTCTACAGACTGAAGTGATTCTCAGCGGATCCAACGCTGAACCTCGCTCCCAACAAATTTTCTCAACCTTCGTTCCTCCCACTCAACCTTTGGACACTCCACCAGTTTTCCCCTCGTTCTCTGGAACGCCCGTCATTCGCCAAGGCACTCTCGAAGGCGATATGGAACACTACTCAGGTCAACGAGGTTTCGACAACTTCGCCAACCCGCCTGCAGGTATACACAAAACCATAAACACTCCTCTCTCTCAACCCCAAACTTCTGAGCTTTCCTTTGTTCACAAGTTATTTACTGTTACAGGTCCTAATTTGGGAGATATTCAAAACTCCCTGAAAGATCTGGTGACAAAGGTGGACTCTTACAACACCACTCTCTCCACCAACTCTTCAGAAGTTACAGACGCTGGAGAGAATCTCAAAACGCTGACAACCGAGGTCGCTAAGAAAGCCTCCAGTGCTGACATGGAGAAGGTTGAAGGTCATATTGGAAGCTTTTCTACTACAATCGCTGACCACTCCACCGTCGTCAACAATCTCAGCTTGGCGCACACCACCCTCTCTACAAACTTCACCACGATGTCCAATGAAGTCACATCATTGACGACAGCGGATGGAACTCTTCAGGGTGTGGTGACTTCTGTCAAGACTGAGGTTGGCACTGTCAAAGACCTACTGCAACAAGTACTCGATCGCCTGAACGCCCTAACTTGCGCCCCTTCTCACTTCACTCAGGCCGATCGAGAGGAACTCCAAAAGATCAGTCCTACGATTTCTGGCCTAGAAGACAGAATCATAGTGATTGAAAGCTTCATGGGTATCACTGGCCAAGAAGACAGTGACTCTCATGTTGATGCTGCTGATATTCCGATTACCTCCCCCACTCATCATGTGGAAGAGGGGGAGAAGAACGATGAAGGTCTTCCCCATAATGCTGAGGGGGAGACAAATGAAACTGCTGCAGCTGCTACTTCTGTTGGACAACCTCAGGGAGTTGGATACCCTGAGGGAACCGAGAAACCTCTCTCTGTATCTGAGGGGGAGCAACTCGAAGAGCAACATGATGAAGCTGTTGCTGATGTTACTACTCCTTACGCTGATGAGGTCGAGTCTGAAGAAGAAGCTGAAGACGATGAAACAGTCAACATCTCTGATGATGAACCATCATCATCTCCCAAAGATAATGATGATGATGATGATGACTTCTTTGTTCAGCCCAAGAAGGTCCCTGCTCTAAAAGGGATTTCGATAAACGAACCATCAGGGGAGAAGATAAAGCCTGCAGCGTCTGAAGCTGACAAAGGCAAAAATAAAGGTGTTGCCTTTGAAGACAACTTGGCTATTCTATTCAGCAAGCCAGTTTGTCAGGTATAATATCTTTTATTCCCTTATACTGCATCCGTTAATCATGTTTTTGCAGGACGGTCATGTGTGGTACTTAGATTCAGGATGCTCCAAGCACATGACCGGGAGGAAGGAGCTTCTCACGAACTACACCGAGAAATACTGCGGAGACGTGAGATTTGGGAATGATGACAAGGCGCCGATTTTGGGCTACTTCGACATTGTCCAAGACAAGATCACGATAAAGAAGGTATCATACGGCGCGGGATTGGGACACAACTTGTTCTGCATCGGCCAATTCTGTGATAAAGATATAGAGGTCAGATTCAAAGCAAAAAGGTGTAGTGTCCGCACTGACGACGGAACGGAGCAACTGGTTGGAACGCGAAAGACCAACCTCTACACCATCGACCTCTCTGCCCTGAAGACCGATGACTCAGTCTGCCTGATGTCGAAGGCCAATTCTCAGCAAGCGTGGATTTGGCACCGACGTCTCTCGCACCTCAACTTCAAGCATATCAACAAGCTGGTGCTAGGCGGATACGTGAAGGGCATGCTTGTTAATGCCAAAAATTGCACCAAAGGGACAACTTAAGGTCGATGTGGACTTTAACAACTAAAGAAAGGAATCTCTCGACAAAAGCGTGCGACAAAGATAAAAATGTAAATGAGACAGAGGATTTGATGACGCAGGAAAAACCTCAACGAGGAAAAAAACCTGCGGACGACAGTGGACGTCGTCGCTGCACTATGGTCGCCAATCAGGGGCGATGTCCTTGGTGTTACTGGTGTCGATCGTACAGAGATTACAATACAAATGAAGGAAAAGACTTCGAAATGTAAAGTACAAGTGTTTGGAATGTAAAAACAGTGTGCGTCGTGTGTGAAAACTATGTGTAAAATTGTTGGTCGAGAGCGAAAGTCGTGCGTCGAGTGCAGTTCTTCGAGTGAGAGCCTTTCACTTGTAGTGTTCTTCTGAGCTCGGATGTTTAGCTTCTGTGTTTGATGTTCTCTGATACTTTTGTGTTGATCAGGTGTCTTGAACTGATGGTTGAGCTGAGATTTTATAGTCTTCGGATGACTTTAATTGAATCATTAAGATCTTTGATGATTGTTGTAACGGTGGTAGTCTTCAATGTGAGTTTAGATGCTCATAACTGATTTCGTTGGTTATAGCCGTTGTCTGTTAATGCCAAAAATCGCACCAAAGGGACAACTCAAGGTCGATGTGGACTTAAACAACTAAACAAAGAATCTTTCGACGAGACGTGCGACGAGGATAAAAATAAAGAAACAAGGGATTTGATGACGCAGGAAAAACCTCAATCGAGGAAAAAACCTGCGGACGATAGGGGGTGTCGTCGCTGCACTATGGTCGCCAATAAGGGGCGATGTCCTTGGATACTGGTGTCGATCGTACAGTGATTACAATGCAAATGAAGGAAATGCTTCGAAATGTAAAGTACAAGTGTTTAAGGTATAAAACAGGTGTTTGTCGTGTGAATACAAAGTGTGAACTGCTGGTCGAGAGCCGTTGTCGTGCGTCGAGAGCGATTCTTCGAGATTAAGTTCTTCACTTCAGGTGTTCTTGAGTATTTCTTTGGTTGTTAATCGTTGGATATTCGATGTGTATCGGATGTTCACTAATGATCCTTGATGTGAAGACTTAGCTTGGTATTTATAGTCTTCGCGTCATTAATTAGCTCCATTAATGCTTTGATCAACGGCTATCGATCGTTGATGGTTGCCGGAGTGATTATCCATGATGATCTTTGTCCGTTACGGCTATCGATCTTTGATGGTTGCGTCGGTTATATCCATTGCTCCTTAATGACTTTGACTCCTGCATTAAACACTTAACAAACGTAACAGTCAAGGTTAACGTTAGCTTTGGTCGAAGGTGCAGTGATCTTACGCAATGGTCGTGCAGGACGGGCGACGCTATGGTTGAGTGTCGCGAGGAACTCTCTACTTACCTTCCAGGAGGGACGACGGATGTCTTCTGGGCCTTTGTCGAGACCTTATCTTAATACAAGATATAGTCCTTAATCATGCGTCTTACCTGTTCTGGTCGTGGTCGAGCGACGTGATTTTTTGCCCAAACAGTTTGCCCCCAAAATTTGAAAATTGAATGTCAAATTTAAGTTTTAAATTTTACTTGTCGAACGCTTAGGTTCGTGACCTGGGTTGAGGGACTTACCTGGTTGTCGTGGAACTAGACCGGTTCGCCTTTAACTGAACGAGAAGTTGAAAAGGGAACAAGGTCATGACGTCATGATGACACACGATTGTGCTTACCAGCTGTCGATGACAGGTCTAGACGATCCGGACAGGCATGCGAAAGGACGGGGATGCGCGGCGGTCATACAGGGTTTCGATTTGATGCGATTGTTTGTATAAATAAAGATCACGACGGATCTTTTCTTGCTATACTTCGAAGTGTTTATTTGGGAAGAGATTTCGCCTTGATTCCTTTCCATTCTTCGTCCGAACTTACTCGAATCGTTGCAAATCTTCGGCTTAGTAGAGATTGTTCGAGGTTTAGAGTGTTTATATAACGCATTGCTCTTCCGCTTTGGTTTTTATCGATCGTCTCCTTCGTTTGATAAACAATGTCGATTGAACCAGAGAGTTCTACGGTGAGTCAGGAGGATTTAGATGCCTTTAGGCGTCTAGCGAAGATCCCTGCGGAAGTAGAGTTAACCATTCTAGGGGATATACGTCCTGAGAATTGTCCCAAAAGGATGCTTCGTGATATACGAGTATCCCTTCAAAATAGGGTTTGAGTGGCCGTATTCGGTTTTATCTAAGAATTTCATGCGATATTTTGGCCTGTCACCAGGGCAGTTGATGCCCCAACTTTGGCGGGTTTTTCTGGTTATCGAGCGATTGTCTACAAAGTGGGATCTACCTATGACCCTGAATGATTTCTGGTTGGCTTATCATGTTAAGAGAGACAAGAATTGGCGTTACAGTCCGTATTCCAAGTTTAAGGGTGACTGCACCCTGGTTTTGGGAACTGGCGTCAATGATCATGGGTGGAAATCGAGGTATGTATTCGTGCGTACTGACTCGCTTGACATCAATAGCAAATGGATTCGTCCTGACTGGAACGTGGGAGGTATGCTTTTTCGATATATGTCACTGTTTGGTTCTTCCGCTTTCTATTTACTCATTGTTTTTTGTCGTCTTCAGAGATTCAGTACGATGTCTTGCACCCGAACGAAGGTTCTCGAGCCAAGGTCGACAGATTCCTGAGTTATAGTACTGATGATCGATCTTTCGTCTCGTGGCAACCGGCGGCCGAGGACGAGGACGCGATGGGAGATTCTGAAGAAGAGGGAGAGGAGGATGAGAGGGAAGAAGCGACTGGTAAACGTACCGTAGTTTTTATTTTACTTTGTTTATTCTATCCGCCTGACGCTTCATGTATTTCCTGATCAGTGCCGACCAAGAGGAAATCGGTCTCTAGGGCGAGAGGGGAGCAGGTTATGCGTGCCCTTCGGGGTAAAAATGTTTCGACAGCTGGGTCGAGCGAAAATAGAACCAGGAAGACGTTCCTAAGGGAACCGTCATCGAGGGTTGATAACTCATCGAGGGTTGTTCTGCCTAAAAAGGCGAAGGCGTCATCCAGCCGCCCTGGCACGATGGACACGATACCGGCAAGTTCGGCGCTTCCGGCGACAATGACGAGACCGGTGTTCAAGATGTCAACCCCATCATCTGCCACCAGGGGGAGGGGTCGTCGGCCAAAGCCGCGACGGTTAATTTTTCATTTCCGTCGGACATTATGGCGGATGGTGTCCTATATGGGATGACGTTGTTTCCTCACTTGGAGAGGTGTTTGCTTCCATCTTTCAGGGAGCGTTTTCACAGGGTTCCGGCCGGAGAGATAGGATCTCAGGTTGCCAGTCTGGCATTCTCGGTAAGTGTCAATCTTTCATGACTTGTTTCAACGTTCGATGTCGTTCGTTGTCTAACACCTTTTCGTGTATTTTTAGACGTTCCAATCGTCTCTGGCATTGTACGCCGAGATGTCGAAAGCTGAGGAGTTGGTGGCGTCTGCTTTGAAAAGGGAGGAGGCGGCGTTGGAGAGGGAGAAGGCGGCTTTAGATAGGGAGAGGTTTGCCTTGGCGCGTGTTGACGAGCTAGCCATCCAGCTCTTCGATGCTCAGTATGAACTACAGGAGATTCGTGCGGGAGGAGTGGCAGATGAAGGTCCTCGGGTCGGGACTTCGAGCAGGGATACGACCGATGTTCCCCCTGCCGTCTAGAATTTTCCTTTCCTTGTTTGTTTTGCCATTCGACCAATCAGGGATCGAGTATGTATATAATGGTTTACTTAATGAATATATCTTTTGCTTATGCTTTATTCGAATCACATTTGATTATAAAGTCGAACATAAGATACATATGAAATCATGCGACTAAGGCACTTATTGTAATACGATAATAAGAAAGTAAAACAAATAAAAACACGCGATTTAAAGCATCCATTCAGGGTATAAAAGCTAAGAAACTTAGATGTAAGTTATTTAGGCTTTGCGATTTGTACGACGAGATCGTACGAGGAATTTGCGTCGTATGCCCCAGTGGAGGGATGGTCAGGGAAGAAAATCCTGATTGTTTATGTCGTGCGATTCTGCGAATTTAAAGTCATCTAGTAGACTTAATGATTACTGCCGTGCGATTCTGCGGTAATCTGTTGTGCGATTCTGCGATAAAACGATGTCGAGGGTTGGTCGTTGGCTAGCCAACGACCCTCCGATGCTTAAGTCAGTAAACGTTTTGTGAGAAAAAATTGTATGAAAAAGAGTTAGAGAACGTACCATTTCAGACTCTCTCTATTTGCCCCCTGTCATTTATTACCTTATTCTTTTTGGGAGGAAAAGATAGGTTTTAAATGACAGAATGACACGGAGAAATATTGTCCTGCGTTGACTATGTTGTCGTGCGACCGGGCACCACAGTAGACTTATCTCTGTGAAAAAGATATTAATTTAGGGATAGAGGAGCGAACCTGTCGAGAGCCTGATCTTGTGACTTTGGTTTATTTTCGCGGCTTCAAGGTAGACTTGTAGCACTCACGAGCGATTTTCGGCTCACTCTTAATCTCCTGGATTCCTCATGGCGTAGGGAATTTCAACATTTGATGATACGTCGAGGGAACGGCTTTCATATCATGGATCCATGGTCGTCCTAAGATGATGTTATAGGACGACGCACAATCGATGACCCTGAACTTGGTCTGTTTGTTGACTCCTCTGGCGTAGACGGGCAAGATTATCTCTCCGAAGGTGCTTGTCGCTTCTCCATTGAAACCGACCAAAGTCGTCGAACGTCGGGTGATTTCCGAGCGATCGATTCCCATAGCTTTGATAGTGTTGAGAAAAATGACGTTTGCTGAACTGCCCCCGTCTACCAATACTCGACGCGTCAAACAGTTACCGACCGTGATCTGAATGATCAACCCGTCGTGATGCTTATGATACGAGTCGCCAAGGTCGACGTGGTCGAACACAATCTTCATGGCTTCTAGCTCCAAATCTCCTTTGGGTCTAGACGAGCGAGGAATAGGCCGATCATCGGGCGCCTGACTGGCATGAAGCTTGGCTGCGGAGTACGTCAGACCACACACGTCCGAACCACCAGTGATGCAATTGATGATCTTTGCAAGCTTGGGCACTGACGATCGGTGGCTATTAGCTGGAAGAACGACATCATCAATAATATCTTTGAGATTACCTTGTGGAACATGATATGCCAATTCCTTCTTGAGTGCGATACAATCATCTGTCACATGACCATAGTCGACGTGGAAGTCGCACCACTTTGATTTATCCTTCTTAGCATCGTCCAAGTCAGACTTCTTCGGCCACCGGATGGTTGCTTGGGTGGTCTTCAAAGCTTCGACTAAGTCTTTAGCTGACCCTTTGAACCCATAAGAGGAGATCTTGGGGTACACGGGGAATTTAGTCGTGGTTTTAGCTTCTGCCTTCGTCTTGAAACGAACGTTTGAAATCTGACGCGCTGGCTCTATTCTGGATATGGCTTTCGGCTTGAATTCTGGCTTCTTGACACCTAACGGCTTCTTGTCGTCAGTGTGTTTGCGGCAAAAGGCTGCGTCGTCTTCGACCCTCATATATGCTAAGGTTCGAGCTCGGACGTCTTCGAAAGTCTCTGGGGGATACTTGGTCAGATCGATATATAGACCTGAACTATCGTCTAGACCACGTTTATAAGCTTCGATCGCAGTTTTGATGTCACAATTGCGGATACTGATCATTTCGGAATTGAACCTATTGAAATAACTTCGAATAGACTCATTGGTCTTCTGCACGACATAGTACAGATCACTAGTCTGCTTTTCCATCATACGACTGCTGGCGAATTGCCGGGAGAATTGGTTGACCAATTCGGCGAACGACCCGATAGATTTGGGTTTGTTGTTGATCAACCACTGGAGAGCTGGACCAGTGTGAGTCGCCCTGAAACTCTTGCACATGCATACTTCCTGGTACATGTGTGGAATCGAGATCGTCCACATGAGCTGCTTATTCTGCGCGACATGCTCGGTTGGATCGGTCACAGCCGAATACTTGGGAGTGAAGGCAGTAATGTTATACTTCTTTGGGACCTCGACGGTAGTGATCTCGTCGATGAAGGGCGACGCCTGATACCCCAAGCGAGGTTCGACGTCGACAGGCACGGCTGTCCCAGGCAACTTGGCGAGCAAGGATATGACGCGCTCATTTTGGTCTTCTAACATCTTCAAACGCTGGGCGACGAGATTGTTAAGATCAGGATTTGCCCCTGTCGAGGGATTGGTCCCTGGACTAGTGCCATTACCATGCGACGAACCATTGGTGTCCCCATTGAACGGAACAAAATATGGCTGCGACCCATAGTGGAATCGTTGCGGTCCATTCTGAAACGATTGTGGTCCATGCTGAAATGGCTGCGATCTCTGCTGGAAAGATTGCGATCTTTGCTGGAGAGGTTTTGATCCTTGCTGGAAAGGTTGCGGACCACTTTGGAACGGCTGAGAAAACTGTTGGGATCCATTCTGAAATGGCTGGGCGCCACCTTGCAATGGTTGGGATCCGTTGTTCAAAGGTGGTGGTCGGATGTGCTGAGGGGGAATCTGCCCAGACTGGGGATTCGGAATGAATGGGCCCGGTTGCTGATTCTGCATGAATGGACCTGAATGCTGATTATGCGCGGACGGGCCTGGTCCCGGACCTGGATTCTGGATGAATGGTCTAGGACCATTCGGGGGTCCAAAAGGATTCCTTAGCCGCGCGATCTCTTCAGCTGCTCTGCGATTCTGCTCTGCCATTGCATTGAGTTGATTCCTGGCAACCTCGAGCTCCTGATACATCTGAGCAACGGCTTGCTGCGGATTTCCAAGGGATGCCATTTTCCTGCGACAGAAAATAGAAGAAACACCAAGAAACTATTAGTAGAATGCACGTTCGTCGAGGATTTTCTCTAGATGTAGTCCCACGGATGGCGCCAAACTGTTAATGCCAAAAATCGCACCAAAGGGACAACTTAAGGTCGATGTGGACTTAAACAACTAAAGAAAGAATCTTTCGACGAGACGTACGACGAGGATAAAAATAAAGAAACAAGGGATTTGATGATGCAGGAAAAACCTCAATCGAGGAAAAAACCTGTGGACGACAGGGGGTGTCGTCGCTGCACTATGGTCGCCAATCAGGGGCGATGTCCTTGGATACTGGTGGCGATCGTACAATGATTACAGTGAAAATGAAGGGAATGCTTCGAAATGTAAAGTACAAGTGTTTAAGGTATAAAATAGGTGTTTTTCGCGTGAATACAAAGTGTGAACTGCTGGTCGAGAGCTGTTGTCGTGCGTCGAGAGCGATTCTTCGAGATTAAGTTCTTCACTTTAGGTGTTCTTGAGTATTGCTTTGGTTGTTAATCACCGGATATTCGATGTGTATCGGATGTTCACTGATGATCCTTGATGTGAAGACTTAGCTTGGTATTTATAGTCTTCGCGTCATTAATTAGCTCCATTAATGCTTTGATCAACGGCTACAACGGCTGGAAACGGTTGCCGGAGTGATTATCCATGATGATCTTCGTCCGTTACGGCTATCGATCGTTGATGGTTGCGTCGGTTATATCCGTTGCTCCTTAATGACTTTGACTCCTGCATTAAACACTTAACAAACATAACAGTCAAGGTTAACGTTAGCTTTGGTCGAAGGTGCAGTGATCTTACGCGATGGTCGTGCGGGACGGGCGACGCTATGGTCGAGTTTCGCGAGGAACTCTCGAATTACCTTCCAGGAGGGACGACGGATGTCTTCCGGGCCTTTATCGAGACCTTATCTTAATACAAGATATAGTCCTTAATCATGCGTCTTACCTGTTCTGGTCGTGGTCGAGCGACGTGATTTTTTGCCCAAACATTGTCCATTAATAACTTTGACTCCTGCATTAAACACTTGAACAAACATAACAGTTGTTAATGCGTTAGTCGGTTGAGGTCGCATGGTTTTATGCGACGGTCGTGTGGAACGGGCGACGTCGAGGTCGATTGTCGTGAGGAACTCTCGACTTACCTTTTAGGAGGGATTGCGGAGGTTCTTTGGGTCTTCGTCGGGACCTTATCTTAATACAAGGTATAGCTCATGACATACGTCTTACCTTCTCTGGTCGCGGTCAAGACCTGTGAAATTTTGCCCAAACAGTTTGCCCCAAAAATTTGAAAGTAGGATGGCAAAGTTCGAATTTTAAATTTTGCTTGTTGGGTGTTCAGGGTCCTGCGTTGAAAATTACCTTGGTTGTTTTGGAACCGAACTGGTTTAATTCTAACCGAATGAGAAGTCGTAGAGAAAACGAGGTCGTGACGTCATACTGACGTACGATTGTGCTTTCCAGCTGTCTTTGACAGGTGTCGACGATCCGTGTAGTCATACGAAGAGACGAGGGCACGCGGTGATCATGAAAGGGATTGACCTGACATGATCGATTGCATAAATAGGGATCATAATGGATCACTTCCTTTTATATCTTCTTGAAAAGTTTCTTAGTGAGGAATTCTTCTTTGATCCCTTGTTGTTCTTTGTTCGATACTTTTCGAAATTTTTGGAGTGTCCATACGAGGTATAGCTTCTCGATTTCTATCAAGCTTTCCAAGATTGGAAGCTATTTGAGAATGATTATGTCCAAGTCGATGAAGACTTTGATTGCGATAGACGCGACGTTCATGGATCTTGCGCATCTGGCGACGATGTCCTATGTATCCACGTCGACCCCTTTGTCAGCCGTCGGGGGCAAGGGTATGAGGACGGGAGAGGGTGAGGTGGAAGTTATGACGATCAACTTTACATTGTCGTCGATCCTCTTGACTGACTGTGTCCTTGACGGGACGAAGTCATTTCCGTATCTGGGGAAATATCAACTCTTCTCTTTCAAGGAGCGTTTTCAAAAGATCTCCATCGAAGAGACGGGATCGCGTTTAGCTGGACTAGCGTTTTTTGTGAGTTTTTCTTTCGAAACTCATGTCCCTATTGTTTTCACTGAATGTTTGTGTAATAGACTTCTTTTGTATTTTACAGACGCTTCGATCTTCTTTTGTTAGATACGCGAAGATAGAAAAGATGTTGGACTGGAAGTCGACCGTCGGGAAGAACATATTCCTTCCTCCAATCTTAACATTAATCTTAAGAGCCACATTCTCGGAATGTCATGGCATAATAAGTCGGGATACAACTTCTATCATACTCGTTTGATCCTTGCATCAGTTGTTTCAGCATGCTTCGGGGTCGAGACTTTTGAGGCAGAGTGCGTGATCGATACTCTTCCTATTTTTAGGATAGACTTCTATTTTACGGATTATGCCCGGTCGTGTGTGATCGAGCTATATAACGAACCTTGTTTTTTTTGGATATTCGACCGTTGGTCGCTCGTATGTAATCGTTCGTTTCATGAATGAGATTGAACTCGTGTAATATCGACCGTACAATTCATCAAGCATAGAATGATAAAAAATCGTGCGACTTAGGCATTCATTGTAGTATAACAATTAGAATACATTTGCATTGCGTTGATGAACTCGAATATCGATGTGTTAGAACGTACAAAGTAAAAAAAACTTGAGTCGGAGGATCATTTATACTTTACGATCGTGCAACTAGATCGTACAGTGAGATTTGCATTATTTGCCCCTGTGATAAAACGATCAATTCTTAAACTTGGGCACTTATGTCGTGCATTCCCGCGAAAGGTCGGTCGTTGGCTAGTCAACGGCCCTCCAATGTTTAAATGAGACGAATAGAAATTCGTATGAGAGGAAAGTGTTTTCAAAAGAAATACCTTTTTAGGTGTGTTGCATTCCAACTGCGTGGGATTTCCTGATCGTCGAGAGTTCGAAGTCGATAGGCTCTTTTACCCACGACTTCGGAGATGCGGAATGGACCTTCCCATGTAATAGAAAGCTTACCAGCATTGAGCTCTTGAGTGTTTTGGAACACTCGACGGAGGACGTAATCGCCTTCTTGAAAGACTTTGGCTTTGACGTGCTTATTGAAGTATCGTTCCACTGCTTGCTTCTGTGATGCCATTCTGATCAAGGCTGATTCCCTAAGCTCTTCAAGGGCATCGAGGTCATAATTTAAGTCGACCAGGTTGTGATCGACGGAAGTATTCCTCGAGGTTGGGAGTTGGACTTCGATTGGTAAGACTGCTTCGCAACTGTAGACGAGGGAGAAAGGGGTTTGTCCTGTGGATGTGCGTGGCGTCGTGCGATTTGCCCACAGGACTGAAGGGAGTTCTTCGACCCATTTTCCCTTTGCAGCTTTTAGCCTTTTCTTGATCGATGCGACGATGGTTTTATTGCTTGACTCAGCGAGTCCGTTAGCTTGAGGATATCTGGGCGTCGAGGTCGTCAGCTTGATGCTTCTATCCTCGCAGAATTGTTGGGTCCTGTCGCTTATGAACTGTGATCCATTGTCGCAGATAATTTCAGACGGAATCCCAAACCTGCATATGATGTTAGTTTGGATAAAAGAGATGACTTCTTTATCCCTGACTTGGGAAAAAGCAACTGCTTCGACCCACTTGGAAAAGTAATTTGTATGTACGAGGAGGAATACTTTTTGGCCAAGGGCGGGTGGTAACTTGCCGACAATATCCATCCCCCACCTCATGAAGGGCCATGGAATAAGTGTCGAGTGCAAAGGCTCAGAGGGTTTATGAGTCATACCAGAGTGTCGTTGACAGGGGTCACAACTTTGGACGTACTTGGCGGCGTCTTGTCGCAGTGTTGGCCAAAAATACCCTTGTCGTGAGATACGATTAGCAAGACTGCGACCTCCTGAATGATTTCCGCACTCTCCATCGTGCATTTCTTGAAGGATTTTTTGAGTTTGAATTTTGCTGACGACGCATCATAGATTTAATCCTGTCAATGATCGTCAATAGATCCTATCTCCGATCATGACGTATTTGGACGCTTTGAATCTGATCTTCCGGGCTTCCATCTTGTCTTCTGGGAGTTGGTCGTGCGTAAGAAAATTTCTGATGTCGCACAACCAATCATCCTCTTCGTCTTCGATCTGGATGACCTCGATGTTCTCGATGGACGATGTCGCGATATGGATCATAGGAATAGCATCGAATATTGGTTCGACCAAAGCAGATCCAAGGTTTGCTAAAGCGTCGGCTTGAGTATTCTGGTCTCTTGGAATCTGTTCAATTGAGAAAGATTTAAATTTTTCGGAATTTTTTTTGCTACCTTTAGGTATGCTGTCATTTTTGAATCCTTGGCTGCGAATTCTCCATTGATTTGGTTTACCCCCAGGAGCGAGTCGCTCTTGACGTGCAACGCGGTTGCCCCCAAGTCGTGGGCCATATTCATTCCCATGATCAGGGCTTCGTATTCAGCTTCGTTGTTGGTAGTCTTGAAATCGCATCGAACTGAGTATACCATCTTGCCCCCATGTGGCGACTTTAAGACGACGCCTAGTCCTGAGCCTCTAATGTTAGATGATCCGTCGACATGTAAGATCCAAGGTACATCGTCGTGAGTCGCCACAGCTGACACTTCGAGCTCTGCTTCTTTTTCCAGTTCAGGGCTGAAATCAGCAATAAAATCTGCCAAGGCTTGCGATTTGATCGCAGTCCTGGGTTTGAAATCTATGTCGTAACTGCTGAGATATATGCTCTATTTTGCTAAGCGACCTGTCAACTCAGGTTTTCTTAAGACAGGCTTAAGAGGGAAGTTAGTTACGACAGTAATGGATGCGACTCAAAATAGTGCCGCAGTTTTTTTGCAGCTGTGACTAGCGACAAAAGCAAATTTTCCATAGAGGAATACCTGGTTTCCGCGTCCAAAAGAGATTTACTTACATAGTAAATCGGCAATTAATGCTTTTCATCTTCTCGTGTCAAGACTGCACTTACGGCGTTAGGGCTGACAGCCAAATATAGCTGTAGTATTTCATGATCATGAGGTTTTGACAACAAAGGAGGTGACGCCATGTAATCTTTGAGTTTTTGCAATGCTTGCTCATGATCGTCGGTCCAGTCGAAACCTCTGTTCTTCCTGAGGACATTATAAAATAGGTGACATTTATCTGAGGATCGGGAGATGAACCTGTTTAGAGCCGCTACCCGACCAGTGAGCCTTTGGATTTCTTTGAAATTTCGGGGAGACTTGATCTCGACAATGGCCTTGATCTGGTCGGGATTAGCTTCGATGCCACGGCGAGTGACCATATAACTCAGGAATTTTCCAGCACTGACGCCGAAGGAACATTTCGTCTGGTTGAGCTTCATGCTGTACTTTCTAAGGATATCGAACAATTGCCTCAGATGCTGGACATTGTCGACCGCTTGCTTTGACTTGACCAGCATGTCGTCGATATATACCTCCATCGTGTCGCCGATATGGTCTTTGAACATTTTATTTACTAGACGATGGTAGGTAGATCCTGCATTTTTTAGTCCGAAAGGCATAACTTTATAACAGTAAATACCTCAGTCCGTCATGAAAGCGGTCTTCTCCTGATCTTCGACGTGCATTAAGATCTGATTATATCCGGAATAGGCATCCATGAATGTCAATAGTTCATGCCCTGCGGTTGCGTCGACCATGGCGTCGATATGTGGCAATGGGAAAGGATCTTTTGGACAGGCTTTATTGAGATCCGTGAAGTCGATACATACCCTCCATTTTCCATTTTTCTTTGCTACGACCACGACGTTGGCGAGCCAGTCGGGATATTTTACCTCTCGAATCTTTCCTGTTTTAAGGAGGTTATCAACTTCGTCAATTATTACCTTATTCCTCTCAGGAGCGAATTTGCGTCGCTTTTGTTTGATGGGTTTAAACGACGGATCGACGTTAAGCTTATGGGAAATAACGTTGGGGTCAATCCCGACCATGTCTTCGTGCGACCAGGCAAAGCAGTCAGCATGCTCCTGCAAAAAAGATACGAGTCTTTCTCTAATGCTGGGTTCGAGGGACGATCCCACGAGGATTTTTTGGTCGGGCTTGCTTTAATCCAGAATGATTTCATCCAGGTGATAATCATCGACTACCGCTGGGGGATTCTGCACATCTTCGAGCCCTTCATGCACCGGAATAGCGACTTGTTTAGGATTTCCATTATCTGCCATTTTTCCTGAAATAGAGAGCAGGGGAAACTCCAAGAAACTGTTAGTACGACGCACGTTTGTCGAAGATTTTGTCTAGATGGGGTCCCACAGATGGCGCCAAACTGTTAATGCCAAAAATCGCACCAAAGGGACAACTTAAGGTCAATGTGGACTTTAACAACTAAAGAAAGGAATCTCTCGACAAAAGAGTGCGACAAAGATAAAAATGTAAATGAGACAGAGGATTTGATGATGCAGGAAAAACCTCAACGAGGAAAAAAACCTGCGGACGACAGTGGATGTCGTCGCTGCACTATGGTCGCCAATCAGGGGCGATGTCCTTGGTGTTACTGGTGTCGATCGTACAGAGATTACAATACAAATGAAGGAAAAGACTTCGAAAAGTAAAGTACAAGTGTTTGGAGTGTAAAAACAGTGTGCGTCGTGTGTGAAAACTATGTGTAAAACTGTTGGTCGAGAGCGAAAGTCATGCGTCGAGTGCAGTTCTTCGAGTGAGAGCCTTTCACTTGTAGTGTTCTTCTGAGCTCGGATGTTTAGCTTCTGTGTTTGATGTTCTCTGATACTTTTATGTTGATCAGGTGTCTTGAACTGATGATTGAGCTGAGATTTTATAGTCTTGGGATGACTTTAATTGAATCATTACGATATTTGATGATTGTTGTAACGGTCGTCATCTTCAATGTGAGTTTAGATGCTCATAACTGATTTCGTCGGTTATTGCCGTTGTCCATTAATAACTTTGACTCTTGCATTAAACACTTGAACAAACATAACAGTTGTTAACGCGTTAGTCGGTCGAGGTCGCATGGTTTTATGCGACGGTCGTGTGGAACGGGCGACGTCGAGGTCGATTGTCGTGAGGAACTCTCGACTTTCCTTTTAGGAGGGATGGCGGAGGTTCTTTGGGTCTTCGTCGGGACCTTATCTTAATACAAGGTATAGCTCATGACATACGTCTTACCTTCTCTGGTCGCGGTCGAGACCTGTGAAATTTTGCCCAAACAATGCCCGAGTTTCAATTCGTGAAGGACAAACTCTGCGGGGCATGCGAATTGGGGAAAATGAAGCGAGCGACACACAAGCCGAAGGCCGCTCCGAGCACGTCCCGGTCCCTCGAACTCATCCATATGGATTTGTACGGACCGATGCGTGTTCAAAGCATCAACAAACGGAAGTACGTCCTAGTGATGGTTGATGACTTCTCACGCTACACTTGGGTTAAGTTCCTGCACTCAAAGGACGAAACCCCGGAACTAATAATCAACCATCTGAAGACCATCCAACTGAACCTTCGACAACAAGTTCAGACTATCAGAACGGACAACGGGACGAAATTTAAGAACCAAACGGTGAACGAATACCTGACATCCGTCGGTATTTCGCAAACCTTCTCGGCCGCACGCACTCCTCAGCAAAACAGAGTGGTGGAAAGACGCAACCGTACCCTTGTCGAAGCCGCTTGCACAATGCTGTCACAGTCAAAGCTGCCGTTATTTCTCTGGGATGAAGCGGTTTCAACTGTTTGCTATACGCACAACTGCTCCATCATCAACAATCGGTTCAACAAGACGCCGTACGAGATCATCAACAATCGCATCCCGAACATCAAGTACTTCCATGCGTTCGGATGCACATGCTACGTCTTAAACGACAAGGATGATCTCGGGAAATTCAGTCCGAAGGTAGACGAAGGAGTCTTCTTAGGATACTCCATGCATGCTAAGGTGTATCACGTTTACAACAAACGGACAAAATCCGTTATCGAGAGTGTAAACGTGACATTCAACGAAGCTGCAGATTTGGCTTCTGAACAAATCAGTTCGGATCCCGATTTAACTGGCGTGTTAGCTTCCAAACTTTCATGTTCGGGATCTACACAAACCACAGTAAATCCGAATCATGCATCTATGTCAAATGCTCATCTTTCTGATTTAGATTTACTATTTCAGCACATTTATGATGAATTTTTCAATTTACGTAACCCTCAGGTACCTGTGCAACCCAGAATAGAAGTTGCTCAGATCGAGAACTAGACGAATCTTTCCGGTCCGCCGCCTTCGACGAGCACTCCTGCAATCACAATGGAGACCCCTCAAACTTCAACAGACACATCATCGGCTGATACAACTATTCCCCCGGAAGAACCTGTACAAAACCCGAACTCCTGAAGATTCGTCCTCGACAACACTCAACTACCAACCTCTGAACTCCCCGGAACCAGAAGTTGCTCAACCTTCGACGAATCATGGTATCCTTCCTCCGAGAAACCAACCAACAACACTTGAAGCTGTCCAAGACCTTCCGACCGGTGGATATGTGGATCCGGACACCTCTCACTCTACTCAACAGCCGCTTCCACACACCACCAAATGGACCAAGGCTCATCCCCTACACCAGATAATCAGCGATCCTTCAACTCCGGTTCAAATGCGAGGCGCATCGGACAACTTCTTCCCCTTCTCTGAATTTCTCAGCAAGATCGAGCCAACAACCGTCTCCGAAGCACTTGACGATCCGGACTGGGTCATGGCTATGCAAGAGGAACTCAATCAATTTGAGGCCCTCAAAGTATGGCGGCTTGTCCCACGTCCATCTCACAAGACGGTAATCGGTACGAAGTGGATCTTCAAGAATAAGAAAGACGAAGATGGCATCGTCGTTCGGAACAAGGTGCGTCTCGTGGCCAAGGGATACCGCCAACAAGAAGAGATTGATTACGAGGATACATACGCTCCGGTTGCCAGAATTGAAGCCATACGTATGTTCCTTGCATACGTCGCACACAAGAACTTCACGGTCTTCCAAATGGATGTGAAGATTGCATTTCTCAACGGCGAGATCAAGGAAGAGGTGTACGTGTCGCAACCGGACGGGTTCGTGGACGACAAGAAGCCTAATCACGTCTACGTTCTAGACAAGGCTTTATACGGCTTGAAGCAAGCTCCACAGGGCCTGGTATGATGCTCTGTCTAAATTTTTAATAAAATCAGGGTTTTCAAAAGGTAAAATCGATACAACCTGTTTATTAAAAATGAAGAAGGTCACATAGTTTTAGTTCAAGTGTATGTTGATGACATAATTTTCGGCTCTACTAACCCACAATATTGTAAGAACTTTGCCAAATTAATGGGACAATATTTTTAAATGAGTATGTTGTGTGAGATGAATTTTTTCCTTGGTCTTCAAGTTAAACAACTGTCGACCGGAATATTCATAAATCAGGCTAAGTACATTCGGGACATTCTTCGGAAGTACCAGACACAAAGTTACACGCCGATCCTAACGAAAAGGATGTGGACACTAAAACATACCGGGTGATGATTGGTTCTTTAATGTACTTAACATCTAGTAGACCGGACATCATGTTATCGACCTTTCTTTGCGCCCGGTTTCAGTCAAAACCCAAAGAGTCTCATTTAATTGTTGTTAAACGAATCTTTCGTTATTTGAGAGGTACTGCTGATCTTGGCTTGTGGTACCCGAAAGAGGCAGGTTTTGAGCTTTCAGCATATTCAGACGCGGACCACACGGGCAACATGATGGATTGGAAGAGCACATCGGGACATGTGCAGTTCTTGGGCGACAGTTTGGTGAGTTGGGCATCCAAGAAGCAGCAGTGCGTTTCTACTTCGACTGCTGAGGCGGAATACGTCGCCGCCGCGAGCTGCTGTTCGCAAGTTATCTGGATGCGCACACAACTCGAGGACTACGGCTTCACATACACCAAAGTGCCCATCTACTGCGACTTGAAGAGCGCCATTGCAATATCAAGCAATCCGGTCCAGCATACGAAGAAGAAGAACATAGACGTTCGATACCATTTTATCAAGGATCACGTCAAAAGAGGTACAGTCGAACTCTACTTTGTGAATAATGAACATCAGTTAGCAGACCCATTTACAAAACCCCTGGACGAAAAATGCTTCAATTATCTTGTGTCCAGGCAAGGTATGCTAAATCTGAAGATTTAATCAGATGGTGCACCCGATACAAGTTCCATACACCTACGAGAAACTATCTATTCATCATCTGTTGTTTATATTCCAGATGATTGAGTACACACTTTCTCGCATTTGTATTCTGCTTGTATCGTATACACCTTTTCGGTTGAATCTCTATATTAATTTAGTAGATTTCGTCTGTTTGCTGTCGTCTACTTTATTTTGAATATAGCTGTGCTTTCTCAAGTTTTTCATGTGTTCAGGGGAAGCACATAAGAGTATCAGGTTAGTATGTTCTATCTTTGAGGGGGAGTGTCGCACAATTGTTTTAACTTCCAAACTTTTTGTGTGTGACCATTGCCAAGTGTTCTTCATATCACACCACTTGCACAATCCGAGGGGGAGTAAATCTTCTACTTGATCATCAGTTGAGGGGGAGCAACACACCGTTTTTCTTTAAAGTGACAAAAGTTTTTTTTTGTGTGGTCGTTCGTTAACATTCACTCACATGCACGATCTGAGGGGGAGCAAAAGTTTTTATTATTTTTCTTTCTATTCTTCGTTCGAGGGGGAGCGGAAAAGTGATTTTTCTCAAAAGCTCAAAAGATGTTTTTTAAGGATTCTGAAAGACCAGGGGTAAATTTAGTCACATCACCAAAGTGTCCAGGCAGATTTCCGGATACCCCTATCCGGATAGGTTTCCGGACCGGACACCTATCCGGACCGGATCGGTATCCGGGTAATCCCATCCGGTAACTAAAAACCCTATATAAACCACCCGGATTCCACCTTCTCACTTTTTCCGGATATTCAAAAACCCTCAAAACCCTCTCTCGAGGCGCATACACGGAAACTCTTGGATTTCTCTCATTTTCGCACGATTTCATCTCACATCACTGGTACGTGTTCTTTGTGCGATTTCTACTTGATTATTGCCTTACTATACCTGTTTTTACCCATGGAATCCTTCGATTTGAGGTTCGATAAGGGTTTCCGAAACCCCGACTATATGTCGATCCAAATTCGGCCTCAAACCCTAGTGTTTAGGCCCGTTTATTGGTACATTGTTGCTTATTTGATCGATTTCTAGCACCTACCATGCATAGATTTGGGTTTCAAACACATCTTGGCAATGTCTCGATTCATCCGGATAGTTCCATACTATCCGGACACATTAAAGTTTTATCCGGAAACATTCATCCTTTAGATATTTTGTCCAGAAAGCTAACTCATCCGGAAAGACACCTCGTCCGGACACCCGTAACACCCGGTAACCCTAGTTTGCCCGGAAACCTTAGGGTTTGCGATAAGTTCAACTCTCCGGGTTGTTCATGTTTGTCCGGTATCCTTATCGTCCGATGACCCATAGTTGTCCGGAAACTCTCGTGGTTTCCTGTAAGTTCAACTATCCGGGTAGCTTTGCCTTCCGGTATCTTATGTGTACGATAACTCCATGATTATCCGGAAACCTCTGTTTGTCCGGACACCCCTTTATCCGGATACCTTGTTTGACCGGATACATTATTGTCCGAAAACTTCATTCTCCCGGACACTTTCCACACTTTGCACTACCTGTCCTCAATCTGTTTCAGATTGAGCCACTATTTGCCAAGGTACACATCGACACTCTTGTGCATCCGCATGTAATCTAACATAATGTATCTCAGGTATATTAATGGCGGAACAAGAACTACCACCTCAGAACATTCTTCCTCAAGAGGAATTCATTGACGAAGCAGCGGATAATGCCTTGGTACCAGCAGACCATGGCATTGAAATCGAGGCCAACAACCATCACCTAGACGCTGCCGAGTTCCGACAACACCATTGTGTGGTCGTGGACATACTTCTCGGCCACCCTCTTCGCGAGGCACTCACTGCCACAACCGACGTCCCAGTCCTGTACGTATATCAAGTCTGGCTTTCCGCTCAAGTCGTCACGTCACCCAACTCTCAGACGATCACGGCGAGGATCGATAATCACCCGTTTGCACTTACACCTGATTCATTCCGACGTCTTCTATCGTTGCCTGAAGCCACTGCCGGCAGACATGCAGCTTACCACCCCGCGGTCAATGACACGACCCTCTGCACCGAAATCCGAGCTCTCGGCTACAACTACGCACTCGACCGCCCATCATCCTTCAACCGAAAGTACCTAGTGCCCATCGGGTACACACTATTCATAATACTGAACATGTGTCTTTCATCCAGATGGAAGGGAATAGATCAGTGCACCGGCGACTTTCTGCGACTATTCCATGTCGTCAGCTACAACCGCCACATCGACTACGCAATGGTCATCTGGCGCAAACTTGTTCTGGAAATCCGGCAAATCGGCGGAACAAAACAGAAGAAATTCCTTCCGTATCCACGATTCCTTTCGCTGGCCGTCCGTCAGCACATGGACGCGAATCTCAACATACCGCGGCGACTGAACCACCCGGTATGTCCTCCTTTTCACTTACGTTATCTGGTGATTCGAAACCCGTCCAATGCCCAACCAATGCCTTTACCTGAAGCCCTACTGGCACATGCGGACCCCAATGCACCGAGTGTGATAGCGTATAGATAAGCAATAGGTATAGGTGCTCCTATAGTCCAGCCAGAACCGGAGGGGCCTCCCCAGGGAGTTACACCTGAGAGGCGTGAGGGTCCGAGGACTCGTGGAGGTAGAGTCCGGGTAGTTGGGGCTCCCGGACGGGGTGTGTTGAGAGTACATCATGGGAGGTGCACATGCGCGGGCGGTGCATTGGATACGCATGCCAGTACTACCCATTCTAGCCGAAGCGGAACTAGCCAACAACCACGCATACCAACCACCCAAACCACGACTGAAGCCGGACCGTCGACTGGCCTACACGAGGTCCCAGTCGTAACTACCTCACGTAGACCTACTCTTGATCGCGACCCCAGAACGGACACCCCTGAACCTCTATCACCGTTCGAACAAACTGACATGATGGATTATGAGACAACCAACTCAGATACGGAACGCGCAATCCACATTTCTTTAATACCGGCCTGTATCAGAAGTCAACCACCCTTGACTGAAGGATCTCAATCCGACTCAACCACACCCTCCAACATTCCTACATCTCAGCCTATTTCAGGAGACATAAGGAGGGAGGAGGGAGACTTAGTTGAAGAATTAGAACAAGCGAGCCAGAGAGAATTGAGATCGAAAAAGAATCAAGAGAGAATGAGCATAAGAACTAGAGAAGCTCGTGAGCGAATCCAGCCAAGCGTTAGCCAGGTAGCCACATCTCCTATCTCGTCTCATCCGTTGGGATGAGGTATTGAAGAAGTCGTTGTGGACCTAGCGGTGCAATTGCACACCCCTCCTAGCCACTCACTCAGCTCTCAACAGTTGAGTGTTTCATTTTTACAAGGGGAATTAGCACAACATCTACTAGTCTCTTACTCGAAGAGTATCAGTATTGAAACAAGAGAACAGCCTCCCCTGTTCTCGACTTCCTTCAGTGCACTATCGAGTCTAGAGCCACTTGATACTATACTTTCTTCGGCTAGAAAACAGGACGAGACTCCACATATCGGTGCTCTTAGTGACCCAATCGGAACTTCCATAGTATCTCTGCCTTTGAGCAGCATACAAGGATCGAAAGGAAATCCTACCACGGCTACCCAGTTGCCATCCGTGAACGTAGGTGGTACTACCTCTACGGTAGCTACCTCAATGGGCAATCTAAGTGATCCCGGAGTTACGATGTCCGACATTTTGTCAAGGGAATCTCTGGACAGCGCCCTAAAGGCTATCCGCGAGGCACTGGAACAGCAGTTCACCATCGAGCTCGACAAGGTAAAGAGCTTAATCAAAGGGAAGGAGAAGATAGTCGAAACCGAAACCGCACCAACACCTCCATCGGCTCCCGTTCAGCCATCTTACTCGGTGGATACTCTCAAGACTATGCTTCTTGCTCAACTGCTCCAACACACTGACACCGACGCCTCGACTGAAGCAGACCTGATCTCTGTTCTACGTTCGCAAACGTCTGCTCAGTCATCATCAGTAACCGACAGGTTGGACCAGCTTGACTCGACTCTCAAGGACGTACAGAAAGCACTCACTACTTTGTCCGAAAGAGTCACATCACTCGAAGACACATGCAAGAGTCAGGCTGGCGGACTCAAGAGACGACACGATGACCAGGATGATACTGATCACCGTGAGAGGGAGAACAAGAGATAAAGACTGTCTGAGTCCGAGCCAATCCTCACCGAAACTACAACAACGGTTCAACCGAAACCATCTACTGTGGTGCAAACTGAAACTGAAGACCAACCTGTAGCCCAGTTGAGCTTAGCTGAGATGGAAATCGAGATGGATATCTCAGATGACGAAGACCCAACGGTTGAAAAGCTCGAGGGAGATTCACAGGCGCTGGTCGTATATACTGCACCGGAAAGGGATGCTCTTAACCTGATAGATCCCGATTTATAAATTGACCCGAAGACCGAGAACGTATGGTATCAAAAAGCCACCAGTGCGATGAACTTCGAGGTAAATCTGCTATTTTCTACCGATGCCGACGACGATATCGACTACGACCAGTTCCTGCTGCATAATTTTTACAATACACCTATCTACACTAATTAGGCCCCCGAGACTTCTAATGCTATACCTCCGACATCTCCTCAGCAACCGACTGCTTCTGATCAACCCCCTTCTTCACCGCAACAAATCCGATGGGAGAAGATCATGATCCTTATTCCTCATCTGGAGGAATCTCTGAAGAAGCTATATGTTCACAGGTTACGCCCTATCGAGCCGAATTTTTGCCATGGGATTTCCAAGTTTGACAAGGAATACCAAAGCCAATACGTAAAGGTAATGAAGCGGTGTCTTCCAGTCAGCTAAGTCCGAACAAAGCACAAAATCACTGAAGTGCTTAACATCCAAATCGGCCGAATTCTTAGAGTCCTGTTTCCAGTATTCACCGTCAGACGCGAAGACGGAAATGAATGGAGATTTTCCGAAGCAGACTTTAAGAATCTCAGACTATTTGACTTCCATGCTCTACTGAAAGACCTCCAAACCCGAACCATCCGACCGCTACACGTTACCAAAGCGCTTTCCACCATAGCTTTCAGACGATTCCTGCTCCACAAAGTCATGATATCTTACATCACAGACTTTCAGAAGGGAGTCGAGCACAAATCAAAGAAGATAAACCTGTTGAAACCTAACCTGAAAGCACCCGAGCTGAAGATGTATCCCGAAAACTCACTACTCCTTAAACCAGAGTTTGGGATTGTATACCTCAACGAACAAAAAGAAAAGAGGTTTCTCCGCTTCAGCCAGGTTGACAGATTCTGCGATGGTACGCTACTGAAAGTCAGAGATGCACTTCGAATCATCATCACCAAAGAATCAGAACTTCAAAAGTCATCGTTTGTCTCAAACTCAAACGAGATAAATGCTCGAGAAGCCTTAGAATTGGTTGAAGACCGCATCGACTACCACAGAGCCATCTGAAGCTTCGAGATCCACTTTGCGCTCCGAAAGAGATACGTTGAAAACGGTCGCGAACTCGAACTTCAATTCAAAGAATGAAAGGGGGAGATTGCTAGGGCTAAATTATGTTGAGTAGAAGTTAAAGGGTTTATTGTGTTATTGTTGTTATTTGGGCTTAAATGTTTAAATGGGCCATGGGCTTGATAGTTTAGGCCCTTAGTATATAATGTGTTTTTAGCCTTAGAATTTAGGCTAATCATCACAATCGTTAATAGTCATTCATATCAGATTATTGTAATCTCTCTGAAAGCTTAATGCAATATATAGATGACCAGTTGAAATCTTATTGACTTGATTATATTCTATTGATTTCTATTGTGTATGCACTAATCTGGAACTCACACATTGGTTACGGTGACATCGTGCAAGACAACAGAACGATCAAGAAAGTATCATACGTCGTCAGGTTAGGTCATAATCTCTTCAGCATAGGCCAGTTCTGCGACAAAGACTTGGAAGTCAAATTCAAGGCCAAGAGGTGTAGCGTCCGAACTGAAGACGGAAAGGAGTTATTGGATGGAACTCGCAAGACCAATCTTTACACCATTTATCTCTCATCGCTGAAGACCGACGAGTCCGTCTGCTTGATGTCAAAGGCGAATTCTCAACAAACCTGGATTTGGCATCGACGACTTTCGCACCTCAACTTCAAACACATCAACAAGCTGGTGCTAGGCGGACACCTGAAAGGCATGCTTGAGCTGAAATTCGAGAAAGACTGTTTGTGTGGCACATGCGAGATGGAAATGATGAAGAGAGCTTCTCACAAGCCGAAGGCCGCTCCGAGCACGTCAAAGTCCCTCAAACTCATCCATATGGATTTGTGTGGACCGATGCGTGTTCATAGCATCAACCGCAAGAAGTACGTTCTGGTGATGGTCGACGACTACTCAAGGTATACGTGGGTCAAATTTCTACACTCCAAGGATGAGACTCTGAAGCTGATCATCTCCCACTTGAAGACAATCTAGTTAAATCTTCAAACTCTGGTTCAGACCATTAGAACGGAAAACGGTACGAAATTCAAGAATCAAACGTTGGACGGTTATCTTACATCAGTAGGGATCAACCATACGTTCTCAGCTGCACGGACTCCTCAGCAGAACGGAGTCGTGGAAAGACGCAACCGTACTCTGGTAGAAGCTGCTCGAACGACGCTCTCCCAGTCCAAGTTACCGCTATTCCTATGGGTCGAAGCAGTTGCAACCACGTGTTACACGCAGAACCTGTCAATTCTCCACAAGCGGTTCAACAAGACGCCTTACGAGATCATCAACAACCGCATCCCCAACATCAAGTATTTTTGCGCTTTCAGATGCACGTGTTACGTCATGAATGAAAAAGACGACCTCGAAAAGTTCAGCCTAAAAGCCGACGAAGGAGTATTCATCGGATACTCATCACAAGCCAAAGTGTTTCGCGTTTACAACAAGCACATGAAGACTGTCATCGAAAGCGTAAACATGACGTTTGATGAAGCGGCTGATTTAGCTTCTGAACATCTCAGTTCAGAACCTGCGTTAACTGGCATGTTAGCTTCCGAACAGTCTCGTTCGGGATCTACACAACCTCCAGTAGACCCAAATCATGCCTCTACATCACGATCACATCTTTCAGATTTGGATTTATTATTTGAGCATTTCTATGATGATTTCTTTCATGCATCTAATCCATCTGTTAATGTGAATAACAGGATAGAAGCTGTCATTCAATCAGAGTCGATGAACTTATCTGGTCCCCCGCCATCGTCTAGTGCACCTACGAACACCGCTGACACTCCTCATAACACGACCGATGTATCTCTCTCGAAGAAGAAATCCCACCGGAGCCAGTCCTACCTCTTCCAGAAGTAGCTGCTGAAGATTCGTCATCCACAACTCTAAAAGAACAACCTTCCTCTTCCTCGGAAGTTGTTCAACCTTCTGCGAATCCAGAACCAGTGGTTCCAGTCAGACATCCGACAACACTCGAAGCTTTTCAAGATCTTCCAGTTGGTACTTATGTGGATTCGGATACATCTCATGAGACCGCTCAACCGCTTCCATACACAACCAAGTGCACACGCGCACACCCTTTACACCAAATCATCGGTGATCCATCTACACATGTTTAGACTCAAGGCGCATCCGCTAATTTCGGCCTCTTTTCTGGCTTTCTCAGCAAGATTGAGCCCACAACCGCCGCTGAAGCACTCAACGATCCGGATTGGGTCATCGCGATGCAAGAAGAAATCAACCAGTTTGAGGCTCTCAAGGTATGGCAACTCGTCCCACGTCCGGCAAACAAGACAGTAATCGACACGAAGTGGGTGTTCAAGAACAAAAAGGATGAAGACGACATTGTCATTCGAAACAAGGCGTGTTTCGTTGCAAAATGATACTGACAACAAGAAGGCATCGACTACGCCGGTAGAAAGGATTAAAGCGATCAGAATGTTCCTCGCCTACGCCGCGCACAAGAACTTCACCGTCTTCCAAATGGACGTGAAGACAACTTTTCTCAACGGCGTTCTCAAGGAAGAGGTATATGTCTCGCAACCGTAAGGCTTCTTAGATGATTCCAAGCCCAACCATGTCTATATCCTAGACAAGGCCCTCTATGGCCTCAAACAAGCACCACGGGCCTAGTACGACGCATTTTCCACTTTCTTAGTTAACGCAGGTTTTTCTAATGGTAAAATCGATACTACATTGTTTCTTAAGAATGAAAAGGGTCATGTTATTCTTGTACAAGTGTATATTGATGACATTATTTTTGGCTCAACAAACCCTCAGTACTGTAAGAACTTTTCTAAATTCATGGGACAATATTTTCAAATGAGTATGCTCAGTGAAATGAACTTTTTCCTCGGTCTTCAAGTTAAACAACTGTCGACCGGGATTTTTATAAACCAGGATAAGTACATCCGGGACATTCTTCAGAAATACCAGATGGAACAGTCTGCGCCCATGAAAACTCCCATGTCCCCGGGTTCTAGGTTACACGCCGATCCTAACAGAAAGGATGTGGACACCAAGACTTACCGAGGAATGATAGGTTCTTTAATGTATTTGACGGCGAGTAGGCCTGATATAATGTTCTCGACATTTCTTTGCACGCGTTCTCAGTCAAAACCTAAAGAATCGCACTTAATTGCTGTTAAATGGATCTTTAGATATTTAAAAGGTGCTGCTGATCTTGGCTTATGGTACATGAAAGAAATAGATTTTGAGCGGACGGCTTACTCAGACGCGGATCACGCTGGAAGTATGTTGGATCGGAAGAGCACGTCGGGTCACGTGCAGTTTCTCGGAGATAGCCTAGTCAGTTGGGCTTCCAAGAAGCAGCTGTGTTTGTCTACATCCACAACTGAGGCGAAATACGTTGCTGCTGCCAGCTGCTGCTCTCAAGTGATATGGATGCGCACGTAGCTCAAGGACTACGGCTTCACGTACTCCAACATCCCGATCTACTGCGACTCGAAAAGCGCCATTGCAATATCGAGCAACCCGGTCCAGCACACGAAAACCAAACACATCGACGTTCGGTATCACTTCATCAAGGACCACGTCGAACGAGGTACGATTGAACTCTACTTTGTTAATACTGAGCATCAGATAGCAGACCTATTTACCAAAGCCTTAGACGAAAAATGGTTTAATTACTTAGTGACCAAGCTAGGTTTGCTAAATCTGAATGTTTAATTTCATCTGAGTAAAATACAGTTTTTGTTCAATAACAAGGAACTGCCTCATCACCAGTTGTTGGTAAAACAACAGTTGGTGACGTTCGCACTTTCTTGCTTTTGAACTTTATCTGTATCTGCCTCAGATGTCAGTAACCTCTGTATTAATAAGTTAGATTTCTTTCGTTAGTTTGTTCGCATGTTTCTTTGTTTGAATTTTCCTTTGATTTTGTTAACTTTTGATACCCGTACGTTTGACAGTGTGTTATTGTGTTCAGGGGGAGCAATAATCGAGGGGGACCACACTCGGTTTTCCATTTTTTTTCTATTTGAGTTTTACTTATTTAGTTTTTCCGCTGTGTAAAGTTTCTTAATTTTCTCATGCACAAGTTGAGGGGGAGCAATAGACACTTATTTTTTTTTCAAGTTTCACAATTTTTGCAAAGTGTCCAAAGGTCCAGGGGGAGAGTCTGCCAAAAATCAACCTTTTGGGTAAAAAATGTAAATTTTCCGGAACTTAAGGGTTTTCCGGAATTTTTGAGTTTTTCGGAATAGGTTCCGGACTCCGGACTCTTTGGTTTCCGGATCCGGTATACTTTCCGGACTCCTCTTTTTCCTGAACCTCACTATAAAAACCCTCGTAAAACCCTATTTCTTTTGCTTTCCGGAAATTCATCTCAAACCCTCTGTTTTTCTCTGATTTCGATCGCACGCTTCACACCGAAAGATTTTTGCTCGATTTATTCCCAAAAGGTAAAATTCAAACTCCATTTCGTTTAGATCATTGTTTAGTCCATTCCTATTGCTTTATTTATCGATCGTGGTCGGATTTCAAAGAACCCGACGGGTCGGTTTTATCAGTTGTGATTTTAGTACGTTAGGGTTACATATTTAGTCATTTATGCTATTTCCATCTGACTCGAACACATACGTGCTTATTTGATCTGTTAAACATGCGTTTTAAAGTCCGATTTAATGTTTTTGTTCACCCCGTACCTTTTTCCGGACTTGATGTTTTCTGGAACTCGAGTTCCGGAGTCCGGAACATAGGTTTTCCGGAATACTTTGTTTTTCCGATAATTCTTCCGGATTCTGGTATTACTTGTTTTCCGATAATGTTATTCCGGATTCCGAACTTCAAGATGTTTGGTTCCGGACTCCGCATAGTTTTCCGGTATATTTCTTTTTCCGATAAATTCAATGTTTTCCGGACAATTGTTCCGGACTCCATGGTTTCCGGACTATGGGATCCGGACAACATGTTTTCCGGAATTCTCTTTCAATCTGGAAAAGTTGCCTGTTTGGCCCCTGCACTTTCAGTTCTTGACATCCAATGGCCAAAACTCTCAGGTACGCACTTTCACGCTACACACGACAATCGTACTGACACTTTGTATACGCAGGACTCATGGAAAATCAAGGATCACCAATCAACGAGGCGGCGGACATTGCACTTGTCCCCGTCGATGCTCGAGTGGCCATTTAAGGTAGCAACTACCACCTGGATGCCACCAATTTCCGAACTCGGCACACAGTTATCCTTGACGTACTGGAAAATCACCCCGTTAACTACGCCCTCTTATATGTTCAACAACTGTGGCACACCATACACCGAGTCACCGACAACAACAACAGGGTCATCATTGAAGCCAGACTCGACAACAGTCGATTCACACTTTCCCTCGAGTCCTTCCGTCAGATGCTCCGCCTCCCCGAGGCAACTGCTAACGGAAATGCTGCCTACGCCCCAACAGTTTCCGATGAACCACTCCTGGTGGACGTTCGCTCCCTTGGATACAACGTCGATCTCAACCGCCTCTCTTCATTCACAAGGACAAATCTGACGCATGTCTGGGCATCGCTCTTCACCATCCTCAGCCGATGTCTGTCCTCCAAATGGTGCGGCATTGACGCATGCACCACCAACTTCCTCCGCCTCTTCCATGCAATCGCCTTTCCCCGCCACGTCGACTTTTCCGTCATACTGTCGAACGAACTAGTTTCAAACGTTGCTGACTGAGAGCTGAACTGTCAACGCTCGTTCATACCATACATCAGGTTCCTATCTCTCGCAATCCGAGACCAATGGCTGCTGACCCCACTATCCGCCGATGATCATCTCACCCGGTATGTCCTTCTTTCCGCATGCAACACTTACAAAACCGACCCGAATTCCCAGGCGTTGTCCTACGCCTCATACCTGATTCCTTACATGCATTTGCACGTCCTGGGGCACTGAGCGTAAGAGAGAATAGAAGAGAGCATAACTTAGAAATCCCCATGGTCCGTCCAGAACCGGAAGGACCTCCCCAGAGGAATAGAACTGTGCGAGTGGGGGTCCTAGGACGAGAGGAGGAACGGTCCAGCGAGCTGGGGCTCATGGACGGGGTGCGATGAGTGTACATCTGGGAGGGGTACCGGAGTTGGGGGTGCCTGGAACGTGCATGCAAGTTCTAGCCGACAACCCGATCCCATCACCACCTCCACACCTAAAACAACCACCCGTCCGTCCACATCTACCCATCGACGACCTCCCGTGGTCGAAACCGAATCCGAAACCGACGAAGGTCAGGTAGACGCCACAATTTCGTTTCACGAAGAACTTGTTCGCGATCCTTCTCCGCAACAACCACCGAGCTCCAGCGAATATGAGTCAGCCTCTGGCTCTGAAGAAGGCTCTTACGAATCTGAGTCTACCACCTATCGTGCTATCCGACGAGAACAAATTCCTCCATGCATCGGTCCGAAGGATATGACAGTTGAATCCACATCCACATCATCCTCTGAACCTTCCAACAAAATCCAAGCCGATACGGGAGTCATAAGGAATGTCGAGGGAGAACAAGTTGAAAATGTGAGTGTGAGAGAACGGAGAAGTAAGAGAAAAAATGACGAGCATGAGAGTATCCAGTCAAATCAAAGCCGGGTAGCCACATCTACTGTACAGTCTCGTCGGTTGGGACTGGACATTGAAGAAGCCATCCTGGACCCAACGATGCAATTGCACGCCCTCCAAAGCCACTCAGGTGTCTCTCAACAGATACCTGTTTCAATTGAGCATGGGGATTTAGCACATACACTATCAGGCCTTCACTCGGAAGGTGCTGATATTGAAACAAGAGACCAGCAGCCCCAGTCTCGACTTCTTTGAGTGCACCATTGAGTCTAGAGCCCTTCGATATTATAACATCTTCTTTGGCTAGGACACAGGTCGTTACATCTGCTATCATCGGTGCTCTAAGTGACCCGATCGGAACTTCTGTAGTAAGTCTGCCTCTGAGCAGCTTACAAGTAAAGCGGCTGATAAAAGGAAAAGGCCCTGCCGTCGATAATGAACCCGAACCCGAACCTTGCCCAAACCCACAAAAAGGCCCACCAGCTCCACCTGCTCCCGAACAACCAACAGTCGACCTCCCAGTTGATGAGTTAAAAACCCTCCTGTTAGCCAAACTTTTATCCCTACACCCTGAAACCCCACAAGATCAGGATTTACTGAGCTTACTATGCCTTCAACAAGCAACCCAACCTGATCCGGATCAAACACCAACCCCCCAACATCCAACCTCCTCCGAGTTCCAAGCAATCCAAACCCGAATGGAACACAACCTCGCCTCAGTCCGTACTTTTCTAGATGCTTTATCCGAGCACATCACCGTTCTAGAGACAACTTGTAAGGCTCAAGCACGCGATGAAAAACGGCGACATGATCACGAGGAAGACCCCGATGACCATGAAGGTGAGAATGCCAAGAAGCGCAAGCTTGACGCCTCATCAATCCAAGAAATAATCGAAAGCCAAGCCATGGCAGAAGAAGAAGAAGCTACAGGTACTGATGGTCAACCTGGTGATGATACATTTGAGAAAATTACTCAGATGTTTGAATCAGGGGTATATAGACAAGAAAGCGACAGGCAGATCGTTCTTTACGTTAATCCGGAAGTTGAACTAACCGTTGAAAAGCCCGAGGTCAACGAGAAGGAAATTCGGATGATCCTGGCAGCATATACAGAAACGATGAATATACCTTCGGATGATGATGATCTGGACTACGAAAACTTCTTTATCATTCAAGGCCAACCAGTCCAGATTATCGTCGTATCGGATATAGAAACAGATTTTCCCAACCCCGAAGACGACAAAGACGCTGTTGCCAGGGCAGCATGGATTAAGGAACAGGAATATACTTTCCTTGATGAAGTATTGGGTAGTGACACTTCAAATGATATCCACATCATCCCAATAGCTTCCCCGGTCTCTCAACCACCTCAAACCTCTACAGTTCAGATTTCGTCGATCTTCAATCAGACACAACCACCCGCTACTCAATCCACACAACCAGATCCGAACAAACCCGGTCTGTCGAACCCTGATCAAGCTGGTCCTTCAAATGCCAATCAACCAGAGGTCAGTGAGGCAGAAAGGAAGCACATAATCATACGAATGCGATGAGCCTTTCTTGAAGAAATAGAAAAATGGCTTTTCGCACACCGCATTCGTCGATTAGATCCATATGCAGTTCTTGGTGTGGGTCAAGAGTCAGATAGTTTCAAGAAGGAATACATGTTGTTCGTTAGAGGTAAAGTTCAGAGGAAAGAGCACGTCTTTTCAAAGAGTATGATTGGTCAGATAAGAGAAGTGGTGGCCAGACAGTTCTATAGGATGTGGTATCCTGAATTTACCGTATGGAGAAGAAATGGGAAGATGTACACGTTCATCGAGGCTGACTTTCAACATCTAAGGATTGACGACTTTGAGTACATGTACAACTACTTCAGAAATCTGGAAATCCGAAAGTTCAACATCCAGATTGCCCTACGAGCCGTCAGACGCTGGATGTATCGTCCTCTACTTTAATGTCTTCGACTTTCAGCTCGCTCTTGAAAGTCATCAACCGATCGTCAACGTCAGAAGACCAAACAACCAGCTCTCCAACATCTAAGACTATCCTCTCTACACCATCCTCACTGAACCCGGATTCGGTGTGATCTACCGAAATAAGTCAAGAGAACGTTGCTTCCTAAGATTCTTCGAAATCTCCAAATACTCCGATGGTACCTTAAGGGTGATTCGTCTTCAACTGGAACAGATTCATAAGCGTAACGAAAGAGAAATTGTTGGATTTCAATTACCATCCACCCGAAGACATTTTATGATTCGTGCCCTTGACGAACTTCAAGACCGAATTGAATTCAAGAAATCCATGCTAAGAATTGAAGCCCTTCTGGGACAGAGACCAAGAAATCGAAGATTCCTACCTTGAAGACTAAAGCTGCCGATTCCAAACTTTGAGCCAAAGGGGGAGATTGTTAGGGTGCAAAATGTAATTGTCTTAAAGTTTGGACAAAAATTGAAAAATACCTAAAAGGTATAAATAGTTTATTATTCCTTATGTTTTAGGTTAATCCACCATTTAGACATTCATAGCCGTACTCTCATTGTAATCAATATTTTTTATGAATGAGTTGGATGACAACATTGAATCAATACATGTTCTTATTGCTTAATTAAATGTTGTTGTGATTGATTGCACATTCTGGGTTCCACATTCAAGATCATCATTGTGTTAGTTGCTTTTCTGGGATCACAACTGGTATCAGAGCAATGCAATTCACTCTGATTCTGATGAACTTTTCATGATTTTTGAGCCTTTTTGTGCATATCAATATTTCTATCATTTTTTGATTGATTTTGGTCATTTGAGTTCTTCAAATGGATCAGAATTGATCTCAGATTGATTAGTGTTTGTTTCTAAGGGAATTCATTCCGCAAGTTCACATTACTTCGATCCAGATTTGATAGAATTGCTTATTTTTTGTGAAAAAAGAGCTTATACACTGTTTTGGGTTTGAATTTCATACTTCTATTGGTTTTTGGACAAAACTTCTAGTATTAAAAGTGTTCAGAACCTTCTCGCGCACTTCCCTACCAATTTTCAGATTATTTGGACTTGTTTTGAATAAATTACTTAAGTTTGATCTGATATTAATCTTTATCGCACCTTGGAGAGTTCATCATTATCGCGTGAGGAAGTTATTCAAAGTTATTGCAGACCTTTTATCGCATCCTTGGTGTGCGATAAAAGTGTCAAGAGTTTTGATTGCAACAGTTACGTGCGATAAGGTGTGTGAACAATATTTTATCGCACCCTTCTTGTGCGATAACACCAGGTGAATAGTGTTTTATCGCACCCTTCGTGTGCGACAACATTGAGAGTATTTTTTATTGCGTGGTGTTTGTTAATGCCAAAAATCGTCCAGAAGGATAACTTAAGGTTCATTGTGGAGCTTAACAACTAAAGAATAGGAATCTTTCGACAAATTGTACGACAAAGACGAAAAACGTAAAAGAGACAAAGATTTTGGTGACGCAGGAAAAACCTCAATGAGGAAAAAACCCGCGGACGACTTTGGGGGTCGTCGCTGCACTATGATCGCCAAATAGGGGTGATGTCCTTATGTTTCGGGTGTCGAGAGTACAGTGATTACAATACAAATGAAGTAAAGACTTGAAATGTAAAATAACAAGTGAATCGAATGTAAAAACAGGTGAATCGTTTGTCTAGACTATGCGTCGTGCGTGTAAGTCGTGCGTCGTAAGCGATATGTTGAGAGAGAATTCTTTGCTTCGAGTATTCTTAAGAGTTCAATTGATTCAAGGTGTGAGATATCAGATGATTCCAGATACGTGAAATGATGCTCTAGCCTTTGCTTTTATAGTCTTCGAGACTTCTGATAACGGTCGTAACAGTCACTGGGTTTAATGCTCATAATTGTCTCTGTCGGTTATGGCCGTTGGTCATTAATGATATTAATCCAGCAATAAATACTGAAAATGTAACAGCAATATCACATGTTAGTCGGTCGAGGTTGCGAGGTTCCGTACGACAGTCGAGGTCGAGAGTATGTTTTGTTTTAAACTTCGGACCGTAGATAAAAATGTCTTGTGACTTTATTTTATTATGGAAAAGTGTAATAAATGCTTTCTACTGTTTGGTCGTGGTCGAGACTGGTAAAATTTTACCCAAACAGTGTTTTGTTCAATAACTTTTCATCGCAAGGGTGTTTTATCGTGGACTTGGTATGCGATAAAGTGTGGTGTGCGACAAAGTATGGTGTGCGATTACCAGAAGTGTGTGACAAAAACAGTGTTTGGGTTGAAAATTGTTTTTATGATCAGAGGGTTGCTTTAAGATCATTAACAAGTATTCACAATGACAACAAGGGACATGCTAGTGATAGGATCTAAAGATAAATGTAACACCCCGAAAATTGGAGAACCAAAGTTGGGCCACGGACGTCCGCGAGGGACATCCCGGACGTCCGTGATGTGCGAAAGTCCGCACACCTTCCTCGGAACCAACAGAGAAAATGAGGGTTTCGGGTCAGCTTGATGCGGACGTCCGCGAGGGACTATGCGGACGTCCGCGAGGTGTCTGAGATATTTTGTTTTTAAAGAAAACCCTTCTCACTCTCTTTCTCATTTTCATTCAAACCCCCAACTTCCTCTCTCTCTCTCTCTCTATCCCTCTCACTAAATCGATTCCTTCCCCAAAACAACCTCAAATCCTTCCTCCTCCTCTTCATCTTCTCCACTCAAATCAACCCATTTCCACCATTGTTGAACATTTGGGAGCTTGAAGCTTTTTGGGAGTCTAGGAGCTTTCTTTTGGAGGATTCAAGTGGTAAAGGTAATCTCTCCCTACCCAAAAGTTTCATTGTTGTTGTTTTCACCTTCTCTTCCATATTGGGATATTTTGGGTGATTTTGATGATGTTGGGTTAAGATAACCTCCTAATCTCTTCATTTATGAAGTTAGGGTTTTTGATATAAATGGGTATTTTGGTGTAAATGGTTAGAGGATGATTCCTTATGGTTAGATCTGAATATTCATGGTTGGAACTTATGGATCTAGGTTTTTAGAGATGTCAGCTTGAAGATGCAAGAGACTTCAAAGGAGCTTACGTTTGGGAAATTCTAGATTTAGCTTAAATCTAACGAGGTGAGTTCAAGTTTTGATTTGTGAAAACTTTGTACATGCCAAAAATGTTATTTTTCAAATATTTGTGTGTTTTACTTGAAAGTATTAATTGTTGGGTTATTTGGTTAGTTTAACTCTTTTGAAGTATCCTTGTCTTCATATTTGGGATTGTGGATATTTGAAGTGTAGAAATCTTAAATATATATATATATATCCTTAAAAGATTTGTTGCTCAAAATGAAGCTATTTTGATGGTTTTATCATATTGGTATATTTGATTTTAGAAACCATTTGGGAAAATGCACTTTTAGTGTCATAGGTCATTTTGGGAATTATAAGGGTGTGAGTCCTTTTGGGAAAACCATTTTGTTTAACCGTGCCGGGTTTTGGGTTAATGATGATTTTGTGGTACTTGTTTACCTAACTGATGTTTAAACGCATTTTATGCAATGATGACCATTATATATGGGTCTAGCGAGTTTTGAGCATTTTGCTCGGTTTGACATTGAGAAAGTTTTGGGGACATTGTCCAGCTTAAGTGGCTCGATGTGGAGTCTTATTTATGGGTCGCTTTTATTGCACCATTTTGCATATTGTTGCACGTTATTGATATTTACAATGCTTGGGTGGGTGAGTCATTCCGAGATAGGCATGTTGTGATAGACTGTGTTGCATTGTATCCATAGGCAGTGTACTTATTTTAATGTGGAATAGGCATAACGTAATTTGTAATTCCCGTTGACCTGAAATGGGAAATAGGCATAAAGTAATTTGTAATTCCCGTTGACCTGAAATGGGGAATAGGCATAACGTAACTTGTAATTCTCATTTCGTAGTACAGAAGTCGAGGAATAGGCATAACGTAAATTGTAATTCCTGCTTTCTATGGGAAGGCCAAGGATAGGCATAACGTAACTTGCAATCTCTACTTTCAGTTGTATGATTAACGTTGTATGGGTGGTATACTTATGTGTTTCCTCCACCATCAACGGATACGGGTCTCCCCCGTTTATGATATTTGGACTTTATTACATTTTACGTTCGCGTGAGTATTGATTCGTATTATGTTTTCAATGAGGTATGATATTAAATGGATGGTTTTCCATGATTTACGGGTGGAGTATTTTGTTGTCAACTGTACTTGAAGGTTTTGTGTAATATAGATTTATTCACGTGTAGAGTGAGTTTGGATTAGAATTTATTTTAGAAAACGGTTTATGCCTTTTGAGAACTTTCCTCAAATAATTTGGGTGCGTTGGGAAAATGAGTCGTTTAAATCCTTTTTGGTAAACTATTTTGGGATTCATAATGTATGTTACAAACTGTCATTTAAAAGATTGTTTAAATCATGCTATAAACTCTTGAACTCACTTGGCGTTAGCCTAACCCTTTTTATTTGTCGGCATGTGCAACAGGTCTCAGGTTGGGAGTAGTTCTAGTGACACGTGGGAAAGGTCGTGTACTAGTAAAGTGCTCGGGAGGTGAATAGCTTAAGTGATGTTCCGCATTCATCATTGGGATTAGCAGCTTGTACTTGGGTTAAGTATTACCCGAGGTAGTTTTAGTCTTTATAATGAGACTTATGTTATACATTGTTGAGGTTAACCGTAGTTTGAAATTTGAGGTATTTCACCTATTAAATTATAGGGATAAATTCTATTATTTCGGATGTAATATCAAAATTTTTAATTAGTTGCTATTTCCAAATTCGAGGGTGTTACAAGTTGGTATCAGAGCATAAGTTTGAGAGATTTAGGTGTTGATTTTGGATACCTAAACTCAAACTAGCGTTCTTTTAAGTAAATGAGAGTGGAATTCACCATTAGGCACTTTAAGATAGGATGTTTCGAGGTCAATGGATGTTGTTAGAAATGAGAGTCACGTAGAGAGTAGCAAGGATAATCTTGTACGGTGCATTCACAGTGACATCTGGCCAGTGTCATGGTGAACTTACCAGTACATGTGCGTACTTGAATTGTTTTAATGTGATGATCGTTGGGGTAGTGAAGAAGTTTCTAAGCTAGTAGTCGTTGGAATAGATGGACGATTCTAGCATTAGTCACTTATAGTGACGATAAGCATGATATTTGCTTTAAGTAGACCGTTTCGAGTCAAGATTAATGGTTGGATTTGAACCATTGACTTATTGAGCCGACTTTGATTCGAGGAAAACCGTAAAGTTAATTGATGTAATTCCCAACTTAGCCTTAAGAGGTTTGAACATCCGGATGACAACCGTGGACCGGAGGAATTTAGAGGAGTATGGGTTGAGACGTTGGGTGCCGACTAGGTTATGCAGAAAATTTATTTTGAAAATAAATTGCATCAATCATTTCTTGTGTTTCAAATCCTTATATGGATTGTGTTACAATTTTGGAAAATGTTTAGCACACACAAGATTTCAAGTCATGGTTTTGATCGTGCATGAAACCATTTTATTGCGAGAGTTGCAAACTCCGTCAGGACTTGCTCTATTTTATTATTGTCTAACGTTATTTTCGGATATAACGATATCCATATTTTAATGATGTTTAAGAAGTTGGGCAAGTAACTACGGCTTATGACTTTAACATTGGATCTCCTCCACATATGTTACAGTTTGGACGAAAAGTTATCTTCCATTATGTCTATGTAGAACTATTTTGGAGAATTTGTTTAAATGTGAGTTGTTAAACAATGTTGTTTACATGGTATTACCATAAAAAGGGATTTTTTTGAATTTTGGCATTTTAGTCATGATTTTGCTTAATGCAATTTGACTTTTGGAAGCATAATGTTTGGTGCTATTTTGTTGACTTGAGGTCATTGAACTCATTGAATTTCGTGGAGTTTTGTTTTATGACGTGTTGAGTCGTGTGAGTGTAATTTCACAATGTGCATACTCCATTTACTTATGTGAAAAATTTATGAGTTATGTTGGGCATTTTGTCCAACTCGAGCTTTGTTGAGAAATGTTAATTTTATGCCATAAGGCGACCAAAAAGGGATGAGTTTGGAACTTTAGTGTCGCGTGACTTCTCTTTCAAGAGTTTGTGTTAACAAGTATTTCGTTGCAAATAGTTCAGTGTACGGATTGATTTATACGTGACTTAAGAGATGCATGAAATAACACTTTGGTGACATTTCATAACAATTTGCTTAATGCGCTTTCGGTCAGTTGAATGTTTTATTTTCATTTTCGTTGATCCAAACCCTCAGTGATTTGATAATGACCCTCTCTTATATACTTAGTGAAAATTGTAAGTAAACAATATGTATCAGAGTTTCGCTATCGCTGATAAGTACTAAGATCTTACAGTACCGCTGATAGGAACTCTCGCTCTTTAGATTAAACATTCAGCGAACACTGTTCACCATAATGCTCTGAGTCTGTTCAGTCCTTATGATGATCGCTGATAAGTTAGTTGTTTACTTATGATCTCTGAAGACAAGTTTCACGTCAACATAGGTTCTACGCTGAAGTCGAATATCAAGCTCAAGAACCAGCGACAAGTCTCTTAATGAACTGATGTGGATCAGCGAAGACTCAGATTTGTCCACTCAACGTGAAGTATCAAGTACAAGACTTTAGCTATCGCTGAACTTTATCATTCGCTGATATAGAATGATAAACCGCTAAATCAACGAAATGCTGATCATGAAGTCCTCCGTACAAAGTACTTTTGTCTTAACCACCCTTGCACGACTCTGTACGATATGTCAGAAAAGAACCTCCTTATTGTCTGAAATCGTACAACCACTCTGATACTACACTGTTCAAACATGCGGCTACTAAGGTTGTCAACAAAGGTCAATGACATACAACCAATGAGCTGCTGCCACGTGTAAAGTGTAAACTGCCATGCATTAAATGCATGCAGTATATGAAAAGAAGAACTCACTTCATTTTGAAGTAACTTGCTAACTCTGGACAAGTTCATCCTTCTTATCTTGAGATAGGTTATTATTAGTAATTTCCTTCTCTTTCTTAGTGCAAGAAACTTAGTGTTCCAACTTGTTTAGATTTAGGTTTATCCTTAATCTTGTTCCGCAACAAGCTGTAAATTGTTAATAATTTATCAATATATAATTTAGAAAAGTAAAATCTGTGTGTTTGTATTCAACCCCCCCCCCCCCCCCTTCTACAAACTTGTATAGGCCTTCGGGACCAACAAGTGGTATCAGAGCAGATTTGTTTAATCTCATAAACAAGATCTGATCTATACTAAGATTTCTCTTCCTTGCTATTTCTGAAAATGGCTGCCAACACAAACACAAACTATATTGATAATGGTTCACTTGCAAAACCCCCTAGATTCTCCAGAGATAATTTTAATCTATGGAAAAATATGATGATTCTCTTCATAGAAGATGTAGACCCTACTATGCCTTACTATCTTGAAAACGTCCCATATATTCCTGAAAGAATTGATGATGCAGTACCGGCCGCTGAGAATAGGCCTGCTATTCCAGAAAGGCTGATACCCAAGGAAGTTCATATGTGGACTGACGAAGATAAGAAGAAAGTGGCTATCGACACCAAAGCCAGATCCATACTATCCATGGCTCTTCCTGACGAAGTCTACCATTCCGTCATGAACATGAAAACCTCAAAAGCTATGTGGGACACAATATGTGTTCAGTATGAACGTACTTCTGAAGTCCAGGACTCTCGAAAGATCAACCTGGTAAGACAGTACGAAAGTTTCATTTGTGGTAAGAATGAAACTCTCTCTGAAGTTCACCAACGTTTTAACTGTTTATTAATAGATCTAAAAACTGTTGGTAAGGAATATTCTAACTTTGAAGTGCTAAAAAAGTTTTTAGAATGTTTACCTGAAAGCTGGGACAGTTATTCTATGTGTCTCAAGATGTCAAAGGATCTAAGATCAATGACCCTTGCTACCTTATATGGCACGATGCTGAATCATGAGCAATCGAGTCATCTTAAGAAGAATCTTGTAAAAGATTCCAAAAGCACCCCTGTTGCTTTAATCTCAGAGGAACCTTCCACTCAGCGACCCTCAGTCACTATCACTGAGTTGGAAAGTAACTCTGAAAGGTCATCAGATTCTGACTCTTCAGATGATGATGAATCTTTGGCTCTCCTCACTAAAAAGTTCAGGAGATTCGCCAAAAAGAAAATGTTCAGAAAGAATAAACCTCTTTCCATTACTGACAAGCCAAGATCATCAGCTCCTGTTGATAAGGCTACTGCTACTTGTTTTAACTGCGAAAAGATAGGACATTTCGCTAACAAGTGCAGGTCTAAGAAAGCTTCGAGAAACTCAGTGTTTCCCAAGAAATCCTTTATTCCCAGGAATAAAGATGACAAATACGCCAAGCTAAAAGAAAAGTATGCGAAGCTGAAAAGCTTTAAGAAGAAAGGCAAAGGCCTGATGGCTAACTATGATTGGGCTGCTTCTGATGAAGAAGAATCATCATCTGACTCTGAAGATGATGAAGCCAATCTCTGTCTTATGGCAAAGATTGAAGATGAGGAAGAAAGTTCAGACATTCCCTCCACTTCAACCTCTGCTATTCAGGTATCACCTTCCTTCTTTACAAATATTGCAAATATTGATGAAGCTGATAGTCTTCGTAAAATCGATCTGTTGACTAGAAGTTTATATGAAGCCATGAATGGCAAAACTGTAGTTGAAAACCAAAACCTTGATCTCGCTGAACAGCTTAAAAACTGTCACCTTCAAATAGAAAATCTTTCTAAAATTGAAGAAGATTTTAAAGATCAAGTGCACTTAAATCAGCTAGTCAAAATCGAGCGCGAAGAAGCTATCGCTGCATTAAGAGCTGAAAAAGCTACTGTTGATGGATGGTATAATTCCTCAACAAAGATCACTGAGATAATCAAGTCTCAGATTCCACTGAGTGATAAACGTGGTCTTGGTTACAAAGCTGATACTCTAGAACCAACCACTGATCGTTCCATGCTCTTATTTGGAACTTTCGTATCCTCAGTTGCTGATACTTCATCCTCTCAGTGTTCCTCTTCTAGACCACCTATCCCTGAGGAAACTTCTACCTCTTCAAAAGGTAAAGAGAAAATGGTTTATCCAAAACCTACCACTGTCTTTAAAGATAAAGGTAAAGGAATTGCTTTTAACCAAAATCCTCAGAAGGGTACCTTAGTACCTAAGATGAATGCTTCTAAAGCTTTAGTGATTCATCCCTCTGGATCAAGGAATCGGATCTCTGGATCTACTCAGCGTGGATCTATTCAGCGATCTACTCCTAGAATCTGAGTGGATGTCTCTGGTAAGAAATCCGAAGAACTGAATGTTCCTCTCATTTCAAAAGCCAATAGCTTGCTTGGTGCTGGTACTTCTAATTCAAAATCTAAATCTCAGCATTCAAATGGTCCTAGAACTTTTAGTTATAGGAATTGTTATCACTGTGGACTTACTGATCATATTGCTAGTAAGTGCCCCACAACCACCAAAGCTGAAAAGTTAGCTAAGGTGAAGATCATTGCCCCCAAGGCAAAGAAGACCACTAAGGTTAAGAAATTAACCAAAGTGAAGAATGACAAAGCTGAATCTTCAAATGCTGCGAAGATTGCTGAACCTTCCATTCCAACTACTTCCACTGACAAACGTGTACACATGGTTAAGTGGGTACCCAAGAAAAACTAATCTTCCTTTGTGATGCAGGTTAAGAAGGGTATCTGGTATCTCGATAGCGGATGCTCTAGACACATGACAGGAAAGGAAAGCCTGCTCGTTGAATACAAGGAAGAGAAGGGTCCCTCTATCACTTTTGGTGGAAATGGAAAAGGACATACCCGAGGGTTTGGTATACTCTCTAATAGTACAACAACCTTCAGAAGAGTCGCATATGTTGAAGGGCTGAAGCATAATCTTTTAAGCATCAGTCAACTTTGCGATAAGGATAACAAGGTAATCTTTACCAAGGAATCCTGCTTTGTCACTGACAAAAAGGATAAGATAGCTCTCAGCGGTTATCGTTTGGAAAATGTTTATGTAATAAACATGGACTCAACAACCACTGAGAACTCCTGTTTCTTCTCAAAAGCCTCATCTGATGTCAACTGGCTATGGCATAAGAGGCTCTCTCATCTGAATTTCAAGACACTGAACACTCTTTCTTCAAAAGAGTTAGTCACTGGTCTACCTCAGCACTCATATGCCAAAGAGTCCTTATGTTCATCGTGTGAGAAAGGGAAGCAGACCAAAGAAAGCTTTAAGTCAAAGCAAGTCTCCTCAATGTCATCTCCTCTACAACTTCTCTATATGGATTTGTTTGGCCCTGTTAACAAACAATCCATCGCTGGAAAGAAATATACACTGGTCATAGTTGATGAATTCTCTCGTTATACATGGGTTATGTTTCTCTGTTCCAAGAGTGACACCCCTGAAGAACTCATCACCTTTGTTCGGAAGATGGAAACCCTGAACAACTTGACCGTTCGCTCAATAAGGAGTGATCATGGGACTGAATTCAAAAACAGTCTCTTGATTCCTTCTTTGAGAGTAAGGGTATTTCTCACAACTTTTCATCAGTGAGAACACCACAACAAAATGGAGTCGCTGAAAGAAGAAATAGAAAAGTTATTGAAGCTGCACGTTCAATGGTCAGCGATTCTCACCTGCCTACTCAGTTTTGGGCGGAAGCTGTCAACACTGCTTGCTTTACGCAAAACAGGTCGTTGATAGTCAAAAGATTCAATAAAACAGCCTATGAACGTTTTCATGGGAGAAAGCCTTCAATCAGCTTTCTTCACATCTTTGGATGTCAGTGTTTCATACTGAACAACAGAGATGCCCTTGGAAAGTTTGATCCTAAGGCTGATGATTGAATCTTTCTTGGATATTCTTCAATCTCCAAAGCCTTCAGAGTCTTCAATCGAAGAAGACAAACTGTAGAAGAAACTATTCACGTCACGTTTGACGAATCCCGTTCAGCGAACTCTAAACCGTCCGCTGATACTGAAGAACTAAATCAATGGATGTTTTCTCATCTTGGTGATTCAGAAGATATTCCCACTCCTCAAACTCGTACAGTTGAAGATGATAGTCCTACTATCATTCCAAACATGCAGAATAGTGAAGCTGAAATATCATGGGTCTCAGCTGTTCCTTTAAACACTATACCTGCTTCTGAACCAAATGTCTTAGACATTCCATCTACCTCTCAGCAATCAGTGAATATAATGACAACTGCACCCATTCCTCTCTTGGCTGATACTCCAGAAGCTACTGAAGCCTCATCTTCAGCTCCTCCAATTCAGTTTGAGTCAGCGTCTCACGCTCCGGCTCAGCGATGGACTGTAAATCACCCAATTGATCAAATTCTTGGCGATCCAAACACTGGTGTTCAGACTAGACGAAGTGCAGGTAATATTTGTTTATTTGTTAACTTTATTTCTCCGACTGAACCAAAGAAAGTAGATGATGCCCTCAAAGATCCAAACTGGGTCAGCGCCATGCAAGAAGAGCTGACTGAATTCGAAAGAAACAAAGTTTGGAAACTTGTTCGAAGACCAACTGACAAGACAGTGATAGGCACTAAATGGGTCTATCGAAACAAGTTGGACGAACATGGAACTGTAACCCGCAACAAGGCTCGTCTTGTTGCTCAGGGATACAGACAAGAGGAAGGCATAGATTACGACGAAACATTTGCTCCTGTAGAAAGACTAGAATCTATTCGTCTATTCTTAGCATACGCTGTACACAAAGACTTCAAAGTATATCAGGTGGATGTTAAGTCAGCGTTTCTAAATGGAAAGCTGAATGAAGAAGTCTATGTGGAACAACCTCCAGGATTCTCAGATCCTAAGCGTCCAGGTTATGTTTATAAACTGGACAAGGCACTTTATGGCTTAAAGCAAGCTCCACGTGCATGGTATGACACTCAATCTACTTATCTCCATATTGAACAATTTGAGCGTGGTAAAATCGACAAAACTCTATTTTTCAGGAAAGTAAAAGGTCACATATCATTCTTGTTCAAATATATGTTGATGACATTATATTTGGTTCTACTAACCCTGATCTTTGTACTCGTTTCGCTTATAGAATGAAAGATGAGTATAAAATGAGCATGATGGGTGAACTAACATATTTCCTTGGTCTTCAGATAAAGCAAAATGAAAAAGGAACTTTCATTAATCAGGGAAAGTATGTTAAAGATATGCTGAAGAAATTCGACTTAACTCAGAGTTCAGCTATGAAAACCCCTATGGCACCACCGCTGACACTAGACAAGGATACTAATGGTATTCCTGTTGATGTCACGTTGTACCGTGGGATGATCGGCTCTCTCTTGTATCTTACAGCTAGCCGACCCGATATTATGTACGCAACCTGTTTGTGTGCACGATATCAAGCTGAACCTAAGATATCTCATATGACCGCTGTAAAGCGAATTTTTCGATATCTCAAGGGTACTGCGAACCTAGGTCTTTGGTATCCCAAAGACTCAGGGTTTGATTTAATCGCGTATTCAGATAATGATTTTGCAGGTTGCAAATTGGATAGGAAAAACACCACAGGAGGATGTCAGCTCCTGGGTGGATAGCTGGTGAGTTGGACAAGTAAAAAGAAAAACTCAGTGTCCACCTCCACAGCTGAAGCTGAGTATGTAGCCGCTGGAAGCTGTTGTTCTCAGGTCTTGTGGATGAGAAATCAACTACTGGACTATGACCTACAGCTATCAAATATTCCAATCTATTGCGACAGCACAAGTGCCATCGCTATAGCCAACAATCCAGTGCTACACTCAAAGACAAAACACATAGAAATCAGGTATCATTTTATCAGAGATCGTGTGATGAATGGTGATATAGAACTTCACTTTATCCCAACTGATTATCAGTTAGTTGATCTGTTCACCAAACCTCTTGGTGAGACAAGATTCAACTTTCTCATCAGCGAGCTTGGAATGTTGAACTTTGAAGAGTAAAATCTTCAGCGGTTCACATTTAATCAGCGATATGATAAACTCAACTTGTATAACCTATTCTATCATCCTCTCTCTGAATAAACTTGATTCGCTGATATCAAGGTATGTTTTTCTCTAACTGAAAATCGCATGTGAATGCAAGATTTCAAAACAAATTGCATCGCTGAATATCTCTTCCTTAATCAGCGATACTTTGAAATTTCTAAAACCAACACTGATATTTCTATTCAGTGCTTCATGTTTTCAAAAGTGTCCCTGAGTTTTCAAAACCTCAGAGACATCCTAGAATATGAAAGGACAGTTGTGACGTCATTGCAACGGATAAGCCCCGGCACGTTCTTTTTCTGACACACGTTTGCACGCTTTGTTTACCTTCCAATCAAATGCAAACACGTGTTTGTGTCATGATGAAAATCTTTTCCCGCTCAAGATTTTCTCTCTCTAATCTCACTATATAAACTCATTCTGGGTTTATATTTTTCCTTTACGCGAAAAACTTCTCCTCCAAGCAAGAAAGAATTACTGTTGCATTTGTGCTCTCAAGTTTTCAAGAACTTCTTCTTCTTCAACGAACCAGGTTAATAATTCTGTTATTTACCTGTTTCTTAAACTTGTTAATGATCTTCTCATTGTTTTCACAAGATCAAACAAAAGAACTTTTTCAAATGAAATCATTTCTTTCATGGTTTTATGAACACAACCTTTCATGGTTGTTCTTCAAGTTTAAACGCAGAATCTTAAACTTGTTTTTCATACGTTTTTCCAGAATCCTAATTCTCAAAGAAAACTGGAAAACAAGATTTTTATTGGGTTTGCATTTCGTCTTTCAAACACAAGAAAAACCCTAATCTTCATTAAGACATTTTTGTCTGAATGAAATGGACAAAATTCGAACCATCTTATTGGAAAATCTTTCCACATTAAGATTATTCTTATTTGTTAATCTTTGGTTGAACTGATAATACAGAAAATGGAATCTACTGACATTTCCACTTCCAAGAACACCACCGCTGAGAACACTGCTGCTGATGCTACTTAGGAATTGGAAATCATCAAGGCTCCTAAGGTCAAGTTCACTCTTGAAGAACTTGATTGGACAAAGTCAAATAACCTCTATGCTGTGAATTTCCTGAAAAATTGTTGTCTATCCACAGCCCTGACCATAACACCTCCTGCACATCAGCTACTACTATCCCAATTCTGGTATTCTGCCAGACACTCTTAGCTACCATCAACCAAAGACTCCTCAAAGACAATTGATTGTATCCTCTGTGATACTGATTATGGCACTATGAAGATCACCCCTGCCATTATACGTAAAGCCCTGAACCTTCCCTTGGCCACAAAAGAAAAACCTTTTGTTCCCCTCCCTGACCACAAGAAACACTCAGATAGGGAAGCCATCGCTGCATTCTTCGATGCAATGGGCTATGTTTGGGAAACTGGGAGGGACAAGAAGCCTGAGAAGAAGCTGACCCTCATCAAGAAATCTAAAATGCCCAGCGAGATGAATTTCATCTTTGCTCACTTAATCAGCTGCATGACTGCAAAGACCGACTCCTCTGATCAAGCCGCTCAACCTCAGCAAGCAATGGGATATGCTTTGCTGAAAGGTCTACATATAGACTGGGCATCGATAATCTACGATGATCTGGTACTCGGAGTAGACTCCGCCGCAGACCGATCTCCATGGGTTCCGTATCCAAGATTCATCAGTGTCGTCTTCCAAACAGGCCTGAAGGACAACTACCCAAAAGAGGGTGACCTGAAACTCTCTCAGGTTGGCCCTAAGGTACTCGACTTCAAACCCGTGGAAAACGAGGTACGTCAATCTACACTTTTAATTCTTCTCAACCCTACTTCTTTGACTTCTGCAGCTCCTTCAGCGGACAAACCCATCGCTGATACCCAAGCTGCAACCTCCATTCCTTCTCTTAAAAGGAAACACTCCTCTACCCAACTTAGTTCCAAAAGAACTAAGAAAACCAAGGAGCAACCCCAGCAATCTCTTGCTGAAGACTCCTCAGCTCATCTCGAAGAGCTGAAGGAACGTTCAGTGGTACGCTCTGCCACAGCTGAACAAGCCACCCACTCAATCCCAGCTTCAGCGTCTCTAAACGCTGAGGTTTTAAACTTGGAACCTACCCAACCTCCTTCAGTCTTTCCACAGACTGAAGAAGTGATTCTCAGCGGATCCAACACTGAACCCCGCACCCAACCAACATTCTCAATATTCGCTCCTCCCTCTACTCAATTAGACTCTAATCCAGCTGTCACTGGAGCACCTGTCATTCCTTCAGAAGCTAAAGCTGATACAGGACCTGTAGGAACGTCCATGCGTATACGCACTCTCGCTGACGACAAGGAACATTTTTCAGGTCACAGAAATTTTGATGACTTCGTCGACCCTCTTGCAGGTATACACCAACCCATATACACTGTAACTGAACCCCAAACTTCTGAGCTTTCCTCTGTTCACAAGTACTTATATGTTACAGGTCCTAATTTGGGAGACATCAATGCCTCTCTGAAGAACTTGGAGACAAAGCTGACAGGTCTCACCACTACTCTCTCCGACAACTCTTTAGCTGTAACAAACGCTGGAGAGAATCTCACAAAGCTGACAACAGTGGTAGAAGAGAAAGCCTCCAAAGCTGACTTGAAGAAGGTTGATAAAACTCTTGGTGACTTTGCCAAAGTTCTCACTGACATCTACACAGACTACCTCTCCATCAAAACATCAGTTCACACCATGTCCAGCGAAGTCACAATGCTGAAGACATCGGTTGGAAAACTCGAAGGAGATATGTCTGCTGTAAAGACTGAAGTCAGTTCAGTGAAGACTGACATGAGTTCTGTGAAGATTGACGTCAATTCAATGAAGAATGACGTGACTTCAATGAAGACAATGATGCAGCAGATCCTGAACAACATGACCGCCCCTGCCCCTGCACCGACGCAATTTAATACGGCAGATTGTGCTGAACTGATGAAGATCAATCCTGCTATTACTGGTCTAGAAGACAGAGTAGCAGAGATTAAAAATTATATGGGGATCCCTGGCCAAGAAGAGAGGGAACCAAAACCTACTGCTGAGTCATCGCATTCCTTCCCCACTCATCATGAGGAAGGGGGGGGGGGGGGAGAAGATATCTGAAGACCTTCCCCATGATGAATCTATCAAGGGGGAGAAGACTGAAGACCTCACCCTTACTGATGAGGGTGAGAATACAAATGAAGACACAACCGCTGGACCTCAGGGAGATGAAAACCCTGAGGGAACCGAGAAGCTTACCTCTGTATTTGAGGGGGAGCAACTCGAAGAAGAAGCTGAAGAATCTGAATCTGAAGCTGAAGATGAAGAACCCATCGATTTATCTGATGATGAACCATCCTCTTCTCCAAAGAATGATGATGACGATGATGATGATGATGACTCCTTTATCGTCAAGCCTGCTCAGAGGACTACAGTTCTTAAAGGGGTCGTGATAAACGAACCTTCAGGGGAGCGGACCAAATCAAAGCCTTCAGCGTCTGAAGCTGACAAGGGCAAAGGAAAAGGTGTCGCTGAAGACAATGACAATCTGATGATCTCGCTTCCAAAGCAAGTTTGTCAGGTACACTAAATCTTCCTTACACTCATCCCTCCTCTATCTATACACATTATCAGCTCTCCTCTCCATAAAACCTCTATACACAACCACATTCTTTTTCTATCTCTGTTCTACCCAAGTTCTTACTCGTACGATCGATGTGTTTCAGCTAGTCCTCTCCCCTGTTTGAGGATATTGCTGAAGTTCCTACAGCTGTGACTTCACCAACAATAATCCTAGCTCCCATCGCTGAAGAAATAATCCCGATCTTAGATTTGATCTCTGAGACTGATGAACCTGAAGAACAAATGCTCTCTCACAAAAACAGACCTTCCTTGGCTCCTCAAAAGCTAAGTGAAGAGGATCAGAGAAGAAGAGAAGAGATAATAAAGAAGTTCGAGGATCAGCGAATCATTCTGAAGCGTGATCAACTTCTTACTATTCCTCCAAAGTTCAGACTTTCTCAAAAAGAATACAAGGATCACCTCAGAGCTGAACGTTTAATCGCTGAAAGAAGGGAAGTTGAAGAAAAAGACAGAGAACTCGCCATCCAGCTTACTCAACAATCGGTGAAAGACCCCAAGCTGAAAAGAACTCCAATCGAAGTTCAACGTCAGCTATAGGAAGACGCCAAGAAGATCGTTGAAGAAAAGAGGATTGTGTCTCAATCTACTGTAGCCTGGTGCAAAGAAAAGGTACACTTCAGACATCGAACTTCCAGAATCAACAAGGTACTCATCGCTGGAAGATCAACCCTCAAAGTTTCTATCGCTGAAATCGAGATATTCAGAGAGAATGGACAGTACGAAAAATTCTATGCTGAAGCCATCACGAAGTACGGTCTCTCTGAATGGTTGGAGATCAGATTAGCCATCTAGAAGTCTCAGTCAAAGTACAAGGATCATGTTGAAAAGATGATAAACAAACAAATCGACTTAGTCTATTCTTGTGTGGATATTCCTCCTCCTCCTCCTCTCGAAAGTTAGAAATGAATGGCCTCTGCAAAGAAAAAGTCTAAATCTTCAGAAGATGGTCCTCAGATACGGAACGAAATAGGTATTGGTTTTTCTCTAGCTGAAGTCCTTGGTCCAGAACCTGACCTTTCTGCACTTGACACATCTCTTCCTCCTAATGAGACTTTCATCCCTGGGAAAGTCTTAAGCAAACCCTATGGGATATTCTTTATTGACTGGGATGGACGAAAGCGTTTTCAATGTATCTATGAACTACCCATCACTCTCATCGAACAGCTGAAAGATCTCATCTACTGGTGTGATTTCAAAAACGACATTCAGGCACGGCATCTCAAACCCTTGATTTTTGAAGAAGTGCTGAACAAAAGGAATCAAGGAGTAAATTTCCCTGACTGGATGATCCCCACATCAAAGACCCTTGATGAACTTCTCATTAAGGAAGAATCTTTATAAACTGATAGGATAGCCTTATTCTTCTATTGTATCAGTTATTCTTTTGTACTTGTAATTTATTTCGCTTGTACTTGTAATCTTTCCACTTCCTTTTGTAATCTGATTCGAAGTTTAAAGAAAGATTTCAGCGAAAGTACTTTACTCCATCAGTACAGAAAAGATCCCAGAAAACAGTAAAAGGGACAAATATTTTATGAGTTCTTTTTATCCTTGTGTTTTCATTATATAGCAATTTTCTCTGTTGCTATGTCATAATCAAATAGGGGGAGATTGTTGATCCAAACCCTCAGTGATTTGATAATGACCCTCTCTTATATACTAAGTGAAATTTGTATGTAACAATATGTATCAGAGTTTCACTATCGCTGATAAGTACTAAGATCTTACAGTACCGCTGATAGGAACTCTCGCTCTTTAGATTAAACATTCAGCGAACACTGTTCACCATAATGCTCTGAGTCTGTTCAGTCCTTATGATGATCGCTGATAAGTTAGTTGTTTACTTATGATCTCTGAAGACAAGTTTCACGTCAACATAGGTTCTACGCTGAAGTCGAAGATCAAGCTCAAGAACCAGCGACAAGTCTCCTAATGAATTGATGCGGATCAACGAAGACTCAGATTTGTCAACTCAACGTGAAGTATCAAATACAAGACTTTAGCTATCGCTGAACTTTATCATTCGCTGATATAGAATGATAAACCGCTGAATCAACAAAAAGCTGATCATGAAGTCCTCCGTACAAAGTACTTTTGTCTTAACCACCCTTGCACGACTCCGTACGATATCTCAGAAAAGAACCTCCTTATTGTCTGAAATCGTACAACCACTCTGATACTACACTGTTCAAACATGCGGCTACTAAGGTTGTCAACAAAGGTCAATGACATACAACCAATGAGCTGTTGCCACGTGTAAAGTGTAAACTGCCATGCATTTAATGCATTCAGTATATAAGAAGAAGAACTCACTTCATTTTGAAGTAACTTGCTAACTCTGGACAAGTTCATCCTTCTTATCTTGAGATAGGTTATTATTAGTAATTTCCTTTTCTTTCTTAGTGCAAGAAACTTAGTGTTCCAACTTGTTTTTTTGATTTAGGTTTATCCTTAATCTTGTTCCGCAACAAGCTGTAAATTGTTAATGATTTATCAATAAAAAATTTAGAAAAGTAAAATCTGTGTGTTTGTATTCAACCCCCCCCCCTTCTACAAACTTGTATAGCCCTTCGGGACCAACAATTTTTATGTAAATGCATTATATCGACTAGGGGTATGCATAGCTTGGTAACCATTGTTTCTCCACGCTTTAATAAACGAGTCGTGCATGAAGATGTTTATTTAACTCGTTGCATAAATGAAAGCCATTTGGTCAAAGTATGTTTTGTGTTGGGGATCATGCATGGTTTACGGTGTGTTACGTTTTGAACATACGAATGTGTAAGTCGTCGACCTTTGGTCAATTTTGGTTCGGGGAATATTTTGGGTAAATTGTAAACCTTTTTGGTTTTGGAGAAAATGTGTATTTTGGGTATTGTTAACAGGTAAACTTTTAATCATCAACGTTTTAACGTTTTATGTTACTAGCACGAAACTTTTGATGAAAATGCTCCGTATTGAGAATTTTAGAAAATTAATTGCTTAAACTTGGGGAGCATGGGAACATCTATGTTTTGAACATTGATGCACACCGTTGGTGCAATTCGGGATTTGAAAAAGGTTTGAACCCTTTTTGGTGTCAACAAATTATAAGCACTTATTTTCTCTTATGTTTTGGGAAAACACATTGTTGTGTGAAAACCTTGTCAGAAACGTTTTACTCAAGTGTCATTATATGACCGGATGAGAAAATTTTGGAAGCTGATTCAAAGAATTTCGTCTTTGAAATTTTGTCGTGAACTATTTAATGCATGTTATTTCGTTTCAAGAAAACTACTAGGAAAGTGTTACAAGCTTGCATGCCAACCCCAATTTAAGAGTTCCTCATGATGTTTTAGTCGATATCTTCAAATGATGAAAAAGTGTTGATTCTTATCTTTAAATTTGGAACTTACACGAGTCATTTTATGTTTTGACCAAAGTGTATTTATGAATCGTTTCATCGTTTTTATAAAATAAGCTGACGCGCGCAGATTTTGTTGGTAAACCTTGTTCCATGCCATTTAATGAGTAAAAATGAATTTTGGAGTCAAACGCCGTTTGAACTTCTTTTGAAGTACGTGCGAAACTCTTGTTGCACACAATTTAAAATGGGCAGTTACTTTACGTGCATGTCGTGAGTCAATCCATACTAGAACCGCTGCGGTTCATTTAAAAGAAGTTGTTTATCACGCTTATGCGTTTTGTTGGTAATCTGAACTGCAATGAAATGATTTTCAATATGATTTTTCATATATGGGACGAGCGTGTTCGTTTTTGCGCAACTACCAAACTGATAGTAGTAGTTTTTATGCATACGATTAATTTGATATTAAAATCTTTGTGTTGAAAATTTCTGTGAAAAGTTTTGTTGATTGTCATATTGGTTAAATAATTCACTTGAAAACCTTGAACTCGTTAGGACCTTGGAAAGACTAAGTAACCTCGGTTAAGGGTAAGTTGTATAGAACCTTGACTATGAAAAGTTGGGCGTTAGGCACGTGATGTGACTGTAGGTCGGATGATATCGGTAGCAAAGTCGATGTGCATGTGGTAATTGGAGGGCTAGACTTGCGATAAGTATTTTAAGGTTGGTATAACCGTTTTGTCGGCAACCCTGTTTTGGGTCTTGGACAAATTTTGCATGAAAGACCCTTTAGACACCGTATTGTTAACCCTAGTTGGTGGAAATGCTCGGTAAGTGGAACTCGTGTGTGGAGTTCGGTTTGAATTCAAGCTTGGTGGTATGACTAGGTGTCAACCTTTTTGGATACAAGGTCGGAAACCGTTAGCGTATTCAGAGGGTGTAGTCCGATTTTAAATGAAAGAATGGTAACGGTTGTAGTAACCTTAAGATGCTTAATTATGATGAGTGGTTTTTGGTGGAATAACCTTCGTGTATGGTTAAAGAACCTGTCGGTTTGATGATTAATGTTGGGATGGATTTTTGGAGTCTATCAGAACTCGTTGGAATTGATCGACAGTTAACGATAGGGACAAATGAAATTAGAGATTCGGTTGGTCTCAGTATTAATTAGGCCTTGAATTGACTTAAAGTCTGGACTGCAATCGGGAAGTATGGAACATTCTAAGGTTGGGAGACCACCGAAGTCGTCTGGTTGGGAGTTCCCCAATGGTTGGAGCGTTTATCCGGACATAAGTGCAATGTGCCTAGGAGGACATTGTTGGTTAGAGTCTTGCTTGAGCTTTGTCATGGCAGTCTGTGTGGGGGAAATTTAGATTCCAGTTAGGAACTGATAAATTATGGTCGGCGTTGAGTCGGTTAGCCTTGGGTTGTAAAGGATGTAGATTTCGAGGACGAAATCATTCTAAGGTTGGGAGGATTGTAACACCCCGAAAATTGGAGAACCAAAGTTGGGCCACGGACGTCCGCGAGGGACATGCCGGACGTCCGTGATGTGCGGAAGTCCGCACACCTTCCGCGAAACCAACACAGAAAATGAGGGTTTCGGGTCAGCTTGATCCGGACGTCCGCGAGGTGTCTGAGATGTTTTGTTTTTAAAGAAAACCCTTCTCACTCTCTTTCTCATTTTCATTCAAACCCCCAACTTCCTCTCTCTCTCTCTCTCTCCCTCTCACTAAACCGATTCCTTCCCCAAAACAACCTCAAATCCTTCCTCCTCCTCTTCATCTTCTCCACTCAAATCAACCCATTTCCACCATTGTTGAACATTTGGGAGCTTGAAGCTTTTTGGGAGTCTAGGAGCTTTCTTTTGGATGATTCGAGTGGTAAAGGTAATCTCTCCCTACCCAAAAGTTTCATTGTTGTTGTTTTCACCTTCTCTTGCATATTGGGATATTTTGGGTGATTTTGATGATGTTGGGTTAAGATAATCTCCCAATCTCTTCATTTATGAAGTTAGGGTTTTTGATATAAATGGGTATTTTGGTGTAAATGGTTAGAGGATGATTCCTTATGGTTAGATCTGAATATTCATGGTTGGAACTTATGGATCTAGGTTTTTGGAGATGTCAGCTTGAAGATTCAAGAGACTTTAAAGGAGCTTACGTTTGGGAAATTCTAGATTTAGCTTAAATCTAGCGAGGTGAGTTCAAGTTGATTTGTGAAAACTTTGTACATGCCAAAAATGTTATTTTCCAAATATTTGTGTGTTTTACTTGAAAGTATTAATTGTTGGGTTATTTGGTTAGTTTAACTCTTTTGAAGTATTTATCTTCATAAATGTGTAAAACACCCATATTTGGGATTGTGGATATTTGAAGTGTAGAAATCTTAAATATATATCCTTAAAAGATTTATTGCTCAAAATGAAGTTATTTTGATGGTTTTATCATATTGGTATATTTGATTTTAGAAACCATTTGAGAAAATGCACTTTTAGTGTCATAGGTCATTTTGAGAATTATAAGGGTGTGAGTCCTTTTGGGAAAACCCTTTTGTTTAACCGTGTCGGGTTTTGGGTTGATGACGATTTTGTGGTACTTGTTTACCTAACTGATGTTTAAACGCATTTTATGCAATGATGACCATTATATATGTGTCTAGCGAGTTTTGAGCATTTTGCTCGGTTTGACTTTGAGAAAGTTTTGGGGACATTGTCCGGCTTAAGTGGCTCGATGTGGAGTCTTATTTATGGGTCGCTTTTATTGCACCATTTTGCATATTGTTGCACGTTATTGATATTTACATGCTTGGGTGGGTGAGTCATTTCGGGATAGGCATGTTGTGATAGACTGTGTTGCATTGGATCCATAGGCACTGTTCTTATTTTAACGTGGAATAGGCATAAAGTAATTTGTAATTCCCGTTGACCATAAATGGGGAATAGGCGTAACGTAACTTGTAATTCCCAATTCGTAGTACCGAAGTCGAGGAATAGGCATAACGTAAATTGTAATTCATGCTTTCTATGGGAAGGCCAGAGATAGGCGTAACGTAACTTGTAATCTATACTTTCAGTTGTACGATTAACGTTGTATTGGTGGTATACTTATATGTTTCCTCCACCTTCAACGGATACCGGTCTCCCCCGTTTATGATATTTGGACTTTATTACATTTTACGTTCGCGTGAGTATTGATTTGTATTATGTTTTCAATGAGGTATGATATGAAATGGATGGTTTTCCATGATTTACGGGTGGAGTATTTTGTTGTCAACTGTACTTGAAGGTTTTGTGTAATATAGATTTATTCACGTGTAGAGTGAGTTTGGATTAGAATTTATTTTAGAAAACGCTTTATGCCTTTTGAGAACTTTCCTCAAATAATTTGGGTGTGTTGGGAAAATGAGTCGTTTAAATCCTTTTTGGTAAACTATTTTGGAATTCATAATGTATGTTACAAACTGTCATTTAAAAGATTGTTTAAATCATGCTATAAACTCTTAAACTCACTAGGCGTTAGCCTAACCCTTTTTATTTGTCGGCATGTGCAACAGGTCTCAGGTTGGGAGTAGTTCTAGTGACACGTGGGAAAGGTCGTGTACTAGTAAAGTGCTCGGGAGGTGAATAGCTTAAGTGATGTTCCGCATTCATCATTGGGATTAGCAACTTGTACTTGGGTTAAGTATTACCCGAGGTAGTTTTAGTCTTTATAATGAGACTTATGTTATACATTGTTGAGGTTACCCGTAGTTTGAAATTTGAGGTATTTCACCTATTAAATTATAGGGATAAATTCTATTATTTCGGATGTAATATCAAAAAATTTAATTAGTTGCTCTTTCCAAATTCGAGGGTGTTACAATAAACCTCCAGTGTTGTTCCCTAAGGATTTTAAGATTTGGAAGGATAGGTTTTTGGACTACGTAGAACAACAAGAGAATGGAAGTATGATTTATGATTCCTTGATGAATGGTCCTATGAAACATATTCGTGAAGACAATCCAGAAGGAGAAGAAGGTGCTGAGAGACCACTCGTACCTCCTCACAAATATACCGGTGATGAGTTGAAAAGATACAATTCTGACAAAACAACAAGATCATTGGTGATGCAATCTATAACAAATGACATATATCTGAAGGTCGACAATCTGAATGAAACAGGGAAGAAAATGTTTGACGAATTGATTAAGTTGTACCAAGGTTCATATGTGGAAAGTCAGATGCGGATGTCGAATGTGATTAATAAGTATGAGAAGTTCAGACAAAGGGAAGGAGAGACACTTGATAACACTTATGACCGGTTCACAACCATCTTAAATGAATTGAACAGGCATAAGATTACAAAGAGCGTGATAGAAAACAATGTGAAGTTCTTGAGTGTGCTCCAACCTGAATGGAAGAAATACGCTCACCGAATGAAATAACATTCTAACTAAGTCAGCTACCTTTGCAAGAATTGTTTGAGACACTCAAACAAGATGAGGATGATGCAGAGGCGAAAAGAGAGAAGAAGAAGAAAGAGAAAAAAGATAAGAAAGTGGAAAAGACTGAACAGAAAGAGGAAGCAGTTGAAAATTATCCAATTGCTCTACTATCAAGCAAATCTGGGAAGTATGCTGTAAAGAGTAAGGGTGCAGAGTCAGAAGATGACGGTGTGGATAGTGATGATTTGGACGAGGCTGAGAGCTTGAAACAAGCAATGATCCTTCTGACAAAAGCTTTTCAGAAGAGGTTTGTATAGAAGACTGGATCCAACGACTAACGATACTCTTCGAGATCCAAGAATTTTGAGTATAAGGATCATATTGAAAACAAGAAGAGGTTTGAAGAAAGAAAGTATGAAGGGAAGAAGGTTGAGGAGAGGAAATCTACTGACAGAAAGGATGAAGAGCAGAAATGTTATAATTGTGGAAAAACCGGACACTTTGCCAAAGAGTGTTGGAAACCTAAGGTTCGGGACTCAGACTACTATAAGACTAAAATGTTGATAGCAAAGCAGAAAGAGTCTGGGAAAGCACTGACGGCAGAAGAGGAATATTGGCTGGATGAAACAGATGATGAAGAAGAGGATGAAACTGCTGCACTGGCCAAGATGTGTCTGATTAGCAAAGACAGCGAGGAGACAGAAGCTTAGACAACTTCAGAGATACCTGAGGTAGATTTCTTTAAACAACAAGAACTCATGCAACTCAATTTAGACTATCTAAATGTCAAATTGAATAAAGCTCGTCAAACCATAGACTTTCAAAAACAAAGAATAAAATAACACAACGAATTAAGTGATGGTTTGAAAAAGAGTAAAAGTGAATTTAAAGACAGTCAAGCTTATTTCAGAAAAAAGAATGACTGAATTATCTGAAAGATTAGAAAGTTCAGAAGCTAGGAAAATTGAGCTTGAAAAACTTTTAAATGCTTACAAAGATAGAAATTTTGAACTCACTGAGAAAGCAAGTGGATTGGAAGAGAAATTATACAAGATGGGTCAGACTGAACAGACGATTCATCTTAACAAGCCTAAAAAATTTAGATACTACAATGACATATGGGGTTTAGGATATGACAATCCTCATTATTTGAAGAATGCCTTATCTAAAACACCAACTTTGTATGCTTTTAAATGGCTTGATCTTGCAAAAAGGCTTCCTAAGTATAAGATTAATTGGCTTAAGATGGATGGTGAAGACTATGAGGTTGCGGAAGAAGTTAAAAGAAAAACAACTATTAAAATGCAACTTCCTTTTTGCTATAACTCTGAAAATAGGAAGGCATTAGTTTGGAACTGGAAACAAACTTTGTCAAATGATTATTTCCAGAGTTAGGCTGTTGAGAAACCAAAGGGGAGTGAAACAAAACCAGTTTTTGAAGGAAAAACTTATTATCCTCCTTTGGTTCTTGAACAAAAGCTTGTTGAACTTGAAAGTCAAATTGAAGACATCTGAAAAGATGACAAACTTGCTTTTGAGATTGAAAAGGAAGTGATGTTAACAGTATTTTCAAATGGTTTAAAAGAGATGAAAGAAAAACTTGAGGAAATATCTGAAGAGAAAATTTTAAAAGAAAAACATTCTTCAGATTCAGATGTTTCTTCATGTAAGGGTAGATCCCAGTTTGATCAAGTACCAATGTAACAACGAAACGATTAATCTTATTGAATGATTGTAGATAGTTACAATATAAGAATGAAATACAAACTCTCTCTAAACACAATCAGGCGCACGACTAATCTCACAAAGCTTAACCTAATTTCCACTAAACACACTTTAAATACCAAGGGCTTATCTCCTAAAGCCCAAGGCCCATTAAGCACTAGTTAAGCCCATTTAACCAATTAAAGGCTTTTATAAATAATTAAATAAAACTATTCTTTTCTTTATATCACTTTCTATTTTATGGGACTTTTAGTCCTAACAATCTCCCTCTAAAGTTATAAAAAGAAAAATTATGATCTTGGAATCTTCAGGTCTTGATATTCTCTCCCTCTTGAATCTTTGACAGATGTTAGCTTTGCTTGACTTCATGTCTTTCCAAGCTCCCCCTTGAATTATGCTCTCAGTCTTCATAGTATTACGAGTTGAACCACGAGTTGAATTGGCTTTGAAAAACTTCAGAACTTGTTGAACCAATATGCTCGAAGGAGGAATCAACTTGTTGCGAACATTTCTTGATAAGGGATGAGAAGAACCATGCACTTGTAATCCTTTCTGCACAGAAAATAACAGTTACTCCCCCTCAACCTTTGCTTACTCCCTCTCAACTTGATAATCTAGGTCTTTGAACTTTTAAAACGTTTCTCCCCCTCATGATGATGATATGTGTCTTTGAATCTGTATCAGTTATGTGTCTTTGAATTTGTATCAGTTCTCCCCCTCATGATGATTAGGAGCATCCTGAGCATCATGTAACTTCAAAGACAACACTGCTGAGTAGCAAAATACTAGATTAAACGTTAAGTAACCAAGATGGGGTAATCAACTAACACAAAAACACAAAAGTAACTGTAATCACAACAGTTAAAATAATTATGTGGTCTATGTTCAGAGTTGGCATCGGGGTATCTCTGATAGGACTTCCAGTTATCACTGAAGTAAAATATTAAAAATTACTTCTCAAGTTGTTCCGATAATACACAAAGATATGCAATCGGAATCACAAAGACTCGTGCATGTGTGAAAGAAATAGTTCATATCGATTTGGCTCAAAAATTGATTTAACTTGGGACTCAAGTTAAAAATCAATAGACACAGTGAATAGAATTTGAAGTTCGAAGACCGGAGCTGATGTCTTCCTTTTTCAATATCTAAGACCTCCGAGTGAGGAATAGATAGATTATGTGCTAAATCTCCATGAATATATGAACCAAGCATCTTTTGTGAGATACTTGAGTGGCTGGGTGGGGTGACACGAGTTATCGACACTAGGTCCATGTATGTTTCAATATTCATCTCCAAGGAACGAGAATGAATAGATTATGTGGTTACCCGGATAACTGACTCGGTTTGGTAAGGACCAATATATTCTTTTAAGTCCTGTCACATCCTAACCATGTTTTTCACTCCAAACTCATCTATCAATCTAGACCCCTCACTGATGTCTATAATGGATGTGTTTCTTAGGTAGGTCCTTCCGGTTCTGGATGGACCATAGAAACAGTGTAATTCCTAACACTCATTTAATTAACCAAATATATCAGTTTAGTAAACATTGAGGTACGAGTTCTAAACTGAAGTGTTTAGAAGTCAATAAAATGAAGTCCGAGTTCTGATCTGAGGTAATCAATAGTCAAAAAAATGATAAGGAATATCAAAGAACAAAGTCAAGCGCGAACAGAATGACTCGATGAGCACAATATAGTCAAAAATCAAACAAAGAATAGAAATTTTCATTGTGAAGAACAAGTCACAATTATTATATCAGAGAATAAGTGAATCATTAGCAAGAAATGACGAACTTTGAGAAATAAATAGAAATTCAAACGAGTGTATTTCCACCGAAAAATCAACAAGTATACGAGACATGGAAATAACTAAGTCAAGAAAATATAACTACGTGACATTCATGGAAGTTAAAATTAGAGAATAACAAACACAAGTAAGTTATCCAGAATAAATTACCACGGTTTTTGAATTCACTTAAAAATTCACGTATTTGTGTCAAATACCTTATACTCTCCCTCAAAAATAGCATAACCTTTGAATGCAGTCATGTGAATGGAATATTCCGAATTATATCGCACATGACATCCCTGCAAAACAGATAACAAAGATTTTGGTATCCATGCTTTGATGGATCCCTGGTGGTTAGATGCTTTATCTTTAAAATAGGGATTAGGAATACTATAGGTACCGTACCAACACTTATCATAGTTTTTATTCACAAAGTCACTTGTTCCACAGTAAGAACAACATAGCTTCTGTGTAGATAACCTAATCCGGTCTCTATTAAGTTTCGGTATCTTGAGTTCCGGACCCGGTCCCTATTCCTGGTTCCGAATTCCACACCAGATCTTGGTGATTCCGGATTCCGCTCCTGATCCGGATCAAATATAATTCGAGAGTACTGTTACATTGAATTTCATGGGTGTTTGGTAATCTGTGTCCCACTTAAGGGTGTACACTCACTCCGGGCTCGTCAAGACCCACGTAGTGACCTGTTTCGAACTGTCACCGACTCTCGGTTTTCTAAAACCCTATAATACGCGACCCGAAACAAGCTTTTAGTGTCCCTTTGCCATGCACACTCAACATCTTTTGGACTTTAACAGGTACGATCATGGCACAACCACATTCACCCCAAGACGATGCCCCGTTACTTCCCGTAGGTCCGAACCTACCACTCGTTGCAAACAATTTCCATCTAGACACATCCAGCATTATCTGCCAATGCCCAATTATCGTGGAAATCCTCAAGCGTCACACACTCAATCGCGCATTGACGGCCACCGCTCCCGTTTCGATATTGTATGTGCATCAACTCTCGCGATCCCTCACAACCGTCGCACGCGGCCAAAGCTTCGACCTCCACGGTAGTATTGGAGACTCCCAGGTGTGCTGATTACTCGAGATATCCTCCGACAGATTCTTGATCTGCCGGAAGCGACAACTGTTCCAGGACGAGATAACTACGACGCTCCAGTTTCTGATGCCGACCTTTACCGGGATTTGCGTGCACTCAGATATGACGCGACGCTCAACCATCCTTTGCGTTTCTCCCGGATCCACATCTAGCCGGTGTGGTACACCTTGTTCACGATATTGAACAGGTGTCTCTCATCGATCAATAAAGGAATAGATCAGATGACCGTCAACCTACTCAGACTGTTCCACGACGTCATGTACAGCCGCCACATCGATTACGCATCCATCCTTTGGACTGAACTACTCGAGAAGGTTCAGAAGAAGCAAGGCAACAAATGCCTCACGTTCCTGCCATTTCCGCGCTTCCTATAGTTGATTGTCGCTCATTTCATGGCGACGGACACGATGATCCCTCGACGCACCGATCATGAGGTACTTATTTCAACCAGAATGACTAGGATCCAGAACAAAAAGGTGATCCCGGACCTGGTCCCCATGTTAATACCTAATGACTTTCTAGATATCGCAGACCAATCGACATTGAGTGTGATAGCGTATAGGAGTGAGAATAACATAGACGCTCTGATGGTCCAGCCAAATTCGGTAGGACCTCTCCAAGGAGCGCTCCCCGAGCGACGTGAGGGTCCACGTACTATAGGCGGCAGGGTCCGGCGAGCAGGGGCTCCCAGCCAGGGTGTGACGAGAGAAAATATTGTGAGGGGAACATGCGTGGGTAGTGCCGATAGGTCAATACACGATGCTAGCTCGTCAATACACCCACCCACTTCACCACGTGCACCTACGCCACCTCGAGACGACGATCCAAAATTGAACGACGTGGAAGTGGAAGGCATTACGCGCGAACAAGCCGAAGAGGAGGCAGTCTCCTCTTCCAACTCTAAGTCCAGCTCAGCTTCCGGATCAGCTTCCGAGTTCACCTCTGGCTCAGAGTCGGGATCCGAATCAGGGTCAGAATCCGGTTCTTAGTCAGGGTCCGAGGAATCTGGGAGTGATTCCACTGAATCGGATGACGACGATGATGCCACACCCCAAACTATAGCCAAATCTGGAGAGACAAGGAGAGCGGAGGGTGTTATAGTCAAAAAAGAAAAAGGAAGTGAGCAAGTGCGTGAAAGGAGGAGTAAGCAAAAGAATGAGAGTGGAAGAGTGATGGAGCAATCTACTCAGGTTGCTCCCAACCAGCCTCCACCTAGCCAGGTAGCCACATCTGCTACCCGATCGCATTCGTTGCGACAGGGTATTGAACAAGACGTCGTGGGCCTAGCGACGCATCTGCACACCTCACCTAGCCACTCAGTTTCCTCTCAAAAGGAAATTGTTTCAACTTCGCACGGGGAAATAACACAACTGCCACCGATCTCTCACTTGGAGAGTTCCGGTGTTGAAACAAGAGAACACCAGCCCTGGTTCTCAACTTCTTTGGGCGCACATTCGAGTCTAGATCCATTTGCCGATATAATTTATTTGGCTAGGACACCGGTCATATCTACTGCTACCGTCGAGACTCTTCGTGACTCGACCGGAACACCCAGAGTGAGTCTACCTTTTGGTAGCTTGCAAGGACAGGATGGAAGACCTGCCACGACTATCATCAAGCCAATCGTGAGCGCAAGCGGTACTTTGGTGCAATCCACCATAGTTACTACAACTGGTATGCTAAGTGCTCCAGGAGTTAGTATCCCGGAGTTCGTCTCCAAGGAAACCATGGACAGGTTGTCCAAACGGAGATTTTTCAGAAACTATCAGAGGAGATGGCGTTTATCAGAAGGGCAGTCACGGGCAAGGCAGTAGCTACAGACGTTCCCCCTACGCAACCACAGATCAGACTGCCTCACCCAACCCCGAGTTTGCAAAACATGAGCATCGAGGCACTCAAAGCCGCACTCCTCGATAAGCTCTTGTCCCAATCCAACATCGACGCCTCGTCTGAAGCCAATTTAGTGAGTATTCTATGCTCACAAGCCCAACCACCACCTCCAGTCACTCCAACTGATCCACAAGCCCAAATCAACACCAAGCTTTCACTTACCACCACTCTAACCGAAGTCAAGTGTAGAATCCAGATCCGTGCAACTAATATGAAATCGAATATGATAAAGCAATACGAAATATGATTTCAACTGGTCATCCATTTCATTAACTTTCAGAGAGAATATTACAATATGAATTAGAAAGCTAAAGAGATGATTAGCTTGTTTTTCCAAGCTAATCAACATTAAATACATTGGGCCCGTGGTTAACAAGCCCACGGCCTGTTTACTAAAAAGGCTCAAAATGAATTAATACAAAACAACCCTTGAACTTTAAATCAACATTAAAACCTGCCCTAACAATCTCCCCCTTTGATTTAAAGTTCGAGTTGGCGCTCTAGATCTCTCCAGTTGAAGACATATCTTTTGCGGAGCGCGAAGTGTACCTTGAACAATCTGATGGCGCGGCGATAGTCGATGCGATCTTTAATCATTTCCAAGGCATTTCGAGCAGTTACTTCATTCGGATTCGGAACATAAGAATACCTTGGATTTTCAGACTCGTGCTGAATAATCTTTCGAAGAACATCTCTGACCTTTAGAAGCGTGCCGTCACAGAATCTGTCTACCTGACTGAAACGCATGAATTTCTTCTCTTTTTGCTCATTGAGGTAAACAATCCCGAATTCTGGTTCCAGAAGCATAGCGTTCTCGGGATACATGTTTAATTCAGGTGCTTTCTGATTCGGCTTGATCAGATTTACCTTTTTCGCCTTGTTCTCGATAGCCATTTGGAAGTCCGTTAGATAAGACATCATGATGGTGCGGACCAGGTATCGACGAACAACTTCGAGTGCCTTTGTAATCTCTAGCGGTCGGATGGTTCTTGTACGTAAGTCTTTCAGAATAACCAGAAAGTCGAGTGGTCGGAAGTTCTTGAAATCAGCTTCTGAAAATTTCCATTCGTTCCCATCTTCACGTCGAACAATGAAAACTGGGTAGACGATCCTCATAATACGTCTTGAATAGATACTGATTACCTCTGTGATTCGAAGTTTGGTTCTGACCTGGTTGACTGGAAGACACCGCTGCATTGTGCTGATATATCGGCGTTGAAATTCTGGGTTAAGGTTGTAAATACCCAGACAGAAGGTCGGCTTGATCGGGCGAAGCTTGTAGACGAACAGCTTCTTCAAAGATTCCTCCAAGTGAGGGATAAGTACCATGATCTTCTCCCAACGGATTTGTTGCTGTTGAGGAGGGGGAGGAAGATCAGAATCTGTCGTGGGAGGAGAAGTTGTCGGAAGATCGGAAGTAGTAGACTCGGGTCTTGTTGATGATGTTCCGGTGGGTTGAGCATAGTGAACGGGGGTTGCTCCATATAAATTTTGGAGCAGGAACTGATCGTAGTCAATATTGTCGTCCTCATCAGTAGGGAAGACCAAATTTACCTGGAGAATTACGGCACTTGCGGCTTTTTCGTACCATGCATCTTCGGTCTCCGGGTTGGTCTCACACTTTGGATCTATCATGTCCAGTATCGGTCTGTCTGACGAGTCAAAATCGACCAGTTCCTGTGTTGAACCCTCGGGCTTTTCAACCGTCGGGTCTTCTTCATCTGAAATCTCCATATCTATGACCATATCTGCTAGTGGCAACTCGGCTTCGGGTGCTTCTGATGTAGTTGCCGCAGTTGGGGTTTCCTATTGAACCACTGTTGTAGTTTCGGCAGTCATGATCTGGGCGGTCTCGGTTTGGCGTAGATGCTTCTCCCCCTCACGGTGATCAGGATCATTCTGGTCATCGTGCTTGCGTTTGAGACCGTCGGCTTGACTCTTACAAGTGTCTTCTAGTGAGCGGACCCTCTCAGACAGCGTGGCGAGCGCTTTGTTATAGTCGTTGAGGGTCGAGTGAATGGCGTCAAGGCGTGATGTGATAGATGAAGATGGAGCAGTGACCTGGGATCGGAGAACTGAGATCAGGTCTGCTTCGGTAGAGGTGGTTGTGTCGGATTCCTGGAGCAGTTGGGCCAATAGCATCGTCTTCAGAGTGTCCACCGAATAGATAGGTTGCGGTGTAATCGGTGGAGGTACAGTGGCGGTTTCAGTATCGACGAGGTGGCCTTTACCTTTGATAGCGCGCATCGCTTTGGCAAGTTCAGCGGCTACATGTTGTTGCATCTGTTGCTCCATATCCTGGCGGACAGCCTTAAGGGTGTTGTCCAGAGACCCTGGTGACACGAAGTCGGGTAAATTAACCCCGGGATCACTTAGATTGCCCGTTGAGGCATCTGCCACAGGGGTAGAGCCACCTACGTTCACAGTTGGCGTGATGTTAGCTGTGGTAGGATTTCCCGCCGATCCTTGTGTTTCACCAAGAGGTGAAGACACTACGGTGGTTCCGGTCGAGTCACGAAGAGTCTCGACTTGGCGTTGCTCAGCTTCGAGTGTCCTAGCCGAAGAATGTTCAATATCGAAAGGCGCTAGACTCGATGGTGCACGAAATGAAGGTGAGACCGGGGGCTGCTGGTCGCTTGTTTCAACACCAGCACCCTCCGAGTGAGAGGCCGGTGGAAGTTGTGCTATATCCCCATGATGTACTGAAACATCCATCTTTTGAGAGACGGATGAGTGGCTGAGGGGGTCGTACAATTGCTCCGCTGGGTCCACGGAGGCTTCTTCAATACCCCGTCCCAACGTATGAGACGGCATAGCAGATGTGGCAACCCGGATATCACGTGGCTGGGTTCGCTCGGGAGCCTCGTTATCTTTACGGCTCAATCTTTCTTGTTTCTCTTTCGACCTTAACTCCCTCCTTCTCACATGATCTATGTCCCAGGGAAGGTCCCTCCGGCGCTGGCTGGACCATGGGATTCCCTAACTCTCGTCTATATGCCATCACAGGTAGGGCTTTAGGCATATGCATAGCACAGATATTATCCTGCTCCCCCTCAAAACATACATGGAGATTGACTTGCGTCATCTCAGAGTGAGAGTGTTACTTACTTGGGAGTGATCAACACAAAAAAACATTTAGACTTTTAAGAAAAACAGGGTGAAGCTTCCCCTCGGATTTTGTTGAGGTTGTTGATCCGCCATGGAATATCTGTAAAAGATCCAAAGTTAGTAAACAAGACGGATAAACAAGTTCCGGCACGTACCTTTGTTGTAAATGGATCAATCTGAGACAGATTGAGTACTGGCAGTGTGATGGCAGGTTCTGAATTGACAAATGCAGAGGAGTCCGGACATATGAAGATATGTAGAACATCCCGGACAGACCATACTTCCCGGACAAATAGAGTTTCCGGACAAACATGGTATCCGGATGAAATAGGATGGAATGGCAAACCTTTCCGGTCAAAACAAAGTATCCGGACAAGGGTGTTTCCGGACAGAGTAGGGATTCCGGATACCCATCTGGTCCGGAAAGTCATCTGGACTGATGGGTGTCCGGACACTTTTACACTTTAAAGAATAATTCCATTTTTCAAAGAGATGAAACCTGTAGAGATTTGAAAAGATGGATCTCTCGCTCCGCCTCAAACTGAGAATGGGGAAAACCCTCAAATGGTGAGCATTAGATGACATGCTCCCCCTCAGAATGTGTGCGTAGAGTGAAGTGCACACGGGAGTATCCTCACACACAAAAAAACTTTTTAACATATTTAAGAAAAAGTGTGTGTGACGCTCCCCCTCAACAGTAGAGTAACATACCTGATAGCTGATCATGCTCCCCCTAAACACATGAGCAGCTGTGAAATTACAGGTATAGAAAAATCTCACGTCTTCTTAATGTGTTTCCTTGTAGATCGTGAGCAGCTCCCTCCTTCCGGTCATGTATGTGGAGCATCCAGTGTCTAAGAGTCACACATGACCGTCCTGCAAAACAAGTTTAGCGGACCTTCGGTACCCAGATTATCCTAGGTCCGGGAGGGTTACGTTTGACACCGTTTGGGGAAGCTTGCTTTGTCCCAACTTTCCCTTTAGGTGTAGGATTTACACCGGTGGAGGGAACTGGTTTTTGGCACTTGTTTCCTCTTCGGTGTAGAATTTACACCTTTAGGAGGAACAAATTTTGTAGCAGCTTTCCACCTGGGTGCCGGTCTAACCTCAGTAGGAGCAGCCCATCTAGGAGCGGATTTGGTCTCTCGCTGTAGTTTAACCGCTGATTGGTAACCCCGTTTTTTATAGTGTTTTTGCTGGTTATTACGGGGTTTGCGTTTGGGAAATAAATTACACATGTGATACGACCCAAACCAATCATTATTCTGAATATCATCAAAATCATTCCAACCACAATTAGAACAACATTAACAATCACGCGATAACTGAATCAATTGGTTAAGAGAATTAAGTTTAATTGGAAAAGAAACTTCAAAATGATTCCAATGATTCCAAGCATAATTGTCTTTGTTTATCCTAGAATTAAAGACAGGAGGGAAGGACTTTGATGCAACATTCTTGACGGGTTCCTTAGCTGGCCACTTTGGTTTTGCTTGTTTAGCGCGACCATTTTTATCCGAAACAACAGGGACATAATGGTCAGTGACTTTTGAAGGAACAGGATTATTGGTAGGCAATGGTCCGGTCTCCTGCCTCGGCTGTGATTGCTTTTTAGAAACCGGTTTAGAAGTTGGTTTTGATTGAGAAATCTTGATCACAGCTGGGGCCTTTGTTTGAGAACTGCTACCCTTTAGAAAATTAACCGGGCGATTGACTACGGGGGACAGAAAATCTGTATGGCTCGGAAGAGGTTTGTCGAAAGGCAACGACTCAAACTCTCCATCTGAATTGCCTTCAGAGTTCATGAATTCTGAAAAATCGACATCCGTAGTTACTCGACTTGGATTGGTCGAGGAAGGCGAGGAACACATAGGGTTAGTGTGCTTTAGGGAATTTGGTGCGGAAGCTAAGAAAAATTCAGAGTTCAAATTCCTTAAAACACTCTCGTCTTGAGAATCTTGACCATCTTGTGTACTAGAAATCTTGCCTAAGAAGGCTTTGCACGAAGATGTGTCGGATGAATTTGAGGAAGGTTCGGGTGAAATCTGCTTGTCAGATAGCAGTTGGTCAATTTGCTCTTGAAGCTGACCATTTCTCACGTACTCTTCCATCTTTTCTGTTGCCAAGGCAGACAGTTGTGATGTGAGTCGATTGATTTCACTCCGAAGGATTTCCTGTCCTTCACCAGACACAATTTCGGTTTTGGCCGGTTGTAGATTCTCAAGCTTTGTTAGTAAGACTTGATTTTCCATTTGAAACCTTGACCTTTCTTTCTCAATGGACTCCTCCAACTCGACAATCGTTGCTTCCAAAATGAGAGGGGGAACATAGAGTTTAAACTCATCCGTCTCGGTCTTGGTTGCAGGTGCTACATCCTCATCCTTTTTGGAGGAATCGTTGGGTGTAGCTGCCTTGTAGGGGTCGAAGTAGTCATTGGAAAGGTACTTTTTGTCCTATTGATACGAGTAGTTTAAAGGTTCATAACAAAATGGAAGTTGAATTCCTCGTTTTTGTGTGCGTTTATGTTCCTCGGTTTCCTCCTCCTCCTTTTCTAGTTCAAGAGGACCAGTCCATTGAATTGCGTACTCTGGATACTTTTTATCTAATCCATAGCAAGCAAAATCATACAAAGTGGGTACATGCCATCTTCCCTTTTTTCAAATAGTGTGGGTTATCATATCCAATTCCCCACTCTTTGTTAATGTATGTCAACTCTTTAGGTTTATTCAGAAAGATGGTTTGATCAGTTTGACCCCTTTTGTGGAGTTTGTTTTCAAGATCAAGGATTTTAGTCACAAACTCCTTGTGTTGAATTTGAATAGAAGAACATTGATAAACAATTTCTCCTTTCTCATTCAAGCACTTATCAAACTGAGACTGAAGATCAGATAACTTGGCCCTTAAGTCCTTAGGTGCTAATGAAAGATTTTTGCATTTGCCTTTTAGATTAGCATTTTCAGACTTATATTTTTCAGTTATTTTCCTTTGAACATCTAGCTTTTCAGATAGTGATCTAATCTCAAGCAGTTGTTCATTAGAGGTGGCCTTAAATGAATCTACCCGTTCAGCAAGAGGTTTCATTCGGTCATAAAGTTCTGAAAAGATAGGTTCACATACCTGACACGGCTTTGTCATGTCTTCTTCAACATGAGACATCTTCAGTTGCACTGGAGTGATCTCCAGACGATTGTTCGATTCAAAGTGGAATAGTATCAAAGATACTTAAATGTCCCCCTCCTGCGACTTAGCACGGGGGTCCCCCTCCCGAATTATGGAATCCGGGTGGTTTTCGGATAAAGAATCCGGAAAAATAAGCTTACCGGATGAAGAGCAAGTTACCGAATATAAGGATTCCGGATAAGATGCTTTCCGGATGAAATGGGTTCCGGGTAAAACGGAGTTACCGGGTCCGGATAACTTGAGTTGTCCGGATAACTTGAGTTGTCCGGATACAATGAAGTTTCCGGGTACAAAGGATTGTCCGGATAAGATATGTCCGGAAACACTGGGTTTCCGGATACAAATGTTACCCGGATAGTATAAGAATAGTGACTTACCCGGATTGCAGAACTTACCCGGAAAATGAGGAGTCCGGATGGAATTGGAGGTACCCGGATGGAATACTTACCCGGACGATTTACCCGGAAAAGTGACGAATCCGGATGGAATAACACAAACGTCCGGACACCTTGAAGTTGTCTGGAAAAGTCGGCTGGTTTATCCGGACAAGTCGGCTGTTTGCTCAAATCGATCGAATTTTTGATTAGGGTTGCCCAAAAATGCCAAACACAAAAATAACACTAATCCAATTGATTTCAATGCAAAAGTAACAAGTTTTGATGGTTAAAAATCGAATCTTTTATCAAGAACACTACCAAAAACTCTTGACCTTAATTTGCTAAATTAATCACTCAAACGATTGAATTGGAATGCGAAAATTTGCAGAATTACTCACAAGTATAATGCTAACACAACCCAATAAATAGAATTGAACAATTTGGCCAGAATCAAGATTTCGAAAAAGTCAAGATGAACACATACGGGAAAAGTCAAAATCTTACCGGAAATCACTAGAGAGGCTTTGAATCGAATCCGTCTGTCTGCTCTGATACCAATTGTAGAATCCAGATCCGTGCAACTAATTTGAAATCGAATATGATAAAGCAATACAAAATATGATTTCAACTGGTCATCCCTTTCATTAACTTTCAGAGAGAATATTACAATATGAATTAGAAAGCTAAAGAGATGATTAGCTTGTTTTTCCAAGCTAATCAACATTAAATACATTGGGCCCGTGGTTAACAAACCCACGGCCCGTACACTAAAAAGGCTCAAAATGAATTAATACAAAACAACCCTTGAACTTTAAATCAACATTAAAACTTGCCCTAACATCAAGAAAACCCTCGAAACTTTATCCGAGAGGGTTGCCTGCTTAGAAGATACGTGTAAGGGTCAGGCACAGGGCTCCAAACGAAGACATGATGATCAGGGATCCTGACCAACATGAGGGGGTGAAAAGACTTAGACTGACCGAGCTATCAACCTCAGCGACAAAACCTTCAACCGTCACTCCAGCCAAAACTGAACCACAACATCAGCCATAAGACTCAGAAAAAAAGGTTCAAGATATGAAGCTATCAACACCGGTCAGAGAAACAGTGCCAAAGTCAGCAGACCCAACGGTTGAAAAGCCGGAGGGACAACCAAAAGAGATATTAATGCTGACGGTTCCAGAAAGGCCAGTCCTAGAATTAATCGATGAGGACTCTGACGGCAATCCGGAACTAGAAAGAGAATGGAGAGAGAAAGCGATTTCAGCCATCCAATTACAGACAGATACTCTTTGGAACTTCTCTGATGAAGACGAACTCATGAACGATGACGACTACGACCAGTTCCTTCTTCAGAGCGAACAGGTATCCATCTTACAGCACGACTTACACGATACTGCATGTACTTTGAAACTTCCAACTCCAGAATCGGAAATGGCTCCACCCCGACCTGTTCAACCAGCTCGTTGGGAAAGAATCCGAATCAAGGTTCCATACTTGGAGGAATCACATAGGAAGATATTTGCTCACTGGATTAGGCCTCTTGACCCGGTTATGTGCCATGGGGTCTCTTTTCGGAAAGATCCAGTGCAGTCACAGTATTTGGAAGTCATGAAGAGAAGCAGAATGGTCCACGAAGTCCGCATGAGACACAAAATAACCGAAATAGTGGAGATCGTGTCAGATAAAGTTCTACGTGTATGGTTCCCAATCTTCACGGTTAAAAGGGACGACGGAAAAGAATGGGTATTCTCGGAAGCCGACTTCAGACATCTGAACCTGAACGACTTCCCGGTTCTACTTAAAGAGTTGAAGACTCGAAGAATCAGACCGCTGCCATACACCAAAGCCCTCGATACGATAAAGAGATTCATGAAGTGCACCATCAAACTCGCATACATCAACGATTTTCAGATGGGTATGGAAAGCAATCAGAAAAAGATCAACATTTTGAAGCCCAATCTGAATCTTCCCGATTCTAAAGACGTACAGGTACATTCGCTGCTGCCAAAACGAGAAACATGGATTGTGTATCTAAATGACAAAGTGTTAGGACTAAAAGTCCTATAAAATAGAAAGTGATATAAAGAAATAATTAGTGTTATTTATTTGTTTGTAAAAGCCTTTTAAGCTAAATGGGCTTAGATTAGTGTTTGTGGTCCATGGGCTTAGGCTTAAAGCCCTTGGTATATAAAGTTGTTTTTCCAATCTTTAGGTTAGTAGTTGTGAGATTAGCCGTGCGCTTAACAGAGTTTAGAGAGAGAGTTTGTTCATCATTCTAATCTTGTAACTCTCTGCATTCAATCAATAAAGGATTAATCGTTTCATATTCATTGTTACTTGATCAATCTGGGATCCACAATTGGTATCAGAGCAGAGGGACAAAGCTATCGATTCAAAGGTATTTTTTTGGTTTTTCTTGATCATTCAAAGTACGTACTGTGTTCATCTAAAGAATTTTTGATTGCTTTGATTTTGGTGTTAAAACCCAAAATTGAGGCTTGATACATTCTTCTCATAGGTTTTCTAAGATCTCTCTGTGTTTTCAAATCGTTTGGTTGAGTAAAAATCACTGATTTTTAAGTTCTTGATTTATTTGGTTTTTGCTCCCTGTTCGTGAAAATTATCAATTTTTCTTGTCAAAAGTGCTATTTGATTCGTTTTAGTAGTGTTTTCGTGTGTTTTTGGGCTAGTTTTCGTGTTAGTACTAAGTTCTTGCAGATTAATTCTCAGCAAGAGTGCAGAAAGTCATCGAACCGGGTAAGTTTTTCTTGTTTCTGAATTGGTTTCGAAGTCCCGGTACTGATATCTCCCGGTAGTAATAACTCCCGGTGCTGATATCTCTCGGTAGTGTCTACTCCCGATATCTCCCGGTCGTAATAACTCCCGGTGCTGATATCTACCGGTACTTCAACTCCCGGTACTCCATCTCCCGGTACTCCATGTGATTCTGAACATATTCTTTGGGAATGTTTTCTGCTAAAAAAACCTACAACTATGAGTTCGATCACACCACAGTAAACTGAACAGGCTTTCAATTCCGGATCAGTAAACCCTGTCTGCGTTTGATCGATATCTTGAATTGTCTCACGATCACTTCAGTCAAGTAACAACGTCGTATCCGACTTACTCTGAGCTCAAAGAGAAAGTTTATCTTTTAGAAGCGCATATCTCTAAGCTAGAAGTCGAGGCTAAGATCAAATAAGATGCCATAGGCAGGCTAGCGATTGAAAAGGCTGAGGACAAATGTGTGATAGAAAACTATCAAACTGAGTGCTCGGCCTATTCAGAAAGAGCTAAACTCCTCGAGACCCAAATATCTGAATATACTCAAAAGTTAGAGAAATCTCAAGAGGAATTTTCTAAAAGCATTTTAGTTTAAGATAATGTTTTAAAAGAAAATGAAAAATTGACCACTAAGCTTAAGGAACTTGAATCCAAACTTTATAAACTTGGTCAATCTGAACAAATCATCCACTTGAACAAGCCCAAGGAGTTCAAATATTACAACTCACTTTGGGGACTCGGATATGATAATCCGTGCTACCTAAAGAAGGTCTTGTCTAAGGTTCCCACTCTTTATGAATTTGATTTCATGGGCTTAGACAAGATATATCCAGAGTACAAAATCAAGTGGACTAAGGCATCTAAGGAAGATGAGGAGTTTGAGGACTTTAAAAGACAAACCGCCATACCTCTACCTCCAATAGAGGCAAATCCTAAAACGGATAATTCCTCTTCGGAAAATAACACGAAATCGGATGATGCGCCGCCTAGGAAGAACATAAATGTACAAATTCCTTTCGTGTACGAAACGCTTAATGCATCGTATTTAAACAGCAAAATTCCTTATCTCCCCAATGACTATTTTGACATCTGCTCTCTTGCCAAAACGGTTGAGACTCCGCCTCCTGTTCCGGCAACCGCAGATGAAGACTCTAATGATCAATCAGAGTTGAAACGTTATGTTCCACCTCTGATTTTGGAAAATATTATTTTTAAACTGGAAGAGTCAATTGCGAGAGATAAGGTCATTTATGAAACCGAAAGGATTGTACTTTTAGATTCTGTTGAAAAGCTCAAACAGAATAGACCCGACACACTACCCGAATCTGAAAGAGAGTCCTATCGAACCGAGATTGATCGGTTGACGTCTCAACTGGCTGTTTTGACATCTGAAGCCTTAACGCTGAGAATGGCTAAGGGGAATTATGTGGATACCCCAATGACGTCGGTCACTACTGAAACAATCTCGTTTGATGATGCTCAGATCTTCTCGGATAGTTCGTCGTGCAAAGCCTTTATGGGAGTGTCTGATGACACCATCACTAAGGATTTGAGCTTTAAGGATAAAGGTAAGGCCATCGAACCCGACTCTGTTCAAAAGAATCTTTTTCCGGTTTTTGATAATCCCTTTGCGAATGACTCCTCATCTGACTCTGATGGCGACACTCCACCTGATTCTGCAAGAAGATTTTCTGAGTTTATGAATTCCACTCCTTGTCATGAAGATGATTTTTCTAAGATTGATGTTGCTCCTAAGCTTGCAAGTCACATTCAACTTCTTGAGAAAATGCCTTTACCGGTTAATTTTAAAAAGGGAGAATGTTCCAACTCCAAATATGTTTCTAAGACCAATTCTTCAAATTCAAAATCTAAAAGACGGTCAAAAAAACGCCCGAAAACCGGTAAGTCTCACAAAAGACAATCTTATTACTCTAGTTCTTCTAACAGTGAGCTTCATGATTCTTCAGATAATCATGTTCTTAGAAAAGTAAAAATGGTTTGGAGAAAGTAATCAACTACAGAAGACAGTGATGGAAACAAGTCTCATAATGCTCCTGTAGTTGATACAAAGTCATTTACTTCCAAGACTGGCTCACGTGCTCATGTTTACCCTATAGCTAAGCTAATCAGTCTAAATCGAGCAAAGATCTGCTGCACGTATTGTGGAAAGAGTGACTTTGTACATCCAAGGTACGTCAATAACTGGTATGGTACTTATAGTATCCCAAATCCCCATTTTAAAGTCAAGACATCTAACCACCAAGGATCCATCAAAGCATGGATACCAAAATCTTTTTGATCTATTTTTGCAGGGATTTCATGTGTGATAATATACAGAATTTTATTTCCACATGACTACGTTCGAAGGTTGTGCCACATTTGAGGGGGAGCATCAGGTATTTGACATATACATGAATTTTTTGTGAATTCAAAGAACCGTGGCAATTCATCCTGAAAAACTTACTTGAGTTTGTTTTTCTCCGTTTTTAAATTCCAGAATTGCCACGTGTTATATTTTCTTTGATTTAGTTATTTCCATGTCTCACATATTTTGTTGATTTTTCGATGGAAATACACCCGCTTGAATTCCAATTTTGTTCTCATAGTACGTCCTTACTTACTAATGATTCAGTTCTTCTCTGGTAAATTAATTGTGACTTGTTCGTCACAATTAAACTTTCTGATCAATTGTTTCATTTGTTGCAAACACTGTGCTTACTGAGTCATCCTAGTCGCGCTTGAACTTGTTCTTTGATCTTCATTCACATTTTATAATGACTTCTGATCAACTCAGATCAGGACTCGTTCTTAAAAGATTGACTTCTAAACATGCCAATTTAGAACTCGTACTTCAATGTGTGCTTAATGTTTTATTGGTTCATTCAAAGAGTGTTAGGAATTACATCGTTTCTATGGTCTATCCAGAACCGGAAGGACCTACCCAAGAAACACATCCTTTTTAGATAACAGTGAGGGGTCTAGATGTATAGACGAGTTTGGAGTGAAAAAAAATGGTGAGGATGTGACAGGACTTAAAAGACATATTGGTCCTTACCAAACCGAGTCAGTTAGCCGGGTAACCACACAATCTATTCATTCTCGTTCTTTGGAGATGAATATTGAAACAGACATGGACCCAGTGTCGACAACTCGTGTCACCCCACCTAGCCACTCAAGCATCTCACAAAAGATGTTTGTTTCATAAATGCACGGAGATTTAGCACATAATCTATCTATTCCTCACTCGGAGGTCTTAGATATTGAAAAAGGAAGACCTCAGCTCCGGTCTCCGAACTTCATATTCTATTCACTGTGTCAATTGATTTTTAACTTGAGTTCCAGGTTAAATCAATTTTTGAGCCAAATCGATATAATTTATTTCTTTCACAAATGCACGAGTCTTTGTGATTCCCATTGCATATCTTCGTGATATTGCCGGAACAGTTTGAGAGGTAATTTTTTTAATATTTTACTTCAGTGATAACTGGAAGTCCTATCAGAGATACCCCGATGCCAACTCTGAACATAGGCCACACAATTATTTTAATTGTTGTGATAACAGTTACTATTGGGTTTCTGTGTTAGATGATTACCCTATTTTGGTTACTTACCGTTTTATCTGGTACTTTTGCTACTCGTCAGTGTTGTCTTTGAAGTTACATGATGCTCAGGAAGCTCCTAATCATCATGAGGGGGAGAACTGATACAAATTCAAAGACAAAGATCATCATCATGAGGGGGGAAACGCTATAAAAGTTCAAAGACCCAGACTATCAAGTTGAGGGGGAGTAAGCAAAAGTTGAGGGGGAGTAACTGTTATAACATGTGCTGAAAATATTACAACGTGCATGGTTCTTCTATCCGTTTAACAAAGTGCTGAAGTTTTCAAAGCTAATTCAACTCGTGGTTCAACTCGTGATACTAAGAAGACCAAGAGCATATTTCAAAGGGGAGCGTGAAAGATATGAAGACAAGCAACACTAAAGTGCTTCAGAGATTCAAGACGAAGAGAAGATCAAGATCGGAAGAGTTCAAGTTCGTATTTTTTCTTTATATAACTTTAGGGGGAGATTGTTAGGACTAAAAGTCCTATAAAATAGAAAGTGATATAAAGAAATAATTAGTGTTATTTATTTGTTTGTAAAAGCCTTTTAAGCTAAATGGGCTTAGATTAGTGTTTGTGGTCCATGGGCTTAGGCTTAAAGCCCTTGGTATATAAAGTTGTTTTTCCAATCTTTAGGTTAGTAGTTGTGAGATTAGCCGTGCGCTTAACAGAGTTTAGAGAGAGAGTTTGTTCATCATTCTAATCTTGTAACTCTCTGCATTCAATCAATAAAGGATTAATCGTTTCATATTCATTGTTACTTGATCAATCTGGGATCCACACAAAGGGGAGAAAAGATTCTTAAGGATCAGCGAGATGCACAAGTTCAGTGAGGGAACGCTATTAAAGATAAAGAACACGCTCAAGAAGATTATTGAAGAAGAAGAAAGTGATTTTTTAGAGAACTATGCTAATATCCAAAAGTGTCTTGCCAAGGAGCTTGTCAAAGCAAACGAAGAAAGGCTGGAATTCAGGAAATCCATTCCGCACTTCGAGATCTTGTTTGCTATTCAAAAGCGATATGTCCCTAACTGGCGTGAGATCGAACTTCATATCCACGGGGGAGATTGTTAGGTCTCATGTTAGTGGAATAGAAGTATAGGGACCATTATTGACATGTCTTGTAAATGTCCTTTCTAGGGTATAAATATATAGCTTAAACCTAGATTAGGGTTTAATGACCTAATTACTATTTTGATTACCTTTTGTACGTACGGCTACAGTTCACATCTTTCTGATAATCAATCGAAGTGAAATTTGTGACGTTACTACTGATTTGTGTTGATTCTTATCATTGCACTTGTTAATCTGGGATCCACAGGTGCACTAGGAGGGCTGAGTCCGGTTGTGCTATCATGATTGATGGGCGTTTATGACCTCTGCTATGTCGGGACAATGCCATGGTTGTAACCCCGCTTGTGTCGGGACTTTGGTGGTATTCATGGTAATATTCGCTCAGGCCAGCTGTGTCTTTAGGTGTAACTTGAAAGGAGTCGTAGGGACACTTGCGCTTTCATGTCGTGAAGTGTCATACGATTAACGTTGTATGAGTGGCATACTTTTGTGTTCCTTTACTCTCAATGGATACGGGTCTCCCCCATTATTGGCCAACACTATTTTGGATATTAATATCCTTACATTATTATTGTTGGTCTTGTGCGTTGACCACAAATGATAACTTTAATATTGGATTTCCCTCCACGTATATTAAGGTTTGAATGAAGCATGTCATTTCCATATTTTGGTATTTGGAGTTCGCTCCCTTTTATGCTCGCGTGAGCATCAGGTTTTTATCCGTATTTTCGGTAACGTTTTATATTCATTTAGATTGTTGTCTATGGTACATGGGTTGGGCATTATGCCTCATTCTTGATTGACTGAATTGAGACTTAAATGTTTATTCACGTTTTAAGTGAGCTTGAATATGAATCTCTTTTGGAAAACGCTATATACATTTTAAAACTTTCGTCTTGGAATTTGTGTGCGTTGAGAAAGGAGTTGTTTGCATTCTTATTATAAACCTATTTTGGAAACCATGATTTAAATAAGTACTCTTTCATTTAATAAGTTATTTTAATCTTGATGAAAACTCTTGAACTCACTAGGCGTTAGCCTAACCTTTTGATTTGTCGGCATGTGCAACAGGTTCCGGTTGGGTAATATTTCTAGTGACACTGTGAAGAGTTGAGAGCTAGATGTGAGTTCAAAAAGTATGTGACTTGGTGAAGTCTTCCACGTTTTGAGAATAACAACTCTGTATTGAGTTGAGTAGCACCCGACTTTTATATCTTGGTGTAGGACTTTGGATTTCGAATTGTTGAAGTTGTTACGATTTTATTTTTGAGGTATTCCTATGGGTGGTTTGTATAAGGAATTTTGTCCTTATTCGTTTATTAAATCAAGGTTGTTTTAGTTGCTCTTTCCAATTTTGAGGGTGTTACAGTGGCAGTTCCATCTAAGAAAAAACAAGGCTAAGGTACTGGGAAAAAGGCATGCCACTAGGTCTAATACTAGTGGTGAGGGGACGTCAAAGAAAAGGCCAAGGATCACTACTGGAAGTATGGGGATGCATGATATATCATCTTTGCAGCATAAGAAGAGGCCTAGAAACCAACTGAAATAACCTTTACTAGGTCTGAGATCATTCCCAGACCAACCAGACCACATGAGGGGTTGAGTTCTGTTGATGCCCTAAACATGTTTACCAAAATCAAAACCAAGGTGGGCCTGCCGGATTAGGGATTTCACCCTCAAAGCTTGAATGAGTACAATCTCATTAAAACTGTAATAGAGGCTCGTGGTACTGGAATGCTGTGTGAGGTACCTTCCTCTTGAGGTACCTTCCTCTTATAAGCTTAAACATCTGTTACAAGCACAACAAAGATCATGACCAGGGGTAAGAAGTTCATGCTTAACTCAAAGAAAATAAATAAGTTTTAGAGTCTTTCACTTGCAAAGAACACTGAGTACCACAAAACGATGACTACTGCTTCTTAAGTTGTACTGAGTAATGTTGCCACGGTCTTAGGATTGCTGAGGCACAGTGGGACAACCACTCCAACTTCATGCCATGACACTTTAAGGCTTGTAATCTAAAGCCCGATGCGAATGTCTAGATCAATTTCCTTTGACATTATATCTCACCCACCACACATGATAGCTCAGTGACCGTGGATAGGATGTTTTTTGTTGTTGTTTTGTCTCATGCAAGGAAAATCAATCAACTTTGGGAGGGTGATCTTGAAGATCTTAAGAGCCTGTGCTAGAAAGGTAGAAGAAAGATGTACGCCCCTAGGATGCTTACAAATCTGCTGATGAAGAAGGGTATACATCAGTATATTGATGATCTGATTGTGAGAGAGCAAGGAGGAACGTGGCAGATTGATCTCAAGGCTATTTCAAGGCTACAGGCGTCCCACCATGTTGCATGATCTACTAGCTCAAACGGCTCACTCATAGATGGCCTTTACCTCAAAGGAATGAGTTTTTGGACAAAATTGACAACCTGAGGACTAACTTGGCAGAAAAATTGAAGGAAGAAGGACAAAAGAGCATAGATAACTTGAAGAAGGTGAAAGTTGGTTTAGTGGAAAAATATGAGAGGAAGATTAGAAAGTTGGGGATGAGGTTAAACGGACTCCAATTAGAAAACATCAAGCTGGGAAATGAGAATTTGGCACTGAAGGAACAACTCAGCACCATCGAGGCTACTATGGCCTCCACTTCTGAAGCTACAATAGCCCCCACACTTGGTCAACGACCTACTCCTAACGAGTAGGACAAGTTCTATTCATACCCTTCAACTCCAATTTTTTGTTCATTTTAATAATTTTTTTGTCTGGATTGTTTTTAATTTTTAGGATTTAGTTTCTTGCGTTATGAACATATGTGGTTTATTTGAGCTTGCATATATATCCTTAATAGTTCCTAAAATCATGATCCAACATCTAATTGTGTATTTCTTGCTAGAACTACCACCATTTTGCTTCGGAAATAGTTTGGTCCACAACTTGCACATATCTAAGAAATGATTTAGGTCATCATTCTTTGCTCTATATTAGCCACTTGCACCCTTGTATTTACGCACTTCCAACATGGCCTAAGCACAAACACAAGAAAAAAGCGTAAATGTCTTCAAAAGAATGCCATGTTTGGACTTTGGCACTCAAAAAGTCCCATAAGGGATAGTTCATTGCTTTCAATAGAAAAGAGCAAAAAGTGCCAGATTTTGAAAATTCATACACAAAGTTGGAGCAAAAAGAGAGAAACCCCAAAGTGAGATAAAATATGCCAAAAGAATGAACCAATGACTTCAAAGTCCTTTTGATCTTAGATGTGAGATGTGTTGACCATAACAAAAGAAAATCTTGCTAGCCTATGGTTCATACTCATGGTTAGACCAAGATTATGTTACTTGGGTTTTATAAATGGCTATACTTTGCATTCTTAGACTTGATATTGTGGCATTGGATTAATATAGGTCCCTAGTAGCTTCAGTGACATTGGCGGCTTTAAGGTATGCCTTAACTTCGTTGTAATTGATAAGATTTTCATCTAGATGACATTATGCATTATCATCTTTATGTGTGCACTTGCTGCCTTCATCTTGAAAAACCCTACCAAATTGAGTCATTTTTGTTGTGTCTTGGTTGGTTGGGTACAAGCAATAGTTTTAGTTCGGGGGTATGATGTGCACTAATTATTTAGTACAAAAACACTATTTTCCTTGTAATAAATAGGGCATTTTACCTTTTATATCCCAAACCTTGAGTCATTTTGATCACTTATTTTCCATTTACTTGTTTATTGCCGTATTTTGTAGCCTCTTTTGGAAGCTTCATGAATTTGAAAAGGGTTGGATTGTTGTTTAAACTCTTTGTTAAACTTGTCTTATGAACTTTTTACTTTAATGTACTTTTTGGCTGTACTAAGTACCAAGTTAGTTATAAAATAACATTTTTAGTCCTCTGTCTTCCTTGTATAAATAGAGCATTTGGGTTAGTGTTTAAGGAGGTACTAAATCTGATTTCGAATGAGTTGAATCACTCTTGGAGTTTTGAAATAGTTATATGAATGTTTGAAGTTACTTTTTGGCTTTTGTTCCAGCATCTTTACTTTCTTTATTTATTACGCTTTCCGTATTTACATTACGTAATTTACTTTCCACCATTTACTTTAAGTCATTTACTTTCTTTCATTTATATTCTATCATTTAAATTCATGCAATTACTTTGTCATTTTACAACTTTATGTTTTTACTTTCAATTATGAGTAACTAATTTTATTAGCTTGGGTGTTAGACGAAAATGTGAGATTTTAAACCAAAGAAAGGTGGACATTGTTTTGCAATAACAATGTTCCACTATTTCATCGCAAGTTTTATAAACCCAATGACACTTCTCGACGAATTGATCACTTGAAAAGCGTTAAAGTGTCGTGAACATAGAGATAAGCCACTGAATGCACATCATTTGAATGATATGGGAAGTATACTTGTGAGAGTTACTGATCAAGAGATTTGTCATCTATGTTTTCCAAATTGAATAATTTCTAACGAGTTGGTCACTAATCAAAGCGTTAAAGTGTAGTGGACTCATAGATGATCGAGCCAATTAGAACACATCAACTTTGATGATATGGGAATCGACTCGAGAGTGTGATTTTATACAAAAAGATTGGTAAATCCATATATTTTTTAGGACTCTATTCTACACTACCACTAGTTGGATGCTACATAGAGATATGTTGGTTGAATCTAAACATTAGTGTAAATATTGAAGTCCAAGAGAAATACCCTCAAAATAGATGGTGGAACTAGTTATGGCTAACTCATGTTGTAGAATTCCTACAACATGGTCTACTAGAATTTGTGTTTAAGTCTCACCTAAAAGTCTTACACTCTTGCTTCCTTTTTTATCTGTTAAGTTCATTAAGTGATAACTCAAACCAAACAAAGTCTTCAAAATGTCCATCTGAAATCATATATTTTTCTTACTTTTTATTTAACTTTTACTACAATCTCGGTGGTGATAATCATCATCTTACCACTTTATTACTTGAAAGACGATATTGGATTACATTGTATTCTTGCTTTGAGGTGTAATTATCACATGCTTGTAGGTGTGTCAAAACCACTATCAATGAGCCTAAGCAATAATAGTGTTCTAAGGAGTCGGTGATATATTAGAACACATATATTTTTCACTGCTTTTGCCCACACAGGTTTTAAGTCATGGAAAATCTTTAACATAAGGTGAGTTCCCCCTGTTTGTTTTCATTTTGTGCACATATATCATTGAAGTGGTTTTTATTGATAAGAACGTGAAATTTTCAGCGTTCGAAAGAATTATTGGAAGCTTTTTGTTATGTTAGTGAAATGTGGGATATAATTCGTTTCAAGAAAGTTTTCAAGCAGAGATTTTTGAACCTGGGTTGTTTACTAGGGTTCTTAGTTCACCTGTCTCACTAATCTGCTCTATACACCATCGTCTCCTTCCTTGTTCTTGATAGTGATTTTAGAGATGTTACACAAGAAAATGCCAAACTAAAATCACAACTGTTAGCTAATTCCTATCAATGCGCACCTTATATTTATCAAACTATAAAACCACATCAAGATTTAGAGTTAATTGATGGACTTTAAAATAGTACAGGACTATGGAGAAACATTTATAGACATTCTCTCATCGCGATATAAATAAGGTAGTTATGATTCATTGTGATGAATATTAATCCCTCTATGCATCAAAATTAATTCAAATGTCAGACATGTTAAATTGGTTTTGCTGATGCACATAGGATGCTTTCTACACTAAGGTTACTTCTGTAGGTGACAAACTAGGCATTGAGAGGTAGATCACTTATCATTTGCCAACTTAATGAATCTTACTATATGATAGTATGATCATGAATAACCGATATTAAGTTAATAACTCATTAGTATATGATAAATACAGTTTCGAAAAAGGAGAAATTTCCCCAAAATTTGTTATCACTGTTGGTACGGATCCCAATAGCGTTGAAGCTAAAACCGATACTTCATCTAGATTTTTTTGTTATTAACAAAAACTATCTATTTGCATAGTTATGCAAATAGATTAACTCGTATAAAAGAGAATCACTAAATCCAGAAAGGTGGTAAAGGTTACAGAGGGAGGTTCCATCCATAAGACTTGGTTATTTAGTTACAAACATTAAAGACCATCAAAACATGAAGTACGCTTCGTATCAGAAAGGTGGTAACAGTTACAGAGGGAGGTTCCATCCAAAAATGACATTGTCTTTCAAAGTTTTAAATATTTATCTGTTATTGGTACAACTGTTTACGTTTATTCAAATTTCACATCCTACCGTATTGCACGGGCACACAACTAATATATATATATATATATAGGTGAAGGATCGTATGATACGTTGAGTTAATGTGAGAATAGTATGAAGTGGATCTAAAACCTTGATCGCTTTTAATTTTAATCCCACTCATGAATCGCTTGATACGGGGATTGATCAGGTGCATCTCGGGGCATTTGATCTCCGTGCATCTCATCCTAATATGCATCTGACGGTTGATAACCACTTCTCACATTAACACAACTTCTCACCGGAACCAACCCTATACACACACACACACACATATATATATATATATATATAATGTTTTCTTTGAGTTATTTTGAGTAAATTCCAATTTTGGTCCCTATGGTTTGTTGATTTTCGTGAAAAAAAAAACTAAGTAAAATGACCAAAAAGCCCTGATGTGATGGGGGGTGTTTAATGGGAGGAAATATGCCAGAGTTTGTGTGAGGGATCCATACCAAGCACTTTTGCATACCAGGGTTTTTTGTTGTAATAAAAATTTTGTAAGGAACAAAACCAACAAAAACAACAAGCCACAGGGACCGAATTTGCAATTTGCTCTAGTTTTATTACTCTATATGCATTTAATTTCTTCTACATTATTATTTAAAGGGAGAATATCGACAATAATACTTTTTACATAGTGTCACTCATGATAGCACCCATCAAAGTGAAAAATCGAATATAACACCCAATTTTGCCGGTCTGGTATGCCAGCTATCGACAAAAAAATAGTGGGACCCACAATGGACGTGGTCCAATATAAACATGACATGTGGCACCGATGAGACCCAAATAGTACCGTGGACCCCACCCTTGTCCCCTTGTGCCCCCTATGTGTCCCATCCGCGAAATGTACCTTGACCCCACCCTCCACCGGTCACATCGGCGAAAATACGCCCAATCGTAGGCCGCCACGTGGCATGGCGGTGTCCCATTGACCAACCCATGTCCCATCGGCGAAAATGCAGCCAATGGGAGGCTGCCACGTGTCGATGACAAGACATTTTGCTGATTTCCAATGATGTTGTTGATTCCCCATGCATTGCTGATTCCCGATGCTACATTTTTCAGATTTTTGTTGACCGATTTTTTATCTGATTTTTTGATTTTAAACCCGTTTTTTAACCAAATACCCGATCTTTTTTACTTAGAGACACGATTATATATATATATATATATATATATATATATATATATATATATATGTGTGTGTGTGTGTGTGTGTGTGTGTGTGTGTGTGTTAAAGGATAGAAGAAATATAACACAACAGAATGGAGAGAATGAATCGTAATTCTCATTAATCATAAGCCCTTTATATAGGGATGAGTTACAAGTAGATAACTACGAGATATTTCAGTTCTAATCTATCTCTATCTCTATCTCTATCGTCGTATCCTTTAGACGATGGCACACTTATCCTACAACACTCCCCCTTGTGCCGAGTCAAAGGAGTGAAGGTGCACAATTGTTGCCTCGTTAAAACCTTACGCCAAAATAAAAACCCAGTGGGAAAAAAATAAAAATATGACTAAGGAAAGAGTACATCACACCAGTTTCTTTGCAACACGTAGACTTTTACTTTAGTCTAATTTTCTCTTAGATTCATACATTAATCATGAGAGCTAAGAAAACATGATGGTATATAAATTGTTGCCTCACTAAAACCTTACACCAAGGAACAAAACCCAATGGGAAAAATAAAACCTTGGTTGAAGGAAAGAGCACAACATACCAATATTACATATAATGTAGACTCCCCTTTTGTCTACCACTCCCCCTGATTCGTGCATTAATCAAAGGAGGTTTAAAACATTTCCATTTGAATACTTTCTACATGTTTCCCAAATATGGTTTTAAGTATTGATTTGGTAAGCAAATATGTCACATTTTCCTCACATCTTATTCAGTTCACTTGAATCTTGAGGAGAATTGATTATATAAAAACTTAAGCAAAGTATGCTTTGTGTTATAACCCTTGATATATCTTACTTTCATTTCTTCGATACATGATGCATTATTTCCATACATGCAAGTTGTATAGTGATCAAAATCAAAATTACTAGCTCCTCTTATATGTGTAATGATAGTCCTTAACCATATACACTCTTGAATATTCTCATGGAGAGTAAGATTGTTGATAATATAAGAAGATACCTATTAAGAGTTTGCTTAGTTTACTTCCAAGCAATCAGCATGTTCCATATGATAATTCCTTATCCAGTTTGGGAACAACCTTTATATGAGTTGGACATATACCTAATGTCAACAAATATATACCAAGACATTGTTTGGTGTTTTTCTATAAGAGCCAGTACTTTTGCCGCTCACAATCTAAGTAGGTATTGAAGTTTCATTATCAATCCATTTTTCTCCGTAGGGAAATTATAAGCCTACGTCAATGGTGCCAAAAGATTAATTTTGAAATTGTTCCAATGACGTTGCGTTGGCGCTGAGCTAAATCTAGCTGACAGGTTCTTTGAGAAGTACAATATACGGTCAAGTGTATTATGTTGAATACAATAATGCGCCTATTGTACTTAGGTATGGGATTCCAGCTCCTAACACCTCTTCATCCTCATCCTTTAGACGAAATGGATCTTTCCTTATATCCAAACTTTGACCGATCATGGGAGTGCTAATCGGATGCGCTTTGTCCATATTAGGTCGCCTGATCATTTTCTAGACATATGCGGATCGGTGGATTAATATTCCACAAACTCGGTGTCGCAGCTCAAGTATCTAGACAAAGCCAAGTTTTCCCACGATCTTTCATCTCAAATTCAGATTTCAAGTAGCTTGTGTTTTCTCTTATTTCATCAAGAGTGTCTATTATGTTCATAACATCGACATATAGAGCTACTATGAAAATATGGGACTTGTTTTCTTATATAAATACGCAAGTGCACAGTTCATCGTTCTTATTTATCGTTTCCCAATCAAGCATTCACTCTGGCGGGTATACCACATCCGCATAGATTGTTTTAATCTATAAAGTGAGTGTTTCAATTTTATTGTAAACGCATTTCATGGTTTAGAGTTACTTGATATTGGTATAATGCCATCAAGAACTTTTTTATATCTCTGAATTTAGATCCCCATAGAGATATGTAGTAACTACATCGTCGAGCTGCAATTTCCAGTCCTTCGGAAACTACTTGGCTAATTTAATTAGCAGAACGTTGTCCATCACAAGAGAGTAAGTCTTATTGTGGTCAATCCAGTGCGTTGTGAGAAACCTTGCGCCAAAGGAGAGCCTTATATATTATGACTTAATTATTCTCATTACGCTTCCCTGACAAATGATTTATCTATGTCCTACAGGCTTTACACTTGGTCGGTTAGCACTACCGAACCAAATACTTGTTCATTTGTCAAATAATTATCCTGGATTGCTTCTTTTCATTTAGGCCAATTTGCTCTTTGTTGACATTCTTCAACTGAGCATGGTTCGATGACATCGTGCTCTATTATCTCATAAGCAACGATATATGCAAATATATCATCATTTAGTATTTATGATCTGTCCATCGACTCATATTCATTTGAGATTTCTTTGATCTATGGAATCAGTATAACTTCGGAGCGTCCTCCAGTAATGATTCATAGACATAGATTTAATCAGAGATAATCTCATGTATTGATGATATATAGTTGTGCCTTATTCTTCTCTTCCTTTAGATGAGTATCTATCAAACCAAATAGCTTCCCCCATTTCCTTTTGGGAGCTACGACCTCAACCACACCTCCACCATGTATGATTGCAACGTACTTCCAACGACGTTATGCCCTTGTTTGGGGACTTTTGACCTTGCGAATATATGTGCAGCTCGTATATGTGATCTTGTCACTTCTAGATAATATTAAACGTATCAGGTATCGAGTCTGATTCGTTTGACTTCAACTTTACGTTGTGAAGTTTTTAGGGATCAAAATGAGACACAATTGAAATATTCAATGACACTTCCTGTCGTTCCCATGGAAAATTCTTTTTCCTATCTCCCCCTAACGACAGGAAGGTTGTCTCATCAAAGTGACAACCCGCAAATCTAGCGGTAAATGGATCACTCGTCAAGGGTTCTAATTAGCGGATAATTGTTGGGGGTTCGTATCCAACATTTGATGACTCGTCTTTAAGACCCATTTTGGTACGCTGTGGGGGCGTAATTGGCACATATACAACACAACCAAACATACATAAATGTAAAATATCAGGCTTATATCTAGTTACCAACTGGTACGCATAAGTTTGGTTGGTTAGTTGTGGGTCTAAACACGAATAAGTAAAGTTGCATGTAATATTGCATTACCCCATGCAGATATGGATAAATTGGTGCGCATAACCAATGCCCTAGCTACCATCTAAATTCTTTTGATGACAACTTTTATCATTCTACGAGACCATTTTATATATACGCATGCGGTACAAATGCAATAATCATCAGATCCTTATGATGTAAATTCTCCAGCATTCTAAGTCATGTAGACTTGATGAGAAAAAACCAGAGTGGTGAGTCCTTAAACGTATAATTAATGTAGGAGTGCAACATTTCATGTGGACTATAATACGACACGTGTTCATCGTGTCAAAACCAGAACCATAAAGTACTTTAATGGCCCGTATTCTGGATGTTTATGTCCATAAATATCACCTTGTATTCGTTGTAAGAATGAAATATTTATATATTATGTCCTTACCTTTAGGATGGTCTCATTCCTGTCTTGGCTAAGAATCAGGGTATACAAAAGTTCGAGGTATTGGATAGGGCATATTATAATGGTGTGTTGCTTCTTGTGCAGTAGAAGTCAACAGTTGCAATTTGGTTAATTCCCTCGTTTTGTCTTTCACTCGAAAGAAAATGTATCTAAGTGTATTTTGCGATACATGGATCACTATGTCATGACCATGGTGTCCCACGTGGTCATGCCGAAACATATATGTGTCATTGTCCCAAAGTTCTTTATTGGTGACAAAATATGATTTAATGACATAGATAATCCATTAATTTGAGACATTAATATCTCTAATATACGTTTTTTTCATATCATTAGAGTTGATTTACATATACCCATTTCCATTCTTATAATATGATTTCTCATTGATACGAATATCTTAACAAGGTTCCTATTAATATAGTGCTTTAGTGATTGATCTTGTGTCATTAACCAACAAGAGACAGTCCATCGTCTAAGTGTTTGGAGGAATTAAAATAATTAATTCAATGAATAATAATCTATTTCTTATGATTGTATGATATGCCACAAAAACAATCAAGTTCTCCTCGATACATTCCTACATGGAACGAAGAACGTTGAGAGTTTTGCATTTGTTTTTTATGTGATCATTTACATCTCTAATGGTTATAAACTCAGGTGTATATATACACACATGCAATTAATTTGATAGTTAAATTATATTTAAATAAACTTATACTTAACCAATCATAGATATGACATAGCTCATTCATAACTTGTTCCATTTTCTATTGGGAGTTCGTTCCCGACTCTTTCCATGAATTTAACCCTTTCCACAACCTTGTCCATATGGTACATATTTAGCATATGTGTGTGGATTAATATGTTTAACTCACTATCCTTTGGAGTTCTTTCCACCTCCAACGCTTGCCTTATTAACCCCAAAATTTTTATTTATCCGGGTATGTCTAGCGTTGTTAAAAAAACATTGCTACAACTCTTAACCACTTGCATTAAGTTAATGAGTTTCTTAAAGGTTATATTGCAGCTTATATTGTTTCATTAGTATGATTGGTGATATATGAAAGATGAAAAGATGTTATGATTCGCATAATCTTTTGTGAGTTCCTTGCCATAAAGATTGAGATGCATTTTGAGACATGACATTTCAAAATCAGTTACCTTCTTGTAATCAAGTAAGTAGGTTTCTTTCCACTGTATGATTAGTTTGAGAAGTATATGGTACCGAATATTCTCGAATTTCCTTTTTTGGGACTACCCACGGTTCTTGGGGGTTTCTAGTTATTCTCTCTGAAGGTTGTGACTGATCTATCGTCTCAAAAGTTTTAAAATATTTACTTGTATCTTAACATCTAATGTTTTTTTTTCTTTAGGGTCAAAATGGTTCGATGACTTTTGCGTATTTTCTTGTGTTTTTCCGAACCTATCTTATGGTAATCAAGTACTTTTGATTCAAAGATGTCGTAGAAAATGGAGAACATATTGTTTTCTAAAATAGTGAATTATGGTTTATACTTATTATGTTATGCATGAAATTTCATTATCATAATAGTATTGGATTTTTGTATTCTTACATTTTATTGATAATATTTCATCAATATTTCAATATGCGAATAAAAATCACTCAATCTATTGGATCTCCAGATAGTAGGGGAATCACATGGATTTCTTAAGTCCCTATAAACCTTAGGGCTATTTACACCCGTTCGACAAAATCCAAATCGATATCTTGCGATTTAATTAATTTGAATATAACATTGTTAATTATAGAGCTTTTGGCAAGAGGCCAAAATGAATATGAGTTTGGCTTATGAAGCCAATTTCAATGTTTCAATACCTTAATACTATTTTAAGAGATTTTGTCATTAAACAAATCAATATTAGTTTTTATTTTTGACATAAAGTCAAATTCAAACTTTTAACATCTTAATAGTATTTATGGATCTTTTGGTAAAATACTAAATATAAGGGGTTGGAAGTGTAACTTCCAATAATTATTTATAAGATTGAAATTAATGAGTAGGAACTCATAATCAAGATAAACATTTGAAAATATTTTAATATTTTCATGCTATTTTTGGAGCTTTTGACAAATACCAAAAGTTATGGTGGTGGAGTGTAACTTCCAAAAACTAATTATAAGATTATTATAAAATTATGAATTATAATTAAGATGAACATTTAAATATTAACATAAATAAATAACAAATAAATAATAGATATACAAAATAATTGGATAAGCATCTAAATATACAAATATTAAGATGAACATTTATATTAATCATCTGAATATATGAATATTGTAAACTAATTGCATAAGCATTAATAAATAATAATAACAGTTTAAAATGGATAAATATTCTATGTTTTAAATTTTTAATAGCTTTTAGCAAGATGCTAAATATAGGGTTAAAATATAACTTTCAAAAATTAATTATAAAATTAAGAATTATAACTAAGATAAGCATTTAAAGATTAATGAAGGATTTAAGAAAAGCGAATTTTATAAGCATTTGAAAAAGAAAACTAATTAACATCATACCATATAAATATGTAAAGCATATTTAATAAAGGGAAATTAATTAAAATGCCCTAAGTCAAACATTGAGTTACCAAAATGCCCTAAGTTTTTTCCATTTTGCAAAAATACCCTAAATACCCGCGATGGATCCCGCGATCGCGGGCTAGGGCTGACGTGGCACGTATTTTGGCCACAAATGCCCCGCGGAGCCCCTCAACTTTGGCCGCGGTGCACTTTTGGTCCCTGCCCGCGATGGACCAAAAATTTACACTTTTGGTCCCTGAAAATTTACCCTTTCAGCCCCTGTACTTAGACGAATCTTTCATGCTTTTACTGTTTTTTCCACAATTATTGTACTTTGAAGACCAATTTGTGGTTCAAATTCACTGGCATGTTTGAGATTTCATCCATAAATATCAGTGAAATGTAACTCATAATTCACACCATTCCATCCTTCTTTCTTGCTTTCTTTCACTTGCTTTCTTTCATCAGTAACCAAATGGCATCGTCATCTAACCCATCGTCTACACCTGAAGGAATGCCACCTAGACTCCAGAAGGCGATAGCAGCAAAGGAAAAGAAGATAGACCAACTGACAGAAGAGTGGAAACAGATTATCGCCAGGAAGAAAGTCCATTTGACAAGGATCGAAGTGGAAGAAAAGGAGATCAAAAGGATGAAAGGGGATATAAAAGATAGGGAGGCTCGTATTCGTCGAGAAAAAGAAGAAATTCACCATTGTACGCAAGACTTCGCAATTCTTCAAGCGAAGATAAGCGACAAGCAAAGTTGGATTGATCAAACTAAAGCAATTTTTCAGTAGGTGGTGGTACGGGTGTTGCTTTAGTACTTTGTTGTTTTGTATTTTTTTTTACTGTGTTGTTGTTTGTATTTTTTTTGTTTTTTGTATTTTTTTTACTGTGTTGTTGTTTTGTATTGTTTTACTGTGTTGTTTGTATTTTTTTTTGTTTTGTATTTTTTTACTGTGTTGTTGTTTGTATTTTTTTGTTGTTGTTAATTTCTCTGAAAAGTAGTTTTTAAGCCGCTGAACCACGATTAGATTGGATACATCATGCAAGGTCAAGTCAGAGGTTACCTCATTCGGATAAACAAACATGGGGTTTTGTTTGTTAATGATGCTAGATTTTGGTAGTCGTACTCTATCCACGTGGGCCTACTCCTCTTGTAAAATATATGACAACCCTCAACTCATTTGCTAAAGTGTGTGCGGGTTGTGGTACACAATGGCCATACGTGGTTGCAAAAGCAGAAAGATTGAAGATGAAGAACATGTTGGATGGAATACAAACTAGCTGTGTTATCAATGTTCATTTAAAAACATATGTATGTGTGTATATATCTAATATGAATATATTTATCATTTACAAACTAGCTGTGTTATCAATGTTCATTTAGAAGCATATGTATGTGTGTATATATATCATTTACAAATCAGTGTTTAGATCAACAGTATCATATGTGTTTGTTCCATATGGTTCAAGCTGTGACGGGCCCGGGGTGTGACTGACAGAATGTCTCCTTGGCACGGTTGAAGGGGCGGGATTTGGACACTCTCCACGAGTGTGTCCTACGCATTGGCACCGAGTACATCTTCGTTGTATCGAACTTTCACCACGTGATGGACGTCGGTCGTTCTTTCTCGGTCTCCCGGCCCTGTTCTTATCCATTAAAGGTGGATAGCATGGTGGAAGCGGGTCGGGTGGATACACCCATGCTGCAGGGGGTCCAGCTGGGTTTATTACCTCCACGTATGTTTTCCGGTAATATTCGGACGTGAAGAAAGGTACAGCCAAGTCGCTGCAATCTGTACGACTCATATATCTTGCTGCAGCGATGGCATGGCCGCACGGTAACCCAGATTTATCCCATTCGCGACACGAACAAAGGTGGTCTTCCATATTCACAATCGCGTGAATATAGTCATCATGCACCTCGTACTTCCCATACCCGATTGCTCTTACCGGCCATGTCGCCGCACGACGCGCCCTGTACTGAACGATATTCTCCGCCGTTGGTGTGAGTGCATTTTGCATCTCAACTCCTTTTAGGCGTCGAATTTGGTACCACTCTTGTTGAAAGGCCCGAAAGTAGTCCATAAGATTAACAATCGGACATCTACGCGCAAAACGGGAGAGTGCATTCACAGACTCTGCACTATTCGAGGTCAGAATGTCATACCGTTGTCCAGGAAAATGGGCCGCGGACCACCTCTCCGGTCCAGCTTCGTCAAAGACTTTGGCTGCTTCCTTGGCACTGTATCGTAGCATATTCATGTACTTGTTAAACTCCCGATCCGTATATGCTCTGCATGCCGCCCAATAGACATCCTTGTAGGTGGTAATACGTTTGTCCTTGGATTTGGCGTTCATCTCCAAATGTCGACAGCATATGGCGTGAGGGGCGTTTGGGTACATGGCAGAGATTGCGGCACTTATGGAAGGAGCCCTGTCAGACATAAACACCAACCCTTGCGGGTCTCCGATAGCTTGTCTCAACATGGACATAAACCAAGTCCACTCGTCCCCGGTTTCAGACTTGCCTACGCCGAAAGCTACTGGAACGATGGAGTTATCCCCGTCCATGGCAACCGCCAGGAACATCATACCCAAGTAACGGCCCTTTAAATGGGATGCGTCTATTATCAGGACATGACGTAGATTTGCCAGAAATGTGTGGATCTGCAAAAACATAGGTGGTTTTCATTTGTAAATGTTATAGTTTATAATGTGTAAACATATGACGTGTTAAAATACGTACCGCGGGTCCAAGGGCCACGAAGCACATCTCAAACCGTCCACGTGAATCGGTCCGTAGCTGCGTGATAGTATCAGGGTTCTGCAGCTGCAAATTATATAAATATGTCGGGAGTCGTTCATACGACTCCTCGAACGTGCCTCTCACCATAAACAGTGCATGGCATCGCGCACGCCACGCTTGGTGGTAATCAATCGTGACGCCGAACTGCCGGTGAACGTCGTGGACGATGTCCTTTGGACGCAATGACCTGCTAACATCAAGAAATTTATTTTTCAAGATCGCACCCAAAGTCTTTTTGCCGGCTTGTTTGTAGTGGGGATTAAGTTGCGTCCTCGTACAAGTGTGTACGTCATGCAACTTTTTAATCATTATCGCCCCTCCTTTGGGACCCGTGTGAATCGCGTACAACCTCCACTCACACTTTTCTCTGGCACATTCAACTACGTATCTGCTTTTGTCAGATGATCGCACGTGACTTTGGAAACCCTCTTCCAAGAACTTGAGTCCGATCTGACTTGCCAAGAGATCCTTCGAATCGAATATCTGACCTGCTTTTAACCTTTCACTGCGAATATAAGGTGTAGGTTCGTAGGTTTGTGTCTGGGTATGGGAGTCTGGAAGAATAGGGGGCATATCAAAAAAGTCATTTATCTGACTACATGATTTTCTACTAGGGGTATATTCTTCGTGATCATCATTATCGGTGTCTGATCTGTCTATTTCAGAATTACCCGTTCTGAAAACGTGGGTTTCGTCATCAGCAACTCCAGCAGTACGCCCTTCGTGTGGTTGTGGTGGTTGTTGTTGTTGAGAATCAGGCTGCTCTATTTGGAGGTCTTCGTCGTCGTCATCACCGTCGTCGTCACCGTCGTCATCACCGTCGTCGTCACCGTCGTCGTCACCGTCGGATACGCCGGGATACACAAAAAGTAATGGGGGCCTTTCTGAATCGACTGCAAGGTGCAGAAAAGTAGAGATATCCCCATCGTTGGATAAATCCACAAATGACCCATCGCCATTTTTAAACACTAACTTGCAAACATCAGAAGAGTTGATTCCACATTTTTGCATAGCGTAGGCAAGAAATTTCTGATAAGTATAGTTTACTGACACTTTTACACCATGCTTAGATTTATAAGCAAAATTCCACTCATTGTTATCTTGCTCCCATTCACCATCAAAACAGAAATATAGCTTAGTTTTTGCAACAGATGAACTCATTTTTTCAGTAGTATCTCAAACACAAAATATTGCAGAAAGAAATCAAGAAAGAAGTATGAAATCGGTGTGTGGATTATGGATTGCATTTTACATCTATTTATCAATGAAACAACCAACATTGATGACAACCAATCTCTCATTTCATCCACAAACTGGTATTCCAAAAACACTGATTTAACATTGTTGAAAACATGCCAATGAATTTCAACCACAAATCGGTCTTCAAAGTACAATAATTGTGGAAAAAAACAGTAATAGCATGCAAGATTCGTCTAAGTACAGGGGCTGAAAGTGTAAATTTTCAGGGACCAAAAGTGTAAATTTTCAGGGACCAAAACTGTAAAATTGGCCCATCGCGGGCCATCGCGGGCTGCGATCGCGGGCAGGGTCCAAAAGTGCACCGCGGCCAAAGTTTAGGGGCTCCGCGGGGCATTTGTGGCCAAAATACGTGCCACGTCAGCTGGATCCCGCGATCGCGGGATCCATCGCGGGTATTTAGGGTATTTTTGCAAAATGGAAAAAATTTATGGCATTTTGGTAACAGTTAGTCAAACTTAGGGTATTTTAATTAATTTCCCTTTAATAAATCGATAAATATTTAATAACTAAATCAAAACCAATCAATAATTAATAAAAAAATGAATCAAATTTTAGTTTACGTGATTTAAAATAGAATAACTACATATTGAAAAGGGGTGGGAGGATCCACTAATACCATTCCATCTAAAAAAACCCTAACCGGAGTATTCTATTTAGTCTTTATCTTTTCTCAAAATCTTGATCCTATCGAGCCCAAATTTAAATAGTAAATAATAGACTTTATTTAGTTATACATGGTTATCATTCTATATATGACAACATAATCCTATCAATTTATGTATATAACTTCTTCTTTTTCACATTACTTGAAGATTTCGACTTCTTTATATGTTATAACATCAGATCCATTATTAAAAAAAACATCAGATCCAAAAACAAGCTTTAAAATTTGTATGCTCATGTTTTGTGTATGCAAAAAAAATACATATATTTTTAGGGCAACATCATTCATGCAATTATATTAATGGTATCGAAGTTCATAATTATAAGAATGCTTACTTGGATTGTAGACGCATTCGAGACTGATTGATGAAGTTGGAAGCCGTGAACTGATTGAGCGTTCGTGCTGATAACGTGTTAAAGGAAAGAAGAAATAGAACACAACAGAATGGAGAGAATGAATCGTAATTCTCATTAATCATAAGCCCTTTATATAGGGATGAGTTACAAGTAGATAACTACGAGATATTCCAGTTCTAATCTATCTCTATCTCTATCTCTATCTCTATCGTCATATCCTTTAGACGATGGCACACTTATCCTACAACAATATATATATATATATATATATATATAGCCTTAGGTTCAATAGAGAAGTGCAAATATTTAGAGAAATAGAGAAGTAAAAAAACACGGGACCGTTCATATATGAACGTTCATATGAACGTTCAGATATGACTGTTATATGAACGTTCATATATGACTGTTTATATATGAACGTTCATATATGAACGGTCCCGTGTTTTTTTACTTCTCTATTTCTCTAAATATTTGCACTTCTCTATTGAACCTTTCCCTATATATATATATATGGTCGGGTTCAAACGAGAAGACATACGATATGCGAGAAGACGAGAAGCCATCTCAACCTCACACCTCATCAAACCTTATAGTTTGTGATTATCTTATCAAAATTAGTCTAAAGGGTATGAAGGTAATTTAGATTTTAAAGATTAATTATTTTATTATTTTAATCCTCTTAAAAATCTCATTAAATCCTTAATTATATTATATCCCTAACTAAATTAGATCCATAAAAATCTCCAATTAATATCCATGACCTTTTTGTCACGATTTGCATAACTACCTTATATAGTATTTTTGGATTTACATCCAATCAATTTTTTCACTTTTTATTGCCAAATACCACATGTGATAAGATGCATATGTTATTTTATTAGAGGTGCGTTCAAACGAAAACGCTAACTATTTAAGAAAATAAGAAAAGAACTCCTATGTACAAAATCATATATGATTCACGTACAAATTCATATATGATTACACGACTTTCCCCGCCATTTTAAGTCACAGCCAAAGTCGCGCGTGCCCAGTTTTTGCAGTTAATGTAAAATCAGATGTGATTTTGCACATGATTTGTTGTTTTCTTGTTTTCTTAAATAGTTAGTGTTCTCGTTTGAACATTCCTCTATTTTAATATCACATATGATAATATATAGACCGATAGACGATAATTTAATTTATTATCACACGTAGATATTATACATTATCACATGTAATAATACATAGCGATGAATTTACTATCACAAATAGATATTATACATTATCACATGTGATAATACATAGACATAAATATATTATCACTTGTGATGAGATTCATACGTTATTTTACTATCACATGTGATAATATATAGACGTCAATTTATTGTCACTCGTAAATATGATACATTATCACATGTGATAATATATAGACGTTAATTTATAGTCACAAGTAGATATTATACATTATCATATGTAATAATACATAGATAGTTTAATTATAACCATGGGATCAAAACCAAATTATGGCTTAGATCGGTTCTCATGGTCCTCAATCTTTTTTTGGTTCTTACATGATTTAACCCCTATATATATATATATATATATATATATATATATATATATATATATATATATATAACGCTAAACCATGGCTTCTTCAAATTCTCCTTGCCAAGGTCGTTAATGGTGGTGTACTGGAATAAACAAATATCTGAAAGATAACTTAAGAGCAGGATAGGTTGCATTGTGGCTAACAGAGACTGAAAAGGTAAAACAAAAGAAACACCTGAACAACAACAACATAGTATTTAGAATGTTGGCGGTCACTGCAATCAGTGATATTAGATGTAACTTGAGTATTAACGTGCAAGGAGCACCAATACATAATATATATATATATATATATAATATTAATATAAGGCTAACGAGAAGCTAAGGAAGCCATTTGTTAAGATATAAAAATTTGAACATAGAGATGTGGATAAATTATTTGTTAGATGTGGCTATATTTGAGAATGCTCAGGTATTTGAATGAAGATCCCGGGTGAATACAACAAATAAATTTATACTACCCTATATCAGTTTCCACCCGAAACCCGACCGGATAAACCCGAATATCCGAATTTTTTGGGGTCCGACTTTTTTCGGTCGAATTTCGGGACTTATTTCTTTCACCCGATATCCGATCGGGTTTTGGTTTTTGGGCCCTGACTCGACCCGACCGATGCACACCCCTAGTTTTTTTTATCTTCTATTTATTTGGAATTATGGCAGTCCAAAACATATATTACATTTTCCTTCACCCTTAACGTATTCTTCATTGTTTAAGTGGGTGGCAAAAAAAACTACGTTTAGTTAGTGCTTTTAGATTATTTTACCAAAACCCTAACCTAGGTGGTGAGATATTCGAGTTGGGTGATGACGACGATGTTTCGACGTTTTAAAACGTGGTCTACCAAAATCTACCACAAACGTTGATTGTTTTTGTTGTCGATTAGGCGGTAATGGTGGAGTTGGATCTGCTGCCATGATCAATCAAGCGGGTAGTTCATTTATTGTAATGGGCAACGAAACTACGTATCAACAGTTTCCTACAACATACAGAGGTAGCGGTGGAAATCAATGTTTTTCCGGACATCAACCAGGTAGTTTCTTTCAGCTACTGGTTATCAAACCATGTATCAATAGTTTCCTACTGAATGTGGAGGTAGTGGTGGAATTCCATATGGTGGCCATATTTTATTTCCACAACAAAATCTTTATCAAACCACTAACGTCGTTCATGAGTTCCCATAAGAGTATCAAACTCATCCTAACTTTGATTTCTCAACAAAACCCGTGGAGGTTGTAGAGTACAAAATAGACTCCATGCATTTACGGAATGCCATATCATATTCCAGTGTCGCCTCAGAACTGTATACATGGTCCCCCTTGATCAGTTGCTTGACAAAGATGCACCAAAATGGTCCACAATCTCCTAGACGGCTCCCCTGCAGTGGCACATTAGGGGTGTAAACAACTTCGATCTGGGGTGCGCTCCACGGGGTATATCCTAATAAATTCGCATAGTATCCTACGGCTTCAATGTAACCGTATAGGTGACCCTGCAACACAGCCACCTTTCGTAGAACTGTGGTCTGAAATACTGGACCCATGGAGTCATAAATACGCATACGCCACAAATTCAAGTCTAGCACGCCTAAAACCCAATGTGTAGCGGTTATGTTTATTGCAATGAATACCTAAAAAATAAGTGGCAATTCAAAGTAAACAAAATGCATTATATCTACACATAACAATTAAATATTATGAATTATAGCGACCCAATCAACGTGTGCCATGGTGGATATCATGGAATTGAGCCATCGCCCCATTTCGGTTGGTCTGCAATGCCATTGTTTTCTAGATTGGTAATGAAACCAGGGGGCATAATTGTCCACCTTCCAGACGGTTGATTGATTGTCCTCTGCTTGAGCATATACATTCCCAACACATGAATGTGTTGTAAATAAAAAACATAAAATAAGTTATTAAACCTTAAGTCACATACTTATACTTTTGAACTAAATATATTTGACAAGTACTAACCATGTTCTTAAAGTACCCGTCAAACTATTTGCCCAACAATCGTCCCCAAAACTCCTTATAAGGCATCCATATGGGTAACACTCGTAAGGTACAAAATTACGGCAGTTTTTCGGCGTCATAGAAGTGATCAACATCATAGACCACTATAGGCGTCGGTGTGGGATCCGGTATGGGAGTGGGTGTGGGAGTCGATAAATATGCCTTTTTGTTACGTCTCTTCGTGCGCAGAACGGTAATTGGGGACTTTAAAAGCGAAGATATTTTGTTCTCTCACTTAATAGTAGGAGGGGCCACACACGACATGTCCACAGGCACCGACTTTCCCCTTTCCGACCGCGATAGCGTGGCCTCCAAATCTTCGCCCTAAAACGACATTGTATGTGTAAAGAAAATACGATAACATTATATAAGATCATACATGCACATTCATACGTCCAATACTGTAAAGAGTTTTACCTCGTCATCGATCATGGCATGGTGAATGTGCAGGCGCAGCGTAATTTTGCTTCAAAATTTGAACATCATCGGCAACATTTGATACTCTTTTATCAACGAATGTGAACTTGTCATTCAGTTTCTGAAACTGAATATTCCAATCGTTCTGCTCAGAGTATTGTGCATGCGCTGCAAACGAATTTCGTGCCCCCTATGAATGTTGAACTAGACGGGATGAGCTATTAGGAAAATTGTGTTACTCTGCTCCCATTGTGGCTCGTACTAACCAGATGCGGTGGGTGGCTCATTGTGACCACATGTATGGGTGGCTCATAGTGACCAAATGCGGGGGTTGCCTCATACTGATCAAATGCAGGACCTAGCTCGCACTGACCAGATGGCCAGCCTCGTCCTGGGCTGGCTCATAATGAACAAATGTGGGTGGTGGCTTGTACTGACCACATGCGACGACCTCGTCATGGGGTTCCTCGTACTCACCAAATAATGTTCTGGCAAAAAATGTGTTGCTTGAAAACCACCACTAACATCTCTCCTCTTGTTTAGTTGGGGTCAGATAATTTGGCATCGACGACTACAAAATTGAATTATTAGTTATATATATACATATATTTTAAATATAATATTTAAAACACGAAATCATTTATTTATAACAAAACACATACCCTTTCCAACTTAATAAACTCATGACATTTTTCAAGACTAGCATTGACCAGTGTTCGCCATCCATGGCCCTTGGGATTGCCTTTGTGTTAGTCGCATACTCATCAGAGTGGAAAAAGTCTCGGATATTCATATTGTGACGTCAGAAAGTAACATTTTACAATGATGAATATTACATTATAAATAATATCGGTAACCAAATAGCTAATAAAAATGGACCTTGAACGCGTATATGAACCCCGACAATATGTATTTTTCTAACGTGAGATTTTTTATCTTTTCGATTTAAATGAGCATTATATAACTGATCAAACGTTGTTGTCCATACGTGTGACCCCAAGGGTAACGATTCCATGCATACAAATCGTCTAGTAAAAGTAAACGCCAATCATGCACGGTCAAGTCGTTTTGTCTTCCAACAAATACCTTCTCAAGTACTAACATAAGGCAGACACGAATCACGTCAACATCCGATAAATCTTCTAATGTTTCCAATAATTTAAGAAAATGCCCAACTTTCACATCTCTATGGACAGGTGTATCACTAAATAATTTGTCCCTAATAACTATATGTCTATTAACCGGTGGTCGAACCTCGGGACCGGAAGCGTAGTAATTAAACAAAATTCAACTCTGCTAAAACGCATAGTATAACCTCTTACCCGGAATAATATTTCCTGCATTTTTTTCTGATGGTATCTGAAACCGGAGCATTGTATGAATTAACATCGGATCTCCATGAAAATTTTGGAAATCCAGCCAATTCCCAAAACATGTCTCCCTAAACATACTCATGCGACACGGATTTGCTTGTAATTTTTTCTTAATTTTTTAAGCAAGTTTACATCTCCCCTTAACGTCACAAAAGACTTCTCCAAAAACAAACAAGAAATACAAAGAATATAGTCAAAAACCTTTTCACTAATAAGAATAATTTTAAAAGATTAGAGAGTTTTTTATCAACTCACTTTGTCGATCATTTTTTGAAAAAAGTGGCGGTCAACGGCGGTGTTCAACAGATGATGGTCAACGATGGTTGTGAGCGGACGGTGGTATACGGCGGTGGTCAACAACGATGGTGAATGTATACGATAGTGGTATTCCCTTGTATTAAACAAAAGTTGGTGGGATGGGAGGGAAGAATAAAATAAGTGATGGTCCCCCATATACACACACACACACATATATATATATGGTACAAATCAAATACAAACCATATATTTGTTGCACACCTTACAAACCACAGTCTGCATATGTGCAGACTGGTTATGCATATATGCATTGTCCCATATGAATGTATGTCCATTATATGTATATTCTTACACGTATTCATATGCATATATGCAGACTGTGGTTTGTAAGGGGTACAACAAATACAAGATTTGCATTTTACGAAGTCTCTCTCTCTCTCTCTCTCTATATATATATATATATATATATATATATATATATAGAGAGAGAGAGAGAGAGAGAGAGTGGGGGGGGGGAGGATCATGCGAGAAGACAATCAATTTGCGAGAAGGCGAGAAGAATTCTAGACCAACTATCTCATTAAGTTAATACAATAAATAAAATAATCCAAAATTAAATTAAAAGGGTATATGTGTCATTTATCAATAGTGCTTGACTAGTTAACCATAAATAAATCCTATTATTTAGGGATAAACATGTAAAAGGACGCCATTTAATTGAAGGGCATGGGTTATTAGGTTTATTCATTGTTCTTTTCTCTAATCTTCCTGGTGAATGAATGATAACACATGTTTTGAGGGTTTATTTTCTATCAGTCACAAGTGATATCTTTTTATGTAACTAATTACATATGATTTTGATGATGAACTTATGTATTTTACCATCTATCTTATCACATTTGATATTATGAATATCCTCTTATGTTTTACCCTATGTAATGTTTATATATGTTATTCGTAATAGATACATATGTAATTTATTATTATATGTGATTATGTTAATAAATCTTTACTTATTTTCTTGTTTGTATATTTATTTAATAGACCCATGCGTGATAATATATTCATATCTACGTGCGATAAATTCACGTCTATGTTATCACATGTGATAATATAATAACATATGCATCTTATCCCATGTCTATTGTTAGTCCCATTTAAACAAGGCAACGATTCATATATTGATGTAGATAGTAACAAGAAGATAGATAATCAAAGTGGTGTATTATTCAAGATGAAAGCAACCTAGAGAGAGAATGGATCTCTCTCTAGAACACACACTTCACCAAGGAGGCTACATTGCAATGACAAACTCTCATGCCTAACCCTAATTACACACACTTATCTATATATACCCTCTTGTTACATAGTTAAGCCCAAGCCCTTATAACATGACCCAAGCCCATATTACTATTAATTACCCCTTTACAAAACTATCTTATAATTAGGACATTTAGTGTCCTAACAATCTCCCCCCTATAGTTTTGTAAAGGAATCACCCATTTCGAAAGATCTTTAATTCTTCTTGTTAGCTTCAATCTTCCTAATCATAGAAGTATTTAGAAGTAGTGAAAAATAGGCTAAGTGAAGAAAGCCTCTTACAGAGGCTCTGCCGACATTACCGAGAAATCAAGGTCAAGAAGCTACAGAAGCAGCAGAGGCTTCCTACAGAAGCTCTGTCATACGCACAAAGAAGACCAAAGACTCGGAATCCGGCGAAGACTGCTCCACAGAGGACCAGACCGCAGAACCTCTGTAACTCATTACAGGGCCTCTGTGGTCCTCACTGAGACTTGAAGATATTCATAATATCTTGCCACTGTTCCAAAACCTGTTCATCAACTTGCATGGAAAAGTACTGTCAAAACACGTGTCAAGCTCTGAGTGGACTCAATAGGGCATGGTACAAAATAGACGTATGCGCCATTTAATGCATTTACCAAAAGTACATATGCTTCATTAAATGCGCATGGCTCAAACAACTGCTCACACCATCCAGTTCACTATTCATGCCGTAAAAGGAACAGTGACCTACTTCATAGTCTTCTAAGAGTAGTATAAAAGGAAGTCTCATGTTGAGATCTTCCTAACGACGAAAACACAAGGAATCACTAATACTCTCAAGCTTTATTGTCAAATATCTGAGTGTTATATTCTCACACACACCAACAGTTCTTAATCTGTTCTTCGTGTTGTTATTATATATTGAATAACAGTAACTGTTCAAGAAATCCTTTTCATTCTTTACTGTTTTCTTTATATATGTGCGTTCTAATATCTATCAAACATATCTGTTAGTTTAATACGCTTCCGCATCAAACTCTAAACTCTACTAATAGATTGTTAATCTTGATTAAGTGTATCTGGGATCCAACAATTGGTATCAGAGCCTTCCTTGATTTTCAATATCAAGTGATCCACTTATCAAGATTCGTGATAGATATTATTGAGATTTAAAATTGTGTCTGGAAACTGCTTAAACCCAGAAAATCTTCAAGTTCATCGAAGTAACTCTTTAGTCATACTTTCTTTCTAAAATCTTCAAAAATGACAAATACAAATAATTTCTTTACTACTGGTTCTCTCACTAAACCTCCTACTCTCCTTCGAGATGAGTATCCTCAGTGGAAAATAAGAATGGTCCATTTTTTCGAGGGCACTGAAAAAAATCAAGTACAATATCTGTACAATCCTCCTCCTATTCCCATGACAGTAGTACCTCGTGTACCTGCTACTGCTGAATCTGCCGAAATCCCCGAACATCAAAAACCAAAGCCAAAAGGGGAGTGGTCAACCGAAGATAAAGCAGAAGATGAAGTTGCTCAGAAAACCAAGAGGACATTAATTATGGCAATACCCAACGAACTCTTTCAATCCTTGGATTCATGTGAAACAGCGCATGATCTGTGGAAAGAACTGGAAAGACAGTTGGAAGGAGGTGCTAAAACACAAAAAAACCGAAGAGCACAGTACATCAATGAATATCATGCATTCAGAGCCTCTGCAACAGAATCTCTGCAAACAACATACGACAGATTCAACTCTCTAATCAACAAGTGCAGAAAATCAGGCATTGACAGAACTTCTGAAGAAAACAATGTCATGTTTTTAAAAAGTCTAAATGAAGAATGGCTCCAACTGTCTATGTCCCTACAGACAAATCAGGATCTAGACACCTGGACTCTCTCTGATCTTTACGGAACATTAGCCGCACAAGAACCTCAGATAGCACAGGCTAAAACACTAACCATTGCACCATATGCACTGGTTAGTAAAACTAAAGAGGATGCACAGAGACCAAGAAATGATAAAGCCACAGAGGAGAAGAAGAAGGAGAAGAAGAAGATGGTGATAATTGACAGTGAAGAAGAAGAGCAAGCAGAAAAGGAAATAACTCTTGCGTCACTAGCTAAATCTTTAGCTCTATTGACAAAAGAGTTCAGAGGAAACAGAAGAGGTTCCGGAAATGAAAGTTATGATAGAGACAACCAGGATGACAGAAGAGACAACAGAAGAGATGACAGAAGAAGAGAAGAATCAAGTGGCCGACAGAGGTCAAGCGATAGAAATTACAGAGGGAATGACCGACAGAGGTCAGATGACTCGGTAAGCCACACGCAGCAAGAATGCTACAAGTGCGGCAAACCTGATCACTATGCAAACGAATGTAGATCAGAGAAAGGCGGAGACCTACAGAAGTCAAATGATCGAACAGGAAACACTCCTCAAGGGTGTTTTAACTGCGGAAAACCAGGCCATTTTGCGAATGAATGCAGAAGCAGATCAAATCGCCCACAGAGGGACTCTGCTTTCTACAAAAAGAAAGCCGAATATTATGCTCAAAAATCCTTAATGGCAAAAGGACATTCTGAGGAGAACACAGAAGACTTCCAGTCAGACTCTACTTCTGACGATGAACATAACGCCAATGCCCTCTTCTGTGGCATGGCAGAAGTCGACTCCTGCACTGACTCTGAGGTATCTACTTCAAATTCCAACTCTTGTATTACCTCTGTAGATGATAATACACTTAGAATTAACATTGAATTAATTGAACTGAAAGAGATAAATCAAAGTATTCAGAAAAGACTCACTTTCAATGAGAGAGAAGTACGGCTTCTCACTCAAGAAAAAGCAAAGATTTTTGAGGAAAAAGAGAGAATAGAAAAGAAATGGAACATAACTCTAGATCCTTTAAAAAAACAAATTTCTGAATTAACCAATACTTTAAAAGATAAAACAAAAGAACTTTCAGTTTCAAGGAGCGAAACTACTGACATAAGAGCTCTTAAAGAATACTTTCAAAGAGAAAGAGAGGTATTATGGCAAGATTTACTCAGAAGAGAAGTTTTGCTTAAAAACTATAAAGATGCACAGAAAGTTTATGAAAAAATAAACTCACAAATAGGGAGACGAGGTATAGGGTATGATGATATCACCCTAGGTGTTGAAGGCAAAAGAAACAAACCTCTGTCCTCGTTATTTGTGATTGGAAAAACAAACAAACCATATTTTCCAAATCTAATCTCTGTAAGCAAACGGGCGAAAATCTCTGTGGATCCTTACTTGAAGAAACATAAGAAGATGATTAACGTATGGTTTGAAAACACAGACTCATCATCTTCAACCTCTGTCAATAGAGGTATCAAACCAAAGAAATATCTGAAAACACAAGATCAGATTGGTATCTTCAAGTTTGGTAAACCAGAGACCCAAACACAGGTTGCTTTTGTCTGTTTGATAAACGTTGAAAAGAATTTATCAGCAGAAGCTCCTGAGTTTAAACCCACTTTTTCAGAAGAAAACTTTAAAAATTTAATTGAAAAAGAAATATTGGAAATATGGAAATCAAGCGTTTTAGAAAAATTATGTACATCTTCTATAGATAAAACTCTCACTGAAGAAATCTTATTAGAAACCTCTGCAATCTATGAAAACTATTCTACAGAGGAAGAAAGCTCGTACGATACATGCTCAGAAAATCCAGCCTCTATTGAAAGAATTGACTCAACCTCTGTATACGAGGACGATTCATCCTCTGACGATTCAGAGACTGATTTCAAATCAGGGATAATTCACTGTGACACAGAGGATGTCAAATTCTCCTCTGAAGTTCCTCACAGAACTATTTCTCCAAAAGAGAAACTCACAGAGATTCCAATCTGCCAAGATTTTCTAAATTTGAATCTACATATCAAAACCTCTGCTGAGCTTAAAATGTTACAAAAGACCTCTATTGATCCTATAAGTTCTAGATTTTCAAAACCCAAGGTTAATAAATCTTTTTCTTCTGTGACAGTGATGAAAGAAGTTCACCACAGAAGCAACCCACAGAAGGCAGGTCCTAAACAGAGCTTTTGCAAACAACATTCGAGTATTCATAGATCTTCTAGTAATAGAAAATCTAATGTAAAGAAAGAATGTAATGCCTCTGTGGCTGAGTTTAAAAAGTTCAATGAAAAGTTCAAGCAAATTACATCTCATATTCAATACTGTCATTGCTTTGATCTTATGTCTAAACTTAATAATCATTTTTCAAGTCAAGTCTGTTTACTCTCTACGACAATTCAAAAGTCAAATCCCACAAAGAAACAATCTGACTCTTCTACAGAGAACAAAATGTATTTCAAGAATGCCAAGGCAAACTTGAAAAACTCTAACAATGTTGGACCCATATGGATATAGGTACCTAAATCTCTGTGATTATCCTGCAGAAGAAGTATGTGCCAATCTGGTATCTAGACTCCGGATGCTCAAGGCACATGACTGGTGACAGAAGTGCACTATCCACGTACAAAGAAACACAAGATGGTGGATCTGTGACTTTTGGAGACAACAAGAAAGGACACATAAAAGGCTATGGAGTCATAAGGAAAGAAGACGTTTTTGTATACAAAGTTGCATATGTGGATGGCCTTAAACACAACCTACTCAGTGTAAGTCAACTTTGTGATACAGGATTCAATGTGTTGTTCAAAAGAACTTTCTGCTCTCTACAAAGTGAAGAAACAAGTATGGAACTTCTGCGAGCTGAAAGAATAGGTGATCTATATCTAATGAACTTCAACTCAAAGAACAAGGACAAAGTTTTCCTTGTTGCCTGCAAAAGTGAAGAAGCCTGGTTATGGCACAACAGGTTCTGTCACTTGAATTTTCACACATTGGAAAAACTGGTCAAACTTGATCTAGTTAAAGGTTTGCCAAATGTTAAATTCAATAAGGATAATTTATGTTCTGCTTGTGAGATGGGAAAACTCAAAAGAGCTTCCCACAAAGGCAAAACAGATGTGTCTTGCACCAGGCCTCTGTACATGCTTCATGTCGACCTCTGCGGTCCCATTGCAATACAGAGCCTAGGTGGCAAGAAATATATACTTGTCTTAGTTGATGAGTATTCACGTTTCACATGGGTTGAATTTATCAGAAAGAAATCAGATGTTCCAATTATATTGATAAATCTAATGAAAAGAATCCAAGTTCTTTATGACTGCAAAATACAGAAGTTAAGAAGTGACAACGGCACAGAATTCAAAAACTGTGTCATTGAAACTTATCTTTCAACAGAAGGAATTTCACATAACTTCTCTGCAGCTCGCACTCCACAACAGAACGGTGTTGTCGAAAGAAAGAATCGAACACTTGTGGAAGCCGCAAGAACTATGATGTCAGCATGCGGATTATCAATGAACTTTTGGGCAGAAGCAATTTCTACTGCGTGTTATACTCAAAATCGATCAACCATTGTGAAAAGACACCTCAAGACGCCTTACGAATTGCTTAACAAACGGCGGCCAAACATCAAATTTTTCCATGTATTCGGATGCAAATGCTTCGTCTTAAACGACAGAGATTCAAGAGGAAAGTTTGATGTAAAAGCAGATGAAGGCAAATTCATTGGATACTCTGCCACTTCCAAAGCCTACAGAACATTCCTTACAAAGTCTCACAAGATTGTAGAAAGCATCAATGTTTCTTTTGATGATTCATTCCAAATGACTTCTGAGCAAATAAGTTCAGAACTCGGAATTAAAGGGAAATTCTCTGACATCTCAAGAACAAAAGAAGATTTGAATCTTCTATTTTTGGAGATGTTCCACAATGACATTGATCCTTCTGTCGGAACCATCAGAGTTTCTGAAGAACCATCCTCTGTCGGACAAAATCCTATAGGTATGACTCTAACTGGTCCAAATAATGCTTCATCTTCTTCTATAAATACTACAGATGCAATTGCCGAAGCAGAAGAAAGTGCAGAAGATGAAACATCAAGAAAACGACCACAGAAGCTGCACAAACCACAGAAGAACCAATTACAGAGGAGATCGAGGACCAAGACTATACATCCTCAGAGGAACAAACTCCACCACCACTCGTACCAATCATTCTACAAACGGTAGAATCAACTACCAAGGCACGAAGAACATCAGAGGCTGCACAAGAAGAAACACAAGAAGCCTCTGAAGAAAGTTTTGATGACATTGATGATCATCTTCCACGCACAACTCAGTGGACAAAAAGCCATCCTCCAAGCCAAATAATTGGAGAACCTTCTGACTCAGTAAAAACAAGGTCTGCCACTGCTAATTTTTGTTTCTTTACAAATTTTATTAGTGTTATAGAACCAAAGAAGACTTCTGAAGCCCTAGATGACCCAAACTGGGTAGACGCCATGCAAGAAGAACTTCTGCAATTTGAGCGTAACAGAGTATGGACTTTAGTACCTCGGCCAAGAGGGAAACATGCCATTGGGACTAAATGGGTCTACAGAAACAAGAAGGATGAAGATGGAGTGGTCATCAGAAACAAAGCAAGATTAGTAGCAAAACGATATAGACAAGAAGAAGGCATAGACTACGATGAGACTTTTGCCCCTGTCGCACGTCTCGAAGCAATAAGAATATTCTTAGCCTTCGCAGCCCACAGAGGTTTTAAAGTCTATCAGATGGACGTAAAATCAGCTTTTCTACACGGTGAAATCCAAGAAGAGGTTTACGTAAATCAGCCACCAGGTTTTGAAAGCTCAAAGTTTCCAAGGCATGTATACTACCTTGAAAAGGCTCTATACGGACTGAAACAGGCTCCAAGAGCATGGTACGAACGACTTTCTACCTTCCTTCTAGTCAATGGCTACAACAGAGGTACAACAGATACTACCTTATTCTATAAACGCAAAAATAGTGAGATAATGTTTGTACAAATATACGTAGATGACATAATTTTTGGGTCTACAAATTCAGAAGAGTGCAAAATTTTTGAAAAACTCATGCAGAGTGAGTTTGAAATGAGTATGATGGGAGAATTAACATTCTTCCTCGGACTTCAAGTCAAACAATCTTCAGAGGGAATTTTTATAAATCAAGCCAAATATGTCTCTGACATACTTTTAAAATATAATCTCTCTGATACCTCTGCAATGAAGACTCCAATGGCCACTGGAAATAAGTTATTCTTAGATCCAAATGGTATTTCTGTAGAATGTACTCTCTACAGAGGCATGATTGGATCTCTGTTAAACTTAACAGCAAGCAGACCTGACATTATGCATGCCACATGTCTTTGTGCACGTTATCAAGCTAATCCAAAGAAATCACATTATGATGCTGTAAAAAGAATCTTTAGATACCTGAAGGGGACCAACAATCTTGGTCTCTGGTATCCACAGAACTCTGGTTTTAGTCTTAAAGCTTATACAGATTCAGACTATGGAGGATGCATGCTCGACAGAAAGAGTACCTCTGGGAGTTGTCAATTCCTAGGTGGTAAACTAGTCAGTTGGACCTCCAAGAAGCAGAATTGTGTCTCCACATCCACTACAGAAGCTGAATACGTTGCTGCCGCTAGCTGTTGTTCTCAGGTTCTATGGATGAAGACTCGGCTAAAAGACTACGACCACATTCTGTTCAAAATACCCATCTTCTGTGATTCCAAAAGTGCTATTGCTATCTATGCCAACCCTGTGCAACACTCAAAAACCAAGCATATCGATATAAGGTATCATTTCTTGAAACATCATGTTGAATACGGTACAATCGAAATGCATTTCGTGCCCACAGAATATCAACTCGCTGACTTATTCACCAAAGCATTAGACGAGAAAAGATTCAACTTCTTGGTGGGTAAGTTAGGAATGATTAACATGGTGTGAAAATCCTCTGTAAGTATAGCTTTATCTTCTGTAAATAACAAGTAAATACATTGCTTAATTTATTGCTTTGATTGATTCTACTTCTGTATGTAAATTCTTAAAACCTTAAATAGTTCTTAAAATCACAGAGCTTCTGTAAGTCAACTCAGAACCTCTGACGACCCCTACAGAACCTCTGAAAGACCATGACCTATGTTCTATGCAAAACTTATCATTCTTTGATCCAAGCATAGGTCAAGGGGGAGCAAAAGGAAATTACTTGATCTACAGAGGTGATTAGGTCAAGGGGGAGCAAAAGGAAATTACTTGATCTACAGAGGTGATTAGATCAAGGGGGAGCAGAAGGGAACCCTGAAATGATCTAAAGAGATAAAACTTTCAAGGGAAAGCCAAAGAAAAATGTCGATGACTCAATATCGACAGAAGTCAGATATCACTGCCGAGAAAAGAAGAACCAAAAGGTATGTCTCTCGCACAAAAGGTTTTTGGAAAACAATTTTCTAGGACAAGAATTGTCAAATATGTCCTAAACATACTGTGAATAACATTTCAAAAATCAAAAGCTCAAAAAGTTTCACAAAATTCGAATTAGGAGAAATTTAAAGTCATAGAGCTTCTGCTGAGCTCAACAGAGCTTCTGCAGGAAATATGCTCTGTGATCACAAATTAACCTTCTGTCGATCTTTTGGAATGTTATCTCGGAAACCGAAAACGCAGACCATGACCTTCTCGAACAAACCGTTTTTTTTAACAGTTTTCTCGGACACAAACTTTCAAATATGTCCGAAAAACATCTCTTAAACCAAATCAAAAATTGGATGATCAAAAAAAAATTAATTAATAAAATTTTAGTTATGAGATTTTTTCTCTCATAGAGCTTCTGCTGGCCCTCACAGAACTTCTGCAAGTTCCAACAGAGCCACAAAACCTTTGCGAAGCAAATTTCTTCACAAAAATCCGATTTTATCCTCTCAAATGCCTTTACAAATGTTTTGGTTAAAGAAGAACCCCACAGAAGTCATGATAACAATGAGATATATGAAAAAGGGATAAACATCAAAGATTTTCAAAATCACAGAGCCTCTGTAAACTACAGAAGCTCTGTCAATCTGATTACTTGGGCATCTCTGTAGTAATAACGGTTACTTTTACTGCGAGTGAAACTCATATGGCTAAAATCAACCTCACGCGCCTAGCATTAATGGGCCGCGCACGACGTCCTGTCATATTCTGACAAGGCCTACGTGTCCCATTTTCATTTGGCGTACATGGAACGTTTTTATTTGGAAAGTTGAACCCGCCGCTCAAACTCGAGTGCGGATTCCAAACTTTAATCCATTGCCATATATTTTACTCTTTCGAATTCTACCGTTTTACCATCCTATAAAAACAAAGCTTACCCTCTCATAAAACCTTTTACAAACTCTCATCTTCTTCTCCGGCGAAACCCTGCAAAAAGCTTGCAAAAATCTTATTCTTAAAATCAAATGGCTTCATCTTCTCGAGCTACATCCTCTGAACTCTCTCCGGCGAACTCACCGGAACACTCCCCTGCACATTCAGAACATTCTGAAAACCCCAGCCTTGCAAGAAATATTGAACAACAAGATTCCGGGGACTCAGCAGACTTTGCTCCGACGACACACTTGCAAAACTTTATAACAAAGGATCATTTCGAAGCCATTCTTCCTATCAAATCCAACAACTGCTATTTGGTCCCCTCACCCACTACTTTCGGCGAAGCCCATGCCATACTTCTGAACATCATGGAGAATCATGTCCTCTTCCCTCTACTATCAAGAACCCCGAACAAAATTCCAGTCCGTTATTTGAACCAATTTTGGCAAAGCTGCCGATTTGATAAAGACGATTCTCTTATCAAAGGGTACATTTCAAGACCTGATAAATCTGAGCATCTTGAAATCAAGTTCAACAGAACAATGTTCTCACTTGAATTCAACCTACCAACAAGGGGTCTTCTGGGATTGAAGAGTTATGCAGAGCAACCAACAGACGAAGAGCTCTGTCGATTCGTGGAAATGCTTGGGTATAACACCCAACTACGAAAGAGAAATGACTTCCGCAGAGGCCGATTACCACCTCTGTGGAACACTTTGTTCTCTATTCTTAACAGATGCCTGACAGGAAAGATAGGCAGTATTGACCAGAGCTCACATCAAATCTTGAGCATCATGTATGGGGTTTACTATGATCTTCCACTAGATTATGCGACCATAATGATGCAAGAGATCATAAACACCATCGACATAAAGAACAACTCAAAAAGGGTCAAAGAGAACGATCCCAACTTTCTACCACCTATGCAATTCCAAAGAATATTAGGAGTACTGTTCGAACCTCTGCTGCTAATCCAAAATTGGCCAATGGAAGGGCCAACTCCCAAACAGTTCCCGATGAACAAGAATACCCCCACTGATCATGCTGATGGCTACTCACACTGCAGACCTCTGTCAAAGAAACTTCTGCAATACGCATCGAATAAATCCCTTAAGAAAGAGTATATACGCGATCATAGAACTCCTAAACCGAGTCCTATGACACCCCCGCGTTTAGGTGTCCCCCTAGGAACCATGATAGCAAAACCTCTTTCCACTCAAAAAGAAAAGGATCAGAAGTTAGCAAAGCACATGGCTATTCAACTCAGCTTTATAGCCAAACGTGCAGAACTAATGGGAAAGAAGTCTTCATCAAGAACCTCTGCATCTACTCCAAAAGCTAAGAAGAGGAAAACTGCAGAAGGCACCTCAACAAGCGCTGCAGAAGATCAACCCTCACCTCCTCATGCCACAGAAATTGGCTCCTCTGTTCCTCCCTCCTCCCCAAAAGTGAAGAAGAAAAGATCAAAATCAACAGAAGGAGGGGCACCAAATCCTAAGAGGAGGAAAACCAAAAAGAGGCATGGTAAATCACTTGCAAAATTGGTAACCATTGCAGAAGAGGAAACTGCTGAAGAAGAAGTTGCAGAAGAAGAAATGGCTACAGAAAGATATCAATCACCCTATCAATCTCCAGATAGATTTGCTCACCAAGGAGACCTGAACGACTTCTTACAGAACCCTGAAATTGCCAACACCCTAAATACAGCAGGGTGGACGGCACAACCTCTCGACCACCACTCTCCAGAAGAACAAGATTTCTTCATTTCTGGCATTGACACACATCTGCAAGAAGATGACACAACACCCAGAAATCAACCAGCCGAAACCCCTGTTATTTTACAAAACCCTTTCATTCAAGGATTGGATGTCCACAGAAGAAGTCCAAACCCAGCTTCAGAAGAAATAGAACAAACTAAAGCTGAATGGAACAGAGGTGGAATTACAGAGGCTTCTGAGAACATGCTGGAAGAAGAGAAAGAAAAAAGGGGCCGAAGTTGTACAAAAAGAGGGATTAGCAACAACGGAAACAGAAATAGAGATCTTAGAGACAGATTCAGATGAAGAAGAAGCTATCTGGATACGTAAGGGTCTTTATCATCCACATGTCATGAGATTATTTGGATCTCATCAAGTGTATGACCAATTACGACCAGAGCAAGAAACTTCCACAGAACTTAGGGAAGAAGCAAGAAAAGATGCCTGGATAAATAGAGGCACACAACCAAAACCAACTCCCAGTGCAACCCACATTTCTAACTCCGCAGGTCTAGCTGCAGAAGGAGTTATTGAAAAAGAGCAGCACAGCTCGAACCTCACCCAAACCATCCAGCCAGAGGTCATTCTTTCAACCTCTGTGCCCACAAAAATCGGGGAAACCATTCCTAGGGAGTCTCCTCAAAGAGACTCACCTATAGTTCGTGATCAATTGCCCCAGATCACAGAAGAACGCCCAACAGAGGAATTTGTTTCCTCTGCCACGCACTTATTAAGACCCACACTTCTTTCAGAGAGAAGTAGAGAGCACAAAGACAAAGAGACTCTAGACAAGTCTCCTAGTCAACAGAAGGATATTCCAATACCCACATCTGGAGTGGATTTGGACAATGTTCTTCTCAGAACTTCTGTAGGGATTGAAACTCATGTTTCTTCTCAAGGATCAGAAGGAAATCCTTCCATTCTCAACGTACAAACAGGAATGAAAGAAGGTATCCCAGGAACAGGGATTCACTTTGGAGACGAATGTGTTCCTCCAGAGGTTACCACCGGAACACAAGTTACAAGGGATGAGTTCCAAACCCTTGAGACCTCTGTGAACCAAACCTTGAAAGAGTTGCAAAGCTCTTTCAAATCTTTTGCAGAGACAACATCACTGGCACTGCTAAACCTGAACACCAAAATGGACAACCTGTCCACAGAGGTGAAAACTGCCATCTCACAGATGAAGTCTGCTGCAACCGCATCCACCACTTCTGCCGCAACAACTACTCCTTCTTCGATTGAGAACTCCATCAACAAGTTCCTTGATCAATTGAACAAACAGACTTCAGTGTCAACGGGCATCACTCCTGCAGATCTACAGAAGGCCCTACAAAAAGTTCAAGAAGAAGCCATGCGAAATACCATGCTGATGCAACCCAAAGACTACATGACAAGAGCACAGCTGACAGAGCTTGGGCAGAACGTGATTAATCAAGTGACAGAAGTCATCCTTTCCTTCACCACTGCCAATGCTAACTTCGTCAAAGATTTCAGAGAAAGTGTAGGAAGGATGAGATTCAAAACAGAGGCAGAGCTAGCAACTCTTCTTGGCCTCTGTGATGATGTCTGCGCGAAACTGATCGTTGCTGGAGCCACAATGCCAAAGAAACCCGATGCTTCCTGCAGAGCAGAGGGTACATCAGACAAGGGTCAGGATGACTCTGATGATGATGACCATCCTGGTCCATCAGATCATCCTGAGGGGGAGAAAACTACAGAGAAAGCTGCAAGCAGAGGACTTACAGGTCCACCAATAGCCGCAGAACCTCTGAGTCAAGCACCTCCAGAACAGACCCGACAACAACAAACCCAAAAGACCACAGAGACAACACCCATATCTGTGAAATCATCTGACGAAACCAAAACTCCAGAAGCAGAACAGCAAGCCACAGAGGCAACAACCGCCCCTGAGGTAATCATTTTGGAAGAAACAGATGAACAAACCACAGAGAAAACACCCACCTCTGTGGAAACACCCCAAACCATACCCAGAAGAAAGTCGATTGCCACCAAACCAAAAAGAGCAACGACCTCTGCTTCTGACATTCTGAAAAGGATGCACACAACAATGAGTGATCGTATGGTGAAGATAGAAGAAGAAAGGCACAGGTTCACTTTAGCTTTCAGAATGGCAAGAAGATTCAATGTCAATATTTCATCAATAGAAACTGAGCTCGCAGAAGAAGTCATCAAACAACCTCCAACAGAGGTTACAGAGCAAGTCAAGCCAACAGAACCATCGCCACAAAAGTCCTCTAAATCACAATCGTCAAAATCCACAGAAGCAACCTCCATCAAACCAACAGAAGTGCCAACCTCAAAACCCACAGAAGCAACAGGTTTTGCCACGACAATAGCAAAAGATAAGGGCAAAGGGATACTGACAGAAGAGCCAAAGAAAAAGAAAACATTGCCAAAGCCAACAGAAAAACTGATGAAGAGTGCGTTTGACGCCTTTCAAACCCCAAAACCCGAAGAAGTTGACTGGGCACATGGATTGAAGCCTCTGTCAGAAATTCCTCTAACTGGTAGAGCTGCAGAAGTTGTTCAACATATGGAGAGTCTCAGAAGACAAATTCCACGACCTGGTCCAACACATGAAGAGATGGAAGAAGTGGTATACAAATACCTCTACAAACAATCCTATCAGACAAATCATCCAGTAGATCATGTGACAGATCCAAGGATCAGAGAAGAATTTGAGAACATCTTCACAAGAACAAAGCCAAGAACCAAAGCAGATGTCTTCTCAATTCACAAAATCAAAAAAGTGATCTCCTGCAGATTCTCCTTCACAAGAACCTATCCAAGGGTCAGGTACAATCTTTACAAAGTCAGAAGAGAGAACAATTCAGAATCTACCTTCGCTGATGCTGACTTAAGAAACATCAATCCTTACGATCTACCTGACCTTCTACAATGGACAAAAGACAACTACAACACAGAGCCTAATACCAGAGCCTATCAAGTGTTGAGAAAAGCGATGAGGGAAAAGCTTCTGCTATACAGCATGATAGATTTTCAGCTGGGAAAGGATCTTGGTCTCAAACATCTAGATCTACGACCACCAGAAGATCGCTGCCCACCAGACGCTGTGCCCAACTCAATCATCAGAGAACCAAGATTTGGGTTAGTATTTCAAAACCCACAACACCAGGTTAAACTTTTTGTACTCATGGATTGTCAGAAGTACGCAACCAGTACTCTGAGCAAATTCAGAGCAAGCCTTGTAAAATACAGAGGTACAGAGAAAATGGATAGAGATGATGCAGATACTTTCATCAGAGAAATAGACTCAACAATCCGCCTAAGAGAACTCTGCATCAGATTCTACAAAGAGATCAGAAAAGTCGGCAGAGACAACAGAAGCTACAACGATTTCAAATATGCCAAAATCTGATTCTCAGACCTCCAATCTCTGCAAACAAAGTTAAAGTTTATCTTTCATTGTACTCAAATGTAAAATGCCTCTAGCATATTTCTAAATGAAAGAAATTTCGAGGTATTGTTTAACCTCTGTCTTATCTAACTTAGCCAAACTTAACTCAAGTTCAAATTTTTATTTTTCACTACTTAGGGGGAGATTGTTAGCTTCAATCTTCCTAATCATAGAAGTATTTAGAAGTAGTGAAAAATAGGCTAAGTGAAGAAAGCCTCTTACAGAGGCTCTGCTGACATTACCGAGAAATCAAGGTCAAGAAGCTACAGAAGCAGCAGAGGCTTCCTACAGAAGCTCTGTCATACGCACAAAGAAGACCAAAGACTCGGAATCCGGCGAAGACTGCTCCACAGAGGACCAGACCGCAGAACCTCTGTAACTCATTACAGAGCCTCTGTGGTCCTCACTGAGACTTGAAGATATTCATAATATCTTGCCACTGTTCCAAAACCTGTTCATCAACTTGCATGGAAAAGTACTGTCAAAACACGTGTCAAGCTCTGAGTGGACTCAATAGGGCATGGTACAAAATAGACGTCTGCGCCATTTAATGCATTTACCAAAAGTACATCTGCTTCATTAAATGCGCATGGCTCAAACAACTGCTCACACCATCCAGTTCACTATTCATGCCGTAAAAGGAACAGTGACCTACTTCATAGTCTTCTAAGAGTAGTATAAAAGGAAGTCTCATGTTGAGATCTTCCTAACGACGAAAACACAAGGAATCACTAATACTCTCAAGCTTTATTGTCAAATATCTGAGTGTTATATTCTCACACACACCAACAGTTCTTAATCTGTTCTTCGTGTTGTTATTATATATTGAATAACAGTAACTGTTCAAGAAATCCTTTTCATTCTTTACTGTTTTCTTTATATATGTGCGTTCTAATATCTATCAAACATATCTGTTAGTTTAATACGCTTCCGCATCAAACTCTAAACTCTACTAATAGATTGTTAATCTTGATTAAGTGTATCTGGGATCCAACACTTCTCCCCCTTGATTTCTTTAGAAAACCGTAGTGATGCAATTCTTCAAATGTAGTCTAGGCTCCCCCTTGAAGTATGCTCTTACTCTTTATATTTCAACCTTGGCAAATCGGATTCAATGTCTTGACCGAGTGCACGAAAAAATATCTTCATAAATGTGGAAACTCTAGCTCGTACCGATAAGCTCACAAGAAAAAATAACGAGCGAGTTGTTGCGTGACAATACCAAATGCGATCTCAGTCTATAACACCAAATCCGTCGATAAGTCACGAGTTGAATAGGAATTCGGCTTAAGAGCGTGACAGTTGCAATATATGTATGTGACAACCTAAATACGGGAATGATGTCACACATACTTTATGCTAAACACCATGAACAATATTTTAATATTGAATGGCTGATTACTTGGGCGAGGATACCATCTGGATCTCTAGAAACAGTCACGATTACACATTTTTAACCCTTTGTTGCAACACAAACCATGTTAAAACCCAGAGTCGCAACACACTGAAGTCGCAATGTACTGAAGTCGCAATGCACTGAAGTCGCAGCACCTGAAGTCGCAATAGGTAAAAGTTCACCCAAGTCGCAACTGAAGGTTGCAATTTGGTACTGTTCATAGTGTAATGGATTGCGATTCGGGATCGAAGTCGCAATAGGCAATTGCGATTTGGAGGCCAAGTCGCAATAGACCATTGCGATTTGGTACTGTTCATCGTGATGTGGATTGCGATTTGGAGCCAAGTCGCAATAGACCATTGCGATTTGGAGGCCAAGTCGCAATAGACCATTGCGATTTGGTACTGTTCATGAGCAGTGGATTGCGATATGCATGAATATATGACCATTGCGACATGGATGAACATGAAGAACACTTAAGGTTGCGACATGGATGAAGATTCAAATAATCTTAAGTCTAATCCTCAAAAATGATCTGTTTGGGCTGAAAATTGGTACGTAGATGCGCGAGGGTATTCTGGACAACATTAATACTTCGAGTTTTGTCCAAAAACCAACAGAAATGTGTTTTTCAATCCCAAAACAGTGTGTGCAACAAAATAATCCGAAAAAATGACTGTTTCATACCAAGATTGGGCTGTTGATGATGAATCGTTGCAGAAAGATCGTATATATAGTAAAGGGGTAATTAATAGTAATATGGGCTTGGGTCATGTTATAAGGGCTTGGGCTTAACTATGTAACAAGGGGGTATATATAAATAAGTGTGTGTAATTAGGGTTAGGCATGAGAGTTTGTCATTGCAATGTAGCCTCCTTGGTGAAGTGTGTGTTCTAGAGAGAGATCCATTCTCTCTCTAGGTTGCTTTCATCTTGAATAATACACCACTTTGATTATCTATCTTCTTGTTACTATCTACATCAATATATGAATCGTTGCCTTGTTTAAATGGGACTAACAATTGGTATCAGAGCCTAGCAGAGAAGATTTGTGCATCAATCCAAGTATTTTTATCAATTTTATGAGAAATTGAAGTTTTGTTGGGTTTTTGAGATTTTATTGAATTTTTCCAGAAATTTAGAAATTGTTTGGAGTTTGGATTGATTCAAGTTTATAGATCCACTTTAGTTGTTGTTTGGAACGATTTGCAAGTTACAAAATCATTTTTCATCAACAAATCATATTTTTGGAAAAACAAAAATTTCAACAGTTTATGTGTTCTTCGTGTAGATCCAAAGGAACCAAAAACACATCGATTTAGACGTGAAAACCAGAAGAAAATCGAGTTTGAAATTCTCAGATCTGAAAAATTGCTGTTTGGGGTGATGATGAACAGTAACTAACGGAAGTCCGTTAGTTATCCGTTAAATATGTAACATTTTTGGTCCTTTTCCGTTAATTCGCGTTAGTTTTGTCTTCTTTCCGTTAGTATTAGTTAGTGTCGTTTCATTTTAGGTCCTATGTTCGTTAGAGGTCAGTTAGGTTAGTTAGTTAACAGTTCCGTTAGTTTTCCCGTTAGGTTTCTTACAAAATAAGTCTTCCGTTAAGAGTCCGTTAAGTCAGTTAGGAAGTTTCAGGGTTTGTCATTTAGGGTCCCTATAGTTTAAGTTTCTTTTTATTACAGTTTTAGTCCTTATAGTTTTTAGTTTCTTTTTTGATCAATTTTAGTCCCTATAGTTTAGGTTTCAGTATTAAGTCAATTTTAGTCCCTCTAGTTTTAACTTTAGATTTTTTACAGTTTTAGTCCCTAGATTTTTAAGTTTTAGATTTTTACTTTTTTAGTCCTTAGAGTTTATTTTTCTTTTAGGATTTTTCATTTTTGGTCCTTTGAGTCGTAACTTTAGGATTTTTGTCATTTTTAGTCCTTGTCTTTTATTAGTGATAGTATTTTACACTTTTAGTCTTTGTTTTTCGTTTTAGTTTCGTAAGTTGTCATTTTTAGTCCTTATTCTTCGTTATTTTTCGTTTTTCATCGTCTTTATCAGTTTTTGCCTGCAATTTAAACGTAACTGATATATCTTTCTCGTGTTTTTGCAGGTTTATCGATTTAAAGTCCAGTTTTCCGCATTAATTCTTCGAAATTAATTTTTGGGAGACAAATTTACAATTTGTTTTTCAAATTTTATTTCTGAAAAATTTTCTGACTTTAATCGTGTTTTCTCTGATTGTACAATCGCACAAATTCTACTTCTCACGAAGTATCTGTTAACGATCCGACATTTCAAATTTTCAGGTAACAATAGAAGATTATCTCGCGCTAGAATATATGGGTTGGAATGATTCATCAGCAGACAAACCCAATGCAATTTCAGAGGTAACAATGTCTGTAAAGGAGACAAATGAGGTACATTCCGATCTTTACAATCAATTCTTTACTCAACAAGCTTGTTTAACAAAAAGATTAGAAAACCTAACAAAAGACCAGGAAAGAGCAGATGAGTTAATTTCCACTCAAAAGGCTATAATAATAGATCAAGAAAGTAAAATTAAAGTTTTTGAAAAGAAAAGGGCCGAATTTGAGATTGGTCTTGCGTATTTTGAAGAAAGAATAACTGAACTATCGTATTTTGAAGAAAGAATAACTGAACTATCGGATAAAGAATAACTGAACTATCGTATTTTGAAGAAAGAATAACTGAACTATTGGAAGTTAAGAATAGCGAGTTTGAGAGTCTTTTGCATGCTTACAAAGATAGAAATGATGAATTATGTGAAAATGTCAAGGATCTGGAAAATAAATTGTACAAAGCAGGTCAAACTGAACAAACAATTCGCATGCATAAACCAAATAAGTTCAGATATTTCAACTCAAAATGGGGAATCGGGTATGACAATCCACAATACCTGAGCAATGCTTTATCAAAATCTCCCACTTTGTACAAATTTGAATGGATTGGACTTGCCGTACATTCAAACTTTCAAATCAAGATGGATGATGAAGACTATAAGGCTGAAGAAGAAATAAAAAGGAAAATCACAGTTAAGATGCAACTTCCTTTTTGGTATGGTCCAGACAATGCAAAGGCATTGAATTCCAAGAAAACCTTACCAAACAATTATTTTGAGAGTTATGTTGTTAAAGAACCGGAGGAGAAAGGGAATACTCAAAAGGTTGAAACTGTCAAACCAGTTTTTGAAGGTAAAAGATACTTTCCACCAATGGTTCTTGAACAAAAACTCATGGACCTCGAAAGCAAGATCCAAAGCAACATTCAAGAAGTCAGAAATGACGAGAAGCTTGCTTTTGAGATTGAGAAGGAAGTTTTGCTCACTGTATTTTCAGAAAGCTTAAAGGAAATGAAAACAAAACTTGAGGAAATATCTGAAGAAAAAGCTTTAAAAGAAAAACAATATTCAGATTCAGATGTTTCCTCATGCAAAGCTTTTATAGGAAATGCTATCTTGAGAGACTGGACAACCAATGACCAAGATGATTTTGAACCTTGGGATTTGGAAGATCAGTTTGATAAAGATCCTCCTATATATTTTCCTACGGAAGAAGATAAAATTTTTCAGAAAGAGTTTAATGACTTTCTTTTTCCCAAGTCTGATGATATCGGCAAACCATCCTATGATACTGATACTGATATTGATATTGATTTTGAAAGCAAGAATGCTGGTAAGGACAAAGGTAAAGGTGTATGTGAAGTGCCTGTTCAATTTGATTTCTGTGCCAAACTTCCAGATCACACCACTTTTCTAATAAATGAAGAGAAACCTGAAAAGATTATTTTGGAAGGGGAATCTTCAAAATCTGTTGAGAAAATCTCTGTTAATGATGTTCATTCTAAATCCAAATCAAAACCATCATTACAGAAAAGGAACAGAAAAACAAAAAGAAAGAAGCATGTTAACTCTTTTCAGACTCAATATTCAAAAGCTTACAACTCTTATTTGTCTGGTTTTTCAGATCGTAATTTGAAAAACAACACGCGTCTTGAGTGGAGAATAAAGGAGTCCACACAGGATGTGGCCCAGATCAAATCATCCCACGTTACTTTAAATGTTTTAAATTCCAAGAAAGACAATTTTGTTTCAAATGTTATTAATTATGATGTTGGCACTAGACGAAAACTTGTAGTTCCTTACAAGGTTTATTCAATGCGCCAACTGATTAATTTGGCACGAGATCAAATTTGTTGTGCTTCTTGTGGTGTGGATAATTTTATCTGCAAATCTGATTATAACCGTTGGTTTTACTCAAATGATTTTTTTAAAACCAATTATAGAAAACAAAATGCCAATTCCAAACATACTAATCAGAAAGGACCCAATTGGCAGTGGGTACCAAAAGTTGTTTAAATTATATTTTGCAGCCCAGTCATGTGTGGTATTTGAATTTCGATTGCTCAAAACACATGACTGGTAGAAAGGAGCTGCTGAGCAACTTTGTGGAAAAGGAGATACTGAAACTAAACACATCGACCTCAGGGGGAGTTAATAGAATACATCCTATGCACAAATTTAGGGGTAGTGTGCATCACTATCATGTAAGTGTTGATCCGTTGTGATTAATTGCCTTTGAGGAGTTAAGGTATGTGTTCTAATTTGTTTTTAAACACTAACTCTTAAATGATGAAAACAATTTAGAAAAATCTTTGCATCATTTAAGGGGGAGTGAAAACCGTGTTTAAAATCATGAGTGCTTAATCAATTGGAAGTTGGACATCTTCCAATGTGATAAAATCTTTCAATTGTTATCTGAAAAATGTCCAAGTATTTCATTTATCGCAACAATGCACTGAGATAACATTTGAACAGTAAGTTATCACAACCAACTATTGCGATTAAAAGTTAAACATCATTCTATCGCAACACTTAGTTTGCGACAAGAGAACTATCGCAACCTTGCATTGCGATAAGAACATATGAACAGTAACGTATCGCAACGGCCTGTTGCGATAAGGGGTCATGAATATCGCAACCCGTTCATTGCGATAAGATTGAGGGTTCTTGCAATCTGTTCATTGCGACAACCTGACACTGTGGCGGTCAAACCCTTGGACCAATCAGTTGTTGCCACGTGTCCTCTCAACCTTCTATGAATACAAAGAGTTTGAATCCTTTTTTTGTCTCATTTCAAAAACCCTCTCAACTCTCTAAAATAGTTGTGTTCGATTTCTGAAAGTGTTTTAAGATTTTCGAGTTTTCATCCATTCATTTCCTTTCAGAATCATATCGAGGTAAATATTCCTAACTTTTATTCGATTTCATCGCCGTGATACCAGAACCTGTACTTGCCTATGCCGACCAGTAGTCTGAGGTAGTTAGGCAGTATAGATTAGCTAACGCACTAGTGGTCCAGCCAGAACCGGTCGGACCTCCCCATGGTGCAATCTCACTAAGCGGTGAGGGTTTACTTGTCGAGTAGGTTCAGAAACTTGGGGTTCCTGAACGGAGAGAGGTGAGGAGAACTTTAAGAAAGCGAGTGGGTGGGGTGGCTAGGACTGCTGGTCTGGCATCTTCTACCAGAGCTATTCGTATACCCATCCTCGATAACATACCGATGGAATCCGAGGATGATTCAGATTTTAACCCCCGGAGATTTTGGAGACATAAGGCGGAATGAGGGAGATATAGTAGAAAATACTAATGTGAGCTGTGATGTGGTGAGAAAAGAAATGGGAGAGAAAGAGATAGGGTCAGACAAAGTTTTAACTACTGGCTCTCCCCAACCTAATCTGAACCGGGTAGCCACATCATCTACCAACGAGCGTTTGTCGCCGTTGCGTATTGAAACAGACATGGTGGACCCAGCCATGCAATGCACAACCCCTCTAAGCCACTCATCGGCATCTCAATTTGCCGATGTTTCATTTGCCACAGGGGATAAAGCACAAAGTCTATCGGTGACACACTCGGTGTCTGCTGGTATTGAAACAGGTAGGCTCCTGCCCCGGCCACCGCCCATTCTTCAAAGCACAATGAGTCTAGGACCTTTTGGAACAACTTCCTTTCCTAGGACACAAATGATGGCATAACACCAAGTTGTGAGCTTTTGTGCTCCAACCAGAACACCCAGAGTGTGGCCACCATTTATTGGTAACCCACGAGGACAGGGTGGAAGTCCTGTCATAGTTAACATCGCGCCAGCTATGAACACAGGCAGTACGGTTGCTACAACCGCTACTTCAACGGGGAACCTATGTGGCCCGGATGTTAGATATCTTTTTCCCGTTTTTGATCCCGAAGATGTTATAAGAATGCTTGGAACGCCCCTCATTATATTACTCTTCCGTTATTATCATCTGTTTTTCCTCCATTGACAGAGCCCACAAGCAACACAGACATGCTATGTAGAGTACCGTTGAGAAATTAGCAAGAGAATTGAGCAAAGCCGTCAAGAGCAAACATATTGCTGAATCGTCGTCAACCCCTCAGATTCAACCATCCAATACACAATCCGACCCACAACAACCACCACCAGTTCCATTACACCAAATCTGAAGACCAGCTCAAATGAGAGCTGTTAGCCCGACTCCTAGCCAAAAGTGACACAAGTACACCTGAAGAAGTTGATCTAATTGGTTTACTCCGTCAACGTACCCAACCTCAAACACACCACCTTCGAGCAACGACTTCGAGCGTCTTACCAACTCAATCTACTGCAGTGTTGGGGGTTCAGGTCAGTCAGCTGGTGAAAAGGAGACAGGGGCAGGTGGAACGGACATTGATATGGTCCAAGTGGATGAAACCCAAGTTCTAGTTGATGTCATAACTGGGGTTGAAAAGCCTCTGGTTGTTGACAATAGAACTGATGATGAAAGGATGGCTGATGATATGCTTATTGAGATAATCTATATTGATTCTGAGGAAGAAACTGAGAAAACAATCGTCCGGATCAAAGAGGAAATAAAAAGATTTTGTTTTGAAGACCTTGATCAACCTACACAGATTTGAAGTTCGTGTTTCAAGACTTTGTGACTATTTGTTTCGGAAGAGCCTCATGAAGATTAAAGCCTATCTGAAGATTAAAGAGCTGAAGACTATCGTCATATTTTTTTAAATCTTGGATCCATAGGGGGAGATTGTTAGTACACAATGTATCCAAGATTTAGGACTAATTGTAATTTAGTCAATTATAGTCAAAGTCAAAATTATCTAGGTTTGGTCAAAGGGTATATAAACCCAATTGTTAGGGTTTGTGAGAGGGTGAGGTCATTAGTGTATTAGCCACCAAGGTGTGTGTGTGAAATAGAGAGAGTGACCTCCCAAAGAGAGAAAGTGTACCCAATTCATCATCTTCTACATTTCTCCTCTAATCAAGTGCTTTAATGGTTTAATCTTGTTACCTGATTTGTTCTCATAAACTTTCGATCACATGATTATAATTAATAGATTGAGAACCGTGAGAACCCATCTAAGCAATAATAGATTAAATCAATTAACGGTTTAGATCGGTTTTCATGGTTCTCAACCTTTTTACGGTTCTCATTTGATTACCGTCCTATATATATATATATATGTTAGGACCATAAATATCCTATAATATAGAAAGTGATATAAAGAAATGGTTAGAAAAAAATATTGATTGTAAAAGCCTTTAATTGGTATTTGGGCTTATTAGCTTAATGGGTTTGGGTCTTGTTTGTCATAGGCCTAAGTATATATAGATTGCTTAACCTCTAGTTTTAGGTTAGCCAGATAATCGTTTTAATCGTCATTACGCTTATTGCAAACACTTTGTAAACTATCTGAAAAGGTTTATTGAAGTTATATGGATGACGAATGGAAATCATACTGATTGTTGATTTCTTATTGTATGCACTAATCTGGGATCCACAATTGGTATCAGAGCATACAGACGATTCGATTCAAGGTATTCAAAAGGTTTCTGGTAAGATTTTTTGATATTTAGGTCGACCGTGTTCTTGAGTTCCTCATTATCATTCTTTGATTCTGATAAAATTGCAAGTTTTTGCTTATTCCATTCATTTAGTAGAGTTATCATTAGCATTTCTGCAAGTTTTCTCAGTCTAATTCGATCGTGTGAGTGATTTTGAGCAAAATTGAATAAAGAAGTTTTTGTTCCTGTTCTTCTCAGAAAATCAAATTTGTCCATCAAAATCTTGTTATTTTTCTATAAATCGATTAGGTTTTTGTTGGTTTGTTGTTTTTAGTCGATATCTAATATTACAGGAGTAATCTCACCCAACCCTAATCGCTTCAGAGGTCAAGTCTTGAACACAGCCGCCGTGTCCGGACCCTGCTCTTCAATCCGGATAAGTTTCTTTATTTATGCTACTTTCCGGACGTCTTGTGTCCGGATAGAGCATTTGTTTCCGGTAAGTTCATATTTTCTGAAGTTTCCGGACGTACCCGATTTCTGGTTATTGTCCGGTCAGTTAATCTATCCGGTTACTCTAAGTTTCCGGACACCTTGTTTTCGGTAAGTCAAATTTTTATCCGGTCATTTATTTCATTCGGTTACGGTTTTTTCCGATAAGCCGATTTCATCCGGTAACCTTGAGTTTTCCGGTAACCTCGGTCTTATCCGGTTACTTGTGTTATTCGGACACTTGGCGGGACCCCCGTGCTAAGTCGCACGAGGGGGACATTTGAGTATTCTTGAGATTGTCTAATTTTTCCGTGGATCGATATTTTCAACTGTCTGACGATTATCTAAGTGCATTAAAGATGTCTTGCTCATCTCAATCTGCAGCAGCTTGTCAGGTATGTCTACCAACTCATAATGCTTTAGTTGATAAGATTCAACTGCTTGGTCAAAAGGTAGAGTCCTATATGTTTACATCTAATGAACAACTACTTGAAATTAATTCTCTAAAAGAAAAGTTAGATGTTCAAACAAAGATCACATAAAAGCTTAAGTCTGACAACACCTACTCAAAGGAAAAGTGTGCAAATCTTTCCATTGCACCCAAAGATCTTAGGGCTAAGATATCTGAATTAAATTCAAAGCTTGATCAGTGTGAGGATGAGAAAGCAGAGATTATCTATCAATACTCCTCTCTTCAAATCCAACACAAAGAGTTTGTTGTGAAAATAACCGATCTTGAAACCAAACTTCACAAAAGAGGTCAAACTGATCAGACAATTCACATGAACAAACCAAAGGAATTCACGTATTTTAACAAGGAATGGGGAATTGGATACGATAACGCACAGTACTTGAAAAAGATTTTGACAATGAGACCTACTCTTTATCATTTTAGTTTTCTTGGTCTCGACAAAGAGTATCCTCAATACAAAATCAAGTGGACTGGTCCTCTAGAAAAGGAAAAGGAAGAGGAAACTGAGGAATACAAACGCGCACACACCACTAAAATGCAGTTACCTTTTGCATATGAGCCTCTTAACTACTTCTACAAGAAAAATAAGTCTAAGTACCTTTCGACTGACTACTTTGACGGCTATAAGGTTGCTCAGCCCAAGGATTCCTCCTCTCATTTTGGAATCTAAAATAGTCGAGTTAGAGGAGACACTCGAAAAGGAAAGGACTAATTTTCAAATGGAAAAGCAAGCGTTATTAAATGAACTTGAGAAACTCAAATCCTCCAAAACCGAATTTGTGTCGGATGAGGGACTGGAAATCCTTTGGAATGAAATCGATCGGCTCACATCAAAACTGTCTGCTTTGGCAATAGAAGTGATGCAAGAGCAAGTGAGCAAGTTTCAACTCCAAGAGAAACTTGATCTACTCAAAAACTAAAAGATTATTTCACCTGAACCTTCCTCGGACTCCTCCGATACATCTTCATGTAAGGCCTTTATTGGCAAAACATCTTCAAGAAAAGGAAACGAGTCTCAAGATAACTGTGTTAAAAGGAATCTTAACTCTGAATTTTAAAAAGCTGCCACACCAGATTCTTCCAAAAACACAGACTCAAAGTGTTCCTCACCTCCCTCAACCAATCATAGTCCATCTATCCCTGATATTGATTTTTCAACATATATGAATTCCAAAAGTTGTTCAGATGACGAGTTTCAAAAGTTTGAATTCGATAAACCCTTTCCAAATCACACCGACTTTCTTTCAAAAGCAGTTAATCGTTCGGTCAAATTTCTTAAAGGCGAGAGTTCTTCAAAACTCAAGACCCTGGTTGTGAACAAAGTTTCTAAAACTGATCCTCAATCTAAAAACGTTCACAGCCACGGAAAAAGACCGGTCGATCAAATGATAGAAATCCTTCCAACTCAAACTCTGCTGATCATAACTTTAAAGATATTTAAGATAATAATGGCCGGAGAAAAAGATTCAAACAAGTTTGGGTGGTGAAGAAGTCTAATGAAAGCAAAGCAAATACAAAATCTTTCAAATCAGTCCCGTATGTTAGGACATACAATCAAAATCATGATGCTTTTAATTCTCGAACTTCTGTTGAACAAAGTGTGAAGTTTCCTTTAAGACTTTATTCAATTCAACAGTTGCTTCAACTTTCTCATGATTGTATTTGTTGTTCTGCATATGGTTTGAATGATTTTGTTGACCGTAAATATTCATCTCATTGGTATGGTACTTATAGTATCCCCGGTCCTCACTATAATAGGGCATCTAACCGTCAAGGATCCGTCAAGGATCCATCAATGGATGGATACCAAAATCTTTCTAAATCTATTTTGTAGGAATGTCATGTGCGTTTTAATTCATATTATTTACATTACATGACGATCATTCAAAGGCTATGCCAATTTTGAGGGGGAGTACTATTTTATGAAAAGTAAGCGAACTTTAACTGAATTCAAAGACCGTGGTAATTCTTTCTGAATAACTAACTTGTGTTTGTTATTCTCCAATTTTAACTTCCATGATTGCCACGTGTTATGTTTCCTTGACTTAGTTATTTCCATGTCTCACATATTCGTTGATTTTTCGAAGGAAATACACTCGTTTGAATTCCTAGTTGTTTTCCAAGTTCGCTATTTCTTGTAAATGATTCAATTCTTATCTGACATATTAATTGTGACTTGTTCTTCACAATTAAACTTTCTAATCATTGTTTCATTTTTAAACATAATGTGCTTACTGAGTTCTGTTTAGCGCTTGATTTTGTTTCTTGAAATTCTGGTATTTCAAAATTGACTTCTGATTATCTCAGATCAGAACTCGGACTTAATTTTTATGACTTCTGATCATCTCAGATTGGGACTCGTTCTTAAATTCTTTGACTTCTAAACACTTCATTTTAGAACTCGTACCTCAATGTTTACTTCACTGTCATATTTGGTGAATGAAAAGAGTGTGAAATGAGTGATAGGATTTATTTTGTTTCTATGGTCTATCCAGAACCGGAAGGACGTACCTAAGAAACACATCCATGTATAGACAACAGTGAGGGGTCTAGATTGATAGACGAGTTCGGAGTGTAAAGAAAAATGGTGAGGCTATGACAGGACTTAAAAGAATTATTGGTCCATACCAACCCGAGTCAGTTATCCGGGTAACCACACAAACTATTCATTCTCGTTCTTTGGAGATGAATATTGAAACATACATGGACCCAGTGTCGATAACTTGTGTCACCCCACCCAGCCACTCAAGTATCTCACAAAAGATGCTTGTTTCGTATATAAATGCACGGAGAATTAGCACATAATCTATCTATTCCTCACTCGGAGGTCTTAGATATTGAAAAAGGAAGACATCAACTCCGGTCTTCGAACTTCATATTTTAATCACTGTGTCAATTGATTTTTAACTTGCGTCCCAGGTTATATCAATATTTTGAGCCAAACAGATATCATTTATTTCTTTCACACAAGCACGAGTCTTTGTGATTCCAATTGCATATCTTCGTGATATTGCCGGAATAGTTTGAGAATTATCTTTTAATATTTACTTCAGTGATAACTGGAAGTCCTATCAGAGATACCCCAATTCCAACTCTGAATATAGGCCACGCAATTTCTTAATTGTTGTGATAACAGTTACTATTGTGTTTCTGTGTTAAATATTTACCCCTGGTTACTAAACGTTTTATCTGCTATTTTGCTACTCATCTATTTCGTCTTTGAAAGTATATGATGCTACAGATGCTCCTACTCATCATGAGGGGGAGTAATGATACAAATTCAAAGACACGGATTATCAAGTTGAGGGGGAGTTAGCAAAAGTTGAGGGGGAGTAACTTCTATTTGATCAGTTCATATCAATTCCGAAAATTGTTTACAAGTGATCAATTCTTCTTATTCTTTATCAAGTGGTGTTCGCTACAAATTATTTTTGTCCTTCGAGCATACTGGTTCTACAAGTTCTTAAAGCTAAAGCTGAAAGCAAATTCAACTCGCAGTTCAAAGTCAGATTCATTGAATCTGCTGACAAAGTTGAAGATATGAAGACTATGAGCTTTATTCAAGGGGAAGCTTGGAAAAACGTGAAGACAAGCAACACCAAAAGTGTTTCAAAAATTCAAGAGGAAGAGAAGACCAAGACCTAAAGTTTTCAAGATCGTTTTTTTTATATAACTTTAGGGGGAGATTGTTAGGACCATAAATGTCCTATAATATAGAAAGTGATATAAAGAGAAGGTTTGAAAATATTATTGATTGTAAAAGCCTTTAATTGTTATTTGGGCTTATTAGTTTAACGGGATTGGGCCTTGTTTGTCATAGGCCTAAGTATATATAGATTGCTTAACCTCTAGTTTTAGGTTAGCCAGATAATAGTTTTAATCGTCATTACGCTTATTGCAAACACTTTGTAAACTCTCTGAAAATGTTTATTAAAGTTATATGGATGACGAATGGAAATCATACTGATTGTTGATTATTACTGTTGATTTCTTATTGTATGCACTAATCTGGGATCCACAATATATATATATATATATATATATATATATATATTCGGGTATCGATCGGGTTCGGGTGATGGGTTTATAGACCCAAACCGATCCGTGATACCTGCACTATTTCTCGAGTTTGGGTGGTTGGGTGCTCGGGTAGCGAGGTTTCGGATGGTCGCGTCGGTCAGGTTTTTTGGGTCGGTCGGGTTATGCTCACCCCTAGCCATTGATATACTCAAGAACACCATTGTTTTGTCCTACGAACCACCAATCTGAATATAAATGCTAACACTATCACTAGGACTAGAATTAATAATTACTTTTAATATGAAAAACAGAGAGATGGTTGAGTGATATGTGTTTGAGCTCCTTGACTACTACCTAGCTTTTATAGAAAAAAGAGGAAAAAAATCTACAAAAAGAAATTGAAAAACATTTGGAAAAAAATGAAAAAAACGGAATGCTAACGTCAGCCCTAAAGTACCCACTGACGTCAGCCCTATGGTACGTTTTCGGCGACGGCTATACATGGCGACCTATGATGGGCCACTTTTCGCCCATTGTGACAAAAAGGCAAAAGCATTTCGCTAATGGGATACATAGTAGGACAAGGGGACAAGGGTGGCGTCCACAGTACTATTTGGGTGTCATCAGTGCCAGATGGCACGTTCCTATTGTACCACGTCCATTTTGGGTCGCGCTATTTTTTTCGCCTACAGATGCCAGACCGGCGAAATTTGGTGCGAAATTCGATTTTCCATTCTGACGGGTGGTATTTCTTGAGTGGCAGTATGTAAAATTGTTATTCTCGATATTCTTCCTTATTTAAAACACTAATACACAACTGTATATGTGTGTGTGAATATATATATATATATATATATATATATATATATATATATATATATATATATATATTATACTATATATAAGCACGTAAAACAGTTATATGTTAAAAATTAAGAGGTACAAGTAGTTTTACGTTGTGTACATTTTTGAACAACATATCCTGAATTGTCTACCTTACATCTCTCGAGTTATCTCCCACCTCCTTCTCCCCTCCTCACCCCGTTGGTTTTCTCATACACGAATTCAAAACTATGGCGAATCAAGTTGCCTCTTCTATTTTTCTTGTTTCAACATTTGAAATGGAAGACAAATCGTGAAGAGTTTGGCTAGTTATTCTTCTAAGATCATCAACGAAATGGATCTAACGTAATCCATTCTAAGGTTTCATTGGGGATCAGACATTTTTGGTGAAACTGTTACTAAATAGGTAGAAAACAAATACTTCAAATTGTTTATTCGTTCGTAAAGGACTTCATTCTGGTTATTTCTTTCGCAAATGTAGTTTCTCTGGTTTGTCGATCGGTTTAGGGGACTGTGAACAGATACAATTCCTTACACAATACATATAATCAACTTTTAACAGTAAGTTTCTCTATATCTTTCTACTTCTATTGCACAATGGGATTGTTTTGTTTTCAAGAAGGATTGTTGTGTGTGGTTATATCCAGCAACCGTGGAAGAATCATGCCTGAAATATGTATCGGCGACCTCTATTTATCATATAGTTATGATCTGTTGTTAGGATATACCACCTGAGTTTTAGCAGATTTTTCTGTCAATTATTGCTCTATCTACACAACTTGAAATGTTATTTTCAACTTTTAGGGTCAATTTTTTTAGCGATTGAGGTTATATATGTTGTCCAAATTTGGTGGAAAATTTTGACCATAGTCGTAGCTATTGTGGTTATATATCAGAAGTATTTGTGTTGGTTGAGGATTTGGGATCTTTGAATTCATACGATCAGGGGTTACGTGGGACATTTCAGTAGAATCAAAGGAGAATTGAAAGGGGTTATGCTTTGTGATAGATTTTTAGCAAATCTAATTTGATAGTATTTGGGAAGATCATGATTTTTGTTGTCATTTATAATAACCGTGTTCTGTTTAAGATTTAAGATTTATCTTTGGAGTGAAAAGTGTGAAGACTAAAAATTTGAGGGTCTAATTTGTAAATTATTGGAGGGTATTTAATCAGCAAATCAGCTCAAACCCCTAAGAGAAATTCTTGGTGTGTGTGTGAGGCGGCTTATAGAGAAAGAACAGTGAATGGAGAAATTGAACTCCATTGTGTTTAGAGAAGGAGAAGATTTACCAAATTGGAAGAGGAAGTAGGGAGATTGAACCTGATCCTGCATTGATTCATTCAGGTAATCTCATCTTTAATCCCTGCTCTTGTTTACTTTGTGAAGGTCAGAGCAAATAAATTTTAGTTAATGAGTTCTGGGGTATACAAGAATCAACTGGTTGTAAGTATGCCAAAAATAAGATTAAGTGGACTAGAAAAGTTAGAATAATCGTTTTTGGTTTGAGAATGGTCTTATTAATCGATTTAGTTGGATAAATTTCAGTGCTATCATTAACCTGTATCGCATCGAATTCATAGATCCGGAATTTTAATTTACTGATCCGGAACCTAGATTAAATCCAGTCCCGGAATTGGGCTAAAGGTCACGTGATCCGGAATCATTTTCAGGATCCGGAATTGGCCCATCAGACCCGGAAGCATATAGGTCTCAGATCCGGAAATTTTTGACATAACATGACCCAGAATTAAGTTTGTAATGGATCCGGAACCCCTTGTTTTGGATCCGGAACTGAAAATAGGGGGGCTATTTCGGAGTTTGCATTTGGACCGAATTAAATTGTAAGTGGGTCGGTGGAATTCTTTTACTTCCTTGGGCCGTGGACTAGTGTTAGACTTTGAGTTAGTGGACTTGAATTGGATTAGTATTTAATATTTATTTTGGGCTCCAATAAATATTTATTTTGTTGGGCTTCAAATCTATGTATGGATCTAATTAATTATTAAGATGAGAACCGTAATTAATTATTAAGTTGAGTTCGGGTAAATGCGTTAAAAGAGAATTCGGAATTTGTTTGAGTTGGACCTTGGATCCGGTATTTAAGTGTTGTGTACCTCCGGCTGAGACTTTTCAAGATTGAAATTTAGAAGAACCCAGTATGTCTTACCCGGTACGTGTGTTGGGTTTAAATGTAGGTGCGAGTAGAAGCAGTTGGTTGCGGGTAAGATTTCCTAGCAAGGACCGCAGGTGAGTCTTTCTAAACCTAAAATTGTAAGCAAGTGTGTTTAATGGTTTTATTCAAACTGTGTGCTTTTCAACTGTTTATATTTCAAATAAGGAATAAGTGTGTGGCATGATACTTATCTAACAGTGTGCTTTCCAGCTGCTTCGATTTCAAAGCAAAGATTAATTGTGTGATTTATACGTGTGATTTATATGTGTGTGACCTTGCTCTGGCTTTGGTGTGAAATGGGTGTGTGTCCCATAATAATTATATATATGAATTCGTTTCATATATGGGCGGTGTGTGCCCTATTGCGCTATCATGGTGTGTATGACTATAGCGTATGTGTGCCTTATTGCGCTGTCATGGTGTGTGTGACTATAGCGTATGCCAGTAGCACGTGTCAATGTGTGCATATCATCTTAGTGTGCTTGTCATGATTGATATAAATGCTTTCATAACTGTTTTTATAATGGTGTAACCCTCGCTTTTCAAAAGTAAAACCTTTTCAGGTAAGCAGGTAGCCGATAGTATGTTTAGAGGTTGGCAATACGTGGGTTGGAGCTTGCGTTTAGAAGGAGTCGAAGAACATTTCCTTTTTATGTCTAGTTAGATTTCTCAGCTGTATTTAGGGTTATTTCCGCGAACCCTGTGTTGTAAATCTGGATAGTGCGACCATGTTGAGCCGTTTATGGCGTTATAAATTAAAGAGGTAGCTTCTAGCTTGTATATTTAGATTTGGGTTGTTACAAATGGTATCAGAGCCCTAGTTTAAGGGATTTAGGTGACCGGATGGGCCTAAACTTAAACTGTGGAGTAGGAGGACACAGCTGAGATATAGGAAGCCTTTAGGGAAGACCGTAATCATCGAGAATTTAGGATGATGGTGGTGAGGACTTTCATGTAAGCTAAATTCAAATCACATCTGGCCAATGTCATTATGAATTTACAGGTGCATGGGTGTGCTTGATCACTACTGTCCAGATAGTCGATGGAGGTGTTAGTGTGTGGAGAGTAACAGTAGTGTGTGGAGTGTGGTGGATAATGTGTTGAGAGTAATGGTAATGTGTGGAGCTCTAACCTTATCCTGATGACAACGGTATAGTGTGTAGTGTGAAATTATTCTTAGTGTGATTGTTGACACTATCTAAAAGGGTATTGTTGGAATGTGTGGGGGTGAGTGTCCGTGTGAAGTAGAATCTTTAGGGTTCTTAAGGAAAATAATTGGTTGGAAGTGAGCTACTAAACTCTGATGAGTCTTTATTCTGGGAGCCCCGATGTCGGTGAATTGAAATCTTGAGAGCTTCAACTCCAGGATCGGATAGTGGAGGTGTGTTTTATTACCCCTTTAGTTAGTGGAAGGGGGACAAGGGTGGTTGAGAACTGATAGATGTATGAATGGGTAACACTAGGGTTGGTTAACCTATTTGGGGTCGAAGTGAAGCTGTATATTTTACATATTAGTAGGCTGGTGGTAACTGTGAGAATTGAACCTCTAGTGTGTGGGGGCTGTGTGGGTAAGATGGTGGTGACTTATACTTAGTGAGCATGCGAGACATAGTGGTAATAAATTACTGTGAGGTCAAGTGTTGGACTAGTGTTGATATGGGGTGAGCGTAAGTGGAGATCTTTGCTCGGGATTTGCTTATAAGTGGTTCGAATGTAACAAAATTATGTGAGGAGAGGCATGGATGTCTAACTGGCGTGTGGTATTGTTATCCAAGGGTAAAAGAATGGAGTGGCAGATGGTGACTAGCTAAGAAGGAAATTGTATGTTCTCGAGTTGGTTGGTTTATGATGTCTCGTAGTAGATACGAAATCTTTGGAGATGATGAGCTAACCCTTGTGTGTAAAGGAAATGCAAACGAGAGAGTTAATATCGTTTGAGAAATGAGAAGTGTGTAGTCGCTTCGAGTATTGGGTGTTATTTCGGATTAACTTGGTAAGAATTTCTCGTTTGAGTTGTGGTGGGACTATTGGTTAGGCATAGTAATCATTGAAAATGTGGGTATAAAGTGGCCAATGATGGGTGAGAAATGTTCCATACTAGCCTGAGGTAATTGGGACGGTAAGTTGGAATAAGTGAGTAAGCGGGAAGTAGAAAGTGTGGCAAGTGGCACTGAATATGGGAAGCAATGTTTTCAGAACGTCACCGTCGGGTGCATGAGCTTCTAGTGGGAATATAAGAAAGAGGAATTGTGGGTATGGGATTGGTTAAGAGTAGGGGAAAGCTAGCTTATGTGATTGATCAAGAGTGTGTACCTTCTAGTGAGTTGTCCTTTGGAAGCGTGTTTTATTTGTGTGAGAAGGAAGTGGAAGAAAGTAGTCGTTCGTAGTGCTTGGGGTGAAGAACCATTGGATTAGGTTTGGTAGTAGTAGGGGAGTGATGTTGTGGTAAAAGTGTGTGAATCGATTGTTATCAATGGACCGTGGTCAGTACAATTTATGTGAGAAAGTGATATCTGCCTTAGACGTATCTTGTATTGGGAAGATGATTGTAGAATTGTGCGAGATCTGTTGGAGAGGATCTTAACTGCGGGTTAAGGTGATATTTAAGGTTGATCTGGTGATCAGTTGGTGAATTGAACATCATATTTCGTTTGAGGGATTCCTGTTATTGGGACGTTGACTTCGGTAGAATCTGTTCTTTTAAGAAGGTGGGGTTGTGTGTGAAATCCTTAAATTGAAGCGTTTTAAAACGTGAGCCTAGATGTGTGAATGATATTGATTCGGATGGCCTGAAGCGTTTTCTTTGTTACGCGAAACGTTCTAGGGTAAGAGTTGTAGATGTCTGTAGGTATGTTAATTCATTAGTATACGCCCTAGTGTTGAAGGGTTACGCATAGTGGGAGTTCATTCGACATCCCACGTATCGAATCTTAGGAGGTGCTTGGCCGAGAAAGCAGGGTCGTATGATTAGAAGACACTCGTGTGGACAAAAATTAGATTATGTGGGGGAACCGTTGGCGATTATATATCGCAAGGTTGAAAGCGGGGGAATCGTTTTCATCGATTGCTCGAAGATGGAATTCCGAGGACGGAATTCTTTTGAGGGGAGGATGATGTAATAACCGTATTCTGTTTAAGATTTAAGATTTATCTTTGGAGTGAAAAGTGTGAAGTCTAACAATTTGAGGGTCTAATTTGTAAATTATTGGAGGGTATTTAATCAGCAAATCAGCTCAAAACCCTAAGAGAAATTCTTGGTGTGTGTGTGAGACGCCTTATAGAGAAAGAACAGTAAATGGAGAAATTGAACTCCATTGCGTTTAGAGAAGGAGAAGATTTACCAAATTGGAAGAGGAAGTGGGGAGATTGAACCTGATCCTGCATTGATTCATTCACGTAATCTCATCTTTAATCCCTGTTCTTGTTTACTTTGTGAAGGTCAGAGCAAATAAATTTTAGTTAATGAGTTCTGGGGTATACAAGAATCAACTGGTTGTAAGTATGCGAAAAATAAGATTAAGTGGACTAGAAAAGTTAGAATAATCGTTTTTGGTTTGAGAAAGGTCTTATTAATCGATTTAGTTGGATAAATTTCAGTGCTATCATTAACCTGTATCGCATCGAATTCACAGATCCGGAATTTTAATTTACTGATCCGGAACCTAGATTAAATCCAGTCCCGGAATTGGGCTAAAGGTCACGTGATCCGGAATCATTTTTAGGATCCGGAATTGGCCCATCAGACCCGGAAGCATATAGGTCTCAGATCCGGAAATTTTTGACATAGCATGACCCGGAATTAAGTTTGTAATGGATCCGGAACCCCTTGTTTTGGATCCGGAACTGAAAATAGGGGGGGCTATTTCGGAGTTTGCATTTGGACCGAATTAAATTGTAAGTGGGCCGGTGGAATTCTTTTATTTCCTTGGGCCGTGGACTAGTGTTAGACTTTGAGATAGTGGACTTGAATTGGATTAGTATTTAATATTTATTTTGGGCTCCAATAATTATTTATTTTTTTGGGCTTCAAATCTGTGTATGGATCCAATTAATTATTAAGATGATAACCGTAATTAATTATTTAATTGAGTTCGGGTAAATGCGTTAAAAGAGAATTCGGAATTTGTTTGAGTAGGGCCTTGGATCCGGTATTTAAGTGTTAGGTACCTCCGGCTGAGACTTTTCAAGATAGAAATTTAGAAGAACCCAGTGTGTCTTACCCGATACGTGTGTTGGGTTTAAATGTAGGTGCGAGTAGAAGCAGTTGGTTGCGGGTAAGATTTCCTAGCAAGGACCGCAGGTGAGTCTTTCTAAACCTAAAATTGTAAGCAAGTGTGTTTAATGGTTTTATTCAAACTGTGCGCTTTTCAACTGTTTATATTTCAAATAAGGAATAAGTGTGTGGCATGATATTTATCTAACTGTGTGCTTTTCAACTACTTCGATTTCAAAGCAAAGATTAATTGTGTGATTTATACGTGTGATTTATATGTGTGTGACCTTGCTCTGGCTTTGGTGTGAAATGGGGGTGTGTCCCATAATAATTATATATATGAATTCGTTTCATATATGGGCGATGTGTGCCCTATTGCGTTGTCACGGTGTGTGTGACTATAGCGTATGTGTGCCTTATTGCGCTGTCACGGTGTGTGTGACTATAGCGTATGCCAGTAGCATGTGTCAATGTGTGCATATCATCTTAGTGTGCTTGTCATGATTGATATAAATGCTTTCATAACTGATTTTATAAACTGAGATATTTTGGTGTGACTCGGTGTGGAGGGAACTCACTAGACCTCATGGTGTAACCCTCGCTTTTCAAAACTAAAACCTTTTCAGGTAAGCAGGTAGCCGAGAGTACATTTAGAGGTTGGCAAGACGTGGGTTGGAGCTTGCGTTTAGAAGGAGCCGAAGAACTTCCTTTTTATGTCTAGTTAGATTTCTCAGCTGTATTTAGGGTTATTTCCGCGAACCCTGTGTTGTAAATCTGGATAGTGCGACCATGTTGAGCCGCTTATGGCGTTATAAATTAAAGAGGTAGCTTCTAGCTTGTATATTTAGATTTGGGTTGTTACATCATTCCAATGTCAAAATATAGAACTTTTTTTCTAGGGTTTTTCGGTTTTAGTTGGAAGATAATTGGTTCAAATTGTGGGTTTTATGCACCAAGTAAGAACATGGCTGCAGGTATTGAATTTTCGTCGGCTTATGTAATGTTAGAAGGTTGTTTTAATGTGTCTGTGGGAGAAGATGAGATATCATAGAATTCAGATCAGTTGAAACAAATGGCTATTCAAAAACCTCAAAGGCATCAACCAGTTGGTTGGCATAGTATGAGCACAACAACGCTGCTACAACCTATGAATCCAGTATAATAAAGCATATTCGTGATGAATAACATGTTTTGTTGTTTAAAGTCAAATAGTTTTTCATTCATGGTCTTTGTTGTATATGATTCGGTTTACAAAATCTTGTGCAATATTCTTGTTTTGGAGCTAATTTGATGATTAAAAGTGGCTTCCTAGCTGTTCACTACCACCCATATGGGAATTACTGCTATCCGCCTTGGTTGTACAGTTATAGCTCAGAAGTCCTACTTGTTAGACATTTAACAACTTCAACTTGTTTCAATTTCTGTGCATTCATTAATTAGCATGGTTATCGATCATGTGTTAGCAATAATTTAACATATTCTGTATTTTTCATTTTTCTATTTCAACATCATCACCTACTGCACACCTAATGTATAAGCCTAGAACAACAAATCAACAACTTGCAAGAGCAACTGGACTTGCACTTACAAAGGTATGTAATTACCCGATTTATTTGAGAAACTGATTAATCATGCCATAATGTTCAAATGCTTATTATTTTCTGCTATGCGATTTTAACTTCGAGGAGTTGAGTTGAAGACCTATTAATTTCAATGTTGGTATGATGCATTATTTTCTCTTTTCTCTTTCTGGGTGGGTAGGGATAGTTCATGAATATTAGAAGGATAAGATCATGTTTACTAAAGGCTTACCCGGTAAATGATTACTGTTAAGTCTAAAATATGTATTCAAGATTTAATGATAAAGTCAAAGTCAAAGTCATTGTATTATGTGTTAGTGAAAGTCAAACTTAGCTTAATGTCTTGTATAGATCTTAGGTATAAATAGCTTTGTTTAGGCTAATCTTGTAACGATTCCATAACTAATAGAGCATAACTCATATCTTGTAAAATACAGAGAGCTAATAATACAAGATCTACTTTCTCTCTCTACACTCTCTCTCTAGATCTTGTGTGAATTCTTGGTTGATTGATCATATTGGGACACACAATTGGTATCAGAGCACGTTATTGAAGATCTTCTGGAGAATTTGCACGAATTGAGATCAAATTTGTTAGGTTTTTGAGGAAAATCGATTGATTTTCTTGATTTTTTTCAAGAAAATCTCTTTTTCTCAATTTCTTGCAATTTTTGAGATTAATTCGATTAGATTTTGTTTTCTTTGTGTTAGCAGTCTGTTTTGGAACATATCTTCTTCAAAGATCGAGAGCTAATTTCAAAGATTTGGAGGTTAATTTGAAGATTTTTCAGGTTTTGTTAAGTTCGTCAAAACTGATCTGATCAATCATTCAGATTTTGAATTAGTGTTTGATTTGTCTGAAGTTTGAGTTCTTGGTGTTAGAAATCTCATTTGCAACACATCTTCTTCAAAGATCGAAGGCTAATTTCAAGTCTTTGAGGATCAATTTGAAGAAATTTGAGGTTTCTGTTTCGTTCGTTCGTATCAGGCTGATCAACCAATCAGATTTCGATTCAGCGATTTTCTGCAAAATTGGTTTACATCATCGTGTTAGAAACTTGTTTTCTAACATATCTGCAAATTTTGGTTGATTAATTCGATGATTTGATGAAGATTTGAAGAGATTTTGATCATCTTGTTCATCTGAACTCTATTTTGCGTCAGTTCATCTAGCTTTGCGCCACCCATTGAAGCAAATTTGCGCCATCAACTTAACTCCTATTTTCTAAGTTAACAATTGCGGCTTCCAAATTCATTTGACTTCAGCTACTAGTCTGCTTCACCTGCTTCACATTTCACCAACAATTAATTTCAGCTACTTGTGTGCTTCGTTTGCAACTCCATATTAAGAAGATATTGCGCTAGACTTTGCGCCACAACCATGCTTGCTTCGTTAAACATCATTCAAAGTTTCACCAACATGCTTGCTTTGATAACATCAATGAATTAGTTTCACTAGCTTACTTGCTTGCTTAATTAGTTTAAGCTACTTGCTTGCTTGCTTCCTACAGAATTACGCCATCAACTATAAACATTTTGCGCCACCAACTGTAGCGCATTTCATACTTTGCGCTAGCTTCCTACAGAATTACGCCATCAACTTTTCTTCAAAGACGGAGAAGAAAGAAAGTGAAGAAAAGAAAGCTCTTGAACTCAGATGCAGAAAACTTTCCACACAAAATTCAGATTTTGAGAAAGTTTTATTTCTTGAAAAAGAAAAATTGGAGAAGGAAAGGATTGAGAATGAAAATACAAGGAAAGTCTTTGAAGCTAAGAATGCGACATTGTCAAAGAAAATTTCTGAGCTTCAAAAGGACTTAGATAAAGGAAGTGAAGAGCTAGAAAAGAGGAAGAAAGATGATTTTCAGGCCAGGAGTGTTAAAGACGAATTTCATGTTGAAAGGAAGATTTTTCAGCAAGAAATACGAAAGCTGACAAAGAATTTGGCTGTGTTATCAACTGATATCATGAAAGAGAAGTTGGTTAAGTCTGATATTCAGAAGAAACTTGATTTGGTGACCAAGGAACGGAACAACTTATACTACAAAGTGAAGTCACTTAACAAATCCAAACGCTATTTTGAATGTCCGATTCGTCCGTCTAATCTCTTCTATGATCACTCATTGGATAATTCTTCCAAGTTTCAATCTGCTGATCTTCCTTCATACAAGAAAGTCAACATGCAATGGAGAGTAAAAGGTACGACTCCTGAAAAAGATGTACCAAAATCATCCGTTCCCAACAAGAACACTAACCTGAAAGGTAAATCTTTTGCTAAACCTGGTTCATTATATTCCGCAAATCGTTTAATCAGGTTTGCACAAAAGAATTTTTGCTGTTCTTATTGTGGAACTCATGATTTTATTAAAAATAATGATGCTCGATATTGGTACGGTACTTATCATTTTCCTTCTTATAGAGCTCCGCTTAACAAGCCAGGACCCAAGACACGTTGGGTACCAAAATCTACTTAATCTGTTTTTGCAGATTTAGAAGCAAAGCGTTGAACTCTCGGAAGAAGATTACTTGTGCCATTAAGGGGGAGTAAAGAGAATTGGTTTCTAAACACATCAGTTTAGAACCCGGATTTCACAGTTAATGGTTTCTGGACAAATCAGTTCAGGACCCGTGCTTCAACGACTATGGCTTCTGAACAATTCAGTTCAGGACCCGTACTTCAAAGACTAAGACTTCTAAACAAATCAGTTTAGAACTCATACTTATCAGGTGATATCCTTAACTGTCACATCTTTCAATTCAAGGAACAAGTGGTGAAAGGTAACATTGCATTATGTTTCATTTCTACTGCTTTGAAAGTTTGAACCTTCACAAATTTAATTCAATGAAGTGAAAATATTTCTATTTTCATTCAATGAATAAAATGTGTGTCAAGGGTGATTTTACAAGTAGTTTTGTGATATCTGAGTTTTATTTGCTTCAACTTTCGCTTCTGAAATAAATCGAAAGGTCAGCAAAACGTGAATGAAATTTTGATATATGCGCAAAATTGTGTAAATCTAGACTTATATAGAATACGATGCTCACAAAGCCTAATTGTCAGAATGAAGAATGGAAATGAAAATATGAGGGAAGCACAAAGTCTTATAACCAAGTGATTGAGATGCAATAAAAAAATTAATTAAAAAAAATCATTAGGTTTGAAAGTTTGTGCCTGTGGCCTATCTGGTTTGGGAGATTAAGTCCCAAGGGGTACTCGATACCTAGCCCCTAAGATCAACTGGTATGGGATTGGCTGACCCAAATCCTGCTATAGAACCAGATAGAAAGCCATGTCCTACTGGTACAGATGGGATTAGGATATATCGATGTAGCCTTTCTGGTTTGGGAAAGTAAGTTCCAAGGGGTGCTCGACACCTAGCCCCTAAGGCCAACTGGTCTGGGATTGGCTGACCCAAATCCTGCTATAGAACCAGATAGAAAGTTACGTTTACGGTGTATCTTAGTCTTAATAAACCTATTAATAAAAAGATGCCAATGTGCACAAAATAAAAGATGCCATTGTGCACAAAATAAAATATGCCAATGAGCACACATCTCTTATATCTTGGGGAAAAAACAATGTCGCGATAAACTTAAAAATTTGTGGAAATTCTGATTTTAGTCATATAGTGTGAGTAAGAGCAAAGTATTCTTATAGGTTTCAGAAGTACATTTGATTGTTGCAAATCATATTTCGCATGCTTGCACACCAAATAGATTTAATAAAGGGGTTGAAACTGAACATTTTTAACTTGATATGAAATAATGTCTTGTATTTGAATCCAAACACATGCATTTGATTTCATTTGATTGAAAAATCTGATAAATTTTATTAAGTTGGATTTCTTTTGTAAAGTGTTCAAATGATCAAATGGTAGTAGTTATAAAATGTAGTTCAATGAATTTTATTTTCTTTGAATAAATTTTTCAACTACTGTGCCTAAATGAAATATATGCATATTTTCAGGGGGAGAAAACAAATTGCTCCAGAATTCTTAGTTTGAGGGGGAGCAGGATTGTTCATTAAGGAGGAGATTGTTCGTGATACTCCGAGACACGACTGAAATTGAAAATAGTTTTCGATGATCATGATGCTCACTTTCATCGAAAAAGGGGGAGAAATGTTGAATTCAATTTCATGTCAAAGAGAATAAAGAAGATTTCGTCTCAAGATAGAAAAAGGGGGAGAATTCTTCTTCAAGAGTTTAAGAAAAATCGATTGATCATCCTGTGATCTCTTTTTCTTAAACTTGTGCTATATTGTGAATATCATTACTGAAGCAAGAATTTTTCAAATCAAAGAAAGGAAAAAAAGGGGAGAATTCTTCAAGAGTTTAAGAAAAATCGATTGATCATCTTGTGATCTCTTTTTCTTAAATTTGTGTTTATCAGTACCAAAGTGCCTTGTGTGAAAAAACAAATTCTCCAAATCGAAGTAAGAAAATCTCCGCCAGATCCCCGTCTGAAGATTTTGTGACAAGTTGACTTTGACAAGCCAAAGACTGCTGTTCTCAAAATGATTAAATCTTGAATCCAAGGGGGAGATTGTTAAGTCTAAAATATGTCTTCAAGATTTAATGATAAAGTCAAAGTCAAAGTCATTGTATTATGTGTTAGTGAAAGTCAAACTTAGCTTAATGTCTTGTATAGATCTCAGGTATAAATAGCTTTGTTTAGGCTAATCTTGTAACGATTCCATAACTAAGAGAGCATAACTCATATCTTGTAAAATACAGAGAGCTAATAATACAAGATCTACTTTCTCTCTCTACACTCACTCTCTAGATCTTGTGTGAATTCTTGGTTGATTGATCATATTGGGACACACAATTACCGTGTGTCACTTACCTTCCGGATGAGCTTGGTAAGGACCTAGAATCTTACCCGATAAGTGAGGGGGAAGACTCTTTCCCGGTAAGCGCTTACCGGTAAAAAAAGCTTACCAACAATCCATTTTGATGGTCGGGAATGTTACCCGATAAGCTAAGTGATAGTGGTGAACTTGCATCCAAGCGCTTACCCGACAAGCATTTGGTAAAAGGCCCCTAATTTTGGAAGTTATCAATGTATAAAAACACTTTGACATAGTTTTGAAAACTTATGTAATCTTTAAAGGGGTGATAAATGCGTTCTTTCTCAAATTCACCATATAGAAAAGACTAATATATATGACCCTTTATTTTATAAGTGTCCTAAAAAACTTAGCATGATTCCCAAAATCATCCTATCAACTTACTCTTAACATATTTACATAAGATGCATGATTGTTTTGTCCTATAAATTTAAATCCTGTAAAGCAGTTTATTTTGACATACATTTTGAGGTCCTATAAAGCAAATTTTGTTGTATTGTATATTTTATCAATGGTGTTGTCTTATAACTAATTTGAACTACTGAACTTGTTAATGCCAAGGGGTATGTTTGAGAATATCTGAATTCTTCGCATGGTCTAAGGCTAGCCATTGAAGCAAGTATACAATATAATTTAAAATGGTATTTTGTGTAGGTACATTATTTGTTTATTCCAATACCACTTTTGTTTCTATATTACATCATATTTATAATTTTTTTATCTAACTCTACATCCGCTGCATTGAAGCAAGTACATAACTCTATATATATATATATATAGCGCCAGGTTCATTTGAGAAGTCTAAATATTTTGAGAAATGAAGAAGTAAAAAAACACGGGAGTGTTCATATATGAACGTTCATATATGACTGTTATATATGAACATTGGAGTGTTCATATATGAATGTTCATATATGACTGTTTATATATGAACGTTCATATATGACTGTTTATATGAACGTTCATATATAAACAGTCATATATGAACGTTCATAAATGAACGTTCATATAACAGTCATATATGAACGTTCATATATGACTGTTTATATGAACGTTCATATATGACTGTTTATATATGAACGTTCATATATGAACACTCCCGTGTTTTTTTACTTCTCTATTTCTCAAAATATTTAGACTTCTGAATTGAACCCTTCCCTATATATATATATAGAGAGAGAGAGAGAGAGAGATATGAATGTTTAAATGAGAACGCTAACTATTTAAGAAAACAACAAATCATGTACCAAATTACATGTGATTTACAATAACTGCAAAAACTGGACACGCGCGACTTAGGCCGCGACTTAAAGTCTCGGGCAAAGTCGCGTAATCATATATGATTATTTACGTGAATCATTTATGATGATTTTGTACATAGCAGCTGTTTTCTTGTTTTTTTAAATAGTCAGTGTTCTCGTATGAACCCACCTCTCTCTCTCTCTCTCTCTCTCTCTCTCTCTATATATATATATATATATATATATATATATATATACATATAATAAATAAGTAAGTAACTAGCATGCCACGTGTCGTCTTTTGGTTAGCCGACTTCAGTATTTTTCCGCCTAAACATGTATCTGGACGCAGTTTACATTATAAGTTCAATTAGCACACCCACATTCACTCCTCCTTAAATCTCTCCTTAATTCAATTTTTTTAATTTATACGTTACATTTACTACCCTTATAATTAGGCATGTAGTTTACTTTTAATTCCTTACTTTTTTATTTTTCATTTTAGACTCTTATCATATAAACATAAATAAGGTATAAGAACTAAAATGCATTAAAAAAACATTTCTATTTTTTACAAATTATACCGTTGTAATCGTTTCGTCAATACCTTCGAAATGAGCCCAATATTGAATATTTTTGGATTTAATTATATTATTAAATATCATAAATATATACGAATTAATGTGTCGTGATTAGTATGAGATTTGTTGAAATTAGTATGGAACTTGATACAAATAATCACTATCATCAGAGATTTAATTACTTGGAAAAAAAGATATCACTTATCAACTGACTTTTGGATTATGAGTTCGAACCTTTTAAAAAAATATAAATATGCAAATATTTTAGTATAGTATATTTAATTATTTATACTTTCTTAATCATGATTATATTATTTCCTCTAATTTTTTTGACCAATTAACCATATTGATCTTTAATTTTATACATCTGATATGCGATTTAAAATCGTATAAATATGAACATGAAACAAAATTATTTTTTCGAATTCTCGGCTTTAGATTTGAGATACTTCGCGTCGCATCGCGCGCAGGTACTTATCTATATATATATATATATATTTATATATATAAGGGTTGTTCTTCGTTAACCCAATAATTGGTGTTAACTATGTTGTAACAACCCAACTCATAAATAAAGCTTAATCAACAAGAATTAAACAACACGCCGAAACGACTCCAAATTTCTATCAAAACATACAATTACTTGACAAAGTTTGCGGAAACAACCTATTACACAGCTGAGATTTCTAGAATACTAAGTTTGGCATACAAAACATAATAACTTCCTTCTAGACCAAAGCTTCACGCTCACGCCTTCGTCTTGCCCTTACTAGAGCCTTCTACTAAATGCTTACCTGAAAATGGTTTAGTTTTTGAAAAGCAAGGGTTAGACCATGAGGTCTAGTGAGTTCCTCTCTAGAAACGAACATTTGCGCTACATAAAACATTTAAACAATTTATAAGCATTTATAAAACTTCCTCACTTTAAAACATCCAAACTTTCAAACGCAAGAACTACACGTGTAAATAGCACACTAAAGCCACACACACCTGTGACAACATGTCAGTCTCACACTGCCTTAACTGTAACACACCCTCCATGGCATAAACGGGACACATTCCCCGGTATGAGCACTGGTGGGACACCCCCCCCCCCCCCCCCCCCGAATTAGCCATAACAGGTCCCCTCACACATGTATATATATATATATATATATATATATATATATATATATATATTATCTCAACTATCTCAAATATAGCAAAACATGCAGTTTCATATAAAAGATAAAACAGGCAGTTCAATATCATCTCATGCGATTAAAATAACATATGGTTCAACACATTTTCAGTTAGAAAGACTCACATGTTGTCCTTGTTCTCTGACACTCGAGATTATTCCTGGACAACTCCCTAAATAATCCCTGCTTAACTCGAACTCCCCAATCCGAAACCAGAGTTCCGGATCACGCTTCTCCGGACCTCCATCCTGGATAGAAATTTCGGGACTACACACTTCTGGAATCCACTTTCGGGCTCACTTCCGGATCTCACACTTCCGGACTCCACTTCCGGAATCCTATCCGGACTCCTTTTACCGGAAAACCTCATCTAGACTCCTTTTACCGAAAAATCAAGCTTTGTCCGGAACTTCACCCAGACACGGGCGATATCCGGACACACAGGGTTTACCGAACAGCTCCACTACTCCTTAATCGAACTATAACATTTATTTTAAAATCGATTAAGACTTCAACTTCCCCAAATGAATATACCAAAACACCTTAAATAGCATTTTAATCCAACATAATCTCTCCCTCGCAAGCATTAACTCTTTGATTGAAAGCAAAATCTCAAAAAGGGCCGACTTACACCAAAATCTCAAGACCCCTTTAACACTCTCTGATAAACAATGAATCAACATGGAATAGGGTTACATCTAAGTACCAATCGTCCAATCGGCAGATTCTTTCACCAATCAAGGAAGGTCGTCCTACTAAATTCCACTCACTACAATCTGAACTTCTTAAAATCGCCACAAGCGATACGATCGTCCCTTAAGACTAGACTACAACATTCCAAATACGCTAACGGTCCTTGACCTCGAACCTAAAAGTTGACGCCTAGTCATACCACCAAGTTTTGAACTCTAATAGAACTCCACACACGAGTTCCCTTCGTCGAGCATTCCGACAAAACCTAGGTTATCAATATGGTGTCCATAAGGTCCTACGCGTCCTTTATGCGAAAATTGACCAAGACCCAAAACAAAGTTGCCAACAAAACGGTTACCACCAACATTAACAGAAAATACCACGAGTCTAACCTTCCAGTTATAAAAATACGCCGACTCTACAAACAGCACTACTTGGCCTACGGTACCAACACGTGTTAAAATACCCAGCCTTCCATTCTCGAAGTTCCACATACACTTACTTTTAACCGGGGTTACTTAACCTTTCCAAGGCTCTAATGAGTTCAAGGGTTTTCTAGTGAAATACTTAACAAATATGCCAATCGAAAACGTTTATAGAAACTTTCAACACGAAGGTTTTTATATAAATTTAATCGTACGCACAAAATCTACTACTATCAATTCGGTAGTGGTGCAAAAATGGACACGCTCGTCCCACATATAAAAATCATATTGAAAACCATTTCATCGAAATTTAAGTTATTAACAAAACGCAAAAGCATAATAAACAACTTCTTTGAAATGAACCGCTACGGTCCTAGCATGGATTTATTTTTGTCATGCACGTAAAGTAATTTTCCTACTTTAAATAGTGTGCAACAAAAAAGTTTGTACGTATTTCAAAAGGAGTTTAAACGCCATCCGACTCCTAAAATTCCTTTTTAACCATAAAATGACATGGAACCAAATTCACCAACAAGGTTCGCACACATACCAGTTTATTTCACAAAAAACGGTGAAACGATCCATAAATATACTTTGTTTAAAACATAAAATGATTTTGTGTCAGTTCCAAGTTCAAAGACAAAAGGGTTTAAATCGACTTCAAATTTCGAATCACGCCAACGATGCGCATTAATGCTCAAAAATATAAATAATTCCACATACTCTAGGTTAAGACAAATAATTTTCTGAAATCCCCATCACGGTGCATTTAAACCCAAAAGTTTTACACTCGTAATATAAATCGTTAAAATGTCAATGCTTAAAATTTACTCATTAAAATACCCAAAATACACATCTTCTCCAAAACCAAAAAAGTTTCCAATTTTCCAAAATGTTCGTCAAGCCAAAATTGATCAAAGTTCAACGATTTACACATTCGTGTTTTCAAAACGTACCGTATTGTAAACCGTGCATGATCTCTACAACACTAAGACATACTTTGACCAAATGACCTGCACTAGTGCAATAAATTGATAAAACATTTTCTTTCACGATTCATTTATCAAAGTGTCGAGGGTTAGTGGCTACTAAGTTTGCATACCCCTAGCTCAATACCATGCATTTGCGTGAAATGATAATAAAATAATCATTTAATCAAAAGCATACAAAGCAAACCGTTAAGAAATACAATCATGATGTTCTTTTATACGTTACTCACGCCACGTATAAATCAAACCATACATTGAACAAGTTGCAACGAAATGTGCTAACACAAATCTTCAAAAAGAAAACTATGTGACACCAAAGTTCCAAAAACATTCCTTTTGGTCGCCTTACGGTATAAAATAATATTTCTCAACAAAACCCACATGAGACAAAATGCCCAATATAATCCAAAATTAACACACATAATAATTTAAAATATGCCATTACAAAATTGCACTCACGCGACACAAAACGCCGTAAAACGAAACTCCGCAATACTCTATGGGCTCAATGCCCTCAAATCAACCAAATGATGTCAAACCTTTCGCCTCCAGAAATCGAATCACATAAAGCAAAATCATGACTTCAAATGTCAAAATTCTGAAAATTCCCTTTTTGTTGTAATACCACATAAACAACATTGTTTAACAAACTCGCCTTAAATAAATTCTCCAAAATAGCTTTACATAGACATAATGGAAGATAACTTTCCGTCCAAACCTTAACATATGTGGAGGAGATCCAATGTTAAAGTCATAAGCCGTAGTTACTTGTCCAACACCTTAAACAACATTAAAATATGGATATCACTATATCCAAAAGTAACGTTGGACAACAACAAAATAAAGCAAGTCCCGACAGAGTTTGCAACTCCTGCAATAAAATAATTGCATGCATGTTCAAAACCATGATTTAAAATCTTGTGTGTGCTAAACGTTTTCCTGAGATTTTTAACACAATCCACATGAGGAATTGAAACACAAGAAATAACTGATGCAATTTATTTTAAAAAATAATTTTTTGTGCATGAATTTAGTCGGCACTCAACGTCTCAAACCACACTCCTCCAAATCCCTCCGGTCACACTACCGTCATCCGGATGCTCAAACATCTTAAGGCAAAATTGGAAGTTACATCGATTAACCTTACGATTTCTCCTTGAATTAAGGTCGATTCAATAAGCCTATGGTTCCAATCCAACCATCAACTTCGACCCGAAATGGTCCACTTAAAGCAACTATCATTGTTATTGTCACTCCAAGTGACTAATGCTAAAATCGTCAATCTCTTCCAACGACTACTCGCTTAGAAACTTCTTCACTACCCCAACGGTCATTACGTTAAAGTAGTTCAAGTATGCACATGTAACTAGTAGGTTCACCATGACACTGGCCAGGTGCAATTATGAACGTACCGTACATGATCATCCTTGTTACTCTAGACGTGATTTCTCGTTTCTAGTGACTCCATCGACCTCAAAACATCCTATCTTAATGTGGTTAATGGTGAAATTTCACTCTCATTTACTTAAAAGAACGCTAGTTTGGGTCTAGGTATCCAAAATCAACACCTAAATCCCTCAAACTTATGCTCTGATACCAACTTGTAACACCCTCGAATTGGGAAAGAGCAACTAAATAAAATTTTCAATAACACATCCAAAAGAATAGAATTTCTTCTTATAAGTCAATACGGGAATTACCTCAAATTAAAATCTATGATTACCCTCAAACAATTTATAACCCAAGTCTTATTACAAAGGCTAAATTCACATCGGGTGTTACTTAACATAAGTACAAGTTGCTAATCCCAAAATAAGTGCGGAAGACTTCACTAAGCAATTCGCTTCCCGAGCACACTACTAGCACTCATCCTTTCACAGTGTCGCTAAAGCTATTCCCAACCTGAACCTGTTGCACATGCCGACAAATAAAAAGGTTAGGCTAACGCCTAGTGAGTTCAAGAGTTTTTATCATGATTATCTAATCCGTAAAACTAGAGAGGTGCAATTTAAATCATCAGTTCAAAAGAATTTACTTTAGATGCAATCACCCATTCAACGCACACAAATCCCGTGCTGAAAGCTTTAATATAAAATGATTCTCAAAATGGACTCGTCCCAAAACACACTTGAAAAGTGAAATAGTATTTGCTTTCCAAAATGATTGAAATCATGAATAAATCGCTATTATTCAAAACATCCCAAACACGGGTGAAGCATAAACCACAACTCATATAACATGGAAAATAATCCATATAAATATAATACGTCACCGAAACACGGATAAAATAAATACCCAAAGCAACACCTTCCGGTGACGGGGGAGGCCCGTTTACATCGCACGTGACGGAACACAAAAGTGGGTCACATAACTATGTAATAAAACAACATGTTGACTATTCTCTTAATATAACAAGCTCAATCACTCTAGATCTATTGCCCGTGGAGACTAGGGAGCCCCCAATTTCAACCACTCCATGTCTATACATTGGGTCACTCCAAATCCACAAAAGAAGCACAATGGGATTACACCATACTGCCCATGGGACGATGCCCGACCATATAGGTCCACACCTTACTTACCATGAAACCCGATGCCTATCCCGTGCCAAGCACATATGGAATTACACCTTACTGCCCATGGGACGATGCCCGACCATATAGGCCCACACCTTACTTACCATGGAACCCGATGTCTATTATGTGCTACAATAAGAGAAACTAGCGTCTCATCATTCAACGTAAAAACTCAAGTGCCTATGGATCCATAGCAATAAGGTCTAAAACATCACATGACCCCAACGAATGAACTAGCGCATTCAAAACATGTAATTCTCCAATAAACATAAATCACGACCAAAACTATACTATAAGTTATCAAAACTGGACAAATGTCCCCAATACTTATCAAAATCCATTACCAAGCCATAAGCTCGACTAACTCAAAAGATCAATCGTGAAAAGTCATAAAATGAAATTAAATGTAGTAACACACCCTTTTGTCAATAAATATTTCAAATCCATGAAAAACCTGAGACAAGACATTGGGTTAGGACAACCCTCTTTTCCAAGGAGCTCACACCGTTACACTTTCAAATCGTCCCATAACGTACTATATGCATATTTTCAAAATACATACAAAAATGCATTTTCGTATCAAGTAAACTCCATTTATAAAATAAATCATCTAAACATTTTCATTCATGATTTATCTATCAAATTTCCCAAAAATCCAAAATATGGGTGTTTTACTAAATTTACAAAGTTAAATACTTCAAAAAGTCAAAACCCACCAAATAACTCAACAATTGATAATGTTCTTGTAAAACACATAAGTATTTGGAAAATAACATTTTTGGCATGTACAACGTTTTCACAAATCAACTTGAACTCACCTTGCTAGATTTAGGCTAAATCTAGATTTTCCCCAAACGTAAGCTCCTTTGAAGAAACTTTAATCTTCAAGCCAAATCTTTCAAAAACCTAGTTCCATAAGTTTCCCACCATAAATATCTACATCCCACCATAAAGAATCATTCCCCAAACACTTTTACATCAAAATCTCAACTTATACCAAAACCCTAATTTTATAGATGAAGAGAAGAGAAGATTACCTTAACCATAACTTGAATCTACCAACCAAAATACTTCCAGAATCACCAAGATGAAACACAAACTCCCACTCTTCAAAGTGGAGCAAAAAGGTGTAACACCTCAAATTTCCAATATGTGTATTATTGATTATGAATGGGGTCTAATTGTAATTTAGTTTAAGTTTTGGACTACTTTGCAAATGTATAACTCAAAGGGTTGAAATTCCAAATGTCCAAAGTTTAAGTGAATTATGAAAATTGGAACTTGAGGGTTTGTTTGGTCATTTTTGAAAGACGGAGTATACTTAAGATGAGGGTAACTGGGAATTGAGAAAATATCTCAATCTTCTGTGTTGGAGTCGGTCAAGAGCAAGAACAGAGAGAGAGAAGAAGAAGAAAAGCAATCTGATTTTAATTGGTAAGAATTGTGAATCCTTTTCAAATCCCAACTGATTAATTAATAGTATGAGTAAAGATTGGTTTCTAGTTTGGTTGTAAACCTTGAATTCAGGTTTGATTTTGGATTGTGCAGAAGAAAGTGGGTCTAAGAACTTCTAGGTGAGTTCATCTTCTCTTTTGTTTAAATCGATGTTTTCTTTCAAATTAAGTATTAAGATGTTAGTATTAACTGTATTGGGGCTGAATGGATACGTGCAAAATAAGATGGGTGGAACAAATAGCGGTCTGGATTAGATTTTGGTGTGCATGTCGAAGTTATCGGACGTTTTGATAAGTGTCCTGTAATTCCTTCTCAGTGGTGTCCGGTAGTGAAAATATCCGGTAAGTATCTAAGTTTCCGAATAAAATAGTTACCGGATGGTATCCGGATTACTTTGGTTTCCGGATGTCATCCGGATTTTACATGTTTTCGATAACATCCGGATAGGCTTAGTGTCCGGTAATGTTGGGAACTGAAGATATTTGCTAAGTATGGATAATACTGCCAGAACAAAGTTAGTACTGCCAGGGCATAATTACTACTGCAAGTGGACATTACTACTGCCAGAACAACATTAGTGCTGCCAGACAAAGTTAGTACTGCTTATGCAATAGTTACTACTGCAAGACAAAGTTAATACTGCTAGATCATTGTTAGTACTGCTGATACATTAATGCTGCTGAATCAAGATTAATACTGCTAGATCATTGTTAGTACTGCTAGTCAAGTTAATGCTGCTGGATCAAGTTAATGCTGCTGGAACAAGTTAATGCTGCTGGAATAAATTAATGCTGCTGGAGAAGATTAGTACTGCTCATGCTGAATGAAGTTAATACTGCTAAAGTGATAAGTTTGGTATGCGACATGGTTGGAGATAAAGAAGGAATTGATCAAGATATGCTTAAAGAAGATTCAGAAGATCAATTTACTTTTGATAGTTATCTTGTAATTATTGTGTATAAATAGATTTCAATAGATAGCTATTAAAGAAATATACGTATACGTGAGATACAGAATTCGATTGTGTTTAGAGAGAATTAACCTCAAGGTTTAGAACCCTATTTCTAGAGAAGTAGAAGTCGTCTTGATTGAGCCTGTTCATCAAGATTGAGGTTTGGTTGTAATCTTGTGAGTCGAAGCATTGAATACAAACAGTTTGTGTTTTCTGATATATTGTTCATTGATTGTGAGAATTAAAGTTCTATTCCGCAGATTCTTTAATTCTGAATTCTAAGTATTGTTAATCTTGTTAAGAATCGATCCTGACAAGTGGTATCAGAGCCTGTGTTTCTTAGAATTCTACAATCATTATGGACAATTCTATTGAATCAAACAGTACTTTTGATTGGAGCGATCAAGCAGAAGAGGCCATCCAAAATCAAGCACTTATGGCTGAAGTTTCAGATCTTCCCACTGAGGTAAAATCTAATCTCTGTTCTCAAGCTTGTATAGACACTGTTAAAAGGTATAGAGATCACAATCAGGGAATGTGTGATGACCTTAAGAGATTAGAAAAGGACAGAAAAGACTATGTAATAATTGTTGAGAAGTTTGAAGAACAGATTAGGGCTTTTCAAGCCAATGAACTTCAACACTCCTATGATACAAACTACTGGAAATGGGAAAAGGGTGGTCTGGAGTTCCAACTGAAAGAGTCCAGGGAAGAGTGTGAGAAACTAAAAGGAGAGCTTGAGAAAGTTAAACTTGATGTAGAAAAGTTTACTTGTGCCTCTAAAGTCATGGACAACATAATCAACTCTCAAATCCATAGTAAGTTGAAACCAGGCATAGGGTACAATGCCACACCCCCACCCTACAACAACAACTACATCCCTCCTAGGTCAGACCTGTTAGAAACCAAGGATAAAAAGGACTTACCTGAAGGAGCTACTAAAATAGATCCATCAGATGAACTTGTTGTGGAGGATAAAACTGAAAAAGAAGAGTCTAAGAAAAGGGACAAGAATGTCAGTGGTGAGATTCCCTTAGAGAATTACATAAAGACCAATGAGGATGGTGGAAGTCCATGGGATAAGAACAATGAGATGAAAAGGACTGGAAAGGGAAAAGGAGTTCATTATACACAAACCACTGTTGTGAACTCTAATACTTGTGAACATTGTTCTTGCAAGAAATCTCAAGAGAATAAGCCCCAAAAACATGATAAAAGGAGGGGAAATCAAAGAAATTGGAATAACCAGTGGGCACAAAAGCAAGGAGTTGATCTGCAAAGGATTAACAGACCAAAACCTTGTTTTATCTGTGGCAAATTGAATCATCTTGCCAAATACTGTTATTTCAATCCTATTAACCAAAAGAAAAGTTTTCAAAGAAGTTTTCAAAAATCCTCTGGTTATAGGAAGCCTGCAAAGAATAATGTGGCTAAGAAACAAGCTAAATCCAAAAGCCACATGAGAAAACAGACTGAAAAGGAATGTGTCAATATGTGGGTCCCCAAAAGCACTAACGTTAGTACTGCTACCTCAGATAGTACTGCTGACAAGGATAGTGCTGCTAGAAGCAATACTACTGCCAATACTGCTGCTAGCAGTGTTAGTGTTGCTAACTCTGTTAGTGCTGCTAACTCTGTTAGTGCTGCTAACTCTGTTAGTGCTGCTAACTCTGTTAGTGCTGCTAACTCTGTTAGTGCTGCTAACTCTGTTAGTGCTGCTAACTCTGTTAGTGCTGCTAACTCTGTTAGTGCTGCTAACTCTGTTAGTGCTGCTAACTCTGTTAGTACTGCTAACTCTGTTAGTACTTCTTCTAAGGTTAATACTGCTTCTAATGTTTGTGCTGCTAGACCAATCATATTGACAAAGTACTCAAATTCTGCAGTACCTAAGTTTGAAAATCTCATCAAAACCCAATGCAAGTACTTTGATGAGCAAGGGAGACCCAAGACCACTTTGGCTTGGGTTCCCAATAAAAACTAATTGATTTATCTGAGGTGCAGGGCAACCAACAGCTCAAGGGAAAGAGCATCTGGCATGTTGATAGTGGTTGCTCCTGGCACATGACAGGTAACATGTCCTGCCTCAAGAATTTCAAAAGAATTGATGGAGGACATGTTGCTTTTGGGAATAATCCTGCAGGAGATAAGATAAGTGGTAAAGGAGATGTATCAAAAGGTAAGATGAAAGTTGAGGATGTTGAGCAATTGAGATACAACCTGTTAAGTTCAGAACCTCAGTATGACTCAGACTGACAAGTGCTGCAAAGTGTAAGTAGAGTTACTACTGCCAGTGTTCTAGCCAATAATACTGCTTGGTAGTTAATACTGCTTTGCAGTTAATACTGCTCAGTAGTTAATACTTCTTTACAGTTAATACTGCTCAGTAGTTAATACTGCTTTGCAGTTAATACTGCTCAGTAGTTAATACTGCTTTACAGTTAATACTGCTCAGTAGTTAATACTGCTTTGTAGTTAATACTGCTTTGTAGTTAATACTGCTCTGCAGTTAATACTGCTCAGTAGTTAATACTGCTTTGTAGTTAATACTGCTCAGTAGTTAATACTGCTCAGTAGTTAATACTGCTTAGTAGTTAATACTGCTTTGCGGTTAATAGTGCTTAGTAGTTAATACTGCTTTGTAGTTAATACTGCTCAGTAGTTAATACTGCTTAGTAGTTAATACTGCTTTGCGGTTAATACTGCTTAGTAGTTAATACTGCTTTGTTGTTAATACTGCTTAGTAGTTAATACTGCTTATGTCGTTGATACTGCCTTCCAGTTAATACTGCTAAGTCGTTAATACTGCTTTTAAAGAAAATCAGGGCTAGTACTGCTATAAATACTCCTTTAGCCCGCCAAAGCTCATAACGTCTCTTTGCATTCACCTTCTCTCTCTCGCTCTGACCCTTTTCTCCCTAGAATCTTTGTGTTTTCTATCCAAATCCTCAGGAAGAACGACGACAATGGAGTTTGTCGATGAGCACAATGAGATAGCAATGCTTCAAAAGCCGAAGCAGGCCGCAGGATTTCACGACATTGTGGATTTTCTCAAATCCACTCATATTTCTTATGCCCTAACGGTGAATCCGACAATCTACATCGAGCATCAGACGCAATTCTGGGCCAATGCCACCGTAGAATCCGAAGATGGACAGAAAGTCATCCAAACAAGGGTATGTGACAAACCCTTGAAAGTTTCAGAAGAACTCATTCGCATCACCCTTCGATTGGATGATGCCTCAGGTATAACTTCTATTTCCAATGAAGAACTATACTCAACTTTACAAAGAATGGGGTATGAAGGTCCCATTGGAGTTTTTAAATTCTACAAGTCAAAGTTTTTCAACCAATGGCGATTTCTTGTTCATACCCTTATGCACTATATTTCAAAGAAAACAACTGGATGGAGTGAGTTTAGCAGTCCCATTGCGTATGCCTTGGTCTGCTTATCCACTGCCAGAAAGTACAATTTTTCAGCAATGATCTTTAATGATCTTGTGGCAAACCTAGAATCCAAAAAGAGATTTTTCATGTATCCAAGGTTTGTCCAAGAAGTTATTAACCATGAATTGACGGATTTACCTCAATCTGCTGAGGTATATGTACCAAAACCCCCTAAAGGGAAGGTTTTCTCAAATATGAGAAGACTTCCTAGGGACTCGGAAGGAGTTGACACACCATTGTTCTCTACAATGATGGTTGTGTCCCACACCATTGAAGGTATGGCATCAGGGTCAAGGCCCACATTAGACACACCCACTGATGACCAATCCCAACCTTCCATCACAAAAGTAATCCCTCAGTCCATTCTTGTACGACCCACTCCCAAAATAACCAAAAAGTTTGAAAGAAGAAAGGTACACAAGGTTCCTTCCCTTGATGTATCTCCTAAGAGCCCGAAGCCTTTAAGCCCTCTAGTGGAGCATTCTCCATTAGAGAATATCGAAAGGGAAACCACAGGGGTGTCTCCCAACCCCAAGAAGGTGCTCACTAAGGAGAAGGTTGAGCATGTGAGTCGCAAGGCTGCCACTACTTCTGCTAGCAAAGAGAAGGCCAGTGGTAAAATAACTAAGACCTTCCTCACGGCAACTCAGGGTGAGAAATCATCCAGAGGTCCCAGGTGCCAAGAAACCAAGGGGGTAGGTAGTGCTTTTGCTAGGCAAGAGACACCTGCTAAAACTTCCAATGATCCTGAAAGGGAGGTAAACACTTCTAAATCAGGTGAGGATAGATATACTTATGAGGAATTGATGGAAACTATTGCAAATATCAACATTGAGGTCATGGATCAGCAGAAGGAGATTGATGAGCTTAAGAAGGTGGTTCTTCATCAAAACACCAAGATAGAAAAGAATAAGAAGCTGATCACCAAACTGCTACAAAGAAGGAAGAAAGCTCAGTATGTTTTGAGAAGGAGAGGAACAACCTTTGATGCTTCCAAAAAGGGGGAGTTAGACTCTGATCTAAACATGGAGGATGCAAACATTGAGGGGGAGTATGAGTATAAGGTTGAGGGGGAGGCTGAGCAGGTTGTAGAAGTTACAAAGGAAGCAGAAACAGAAAAAGCAGCAGAAACGGTTACTGCTGCTGATATTACAAAGGAAGCAGAAACAGAACCAGCAGTAGAAACAGTTAATACTGCTGAGATTGAGAAAGAAGTAGAAACAGATAATGCTACAGTGTCTGAGACTGAAGCAGCAGTAACTGAAATTTTGAAGAATCTTATTGATGCAGCAGTATCTGAAAGTGAGAAGGAAGCAGTACCTGCAACTAAATCCGAGATTGATGCAGAGATATTTTGGATTGTGAAGGATAGTGTTGAAGCAGCAGCAATAAAGGTTATAAAAGAAGCAGTAACAGCTATAGCAGTAGAAATGGTTACTGCTGCTGAAAAACAAAAAGCAGAAGAAACTGTTAGTGCTGCTAAGAGCCACAAAGAAGAAACAACTGAAACCACTCCTGAAGCTGTTAAATCTTTCAAAAGAACAAAGATGATGTCAACCAAAAGGCCAAGAACAAAGTCCATAGCTTCAAAGAAGAAAGATGTAAAGAAGCCAAGGGTGGAATCAACTGTAGAAGAAGCCCAGGAGGAAGCAGTGAAAGAGAAATCTGATCCAAAAGTTGCTGAAGAAGAAGTGGCAACTCCATCAGGGCAATCAAGCAATGTACAATCACAGTCAAATGCTCAATGTGATATGTATATTACTGTGGTTGATACTAATCCAATTCAAGCTAAACCATTAGCTTCTATGGCTCCTGAAATCATATTCTGGGATACTTTGAAAGATCAGAGAAAGGAGTACATTAGAGTAAAAAGAGCAGATGGGAAGTTTGAGGTCAGTTCTACATGGGGAAAACTTTTAAGGATGTGCTCTAGATCAGACTTGGAAGAGATGTTCAAGGTAGGAATGAAGCTTTATGGAAATCTGCTGACTGAAAGTGGAATGTCCATCACCAAAATGGTACTTGAATACCTGTGCCAAATGTTCAAACCAGAAGCAGTTCAGAATAGGATAGAAAGAAATTTTCAAGTCATTACCAACTGGATGCTTATGGAAAACTGTGGAGTGTATGTCATATCTCTTGACAATACATACCATGAGTATTATTTGGTGGATGTGGTGTACAAACATAGCAAGAAAAGATTGAATGGAATGCTACATACTAAGTTGACTTGCAGCAAGGATTCTGAAATGGGAAGATACTTGGTGAGAAGAATTCTCAATCAAAGTCTTGGAGTGAATCCTGATTTATGCGTTCATGATTAAGTTTTGGAAGCATCATCTGAAGAACTTGACTTCTCTTCCTGAAAAGTCAAGTTAGGGGGAGATTGTTGGGAACTGAAGATATTTGCTAAGTATGGATAATACTGCCAGAACAAAGTTAGTACTGCCAGGGCATAATTACTACTGCAAGTGGACATTACTACTGCCAGAACAACATTAGTGCTGCCAGACAAAGTTAGTACTGCTTATGCAATAGTTACTACTGCAAGACAAAGTTAATACTGCTAGATCATTGTTAGTACTGCTGATACATTAATGCTGTTGAATCAAGATTAATACTGCTAGATCATTGTTAGTACTGCTAGTCAAGTTAATGCTGCTGGATCAAGTTAATGCTGCTGGAATAAGTTAATGTTGCTGGAATAAATTAATGCTGCTGGAGACGATTAGTACTGCTCATGCTGAATGAAGTTAATACTGCTAAAGTGATAAGTTTGGTATGCGACATGGTTGGAGATAAAGAAGGAATTGATCAAGATATGCTTAAAGAAGATTCAGAAGATCAATTTACTTTTGATAGTTATCTTGTAATTATTGTGTATAAATAGATTTCAATAGATAGCTATTAAAGAAATATACGTATACGTGAGATACAGAATTCGATTGTGTTTAGAGAGAATTAACCTCAAGGTTTAGAACCCTATTTCTAGAGAAGTAGAAGTCGTCTTGATTGAGCATGTTCATCAAGATTGAGGTTTGGTTGTAATCTTGTGAGTCGAAGCATTGAATACAAACAGTTTGTGTTTTCTGATATATTGTTCATTGATTGTGAGAATTAAAGTTCTATTCCGCAGATTCTTTAATTCTGAATTCTAAGTATTGTTAATCTTGTTAAGAATCGATCCTGACAGGTAAGTTATGATGTCCGGACAGGCCTAGTGTCCGGTAAGTTGTGATGTCCGGATAGTTGTAGTGTCCGGAAACCTCTGATGTCCGGTCACTTCTGATGTTCGGATCCTTCTGATGTTCCGGATATGTATAAGTTTCCGGATAGTTCCGGATATAGTGTTTGGATGTGTTACTTGGTTAAGTCGCCGAAGGGGGGCACTTGAGGATAATGATACGATAGGTTATCTAGTATTCTTAGCGTTCAAATATGATACGAGATGTTGCGTGTTTATATTGTTATGCATATACGTTAGTAAGTGTAATGGATCCATAGGCACTGGCAGTATTTGTAACGTGGAATAGGCATAAAGTAATTTGTAATTCCCGTTGACCTGAAATGAGGAATATGCATAAAGTAACTTGTAATTCCCATTTCCTAAGGTGATATGAACGTGGAATAGGCACAAAGTAAATTGTAATTCTCGTTGACGTGAAATGAGGAATAGGCATAAAGTAAATTGTAATTCCTGATTTCTATGGGAAGGTAAGAGATATGCATAAAGTAAATTGTATTTTCTACTTCCACTCCAAGAAATATGCATGAATTAAATTGTAATTTCTTGGACATGAGCAATGATCTAGAAGCAGTAATGATTCGCAGTAGGCTCTCGAACGTGATGATATGACTTACTGAATGTTAGTCATATTCATGGAATCGGGTATGTTCTCGTCATCGTAAGATGTTTAGATGTACGGTAAGAATGATGGCAAACCAGGTTTGTTTATACGCTTTGTTTACAGAGGTTTCCAAAGCTTATAAGTTTTAATTTGAAAATGGATGTTCTCACTAGGCGTAAGCCTAATTGTTTCAAATTAAATTTTCTTACCAGGTACGAACTCGGGGAAGTAGCGGGAAGAGGGACGAGTGATTTCTGGTATTCCACTTTTGGTGATAAGTGGAGAAGTTAACATATACGAGGATGCTTTTGATGAATGGCCTAGACAACCAGCTTAATCTAATCATAGTTGTCAGGATTAGATTAATAGATTGTTTTGATAATTCGAACTGTGTATATGAACCCTCATAGTTAACTCTCCATTTATGTATAAAAGTTTGGATGAATTTATGGTTAACTCTGATAAATTTTAAGGTTTAAATTTATCCTGGTTTTGGACGTTACAAAAGGGTTGGGTGAAACCCTAGAAACTTGATGAAGAAGATGAAGTGAAAGGGTTTTAGAAAGGTTAAGGTTCATAAAAATGGCGAGGGGTTTGATTTGGGGAAGAAGGATGAAGAGAAGATGAAGGATTTAGGGTTTGTTGGGAGAAAATCGGTTTAGAGAGAGAGAGAGAAGTCTGAATTGGGTGTTGAAGATGAAATGAGGGAAGAGAGAGGGAAAAGTCTTAAAAGTAAACCACAAAATCTCATCAGAATATACGCGGACGTCCGGCTTGGAAGCCATGCGGACGTCCGGCCTTGTCCTGACCGAAACTCCTCAGTTTTCTTCTGCTGCTTCCGCGGAAGACTCGCGGACTTCCGCATGAACATGGACGTCCGACTCATACCTTAAGCGGACGTCCACAAGTCCAAAAAGTTAGATTTCCAAATTTTGGGGTGTTACATTACTTCCCCAATACGACTTATGTCCTACTTAAATAGTGTCTCCCTTCCCGAATCACAAGACTACATCTCATCAGTGTTAATCTATTCATATGCTCCCACCACGTCATCACCCACATATAAACATAGCTAAAAGCAGGAACCCTGCCCAATCCGTCATTTGAAGTATCTACCTATCCAAACTAAACCAATCCTGAAACACATTCAAATTCTCACTGCATCCCACAAGTGTCCAACCATATCTGAAATAACTTCATGTTACAAACGCTCAATAAGGGGGAATGACCGTGTTCACATAAAACTATTCCCATTAACTTAACATTGAACGACAAGTTCACTTGAAACTTTTCTCACGGTAACACCATGTTTAATCCAATGGCACTTCATTCTGATACTACATTTAACTATCCCTCCAAATATCTTCTCGTAAACATCATCCATGCCTCCAAAGAATGGCTCACCAGAAGGTGTACACTTTTGACCATCACATAGGTTAGCTTTCCATGACCCTCTAACCATAACATATACAACTCCACTTTCTGTACTCTCACTAGGAGTTCACGTACCCACCACTAACAATAACAACCTGCAAACATTGCTTCACAATTTCGGTGTCACTTATCAAACCTCATAGTTCCAGTTTACTCAACATACCTTTTCCACCACCTCCCGCTAGCATGGAACATTTCCCACTCTATTTTCCGACCACACCAAACGCGTTGATAGCACATACATGGCTATGCCTAACCAAACGGGTTCACCACCACTCTCACTCAAGAAATTCAACTATGTCATCCCGAAGTATCACCCAGTGCTTGAAGCCACCACACACTTGTTATTCCCTAAACTGTTACGTTCTCATATAATTCCTTCATACAAAAGGAACAATTCACATTTCTTAAAGATTTCGTACCTACTACACTGAAACATCCAAAAATCACAACAAATTTAAACCTTAACTTTACAAGGTCCACAACAACTATTTTCCAAATATTTTATACATAAATGGAGAAGTCATAACAAGGTTCGTACATACATCCAACTTTTATATACAACCTACTAATCTAATCCATAACATGCACGATCAGATTATAAGGGTTGTCTACAAAACTCCCAAAATAACGATGCTTCAACTAACTTCTCCATTATATCACCAAAAGTATAGCTCTAGAACTTCTCGACCCTCATCCCTGCTTATCCCTTCCCGAGCTAATACCTGATAAGAAAAGTTAATTTGAAAAGATTAGGATTACGCCTAGTGAGAACATCTAGTTTTCCAAATTAACACTTTATAAGCTTTGAAACCAAATGTAAGCAAAGCACATAAACAAACCTGATTTGTCATCATTCTTACCATACACATAACATCTTTTGATGACGGGAAAATACCCGATTCCATGAATATGACAAACACTAAGTAAGTCATAGCATCATGTTCGAGAGCCTACTACGAATCACCACGGATTCTAGATCATTGCTCATGTCCAAGAAATTACAATTTACTTTATGCCTATTTCTTGGAGTGGAAGTAGAGATTACAATTAACTCATGCCTATCTCTTATCTTCCCATAGAAATCAGGAATTACGATTAACTCACGCCTATTCCAAGAGTTCACGTCAACGGGAATTACAATTTAACTCATGCCTATTCCACGTTTTCATTTAATGCCAGTGCCTATGGATCCATTACACTTACTAGCATACGTGCATAATAACCTAAACACATAACATTTCATATCATAACTTTATTCAAGTTACTACTATGTTCGTACTGTTAACATCGCATTATGTTTCATTTTCATCAAACTTATCTGAACAATTCATCACTGTGAGTTCCAGATTAGTGCATACAAGCAGTAGAAATCAATATGTAGAAACAGTCAGAATGATTTCAATTGGTCATCCAATTCACTTTGATTAATTCAGAGAATTACAATACGATTGATTGAATACAATAATGACGATTAACCTATTCTAAACACATAATAGGCTATATATACCATGGGCCCTAAACAAGCAAGCCCATGGCCCATTACACAATAAGATTCAAAAATGAATAATAACAATATGACCCTTGAACTTCTATTCAACCCGATTTAATCCCTAACAATCAGTTCATAGAAATTATTCAAGTAAACTTGTTCAGAAAACTATTCCGGAACCAAGTTATACAAGCAGTCTGGAGTTCTACCCGGAAAACCATATGAAGAACATTTATCCGAAAACACCCAGAAATCAAAGTAATCCGGTATAATCCGGAAAAGTATTCTGGACTCAAAGTCCGGAACCATCCGGTAAACGGATCTGGTATTCTATCCGGACACCATCCGGAATCCGGTATTCTATCCGGACACCCTCCAGAATCCGGTATTCTATCTGGTATATTCCTGTATCCGGTATATTCCGACAATCATCCGAAATCCGGAACCTATTCCGGTAAACTACCCGGAATCCGGGACTGTCTTGGAATTCATCTTTCGGGCTCCTCAACTTTACCCAGTTCAATTCATACAGTTTCCATTCAGTACTTCAAAATTCATTTTGATCTCATACAGATATCAATAAACCTTTTTACCCATTTCAATCCATATATAGATTTTATTTAACAAAATAAGTAGATGAACTCACCTGATGAGAGTTCGAACTCAGTGTTTGCAACCCAATCGATTCCCGTTCACTTTTCACACCAATAATCAAAACCTAATCAAAATCAGTTTAACCTGATTATGAATTCCTAAAAGATTGAATTGAATACCATAATCGAACTCCTACCGGAGCAATTTAGGATTCAAGAATTTCTCTCTCTCACAACTTGTTAGAACCGACTTCAGGAAACCAAATTGAGATATTTCTCAATCACTAGTCGACTCAAACTTTAAGTATAAAACAACTTTCAACAAATGACCAAATCTACCCTGAAGTTTTACAATTTATAAATAATCCAAAACTTTGACTAATTTCTCTTTCGACCCCTTTATATTAAAACATTACATAATGGAAAATTCGAGGTGTTACAAATCTCCCCAACTTGAAAATGATTTCGTCCTCGAAATCGAAACTATACAAACAAGTGAGGATATCTATTCCTCATATCTTCCTCCGCTTCCCAAGTCACATTTGTACCTCTATGATGTTTCCATTGCACTTTAACCATGACCACTTCTTTGTGTTGTAGCTTCTTAGTTGTTCCTATAAAATTGCTTCCGGTTCCTCCACGCAACGACTATTCTCATCCACTCTCACTTCAAAAAGTGGTATAACATTTTCTTCTTTGGCTAAGCATTTCCGAAGATAACAGACATGGAAGGTATTATGAATTCCTTCCAATTCAGGTGGAAGATCCAACTGATACGCTTGAATTCCTACTCGCTTGGTTATCGTGAATGGTCCAAGAAAACGAGGACTTAACTTTCCATTCTTTCCAAACCTTATAATGCCCTTCCACGGGGATACCTTTAACATTACCCGCTCCCCAACTTGGAACTCTTTTGGCCTTCTTTTCGGATCGGCGTAACTCTTCTGTCGATCTTGAACCGTCTTCATGTGTTTTCGAATTTCCTTTACTTTATCGATCGTTTGTTGCACAATCTCAGGGCCGGCAAATTTCTTTTCTTCAACTTCTAACCAACACACTGGAGTTCTACATTTCCTTCCGTACAAGGCTTCGAAAGGTGCTCTTCCGATACTGGCATGATAACTATTGTTATACGCAAACTCCACTAAGGGTAAATGTGTATCCCAGTTACCTCCAAAATCAATCACACATGACCTGAGCATGTCTTCCACTGTCTAAATAGTTCTTTCACTTTGCCTGTCCATTTGTGGATGGTAAGCAGTGCTCAAATTCACTTTTGTGCCCAATTCTTCTTGTAGTGATTGCCAAAGCCTTGAGGTAAATCGGTTGTCCCGATCAGAAACTACAGACACGGGTATACCATGTCTTGACATCACTTCATCAATATATAACTTGGCTAGCTTATCAATCGGTGAAGCTTCTTTCATTGCCAAGAAATGAGCACTTTTCGTTAAACTATCTACGATTACCCAAATAGTATCGTTACCTTTCAGCGTCCTTGGTAACTTAGTCACAAAATCCATGGTAATCTTATCCCACTTCCATTCAGGAATCTCCAAGGATTGTAGACTCCCATAAGGTCGTTGATGTTCAGCCTTTACCAACGAACATGTCACACACTTCTCTACACATTGTGCCACATCTAGCTTCATAGCTGGCCACCAATAGTGTAGCTTCAAATCTATATACATCTTAGTACTTCCAGGATGTATAGAATATTTGGACTTATGAGCGTCTTCAAGAATTAATTCTCGGTTTCCTCCCACCTTTGGCACCCAAACATGACCTTGGAACAGTTTGACTCCGCGACTATCTTCAGTCAGTTGGAGATGTTGCTTAACCATTACTTCTTCTTTCAGATTTTCTTCTAGTAACGCTTCCTTTTGTACCACTTTGATTCTTTCAATTAAGCTTGACATCACATCAATCCTGGCGTTAGTCCCTTTGATAACTCTATTTTTAGAGTTATTATTTCCTTTTATTTTCTATTTTATTTTGTCAATTTTAGCCATTTCACTTCTCAAAACCCCCATTCTTGGTACATTTCACGAAAAAGAACAAAAAGAGTGAACCATAGTCTTTAATAAATTATTTGGTGGAATTTGGGTGTTTTTCACGTTTTATCCGCAGGGACTTGCGTTCCCCACTCCGGATCCCACTATCGAGCTGAACAAAAAGACAAAAGACAAAGAAACTCCTAGTTGGGATGTAATTATTCTGGAGAATGGAAGGTTCATTTGGCTGAGATAAGGGCTGGAGAAGTACAATGCATCTTTCTTTTAGATGGCTTCAAGTACACCTTTTGTACTTTGAAGTTGACTTGGTGAAGGGTCCATTGGGTAAAAGAGCTACAACATGGTGGATAATAGGATTGTTCAAAGAGCTGATTTTCAGCTTGATTCTCCAGTCCTTACACAATAGAAAAACCCAATTTTTGTGTAATACCCAACCCTTTCTCCTAGTATATAAAGGAGGTGTTGGGTGCCATTAATTCCATGCTTAATTTTTAGAATCTCTCAACTACTACATTAGTATTAGCTTTAGTTCTCTCATTTACTGCAGTAGTTAACTTTAAATTTCTGTATTTTAAATTCTTAGTATAATTTGTAGTTCGAAGTACACAGCGACAGGGACGAATTCTCGTTCCCCACTATGGGTTCAATTCAAGTCACTTTCAGTTTAATTATGTGCAATTTCTACTCTTTTGTTTTCTTTACTTCGGAAATGTTAGGCTAAACATCCCTTGGGATGTAGGAAAGAGAAGTACCTGGATTTTATTAAAAATGCTTGAGTAATCTTGATACTTGGAATATTTCTTGTTTTGGTCATTCACTCTCGATTATTACCCAAGGATGCGAACAAGCCGATCACTTACAAGGATCTAAAGTCTAGTTATTAACTTAGAAATAAGCAGAACGCAGTGACACGAGCTTGAATGATGCTAGGGGATTCGAAAGAATTCTTATGACACTTGCGAAAGTGAGGTCGGCACAGTGAGCTAATCTCAACCCACTAGAGTAGTAGGCAAGCTAGTTGGTGTATCTAAAACACTTAGAGTATTTGTCTCTACACATTCCATCAAGGCCTGAAAAGGTCCATTTTGAGATTACCGTTGACAAAACAACAAATACTAAGAGTATGGGATTTTTGCTTAAAGGTGTGAGTATTTTGTAACCGGGGTTTTCTAGCGAAAATGCCTACCTCAAGTACAAGGATCATTTTTTTACAACCAGGTATTTAATATAAAATCTAGGGAAAATCTAACCTACATTCCTCCTTTTAAATCTTAAGTAAATCGTAAAAGTAATATTTCACCGAACAAACCAAAATATTGCTTCTTCTGTTATTGAAACCTGTAAAAGGATCTCATGAGAACCGTATTGTCTTGATTGCCCAGTCTCTGTGGATTCGATTCTGGTATTTTACCAACTATTACTTGCTGTGACGATCATAGTGGATAGTGTACACTTGCACTACCCACTGTGGACAGTTTGCAACCCACTGCGATTAAAACACATATCGCCCCCGTACCAAGTTTTTTGCGCCGTTGTCGGGGACTGGCGTGATTTTTAATCTCAAGACATTAGTTTTTGTTCGAGCCCGAGTAACTCGTTTTTCTAAGTTGTTCGTGTTGCATGCCACGGCGACAACACGAACCTTTGGTACCAATCGATCTTGAAATGGAGAAAACTTTTCGAAGAGTACGTAAAAACAAAAACACAAATCGACAACCCCCTGTGATCCCCACTGTAAACATGGCAACAATACCACCACCTATAGTGGAGACCACAGTGACGATTGCCGATAGCAAAGATCGAAAAATACGGGACTATGCTACTTCAGGAGCTAGTGATTTAAGCTCCGGGATTTTGAGGCCCAATATTGTTGCAACTCATTTTGAACTCAAACCGGTGATGTATCAAATGATCCAAGCCATGGGTCAGTTTGGAGGATCACCATCTGAGGATCCGCACTCGCACTTAAAATCTTTTTTAGAAATGACTGATTCATTTCAATTGCAAGGTGTGAGTGATGAAGCATTAAGGTTAAGGCTTTTCCCTTTTTCACTAAGGGATAAGGCAAAGACTTGGTTGAACTCACATGCACCTCACTCGATAACCACTTGGCAAGACCTTGCTGATAAATTTTTGCAAAAATACTTTCCTTCTACGAGGAATGTAAGGTTTCGAAATGATATTATTTTGTTTAGACAAGAAGAAGATGAGGCTGTTTCGGATGCATGGGAACGATTTAAAGATTTACTTCGAAAGTGCCCACATCACGGCATCCCACATTGCATCCAATTGGAAACCTTTTACAATGGTCTTTCCAATGTAGCCAAAATCATCTTAGATGCAACAGACGGTGGAACATTCATGAGTAAAACCTACAATGAAGGATATCAAATATTGGAAAAAGTGTCTAAAAACAATACCGAGTGGTCCAATCCTAGAGCAATAGTACCAAAGACCAACACCATCGATTCCGAAGCACTCAAAACCATGAATGCGCAGCTCGTGGCCTTAACCAAATTAGTTTTGAATCAAAATAGAGGCCAAGTCAATTCCGCAACTCATCTCGCCGAAAACTGCTCCCTCTGTGGAGAAGAGCACATTTTTTACTATTGTCCAGCAAATCCCGAGTCCGTTAATGTTATAGGGACCAACCCGAGGAACAATCCATATTCGCAGACTTATAATCCAGGGTGGAGGAATCACCCAAATTTCGCTTGGGCTGGTAATCCAGGACTCCAACCCCACGGGGCGAGTCATGTCCAGCAAAGACCACACAACCCCCCTGGATTTCAGCAACATCACAGTAGGCAGAACTCACAGAACTTTCACCAAGGACAATCCTCACAACAGTTCCAACCGCGAGGAACTCAAGCCGCTGAGGTTCAACCATCACTTGAATCTATTCTCAAATGTTTCATGAATCAAACTCAAGCAGCCATTAGGAACATAGAGGCTCAAGTAGGACAACTAGCCGTCGAAGTTAAGAATAGACCGCCAGGGACGTTACCTAGTGATACCGAACACGCTGAAAGATATCGTTTTCGAGTCTGATGATTCGCCTCAAATACCCATTGTGATTCCCACAGTGGCCACTCCTCAAGTCACTGTCATTCCCACAGTGAGGAACGATGTCCCTGAGCTTCCCACTTTTGGACCTATACCAAAACCTACTGTTCTAAAGCCAACACCACAGCAAACTCAAATTGACCCATGAAATGTACCTTTTCCTGAAAAGATGAAGACTAAAAATGTCGATGTTCAGTTTAAAAAATTCTTAGACATTTTTAAGCAACTTCACATTAACATACCCTTGGTAGAGGCTCTCGAGCAAATGCCAAGCTATGTTAAATTTTTAAAGGATATTTTGAACAAAAAAAGAAAGTTGGGTGAGTTCGAAACTGTGGCTTTGACCGAAGAATGTAGTGCCCTCCTTACTAGCAAGATTCCACCTAAGTTGAAAGACCCGGGTAGTTTCACCATTCCATGCACAATAGGAGGACAAGAAGTAGGTCAAGCACTTTGTGATTTGGGAGCTAGTATCAACTTGATGCCATTGTCCATTTTTAACAAATTAGGTATTGGAGAGGCTAGACCCACAACCGTGACATTACAACTAGCCGATCGGTCCATTGCCTACCCCAAGGGAAAAATAGAATACGTTTTGGTCCAAGTGGATAAATTTATCTTCCCCGCCGATTTTCTAGTTCTATATTATGAGGCCGATAAAGAAATACCAATCATCTTAGGGCGTCCGTTTCTTGCAACCGGACGTACTTTGATTGATGTGCACAAAGGGGAACTCACTATGAGAGTCAATGACCAAGAGGTAACTTTCAATGTTTTCAAGTCCCTTAAGTACATAGAAACCGAAGACTGTTTTGCTTTGAGTTTGATTACTGGAACCCACAGTCTTGACACAGTGCCCACAGTGGGGATTGAGAGTGAGCACTCTGACTCTGAGAGTGACGATACTTTTGAGGATGATTGTAACGAAATGGTAGCAGCCTTTGAACCTTTGGACTTTAAGGAAAGAGATGTTCAACCCCCTTCAATAGAACAACCTCCCGAGTTAGAGCTTAAACCATTGCCTTCCCACTTAAAATATGCTTATCTCGCTAAGGATAATATACTTCCCGTTATTATCTCTTCCAAACTTAGTGAGAAACAAGAACAACTTCTGATCGATTTGTTGATGAACCATAAGAAGGCAATTGGTTGGACCATAGCGGACATAAGAGGTATTAGCCCCTCCTTATGTCAACATAAGATTAACATGGAGAGTGACCACCCTAGAAAAGTCCAACCTCAAAGAAGGTTGAACCCCATCATGAAGGAGGTAGTTAACAAAGAAGTTTTGAAGTGGTTAGACGCCGGTATTATCTATCCCATTGCTAGTAGTAGTTGGGTGAGCCCCGTCCAATGTGTCCCTAAAAAGGGAGGGACGACCGTAGTGAAGAACGAAAAGAACGAGCTCATTCCCACTAGGACTGTCACGGGGTGGAGAAGATGCATGGACTATAGACAACTCAACCTAGCCACTAAGAAAGACCATTTTCCCCTACCTTTCATCGACCAAATGCTCAATAGGTTAGCGGGAAAAGAATTCTATTGTTTTCTAGATGGATACTCCGGATACAACCAAATCCATATCGCCCCCGAGGACCAAGAAAAGACCACCTTTACTTGTCCCTACGGTACTTTTGCATTTTGGAGGATGCCATTTGGATTGTGTAATGCCCCAGCCACTTTCCAACGTTGTATGATGGCCATTTTCACCGACATGATAGAAGACACCATAGAAGTTTTTATGGATGACTTTTCTGTGATAGGGACGTCATTTGACAACTGCCTGGGAAATTTAGAGAAAATCCTAGTGAGATGTGAGACCCACGACCTTATTTTGAATTGGGAAAAATGCCATTTTATGGTAGAAGAGGGTATTGTCCTAGGCCATCTTGTCTCAAAAAGAGGATTGGAAGTTGACAAAGCCAAGCTTGAAGTAGTGGCACAACTTCCCGAACCCACAACAGTGAAAGGTATTCGAAGTTTTTTGGGTCACGCAGGTTTTTATAGGAGGTTCATCAAGGATTTTTCGAAAATAACAAAACCCCTGTGTAACCTGTTGCAACATGAAAAAGACTTCATTTTTACCCAAGAATGCCGACATGCTTTTGAAACAATCAAGGAAGCCTTAGTCACAGCACCCATAGTGACCACTCCTGACTGGTCACTCCCATTCGAAGTGATGTGTGACGCCAGCGAGTGGGCTGTGGGGGCTGTTCTCGGACAAAGAAAGAACAAAGTTTTTCACCCCATTTATTATGCAAGTAAAACACTGATTGAAGCTCAGATTAATTGTACTGTTAATGAAAAAGAATTACTTGCGGTGGTGTTTGCTTTTGATCGTTTCAGGTCGTACTTGATAGGGGCGAAGGTCATAGTGCACACAGATCATGCAGCGATAAAATATTTGATCAACAAGGCTGACTCCAAGCCACGTTTGATCAGATGGGTTTTATTGCTACAAGAATTTGACCTTGAGATCGTTGATAGAAAAGGAACAAGCAATCAGGTAGCTGACCATTTGTCCAGGCTCGAGAAGATAGTGGGCACTGTTGATCCCACTCCGGTCAAAGAGAATTTTCCCGATGAACAATTGTTATCAACCTAACATCTCGAAAATAATATTCCTTGGTATGCTGACATTGCAAACTTTTTAGCAAGTGGACTTAAGCCCCACGGGATGAGTGGATAACCATTTAAAAAGTTTTTACATGATACACGACAATATGTTTGGGACGACCCTTTCTTATATAAGATAGGGACAGACTAAATATTGAGGCGTTGTGTCCACGGGAGTGAGCAACATCAAATACTCCATGGTTGTCACACATCCCACTACGGTGGCCACTTCGGTGGAAACCGTACCGCTACAAAAATCTTGCAAAGTGGGTTCTTTTCGCCCACTGTGTTTAAAGACTCTTACGAATTTGTGAAAAGTTGTGAGCAATGTCAACGCACCGGGAACATTTCGCAAAGGAACGAAATGCCTCTTAACAACATTCTAGAGGTAGAACTTTTTGATGTTTGGGGGATCGATTTCATGGGACCCTTTCCAAATTCCAACAATATTTTTATATCTTGGTTGCGGTGGACTATGTTTCGAAATGGGTGGAAGCCATTGCTTGTCACTCTAATGATGCCAACACTGTGGTGAAATTTTTGCATAAAAATATTTTCACTCGATTTGGAACACCACGGGCATTGATTAGTGATGAGGGCACCCATTTTGTAAACAAAGTCATGAGCCCGGTCCTTGCTAAATATGATATACATCATAGAGTGGCCACCGCATACCACCCGCAAACAAACGGTTTAGCCGAACTTTCAAATCGTGAGATCAAAGGTATTTTGGAGAAAGTCGTTAAACCACATTGAAAAGATTGGTCAACCAAACTTGATGATGCTCTTTGGGCCTATCGAATGGCCTATAAAACTCCCTTAGGAATGTCTCCATTTAAATTAGTTTTTGGCAAGGCTTGTGATAACTCTATTTTTAGAGTTATTATTTCCATTTATTTTCCACTTTATTTTGTCAATTTTAGCCATTTCACTTCTAAAAACCCCCATTCTTAGTATAAATGTCGAAAATGAGCAAATGGAGTAAACCTTTGTGTTTAATAAATTATTTGGTGGATTTTGGGTAGTTTTCACGTTTTATCTGCAGTGACGTGAACAGTGCTCACTCCGGTTCCCCACTGCTGCCGCTGGAAAAGACAAAAAGAAGAAATCTGAGTTAGACAGCATGGTGGGGGCAGTTAGAAGGTTCAGTAACAAGTACAAGCATGGGGATTATTTTATTCTAGGCTTGCTCCTAAAGAAGATGGCAAAGTGAATTTAATATTCATACCTAAGAGCCTAGAAGTCAACTTTTTGAAGAGTCCCATGGTTAGAAGCATCAAGCCCTTGGTTAAAGAAGAAACATGGGGCACAAATGGTCCTTGTGCTCCCATACTTTAGCTGATGCAAAGTCAAAAGATATCATTGGGTATTACCCAAGCTCTTTCCTTGGTGTATAAAAGGAAGGGCTTGGGTCATTAAATGGAATCATCAATCAATTGTCAATTTTTAATTTTAGCAAGCATCTTAGTTTGTAGACTTAAATTCTCTCAAGTTTAGAACAATTGTTAGTTTTAATTTTCTGCAGTAGTGTAACTCTAATTTCTGGTTTTTTTTACAATTCTAGTTTAACTTTCAGTTGTAGTTCTCGAACAGTGGGCAACTTACGTTCCCCACTGTGGGCAGTAATTCAAAGTAACTTTTTTTAATCATATCTAAATCTTCATCTTTTGTTTTATTTACTTCAGTTATGTTAGGCTAAACATCCTTTGGGATGTAGGCAAGAGAAGTACCTAGATTTTAGGAAAATGCTTGAGTAATCTTTATACTTAGAATAATTGTTGTTTTGGTTATTCATTCTCGATTATACCCCAAGGATGCGAACAAGCCGATCACTTGTAAGGATCTAAAAGTCTAGTTCTCAACTCAGAAATGGGTAGAACGTAGTGACACGAGCTTGGATAATGCTAGGGAGTTCGAAAGAATTCTTATGACACTTACGAGAGTGAGGTCAGCACAGTGAGCTAATCTCTCCCCACTGGAGTAGTAGACGAGCTAATTTGTGTATTTAAAACACTTAGAGTATTTGTCTCTACACATTCCATCGAGGCCCGAGAGGGTCCATTCTGAGATTACCATTGACAAAACAACAAGTACAACTAGTATGGGATTTTTACTTAACGGTGTGAGTATTTTGTAACCGGGCTTTTCTAGCGAAAAGACCGACTTCAATTACAAGGATCACTTTTTGAGATCAAGTATTTATTATAAAATCTAGGGAAAATCTAACCTACATTCCATCTTTTAAATCTTTAGTAAAATCGTTAAAAGTAGTTATTTCACCAATCCAACTCAAGATATTATTTTCTTCTCTAATCGAAACTTGTAAAAGGAGTTCATAAGAACCATATTGTCTTGATTGTCCAGTCCCTGTGGATTCGATTCCGGTATTTTACCGACTATTACTTGCTGTGACGATCATAGTGGACAGTGTACACTTGCGCTTCCCACTGTGGACAGTTTGCAAACCACTGCGAAATACACATATCGCTTAATATGCAACAAGTTTTTGGCGCCGTTGCCGGGGACTGGCGTGATTTTAAATCTCAAGACATTAGTTTTTGTTCGAGCCCGAGTAACTCGTTTTTCTAAGCTTTTCGTGTTGCATGCCAAGGCAACAACACGAACCTTTGATACCAATCGATCTTGAAATAGAGAAAACTTTTCGAAGAAGACGCAAAAACAGAAATCGACAACCCCCTGTGATCCCCACTGTGAACATGGCTGCAATACCGCCACCTATAGTGGAGACCACAGTGACGATTGCCGATAGCAAAGATCGAAAAATACGGGACTATGCTACTCCGGGACTTAATGATTTAAGCTCCGGGATTCTAAGGCCCAACATTATTGCACAACACTTTGAACTCAAACCGGTGATGTTTCAAATGATCCAAGCTATGGGTCAATTTGGAGGATTACCGTCTGAGGATCCACACTCGCACTTAAGATCTTTTTTGGAATTATCGGACTCTTTTCAACTTCAAGATGTGTCTGATGTGGCCTTAAGGCTGAAACTCTTCCCTTTTACATTGAGGGATAGAGCCAGAGCTTGGCTAAATTCACAACCACCAAATTCGATAATTACACGGGCAAATCTTGCTGAAAAGTTTTTACAAAAATACTTTCCTCCTACAAGGAATCTCAAGTTTCGAAATGATATCATTTTATTTCAGCAAGGTGAGGATGAGGCAGTTTCTGATGCATGGGAACGTTTTAAGGAACTTTTACGAAAGTGCCCACATCACGGCATCCCACATTGCATCCAATTGGAGACCTTTTACAATGGTCTTTTCAATGATGCCAAGATCATCCTAGATGCCACAGCTGGTGGAGCTTTTACAGCTAAAACCTACAATGAAGGGTATCAAATCCTAGAGAAAGTGTCCAATAACAACACCGAATGGGCAAACCCTAGGGCAAACACACCAAAAACCAACTCCATTGACTCAGATGCACTTAAATCCATTAATGCACAACTAGTAGCCTTAACTAAACTAGTTTTAAATGCAAATATAGGACAGGTCAATTCAGCAGTGGGCACTCCACAACTCCTTGAGAGTTGTTCTTTTGTGGAGAAGAGCATACCTTTGACTACTGTCCTGGAAACCCTGAGGCTGTTAATTTGATAGGAACTCAATCTAGAAATAGCCCATTTTCACAAACCTGCAATCCGAATTGGAGAAATCACCCTAACTTCTCCTGGACTTTGAATCAAGGATTTCAACCCCCTGGGGTGAGTCAAGGACAAAACAGGCCACAAAATCCACCTGGATTTCACCAGCCTAGTCATTTTCACAGTGGGCACTCTCCACAAAATTTTCACAGTGGGCATTCCCCACAAAATTTTCACAGTGGGCAGTCCCCACAAAATTTTCAACAAAGACAACAACACGCACTTGATGCACCATCTTCGCTCGAATCATTACTGAAAGGTTTCATGAGTCAAACTCAAGCAGCCATGAGAAATTTTGAGACTCAACTAGGACAATTAGCCGCCGAAGTTAAGAATAGACTACCCGGTAAATTGCCTAGCGACACTGAGCATCCTAAGGGACTAGGAATAGAACATGTCAAGTCCATAACGCTTAGGAATGGAAAGGATCTGAAAGACATTGTTTTCGAGTCTGATGATTCACCTCAAATACCCTCATTCCCACAGTGGGCACTCCTCAAGTCACTGTCATCCCCACAGTGGGGAACGACATCCCTGACCTTCCCACTTTTGGACCTGTTCCCAAACCGACTGTTTCAAAGCCAATACCACAGCAAACTCAAATTGACCCACGAAGCATTCCCTTTCCTCAAAGAATGAAGCCTAAAAATGTCGATGTTCAGTTTAAAAAATTCTTAGACATTTTTAAGCAACTTCACATTAACATACCCTTGGTAGAGGCTCTCGAGCAAATGCCAAGCTATGTTAAATTTTTAAAGGATATTTTGAACAAAAAGAGAAAGTTGGGTGAATTTGAGACTGTGGCTTTGACCGAAGAATGTAGTGCCCTCCTTACAAGCAAGATTCCACCTAAGTTGAAAGACCCGGGTAGTTTCACCATTCCATGCACAATAGGAGGACAAGAAGTAGGTCAAGCACTATGTGATTTAGGAGCTAGTGTCAACTTGATGCCTTTGTCCATTTTTAACAAGTTAGGTATTGGAGAGGCTAGACCCACAACCGTGACATTACAACTAGCCGACCGATCCATTGCCTACCCCAAAGGGAAAATAGAAGACGTTCTGGTCCAAGTGGATAAGTTTATCTTCCCTGCCGATTTTCTAGTTCTAGATTATGAGGCTGATAAAGAAATCCCAATCATCTTAGGGCGTCCGTTTCTTGCAACCGGACGTACTTTGATTGATGTGCACAAAGGAGAACTCACGATGCGGGTTAATGACCAAGAGGTAACTTTCAATGTCTTCAAGGCCCTTAAGTATATGGAAACCGAAGACTTTTTTGCTTTGAGTTCGATTAATGGAACCCACCGTCTTGACACAGTGCCCACAGTGGGGAGTGAGAGTGAGCACTCCGAATCTGAGAGTGATAACACTTTTGAGGATGAGTGTAACGAGATCTTGGCAGCTTTTGAGCAGCTAGATTTCAAAGATAGACATGTCAAACTACCATCCAAAAATCCCCCTGACTTGAATTTGAAGCCATTGCCTTCCCACTTAAAATATGCCTACCTCAATGAGTTAGAAGAACTCTGTCATCACTCCGACATAAATGCAAAAACCAACAAGGAGAAGATCAAGTGGTGGCCTGACCAAAAAATCACTCATGGAGAGTTTGGGGAGGGACAAAAAGTGCTACTTTTTAATTCAAGGTTAAGGATGTTTCCGGAAAATTTAAAATCACGATGGAAAGAGCCTTACACTGTGGTCAAGGTAAGTCCTTTTGGAACTCTGGACTTAATGGCTCCTCAATCCGGAAAAATCTTCAAAGTCAATGGGCAAAGGGTGAAGCACTTTCTGAACGAGAGTGCCCACATTCCATCCCACTCTCCATCCCACTTTGGTTAAGAAACATCGGGATCACTTGTAAATATTTTATTTCAGTTATTTGCTGTCTTTTTATTATTTTTGGTCTTTTTAATTCTGCATGGTAGTTTGTTTTAATGTGTGTAGGAGAAATTTCCGCTTCTTGGAGGAAAAAGCTTCGCAGTGGGGAGATGCATGTCCCTGCGTTCCCCACTCCAAATCTGAAGAAGGATAGGACGGTTTTTGAGGGGCCCAAGGCTGACACACATCAACTTTTTCTTACAAATCAGTCAACTTTTGCTGCCATCTTACACCCATTTCTCCATTTTTCAAGAAAAGCTATCATTGTCACTCTCTCTCTCCAAAAAGGACCGTTTCCCTCCATTTTATTACCCAAAAGATAAACCCTTTCCATTCTAAATTCCAAAAACCACCTTTACTCCAAATATTCAAAAACACACATACTCTTCTTCTCCATTTTTCTCTCTCGAACCGCACCAACCCAACCCTAAAAAAAATCCTTGCGCTTAAAAAGAAGAAATAAAAGGTTGAGAGAAAGAGGAAGGAAGAGGAAGAAAGGCTGGCAAAGGAAGAGGAGGAGAGGAAACAACGAGAGGAAGCCGAACGGTTGGCAAGAAAGGAAGAGGAAAGGATTAGGGTCGAAAAGAAGATGGTTTCGAGGAGAATTCTGGCGACAGTTCACCGCAAGCAACCCCGACCCACTAATGGTTTGTTAAAACTTTGGTTTCCACTCATGATGCTCCCAAAAACAATTTTAATTTGTATTTGGTTTGATTTTAGGCCTATGGCTAGGCTTTTGACTCTTTGCTGAATTCTTATTTTGGTTCGTAATGCATGAAATCCTACCACTGGGTAGGTACTTTTGGGTACTAACGAATTTGTTGTTTGAATGCTTGTTTGATCTCGTTTCCATTTCAAGGTACAACTTTCGGCTTCCGACTTAAAAAGGTCCCTTTTGTAAGTACGAATCTCAACTTGATACCTTGAAATGATATAGGCCGTTTTTCGCATCCAAACACGATCCTTTTTGTACCCCAAACCACCACCTTTGTTCGTTAATTCAATGTCACAGTGGGGACACTGTGAGATTTTAAGTTTGAGGTGGGAACTTCCAGTTTGCCCACAGTGGGGACACTGTGAAGTCCAAGTTTGAGGTGGGTAAGCCATACCCCCTCCCAAAAAAAAGAGAAAATACAAAAACAGAAGAAAAACGGAGTGTCACTAACAAACTTGATGGTGTGCCTTTCTGGACCATCAAAGTGTTCACTCCCAGAAAAAGATGGTGTGCCTATTCTGGACCATCGGAATACCCACTTTCACAAAAATAGCCATACCCAAAATAAAGCCTGAAAGTGTGCGTACATACCCATGAAAAATCCAAAACACCCACTTCTTGAAATAAAAATCTCCAAGCGAGATTTTCGGTCCATGTTTGGAAGTACTTGCAAACCCCTTGGGAAAATATTCAAAGCCATAAACCCATCGAACCCAAGAAAGCCCTATTGATTAATGCAAAACAAGGGAAAGATTTCGTCAAACACAAAAGTGAAATTTTCAAGTTTGGAACCGAAGGAAGTATCGAAGAAAGGAGATCAACGCCCATTCAAGTCAAGAAGTATGTAAGTCCCTAAAAATTCTGCTGCTTTGTTTTTATTTTATTTCTTTCTTTTTATTACTTGGGGACAAGTAATGGTTTAAGTTTGAGGTTGTGATAACTCTATTTTTAGAGTTATTATTTCCATTTATTTTCCACTTTATTTTGTCAATTTTAGCCATTTCCCTTCTAAAAACCCCCATTCTTAGTATAAATGTCGAAAATGAGCAAATGGAGTAAACCTTTGTGTTTAATAAATTATTTGGTGGATTTTGGGTAGTTTTCACGTTTTATCTGCAGTGACGTGAACAGTGCTCACTCCGGTTCCCCACTGCTGCCGCTGGAAAAGACAAAAAGAAGAAATCTGAGTTAGACAGCATGGTGGGGGCAGTTAGAAGGTTCAGTAACAAGTACAAGCATGGGGATTATTTTATTCTAGGCTTGCTCCTAAAGAAGATGGCAAAGTGAATTTAATATTCATACCTAAGAGCCTAGAAGTCAACTTTTTGAAGAGTCCCATGGTTAGAAGCATCAAGCCCTTGGTTAAAGAAGAAACATGGGGCACAAATGGTCCTTGTGCTCCCATAATTCAGCTGATGCAAAGTCAAAAGATATCATTGGGTATTACCCAAGCTCTTTCCTTGGTGTATAAAAGGAAGGGCTTGGGTCATTAAATGGAATCATCAATCAATTGTCAATTTTTAATTTTAGCAAGCATCTTAGTTTGTAGACTTAAATTCTCTCAAGTTTAGAACAATTGTTAATTTTAATTTTCTGCAGTAGTGTAACTCTAATTTCTGGTTTTTTTTACAATTCTAGTTTAACTTTCAGTTGTAGTTCTCGAACAGTGGGCAACTTACGTTCCCCACTGTGGGCAATAATCCAAAGTAACTTTTTTTTAATCATGTCTATATCTTCATCTTTTGTTTTATTTACTTCAGTTATGTTAGGCTAAACATCCTTTGGGATGTAGGCAAGAGAAGTACCTAGATTTTAGGAAAATGCTTGAGTAATCTTTATACTTAGAATAATTGTTGTTTTGGTTATTCATTCTCGATTATACCCCAAGGATGCGAACAAGACGATCACTTGTAAGGATCTAAAAGTCTAGTTCTCAACTCAGAGATGGGTAGAACGTAGTGACACGAGCTTGGATAATGCTAGGGAGTTCGAAAGAATTCTTATGACACTTACGAGAGTGAGGTCAGCACAGTGAGCTAATCTCTCCCCACTGGAGTAGTAGACGAGCTAATTTGTGTATTTAAAACACTTAGAGTATTTGTCTCTACACATTCCATCGAGGCCCGAGAGGGTCCATTCTGAGATTACCATTGACAAAACAACAAGTACAACTAGTATGGGATTTTTACTTAACGGTGTGAGTATTTTGTAACCGGGCTTTTCTAGCGAAAAGACCGACTTCAATTACAAGGATCACTTTTTGAGATCAAGTATTTATTATAAAATCTAGGGAAAATCTAACCTACATTCCATCTTTTAAATCTTTAGTAAAATCGTTAAAAGTAGTTATTTCACCAATCCAACTCAAGATATTATTTTCTTCTCTAATCGAAACTTGTAAAAGGAGTTCATAAGAACCATATTGTCTTGATTGTCCAGTCCCTGTGGATTCGATTCCGGTATTTTACCGACTATTACTTGCTGTGACGATCATAGTGGACAGTGTACACTTGCGCTTCCCACTGTGGACAGTTTGCAACCCACTGCGAAATACACATATCGCTTAATATGCAACAGCTTGCCATTTACCGATTGAATTGGAGAACAAGGCGTTTTGGGCCCTTAAAGAGCTTAACATGAGTGAGGATGCTGCGGGAATTAAGAGGAGTTGCGATATCAATCCTACGAGAACGCAAAGTTGTACAAAGAAAAGACCAAGATGTGGCATGATCGAAGAATCAACCATAGGGGGTTCATGGAAGGACAACAGGTATTATTGTTCAATTCTCGTCTTAAACTCTTTCCGGGTAAGCTAAAATCAAGATGGGCGGGACCATACACCATTGTCAAAGTGAGTCCCTTTGGAACAGTGGAGTTGAAGTCCCCACAGTCTGGTCAAATCTTTAAAGTCAATGGGCAGAGAGTGAAACATTTTCTGAATGAGAGTGATCACATTCCATCCCACTCTCCACCTCACTATGGTTAAGAAAAGTCAAAACCGCTTGTAAATATTTTATTTCAAGTATTTGCTTCCTTTTTATTATTTTTGGTACTTTTAATTCTGCATGGTAGTTTATTTTGCATGTGTGTAGGAGAGATTCCCAACTTTTGAAGAAAAAGCCAAGAAAGTGCTTCGCAGTGAGATGGAGCACGTCCCTGTGCTTCCCACTCCCGAACTGACTTAAGATGGGACGGTTTTTGGGGGCCCAAGATACTGACACACATCAACTTCTCTTACAAATCAGTCAACTTTTGCTGCCACTTGTCATAAGTTTGCCATTTTCCAAGAAAAAACATCATTATCCTTTCTCTCTCTCCTAAACAAACGGTTCCCTCCAATTTGAAAACAAAAACCTTTCCCATCCTAAAACCTAAAAACCACACTTACTTCTAAAAATCAAAAATACCCTCTCTCCTTCTTCTTTCTCTCTCACGAACCAAAACCGAAAAAAAAAACCCTTCCTAAACCCTAAAAATGGCCAGGAGCAAAAGACTAAACACCCACCCGGAGGAACCCAACTGTGCGGCGGTGCGCCGCAGAACCACCGAGGGCCACCCGCCGGAAACCATCATCGGCGATTTAAACGAACCGCCGCCGGTCTCCGGTGAACCACCGATCATACCAGATATTCCAGACACGGGTTCATCCAAGCAAGAGAGTCCGAGGGCTGTGTCTTCATCAAAGGTTTCGGACACCAATCAAAGCTATCTCGATGACGAAGCATTGCAGGCCGAAGAGGAAGAAAGGAGGTTGGTAGAAGAGTATAACCAAAGGATGTCTGCTATCCGAAAAAGAAAAGAAGAAGTCGAGAAGAAGCGACGAGAGGAAGAAGAAAGACTGAAACAAGAAGAGGAGGAAAGGTTAAGAAAAGAAGAGGAGGAGAAGAAAAAACGGGAGGAGGAGGAGAGGTTGGCAAGAGAGGAAGAGGAAAGAAAAAGAGTTGAGGAAGAAAGGCTTCGTGAAGAAGAAAGAAAACGGGCAGCGGAAGAAAAGAAAAGGGCTGAAGAAGAACGATTGGCAAAGGAAGAACAAGAAAGAATCAGACAAGAGGGGGAAATTCGAAGAAAAGGGAAGGAGCAGATTCAGACTGAGGAAAATCCTCAGGTCACAAACACGGTCGATTTACCAGCACTCCAGGCTGCTGCCCACAGTGGGGAAAACCCCATCGTTCGGGCTCTGAGGAAAAAGGGAATGGTCACCAGGTCTAGGGTGACCATGTCGAAGAAAACACCAACCAAAAGGCCAAGAAGAAAATCGTATGGGAAAGGTAAGGGTCTCGAACCCTCTTTAAGTTCATCATCTGTTGAAACTGATGCTGGGAAAGAGCAAGTGCCATCTGAAAACCCACACCATTCCACTGTGGGGACTGAGCATGCCCCCAGTGGGGTGCCTAGGCAGTTCACAACTCCAGCAGTGGCCGCCCATTATGACTGTATTTTTAAGCAGCGATTGAACTTGGAGAGGGGCTTCGACCCCGAGTTAGTAGAGGCAAACCCGTTTATTAAAAATCGGGTTTTAGCATAAGATTGGGCGACGTTGGCATCTGCCGATCGTCGAGAAAATGCCTCTCTAGTTCGGGAGTTTTATGCCGAGGCTTCGCAGACCAAAGACCCCTTTGTAAAAGTTCAGGGTCGGACCGTGTACTATCATGCCACCGCCATTAATCAGGTCCTTGGAATAAGGACCCCAACTACATGCGCATTCACACAGTTCTTGAGAAAAATGAGCCCCGCCGATGAAGATGTGATTTTAAGGGAATTGGCAGTGGAGGGAAAGCCCTGGGATATGGATGGCACACGCAAATGTCTACATGCTAGCTCCCTCACTACCGAGGCCGCTGTGTGGTTTGCGTTTGTCCGGGCCACTTTATCCCCTACTTCTCATGATACGACCCTATCGATGCACAAGTGCGCCCTGCTGTACTGCATCCTTACGGATAAGCCGATCAACCTTGGGTCCCTCATGTTTTCCGCCATTCACACCGCACGCACACGAAAGAAGGTAATCCTACCCCTTCCTTGTCTTATCACTTCATTACTAATCGAAGTTGGAGTACCCTCAGCTGCAGATGATCAGTGGCTCGTTTCAATGAGCAACATTAGCGTCCTAACCATCAAGAAAATGGGGAGGGCACTTGCCGACCCTTCTGAAGAACCTGCTCAGGACGATCTCACTGTGAGAACCACTGGTACCCCACTACGACAGCCCACTGCAGTAAGCTCAAGCAACCCCATGACCGCCGTTCTACAAGCAATAACAGCTCTCACTTATAAAGTCGATCTCATGGAAGCTCAGTAGAAGCATATGAACCGAGCCACCGAGTCGTTCTGGATATATACAAGGGATAGGGATGCGGTTGTCAACCAGATGCTACAAGGTCATGATCCCGAGTTACACAGACAACTCCCTGAATTTCCCGAAGGTATTTGCCCCTCAAATGAAAGTGAAGATGATTTCGAGGAAGACTCCGCCGCAAGCTCGCCGCAAGCAAGTCCGAACCGCTGAATGGTTTGTTGGGATTATGGTTCCCACTTTTGATGCTCCCAAAAACAATTTCTATTTTATGTTTATTTTGGTATTTCACCTATGGCTAGGCATTTGACAATATTTGCTGCTTTGGTTACTTTTGGTTTATGATGCATAGATCCCTACTACTTTTAGTAGGTGCTTTTGGGTACTAACTCACTTCTTGTTTGAATGATTGTTTGATCTCGTTTTCATTTCAAGGTACAACTTTCGGCTTCCGACTTAAAAGGTCCCTTTTGTAAGTATGAATCTCAACTTATCACCATGAAATGATATAGGCCATTTTTCGCATCCAAACACGACCCTTTTTGTACCCCCAACCACCTCTTTCGCACCAAAATTCAAGTCACAGTGAGGACACTGTGCAATCTTAAGTTTGAGGTGGGGACTTCCAGAGTGACTTCCAGTCTTTCCACAGTGGGGACACTGTGAAGTCATAAGTTTGAGGTGGGTAAGCCATACCCCCCTCCAAAAAAATCAAAAAATTTAAAAACAGAAGAAAAACGGAGTGTCACTACAAAGGATTGATGGTGTGCCTTTTCTGGACCATCAAAGTGCTCACTCCCAGAAAAAGATGGTGTGCCTATTCTGGACCATCAGAATACCCACTCTCACAAAAAATAGCCATACCCAAATAAAAGCCTGAAGTGTACGAACTTACCCATACAAAACACAAACCACTCACTTCTTGAAATAAAAATCTCAAAGTCAGTATTTGGAATTATTTGCCAAAACCCTTGGGAAAATATTCAAAGCCATAAACCTTTCAAACCCAAGAAAGTCCTTTTGATCAAAGGTGAACAAGGGAAAGATTTCGTCAAGTACAAAAGTGAAATTTTAATTTGGGAACCAAAAGAAGTATATGTGAAAGGAGATCAACGCCCATTCAGAGTGAGAAGTCGGTAAGTCCCTGAAAACTCAAGTGCATCATTTTTTCTTTATTTTTATTACTTGGGGACAAGTAATGGTTTAAGTTTGAGGTTGTGATAACTCTATTTTTAGAGTTATTATTTCCTTTTATTTTCTATTTTATTTCGTCAATTTTAGCCATTTCACTTCTCAAAACCCCCATTCTTGGTAAATTTCACGAAAAAGATCAAAAAGAGTGAACCATAGTCTTTAATAAATTATTTGGTGGAATTTGGGTGTTTTTCACGTTTTATCAGCAGGGACTTGCGTTCCCCACTCCGGATCCCACTATAGAGCTGAACAAAAAGACAAAAGACAAAGAAACTCCTAGTTGGGATGTAATTATTCTGGAGAATGGAAGGTTCATTTGGCTGAGATAAGGGCTGGAGAAGTACAAGGCATCTTTCTTTTAGATGGCATCAAGTACACCTTTTGTACTTTGAAGTTGACTTGGTGAAGGGTCCATTGGGTAAAAGAGCTACAACATGGTGGATAATAGGATTGTTCAAAGAGCTGATTTTCAGCTTGATTCTCCAGTCCTTACACAATAGACAAACCCAATTTTTGTGTAATACCCAACCCTTTATCCTAGTATATAAAGGAGGTGTTGGGTGCCATTAATTCCATGCTTAATTTTTAGAATCTCTCAACTACTACATTAGTATTAGCTTTAGTTCTCTCATTTACTGCAGTAGTTAACTTTAAATTTCTGTATTTTACATTCTTAGTATAATTTGTAGTTCGAAGTACACAGCGACAGGGACGAATTCTCGTTCCCCACTGTGGGTTCAATTCAAGTCACTTTCAGTTTAATTATGTGCAATTTCTACTCTTTTGTTTTCTTTACTTCGGAAATGTTAGGCTAAACATCCCTTGGGATGTAGGAAAGAGAAGTACCTGTATTTTATTAAAAATGCTTGAGTAATCTTGATACTTGGAATATTTCTTGTTTTGGTCATTCACTCTCGATTATTACCCAAGGATGCGAACAAGCTGATCACTTGCAAGGATCTAAAGTCTAGTTCTTAACTTAGAAATAAGTAGAACGCAGTGACACGAGCTTGAATGATGCTAGGGGATTCGAAAGAATTCTTATGACACTTGTGAAAGTGAGGTCGGCACAGTGAGCTAATCTCAACCCACTGGAGTAGTAGGCAAGCTAGTTGGTGTATTTAAAACACTTAGAGTATTTGTCTCTACACATTCCATCGAGGCCTGAAAAGGTCCATTTTGAGATTACCGTTGACAAAACAACAAGTTCTAAGAGTATGGGATTTTTGCTTAAAGGTGTGAGTATTTTGTAACCGGGCTTTTCTAGCGAAAATGCCTACCTCAAGTACAAGAATCATTTTTTTAGGATCAGGTATTTAATATAAAATCTAGGGAAAATCTAACCTACATTCCTCCTTTTAAATCTTAAGTAAATCGTAAAAGTAATATTTCACCGAACAAACCAAAATATTGCTTCTTCTGTTATTGAAACCTGTAAAAGGAGCTCATGAGAACCGTATTGTCTTGATTGCCCAGTCTCTGTGGATTCGATTCTGGTATTTTACCAACTATTACTTGTTGTGACGATCATAGTGGACAGTGTACACTTACACTTCCCACTGTGGACAGTTTGCAACCCACTGCGATTAAAACACATATTTTGCTCGTACCACCCTTTCAAACATCCACTGTATTCTTTTCTACTTAAGGCATCGGCCACAACATTTGCTTTACTAGGATGGTAATGCAATTCACAATCATAATCCTTAAGTAGCTCTAACCAACGTCGTTGCCTCATGTTCAATTCTTTCTGATCAAAGACATGCTTCAAACTCTTATGATCAGTGAAAAGAGTGCACTTCGTTCTATATAGATAATGCCGCCATAATTTCAAAGCAAACACCACAGCAGCCAATTCTAGATCATGGGTAGGATAATTCTTTTCATGCTCCTTGAGTTGTCTTGATGCATAAGCAATCACCTTTCCACGTTGCATCAATACACACCCCAAACCCATCTTTGACGCATCACTATAAACGACTAAATCTTCCGTTCCCTCCGGTAGGGCAAGAATAGGAGCTTCACATAACTTTTTTTGTAAAGTTCTAAAGGCTGACTCTTGCTTTTCAGTCCATACAAATTTTACATTCTTCCGAGTCTGAATGGTCAAGGCAGAAGCGATCTTTGATAAATCTTTTATAAACCTCCGGTGATAACCTGCCAGACCCAAGAAACTCCGTATCTCTGATGCGTTCTTTGGTGTCTCCCAATTCGTCATTGCTTCACTCTTTATCGGATCCACTTTGACCCATTCTAAAGTAATCACATGACCAGGAAACTATACCTCTTTTAACCAAAATTCACATTTTGAAAACTTTGCATACAATTTCTCCTTCCTCAGAACATCTAAGACTTCACGAAGGTGACATTCGTGATCGGCCTCATTCTTTGAATAAACAAGTATGTCATCAATAAAGACGATGACTGACTTGTCTAGGAATGGTCGACACATCCTGTTCATCAAGTCCATGAACACTGCAGGAGCATTTGTCAACCCAAAAGGCGTCACAAGAAATTCATAATGCACGTACCTCGTTCTAAACACCGTTTTGGGAACATCTTCATCCCTTACTCTTACTTGATGATAACCCGACCTCAGATCAATCTTGGAAAAGCATCCCGCGCCTTGGAGTTGATCAAATAAATCATCAATCCTTGGAAGAGAATACTTATTCTTAATGGTCACCTTATTCAGCTCCCTGTAATCAATGCACATTCACATAGTGTCGTCCTTCTTCTTGACAAATAGTACTGGAGCTCCCCAAGGTGAAGAACATAGCCTAACAAAGCCCTTTTCCAGTAGTTCTTGCAATTGTGACATCATCTCTTTCATTTCGGCGGGTGCTAAACGGTACGGTGCATGCGCTATCGGTGTCGCTCCAGGGACAAGATCAATTCTGAACTCTACTTGTCGTTCTGGCGGTAAACCTGGAAGATCATCGGGGAACACATCTGGAAATTCACATACTACCCTTATATCTTTTGCTCGCTTCTTTTCAACTTTAATATCTAAAACATATGCTAGATAGGCTGGACATCCTTTTACTAGACATTTACGCGCTTTGGCAATAGAAATTAGCGGAACTTCCCCTTTTCTCTTTTCCCCATAGATGAATACGGCATCATTGTCGGGTATAGGAATCCGAATTAATTTCTTGGCACAAAGAATTTCTGCCTGATTGATTGTCAACCAATCCATACCCACAACTATATCAAATCCTCCAATCTCCATCAAAATCAAATCAATCAGAAATTCCTTTCCTTCTATCATAATCACACAACCCTCAAGTATTTCTCGAACTAAGACTTGACCCCCGTTAGCTATTTCAACTACTAAGGCATCTTCCAAGGTAGTGACAGGCATAGCTAACTTTTGATAGAACGACTTTGATATAAAAGACAAATTGGCACCACAGTCAAATAATACTCGTGCAGGAATATTGTTAACAAGAAATGTACCAGAAACAACATATTTATATTCCTTTGCCTCATCGGTCGTCATATGAAATGCCCTGCCCACTGGACTTGGAGTATTTGGCTTCCTTTCTTGATTCCCGCTCTTCTTTAACTTTGGGCAATCTTCTCGGAAATGACCGGGCTGTTTACATTCAAAACAGGTCGGTCCTTGAATGGGACAGTTTGCAACTTGGTGACCACTTTTCCCACATTTAAAACATTCATCTGAAACCACCTGACTTGGGCCAAAATGTTTTCCTCAGCATTTCTGGCACCAGTTCGGTTCTCGTTTAGTGTCAAAACGAGTATTCTTGACAAACGGTTTAGATTTCTGAGAAGATTCCGATCGACCTTCCCATTTTCGTTTCTCCCCCACTTGTGTCTTTTCCTCCTTATCTCGGGCATAAACTTCCTCGATTATCTTAGCTTCTTCTATCGTTTCCCTCAATGTCACATCTTTTGAATTATGAACTCGTGACATCATGTCAGCCGGTAAGCCCTTCAGATAGGCTTTAATCTTCTCTTTTTTAGTTGGGGCCACATGCCCCACTAAGTTTAATTTTTCCAGGAATATGCGAGTGTACTCTCATACAGACGAAGTACCCTTCTTAAGAGTCTGAAACTCTTCTTCAATTCGGTCCATTTCATTCTCGTTGCAATATTCTTCTAGAATATTTATTTTGAATGATTCTCAGGTCATTGCTGTTAAAACTGGAGTCGTCACTGTCGACGTCACAATGTTCCACCAGGTCAAAGCATTGCCACGTAACATCTGGGATCGAAACCTGACCTTCGATTCTTCGTCACACTCGCAAGCTCGGAAAGCCTGTTCCATCTCCCTAATCCAGTTCATACATGCAATTGGATTATCTAATCCAACGAACTCCGGTGGCTTGCAGCTCAGAAATGTTTTATAAGAGCAAACTCTCTCCACTCTCCTGTTAACATTCAACAATGCTTAAACAGACGGAGTTACAACACCAGTTACCGTCTCAGGTCTTCGTGACTCGGCACTTCTATCATTTAACACCTTCATGAACATTTTTGATTGTTGTGCCAGTGCCGCATTCATCGCTCGCATCATGTTTTCCATCATTCTGGACTCCATGGTGGATTTCGTCGTCACTGTATTAGATGTACCAGCAGCGTTTGTTGCGCTTGACTTCCTCCTCCTCTTATTATTGGTGGTCTTGGAGGGCTCTCATACATTCCAACCCTTTCAGGTTGCTTATCCACCACCCATTCATTTACTGCCCTCTCTTCTGACGAATTAGGAGATTTGGTTAGTGTATTCACCATCATGTTCTGAAGAGGCACAAGAAGATAACCATAAGAAATGGTTACACGTACCAAACACAAGAAACGTACTTTAACGTTCATTAATCACCGTAACAATTCAAAACAAGTATGCTTGCGTAACAATAAATTCATAATGACAGTAGCTAATTGAAATTATGAACATACTATACATAAGAATCTTCGTTACCATCATCACAGTTCTTAATTCACGTATTTCCGTCGACTCTAAGACTATCCCGTCTTAGTACTTCTACCTAAATCTCACAGATCATAACTTAATTCATCTCAGCTTAAGTCTAGGTATCTCACAATCATACCTATTTCACTAAAACTACGGCTCTGATACCATACTGAAACATCCAAAAATCACAACAAATTTAAACCTTAACTTTACAAGGTCCACAACAACTATTTTCCAAATATTTTATACATAAATGGAGAAGTCATAACAAGGTTCGTACATACATCCAACTTTTATATACAACCTACTAATCTAATCCATAACATGCACGATCAGATTATAAAGGTTGTCTACAAAACTCCCAAAATAACGATGCTTCAACTAACTTCTCCATTATATCACCAAAGTATAGCTCTAGAACTTCTCGACCCTCATCCCTGCTTATCCCTTCCCGAGCTAATACCTGATAAGAAAAGTTAATTTGAAAAGATTAGGATTACGCCTAGTGAGAACATCTAGTTTTCCAAATTAACACTTTATAAGCTTTGAAACCAAATGTAAGCAAAGCACATAAACAAACCTGATTTGTCGTCATTCTTACCATACACATAACATGTTTTGATGACGGGAAAATACCCGATTCCATGAATATGACAAACACTAAGTAAGTCATAGCATCATGTTCGAGAGCCTACTAGGAATCACCACGGATTCTAGATCATTGCTCCTGTCCAAGAAATTACAATTTACTTTATGCCTATTTCTTGGAGTGGAAGTAGAGATTACAATTAACTCATGCCTATCTCTTATCTTCCCATAGAAATCAGGAATTACGATTAACTCACGCCTATTCCAAGATTTAACGTCAACGGGAATTACAATTTAACTCATGCCTATTCCACGTTTTCAATTAATGCCAGTGCCTATGGATCCATTACACTTACTAGCATACGTGCATAATAACCTAAACACATAACATTTCATATCATAACTTTATTCAAGTTACTACTATGTTCGTACTGTTAACATCACATTATGTTTCATTTTCATCAAACTTATCTGAACAATTCATCACTTCACAAAAATTATTCAAGTAAACTTGTTCAGAAAACTATTCCGGAACCAAGTCATACAAGCAGTATGGAGTTCTATCCGGAAAACCATATCCGGAACATTTATCCGGAAACACCCGGAAATCAAAGTAATCCGGTATAATCCGGAAAAGTATTCCGGACTCAAAGTCCAGAACCATCCGGTAAACGGATCTGGTATTCTATCCGGACACCATATGGAATCTGGTATTCTATCCGGTATATTCCGGTATCCGATATATTCCGAACAATCATCCGGAATCCGGAACCTATTCCGGTAAACTACCCGGAATCCGGGACTGTCCTGGAATTCATCTTCTGGACTCCTCAATTTACCCAGTTCAATTCATACAGTTTCCATTCAGTACTTCAAAATTCATTTTGTTTCTATCTCATACAGATATCAATAAACCTTTTTACCCATTTCAATCCATATATAGATTTTATTTAACAAAATAAGCAGATGAACTCACCTGATGAGAGTTCGAACTCAGTGTTTGCAACCCAATCGATTCCCGTTCACTTTTCACACCAATAATCATAACCTAATCAAAATCAGTTTAACCTGATTATCAATTCCTAAAGGATTGAATTGAATACCATAATCGAACTCTTACCGGAGCAATTTAGGATTCAAGAATCTTTCTCTCTCTCTGCTTGTTAGAACCGACTTCAGGAAACCAAATTGAGATATTTCTCAATCACTGGCCGACTAAAACTTTTATAAAACAACTTTCAACAAATGACCAAATCTACCCTGAAGTTTTACAATTTATAAATAATCCAAAACTTTGACTAATTTCTCTTTCGACCCCTTTATATCAAAACGTTACATAATGGAAAATTCGAGGTGTTACATACACCACATTGTAACTAACCAATCCAACGTCCTCCGGAATCATCCAATGATCCCAAAATATACTCACTCAACGACTCACGCAACCAAAAGTACATGGTTCCTCTTTTGGGTAACCACCAACTACCGCTCCGCCATTTTATTCCGAGAATAGCCATATCATAATGCCAACTTACAATCCATGCGTCCCAACAACATGCTTAACAATTTGTATAACTCATCTGAAATCTTCGAAAAGGGCTTCCATCTGTTGCTTAACCTCCTTTAACAACACATTACCATAACACTGGCTTGCACATCTACCTTGGCATAAGATGCCACTAAATTGTCCGCACATTCTCCACCCACAACACCACACCACATACCAGGTTCTCACGGTCATTTGTACACATAATTAATCTTGCCTTTATATTCACCTGCATAAATATAACCTAGTGTATCTCATGACTTTGTCTTTCCCCGAATCTAGATGAACCACAACTCACGATTCAAAATTAATCGTTCCTTGTTGGTTCATTGCGATCCCCAAGAAACCATTCCAAATGACAGGGCACATTCCCTTACAGATCGATATAATCAATGCATCCACTTCGGTTGTGCTAATTACCTCATCTTTCACGAACTGTCCAAACCTCGTAGGGAAAACACTCATCCAATTAGCAATCTTCCACAATAATAACGCCCACATGAGGTGATCTAACGTCATGCAAGTATACATCTTTCCTGAACGACCTCCTACGTCTACACACACCAGGGTGATTTTCCCAAATTTCCTCTTGACAATGCCTTCAGCTTCAGACATCTTAAACAATTGTTGACTTCAACATCAATAGCCGACATGATGATGCTTCCATAACCTTCCCGTCAACAAGGGTTCCAAACGGAACCTACTTCTTCCAATGTATCATAATCAACGTTATACCCCGTCGTCCTTACTTGAAGGAAAAAATTTCAAGACGTACTTGGTGCAAGGTCAAGGTTACAAGACCACCCCCAAAACTCAGGCTCGACGCCGATAACATTTCATTTATGCATCTCAACATTACACTAACGAGCTACTAATACCAATACTTTGATGACTTCAAGTCCTTCTCCCGGACACGACCGTCCACCGACAACCGCATCTCAAGTCACCGAACAAGAGTACGAACTACCATAATACAAACTTTGCCAAAGCCCCTTTCTGACATTTCCACTATTCACCTCTCTTCCTTAATAAGAATACCAAGATCACAAATCATCCGCCACCGACTTCACCAGCACATCTCCACTCTCGGAACCCTTCCTTATCTTTAAATGCAATAATCTCCACGACCTAGTGAGTTCATAGCCTTCATGCATGACGACACGATAATTTAATTCATTTCTGACATTTGAACGTTCAAAAAGTACAACACTTGAAAACAACTTGAGTACGCCTGACCCAACACTCTCATAACTTCAATGTCGTGCACAACGATCTCGAGAATCATTCGCACGTAGCTTTTTGGTATACCATAATCTTAACCAACCAAAACGATGTCGTTACATCAGAAACATATTGAATGAAACTTTTCCTGTATGGCTAGAAAGGTTTTGAACAAAATCACTTACACGAAGTAAATCAGTCGGCTTTCACTCTCATTTATATGATATCAATGTGTCAAAACTCATTTTGTTTATAAAAATCTTTGCAGTCAAACATTTTCCTGATTTTCGCAAAGAAGACTATCTCAACATGAAAAAGGGTGATATAGTTCGCAAATCACTAAGTTCAAAAATTTTATTGTGCAACGTAAATAGGTTTGTCTTTGTCTTTAAACACATGCTCGCATGCGTCGACTTATTTCCAAAACAAGAAATTCGTTAATTACGCAACTACTTTTAATCATGAACGAGCTCATGTAACACATTTAAAGACACAATGCATGAAACTCAACTTGCAATTGAAGGCTATTCACTCTAACAAGGTCAATTGTTGTACCCACACAACTTATCATTCGCACTCTACTTCTGACCAACGGTCGTTCTCTCGTCCCTGCAACAACTTGTTGTACATGTGTTTCACAACCTACCTGTTCAACCATCCCATACAGTTTTTGTCTTGACCAATTACTTCACATTCTACCCCTACACGTATTTCAATCCAACACTGATATCTTCCCTTCATTATTCCTGCCACTAAAAAGCTTGACAAAAGAGTCAGGGCTCAAATCCTCCACTCGCTCTTGAATTGAAGCTTTCGAGATTCCGACACCGTCCTTCCTTACCATCCCAACTGATCTACACAACAATTTCGAGAATTGGGACCCTCTAGAAACTAGGAGTTTTACCCTTAGTCAGTCGTTCATTCTTTTCGAACCCAAGAAGTTCTTCCTCTAGACGTCTCATAACATTCCAAACAACACTTCTACTAGAAGATATAAACATTATATCATACGCGGTCTCTCACGATACCTCAACCCTTTGCTATCATTGCAAGGTCAAAACTCACTACATACTACCACACACATCGATCTTCTCAACAAGAGCAATTGAGCACACTCATGTACCTATAAATTCGCGATTACATTGGCCATATGTAATTTCAAATTTACCTTACATGACGGTCCTCACTACCCTATCATTAGCGCACTTATAGTGACCTTTCTTAAAAGCCTCCTATATCTCAGTTGTGTTCCCCACTACTCCACGGTTTAAGTTTAGGCTCATCCGGTCACCTAAATCCCTTAAACTATGCCTCTGATACCAACTGTAACAACCCAAATCATAAATAAAGCTTAATCAACAAGAATTAAACAACTCGCTGAAACGGTTCCAAATTTCTATCAAAACATACGATTACATAACAAGGTTTGCGGAAACAACCTATTACGCAGCTGAGATTTCTAGAATACTAAGCGTGCCATACAAAATATAATAACTTCCTTCTAGACCAAAGCTTCACGCTCACGCCTTCTCTTTGCCCTTACTAGAGCCTTCTACTAAACGCTTACTTGAAAATGGTTTAGTTTTTGAAAAGTGAGGGTTAGACCATAAGGTCTAGTGAGTTCCCTCTAGATACGAACATCCGCGCCACATAAAACATTTAAACAATTTATAAGCATTTATAAAACTTCCCCACATTAAAACATTCAAACTTTCAAACGCAAGAACTACACGTGTAAATGGCACACTGAAGTCACACACACATGTGACAACGTGTCAGTCTCACACTGCCTTAACTGGAACACACCCTCCATGGCATAAACGGGACACACCCCCCGGTATGAGCACTGGCGGGACACACCCCCTGACTTAGCCATAACAGGTCCACTCACAGATGTATACATACATATTATCTCAACTATCTCAGATATAGCAAAACATGCAGTTTCATATAAAAAATAAAACAGGCAGTTCCATATCATCTCATGCGATTAAAATAACATATGGTTCAACACATTTTCAGTTAGAAAGACTCACCTGTTGTTCTTGCTCAAAACTTCTCACTTATGCTTCGGATCTCTAGGTAGGACACCTATGATTTAAAGAAAACGAGAGTGATAAGTCCAATGTCTAACACTCGATATTATTCTTAAACAACTCCCTAAATAATCTCTTCTTAACTCGAACTCCCCAATCCGAAACCAGAGCTCTGGATCATGCTTCTCCGGACCTCCATTTCGGACTTAAATTTCTGGACTACACACTTCCAGAATCCACTTCCGGACTCCACTTCCGGACTCCTATCCGGACTCCACTATCCGGACTCCTTTTACCGGAAAATCAAACTTTGTCCGGAACTTCACCCAGACACGGGCGATATCCGGACACACAGGGTTTACCGAACAGCTCCACTACTCCTTAATCGAACTATAACATTTATTTTAAAATCGATTAAGACTTCAACTTCCCCAAAAGAGCATACCAAAACACCTTAAATAGCATTTTAATCCAACATAATCTCTCCCTCGCAAGCATTAACTCTTTGATTGAAAGCAAAATCTCAAAAAGGGCCGACTTACAGCAAAATCTCAAGACCCCTTTAACACTCTCTGATAAACAATGAATCAACATGGAATAGGGTTAGAGGTTACCTTTTGATAATGAGTTCCTCCTCTAATCGACCTTCATTTCCCAAGAATTAAGGCGCCAAACTTTGCTCTCTTTCTTCTTTCCCAAGAACGCAGCCGCTAGAAATAAACTCAAAAATAGGGTTTTGCCAATCATTGTGGGTATTTATACCCCCTTCCCATTAGTTTCAAAACAGCCCCTGAAGTTCAAAACTTCACCTTTTTCCTTAAAACTCTTATTTCATTACATTAAAACCCTGGTTATTACATATGTGAACCGATCTTAGACCTAATTTTTGAAATAAAAAACTAAACAAAAATAAACATTGGTGAACAATCATGAACATAGATATTTGTGGAAAAGATCATGGCATATGAGCACAATCTTATGAACGTCTTATAGTTATAAACACATTCTTCTAAAGACTTATGAACACATTCTTATGAAGATGTCATAGAAAAAAAATCTAAAAATAATTTTCTTTTCAAATATATAAAAAAAATCTGAATTACCAGACCCTAAAAATGATTTTTTTTCAATTCAAGAATTTTAGTTTTCTTTTAAATCCCCTACAATCCGCCAATAAGTTTAGAAAATAGAAAATACTTTCGGAATTACATCTTTACAGGTGGATCCGAAATAATTTTTTAATTCAAGAAATTTTATTTTTAATTATTTAAAAGTACCGACATATAACCGGCAAACTTTAATTAAAAAATAATTAATTAAAATTCGTCAATACTTTTAATCAATTAAAACTAATTACTTTTTAAACAAACAAACAAATAATAATTTCGTTGGCCTGGCGTAAAATGTCAGATTTGTGACCAAAGTCAACATAAACTTTATTAATTTTCACTAGTAATCCACTAGTAATTTATGGGGACGCTAATTGCACCTCAAAAGGGCTAATTGCACCCCAAAATGATTAAATCATGATTATTTTTATTTTTATTTTTTTGACTTTTTGTTGTCTTTTCTATTTCTATTTTATTTATTTATTTGTATTATATATTTTTATTTATTTGTATTATATAGTTTAAAAATATTTTTTTTCTTTTACTTTTTGGTTTTATTTAAAAATAAATATTTATAAATATAAATATTATTAATTTTTTATAATTATATAATTATAAAAATAAAACATAAACATTGCGATTTAACATATAAATAGAATATAAAATAATCTATATTACATTCGATTATTCTAAAATAACATTATCCGTAGTACAATTAACACGTAAAAGTCGCTCGTACTTCTGTATTTGATTAATGTATGGATGTGCATTATAGTTTTTGCCCATTAAAGAACTGGGTCTCGGTGGTTCCTGGTAACTCATTTTTTCCAAGTCAACAAATGTTGACGCGTTCGAACTACTACGTCTAAGGGGTCTTTCACTTGTAAAAGACGAGTCAACATGACCCATAACTTGTACGTGATGTGAATAGTGAAATGAATAGTGATGTGAATAGTGACATGAATAGTGACCTTCGAAATGAGCCTAATATTGAATATTTTTTGATTTAATCATATTGAACTCACTTTAAAGGTATTGACGAAACGAATAAATATAATTTATAAAAAGAAAAGAAATATATATATATATATATATAAAACAAAAAAGAATAACTATATATATATATATATATATATATATATATATATATATATTTCTATATTTCTAATATATAGGGTCAGGTTTAGGGAAAAATCCTAAATAACTGGAAAACCAGAAAACCACGAAAATACGGAAGAAAAAGTATATCAATATGGATGTCAAATTAACGAGAAAAATATGATCGTTTATTTGGTGTAATTTATTTCGTCCGAATTTTGTTTATTTTTCGTGTTTTTTCAAATAAAAAATAGGAGGGTGAGGTTTTTTAATTTAATTAATATTGTTGTAACCGCCCATCTAATCACATTCATCAGATTATCTAATCTAACGGTTTATAAAGTGTTTTTTATATTTCCATTTATTTGAGATTTTCCCCTGAACCTCCCTCTCTCTCTATATATATATATATATATATATATATATAACAAAAAAATAACAATATATATAAGTAATATATATGTATATATATATATAAACAAAAAGAATAACAATATATATATATATATTTCTAATATATATATATATATATATATATATATATAACAAATAAATAATATATATATATATATATCAAATAATATATATATATTATATAAATATATATATTATATTATATATATATATATTTATTTAAATCAAAAAATGATTGGTGCGGAAATAAATGCATTCAACACCCCTTTTTGAGGTGCCATTAGCACGGCCCTAGATGAAAAGTCCGCCGAAATAAAAAAAAGTAAATTATGGATTTGGTCCTTGTGGTATGTCGGTTTTTACGGAATTCGTCCATAGATTTCATTTATTATGAAAATGGTACCAGTGGTATGCAGTTTCCGTTGGATTTGGTCCCTAGACCAAACGACCGTCTACCAATTCCGTTAAGTTGAGAGCATAAAGGTCTTTTTGCCATTTTTCTTTATTTTAATGTTTTCTGATGTAATCCTTTTTTCAAATCAAGGGCTATAATGCATGTATTAATACTTTGGAGAGTCAAAAGAAAACTTCATTTAGTTAATATTTATCTTATAAAATTATATTTAATATACTTATATATGTATATATACCTATATACATCATAGTGAACTAATAGGAAGTAATTTGAAAGTGAAATCACCAACATGAATGTGGCCACCGTGAACCCTCCACCGCGAACCCACCACCATGAAACCTCCATCGTGAACCCACCACCGCGAACCCAACATTGCGAAACCTCCATCGACCCACCACCGTGACACCTCCATCGTGAACCACCACCGTGAACCCACCACCCACTACAAAAATAACTACTTTCACCGGAGGAAAATGTCGTCGGCAAAAGTCGCAAAAGTCGCCGGCAAAAGCTCAAAATCTTTTGCCGCCGGACTTTTCCGTCGGCAAAAGTTTCCGTGAAAAGCTGGCCGCTATAAGGGTTTTTGTCGGCGAATAATATGTGCCGCCGGTAAACATACATTTGCCGGCGAAAAACAGTCGTCGGTAAAAACTGAAGTCGCCGGCAAAAACATCTCTCACGTAATCATATAAAATCTTTTTCCCGACGACTAAATATTTTTGTTGGCGTAATGTTTTCCGCCGGGAAAAGCTTTTTTGACTTTTTGGTCAAACATTTATTGGCCAAAAAATCCGTCGGCAAAAGTTACTTTTTATTTTTACACGTAGCTTTTTACCGACAAACAAACTCGTCGGCAAAAGTTACGTTTGACTCTTTTGGTCAATATTTTTACCGACGAAAAAGTTGTTGCTGACTTTATAATAGAACATTTATTGACGCGTTTGGGCAAACTTTTGTCAACAAAAATAACAGATAAACATATAAAAACAACTTCAAACATAAACCGGCTATTTAATAAAAAAACATTACATAAATATTACAAAAACATAAATCCAACCAAATGAAAATATATTTTCAAAATAAACATAGATAAATTGTACTAGTGTAATGAAGAAAACGTAAACACAAATTGCAAAACAAATTGAGGGGAATCTAATTTTCTTCTCAAAATTATGTGGTCGTGACCCATGCCTTCAATAAGATCATCCTCATCACTCATTTGAACCTGTGTATTGAAGAAAACATAAACACAAAAAATTATTATTCAGAAGTCCTGTGTTTACGAGGGTGATTCCAAAAGGCATAGAACATTGTAGATTCCAAACAAACCTTGATGCAAAAGTTACTTTTGCCGACGGGTTTCCCAAACCCCCCGGTAAAAGTGCAGTTTCTTGTAGTGACCGTGAAATCTCCCTCGTGAACCCACCACCGTGATCCCATCACCGTGAAACCTCCACCGCGAACCCACTGTGATCACCAACACACACACACTCACGCAATGCAACACGCACGCACAAACACACACACACACACATACACACCGTGTTAGGACCATAAATGCCCTACATAATAGAAAAGTTATATAAAGAATTATATAGAGTTTAATTAATTTAATTATTAATTGTAAAAGCCTTTAATGATAAATGGGTCTTAGTTTAGGAAAGATGGGCCATGGGCTTTATGTATTAAGCCTTGGTATTTAAGGCTTGTTTTCTTAAGAAATTAGGTCAGATTAATCATTCTAGTTTTATGCGCTTAATAGTTTAGAGAGAGAGAGTTGAGAATTTCAATCAAATACTTGTAACTCTCTTGAATAATTCAATAAAGATTAATCGTTTCGTTTTATTCTTTGTTACTTGATCAAACTGGGATCTACACGTGGTATCAGAGCCAAATCGGTGATTTGAAGAAGTAGAAGAAATCAATCGAAAGTGAGAAATCAATAAAAATTCGTAGCAATTTTCTGGAAAACGCAGCCGTTCCGTTTTGTCTATTCCCGGAGTTTGAACCGTCGAATCGTCGCGATTTTTGGACAGTAGATTCAAGACATCTAGGTCTACATTCTGAACGGTGGAGATTGGCGTTTGAGGTCCAGACGGCATTCGTTTTCCGTTCGATATAGTGCAGTTGTTTTGTGGGTGAAAAACATCAATCGGGTTTGCAAAGCTTTTCGTTGATTTAATAATTCTTTTGTTAGATCTCGATTGTTTACTCGTTTTAATCTGGTTTTTATCTGCGTCTATATCAATTCTCAAAGGTATCAATTTTTCAATTTAGAAAAATCAGTTCTTGAGTTTTGGTGTTGTTCTTAAATTTGTTTTTATGGTGATTATTGAAAAACAAGACATATTTTGGTATTATTCGCATTGGGTTTGTGTTATTTGGTATTTTTGTCCTAACATTATTGTCCAGGATCAATGAAAATCAATTTTGGTTGAGTTTGGATCTGAAAAAGTCGAACAATCCGACTTTCCCAGGAGTTCCCGGTAAGTAATCTTTCCCGATAAGTAATCTTTTCTCGGATAAATTTTTTTCCGGACACGGATACCCATTTCCCGGATTGCAATACTTTCCCGGATGCATCAATTTCTCGGATAAAGTCACTTCCCGGACGAAGTATACTTCCCAGATAATACTTCCCGCACCCCACCCACTTAGCCCACTTTCGTTGACTTCCATTTGTTTTTCTTGACTGCCTCGTTGCATACACTCACATACATCGCATTCATACAACACATCACACACATACATATATATGCTTCTTTGTTTCACGGATGCACATGCATACATACATCCATCGCCATCCATCTTTGATTTTATTTCATCTTTGACCATCGTGCATCATATACATCCATATTTAGAAGAAGTTGAAGTTGGTGCAATTGTTTTTACTTGTCGTCATCCATACATATCTCACATGCATGCTTTAATTTCTTTTGTCTCTCATACATGCATGCATTTATAATAAAAGGATATATATAGATACAAGTTGCTGTATTTTTTTGCTTTAACTTTCTTCATACATACATGCCGTGGCGGAGCCACACCAGGACCAGAAGAAGCCCTGGTGCCTCCTGAATTTTTTTTAGAAAAAAATTGATACAGAGAAAGAGCTTACATATTTGAATTTTTTTAAAAACAAAAAAAAATATATAGAAATGTTCCTTTTAAGTTATTGTTTTTTCATCTATTGAAAAGCCCAAACAATTATTTTTTATGTATTGGATAATGGGAAACTTTTTATCCATAATTTCTATCGTATTATTTCTCCGTCGTTTAGTAAAAAAATTAGGTTCGTGGAAAGTGCAACCATATCGTTTTAGAAGATGCAATCATACCTCGTAATCAACCAAAAAACTCTTGAAATCAACGGAAAAAACTCTTGAATTATACCAAAAAACAGAAAAACAATTATCTCGAAATCGATAAAAGGAACTTAATAATCCCTTGAAATCAAGAAAAAATGTTTAAAAATCCCTCGAAACGGTAGCATTAGACTAAAACAACATTGGACGATATGGGAAAAAAATTAGATTCGTCAAAGAGATTTTTTTTCAAAAGAAAAAAAAGAGTTCAAGTTCAATTGGTGCTCCCCCTCGTATAAATTTCTGGCTCCGCCCCTGCATACATACATTCATATTGTTGACTTTTGCTAGTGTTTTTGTTCACTCATACATCACATAGATATACATATCTTGTTTGGGAACAACATTCTTCCGGATTACATATTTTTATCGGTCATCAATCATATCGTTATCCGGTAAGTGTTCGTTTGTGTGGGAAACCCATTCGTCCGGTAAGTCTTGGATCGGTAAACTCATTTAACCGTGAAACGTTTTGAGCTTATTTACGTCGGTTATCATTTTATTTGATTTTGGTTGACGTTTTTTTATCTAAATTGGTTTGTTTTCTTGCAGGTTTCACTTTCGAAGTTTGATTTTGTTCGTTCAGATTCAATAATCAGATTTTAAATTTTAAAACGAACTTATTTTTTAGATTTGTTTTCAAATTAAATTGTGATTTTTCTTCCGCATTTTTTTTTAATTCTTCAAAGTAACACCGATCAACGATCAAAAATTTTCAGGTAACAATGTCGATATATTGTATACATCGAGAGTGTAAAGAAACGATAAAATTATATGAAGAGAATCTTAAGCGATCAGAGGAAGGCTGCAGCAAGTACTTCAAAGAACTGAAGGAACAAAAAGTGCAAACATATGAAAGTTCTGAGAAGCTTGCTAAATCTAAAGAAAAGACAACGATCTTAGAAACCGAAAACATTGAGCTGAAAAAGAAGATTTCTGAATTGACATCACAAGACGACATAAAGGCACTTGAAGAAAAGGGAAAGACCTTAGAGTGTGAAAATCTTGGGTTAAAGAAAAGGATATCCGTTCTTGAAAAACAAATTCCTGTTTTTGAAAAGGAAAAGAGTGACTTTTTAAATGAGAAAAGAATTTTTAGAGGAAAATTCTTGATCTTTCCAAAAGTATTTTCGAGGAAAGAAAAGTATTTGAGCTTATTAATGCTAAACTTTCTAAACAGATTTCTGATTTGAATAAGTTTTAGTGCTTGAGCGAGAAAATTTTGAGAATCAAAGAAAATCCTTTGAAAGTGAAAAGAAAGAGCTTGAAAAGAAAAACGTTGCTTTTTCAAAGAAATATATGACAAACGCAACACTATTAAAAAGGATTTTGAATATGAAAGGACCATTTTTGAAACAGAAATTTATAAGCTTACACAGAAATTATTCGGGTTAGCAACCGAGATTTTGAAAGAACAAATGGTAAAATCTAATTTACAAAAGAAATTTGATTTAATTCTCGAATAACGAAATACTTTATTCGTTAAAGTCAAGAAACTTGAAGGAAACAAGTTTAAAGGTGTTCAACCTTCTTATGCTTCAAGTTCAAATTCTACAAATCGTTCCTCAAAGAGTTTTGTCAAATCAAATGAGTTTTCAAAAGATCAGATTCTACCTTCCAATATTTTCTATAATTCTCGTGTTGATAATCAACTGTGTCGAAAAGTGAAAATGGTTTGGAAAAGGAAGTTGTTGGTCCCGAAAGGCCTATACAAGTTTGTAGAAGGGGGGGGGGGGGGGGGGGGGGGTTGAATACAAACACACTATTTTACTTTTCTAAATTGTTTATTGATAAATCATTAACAATTTACAGCTTGTTGCGGAAACAAGATTAAGGATAAACCTAAATCTAAACAAGTTGGAACACTAAGGTTTTCTTGCACTAAGAAAGATAAGGAGATTACTAATAAAATCTTATCTTGAGAGAGATTTGAACTTGTCCAGAGTTAGCAAGTTACTTCAAATGAAGTGAGTTCATCTCTTTATATACTACATGCATTTAATGCAATTCAGTATACACTTTACACGTGTCATCAGCGGATTGGTTGCATGTCATTGACCTTTGTTGACAACCTTAGTAGCCGCATGAATGAACAGTGTAGTATCAGAGTGGTTGTACGATCTCAGATTTTCGGAGGTTCTTTTATGATATTTCGTACGGTGGCGTGCAAGGGAGGTTAAGACAAAAGTACTTTTTACGGAGGACTTCATGATCAGCTTTCGTTGATTCAGCGATTATCATTTACTATTCAGCGAATGATAAAGTTCAGCGATAGCTGAAGTCTTGTACTTGATACTTCACGTTGAGTGGACAAATCTGAGTCTTCGCTGATCCGCATCAGTTCATTAGTAGACTTGTCGCTGGTTCTTGAGCTTGATCTTCGACTTCAGCGTAGAACCTTTGTTGACGTGAATCTTGTCTTCAGGGATCATAAGTAAACAACTAACTTATCAGCGATCACCATAAGGACTGAACAGACTCAGCGATATGGTGAACAGTGTTCGCTGAATGTTTAATCTAAAAGAGCGAGAGTTCCTATCAGCAGTACTGTAAGATCTTAGTACTTATCAGCGATAGTGAAACTCTGATACATATTGTTTACTTACAATTTTCACTAAGTATTTAAGATAGGGTCATTATCAAATCACTGAGGGTTTGGATCAACAATCTCCCCTATTTGATTATGACATAGCAACAAAGAAAATTGCTATTTAATGAAAACATAAGGATAAAAAGAACTCATAAAATATTTGTCCCTTTTACTGTTTTCTGGGATCTTTTCAGTACTGATGGAGTAAAGTACATTCACTGAAATCTTTCTTTAAATCTTTGAATCAGGTTACAATTTGAATAAGAAAGATTACAAGTACAAGCGAAATAAATTACAAGTACTGAAGGATGACTGATACAATAGAGAATAAGGTGATTGTTGTCAGCCTTCAAAGGGTTCTTCCTTAATGAGAAGTTCATCAAGGGTTGTCTTTTCAGTTGGAATCATCCAGTCAGGAACCTTTTCTCCTTTATTCTTTAGCTTCAGAGCAGCTTCAAAAATCAAGGGTTTTAGGTGTCGTGCCTGAATTCTTTTCTGAAGTCGCACCAGTAGATGAGATCTCTGAGCTGTTCGATTGGAGTGATTGGAAGCTCAGCGATCCGTTGAAAGCATTTACGTCCGTCGTAGTCAAGAAAGAATATTCCATAAGGATTACTGATGACTTTACCAGGGACGAAAAGTTCACATGGTGGCAAAGAGATGTCAAGGGCAGATAGATCAGGATCAGGACCAAGTACTTCAGCGCGAGAGAAACCAATTCCAGTTTCATTTCGTATGACAGGACCTGAGTTTGAATCTTGACGTTTCTTCTTTGGTGAGCCCCTTTTTCTTTTCGGCTTTAGATCATGAACAGGAGGAATATCCACACAAGAAGATATCAAATCGATCTGTCTGTTTATCAGCTTTTCGAAATGATCCTTGTACTTAGATTGTGATGGTTGGATAGCTAACCTCATCTCCAGCCATTCAGAGAGACCATACCTTTTTACAGTGTCAGCGCGAAAGGTTTCAGATGTGCCATCTTCTCTGAACAGTTTGATGTCAACAATAGGTACTCCGATGGAGGTTCTTCCAGAGATGAATACCTTGTTGATCTTCGCTGGACGATATCTGAAGTGGATTTTCTCTTTACACCAGATCAGGGTGGTCTGAGAAACTTCAGCTTTCTTTTCCACGATCTTCTGGGCTTGTTCCCACAGCTTTCGTTGGATTTGAATTGGAACACGCTTCAGCTTGGGGTCTTTGACAGATTCTTGAGTGAGCTTGATGGCGTATTCTCTGTCTTTATCTTCAGCTTCCTTCCTTTCAGCGATGAGGCGTTCAGCTCTAAGATGGTCCTGATATTCAGCTTTTGAAATTCTGAACTTAGGAGGAACTGAAGGCAGTTGATCACGCCTTAGAATGATTCGCTGATCCTCGAATCGCTTTATTATTTCTTCTCTTCTCTTTTGATCTTCTTCACTCAGCCTTTGAGGAACTGAGGAAGGTCTCTTATTGTGCAAGAGAGGTTGTTCTTCTGGTTCATCAGTCTCAGAGATTAAATCCAAGACTGGGATTATTTCATCAGCAGCAGCTGGCTTTATTTGTGAAGTCGCAACAGTAGAACCTTCAGCGACATCCTCAAACAGGGGAGAGGACTAGCTGAAAAGCAGCGATCTTACAGATAAGAACTGGGTAGAAGAACATGGGTAGAAAAGATAGAAAAAATAATGTGGATGTGTATGGTGTTTGTGGAATGGATAACTGATTGTTCAGAGATGATCAGGGAAGGAAAAGTAAGTTTAGTGTACCTGACAAATCGGCTTTGCAAGCAAGATCGCCAGATTATCATCTTCAGCGATGCCTTTGTCTTTGCTTTTCTCAGCGCCAGAGGCTGAGTGCTTTGTCTTTGTTTTTGTCTTCTCCCCTGTGGATTCGGTTATCACGATCCCTTTAAGAGCTTTTCGAGGAGCAGGTTTGACGACAAAGAATTCGTCATCTTCATCATCATCATCATCATCGTTCCTTGGAGAGGAGGATGGTTCAGCTTCAGGGATGTCGATGTCTTCGTCTTCTTCTGCTTCGGATTCCTCAGCATCTTCTTCGAGTTGCTCCCCCTCAGATACAGAGGCGAGCTTCTCGGTTCCCTCAGGGTTTTCATCTCCCTGAGGTCCAGTAACCAGATCTTCATTACCCTCTCCCCTGATAGATTCATCATGGGAAAGGTCTTCAGCGCTCTTATTTTGATCTTCAGCGCTCTTCTCTTGTTCAACGCTCTTCTCCCCCTCTTTCTCATGATGGGCGGGGGAGGAATGGGTAGACTCAGCATTGGTGTTATCTCTGTCTTCTGGGCTAGAGATTTTCACACAACCTTCAAGCTTAGCTATTCTGTCTTCTAGGCCAGAAATAGCAGGCGTGATCTTCTTCAGCTCTTGGCGATCCTCTGCGGTGAATGAGTCCAAAATAGGTGCAGGGGCCGGAGCAGGAGCTGGATTGTTTGCCTTGTTCACCAGCGTCTCGATCATTGTCTTGACAGAACCAAGGTCGGTCTTCACTGAGCCCAAGTCGGTCTTGACCACTGACATATCACCTTCGAGTGTACCAACCGATTTCTTCAGCGTTGTAACCTCGCTGGAAACGGTGGAAACTGACGATTTGAGGTTGGTGTAGTCAGTGTAGATGTCGGAGAGCACTTTGGCAAAGTCGGCGAGAGTTTTATCAAGGCCTTTGATGTCATCAGAGGAGGCCTTCTTTTCCACCACAGTAGTCAGCTTCGTCAGATTCTCTCCAGCGTTTGTTACAGCTGTAGAGTTATTTGATAGACCGGTGGTGAGATCTGTAAGTTTCATCTCCATGGACTTCAGAGACTGGTTGATGTCTCCCAAATAACGACCTGTAACATATAAGTACTTGTGAACAAAGAAAAGCTCAGAAGTTTCAGGTTTAGTTACAGTGTTTAAGGTGGGATCTGTACCTGCAGGAGCGTTGACGAAATCATCAAAGTTTCGAGTCCCTCCATAGTGTTCCATATCTCCCTCAAAAGTTCCGTGAGGGATGGAGATCTCTGCAGGTCCTTTCTTCGTCAGTCGCTGAGAAGCTTCAACGGCTTCTTGAATGATGGCATCTCCAGTTTTAGCTGGAGGAGTGTCCAAAGAAATAGAGGGAGGATCGAAGGATAAGAATTGGGGTTGGGTTTCAAGTTCAGCGTTGGATTCGCTGAGAAGTACTTCATCAGTCTTTTGAGAGACTGAAGAAGGTTGGGTAGATTCCAAAGTTCTAACCTCAGCGTTTAAAGACGCTGAAGTAGGTTTAGAAGGGATGGCTTGAATTGGTGTGGCAGAGCGTACCACGGAACTTTCCTTCAGCTCTTCAGAATGAGCTGAGGAGTCTTCAGCATTGGAGTGCTGGGGTTGCTCCTTGGTTTTCTTGATCCTTTTGGAATCAAGAGGGGTAAGAGATTGTTTCCTTTTCTTAGAAGGAATGGATTTTGTGGCCTGGGAATCAGCGAGGGGTATTGTCGCTGAAGGAGCCACAGAAAGCGGAGAATTAAATAGAGTGAGAAGGGTAGAGAGACGTACCTCGTTGGCGACAGGCTTGAAGTCGAGAACCTTAGGGCCAATCTGAGAAAGTTTCAGATCACCCTCTTCAGGATAGCTGTCCTTCAGGCCATATTGAAAGATGGCGCTGATGAATCGTGGGTAAGGAACCCATGCTGGTCGGTCAGCGGCAGAATCAACACGTTGAATGAGGTCTTCATAGATGATGGAGGCCCAGTCAATGTTGAGACCTTTCAGCAGTGTGTAACCCATGGCCTGCTGAGGTTGAGCGGCTTGATCAGAAGATCCGGATTTCGCTGTCATGCAGCTGATCAGGTGAGCGAAGATGAAGTTCATCTCGCTGGGCATCTTGTATTTCTTTATCAGCGTCAGCTTCTTCTTAGGTAGCTTGTCTCTTCCAGTCTCCCAGATGTAACCCATTGCATCAAGGAAAGCAATGATTTCTTCCCTGTCAGCGTGCTTCTTGTGGTCAGGTAATGGAACGAAAGGATTTTCTGAGGTAGCGTTGGGGAATTTCAGGGCTTTGCGGATTATTGCGGGGGTTATCTTGATGGTGCCATACTCAGTATCGCTGAGTATGCAGTCGATGGTTTTAGATGGATCTTTGGCGGAGGGTAGGTCGGTGTGTCTGGCAGAGTACCAGAATTGGGATAAGAGACGCTGACTGGCAGGAGGTGTGATTGTCAGTGCTGTGTAGATGGGGCTATTCTTCAAAAGATTTACAGCGTCATCTAGATGGGATACCTGCTTCCGAGGAGGAAACTCGAGAAGCGCTGAGAGGTTGTTTGCCTTTGTCCAGTCTAGTTGATCCAGCTCGAACTTAACCTGAGGAGCTTTAGTGATTTCCAGTTCCTCAGAATCAGCGGAGATGGACTCAGCGGTAACATTCAGCTTTGAAGTTGCCATTTCACTGTATTATCAGTTCAACCAAAGATGTTAACAAAAAAGAATTATCTTAATGTGGAAAGAAAATTTCCATTAAGATTTTTCGAATTTTGTCCATTTCATTCAGACAAAAAAGTCTTAATGAAGATTAGGGTTTTTCTTGTTTTTGAAAAAAAAAAAACGAATATAACACCCATAAGCCTTGTATTCTAGTTTCTTAAAAAATGGATACGAAAGAAGAACAAGTTTAAGATTTTAGATTTAAAACTTGAAGAACAACCATGAAATGGTTGTGTTTATAAAACCATGAAAGAAAATGATTTTATTTTTGAGTTCTTTTGTTTGATCTTGTGTAAAACAATGATAAGATCGAAAACAATTTATTCGCATTTGATAATAGATAAGAACATATTAACCTTGAGTTTGATGAAGAAGATGATGAACAGTTCTTGAAGATTGAGAGCACAAAATGCAACAGTGTTCTTTTCTTGCGGAGAAAGATTGATTCGCGTAAAAGACAAATATAAACTTTGAGAGTGTTTATATAGGAAGAGAGTAGAGAGAGAAAAACTTGAGCGGGAAAGTTTTTCATCATGACACGGACACGTGTTTGCATTTGATTGGATAGACAACGAAACGTGCAAACGTGTGTCAGAAAAAGAGCGTGCCTGGTGTTATCCGTTGCAATGACGTCACAACTGTCCTTTCACATTCTTTCGTTGTCTCTGAGGTTTTGAAAAAACTCAAGGACTCTTTGGAAAATATGAAGCACTGAATAGAAATATCAGTGAGGGTTTTAAGAAATTTCAAAATATCGCTGTTAAGGAAGAGATATTCAGCGATGTAAGAATTTGAAATCTTGCATTTTCATGCGTTTTGTCAGAGAGAGAAAACATACCTTGATATCAGTTTAACCAAATTTATTCAGAGAGAAGATGATGAAATGGATTGTACAAGTTTATTTTATCCGAGAGCCTATACAAGTTTGTATAATCTTATCGCTGATCAAATGTGAACCTCTGAAGATTTTATCCTTCAAAGTTCAGCATTCCAAGCTCGTTGATGAGAAAGTTGAATCTTGTCTCATCAAGAGGTTTGGTAAAAAGATCAGCTAACTGATAATCAGTTGGGATAAAATGAAGTTCTATTTCACCATTCATCACATGATATCTGATTTCGATGTGTTTTGTCTTTGAGTGTAGCACTGGATTGTTTGCTATAGCGATGGCACTTGTGCTGTCACAGTAGATTGGAATTTTGGAGAGCTGAAGATCATAGTCTAGTAGCTGATTTCTCATCCACAAGACCTGAGAACAACAGCTTCCAGCGGCTACATATTCAGCTTCAGCTGTGGAAGTGGACACTGAATTTTGCTTTTTACTTGTCCAACTTACCAGCTTTCCACCTAGGAGCTGACATCCTCCTGTGGTGCTTTTCCCATCCATTTTGCAACCTGCAAAATCACTGTCTGAATAGGCGGTTAGGTCGAATCCTGAATCTTTGGGATACCAAAGACCTAGATTCGCTGTACCCTTTAGATATCGAAAAATTCGCTTTACAGCTTTCATATGAGATATCTTTGGTTCAGCTTGATATCGTGCGCACAGACATGTTGCAAACATAATATCGGGTCGGCTAGCTGTTAGGTACAACAAAGAGCCGATCATCCCACGGTACAGCGTGACATTGACAGGAACACCCTTAGTGTCCTTATCAAGTATCAGCGGAGGTGCCATTGGGGTTTTCATAGCTGAACTATCAGTTAAGTCGAATTTCTTCAGCATATCTCTAACATATTTTCCATGATTTATGAAAGTTCCTTTTTCAGTTTGCTTAATCTGAAGACCAAAGAAATATGTTAGTTCACCCATCATACTCATTTTATACTCATCTTTCATCCTATCAGCGAAACGAGTACAAAGCTCAGGGTTAGTAGAACCAAATATAATGTCATCAACATATATTTGAACTAAAATGATATGACCTTTTACTTTTCTAAAGAAAAGAGTTTTGTCAATCTTACCTCTCTCAAATTTTTCAAGGTGGAGATAAGTAGAAAGAGTGTCATACCATGCACGAGGAGCTTGCTTCAAGCCATAAAGTGCCTTATCCAGCTTATAAACATAACCTGGACGCTTAGGATCTGAGAATCCTGGAGGTTGTTCCACATAAACTTCTTCATTCAGCTTTCCATTTAGAAACGCTGACTTAACATCCATTTGATGTACAGTGAAGTTTTTGTGTACAGCATATGCTAAGAAAAGACGAATAGATTCAAGTCTTGCTACTGGAGCAAAAGTTTCGTCATAATCTATGCCTTCCTCTTGTCTGTATCCCTGAGCAACAAGACGAGCTTTGTTGCGAGTTACAGTACCATGTTCGTCCAACTTGTTTCGATAGACCCACTTAGTGCCTATCACTGTTTTTTCAGTTGGTCTCCGAACAAGTTTCCAAACTTTGTTTCTTTCGAATTCAGTCAGCTCTTCTTGCATAGCGCTGACCCAGTTTGGATCTCTGAGGGCATCATCTATTTTCTTTGGTTCAGTTAGAGAAATAAAGTTAACAAATAAACAAATATTACCTGCACTTCTACGAGTCTGAATACCAGCGTTGGGATCACCAAGAATTTGATCGATTGGGTGATTTACAGTCCATCGCTGAGCCGGAGCATGCGTCGCTGACTCAGTCTGAACTGGAGAAACTGAAGATGAGGCTTCAGCTACTTCTGGATTATCAGCTAAGAGAGGAATGTTTGCATTTGCCACTTAATTCACTGATTGCTGAGAAATAGATTGAATTTCTGAGACATTTGGATCAACTGCGGGTATAGTGTTTATAGGAACAGCTGATACCCAAGATGTTTCAGCTTCACTATTTTGCATATTTGGAATGATAGAAGTACCATCATTTTCTACTGTGTGAGCATGAGGAGTGGGAACATCTTCTGAATCACCAAGATGAGAAAACATCCATTGATTCAGTTCTTCTGTATCAGCGTTCGGTTTAGAGTTCGCTGAACGGGATTCGTCATACGTGACGTGAATAGTTTCTTCTACAGTTTGTCTTCTTCGGTTGAAGACTCTGAAGGCTTTGGAAACTGAGGAGTATCCAAGAAAGATTCCATCATCAGCCTTAGGATCAAACTTTCCAAGGGCATCTCTGTTGTTCAGTATGAAACACTGACATCCAAAGATGTGAAGAAAGCTGATTGAAGGCTTTCTCCCATGAAAAAGTTCATAGGCTGTCTTTTTGAATTTTTTGACTATCAGCGACCTGTTTTGCGTAAAACAAGCAGTGTTGACAGCTTCTGCCCAAAACTGAGTAGGCAGGTGAGAATCGCTGAGCATTGAACGTGCAGCTTCAATAATTGTTCTATTTCTTCTTTCAGCGACTCCGTTTTGTTGTGGTGTTCTCACTGACGAAAAGTTGTGAGAAATACCCTTGCTCTCAAGGAAGGAATCAAGAAAACTGTTTTTGAATTCAGTTCCATGATCACTCCTTATTGAGCGAACAGTCATATTGTTCAGAGTTTCCATCTTCCGAACAAAGGTGATGAGTTCTTCAGGGGTGTCACTCTTAGAACGGAGAAACATTACCCATGTGTAACGAGAGAATTCATCAACTATGACCAGCGTATATTTCTTTCCAGCGATGGATTGTTTGTTAACGGGGCCAAACAAATCCATATGGAGTAGTTGAAGAGGAGATGACACTGAGGAAACTTGCTTTGACTTAAAGCTTGCCTTGGTCTGCTTCCCTTTTTCACACGCTGAACATAAGGACTCTTTGGCGTATGAATGTTGAGGTAGACCAGTGACTAACTCTTTGGATGAAAGAGTATTCAGTGTCTTGAAGTTGAGATGTGAGAGCCTCTTGTGCCATAACCAGTTAACATCAGAAGATGCCTTTGAGAAGAAACAGGAGTTCTCAGTGGTTGTTGAGTCCATGTTTATTACATAAACATTTTGCAAACGATAACCGCTGAGAGCTATCTTCTCCTTTTTGTCAGAGACAAAGCAGGATTCTTTGGTGAAAATCACTTTGTTATCCATGTCGCAAAGCTGACTGATGCTCAGAAGATTATGCTTCAGGCCTTCAACATATGTGACTCTTCTGAAGGATGTTGTACCATTTGAAAGTACACCATACCCTCGGGTGTGTCCTTTTCCATTTCCACCGAAAGTCACAGAGGGACCCTTCTCTTCCTTGTATTCAGCGAGCAGGTTTTTCTTTCCAGTCATATGTCTAGAGCATCCGCTATCGAGATACCAGATACCCTTCTTAACCTGCAATACAAAGGAAGATTAGTTTTGCTTGGGTACCCACTTCACCTTGTATACGCGTTTGTCAGTGGAAGTAGTTGGAATGGGTTCAGCAGTCTTCGCAGCATTTGAAGATTCAGCTTTGTCTTTCTTCACTTTGGTCAATTTCTTGACCTCAGCGGTAGGAGTTACCTTGACCTGAATTGCAACTGGTTTGGTCTTCTTGGGTGCTATCTTCACCTTAGCTATCTTATCAGCTTTGGTGGTTGTGGGACACTTACTTGCAATATGATCGGTAAGTCCACAGTGATAACATTTCCTATAACTAAAATTAGTTCTAGGACCACTTGAGTGCTGAGCTTTTAATTTGGAATTAGAAGTGCCAGCACCAAGTACACTATTGGTTTTTGAAATAGGACGAACATTCAGTTCTTCAGATTTCTTACCAAGGACATCTACTCTGAGTCTAGGAGTAGGTCGCTGAACTGATCCAGAGGTCTGATTTCTAGAACCAGATGAATGAATCACTAAGGCTTTGGAAGCATTCAGCTTAGGTACTAAGGTACCCTTCTGAGGATTTTGATAAATAACAATTCCTTTACCTTTGTCTTTAGAGACAGAGGTAGGTTTTGAATAAACCATTTTCTCCTTACCTTTTGAGGAGGTAGGAGTTTCCTCAGGGATTGGTGTAACTGACGAGGAGTACTGAGATGAAGAAGTGTCAGCTACTGAGGAAACGAACGTTCCAAATTTAAGCATTGAACGTTCAGTGGTTGGTATTGGAGTATCATATTTATAACCCAGACCACGTTTATCACTCAGAGGAATCTGAGCCTTAATTATCTCAGTGATCTTTGTTGAAGAATTACACCATCCTTCAACAGTAGCTTGTTCAGCTTTTAATGCAGCGATAGCTTCCGCTCGTTCGATTTTGACTAGCTGATTTAAATGGACTTGATCTTTAAAATCTTCTTCAAATTTAGAAAGCTTTTCTATTTGAAGGTGGCAGTTTTTAAGCTTTTCAGCGAGATCAAGATTTTGGTTTTCAACCACAGCTTTGCCGTTCATGGCTTCGTATAAACTTCTAGTCAGCAGTTCGATTTTACGGAGACTATCAGCTTCATCAATATTTGCAATATTGGTAAAGAAGGAAGGTGATACCTGAATGGCAGATGTTGAAGTGGAGGGAATGTCTGAACTTTCTTCCTCTTCTTCAATCTTGGCCATGAGACATTGATTTGCTTCATCATCTTCAGAATCAGATGATGAGGCTTCTTCATCAGAAGCAGCCCAATCATAGTCAGCCATCAGGCCTTTTCCTTTCTTCTTAAAGCTTTTCAGCTTTGCATACTTCTCCTTCAGCTTTGAGTATTTGTCGTCTTTATTCCTTGGAACAAAGGATTTCTTTGTAAAAGCTGAAGGTCTCATGATTTTCTTTGACCTGCACTCGTTAGCGAAATGACCTGTCTTTTCGCAGTTGAAACAAGTAGCAGTAGCCTTATCAACAAAAACTGATGACTTAGGCTTGTCAGCTATAGAAAGAGTTTTGTTCTTTCTAAACATTTTCTTCTTGGCGAATCTCCTGAACTTTTTAGTTAGGAGAGCCAAGGATTCATCATCATCTGAAGAATCAGAATCTGATGACCTTTCAGAGTTACTTTCTAACTCAGTGATAGTGACCACGGGTCGTTGAGTAGAAGGTTCCTCTGAGATTAAAGCAACAGGGGTGCTTTTGGAATCTTTTACAAGATTCTTCTTAAGATGGCTAGATTGCTCATGATTCAGCAATGTGCCATATAAGGTAGTAAGTGTCATTGATCTTAGATCTTTTGACAGCTTGAGACACATGGAATAATTGTCCCAGCTTTCAGGTAAACATTCTAAAAACTTTGTCAGCACTTCAAAGTTATAATATTCCTTACCAACCGTTTTTAGATCTATAATTAAGCAATTAAAACGTTGATGAACTTCAGAGAGAGTTTCATTCTTACCAGAAATGAAGCTTTCGTATTGTCTTACCAGGTTGATCTTTCTTGAATCCTGGACTTCAGACGTTCCTTCATACTGAACACATATTGTGTCCCACATGGCTTTTGAGGATTTCAGGTTCATGACGGAATGGTAGACTTCGTCAGGAAGGGCCATGGATAGTATGGATCTGGATTTTGTATCTATAGCCACTTTCTTCTTATCTTCATCGGTCCAATGATGGATTTCCTTTGGAATCAGCCTTTCTGGAATAGCAGCTCTAGTTGCAGTGGCTGGAACTGCAGGATCAATTGTTACAGGGATGTGTGGGCCGTTTTCAAGATAGTAAGGTATAGTAGGGTCTACACCTTCTAAGAAGAGTGTCATCCTATTTTTCCACAAGTTGAAGTTATCTCTGGAAAATCTAGGGGGTTTTGCAAGAGAACCATTGTCTATATAGTGAGTGTTTGTGTTGGCCATTTTCAGATAATAGCTAGGAAGAGAAATATCTTAGATTAGATCTTGTTTATGAGATTAAACAAATCTGCTCTGATACCACTTGTTGGTCCCGAAAGGCCTATACAAGTTTGTAGAAGGGGGGGGGGGGGGTTGAATACAAACACACTATTTTACTTTTCTAAATTGTTTATTGATAAATCATTAACAATTTACAGCTTGTTGCGGAAACAAGATTAAGGATAAACCTAAATCTAAACAAGTTGGAACACTAAGGTTTTCTTGCACTAAGAAAGATAAGGAGATTACTAATAAAATCTTATCTTAAGAGAGATTTGAACTTGTCCAGAGTTAGCAAGTTACTTCAAATGAAGTGAGTTCATCTCTTTATATACTGCATGCATTTAATGCAATTCAGTATACACTTTACACGTGTCATCAGCGGATTGGTTGCATGTCATTGACCTTTGTTGACAACCTTAGTAGCCGCATGAATGAACAGTGTAGTATCAGAGTGGTTGTACGATCTCAGATTTTCGGAGGTTCTTTTCTGACATTTCGTACGGTGGCGTGCAAGGGAGGTTAAGACAAAAGTACTTTTTACGGAGGACTTCATGATCAGCTTTCGTTGATTCAGCGATTATCATTTACTATTCAGCGAATGATAAAGTTCAGCGATAGCTGAAGTCTTGTACTTGATACTTCACGTTGAGTGGACAAATCTGAGTCTTCGCTGATCCGCATCAGTTCATTAGTAGACTTGTCCCTGGTTCTTGAGCTTGATCTTCGACTTCAGCGTAGAACCTTTGTTGACGTGAATCTTGTCTTCAGGGATCATAAGTAAACAACTAACTTATCAGCGATCACCATAAGGACTGAACAGACTCAGCGATATGGTGAACAGTGTTCGCTGAATGTTTAATCTAAAAGAGCGAGAGTTCCTATCAGCAGTACTGTAAGATCTTAGTACTTATCAGCGATAGTGAAACTCTGATACATATTGTTTACTTACAATTTTCACTAAGTATTTAAGATAGGGTCATTATCAAATCACTGAGGGTTTGGATCAACAGAAGTCAACTACAAAAGATGATGATGGAAACTCGTCTTATAAATCTCATGTAGTTGATACAAAGTTGTTTATTTCCAAGACTGATTCACCTACTCATGTTTATTCTACAGTGAAGCTAATCAGTCTAAATCGACCAAAGACTTGTTGCAGTCATTGTGGAAAGAGTGACTTTGTTCTTCCAAGGTATGCAAATAGTTGGTATGGTTCTTATAGCATCCCCAATCCCCATTTTAAAGCCAAGGCATCTAACCATCAAGGATCCATCAAAACATGGATACCAAAATCTTTCTGATTTGTTTTGCAGGAATGTCATGTGTAACACAATTCAGAACAGTCCTTTCACATGACAACAATAAAAGGTTATGCCAATTTTAAGGGGGAGCATCAGGTATTTGACATATACATGAATTTTCCAGTGAATTCAAAGAACCTTGGTAATTCATTCTGTATAACTTACTTGTATTTGTTATTCTCCAACTTTAACTTCCATGAATGCCTCGAGTTATATTCTCTTGACTTAGTTATTTCCATGTCTCGTATATCTATTGATTTATCGGTGGAAATACACTCGTTGAATTCCTATTTGGTTTTCAAAGTTCGTCATTTCATATTAATGATTCAATTCTTTTCTGATATATCAATTGTGACTTGTTCTTCACAATTAAACTTTCTAATCATTGTTTGATTTTTAACTATAATGTGCTTACCGAGTCATTCTAGTTCGCGCTTGAATTTGTTCTTTGATATTCATCTTCATTTTAATGACTTCTGATTACCTCAAATCAGAACTTGAATTTCATTTTTATGACTTCTGATTACCTCAAATCAGAACTCGAACTTCATTTTTATGACTTCTGAATAATTCAGATCATGACTCGTTCTTAAACGCTTTGACTACTAAACATTTCAGTTTAGAACTCGTATTTCACTGTTTACGAAACTGTTATATTCGTTGCATGAAAGAAGTGTTAGGATTTATTTTGTTTCTATGGTCTATCCTGAACCGGAAGGACCTACCCAAGAAACACATCCCATGTAGACAACAATGAGGGGTCTAGATTGATAGATGAGTTTGGAGTGAAAAGAATTTGGTGAGGATGTGACATGAATTAAAAGAATTATTGGTCCTTACCAAACCGAGTCAGTTATCCGGGTAACCACATAATCTATTCATTCTCATTCTTTGGAGATGAATATTGAAACAAACATGGACCCAATGTCGATAACTCGTGTCACCCCATCTAGCCACTCAAGTATCTCACAACAGATGCTTGTTTCATAAATGCACGGAGAATTAGCACATAATCTATCTATTCCTCACTCGGAGGTCTTAGATATTGAAAAAGGAAGACATCAACTCCGGTCTCCGAACTTCATATTCTAATCACTGAGTCTATTTATTTTTAACTTGAGTCCCAGGTTAAATCAATTTTTGAGCCAAATCGATATGAATTATTTCTTTCACACATGCACGAGTCTTCGTGATTCCCACTGCAAATCTTTGTGATATTGCCGAAACAGTTTGAGAAGTAATTTTTAAAATTTACTTTAGTGATAACTGGAAGTCCTATCAGAGATACCCCGATGCCAACTCTGAACATAGGCTACACAATTATTTTTAATTGTTGTGATAACAATTACTTTTGTGTTTCTGTGTTATATATTTTCCCCACATTGGTTACTTAACGGCTTGATCTAGTATTTTGCTACTCATCAGTTTTGTCTTTGAAAATACATGATGCTTCGGATGCTCCTAATCATCATGAGGGGGAGTAATGACACAGATTCAAAGACATTGATTATCATGTTGAGGGGGAGTTAGCAAAAACTGATGGGAGAAATTGTTAGTTGATCAGTTCCAAAAAGAGTTCAAAGAGTTCAAAGTATTTACAAGTGATTAATTCTTCTCATTCCTTGTCAAGTGGTGTTCGCTACAATTCATTATTTCCTCCATCGAGTATTTTGGTTCTACAAGCTCTTAAAGCTGAAAGCCAATTCAACTCGCGGTTTAAAGACAAATTCATTGAATCTGGTGATAAAGTTGAAGATCTGAAGATAAGAGCTTTATTCAAGGGGGAGCGGTGAAAGTTATGAAGACAAGCAACACCAAAGTGTTTCAAAGATTCAAGAGGAAGAGAAGATCAAGACCTAAAGTTTTTTTCAAGACCATTTTTTCTTTATATAACTTTAGGGGGAGATTGTTAGGACTATAAATGTCCTACATAATAGAAAAGTTATATAAAGAATTATATAGAGTTTAATTAGTTTAATTATTAATTGTAAAAACCTTTTATGATAAATGGGTCTTAGTTTAGGAAAGATGGGCCATGGGCTTTATGTATTAAGCCTTGGTATTTAAGGCTTGTTTTCTTAAGAATTTGGTCAGATTAATCATTCCGGTTTTATGCGCTTAATAGTTTAGAGAGAGAGAGAGAGTTGAAAATTTCAATCCAATACTTGTAACTCTCTTGAATCATTCAATAAATATTAATCGTTTCGTTTTATTCGTTGTTACCTGATCAAACTGGGATCTACACCCCGCAACACACACACCCACACACACCGCAATACACACACAGACACACACCAAAACACAGACACACACACAGATCACATATATATACACACACTGTATGTATGTATATATGTAAACCCACCTCCATCGTGAAACCATTTTCATTTACATAACACACATTGTATGTATGTATTTACTCCCATCTCCTACGAAACCATTTTCATTTATATACTTATATATATATATATATATATATATGTAAACCCATCTCCGTGAACCCACCGCCATCGTGAAACCACCAGGTGAAAGTGGTGAAGGTTTTGCAGGTGGGCGAAGGTGGTGCAGGTGAGTGAACATGGCTTTCTATCTCTGTATATATATATATATATATATATATATATATATATATATATATTGTATATGTATATAGGGATGAGATCGGGGTAGAACCTTGAAAAAAGAAAGAACCAAAGAACCTATCCAAACCGTTAGATTGAGATGATCCAACAGATATGATTAAAAAGGTGGTTACAACCACTTTTTTAAATAAATAAATAAATCACCCCCATTTTTTTAAATCGAAAATCGGTGAATTATAAGAAAAATTAGGCCGAAACAAATTACACCAACATAACGATCACTTTATTATCTATTATTTGATATCCATTTTAATATATTTTTTCATCCGTTTTTTCGAGGTTCTTCGGGTTTTTTTTCAAAATTCTCCTTTAATCTTTACCCTATGTATATATATTGTATATGTGTGTATATATATAATATTGTTAACTATAAGTCTATAATATAATATAAAAATTTTAATATAATGTATAAAATAGAAAAGGACAAAACACAAAATTACAAAAAAAGTGATTAAAAATAATGTATAAAATAGTTAAAAAGTTAAAAGACGGAAATGCCTTTGGAGTTAACGGATTTTTTGGATGACCGTTTGGTCTAGGGCCAAATCCCACAGAAACTGCATACCACTAGTACCATCTTCATAATAAATAAAGTTTAGGGACGAATTCCGTAAAAATTAACATACCACGGGGACCAAATCCGTAATTTACTCTAAAAAATTTAGTTTTTAAAACTCATATTAGGTTTTATCTCGCACACATAATACCAAATAAATAGAAGATAAAAATGTCAGGATCGATTCTTAACAAGAATTAAACTTCTTAGAAACAGAATTTAGGGAATCTTGCGGAATAGAACTCTAAATCAATTAAAGAACAATCAATAGAATTCAACACACTGTATATATCAAACTGTATTACTCACAAGCTTTACACCAAACCTCAATCTTGTTGAACAGACTCAACAAGACGACTTCTACTTCTCTAGAAATAGGATCTACGATCTTGAGGTTAATTCTCTCTGAATGACTAAACAACTTTTTGAATAACTGTTCTCTCTATCGTGTATATTTTCTCTTTTCTCGTATATTCTAATAGCTATCTATCAATACTATTTATACAAAAGTAATTACAAGACAACTATCAAAAGTAATTTGATCTTCTGAATCTTCGTTAAACATATCTTGATCAATTCCTTCTTTGTCTCCAAAAGTATCGCATACCAAACTTATCAAGTCAGCAGTATTAACAATGATTTGGCTCAGCAGCATTAACGAACCTTCAGCAGTATTAACCTTCACAGTCTTCTAGCAGTAGTATCTCAGCTCAGCAGTACTAACCATGTCTAGCAGTAGTAATTTGGTCTAGCAGCACTAACCGTGTCTAGCAGTAGTAACTTCGTCTAGCAGTAGTAACCTTGACTAGCAGTAGTAACGAAGAACTGGCAGTAGTAAAATTGTCTTGGCAGTACTAACCATACTTAGCATATCTTCAGTTCCCAACAATCTCCCCCTAACTTGACTTTTAGGAAAAGAAGTCAAGTTCTTCAGATGATGCTTCCAAAACCTAATCATACATGCCTAGATTAGGATTCAATCCCAGACTTTGATTGAGAATCCTTTTTACCAAGAATCTACCCATTGCTGAATCCTTGTTGCAGGTCAACTTAGCATGTAGCATTCCTTTCAGCCTCTTCATGTTGTGATTGTATATTTCATCCACCAGATAGTATTCTTGAGTCGCAGAGTCAAGGGAGATGACATATACTCCACAGTTGGTAATGGCTTGAAACTGTGTGTTTATCCAGTTGGTAATGGCTTGAAACTGTGTGTTTATCCTATGCTTAACCGCTTCAGGTTTGAACATTTGGCACAAGAATTCAAGTACCATTTTAGAGATTGACATTCCTTGCTCAGTCAGCATGTTTTCATATAGCCTCATCCCAACTTTGAACATCTCTTCTAAGTCTGATCTTGAGCAAGTTCTGACAATTTTTCCCCAAGTTGAAAAGACTTCAAATTTTCCATCTGCTCTTTTTATCCTAATGAACTCCTTTCTACCATATTTCAAAGTGTCCCAAAAGATGATTTCAGGAGCCTTAGATGATATTGGTTCAGCCTGAATTGGAATTGGGTTAAAGTCAACACCAGTAATATACAAATCACATTGGGCATCAGTTTGTGATTGTACATTGCTTGATTGCCCTGATGGAGTTGCCACTTCTTCTTCAGCAACTTCTGAGGTTAATTTTTCTTTCACTGTTTCCTCCTGGGCCTCTTCTGCAGTTGGCTCCACCCTTGGCTTCTTTTCATTTTTCTTCTGTGAAGTTATGGGCTTGGTGATTGGTCTTTTCTTTGACATCATCTTGGTTCTTTTAAGAGTTTTAACAGCTTCAGGAGTTGGTTCAGCTGTTTTAAGTTTCTCAGCAGCAATAACCATTTCTGCTGCTATGGCTGTTACTGCTTCTCTTAGAACATGTAATGATGCTGCTTCAACACTGTTCTTCACAATCCAGTATACTTCTTCATCAATTTCAGCTTGAGATGTAGTTACTGCTTCCTGCTCAGTTTCTGCTGCTTTTTCTGTTTGGCCTTCAGCAGCATTAAATGTTTCTGCTGCTTGTTCAAACTCAGCAGCATTAACAGTTTCTGCTGCTGTGGTTTCTGCTGCTGTTGTAGTTTCTGCTTCTTTAACAAGCTCTTCCACCTTTTCTGTCTCCCCCTTATTCTGTGCACTGGACTCCCCCTTAAACTGTGCATTGTCAATTTCCAACTCAGTCTCCATCTGAACTGTCTCCCCCTCAACTTGTAGACCCTTTTTATTCAGTTCTGCTTCTGATTCTGACTCTGACTCCCCCTTTTTGGGAGCATCACCAGTTGGAATTCTTCTTCTCAGCACAAATCTTGCCTTTTTCTGTGTGTGTAACAACTTGGTGACCATCTTCTTGAGCTTCTCAATTTGAGTCTGTTGGTAGGTGACCACAGTCTTCAGTTGCTCAATCTCCTTCTTCTGTGCCATAACATCCAAGTTGACATTTCCAATGGTTTCCATCAATTCATCATAGTTATATCTATCCTCACCCTTTTTAGAAGTTTGTACCTTCTTTAAGGGATCCTTGGAAGTTTTAGCAGAAGCCTTCTGCCTAGCAGAAGCACTAACTGCCCCCTTGGTTTCTTGGCACCTGGGTCCTCCTAATGATTTCTCATTTAGAGTTGCCATGGGGAAGGTCTTATTTATGTTACCACTGTCCTTCTCTGTGCTAGCAGAAGTAGTGGCAGCCTTAGCACCCATATGCTCATCCTTCTCCTTAGAGAGCACCTTCTTGGGGTTGGGAGACACCCCTGTGGTTTCCCTGTTGATATTCTCAATTGGAGAATGCTCCAACTGAGGGCTTAAAGGCTTAGGGTTCTGAGTAGGTACATCAAGGGAAGGAACCTTGTGCACCTTTCTTCTTTGAAACTTGTTGGATAAAGCAGGAGTGGGCTTTTGAAGTATGTGCTGAGGGATATTTATAGTGAGTGAAGGTGGGGTTTGGTCATCAGTGGGATGATCTAATGAGGGCCTTGATCCTGATGCCATACCTTCAGAGGGGTGGGACACAACCATCATTGTAGAGAACAATGGTGTGTCAACTCCTTCCGAGTCCCTAGGAAGTCTTTTCATATTTGAAAAAACCTTCCCTTTAGGGGATTTGGGTACATATACCTCAGTAAACTGAGGTAAGTCCATCAATTCCTTGTTAATAACTTCTTGCACAAACCTTGGATACATGTAAAAGCTCTTTTTGGATTCCAAGTTTGACACAAGATCAGATAAAATCATTTGGGAGAAATTGAACTTTCTGGAAGTGGCCAAACATACCAGAGCATAAGCAGTGGTACTGCTGAACTCACTCCATCCAGTTGTTTTCTTTGAGATGCAGTGCATAAGGGTATGAACAAGAAATCTCCATTGGGAAAAGAATTTTGACTTGAAAAATTTGAAAATACCAATAGAGCCTTCATACCCCATTCTTTGTATGGTAGAAAAGAGTTCTTCATTAGGAATAGAAGATATACCTGAAGCATCATTCAACTGAAGATGTATGCGAATAATCTCCTCTGTTACTGTCAAGGGTTTATCACACACCCTGGTTCGAATCTCCGTTTGCCCGTTTTCTGTTACCACAGTAGCATTATCCCAAAATTGTTTTTGATGTTCAATGAATATCTTGGGAGCCACTGTTAGTGCATAGGAGATATGCGAAGACCTGAGAAAATCGACAATTTCATGGAATCCTGCAGATTGCTTCGGCTTCTGAAGCATTGCAATCTCATTGTGTTCATCAACAAACTCTCTTTGAGCCATTGTGTCTGAAAATCCTTGAGCAAACACAGAAATTCTTGGGAGAATAGGTTAGAAAGAGAGTGAGAGAGAATCGAGTTCAAAGAGACGTTATGAGTGAAGGCGGGCTTATAGGGTATTTATACGCAGTATTAACCCTAGAATTAACAAAAGCAGTATTAACGACATAAGCAGTATTAACTACTGAGCAGTATTAACTGCAAGCAGTATTAACTGCACAAGCAGTATTAACTGCACAAGCAGTATTAACTGCTGAGCAGTATTAACTACACAAGCAGTATTAACTACTGAGCAGTATTAACTGCAAGCAGTATTAACTACACAAGCAGTATTAACTGCACAAGCAGTATTAACTGCACAAGCAGTATTAACTGCTTAGCAGTATTAACTCTGCACATTGCATTACTAGTCAAATCCTCAAATGTCATCTTACCTTCTGACATATCACCTTTACCACTTCTCTTACCTTCTGCAGGATTATTTCCAAAAGTAACATGTCCTCCATCAATTCATTTGAAATTCTTGAGGCAGGCCATGTTACCTGTCATGTGCCTGGAGCAACCACGATCAACATGCCAAATGCTCTTCCCCTTGAGCTGTTGGTTGCCCTGCACATCTGATAAATCAATTAGTTTTATTAGGGACCCAAGCCATAGTGGTCTTGGGTCTCCCTTGATCATCAAAATACTTACATTCTGTTTTGATGAGCTTGTCAAAGTGAGGAACATCAGTGCTTGAGTACTTTGTTTTGATGATAGGTCTAGAAGCAGTACTAACTGATGCAGAAGTACTAACTTTGTTAGCAGCACTAACATTGTTAGCAGTATTATCTTTTAAGGAGGCATTAACAGTGTTAGCAGCACTAATACTGTTTCCAGAAGTACTAGCCTTCTTAGCAGTATTAACTAACTTAGCAGTACTAACATTAGAAGCAGTATTAGTTGTTGAAGAGGTACTAACTGTGTTAGCAGTACTAACACTGTTAGCAACATTATTGCTTCCTGCAGTACTCACATTGTTAGCAGTACTAACTGAGTTGGCAGTATTATCATTAGTACCTTTAGGCATCCATACTCTAACACTTTCTGTTTCTGCCTTTTTCATGTGGCTTTTGGTTTTAACTTGTTTCTTTGCCACAACTTTCCTCACAGACTTTTTATATCCACCATTCTTTCTGTAACCACCAGGTTTTTGAAAAGATCTTTGAGCATTAAACCTTTGGTTAACTGGATTGAAATAACAGTGTTTGGCTAAATGATTTAGCTTACCACAGATGAAACAAGGTTTTGGCCTGTTAATTCTGTTCAGATCAACTCCTTGTCTCATAGCCCACTGGTTATTCCAGTTCCTTTGATTACCCCTTTTGTTATCATGTTTTTTGGGCTTAAGCTCTTGAGATTTCTTACAAGAACAATGTTTACAGGTATTGGGAGCCACAACTGTGGTCTGTGTGTATTGGACTCCCTTTACTGTTTCTGTCCTTTTCATCTCATTGTTCTTTCCCCAAGGATTTCCATCTTTCTCATTGGTCACAATTTCATTGTCTAAGGGAACCCTACTACTAATACTCTTATTCTTCTTGGATTCTTCCTTCTCTGTTTTATCCTTAACGACTACTTCTTTTTCACAAGGATCTATATTAATCTTTAATTCAGGTTCCTTCCTATCCTTGGTCTCTAACAAATCAGACTTAGGAGGTATGTAGTTGTTATTGTAGGGTGGAGGTGTGGCATTGTATCCTATCCCTACTTTCATCTTGTCATGGATTTGAGCCTTGATGATGGTATCCATGGTTTTAGAAGCACAAGTAAACTTTTCAACATCAAGTTTAACCTTCTTAAGCTCTTCTTTTAATTTCTCATTCTCCTCCCCAGACACTTTCAGCTTAATCTCATACTCATTCTTCTCCCACTTCCAATAGTTAGTATCATAGTGGTGTTGAAGTTCATTAGCTTGAAAAGCTCTAATCTGTTCCTCAAACCTTTCTACAATCCTAACATAATCTTTCACATCTTTCTCTAGCCTCTTAAGGTTATCACACATACCCTGATTGTGATCCCTATATCTTTTAACAGCATCAATGCAAGCTTGAGAACAGAGTTTAGATTGTACCTCAGTGGGAATATCTGAGACTTCTGCCATAAGAGCTTGATTCTGAATTGCCTCTTCTGCTTGATCACTCCAATCAAAAGTACTGTTTGATTCAATAGAATTTTTCATAATGATTGTAGATTTCTAAGAAACACATGCTCTGATACCACTTGTCAGGATCGATTCTTAATAAGAATTAAACTTCTTAGAAACAGAATTTAGGGAATCTTGCGGAATAGAACTCTAAATCAATTAAAGAACAATCAATAGAATTCAACACACTGTATATATCAAACTGTATTACTCACAAGCTTTACACCAAACCTCAATCTTGTTGAACAGACTCAACAAGACGACTTCTACTTCTCTAGAAATAGGATCTACGATCTTGAGGTTTATTCTCTCTGAATGACTAAACAACTTTTTGAATAACTGTTCTCTCTATCGTGTATATTTTCTCTTTTCTCGTATATTCTAATAGCTATCTATCAATACTATTTATACAAAAGTAATTACAAGATAACTATCAAAAGTAATTTGATCTTCTGAATCTTCGTTAAACATATCTTGATCAATTCCTTCTTTGTCTCCAAAAGTATCGCATACCAAACTTATCAAGTCAGCAGTATTAACAATGATTTGGCTCAGCAGCATTAACGAACCTTCAGCAGTATTAACCTTCACAGTCTTCTAGCAGTAGTATCTCAGCTCAGCAGTACTAACCATGTCTAGCAGTAGTAATTTGGTCTAGCAGCACTAACCGTGTCTAGCAGTAGTAACTTCGTCTAGCAGTAGTAACCTTGACTAGCAGTAGTAACGAAGAACTGGCAGTAGTAAAATTGTCTTGGCAGTACTAACCATACTTAGCATATCTTCAGTTCCCAACAAAAAAATCTATTGTTGTTTTGTTAAAAAGGTAAAACGTTAACTTGATAAATAATTAACGAAACTATTTAATTATGAACAAATACTATACTAGTTTAGTACCCGCGCAATGCGGCGGGATGCAATATTCAAATAAATGTAAGCAAAAAATTAAAATAGAAATTACAATCATGCAATATTCATACGGTTTGGGTTTGGTTTATAACTGAAGTCTTTTATGTCTAAATTTTTGTTTAAACAAAATAGAAATTACAATCATGCTTTAATCATATACAATCATCACTCAAAACCTCTCGATAAACCACATTTGATGTGTAAACTCCCTTCGGTTTGAACTTTTTGGTAGGCTTCACTAATATCTTTGTAGTGCCACGTGATATACCTCTGGATAACTATTAAGTTTTTAAATTCTAAAATCGCCAGCTATAGATAACACTAAAATCGCAAGCTATAGATAACACTAAAATCGCCAGCTTAGTTTTTAAAATTAAAATTAATTTTGTAATATCATTTATTCACTAAAATTAAAACTAAAATTAACACTATGAAATATTGATTATTCATGGAAGTTGATTGTTTACTTGTTATGGTCTATTTCAAACACCCCAAACAACTCGCTTCCTAGATGATCCCTCTAGAAGAAGGCGATTCTTTGGCCGTTTGTTTACCTTTTAATAGTTCCATTAAGAGGCAACCTCGAATCGCTTTTAGGTGAATCTTGCTTAACAAAAAAAAGTCTGCCCCTTAATGGTTCTAAAACCTTCTGAATGATTTTGTATCGTGGGCCTCCCTTAACCATTTAGCACTCTAATTTCATTCTAAACAATTACAAAACGATCCTATTTCATATTGTACTATATCATAAGATCCTCTTAATCATTCTGACCACTTAATCATTCTGCACCACACCATTCAGCAACTGCCAAACAGCCAATCTTTCTAGTTACTTTGATATGTGAATTTACATTGAGCATGGGAACCAAATGAATAAAAAGATTCATTCCATCTTTATCTCCTTCAATCTCGCATTCCATGTTCTGATCCCAAGCAGTATTAAATTCATTTTCCTCAAGCAGTACTAATGATGTTCCAGCAGTATTAACTTCGATATGCATAAGCAGCACTAACAGTTTTCGTAAGACACCAGCAGTACTAACATTGTTCCAGCAGTATTAATAATGTTCTAGCAGTAGTAATATACCAGCAGTATTAACATTGTTTCAGCAGCATTAATGTCTCAGCAGTACTAACCTTGATCAAGCAGTAGTATCTTTGTTCTGGCAGTACTAACGTTGATCTGGCAGTATTAATGTAGTTCTGGCAGTACTAACCATACTTGACTTTTAGAAAGAGAAGTCAAGTTTTTCAGATGATGCTTCCAAAACCTAATCATGCATGCCTAGATCAGGATTCAATCCCAGACTTTGATTGAGAGTCCTTCTTACCAGATATCTTGCCATCTCAGAATCTTTGTCACTTACCAACTTAGCATGCAGCATTCCAGTCAACCTTTTCATGCTGTGTTTGTATACTACATCTACCAAATAATATTCATGAAATGTATGATCAAGAGTGATGACATACACTCCACAATTCTCAATGAGCATCCAGTTGGTAATGACTTGAAAATTCCTTGCTATCAAATACTGAACCGCTTCTGGTTTGAACATTAAGCACAAGTATTCAAGAACCATCTTGGTGATAGACATACCTTGCTCTGTCAGCATGTTTCCATATAGCCTCATTCCAACCTTGAACATCTCTTCTATGTCAGATCTTGAGCATGTTCTGATGAGTCTTCCCCATGTAGAACAGACTTCAAACTTTCCATCTGCTCTCTTTATTCTAATGTACTCCTTTCTCCCTTCTTTCAATGTGTCCCAGAAGATGATCTCAGGAGCCATAGAAGCTAATGGTTTAACTTTAATTGGATTAGTATCAACCACAGTAATATACATATCAGATTGTGCATTTGATTGTGATTGTACATTGCTTGGTTGACCTGATGAGGTTGCCACTTCTTCTTCAGCAGCCTTTGATCATCTTTCTCTTTCACAACTTCCTCCTTAGCTTCTTCTATGATGGGTTCCACTCTGGGCTTCTTTACAAATTTCTTCTTTGAAGCTATGGACTTTGTTCTTGGTCTTTTGCTTGACACCATTTTGGTTCTTTTGAGTGATTTAGCAGCTTCAGGAGTGGTTTCAGTTGTTTCCTTAGTTTCTGCTACTTCAGGGATGATTTCTGCTGCCTTATGTTTTTCAGCAGCAATAACCATTTCTGCTGCTATAGCTGTTACTGCTTCTTTTATAACCTTTAATGCTGCTGCTTCAACACTCTCCTTCACAATCCAAAATATCTCTGCATCAATCTCGGTTTTAGTTGCAGGTACTGCCTCCTTCTCTCTTTCAGAAACTGCTGCATCAATTGTTTCTACTTCTTTTGCAACCTCAGCAGCAGTAACCGTTTCTGCTGCTGGTTCTGTTTCTGCTTCCTTTGTAATATTAGCAGCAGTAACCGTTTCTGCTTCCTTTGTAATATTAGCAGCAGTAACCGTTTCTGCTGCTGTTTCCGTTTATGTTGCTTTCTCACTTTCAGCTTCCTTTTCAACTTCTGTACCCTGCTCAACCTCCCCCTCAACCTTATACTCATACTCCCCCTCAATTTTTGCATCCTCCATGTTTATATCAGATTCTGACTCCCCCTTTTTGGAAGCATCAGTGGTTGAGCTTCGCCTTTTCAGAACAAACTGAGCTTTCTTTCTTCTTTGTAGCAGCTTTGTGATCATCTTCTTATTCTTCTCTATCTTGGTGTTTTGATAAAGAACCACCTTTTTAAGCTCATCTATCTCCTTCTGCTGATCCATTACCTCAATGTTGATGTTTGCTATGGTTTCCATCAATTCCTCGTACGTATATCTATCCTCACCCTGTTTAGGAGTGTTTACCTCCTTTAAAGGATCATTGGAAGTGTTAGCAGGTGTCTCTTGCCTAGCAAAAGCACTACCTACCCCCTTGGTTTCTTGGCACCTGGGACCTCTGGATGATTTCTCATCGCCTTCTCCAAATCGAGGTAGCATTCATCACCTCTCGAAATCGATTTGATGTTTGTTTCTTCAAAATTATTTATTTTACCATAAGTTAGTTGTCCTTAGCAATTCATACATTAGAAGTAATACTTTCTAGTATCAATATGAGTCAATATACTGGTTATGTTTGGTTTACTCTCTGGTGTTGTGTTTCTCTGTTTCAAAATTTCAATCTTTGTGTTCTTTAATGCCAGAGTGCAGATTCACAGAGAGAGACTGCTAGCCAGACGATGGAGCTGATAAAGGTACTTTAAGGGGTTGTTTATTTACCTCTTAATAGTTTCATTAAGAGGCAATCTCTGAATCGCTAAGAAGTGAATCTTGTTTGGCAAAAAAAAGTCTGCCTCTTAATGGTTCTAAAACCCTCTTAATGATTTTGTATCTTGGACCTCCCTTAACCATTTAGCGCCCTAATTTCATTCTGAAAAATAAGCAAACAACCATATTTCATTTTGTACTCTATCATAAGAGCCTCTTAATCATTCTGACCACTTAATCATTTTGCACCAAACCATTCAGCAACAGCCAAACAGCCCAAACGACTCGCTTCCTAGATGATCCCTCTAGAAGAAGGCGATTCTTTGGGCGTTTGTTTACCTTTTAATAGTTCCATTAAGAGGCCACCTCTGAATCGCTAAGAGGTGAATCTTGCTTGACAAAAAAAAGTCTGCCCCTTAATGGAACCTTTAATGCAGCAGTAATTGTAACCTTTAATGCTGCTGCTTCAACACTCTCCTTCACAATCCAAAATATCTCTGCATCAATCTCGGTTTTAGTTGCAGGTACTGCCTCCTTCTCTCTTTCAGAAACTGCTGCATCAATTGTTTCTACTTCTTTTGCAACCTCAGCAGCAGTAACCGTTTCTGCTGCTGGTTCTGTTTCTGCTTCCTTTGTAATATTAGCAGCAGTAACCGTTTCTGCTGCTGTTTCCGTTTCTGCTTCCTTTGTAATATTAGCAGCAGTAACCGTTTCTGCTGCTGTTTCCGTTTCTGCTTCCTTTGTAATATTAGCAGCAGTAACCGTTTCTGCTGTTGTTTCCGTTTCTGTTGCTTTCTCACTTTCAGCTTCCTTTTCAACTTCTGTACCCTGCTCATCCTCCCCCTCAACCTTATATTCATACTCCCCCTCAATTTTTGCATCCTCCATGTTTATATCAGATTCTGACTCCCCCTTTTTGGAAGCATCAGTGGTTGAGCTTCGCCTTTTCAGAACAAACTGAGCTTTACGAAGCAGTATTAACTGCACAGCAGTATAAACTACACAGCAGTATTAACTACAAAGCGGTATTAACTACAAAGCAGTATTAACTACAAAGCAGTATTAACTACAAAGCAGTATTAACTACAAAGCAGTATTAACCACACCTGCAGTATTAACTGCACAGCAGTATTAACTACAAAGCAGTATTAACTACAAAGCAGTATTAACTACAAAGCAGTATTAACCACACCTGCAGTATTAACTACAAGGGCAGTATTAACTACAAAGCAGTATTAACCACACCTGCAGTATTAACTACAAAGCAGTATTAACCACACCTGCAGTATTAACTACATGGCAGTATTAATGGCTAGAACACTGGCAGTAGTAACTCTTCACGGACAGTAGTAACTACACTTGATCTAGCAGTAGTATTTTTGTTCTGGCAGTACTAACGTTGATCTGGCAGTATTAATGTAGTTCTGGCAGTACTAACCATACTCAGCATATCTTCAGTTCCCAACAAATATATAATATATTAATATAATCCAAATAAAAGATGAAACAAAGTAAATAACCAAATAACCATAATAATTTAGAAATTTGTCTTAAAAAAACAATTCAAACAAAATGAAAACCGCTAAAAATCGTAAACAAAACAATTAGAAAAGTTTTCCATCATGAAAAAACAAATTACTTCTCAAGTTTGGGGATTATCAAATCTGTAATGACTTCTTCTTTCTCATTTGAAGGAATGCATGTTTTAGGAGATTTTGTTGTTGACCCTTTCATTGCATCATCGACATCATAAACTTCATCAAAATCACGCTTCAGATCGACACCTTTACATATCCTTTTCTGATACGTTTTTTCTTGTGATACCGGACTATCTGCCGTGCTGTTATCTACATTGTTTGGAGTTGCATTCTCACCCGTAAATGAAACAGCATCCTTCAAATAAGATAATAGTGACATGTGTTATTTTAGAAACTCCTTAATAATGAATAAATTTAACAGCAGAGAGCTTACCAGTGGAGAGAATTATTTTTGCAGCAGGGATGCAAAACTGTGAAAGGAGCAGAGAATTATATAAGAGGTAAAATAAGATTAGAGATAACTATTAAGTTTTTAAATTCTAAAATCTGTTATCCAGGGTATGTATGCATATATCCAGGGTAAAATAAGATTAGAGATAACTATTAACACTAAAATCGCCAGCTTAGTTTTTAAAATTAAAATTAATTTTTTAAGACTTTAAGAATTTCAACCAAAAATCAATAATTTTGGCTCCAAAAACAAATTTGACAAACGACAATCCATGATAAACCAATGGCAATTGAAAAAAGCTTTCTGACCGGTAATGCATTATTCACACAGGAAACGAAGCAGCAGAGAGCTTACCAGTGGAGAGAATTATTTTTGCAGCAGGGATGCAAAACTGTGAATGGAGCAGAGAATTATATAAGAGGTAAAATAAGATTAGAGATAACTATTAAGTTTTTAAATTCTAAAATCTGTTATCCAGGGTATGTATGCATATATCCAGGGTAAAATCGCCAGCTTAGTTTTTAAAATCGCCAGCTTAGTTTTTAAATTCTAAAATCTGTTAGAGATAACTATTAACACTAAAATCGCCAGCTTAGTTTTTAAAAATAAAATTAATTTTTTAAGACTTTAAGACTTTATGCTTTAAAAGATAGTACATTGTGCATTAAAAATTGTTTTTAAGACTTTATGACTTTCATCCTAAATGCTTTATAAGATAGTATAGATAATACTACAATAAAATTAAGTTAATAGAACATTTAAATTGTTTAACTTTATTAATAGAGTGTTTTAAAAGAGTTATTTTTATATAACTAAAAAATAAAGTGTTATATATATATATATATATATATATATATATATATATAAATGTTACAATAAATTTATAGGACGCCTTTACGCATCATAACAAATGTTTTAGAATATTTTTAAAATAAAATGTCCTATTAGCTATTTTATAAGACAATTTTGAGAAACGTTCTATAAACCCATATTTTTATAGGACCTTTGTGTTTATATAATAATTTTTTAAATAGTGTCATACAATATAGTTAATACAACAATTTATTTTATAAATATGCTAAAAAACTTGTTACAATGCTAAAAAACCGTCGTAAACTTAATGTAATACTTTTAAATAGTACACTTTACTTGTCGGTCATATAAATTTAAGTCTTATAAAGCATTTTATTTGGAAATTTCAACACTTTAAAACGTCCTACAAACCCGATTTTGTTGTAGTGACTAAACTACTATATAATAAAATGAAATAAAATAAGAAAACTCATTGAAATTAGGAAGAAACATTGAACTTTTTAGTAGAATTATAGGGAAATTAATTAAAATGCCAAAAGTTTGACCAAGTGTTACCAAAATGCCACAAAATTTCGGTGGTTTACCAAAATGCCCTAATGGCTCGCGATGGAGCCCGCGATCGCGGGCTTGGGCTGACGTGGTGCATGACCTGGCCGAAAAGAGCCCCGCGAGCCCCTAAACTTTGGCCGCGGTGCACATTTGGCCCCTGCCCGCGATCGCAGCCCGCGATGGACCAAAAATTTACACTTTTGGTCCCTGTACTTGGACGAATTTTGCATGCTTTTACTGTTTTTTTCCACAATTATTGTACTTTGAAGACCAATTTGTGGTTCAAATTCACTGGCATGTTTGAGATTTCATCCATAAATATCAGTAATATGCAATTCACAATTCACACTTGTTCTAGCTTTCTTTCTTGATTTCTCTTTTGCTTTCTTTCTTTGAATTGCTTTCTCTCTTGATTTCTCTTCTCTCATTTCATCCACAAATGGCATCGTCATCAAACCCTAAGTCTACTCCTGAAAAAATGCCACCTCAAATCGAGGTCGCCATAGCAAAAAAGGAAAAGGAGATAGATGAACTAACAGAAGAGTGGAAAAAAATGATGGACAGGAAGGCAGTCCATTTGAGAAAGATCGAAGAGGAAGACAGGGAGATCAAAAGGATGAAAGGGGATATAAAACCTCGGGAGGCTCGTGTTCGTCGAGAACAAGAAGCAATTCACCATATTATGCAAGACTTCGCAATTATTCAAGCGAAGGTAAACGAGAAGCAAGCTTGGATTGATGAAACTAAATCAATTTTTAAGTAGGTGGTGGTTGTTTTAGTTGTTTTGTATTTTTTTTACTGTGTTGTTGTTTGTATTTTTTTTTTGTTTTTTTACATCATGTAAGGTTAAGTCAGAGGTTACCTCAACTCATTTGCTAAAGTGTGTCCGGGTTGTGGTACACAATGGTCATACGTGGTTGCAAAAGCAGAAGCCGTTGAAGAAGGGTCAGAAAGATTGAAGATGAAGAGCATGTTGGATGGAATACAAACTAGCTGTGTTATCAATGTTCATTTAAAAGCATATGTATGTGTGTGTATATAATATGAATATATATCATTTACAAACTAGCTGTGTTATCAATGTTCATTTAGAAGCATATGTATGTGTGTATATATATAATATGAATATATATATCATTTACAAACTAGCTGTGTTATCAATGTTCATTTAAAAGCATATGTATGTGTGTATATATAATATGAATATATATATCATTTACAAACTAGCTGTGTTCTCAATGTTCATTTAGAAGCATATGTATGTGTGTATATATATATAATATGAATATATATATATATATATATATATATATATATATATATCATTTACAAACTAGATGTGTTATCAATGTTCATTTAGAAGCATATGTATGTGTGTATATATAATATGAATATATATATATATATATATATATTATTTACAAATCAGCGTTTAAATCAACAGTATCATATGTGTTTGTTCCATATGGTTCAAGCTGTGACGGGCCCGGGGTGTGACTGACTGAATGTCTCCTTGGCACGGTTGAAGGGGCGGGATTTGGACACTCTCCACGAGTGTGTCCTACGCATTGGCACCGAGTACATCTTCGTTGTATCGAACTTTCACCACGTGATGGACGTCGGTCGTTCTTTCTCGGTCTCCCGGCTCTGTTCTTATCCATTAAAGGTGGATAGCATGGCGGAAGCGGGTCAGGTGGATACGCCCATGCTGCAGGGGGTCCAGCTGGGTTTATTACCTCCACGTATGTTTTCCGGTAATATTCGGACGTGAAGAAAGGTACATCCAAGTCGCTGCAATCTGTACGACCCATATATCTTGCTGCAGCGATGGCATGGCCGCACGGTAACCCAGATTTATCCCATTCGCGACACGAACAAAGGTGGTCTTCCATATTCACAATCGCGTGAAGATAGTCATCATACACCTCGTACTTCCCATACCCGATTGCTCTTACCGGCCATGTCGCCGCACGACGCGCCCTGTACTGAACGATCTTCTCCGCCGTTGGTGTGAGTGCATTTTGCATCTCAGTTCCTTTTAGGCATCGAATTTGGTACCACTCTTGTTGAAAGGCCCGCAAGTAGTCCATAAGATTAACAATCGTACATCTACGCGCAAAACGGGAGAGTGCATTCACAGACTCTGCACTATTCGAGGTCAGAATGTCATACCGTTGTCCAGGAAAATGGGCCGCAGTCATCCTCTCCGGTCCAGCTTCGTCAAAGACTTTGTCTGCTTCGTCGGCACTATATCGTAGCATATTCATGTACTTGTTAAACTCCCGATCCGTATATGCTCTGCATGCCGCCCAATAGACATCCTTGTTGGTCGTAATACGTTTGTCCTTGGATTTGGCGTTCATCTCCAAATGTCGACAGCATATGGCGTGAGGGGCGTTTGGGTAGATGGCAGAGATTGCGGCGCTTATGGAAGGAGCCCTGTCAGACATAAACACCAACCCTTGCGGGTCTCCGATAGCTTGTCTCAACATGAACAGAAACCAAGTCCACTCGTCCCCGGTTTCGGACTTGCCTACACCGAAAGAAACTAGAACGATTGAGTTATCCCTGTCCATGGCAACCGGCAGGAACATCATACCCAAGTAACGGCCCTTTAAATGGGCTGCGTCTATTATCAGGACACGACGTAGATTTGCCACAAATGTGCGGATCTGCAAAAACATAGGTGGTTTTCCTTTGTAAATGTTATAGTTTATAATGTGTAAACATATGACGTGTTAAAATACGTACCGCGGGTCCAAGGGCCACGAAGCACATCTCAAACCGTCGACGTGAATCGGTCCGTAGCTGCGTGACAGTACCAGGGTTCTGCAGCTGCAAATTATATAAATATGTCGGGAGTCGTTCATACGACTCCTCGAATGTGCCTCTCACCATAAACAGTGCATGGCATCGCGCACGCCAAGCTTGGTGGTAATCAATCGTGACGCCGAACTGCTGGTGAACATCGTGGACGATGTCCTTTGGACGCAATGACCTACTAACATCAACAAATTTGTTTTTCAGTATCGCACCCAAAGTCTTTTTGTCGGCTTGTTTGTGGTGAGGATTCAGTTGCGTCCTCGTACAAGTGTGTACGTCGTGCAACTTTCTAATCATGAACGCCCCTTCTTTGCCACCCGTGTCAATCGCGTACATCCTCGAGTCACAGTTTTTTCTGGCACATTCAACTATGTATCTAGTTTTGTCAGATTTCGACGTGCGCCTTTTGAAACCCTCTTCCAAGAACTTAAGTCCGACCTGACTTGCCAAGAGATCCTTCGACTCGAATATCTGACCTACATGTAACATTTCACTGCGAATATAAGGTGTAGGTTCGTAGGTTTGTGTCTGGGTATGGGAGTCTGGAAGAATAGGGGACATATCAAAAAAGTCATTTATCTGACTACATGATTTTCTACTAGGGGTATATTCTTCGTGATCATCACTATCGGTGTCTGATCTGTCTATTTCAGAATTAACCGTTCTGAAAACGTGGGTTTCGTCATCAGCAACTCCAGTAGTACGCCCTTCGTGTGGTTGGGGCGTCGGACGCCTGAAATTGAGAATCAGGCTGCTCTATTTAGAGGTCTTCGTCGTCACCGTCATCGTCACCGTCGTCGTCGTTTTCGTCGGATACACCGGGATACACAAAAAGTAATGGGGGCCTTTCTGAATCGACTGCAAAGTGCAGAAAAGTAGAGCTATCCCCATCGTTGGATAAATCCACAAATGACCCATCGACATTTTTAAACACTAACTTGCAAACAGCAGAAGGGTTGATTCCACATTTTTGCATGGTGTATGCAAGAAATTTCTGATAAGTATAGTTTACTGGCACTTTTACACCATGCTTAGATTTATAAGCAAAATTCCACTCATTGTTATCTTGCTCCCATTCACCATCAAAACAGAAATATAGCTTAGCTTTTGCAACAGATGAACTCATTTTTTCAGTAGTATCTCAAACACAAAATATTGCAGAAAGAAATCAAGAAAGAAGTATGAAATCGGTGTGTGGATTATGGATTGCATTTTACATCTATTTATCAATGAAACAACCAACATTGATGACAACCAATCTCTCATTTCATCCACAAACTGGTATTCCAAAAACACTGATTTAACATTGATGAAAACATGCAAATGAATTTCAACCACAAATCGGTCTTCAAAGTACAATAATTGTGGAAAAAAACAGTAAAACATGCAAGATTCGTCTAAGTACAGGGGCTGAAAGTGTAAATTTTCAGGGACCAAAAGTGTAAAATTTTGGTCCATCGCGGGCAGGGGCCAAATGTGCACCGCGGCCAAAGTTTAGGGGCTCGCGGGGCTCTTTTCGGCCAGGTCATGCGCCACGTCAGCCCAAGCCTGCGATCGGGGGCTCCATCGCGGGCCATTAGGGCATTTTGGTAAACCGCCGAAATTTTGTGGCATTTTGATAACACTTGGTCAAACTTTTGGCATTTTAATTAATTTCCCTATTTTATAATTGTTAAATTATAAACAAATATAATGTACGATGGTGCTTTTTCAGGCAAAAGAACGTTATAAATAATCCGTTAAATTATATATATATATATATATATATATATATATATATTTATATATATATAGGGGAGGTATCCGTTGCAAACCAGTCAGTTTGTGCAAACTATACAAACCACTATATTAGGAAACAATAGATGTATTTATGGATAATCATTATGATTCATTAATTAAGACTGAGATATATATAGAAGATGATAAGATTCATTCATTATGATCATGACTTTAGATTAGGAAACATAATAAAATCAGATATTTATTAGACTTGATCAACGGCTAAGATTGGTTTGCAGAGTTTGCATGATCTGCATGGTTTGCAATTGATATTTCCCCTATATATATATATATATATATATATATATATATATATATAGTTCTACTAAATTGTAACCGCTAAATGTGTGTAACCGTTGTAACCCGTCGATTTCATAGATTTTTTTGATGAATTTTTTTTATGAAATTGTTTATTTTGATGAAATTGTTTCATATCATTCATTTCTTGATAAATTTTTTTATGAAATTTGTAGTTTCATAGGTTTTTTTCATTTTTATGAAACTTTTCATATATTTTCATTTTCACCTATGAAACTACAAATTTCATAAAATAATTCATCAAGAAACGAATGATATGAAATAATTTCATCAAAATAAACAATTTCATAAAAAAAATTCATCAAAAAAACCTATGAAATCGACGGGTTACAACGGTTACACACATTTAGCGGTTACATTTTATTATCTCCCTCTCTCTCTCTCTCTCTATATATATATATATATATAGAGGGAGGTTCAGGGGAAAATCTCAAATAAATGGAAAACTGAAAAACACTTTATCAACCGTTAGATTAGATGATCTGATGGATGTAATTAGTCGGGCGGTTACAACAATATTAATTAAATTAAAAAACCTCACCCCCCTATTTTTTAATCGAAAAAATACGAAAAATAAACAAAATTCGAACGAAATAAATTACACCAAATAAACGATCATATTTTTATCGTTAATTTGACATCCATATTGGTATACTTTTTCCTCCGTATTTTCGTGGTTTTTCGGTTTTCTAGTTATTTAGGGTTTTCCCTTGAACCTGACCCTATATATATATATATATATATATATATATATATATATATATATATATATATATATATATATATATATATATATATATATGGGAGGTATCCGTTGCAAACCAGTCAGTTTGTGCAAACTATACAAACCACTATATTAGAAAACAATAGATGTATTTATGGATAATCATTATGATTCATTAATTAAGACTGAGATAAATATGGAAGATGATAAGATTCATTCATTATGATCATGACTTTAGATTAGGAAACATAATAAAATCAGATATTTATTAGACTTGATCAACGGCTAAGATTGGTTTGTATAGTTTGCACAAACTGACTGGTTTGCAACGGATACCTCCCTATATATATATATATATATATATATATATTATTAGTCATGTGTTATGAAGTTGCTATCTTGAAATGGATATCTACATTATTGAGAAGAAGGTGGGGGTATGGCCTCCATGTTACGACTTCAATTTTGGATAAGGGTTGGGTGAAATAGTTGGATGGAGTAAAAAGTCCAAACCACCATGGCATTGGTATTTTGCCACCAGCCAAAAGTTTTCCTTAAATAGTAAAATAAAAATCGCTACCCACCTAAAAATGCAAAATACTTATCTGTCTATTTCAAACATGTAACTATGTCAAATGAGCCGTTGAATTAGAAATAAAGTGTTACAATTTGGATATTTTGAGGGTAGACCATACTATTTTAAATGTATAAAAGAAATTTTGATGTCGATAACCATAAGGGTTGTGGCATACCGGTTAATTAAGGCCCTTGGGGATGTGATGGAATATCTCATCTACGCAGGGTTCTAATCCAGGCGTACACAATAATCGTGGTCACTGAGCTTTAATCATTACATATTTTTAAATAAACTATTAAACTTTTGAAGTTTGGTTATCTAAGTCACTTTAACCGAAAAATGAACATACAATTGGTTTGGTTAGGATGAAAAAGGTTTAAAAGAAAACATTAAATACGTTTAACCATCATCAAACCCTATACATCTCAAATCCTTGCACCTAACAATTTTACCGGCCTTTGCCCAAAAAAAAAAGTAAGCACTTAATCATTCAGAAATAGATCATTTAAATAACTTATTTATTAAAAAATAAATTATGAATTTAATCAATCAAAATTAGCAAACAGGAAATTAATTAAAATACCCTAAGTTTGAAGTTGACTTATCAAAATACCTCAAAAAATGAAAAGTTTACTCAAATGCCCTAAATTTCCGCGGTGGAGTCCCGCTATAGCGGGCAGGGACCAATTGTGAAATTTTTTGCAAGATTATTTACACTTTCAGTCCCCACCGCAGGACCGCCGCGGGCCACGATCGCGGGACTCCACCGCGGGCAGGGACTGAAAGTGTAAATATGAAGCACATAAAATTTCAAAAATGGTCCCTGCCCGCGATCGCAGGACTCCACCGCGGAAATTTGGGGCATTTGGGTAAACTTTTCATTTTTTGGGGTATTTTGGTAAGTCAACTTCAAACTTATAGTATTTTAATTAATTTCCCTTAGCAAACTTATATGATTTTCTTGACTTTTCCCTTTTAAAAATAAAAAGGACTCGTTTTTTAAGAAATAAAAATAACGTTCAATGATGAAGAACTATAATTATTTGGGCGGCTCTAGAATAACAAATCAATGTCTAATTTCCATGTATGACATTTTAGAGGACTATCCCAATCAAGGTTCTAAACGAGGTCATGACGTTTATCAAAGCATGTTTTGTGCCAGCAAATCTTTATATCATATATAATATTATATATAAAAACATATATTTTCAACTATTACTTTATCAGTCAATGACAATAAACAAATTAAATCTATACATATAATAAATAAGTAACTAGCATGTCACGTGTCGTCTTCTGGTGAGCCGACTTCAGTATTTTCCCACCTAAACATGTATTTGGACGCAGTTCACACACACATTCGTTCCTCCTTAATTCTTAAATCTCTCATTAATTCAATTTTTTAATTTATACGTTACATTTACTACCCTTATAATTAGGTATGTAGTTTACTTTTAACCCCTTACTTTTTTTGTTTTTATTTTAAACTCTTATCATATAAACATAAATATTGTATATGAACCAAAATGCATTAAAACATTTCTATTTTTTTTTACAAATTATACCATTGTAATCGCTTCGTCAATACCTTCGAAATAAGCCCAATATTAAATATTTTTGGATTTAATTATATTATTAAATATCATAAATATATACGAATTAATGTGTCGTGATTAATATGGGATTTGTTGAAATTAGTATGAGATTTGATACAAATAATCACTAAATTGTCGTGATTTTCTTTTTGCAATTACATATCAATTTTTACTTCAAAGTCGAATTCTTCGACGAATTACAATTCTATCAAATTCTATTCTGTCAACGAAACACCCTTAGAATTATCATTAGAGATTTAATTACTTGGAAAAAAAATATCACTTATCAACTGACTTTTGGATTATGAGTTCGAACCTTTTTCAAAAATATAAATATGCAAATATTTTAGTATAGTATATTTAATTATTTATACCTTCTTAATCATGATTATATTATTTCCTCTAATTTTAATTGAACAACATAATATCATTTATCAATATATGGTTAGTTAATGATGTTTTCAAAGTCAAATTGTTATGCTTCCCGTTAATTCACTTTAAATTAATCTTTCATAATAGTTGATAAGTTTTCTGGCATGATTTAATTTTTTTATAAATTACCCCGTGTAATACACGGTTCGAACCTAGTTATGTTATATATTAGAAACTTGCAAATAAAGCATTAAAAATGTAAAGAAAAATCAAATATCGTGTTACAAAAGATCGAACATTAGGTCATGGCGTGCCACAAACATAACGTGACGTGAGACACAAGTCTTGAGTTACGACGCACCAAGAGGGCTGCTGCGACGAGCGTTTTAGAACAATGATCCCAATATTGATTTTATATGACTCAATACATTAGAGGGTTAAATATAATATTTAAAAAGTTATTTTCAGTTCATCATCTAAAAATATATTTAAATATTGTACAAAGTACAAATTCAGATTTCCGATATTTTTATCCCAATTAACAAAAATGATCTCTTTTCCCTTAAGAGCCACCGTCCTTTGACTTTGAAAAGTTGTTATTTAAAACTAGATTTCAATATCGTGTGTTGCACGGTGATTAAATTTTAGTTTAGGAAAAATGCAAATTTTGTTTATATTGATTAGGCAAGTGCATCGTAATATTAACCATGATGAATTTGAGTGTATGAATATTTTTGTTTCCTTCATTTAGCTTTTAAAATATTGGTTTCAAGTTTACTTAATCAAATTGATTATTAAATATGTTATATATGTGTATATTCTGTAGGGGAACATTGTATTTGAGTTGTTCGTCAAAAGATTGTAACAATTTTTATACCCCTCATAACAATCTCTTACCGATCCATAATATGTCCGGTCAATGAACATATATCGCACACATTCATATATCTTAAAAACTTACATGTAACACTTAATATACAAAGATTTCTTGTAAATACATGAACAATTATATATAATAGCATGTATCATAATTAACTACTTTGAAAGAAATCAATTGTTGACATATTTGAAAGAGTGACCACATCAATGATAACAAATCAAGAAGTGAAACTAAAACTGTAGTTTTTACTACCCATTTTGCGAGTAATAATGACATATTAGAGTATTTGTATAAATACTTAAATATTCTAGTTTTTGAGCAATTCGTGTGAAAAAATGCACATAAATGAGAATTAATGTGATAATAAATCATCGAATTGCAATACAGACAATATAAATATTTTATGAAATACTATATAGAATGACTTGCATATAATAGTACATATGTACTTGGTGATGAGTTTTCATATTCTTCAACATGTTTAACTATCTTTACATTATGTTTAGATATTACATCATTTGTTTTTTTCTTCTAATTGTGTTAATTTCTATGGAAAAAAACAATATATAATTAGTGTAAAAGGTTGACACAAAACCAAGTAATTTGATGATAAATTGTGTTACTTTCTATGGAAAAAACAATATATAATTAATGTATATATATATATATATATATATAGAGAGAGAGAGAGATGAAAGTTCAAATGAAAACTCATCTTTCATTGTGCACGTGAGGACAGATCACAGGCCTTGATCGCAGCCAAATTGAAGCCGACCCTCAAATACGGCTTCAGGGGTAATTTTGTCAGATTTGTTATTATTTGATATGGATTCCTTATATATCGCGATTCTTTTCATTATTAAATCGATTGTTTCCTAATTTCTCTTAGCACGATTCCTTCCTTATATCTCTGATTCCTCAAATATCTCTGATTTCTCGATTCTTTTTGTTAGTCCCAGATGGCTTAAAAAAATATTGTAGGGGGTGGGGGGTGAATACAATACACAAATTTTCACTTAATTAATTCTTTTATTGATTTTTCAAATCAAGAATTACACACAAAAAACTAGATCGTTGCGGAAAGAACAGAAAAACTATTCTAACAATCTTCATAAAGTAAACTGGAAAACAAAACAACTTCTAATACACAAAGATAAAAAGCTATAAAGTTCAAAGGAGAGAAAGCCTTGTTGCACTGAGAAAATTCTTCAGGAACGCGTAACCTTACATGGTGAACCCTCTTTTCTTTATATAGTGCTTGAAGCATTAAATGCTTAGGACACTTATAATCTGGGGATTCAAGAATAGGAGTTGACTCAGAAAAGTTGACAAGTCACTTTCATACTTTTTCTCAGTACTAGGAAGAACAAGCATGCTTGATTGAGACATTATCTGAAACTAGAAAAACAATAAATAGTCACTTTTTCCTGATATTAGATATTGTCCCATGATAAATGATCTTCATCTGCCAGCTTTCACAAGGGGGGACCTCACCGATTTTCATCTAGAAATCGGTGAGGTGATTAACCGAAATTGAGGAGGAATTCGGCCATGTGCTCACCGATTTTCAAGAAGAAAATCGGTGAGAAATAACTTAGCTGTTAGTTGAGAATTGTATCTTCATTTCCACAATGAGAGACTTCTTCAGACTTGATTTCGGTTGATCTCCGACTTCACCGAACTTTTGATGTCTTATCTAAGTTATTATAAAGAACCAAAATAAAATATTCTAAGTAAGATTTTAAGGACAAAATCGGTGGGTCAATTTCAAATCTTTGGTGACCCAACAATCTCCCCCTATTTGAATTTGAGCTTCATACTTAGAAAATTTAAGAGTATCTGAACATGAAATGCATTTGGACACATTTTACTCTTTTCACATAGGGCATTCTTTTTGTTCTTTTTGGTCTATTTTATCTTTTATGGATTTGTTAAGTATATCCAACATTTACAAAGAAAGAAAATTATATGCAACAAGGAAATGAAATTCAAATAGAATCTAAGTTATGAAAGGAAAGTACTTGTATTTATTATGCAATTCGATATATCTGGAAAGAAAACTACAGGTACTTAGGAAAAATATTAAACATGTCACTTGGGATCTTTTCTTTTTCGGTGCTTGATTTCGGTGACTATGTCTTGATAAAATGATTGAGCTTCGGGCAGATGAGGCATGAGGTTGGAGATGCCTTCCAGGAAGAAGATGTCAGCAAGATGGATCTGAGAAAATCAAAAAAAGCGTCGGTGGCCAAATCCATCATTAAAGAAAAAACCTGCAATCGGTGAGAGGGATAAGGTGGTGGAAGTATATGCTACCGAAGTTGGAATGGATAAGTCGAGGTTATCAACATAAGGGACCCTTCCTCTAGCAGCCATATCTTTGAAGACAGTATCCTTCAACGATTTGGTCTTGGAAGCAGGGAGTTTCACTTCTTCTTCCAAGGTTCGTACATGAGCAGCTTCTTCGGAGGAGAGAATAATCTGGTGCTTCTTCTTGATCTCTTTCGTCTGATTCATCAACCCACTGATATAGTTGATGAAGATTTCTTTCTTGGGATTTGAGCACCTGACCAGAAGCTTTGACAATTCAAGCCATTCGGAGACGCCGAATTGCTTTAGGCGATAGTCTTTGATGCTTCTTGAGGATCCATCCACTCTTTCTATAATGAGTCGAACATCAGAAGGAGTGATTTTGGAGGTTGCAATTTTTACACAAGAAATTGTTGACCGATCAGTTCGATAGGACATAGACTTCTTGTACCAGTTGATTTCTCTATCCTTTAACTCATCAGCCTTTTTCATCGATATAGGATTGGTTAATTATGAACTTAGGTGAAAATGAAAGTAAGAATTGTTATGTGTGCAAATGGCCGGAAGCACCTGGTCGGCAGTGTGATGTTGTGGGTGAGAGTACAAAGTATTAAGCATGTAGTTGGGATGCATGGATTGTAAGCTGAAGTTTATGATATGTTTATTGCTAGAAAACGGTGGTTGGTGGTTACCTAAGAGAGGAACCAGGTGTTTTAGTGGCATGAGTCACTGAGTGAGTTCGTGTTGGGATCAATAAAAGACCGACGAAGAAATTCTGGTAAGCAGGTTGACCCTACTTGGGAAATGAGACACATTGAATGTTATTACATGAGGACTTGGTTGATTATCTCAAATTAGAACGGCGGTGAAACCGTTGGTTGGGCTTGGTAACACAAGTGTGGTTATCTGTTTGGAATGATTGGGAATGAAGTGGATGCTGATAGGCGAGCAATGCCCAGGCTAGCAAGAGGAGGTTAGGAAGATATGTTCAAGCAAGTGGAAGAACTTAAAGTGAGAAAAGTGGCATTGACACCATATGGGTGGAGAAATGTTTAAAGCGGTGCTAATGATTGGTATTTGAACTTCCCGTGTAGTTATGAGAAGGGGACATCTTGGTGTATGTCTTGGTTTAAGTGTGGAGAGACTCATATGAGTCAATGAATATTTCCTTGAAGAAATGTGATCTATACCTTCGGAAAGGCATGGCATAAGTGGTTGTACGGGACACTCAAAGTGTAAGGCCGTCAGATTTGGATAAGTATTGGGATGTTAACTATTCCGAAGTGAGCGTAGGGTTCAACAATGTGTTACTTGGAATAGTTTGGAGTAGGCGTGGTCGCTGATAAGTGCTTAATTTTGAGTACTTAAGCACTTATTTCTTTGGTTTAGATAGGACTTTTTCATTCAATAATCCCAACTTTGAGTCTTTTTTATCTTGTTTTACATTCATGGAGCTAGGGATCATGGTTTACTTGTTTTACTATGCTGGTAGGCTAACTTAAGGGTTTTTGGCAAAATCTCTCAAAACAGGGCATTGCTGCAACATGGCCACAACAAGGATCTGGTGATCGAGGGGAGGAAGAACCGAATGGATGAGCTGGAATATGCTATTTTGATTTAAACTGATCTTTTTTAACCCCTGAAACACTAATTAGATTGTATTGTTAGCTTAACTAGTTGTTTAGTTGGTCATTGTACTTTTGGTTAGCTTGGTGTACTTTCTAGTTAACTTAGTTGCTTTTATTTACCATTGATGCCCCTCCCTTTTGTTATATATAGAGGGGGCATCTAGCTTTATTAACACCCCATCCTTAGAGTTGATCTTAAATCAATTCTAACCTCTTTCTCTTTATTTCCAGAATCATATGAATGTTCCTTTAAATCTTCAAGTCTTCAAGTGTTCTTAATTTACTTTTTCTTTTTCTTTAATTACATTTATGCATTGTTGTAGCATTAGAATAGCATCCTAACTGCACCTTTCAATTTCTTTATTATTCTTGCATCTATAAGCTTTGTCTTTTATGTTCTTGTCTTTACTTTTCAGTATTTACTCTTGTTAGTTATAGATCTACATTCCATATTGTTGATGCAAACCCTCAGTGATTTGATAATGAGCCTCTCTTATATACTTAGTGAAAATTGTAAGTAAACAATATGTATCAGAGTTTCACTATCGCTGATAAGTACTAAGATCTTACAGTACCACTGATAGGAACTCTCGCTCTTTAGATTAAACTTTCAGCGAACACTGTTCACCATAATACTCTGAGTCTGTTCAGTCCTTATGGTGATCGCTGATAAGTTAGTTGTTTACTTATGATCTCTAAAGACAAGTTTCACGTCAACATAGGTTCTACGCTGAAGTCGAAGATCAAGCTCAAGAACCAGCGACAAGTCTCCTAATGAACTGATGCGGATCAGCGAAGACTCAGATTTGTCCACTCAACGTGAAGTATCAAGTACAGGACTTCAGCTATCGCTGAACTTTATCATTCGCTGATATAGAATGATAAACCGCTGAATCAACGAAAAGATGATCATGAAGTCCTCCGTACAAAGTACTTTTGTCTTAACCACCCTTGCACGTCTCCGTACGATATGTCAGAAAAGAACCTCCTTATTGTCTGAAATCGTACAACCACTCTGATACTACACTGTTCAAACATGCGGCTACTAAGGTTGTCAACAAAGGTCAATGACATGCAACCAATCAGCTGCTGCCACGTGTAAAGTGTAAATTGCCATGCATTAAATGCATGCAGTATATAAGAAGAAGAACTCACTTCATTTTGAAGTAACTTGCTAACTCTGGACAAGTTCATCCTTCTTATCTTGAGATAGGTTATTATTAGTAATTTCCTTCTCTTTCTTAGTGCAAGAAACTTAGTGTTCCAACTTGTTTAGATTTAGGTTTATCCTTAATCCTGTTTCCGCAACATGCCGTAAATTGTTAATGATTTATCAATAAACAATTTAGAAAAGTAAAATCTGTGTGTTTGTATTCAACCCCCCCCTTCTACAAACTTGTATAGCCCTTCGGGACCAACAAGTGGTATCAGAGCAGATTTGTTTAATCTCATAAACAAGATCTGATCTATACTAAGATTTCTCTTCCTTGCTATTTCTGAAAATGGCTACCAACACAAACACAAACTAATGGTTCTCTTGCAAAACCCCCTAGATTCTCCAGAGATAATTTTAATCTATGGAAAAATAGGATGATTCTCTTCTTAGAAGGTGTAGACCCTACTATGCCTTACTATCTTGAAAACGGCCCATATATTCCTATAAGAATTGATGTTGCAGTTCCAGCCACTGAGAATAGACCTGCTATTCCAGAAAGGTTGATTCCTAAGGAAGTTCATATGTGGACTGACGAAGATAAGAAGAAAGTGGCTATCGACACAAAAGTCAGATCCATACTATCCATGGCTCTTCCTGACGAAGTCTACCATTCCGTCATGAACCTGAAAACCTCAAAAGCTATGTGGGACACAATATGTGTTCAGTATGAAGGTTGGTCTGAAGTCCAGGACTCTCGAAAGATCAACCTGGTAAGACAGTACGAAAGTTTCATTTGTGGTAATAATGAAACTCTCTCTGAAGTTCACCAACGTTTTAACTGTTTATTAATAGATCTAAAAACTGTTGGTAAGGAATATTCTAACTTTGAAGTGCTGACAAAGTTTTTAGAATGTTTACCTGAAAGCTGGGACAGTTATTCTATGTGTCTCAAGCTGTCAAAGGATCTAAGATCAATGGCCCTTTCTACATTATATGGCACGATGCTGAATCATGAGCAATCGAGTCATCTTAAGAAGAATCTTGTAAAAGATTCCAAAAGCACCCCTGTTGCTTTAATCTCAGAGGAACCTTCCACTCAGCGACCCTCGGTCACTATCACTGAGTTGGAAAGTAACTCTGAAAGGTCATCAGATTCTGACTCTTCAGATGATGATGAATCTTTGGCTCTCCTCACTAAAACGTTCAGGAGATTCGCCAAAAAGAAAATGTTCAGAAAGAATAAACCTCTTTCAATTACTGACAAGCCAAGATCATCAGCTCCTATTGATAAGGCTACTGCTACTTGTTTTAACTGCAAAAAGATAGGACATTTCGCTAACGAGTGCATGTCTAAGAAAGTTTCGAGAAACTCAGCGTTTCCCAAGAAATCCTTTATTCCCAGGAATAAAGATGACAAATATGCCAAGCTGAAAGAAAAGTATGCGAAGCTGAAAAGCTTTAAGAAGAAAGGCAAAGGCCTGATGGCTAACTATGATTGGGCTGCCTCTGATGAAGAAGAATCATCATTTGACTCTGAAGATGATGAAGCCAATCTTCGCTAATGGCAAAGATTGAAGATGAGGAAGAAAGTTCAGACATTCCCTCGACTTCAACCTCTGCAATTCAGGTATCACCTTCCTTCTTTACAAATATTGCAAATATTGATGAAGCTGATAGTCTTCGTAAAATCGATCTCTTGACTAGAAGTTTATATGAAGCCATGAATGGCAAAACTGTAGTTGAAAATCAAAACCTTGATCTCGCTGAACAGCTTAAAAACTGTCACCTTCAAATAGAAAAACTTTCTAAAATTGAAGAAGATTTTAAAGATCAAGTGCATTTAAATCAGCTAGTCAAAATCGAGCGCGAAGAAGCTATCTCTGCTTTAAGAGCTGAAAAAGCTACTGTTGAAGGATGGTGTAATTCTTCAACAAAGATCACTAAGATAATTAAGTCTCAGATTCCCATGAGTGATAAACGTGGTCTTGGTTACAAAGCTGATACTTTAGAACCAACCACTGATCGTTCCATGCTCTTATTCGGAACTTTCGTATCCTCAGTCGCTGATACTTCATCCTCTCAGTGTTCCTCTTCCAGGCCGCCTATCCCTGAGGAATTTTCTACCTCTTCAAAAGGTAAAGAGAAAATGGTTTATTCAAAACCTACCTCTGTCTTTAAAGATAAAGGTAAAGGAATTGCTTTTAACCAAAATCCTCAGAAGGGTACCTTAGTACCTAAGCTGAATGCTTCTAAAGCTTTAGTGATTCATTCCTCTGGATCAAGGAATCAGATCTCTGGATCTACTTGTTAATCCCAAAATGATCAAGCAACATGAATTTCCATATGAATTCTAGAGAGAGAGAGTAGAGAGAGAAAACTTAGATCGTATTCATGTCGGCTCTGTATTACAATATGAGAGTTATGTCCAAAAGCCTTACAAAGAAAGTCTAAACAAAGCCTTATATACCCTAAGACTTATTAAGGAAATAAGCTAGCTTTGACTTTCTACACTTGACTAAATACATTGACTTTGACTTTGACAATAATATTAAATCTTGAAGACATATTTAGACCTAACAATCTCCCCCTTGGATTCAAGATTTAAACATTTGAGAACAACAGTCTTCGGCTTCTTGAATCTTCAAAACTTCGGTCTTTATCAAGGCTTGTCAAAGTCAAATCGTCACAAAATCTTCAGACGGAGATTTTCTTTCTTTGATATGGAGAATTTGTTTCTTCACACAAGGCATTTTGATACAATGTAGCGCAAATCTAAGAAAAAGAGATCTTCTTGAGAAACCAAGATGATCAATCGATTTCTCTTAAACTCTTGAAGAATTCTCCCCCTTTTTCTTTCTTGAGACGGAATCTTCTTGAAAGCTCTTTGACATGAAATTGAAATAAACATTTCTCCCCCTTTTTCGATGAAAGTGAGCATCATGATCATCGAAAACCATTTTCAATTTCAGTCGCGTCTCTGAGTAACACTAACAATCTCCTCCTTAATGAAAAACCTTGCTCCCCCTCAAAATAAGAATTCTGGAGCAATTTGTTTTCTCCCCCTGAAAGTATGCATATATTTCATTTAGGCACAGTAGTTGAAAATTTTATTCAAGGAAAATAAAATTCATTGAACTACATTTTATAACTACTAATCATTTGATCATTTGAAAACTGTACAAAAGAAATTCAACTTAATGAAATTTAACAGATTTTTCAATCAAATGAAATCAAATGCATGTGTTTGGATTCAAATACAAGACATCATTGCATATCAAGTTAAAAAATGTTCAGTTTCAACCCCTTTATTAAATCTATTTGGTGTGCTAGCATGCGAAATTTGATTAGCAACAAGCATATGCAATTCTAAAACATATCAGAATACTCTGCTCTACTCACACTATTTGTCCAAAATCAGAATTTTCACAAATTTACAAGTTTATCGCGACTTTGTATTTTCCCCAAGTTTCACGAGATGTGTGCTTATTGGCATCTTTTCTTTTGTGCTCATTGGCATCCTTTGATTTTGTCATCATTGACATCTTTTGATTTTGTGCTCATTGGCATCTTTTAATCAAAAAGTTTAGTAGGAATAAGATACACCGTTAACCATGGCTTTCTATCTGGTTCTATAGCAGGATTTGGGTCAGCGGATCCCAGACCAGTTAGCCTTAGGTGCTAGGTGTCGAGCACCCCTTAGAACTTACTTTCCCAAACCAGAAAGTCCACATCGATATATCGTAAACCCATTTGTACCAGTAGAACATGGCTTTCTATCTGGTTCTATAGAAGGATTTGGGTCAGCCGATCCCAGACTAGTTGGCCTTAGGGACTAGGTGTCGAGCACCCCTTAGGACTTAATCTCCCAAACCAGAAAGGCCACAGGCACAAACTTTCAAACTAAATGATTAGATTTAAAACTTATAGCATCTCAATCACTTGGTTCTAAAACATAGTGCTTCCCCCATATTTTCGTTTCCATCCATCATTCTGACATCCAGGCTTTTTGAGCATTATATTCTATATACGTCCAGAGTTCCATAATTTTGAGCATTCAGCATAATTTCATTCATGTTTTGCTGACCTTTCGATTTATTTCAGAGGTGAAAGATGAAACAAATATAACTCGGATAATACAAAAACACTTGTAAAATCATCTTTTAGCACACATTTAATTCATTGAATGAAAATTGAAAAAATTCATCTCATTGAATTAAATTTGAAAAGATTCAAATTTTCAAAGCAGTAGAAACAAAATATAATTCAATGTTACCTTTTACCGCTTGTTCCTTGAAATAAAAAGATATGACAGTTAAAGATATCACCTGAGAAGTATGATCATGCGGTAAAAGATTTAACCTGATAAGTACGAGTTCTAAACTGATTTGTTTAGAAGTCTTAGTCTTTGAAGTACGGGTACTGAACTGAATTGTTCAGAAGCCATTGTCGTTGAAGCACGGGTCCTGAACTGATGTATCCAGAAACCAATTACGTTAAATGCACATATACATCTTTTTCCGAGAGTTCAACGCTTTGCTTCTAAATCTGCAAAAACAGATTAAGTAGATTTTGGTACCCAACGCGTCTTGGGTCCTGACTTGTTAAGCGGAGCTCTATAGGAAGGAAAATGATAAATGCCATACCAAAATTGCGCATCATTATTTTTAACAAAATCATTAGTTCCACAATAAGAACAACAAATTTTCTTTTGTGCTAACCTGATTAAATAATTTGCGGAAAATAATGAATCAGGTTTAGCAAAAGATTTACCTTTCAGGTTAGTGTTCTTGTTGGGAACAGATGATTTTGGTACATCTTTTTGAGGAATCGTACCTTTCACTCTCCATTGCATGTTGACTTTCTTATATACAGGAAGATCAGCAGATTAAGACTTGGAAGAATTATCCACTGAGTGATCATAAAAGAGATTAGAAGGACGAATCGGACATTCTGAATAGCTTTTGGATTTGTTAAATGACTTCACTTTGAAAGCTAAGTCATTTCGTTCCTTGGTCACAAAAGCAAGCTTCTTCTGAATATCAGACTTAACAATCTGCTCCTTCATGATATCAGTCGATAACACAGCCAAATTCTTTGTCAGTTTACGTATTTCCTGCTGAAAAATCTTCCTTTCAACAGAAAATCCATCTTTGACGCTCCTAGCTTGAAATTATGCTTTCTTCCTCTTTTCTAGCTCTTGTCTTTCTTCATCTAATTCCTTTTGAAGCTCAGAAATTTGCTTTGACAATTTCTCATTGTTCGCCTCAAAGACTTTCCTTTTATTTTCAAATTCAAGCCTTTCCTTCTCCAATTTATCCTTTTCAAGAAATAAAACCTTCTCAAAGTCTGAATTTTGCTTCGAAAGTTTTATGCATCGGAGTTCAAGTGCTTTCTTTTCTTCAACTTCTTTCTTCTTAGAATTTGAAGTCTTTTCAAGTTTAGAAACATTCTGAGAAAGAGAAAGAATTTGCTTTGCATAGCACTTTTTGTCATTCAAACGATCAGCCTTTTCTTTTCTGAAATCCTCTCTTTCTACTTTGAGCAGCTTTTCCATGTCAGATAACTTATTTGTAAGCTCAATGACCTTTTCCTTAAGATCTTTATTTTCAGCTTCTGACATGTTTTGTTCCTTGTCCTCTTTCTCGACTTTCTTTTCTTCTTCCTTTCTCTTTGTAAATGCAATTTCAGATCCATGCATTCGCTTAGATAACTCGTTCCACATAAGCATTGGGTTGTGTTTGAAACAATCAACACTTTTGTAGATGTGTTTTGGAAGTGCAAGAATCAAGTTGGACGAAGCTTCCGTATCAACTTTCAACCTTTTCATCTCTTCTACAGTAAAATCATTCTCCATTTTATTTCTGCTCATTGGACCTTCGGAGAAAGATTTTATCATATTCTCTCCATTTTCTCTACCTGCAATAAAGTCGATGAACGTAATTCTCCATCGTTCAAAATCAGAATCTTTGATTAGCACAGGTGGTTGGTTCATGATTGCTTAAAGATAACGGATCTTTATAATGAAAAATCTACTGAATCTGCGGAAAATGAATAATCAGAAAAAAAATTATATAAAACGTTTTCTTGAAAAACTCTTAAAGTGTATGAAATACACTATAGAAAAAATTTCAGTATAAATTTTTTTCTCAAAATACTTTTTTTTAAACTCCTCGCAAGCGAACAGAAATAGGTTTGCGCTAGACGACCGTGGCGCAAAGTGTGGTTTGCGCTAGACGACCGTGGCGCAAAGTGAGGTTTGCGCTACCCGTTGGTGGCGCAAAGTGAGGTTGGCGCAAAGTGGGATTTGCGCTACACGTTGATGGCGCAAAGTAGAGTTTGCGCTACCCGTTGGTGGCGCAAAGTAGAGTTTGCGCAACCCGTTGGTGGCGCAAAGTGGACTTAAGCTGAATCTGAAACTTTGAAGATGAACTGGCGCAAAGTTTAGATCTGGCGCAAAGCTCAAAAATTCATCAAATCCCAATAAAATCTTCGAATTAGGCTTCCAAAATTTGCAGAGATGTTAGAAAATAGGTTTCTAACACGATTATGTGAACCAATTTCGCTGAAAACCACTTAATCGATGTCTGAATGATCTAACAGACAGAAACGATCGAACATAACAAAAACCCCAAAAATCTTCAAATTGACCCTCAAATCTCTGAAACTAGCACTCGAATCTTGAATAGAAATTGCTCCAAATGTGATTTCTAACACCAAAAAATCGATATCCAGACGAATAAAACTCAAAAAATGTAAGAATTTGAGAAAAAGAGATTTTCTTGAAAAAATCAAGAAAATCAACCGATTTCTCTCAAAAACCTAACAATTTTGATCTCGATTCGTGTAATTTCTTCAGCAGATCTTCATTAACATGCTCTGATACCAATTGTTAATCCCAAAATGATCAAGCAACATGAATTTCCATATGAATTCTAGAGAGAGAGAGAGTAGAGAGAGAAAGCTTAGATCGTATTCATGTCGGCTCTGTATTACAATATGAGAGTTATGTCCAAAAGCCTTACAAAGAAAGTCTAAACAAAGCCTTATATACCCTAAGACTTATTAAGGAAATAAGCTAGCTTTGACTTTCTACACTTGACTAAATACATTGACTTTGACAATAATATTAAATCTTGAAGACATATTTAGACCTAACACTACTCAGCGTGGATCTATTCAGCGATCTACTCCTAGAATCAGAGTGGATGTCTCTAGTAAGAAATCCGAAGAACTGAATGTTCCTCCCATTTCAAAAGCCAACAGCTTACTTGGTGCTGGTACTTCTAATTCAAAATCTAAAGCTCAGCATTCAAATGGTCCTAGAACTACTTTTAGTTATAGGAAATGTTATCACTGTGGACTTACTGATCATATTGCTAGTAAGTGCCCCACAACCACCAAAGCTGAAAAGATAGCTAAGGTGAAGATCACTACCCCCAAGGCAAAGAAGACCATTGAGGTTAAGAAATTAACCAAAGTGAAGAATGACAAAGCCGAATCTTCAAATGCTGCGAAGATTGCTGAATCTTCCATTCCAACTACCTCCACTGACAAAAGTGTACACATGGTTAAGTGGGTACCCAAGAAAAACTAATCTTCCTTTGTAATGCAGGTTAAGAAGGGTATCTGGTATCTCGATAGCGGATGCTCTAGACACATGACTGGAAAGAAAAGCTTGCTCGCTGAATACAAGGAAGAGAAGGGTCCCTCTGTGACTTTAGGTGGAAATAGAAAAGGACATACCCGAGGGTTTGGTGTACTCTCTAATGGTACAACAACCTTCAGAAGAGTCGCATATGTTGAAGGGCTGAAGCATAATCTTTTAAGCATCAGTCAGCTTTGCGACAAGGATAACAAGGTAATCTTTACCAAGGAATCCTGCTTTGTCACTGACAAAAAGGAGAAGATAACTCTCAGCGGTTATCGTTTGGAAAATGTTTATGTAATAAACATGGACTCAACAACCACTGAGAACTCCTGTTTCTTCTCAAAAGCCTCATCTGATGTCAACTGGCTATGGCATAAGAGGCTCTCTCATCTGAATTTCAAGACACTGAACACTCTTTCTTCAAAAGAGTTAGTCACTGGTCTACCTCAGCACTCATACGCCAAAGAGTCTTTATGTTCAGCGTGTGAGAAATGGAAGCAGATCAAAGCAAGCTTTAAGTCAAAGCAAGTCTCCTCAGTGTCATCTCCTCTACAACTTCTCCATATGGATTTGTTTGGACCTGTTAACAAACAATCCATCGCTGGAAAGAAATATACACTGGTCATAGTTGATGAATTCTCTCGTTATACATGGGTAATGTTTCTCCGTTCTAAGAGTGACACCCCTGAAGAACTCATCACCTTTGTTCGGAAGATGGAAACCCTGAACAACTTGACCGTTCGCTCAATAAGGAGTGATCATGGGACTGAATTCAAAAACAGTTCTCTTGATTCCTTGTTTGAGAGTAAGGGTATTTCTCACAACTTTTCATCAGTGAGAACACCGCAACAAAATGGAGTCGCTGAAAGAAGAAATAGAACAATTATTGAAGCTGCACGCTCAATGCTCAGCGATTCTCACCTGCCTACTCAGTTTTGGGCAGAAGCTGTCAACACTGCTTGTTTTACGCAAAATAGGTCGTTGATAGTCAAAAGATTCAATAAAACAGCCTATGAACTTTTTCATGGGAGAAAGCCTTCAATCAGCTTTCTTCACATCTTTGGATGTCAGTGTTTCATACTGAACAATAGAGATGCCCTTGGAAAGTTTGATCCTAAGGCTGATGATGGAATCTTTCTTGGATATTCTTCAATCTCCAAAGCCTTCAGAGTCTTCAATCGAAGAAGACAAACTGTAGAAGAAACTATTCACGTCACGTTTGACGAATCCCGTTCAGCGAACTCTAAACCGTCCGCTGATACTGAAGAACTGAATCAATGGATGTTTTCTCGTCTTGGTGATTCAGAAGATATTCCCACTCATACTCATACAGTTGAAGATGATAGTCCTACTATCATTCCAAACATGTAGAATAGTGAAGTTGAAACATCATGGGTCTCAGCTGTTCCTTTAAACACTATACCTGCTTCTGAACCAAATGTCTCAGCAATCAGTGAATACAATGACAACTGCACCCATTCCTCTCTTGGCTGATACTCCAGAAGCTGCTGAAACCTCATCTTCAACTCCTCCAGTTCAGTTTGAGTCAGTGTCTCACGCTCCGGCTCAGCGATGGATTGTAAATCACCCAATTGATCAAATTCTAGGTGATCCAAACGCTGGTGTTCAGACTCGACGAAGTGCAGGTAATATATGTTTATTTGTTAACTTTATTTCTCTGACTGAACCAAAGAAAGTAGATGATGCTCTCAAAGATCCAAACTGGGTCAGCGCCATGCAAGAAGAGCTGACTGAATTCGAAAGAAACAAAGTTTGGACACTTGTTCGAAGACCAACTGACAAGACAGTGATAGGCACTAAATGGGTCTATCGAAACAAGTTGGACGAACATGGAACTGTAACCCACAACAAGGCTCGTCTTGTTGCCCAGGGATACAGACAAGAGGAAGGCATAGATTACGACGAAACATTTGCTCCAGTAGCAAGACTAGAATCTATTCGTCTATTCTTAGCATACGCTGTGCACAAAGACTTCAAAGTATATCAGATGGATGTTAAGTCAGCGTTTCTAAATGGAAAGCTGAAAGAAGAAGTCTGTAAAGCCCGTGTCCCGGTATGTTTATATATAATTTAATTAATTGCTTTAATATCGTTCTTTTAGCGAATCTTTACTAACGGGGTTAGCAACTTTGACCAAATGCGTAATAAATCTTTAAACCATTTTAAATTGTTGCCTTTAATCGTTTTGGTTAGTGGTTTGGTGTCAAAAGGGACCAAGATGTTAGAATTCATGTCTTTTTAGTGTAGATTGTGAGATAGGTGTAGTTGAGGGGCTAGAGTGCAATTTTTGGAAATTATTGCATGGGTCTCGGCCCATGGCCGGATCCCATCCTCGTTTTCTTCCTTCCTTGATAGCCAAGCAAACCCAAAACAATTCCATAACCCTATTCGTGTCTTGGGGTGCGGCTGTGAGAAAAGAAACGAGAGAGAGATAGAGAAGAGCCGAGAAGAAGAGGTAGAGAGAGAGAGATAGAAACCGAGAGGTAGAGAGAGAGGAGTTGGCCGGAAACCCCTCCCCCACCTGTCGCCGCGGTTGCTGTTAGCGGAGGTCGCCGCTGCTGCTGTCCGTCGGAGGAATCGAGGGAGAGAAGATCGGTCGTGGTGGTGAGGCGTCGTCTTGAGGTAAGTCGTTCTCTCGTTCGTCTCGTTTCTTTTCCTTTTTCCTTTTCGTTTTCCGGCGAGACCACCACCGCCGCACGCCGCCGCTGCGGTGGCTGGGGGTGGAGTGCGGTGGCAGTGGGTGTCACTCGTAGCGTAAAACCCGAATCGTTTAAGCCTTGAACCGTTTTTATAAATCGTGATTTTATGAAAATTCTAAGTGTGCTGTCCAGTTTTCGTGTGATCATAACTTTTCCGTCGTAACTCCGTTTGAGCCGAAACTGGCGCCCACGGTTCAGGCTCGGGGTCGGGCATGTTTTCCGTGTTTTAGCGGAAAACTGGTTCGGCCTCTAGCTAGGTGGAAAAGTGGTCGTAAATTCAGTGAATCGTCATTTTATGTAAAAGAAACTGCAGTTCGGTCACTGTTTTGCGTAAGCTGTAACGTTTTCCTCGTAACTCGGGTTGGGGTGATTTCGGTGCCAAAAGTTCCCTTTTTCAGTCTATAAACTTTTCTGTGTTTTGTGAAAAATCCAGTTCGGAACGTAGCTTAGGCCAAATCGTCGTTTTATGCTGATAAGTGCTGTTTTTCGCTGTTCTGCGGGCTGATCTTATAAAATCCGTAATTAAATGTGGAAAAATCGTTAGTAGGTGTATAATATGTCCTTGGAACCCTAACTCAGAGTAATTTCTGGTCATGTAATTTAATTAAGGTTTTTCTGGGTTTAAAGAGGTCGAAACAGGTCCCGAACAGACCTGTTTGGCGAGAGCAGAAAATAGTTGTAGTGACGGTTTAAGCGTGTGTCGTGTCATAGGGTCCGGGTCTCGTATTGACACGTTATAACATGCGTTTAGGTGCTGGGAAGTGACCGCATTTATGAAGCTTGAACCGTGTTGTTAAGCTAGGCGCGCATTCGAGGTGAGTTCTCTCACTATATCTAATAACGGTTGTTTTATCATTGCTGTAGTACGTGTGTGGTAGCTTTATGTGATTGTGTTGTGGAACTAGATAGTGGGGTGTCTAGTTGATACTTTGTCGTCATGTTAACTCGGTGGGACCGAGGATCCGGCGGGGCCGGAGATTTTATACGCGGGTGGCGTAGAGACTCGGTGGGACCGAGGATCCGGCGGGGCCGGAGATTTTATACGCGGGTGGCGTAGAGACTCGGTGGGACCGAGGATCCGGCATGGCCGGAGATTTTATACGCGTGGCATAGAGACTCGGTGGGACCGGGGATTCGGCGGGGCCGAAGATGTTATCATGTGGTCGGTGGGACCGACTTGTGCCTTTTAGGTGGGTGGTTGTGGATGTACATGTTTATGATTTGTTCGTAGACTTGTATGATCGTTTATGTGTCACTATCTGTTGTAGGGGTAGTGTGGAATAACTGTATTATTTATGGTGTTTGAATTCACTAAGCTTCGTGCTTACCCTTTCCCAATAAACTGTGGTTTCAGGTCCGAGCGGCTCCAAGGTGTGACGAGTACACACTGGCGCGCGAGAAGAGCTGGTTGTTTTTATGATTTTAATAATTAAACGTTTATTCCGCTGGTTTTTTTATTATAAAGATTTTAATTATGAGTTTGCAAACGAATCGTTGGGATCATTTAATGGTTTGTTATGAATGAAATGTCTATCTTAAAAATTTAAATTTGCTTGAAATTTTGGGACGTTACAACTTGGAATCAGAGCACGGCTTGAGTGAATCAAACGCATTTCGGTGTGTTTGATCTCAAGTTTGCGGCTATAAAAATTTTCTTTAAAGTTTTTGGGAAATAAAACGAAGGAAAGATCCGTTTGAGAAACGGTGATCGGAGGCGCAGTGTGTACAGTCAGCCGGAGCCAAAGGGGAAAGGTACAGTACTTAGTGTTTTATTGCTTTCTAGATCATAGAGTATGCATGCTAGATTGCCTGTTGTAGACACTATGCTGTATGTTGAACTACTTGCTATTAGGAATTTATGCTAATTATGATAGGTTACTAAGTGGATGCCCTCTAGGTTGTATGCAGTAAGAGATTTATAGCCTTAGAATATTCGATTTAGTTCTATTGCGCAACTCTTGTTTGAGTCCAACCGTTCTAGGATAGAGTCTTGTATTCGACTGCCTATTTATTTCGCACTGCATATAATCGGGTATTCGCGAGGTCACCCGTTATAATTAATAGGGATTCGGTAGTAGCAAGGGTAGTGGGATAAGAGGAAGTTCCTAGAGAGCTGGGAAGGGTGTTTATGTATGAGTACGTGTGCTAGATTGCTTTCTAGAACATAGGAGTATGTATGCTAAATTGTTTGGTGCTTGTTACACTGTATTGCATGTCTGCTGCTTGCTATTAGGGATTTGGCAGTAGCAAGGGTAGTGGTTTGGATGGAATTCCTAGGGAGCTAGGAAGAGTGTGTACATATGCCGGTGCGGGCATATGTGTATGGTTTCGGTGAGAAACTACTTGGACCCCTTGGGATGGAACTCGGAACGGGTGATGATAGGTGTGGATGGTAGCAGTAGAGCTCCTACTACCGGAAGCACATGATCAATGTTCGAGTCGGGGAAGTCACGAGGAATCCAAGGAGTTGAGCGTGAGTGTTGTTAGTATGAGTTATTATGTGCTAATAACGCGTTGTATTGTCTACCCAGAATAGCCATCACAAGGAGGAACAACTATAGTAAACCTACTAGTACAGATGTGTACTTGTTTTGCTTTGATGGGATGATCGTTGGGGTAGTGTCGAAGGTTATAAATTAGTAGTCGTTGGAATAAAAGGACGATTCTAGTATTAGTCACTTGGAGTGATGACGAGGATGATGTTTGTTTCGGGCCAAGATGGAAGATTGTGCTAGAGTCATAGGCTCATAGAGCCGACTTTGATTTGAGGAAAACCCGTAAGATGATTTGATGTGATTTCCCAACTTGCCTTAAGAGGTTTAAATGTCTGGATGACAATAGTAGACCGGAGAGTTTCGGAGTGGTAGGGGTCGAGACGTTGAATGCCGAATGAGTCATGCACGAAGTTATTTTGAAAATAAGATTGCATTAACAAATTCTTGTGTTTCAAATCTTTGTATGGACGGTGTTTTGGAATTTTGGGAACTGCTCAACACACGCACAAGATTTTGAAATACGATTTTGAAAGTGTATGAAATCGTTTTATCACGGGAGTGCAAACTTTGTTAGAATTTGTCTCATTTTCGTTATTTTTCCAACAGTTCTTTCGGGTACGATGTTATCCGTGTTTTGGTGGTGGTTAAAATGTTGGGTAAGTGACTACGGATTGAGACTCTAACATTGGAACTCCTCCACATGTGTTAGAGTTGAGACGAAAAGTTACATTCCACGATGTCTGTATAAAGGCTATTTTAGTGATTTGTTTAAAATGAGTTTGAAATTCCAGTGTCGCTTGACTTTTCGTTCGAGAGTTTGTATTACTAAGTGTTTTATTGCAAATAGTTCAGTGTGTGGATTGATTCATGCGTGACATAAGTGATGCATGGAGGAATTTTGGTAACATTTCATAAGGAGTTGTTTAGTGCGCTTTTTAGTCAGCTAAAGGTTTTATTGACATTTCCATGAAAATGCGATTTATCGACTTAGGGGTATGCATACTGGGGTAACCTTTGTTCTCGACATTTTGATAAACGAGTCGTGCATGAAAATGTTTTAGTTCCTTTTTGTCGAAATGAAAGACCATTTGATCCAAGGAGTGTTTTAATGTTGTGAACATCATGCATACGATTACAATGTGTTATATTTTGGAAATATAAATGCGTAGATTTTTGACATTCGGTTAATTTAGAATTACCGATCATTTCTTTTTGGAAGTTAAAACTTTTGCTTTGGAGGAAACGAGTATTTTGAGCAATTTCGATAAATACATTTTTTTTAAACTATAATGTTTTGACGTTATATGTCCCAAGTACGGAACTTGAGGAAGTGTTACAAGCTTGCATGCCTGCCCCCAGTTTGAGATTTTATGAGGTTTTAGTCGATATTTCCAATTAATAGAAGCGGACTGGGTTCTGTCTTCAAGTTTGAAACTTACACGAGACAGTTGTGTTTTAACAAAAATATATTTGTAAACCGTGTCATCGTTTTGTGTGATTAGCTGACGCGCGAAAATTCGTGGCGAACCCTGTGCCACGTCATTTTTATGATTAAAAAGAAGAATTTTCTTTAATCAAATGTCGTGAAACTTATTTTGAATTAGGTGCACACCTTGTCGCACCCTGTTTAAGGTCAAGCGGTTACTTTAAGTGCATGTCATGAGTCAATCCATACTGGAATCGAGGCGGTTCATTTTAAAGAAATTATTTATTACGCTTGCTTGTGTGTGAGTAAACTGAACTGCAATGGAACGATTTTCAACATGAATTTCCTATGTGGGACGAGCGTGTCCAGTTTTGCGTAACTATCGATCAGGTAATAGTAGTTTTATTACATACGATCTTTTGAGATGAAAATCCTGATGTTGCAAATATTTCGTAAATGATTTTGTAAACCATTTGGGGAAATGTGCTTTTAAGTGACATGTGTCATTTCGAGAATTTTTAGGGTGTGAGTCCTTTTGGAAAACTCTTTTGTTTAACCCGTGTTGAGTCTGAGACTAAGGTTGATTTCAGAGTATTGTTTGCTTAAACTTTGTTTAAACGCATTTTCCGACCTATGGGTCTAGCAAGCGTGGAGCATTTTGCTCGGTTTTGACTTGGAGTTAGTCATGGGCCAATTGCCCGGTTTTAATGGCTCGATGTGGAGTCTAGTTGATGAGTTGTTTTTGTCGCACCGTTTGGCATTCTTTGTGTTGGTTCCCGTTTTGCTTTAAACAAGATTATCAGATCTATTAGTTCAGGTTTAAGGTTTGATGCGGAAGCGTATTTGAAGAACTAACAAATATGTTTGATAGATTTAGAACACAATATAAATAAACAGTGAGCAGGAAATAATATCTCAAAGTTTACTGAATATATATATATATATCAAGAACAGATTTAAGAACAGTGAGTATGCAAAGCTTTAAACAGATATGACTCTAAATGTGCATAAGCTATGTGTTCTTGATGTTTGATTGAAGTGTTCTTGTTTTTCTGTTTTTGTGTGTTGTTCTATATGTGTTAGGAAGAACTCAACATGAGTCTTCCTTTTATACTACTTTTAGAAGACTATGAAGTAGGTCACTGTTCCTTTTACGGCATGAATAGTGAACTGGATGGTGTGAGCAGTTGTTTGAGCCATGCGCATTTAATGGAGCAGATGTACTTTTGGTAAATGCATTAAATGGCGCAGACGTCTATTTTGTACCATGCCCTATTGAGTCCACTCAGAGTTTGACACGTGTTGAAGTTGGACAGGGCAAGTTGCCATGCAAGTTGATGAACAGGTCTTGGAACAGTAGCAAGATATTATAAATATCTTCATAGTCTTTAGAGGACCATAGAGGCTCTGTAATGTGTTACAGAGGTTCTGCGGTCTGGTTCCTCTGTAAAGCAGTCTTCACCGGATTCCGAGTCTTTGGTCGTTTACTTCTGCAGAGCTTCTGTCAAGGGTGGCAGAGGTTCTGTGGCTCGGTCCTCTGTGAGAAGTCTTCTTGGTTCCTTGTCTTCTGATGTTGTCCGCAGAGGCTCTGTTATTGGTAACAGAGGATCTGCGGTCTTGGTCTTCTGAAAGCGTCCTTCTGTAGTTTCCTCGGTCTTTGATCACTCTTGATCAAACTTCCTTTGATTCTTCTGAGATGCCCGGCAGAACTTCTGTTGCACTCAGCAGAGCTTCTGTGGAAGTTCTTCTGTACTTGGCCATTTTTCAATACTTCTAATATTTCAGAATATTGGAGCTAACAATCTCCCCCTAAGTATTGAAAAATAAAAGGTTGAATTTATGCATTTTAACCTAAGTAAAGAAGAGGTTTAAGCAATACCTCAGAAGATTATTTCTTTCATTTGGAATTTATGCCAGAGGCATTTACATTTGAGTACACAGAAATAAACGTTGACAGAGATTCTTTGAAGAGACTCAGATTTTTGCATTTGGGAAGTCGTCGAACTTTCTGTTGTCTTTTCCCACTTCCTTGAGTTCTTCATAGAATTTGAGGCAGAGATTTCTTAAGCCTAGAGTAGCATCAATATCTTTGATCATCATTTGAGCAGATTCTTCGTCCATAAGCTTTGTTGCTTTATTCTCCTCTAGTATCTTTCTGAACATGTTCAGAGTACGAGTTGTGTACTTCTGACAGTCCATTGTCACAAACAGTTTAAGTTGATCAGCAGGATTCTTGAATACTAACCCGTACCTTGGAGTTTTGATGATTGAATTGGGTATGGCATTGGGTGGGCAGAAATCCTCTGGTGGTCTGATACTTAGAGTAGTTATGCCCAGATCGATGGCTAGTTGAATATCGAGCATGCTGTAGATTAGGAGCTTTTCACGCATCGCTTTTCTGAGAACTCGATAAGACCTTTTGTGGCAGTCGTCATTGAAGTTGTCTTTAGTCCAGTGCAGAAGGTCAGGCAAGTCATAGGGATTGAGGTTTCGGATATCAGCATCCGAGAATTGATTTTCTGATCTGTCAGACCTTTTGACTTTCCAGATTGTATACACCGTATGAGGATAGGTTCTCATTTTGGAGTATTTGCAATAGATTACCTTCTTTATTTTGTGAATGGAGTAAACTTGATTGACTGGTTTTGACTTTGTAGAGGTGAAGATTGCATCGAATTCCTCTCTGAGCTTCTGATCTCGGACATGATCTAGCAGATCGCTCTGGAAGTGCTGTCTGTAGAGATAACTGTAGACTTGTTCTTCCATTTGTTCAATGGTTGAAGTAGATCTTGGAATTGGTCTCCTTAGCTCATCCATTTTTTGAGTGATGTCTGCTACTCTACCTTCTGTTACCTTAGCTGTGGGATTCAGAGATGGGTTTTCTGACAGAGGATTCAAGTTGAATGTCCAGTCTTCCTCTTCGGGTTTAGGAGTGACGAAGGCATTAAATGCACCTTTCATCAATTTCTCTGTAGCAACTGGCATCTTCTTCTTTGGTTCTTCTTCTGTCATTATTCCCTTGCCTTTATCTTTTGGCTTTGAGGTTTCAGATATTGGGTTTTGGATTTGTGTGGGTGGAACCTCTGTTGATTTGACAGTTGGAGGTTCTGTGGGTTTTGGGGTTGGATGCTCTGATGTTTTGGTTGTTGCCTCTAAAGGTTTTGATACTTCGGGTTGAGAGAACTCTGTTGGTGAAGAATTTTCGGGTTTTGGAGGTGGGATGTCGAAACGCTTTGCTGATTGAAAAGCAGATACAAATTCCATTCTGCGAAGAATGAATTCTGCAGTGCGTTTTGGTCTTTTGGGTTTTCGAGCTATGGATTTTACTCTTGTTTTGCGCAGGATTGGTTGTGAGGTTAGTGTTGGTTCTTTGGGTGAGGGTGGAGTATGTTCTGAGGATGAGGATGCAAGATTGATTACCTTAGGTTCTGTGGTTGGTGCATCCTCTGGTGAGATAGAGGTGTTTTGCCTCTGTTGTTTTCCCTTCTGGGTTTCTGTCGTAGAGGGTTCTGCAGATTTCTCTGTAGTTTTTGCAGAAGCAGCCTCTGTAGTTTCCTTTGTTTTCTCCCCCTCAGGATGACCAGATGCTCCATCATCAGGATCATCCTGCCTTCTTTTAGCAGTAACTTCTGTTCTGCAGGTGTCTTGAGCTGCTTGCCTTGCTGCATTTTTCTTCATTGTTTCAAAGTAGATTGCGATCGAAGTTTTGAAGGCTTTGGTCGCACTTTTCTCGAACTCTGCAGCGGTTGTTTTGGCAATGTTAGTGGCAGAGGCGATGGCAGCAGCAACAGAAGTTTCTGTAGTTGACTTCATTTCTGCAAGGGCTGCTTTAACCTCTGTGGATAAGGTATCCACTTTGGTATTTAATCCTGTAAGCGCGCCTGAAGTTGACTCTGTAAAAGACGTGAATGAGCTTTGCAACTCATTCAATGTTTGAGTTACAGAGGTTACAAAGGCTTGGAACTCATCCTTCGTAGCATGTTCCTCTTGGGTAACCTCTGGAGGAACAACTCCTTCTCCAGAGTGAGTCCCTGTTCCTGGGACACCTTCGTTCACCCTTGTTTGTACGTTGGGGGTGGAAGGATTTCCATCTGATCTTCGAGAAGAAACCTGAGTTTCAGTCTCTACAGAAGTTCTGTGAAGAACATTGTCCAAATCCACTCCAGAGGTGGGTATTGGAATATTCTTCTGTTGACTTGGAGATTTGTCTAGAGTCTCTTCGTCATGGTGCTCTCTACTTCTCTCTGAAAGAAGTTTTGGCCCTATATTGTGCGTGTCAGAGGAAACGAATTCCTCTGTAGGGTGTTCTAGTGTGATCTGGGCCGATGGATCACGAACTATAGGTGAGTCTCTCTGAGGAGACTCCCTAGGAATGGATTCCCCGGCTTCTGTGGGCGCAGAAGTCGAAAGAGTGACTTCTGGCTGTTTGGTTTGGGTAGGGATCGAGTTGTGCGACTCTATTTCAATGACACCTTCTGCAGCTAGACCTGCGGTGTCAGATGTGTGGGTTGCACTGGGAGGGGTTGAGGGATGTGTGCCTTCTGCAACTTCGGCATCTTTTTCTTTTTCATTTTGTTTTCCTCCAGACGTTTCTATCCTATCCTCTAAACCTATTTGCACATCTTCTTCTGCAGTCTCTTGTCTTGGCAGAAGTGAATCAAGAACCTCTGTGAAGATTTGAGTTTGCAGAGGTGGTTCGATTTCTTCTGTTATTGTTTGCAGAGGAAAAGATGGTTTCTTTTTCTTTGATTTCCTCTTCTTTGGTTTTGGTGCTCCCTCCTCTGTAGATTTTGACTTTCTTTTTCTTTTGGAAGAGGGAGGGGCAGAGGGACCTTGGATTTGTGGTGGAGATGAGGGTTCTGTGAGATGTTTAGTGGGTGGAGAAGATGGTTCTGCAGGAGTTTGTTGGATAGTAGAAACAGAGGCAAGTTGTTCCTCTGTAGGGGTCTTGGTTTTCTTTCCCTTTTTCTTCTTCTTCTCTTTAGATCCCTCAGAAGACTTCCTCTTTGAAGAGTAGAGGTCTTTCCTTATATCTCTGAAGTTCTTCTGGTTGGCCTTGTGTTTAGCCAATTTTATCTTCCATTCTTCTTCTGTAAGTTTCTCTACTACATTTCCTCCTATGGGCATTCCTATACGCGGGGGTGTTACAGAACTGGGTTCAGGAGTTCTGTAAACGCGTGTGTACTCACTAACTAGTTCTTCATCACTAGCATAACCTAACATTACCTTTGATAGTGGCCTGATGTGTGGGTAGCCATCCTCATGTTCTGTAGGGGTGTTCTTGGACATAGGAAATTGCTTAGGTTTGGGACCGTCCATTGGCCATTTTTGGATAAGGAGTAGGGGTTCGAAAAGTACACTGATGATTCGCTGGAACTGCAGAGAGGGTAACCAGTTGTGATCAGATATTTTGGCTTTCTGGGAGGCGATTTTTCGATCGATGGTGTTGATGATCTCTTGCATCATTATGGTGGCATAATCTAGGGGTAGATCATAATACACACCATACATGATTGAGAGAATTTGAGGTGAGCTTTGATCGATGCTTCCGATTTTTCCCGTGAGGCAACGATTTTGGATGGAGAATAAGGTATTCCATACAGGGGGTAGTCTTGCTCTGTGGAAATCGTTCCTCTTTTTCAACTGTTGGTTGTACCCTAACATGTGCAGAAAGTCGATAAGTTCTTCATTTGTTGGTTGGGGTGCATACTTTTTGATTCCCATGAGTCCTCTTGTTGGAAGGCCAAATTCTAATGAGAACATGGTGCGATTGAACATCAGTTCAAGGCTCTTACTTTGGTCAGGTTTAGAAATGTAGCCTCTGATCAAATCGGTGTCAGCGTCATAACGGCAAGATTGCCAAAACTGATGTAGGTAACGTACTGGTATTTGTTCAACGGTTTTGCTCAGAATAGGGTAAAGAAAGTGGTTCTCTAGGATGTTTAGCAGGATGGCATGTTCTTTGCCAAATGCCGTAGGAGAAGGAACAAGATAACAGTTGTTCGATTTAATGGGAAGGGTTTGCTCGAAATGGTCATTTGAGAAAAATTGTTGCAGGTGGGTAGTGGGTACGAAGGATGCCTCGTCGCCGGAGTCATATCTGTCGGCATCGGCGGCGATGTGTGGGTTGTGGGAGTGCTCAGAATGCACTGGAGAGGATGTCGGAGAGTTCGTTGGTGAAACGTGAGCAGATTTGGAACTGGAAGCCATTTGTAGGTTTGAAAGTTCTAGATTTTCAGAAAGTAATAAACAAGTTCGCCGGAGAAGATGAGAGAATAGTAAAGTTTTGAAAGTGATTTTAACTTGGGTTTTTATACTGTGGTAACGGATAGAATTCGGAACGGTGAAAATGTGAGAAAGTTAATAAAATTTGAGGTCCACACTCGAGTTCATTCGGCGTGGTGCAAGTTTCTAGGACGACGTGATATGTACGTCAATGAAAACTTGACACGTCATCAATGTCAGTGACGACGAGACGTCGTGGGCGGCCACATTAAATGAAAAACGCGTGGGTTTTAAATTTTCACCACAGAAAATTTACCGTTACAGATACAGAAATTCCCAAGTGGAAATCTTTACAGAAGCTCTGTGGGTACAGAAGTTCTGTGATTTTGAAAAACGTTTATCTCTGTAGATTGTATCTTTAATGAAAATCGTTTGAAAAACACGGAGAGGATCAATAAAATTTTAGTAGAGAGAAATTATCCTACAGAGGTTTTTGGACCTCTGCCAGAGCCAGCAGAGGCTCTGTGACAGGAAATTTCTAATAACTAATAATTTATAAACATTTTTAATCATCCAAGTTTTTGATCAGTTTTAACAATGTATTTAGGACTTATTTGAAAGTTGGTGTCCTAGAAAATTGTAAATCTCAAAGATTTTGTGCAGCAGAAGTCATTTGAATGATTTGAGTGATCTACAGAGGTTCTTTGTTTGAAAGAACTCTGTGGCTTATGACTTCTGTGGCAAGATACCAACCTATTTCCTTTTGATCGGTGAATGTGATCTCTTCTGTCGCATTCTTTGCTCCCCCTTGACTTATGAATCTCTGTAGATTCAGCAGGGTCTCCTTTTCCGCTCCTCCTTGATCTAACAACCTCTGTAGGATTGATCTCTGTGGTTTGAAACCTGCCTTTTTATCTCTTGAAGCTTGTACTTTTACCAAAAACGTTTGAAAAACATTGGAGAGGATCGATAAATCTTTAGTAGAGAGAAATTATCCTACAGAGGTTTTTGGACCTCTGCCAGAGCCAGCAGAGGCTCTGTGATAGGAAATTTCTAATAACTAATAATTTATAAAACTTTTTGATCATCCAAAGTTTTTATGGTTTTAAACATTGTTTTTAGGACATATTTAGAAATTTTTGTCCTGGAAAATTGTTTTTGGAAAAAGATTTTGTGCGACACATACCTTTTAGAGTGTCTAGTTTGGACGACAGAAACTCTTGTTGATCATAATCCTCCTTTGGCTCCCCCTTGAATGATCAACCTCTGTAGATTAATTTGAGGTCTCCTTCTTCTCCCCCTTGACCTATGCTTGAATCAATAGAGATAAATAATGCACAGAACATAGGTCAACCTCATCAGAGGTTCTGTGGAGATTGTCATAGGTTCTGAGCAATTCCACAGAGGCTCTGTGAAGTATAGAATCTTTGAAGGATGAGTCTTAAACAAAGTGTTTAAGAGTCATAGTGTATTTTGAAGCCTGAGTCCTTAATAGAAGTATTAAGGAGTCCATTGTTTGCTGAAGAGTGAGTCCTGATCTGTAATGGTCAGAAGTCATTTTTCTGATGAAGCTCGAGTCTTAAACTGATTTGTTTAAGAGTCTATTTCACTAAAGTGTGAGTCCTAAACTGATGTGTTTAGGAGTCCTTTATCTACTGTAAGACAGATCAAAGAACTTTTGGTACCCATATCCAAATGGGTCCTTTTTTGTTAGGATTTGGAGCTGTCTTTAGGTCCTCTGGTTTGCCAATCTCTGTTGGTTTGCCAGTTTTCTTTCTATGACTTTTCTCATTTTGGGTCTTTGGATTTTTCTTTTGAACTGACCCATTTTGTACACAGAAAGATTTAGAGAAAAGGTTTCTTAATTGAAACAGAAGATCAAAGCATTTATATGAATGAAAAGATGAAGGCTTTGTAGAGACAAATGGTTTTGGAGCATTTTTGTCAGGAATAGAGTTTTTGACTTTCCAAACCATTTTCATCTTTTTGTAAACAGGATTATTTGACTTTTTAGCACAAGAGTTTGCTAAGACAAGGTCTTTAAGCCTTTTAGCTAAAACATCTTTTTCTTTAAGGTTTAAATCAAATTTTCATAGAAGATCTGATTTATACCTCTTCTCTAACATAATCTTGTTTGACAAATCGGATAGTCTCTTTGTTAAATTTGACATTTCAGTTTTAAAGACCTTTCTTTCCTTCTCAAACTTGTCTTTCAAACACTTTGTTTGAAATCCTTCTCTCTTCACCTTTTCAGACTCTTTTCTTTCAAAATCTTGCTCTTTCCTTTCTTTTTCAAGTAATTTTGAGATTTTGAAAGAAAGTTCCATATTCTTTGTCTCAAGAAGAGTTTTCTCTTTTCCAAACTTTTCATTTTTACTGATTGTAAGTTTTTCAAAGTTGGAAATCAGTTTAGAAAAGTTTAGATACTTAAGCTCAAGGCTTTTCTTCTCTTCTTTAAAAACAGTCTTAATTTCCTCAAACTTCTCTTTCTCCTTTTTACCAAGCTCTTCTGACTCAGATAGTTTCCTTTTCAGTTCAAGATTTTCCCAGTTTAGGAGTTTACCTGATTCTTCAAGCTTGGCAATGTTGTCTGAGTCAATAAGAATATTCTTGTTTCTTTCCTCTAATTCTTTCTCAAGAGTAGGAATTATTTTCTTAAAATTTGTGCTGAGTTTGAAATAATAATGAAAATCAGCATCAACACTAAATTTTAGTCTTGACATTTTGAATGAAGTTTTTAACGAAAGAAACAGTTTCTTGGATGTTACCAGATCGAATAAATCGAAAATGGCAATAAAACAGAATCTGTTTGATGGAATGAAAAATAGGTTAAGAACAGACAGTTTCTATCAAGAATCTTGTCTAACCGAGGATCACTTGATATTTAAAAACCAAGCTTTGCTCTGATACCAATTGTTGGTTCCCGTTTTGCTTTAAACAAGATTATCAGATCTATTAGTTCAGGTTTAAGGTTTGATGCGGAAGCGTATTTGAAGAACTAACAGATATGTTTGATAGATTTAGAACACAATATAAATAAACAGTGAGCAGGAAATAATATCTCAAAGTTTACTGAATATATATATATATCAAGAACAGATTTAAGAACAGTGAGTATGCAAAGCTTTAAACAGATATGACTCTAAATGTGCATAAGCTATGTGTTCTTGATGTTTGATTGAAGTGTTCTTGTTTTTCTGTTTTTGTGTGTTGTTCTATATGTGTTAGGAAGAACTCAACATGAGTCTTCCTTTTATACTACTTTTAGAAGACTATGAAGTAGGTCACTGTTCCTTTTACGGCATGAATAGTGAACTGGATGGTGTGAGCAGTTGTTTGAGCCATGCGCATTTAATGGAGCAGATGTACTTTTGGTAAATGCATTAAATGGCGCAGACGTCTATTTTGTACCATGCCCTATTGAGTCCACTCAGAGTTTGACACGTGTTGAAGTTGGACAGGGCAAGTTGCCATGCAAGTTGATGAACAGGTCTTGGAACAGTAGCAAGATATTATAAATATCTTCATAGTCTTTAGAGGACCATAGAGGCTCTGTAATGTGTTACAGAGGTTCTGCGGTCTGGTTCCTCTGTAAAGCAGTCTTCACCGGATTCCGAGTCTTTGGTCGTTTACTTCTGAAGAGCTTCTGTCAAGGGTGGCAGAGGTTCTGTGGCTCGGTCCTCTGTGAGAAGTCTTCTTGGTTCCTTGTCTTCTGATGTTGTCCGTAGAGGCTCTGTTATTGGTAACAGAGGATCTGCGGTCTTGGTCTTCTGAAAGCGTCCTTCTGTAGTTTCCTCGGTCTTTGATCACTCTTGATCAAACTTCCTTTGATTCTTCTGAGATGCCCGGCAGAACTTCTGTTGCACTCAGCAGAGCTTCTGTGGAAGTTCTTCTGTACTTGGCCATTTTTCAATACTTCTAATATTTCAGAATATTGGAGCTAACACTTTGCACGTTGAGTGTTTACATGTTTGGGTGAGTGAGTCAATCCGGAATAGGCATGTTGTTGGTAGGCTGTTTGCTTTGGATCCTTAGACACGTTAGTCAGTCGTTGGTAATGGTCGGTTGGGTATCTCGGGGTGGGACCCCGGTATTCATGTGTTTTAACCTAGACTTTCCAGTAGGTACTAGGAGGATATAGTCGTGAGGCGTTACCTGGGAGGTAGACGTCAAGGTGTATCCTCGATACGGTGTGACTTGGCTTCGTAGAGCAAGTGTAGATGATACGTCGACGGTGGAAGGTAGATATTCCACGCGCGTTAGTACTGTAGGCCGAATAGTATCGGTTAAGGGATTGATGCCCTTGTTATTAAGAGAATAAATGCGCATCAACCATTTTGAGGTAGGTGGTATATTTAGGTGTCGACTTTTGGGCTTGAGGCCAAACACCTTTAGTATAATCGGAGAGTTGTAGCCGATTTTAAGATAATCATGGTGACGGTAGTAGTAACCCTGAAATGATCACTTGTGATGGATGGTTATGGTGGAATGACCTACGTGTGTGTTAGTTGATTTGTTTGTGGGGGATATCTATTTGTGTTAGTGTCTAGGATAATACCACGCTGATGTGAGTTATTGTAATCGGTTGGACCGATGTTCGGCGGGTGGCCGATGTTTGTTATTGTAATCGGTTGGACCGATGATCGGCGGGTGGCCGATGTTTGTTATTGTAATCGGTTGGACCGATGTTCGGCGGGTGGCCGATGTTTGTTATTGTAATCGGTTGGACCGATGTTCGGCAGGGGGTCGATGTTTTGTTAATATAAGTTATTGAAAATCTTTAGAGTCTATTAGAATTCGTAGAAGTTAATCGTCAATTAATGATAGGAGGGATCGTAATCGAGTATCCTGTGGAGTATACTGGTGAGCAGCTTTAGAGTGGTTAGAGCTTGAGATTTGACTCAGGATGTATGGAATATCTAAGGTTGGGGGACAACCGTAGTCGCTTGGCTAGGAATGATTTCAATTGTCGGGGTGTTCTGCCGATCATAATCCCAGTGTCTTAGAAAGAGTACGTTAGTAAGAATAGTATTCGAGAAGTTTAGTAGGGGTTTCAAGTGGACTTAGGAACCTGAGGTTGAGGTGAGGGAGAACTATCCGGAGCTATTCGTAGGCAGAGACTTCGAGGGCGAAGTCTAATCCAAGTGGGGGAGAGTTGTAAAGCCCGTGTCCCGGTATGTTTATATATAATTTAATTAATTGCCTTAATATCGTTCTTTTAGCGAATCTTTACTAACGGGGTTAGCAAGTTTGACCAAATGCGTAATAAATCTTTAAACCATTTTAAATTGTTGCCTTTAATCGTTTTGGTTAGTGGTTTGGTGTCAAAAGGGACCAAGATGTTAGAATTCATGTCTTTTTAGTGTAGATTGTGAGATAGGTGTAGTTGAGGGGCTAGAGTGCAATTTTTGGAAATTATTGCATGGGTCTTGGCCCATGGCCGGATCCCATTCTCGTTTTCTTCCTTCCTTGATAGCCAAGCAAACCCAAAACAATTCCATAACCCTATTCGTGTCTTGGGGTGCGGCTGTGAGAAAAGAAACGAGAGAGAGATAGAGAAGAGCCGAGAAGAAGAGGTAGAGAGAGAGATAGAAACCGAGAGGTAGAGAGAGAGGAGTTGGCCGGAAACCCCTCCCCCACCTGTCGCCGCGGTTGCTGTTAGCGGAGGTCGCCGCTGCTGCTGTCCGTCGGAGGAATCGAGGGAGAGAAGATCGGTCGTGGTGGTGAGGCGTCGTCTTGAGGTAAGTCGTTCTCTCGTTCGTCTCGTTTCTTTTCCTTTTTCCTTTTCGTTTTCCGGCGAGACCACCACCGCCGCACGCCGCCGCTGCGGTGGCTGGGGGTGGAGTGCGGTGGCAGTGGGTGTCACTCGTAGCGTAAAACCCGAATCGTTTAAGCCTTGAACCGTTTTTATAAATCGTGATTTTATGAAAATTCTAAGTGTGCTGTCCAGTTTTCGTGTGATCATAACTTTTCCGTCGTAACTCCGTTTGAGCCGAAATCGGCGCCCACGGTTCAGGCTCGGGGTCGGGCATGTTTTCCGTGTTTTAGCGGAAAACTGGTTCGGCCTCTAGCTAGGTGGAAAAGTGATCGTAAGTTCAGTGAATCGTCATTTTATGTAAAAGAAACTGCAGTTCGGTCACTGTTTTGCGTAAGCTGTAACGTTTTCCTCGAAACTCGGATTAGGGTGATTTCAGTGCCAAAGGTTCCCTTTTTCGGTCTATAAACTTTTCCGTGTTTTGTGCAAAATCCAGTTCGGAACGTAGCTTAGGCCAAATCGTCGTTTTATGCTGATAAGTGCTGTTTTTCGCTGTTCTGCGGGCTGATCTTATAAAATCCGTAATTAAATGTGGAAAAATCGTTAGTAGGTGTATAATATGTCCTTGGAACCCTAACTCAGAGTAATTTCTGGTCATGTAATTTAATTAAGGTTTTTCTGGGTTTAAAGAGGTCGAAACAGGTCCCGAACAGACCTGTTTGGCGAGAGCAGAAAATAGTTTTAGTGACGGTTTAAGTGTGTGTCGTGTCATAGGGTCCGGGTCTCGCATTGACACGTTTTAACATGCGTTTAGGTGCTGGGAAGTGACCGCATTTGTGAAGCTTGAATTGTGTTTTTAAGCTAGGCGCGCATTCGAGGTGAGTTCTCTCACTATATCTAATAACGGTTGTTTTATCATTGCTGTAGTACGTGTGTGGTAGCTTTATGTGATTGTGTTGTGGAACTAGATAGTGGGGTGTCTAGTTGATACTTTGTCGTCATGTTAACTCGGTGGGACCGAGGATCCGGCGGGGCCGGAGATTTTATACGCGGGTGGCGTAGAGACTCGGTGGGACCGAGGATCCGACGGGGCCGGAGATTTTATACGCGGGTGGCGTAGAGACTCGGTGGGACCGAGGATCCGGCAGGGCCGGAGATTTTATACGCGGGTGGCATAGAGACTCGGTGGGACCGGGGATTCGGCGGGGCCGAAGTTGTTATCATGTGGTCGGTGGGACCGACTTGTGCCTTTTAGGTGGGTGGTTGTGGATGTACATGTTTATGATTTGTTCGTAGACCTGTATGATCGTTTATGTGTCACTATCTGTTGTAGGGGTAGTGTGGAATAACTGTATTATTTATGGTGTTTGAATTCACTAAGCTTCGTGCTTACCCTTTCCCAATAAACTGTGGTTTCAGGTCCGAGCGGCTCCAAGGTGTGACGAGTACACACTGGCGCGCGAGAAGAGCTGGTTGTTTTTATGATTTTAATAATTAAACGTTTATTCCGCTGGTTTTTTTATTATAAAGATTTTAATTATGAGTTTGCAAACGAATCGTTGGGATCATTTAATGGTTTGTTATGAATGAAATGTCTATCTTAAAAATTTAAATTTGCTTGAAATTTTGGGACGTTACAAAGTCTATGTGGAACAACCTCCAGGATTCTCAGATCCTAAGCGTCCAGGTTATGTTTATAAACTGGATAAGGCACTTTATGGCTTAAAGCAAGCTCCACGTGCATGGTATGACACTCCCTCTACTTATCTCCATATTGAACAATTTGAGTGTGGTAAAATTGATAAGACTCTTTTCTTCAGGAAAGTAAAAGGTCATATCATCCTTGTTCAGATATATGTTGATGATATTATATTTGGTTCTACTAACCCTGATCTTTGTACTCGTTTTGCTGATAGAATGAAAGATGAGTATAAAATGAGCATGATGGGTGAACTAACATATTTCCTTGGTCTTCAGATAAAGCCAAATGAAAAAGGAACTTTCATTAATCAAGGAAAGTATGTTAAAGATATGCTGAAGAAATTCGACTTAACTCAAAGTTCAGCTATGAAAACCCCTATGGCACCACCGCTGACACTAGACAAGGATACTAATGGTATTCCTGTTGATGTCACGCTGTACCGTGGGATGATCGGCTCTCTCTTGTATCTTATAGCTAGCCGACCCGATATTATGTACGCAACCTGTTTGTGTGCACGATATCAAGTTGAACCTAAGATATCTCATATGACCGCTGTAAAGCGAATTTTTCGATACCTTAAGGGTACTGCGAACCTAGGTCTTTGGTATCCCAAAGACTCGGGGTTCGATCTAATTGCCTATTCAGATAGTGATTTTGCAGGTTGCAAATTGGATAGGAAAAGCACCACAGGAGGCTGTCAGCTCCTGGGTGGAAAGCTGGTGAGTTGGACAAGTAAAAAGCAAAACTCAGTGTCCACCTCCACAGCTGAAGCTGAGTATGTAGCCGCTGGAAGTTGTTGTTCTCAGGTCTTGTGGATGAGAAATCAACTACTAGACTATGATCTTCAGCTATCAAATATTCCAATCTATTGCGACAGCACAAGTGCCATCGCTATAGCCAACAATCCTATGCTATACTCAAAGACAAAACACATCGAAATCAGGTATCATTTTATCAGAGATCATGTGATGAATGGTGATATAGAACTTCACTTTATCCCAACTGATTATCAGTTAGCTGATCTGTTCACCAAACCTCTTGATGAGACAAGATTCAACTTTCTCATCAGCGAGCTTGGAATGCTGAACTTTGAAGAGTAAAATCTTCAGCGGTTCACATTTTATCAGCGATAGGGTAAAATCAACTTGTATAACCTATTCTATCATCTTCTCTCTGAATGAAATTGATTCGCTGATATCAAGGTATGTTTTTCTCTCTCTGACATCGCATGTGAATGCAAGATTTCAAAATAAATTGCATCGCTGAATATCTCTTCCTTAATCAGCGATACTTTGAAATTTCTAAAACCAACATTGATATTTCTATTCAGTGCTTCATGTTTTCAAATGTGTCCCTGAGTTTTCAAAACCTCAGAGACATCCTAGAATATGAAAGGACAGTTGGGACGTCATTGCAATGGATAAGCCCCGGCACGTTCTTTTTCTGACACACGTTTGCACGTTTCGTTTACCTTCCAATCAAATGCAAACACGTGTCCGTGTCATGATGAAAAACTTTCCCGCTCGAGTTTCTCTCTCTCTAATCTTACTATATAAACACTTTGTGGGTTTATATTTCTCTTTTACACGAAAAACTTCTCCTCCAAGCAAAGAAAAATTACTGTTGCATTTGTGCTCTCAAGTTTTCAAGAACTTCTTCTTCTTCAACGAACCAGGTTAATAATTCTGTTATTTACCTGTTTCTTAAACTTGTTAATGATTTTCTCATTGTTTTTACAAGATCAAACAAAAGAACTTTTTCAAATGAAATCATTTCTTTCATGGTTTTATGAACACAACCTTTCATGGTTATTCTTCAAGTTTAAATGCAGAATCTTAAACTTTTATCTTCATACATTTTCCAGAATCCTAATTCTCAAAAGAAACTGGAAAACAAGATTTTTAATGGGTTTGCATTTCGTTTTTCAAAAACAAGAAAAACCCTAATCTTCATTAAGACATTTTTGTCTGAATGAAATGGACAAAGCTCGAACCATCTTATTGGAAAATCTTTCCACATTAAGATCATTCTTATTTGTTAATCTTTGGTTGAACTGATATACAGAAATGGCATCTTCTGACATTTCCTCTGCCAAGAACACCATCGCTGAGAACACTGCTGCTGATACTACTGAGGAATTGGAAATCATCAAGGCTCCTCAGGTTAAGTTCTCTCTTGAAGAACTGGATTGGACGAAAACCAACAACCTCTATGCGCTTCTCGAGTTTCCTCCTCGAAAGCAAGTCACACATCTGAATGATGCTGTGAATTTCCTAAAAAATTGTTGTCTATCCACAGCCCTGACCATAACACCTCATGCACATCAGCTACTGGTATCTCAGTTCTGGTATTCTGCCAGACACTCTCAGCTACCATCAACCAAAGACTCTTCAAAGACGATTGAATGCATCCTCTGTGATACTGAATATGGCACTATAAAAATCACCCCTGCCATAGTCCGCAAAGCCCTGAACCTTCCCTTGGCCACCAAAGAAAAACCTTTTGTTCCCCTTCCTGACCACAAGAAACACTCAGATAGGGAAGCCATCACTGCATTCTTCGATGCAATGGGCTATGTTTGGGAAACAGGGAGGGACAAGAAGCCTGAGAAGAAGCTGACCCTCATCAAGAAATCTAAATTGCCCAGCGAGATGAATTTCATCTTCGCTCACTTAATCAGCTGCATGACTGCAAAGACCGGCTCCTCTGATAAAGCCGCTCAACCTCAACAAGCAATGGGATACGCTTTGCTGAAAGGTCTACACATAGATTGGGCTTCAATTATCTACGATGATTTGGTACTCAGAGTAGACTCCGCCGCTGACCGATCTCCATGGGTTCTGTATCCAAGATTCATCAGCGCCGTCTTTCAAACAAGCCTGAAGGACAACTATCCAAAAGAGGGTGACCTGAAACTCTCTCAAGTTGGCCCTAAGGTACTCGACTTCAAACCTGTGGAAAACGAGGTACGTCTCTCTACACTTTTAACTCTTCTCAACCCTACTTCTTCGACTTCTGCAGCTCCTTCAGCGGATAAACCCACCGCTGATACCCCAACTGCAATCTCCATTCCTTCTCATAAAAGGAAACACTCCTCTACCCAACTTAGCTCCAAAAGAACTAATAAAACCAAGGAGCAACCCCAGCAATCCCTTGCTGAAGACTCCTCAGCTCATCTCGAAGAGCTGAAGGAACGTTCAGTGGTACGCTTTGCCACAGCTGCACAAGCCACCCATTCTATCCCAACTTCAGCGTCTCTAAACGCTGAGGTTACAAACTTGGAACCTACCCAACCTACTTCAGTCTCTCCACAGACTGAAGAAGTGATTCTCAGCGGATCCAACGCTGAACACCGCACCCAACCAACTTTCTCAACCTTCGCTTCTCCCTCTACTCAATTGGACTCTACTCCAGTTGTCACTGGAGCACCTGTCATTCCTCCAGAAGCTAAAGCTGACACTCTTCAAGGAATGATGGACGTAGGACCTGCAGAGATGACCATGCGTACACGCACTTTAGCTGATGACATGGAACTCTTCTCAGGACACAGAGATTTCGATGAATTCACCAATCCTCCTGCAGGTATACACCAACCCATATACACTGTAACTAAACTCCAAACTTCTGAGCTTTCCTTTGTTCACAAGTACTTATATGTTACAGGTCCTAATTTGGGAGACATCAACACCTCTCTGAAGACCCTAGAGACGAAGCTGACGGGTCTCACCACTACTCTCTCCGACAACTCTTCAGCTGTAACAAACGCTGGAGAGAATCTCACAAAGCTGACAACAGTGGTGGAAGAGAAAGCCTCCAAAGCTGACCTGCAGAAGGTTGATAAAACTCTTGGTGACTTCGCCAAAGTTCTCGTTGACATCTACACAGACTACCTCGCCATCAAAACATTAGTTCACACCATGTCCAGCGAAGTCACAACGCTGAAGACATCGGTTGGAAAACTAGAATTAGAGATGTCTGCTGTAAAGACTGAAGTTAACACCTCAGTAAATTCAGTGAAGTCTGAAGTCTCTGCGGTCAAAGAGATTGTTCAGAAAGTGCTTGATCACCTGACCACCTCAACTTCTCAATTCACTCAAGCCGATCGAGATAATCTAGAGAAGATCAGCCCTGCTATTACTGGCCTAGAAGACAGAGTAGCAGCAATTGAAGTTTATATGGGGGTCCCTGGCTAAGAAGACAGGGAACCCAAACCTACTGCTGAATCTTCCCATTCCTCCCCCACTCATCATGAGGAAGGGGGGGGGGGGGGGGGAGAAGATATCTGAAGACCTTTCCCATGATGAATCTATCAGGGAGGAGAAGACTGAAGACCTCACCCTTACTGATGAGGGTGAGAAGACAAATGAAGACACAACCGCTGGACCTCAGGGAGATGAAAACCCTGAGGGAACCGAGAAGCTTACCTCTGTATCTGAGGGGGAGCAACTCGAAGAAGAAGCTGAGGAATCTGAATCTGAAGCTGAAGATGAAGAAGCCATCGACTTATCTGATGATGAACCATCCTCTTCTCCAAAAAATGATGACGATGAAGATGATGATGATGATGATGACTCTTTTATCGTCAAGTCTGCTCAGAGGACTAAAGTTCTTAAAGGGATCGTGATAAACGAACCTTCAGGGGAGCGGACCAAATCAAAGCCTTCAGCGTCTGAAGCTGACAAGGGCAAAGGAAAAGGCGTCGCTGAAGACAATGACAATCTGACGATCTCGCTTACAAAGCCAGTTTGTCAGGTACACTAAATCTTCCTTACACTCATCCCTCCTCTATCTATCTATACACATTATCAGCTCTCCTCTCCATAAAACCTCTATACACAACCACATTCTTTCTATATTTGTTCTACCCAAGTTCTTACTCGTACGATCGCTGTGTTTCAGCTAGTCCTCCCCCCTGTTTGAGGATATCGCTGAAGTTCCTACAGCTGTGACTTCACCAACAATAATCCCAGCTACCAACGCTGAAGAAATAATCCCAGTCTTGGATTTGATCTCTGAGACTGATGAACCTGAAGAACAGATGCTCTCTCATACAAACAGACCTTCCTTGGTTCCTCAAAAACCAAGTGAAGAGGATCAGAAAAGAAGAGAAGAGATAATAAAGAAATTCGAGGATCATCGAATCATTCTGAAGCGTGATCAACTTCCTTCTGTTCCTCCAAAGTTCAAACTTTCTCAAAAGGAATACAAGGATCACCTCAGAGCTGAACGTCTTATCGCTGAAAGAAAGGAAGTTGAAGAAAAAGACAGAAAACTCTCCATCCGGCTCACTCAACAATCAGTGAAAGACCCCAAGCTGAAAAGAACTCCAATCGAAGTTCAACGTCAGCTATGGGAAGACGCAAAGAAGATCGTTGAGAAAAAGAGGACTGTGTCTCAATCTACTTTAGCCTGGTGCAAAGAAAAGGTACACTTCAGACATCGAACTTCCAGAATCAACAAGGTACTCATCGCTGGAAGATCAACCCTCAAAGTTTCAATCGCTGAAATCGAGATATTCAGAGAGAATGGACAGTACGAAAAATTCTATGCTGAAGCCATCACGAAGTACGGTCTCTCTGAATGGTTGGAGATCAGATTAGCCATCCAGAAGTCTCAGTCTAAGTACAAGGATCATGTTGAAAAGCTGATAAATAAACAGATCGACTTAGTCTATTCTTGTGTGGATATTCCTCCTCCTGAAAGTCAGAAAAGAAGGGCCTCTGCAAAAAAAAGTCTAAATCTTCAGAAGATGGTCCTCAGATACGGAACGAAACAGGTATTGGTTTTTCTATAGCTGAAGTCCTTGGTCCAGAACCTGACCTTTCTGCACTTGACACATCTCTTCCTCCTGGTGAGACTTTCATCCCTGGGAAAGTCATAAGCGAACCCTACGGGATATTATTTATTCATCTACTGGTGTGATTTCAAAAACGACATTCAGGCACAACATCTTAAACCCTTGATTTTTGAAGAAGCACTGAACAAAAGGAATCAAGGAGTAAATGTCCCTGACTGGATGATCTCCACATCAAAGACCCTTGATGAACTTCTCATTAAGGAAGAACCTTTATAAACTGATAGGATCGCCTTATTCTTCTATTGTATCAGTTATTCTTTTGTACTTGTAATTTATTTCGCTTGTACTTGTAATCTTTCCACTTCCCTTTGTAATCTGATTCAAAGTTTAAAAAAAGATTTCAACAAAAGTAATTTACTCCATCAGTACAGAAAAGATCCCAGAAAACAGTAAAAGGGACAAATATTTTATGAGTTCTTTTTATCCTTATGTTTTCATTATATAGCAATTTTCTCTGTTGCTATGTCATAATCAAATAGGGGGAGATTGTTGATCCAAACCCTCAGTGATTTGATAATGACCCTCTCTTATATACTTAGTGAAAATTGTAAGTAAACAATATGTAGCAGAGTTTTACTATCGCTGATAAGTACTAAGATCTTACAGTACCGCTGATAGGAACTCTCGCTCTTTAGATTAAACATTCAGCGAACACTGTTCACCATAATACTCTTAGTCTGTTCAGTCCTTATGGTGATCGCTGATAAGTTAGTTGTTTACTTATGATCTCTGAAGACAAGTTTCACGTCAACATAAGTTCTACGCTGAAGTCGAAGATCAAGCTCAATAACCAGCGACAAGTCTCCTAATGAACTGATGCGGATCAGCGAAGAATCAGATTTGTCCACTCAACGTGAAGTATCAAGTACAGGACTTCAGCTATCGCTGAACTTTATCATTCACGGATATAGAATGATAAACCGCTGAATCAACGAAAAGCTGATCATGAAGTCCTCCGTACAAAGTACTTTTGTCTTAACCACCCTTGCACGTCTCCGTACGATATGTCAGAAAAGAACCTCCTTATTGTCTGAAATCGTACAACCACTCTGATACTACACTGTTCAAACATGCGGCTACTAAGGTTGTCAACAAAGGTCAATGACATGCAACCAATCAGCTGCTGCCACGTGTAAAGTGTAAACTGCCATGCATTAAATGCATGCAGTATATAAGAAGAAGAACTCACTTCATTTTGAAGTAACTTGCTAACTCTGGACAAGTTCATCCTTCTTATCTTGAGATAGGTTATTATTAGTAATTTCCTTCTCTTTCTTAGTGCAAGAAACTTAGTGTTCCAACTTGTTTAGATTTAGGTTTATCCTTAATCTTGTTCCGCAACAAGCTGTAAATTGTTAATGATTTATCAATAAACAATTTAGAAAAGTAAAATCTGTGTGTTTGTATTCAACCCCCCCTTCTACAAACTTGTATAGCCCTTCGGGACCAACAATATTGTACTCATGTCATTTATTGCTTACATCTTACATTCTTGTCTTTACTTTTAAAGTCATTTACTTTAGTTATTCTTACTTTCAAGTCATTTATACTTCCAAGCATCATGTTTACATTCCAAGTATTTTGTATTTACTTTGTTTCATTTAGTGTAATGAGTAGCTAATCTTTTTAGCTTGGGTGTGAGGCAAAGGGTGTTATGATGACCAAAAGAAAGTAGGCATTTTTGTGGCAAAAAATGATGTTTTAGTATTCCAACCCAAGTTTCTTCAAGATAATACAATCCCTTGACAAATTGATCACTTTGATAGTGTTAAAGTGTCATGGACCTAGAGATGGGCCATTGAATAGCACGTCAATTTGGATGACATAAGGAGTAATATCGAGAGAGTTACTTGCAACGAGAGTTGTTACTTTTGTTTTCTAAAATGATTCATTCTTGATAAGTCATCTTTTTCTCAATGGGTTAAAATGGAGTAGACTTAGAGATAAGCTACTTAGGATTACACAAACCTGGGAGGTATGAGGGTTATATCGAGAGAGTAACTTTTAACAAAGAGAATTTGTTTTTCCATATATTTTGAGAAGTCCATATCCATCGTTCCTTTATCTTAGGCTCTGCTCAGAGATGAGATTGCTTTAGCTACTGGAATCATGGGATGGTGAGAGTCCGAGAGGAACGTGTCTCAAAGTAAATAATAAAATTAGTTTTTGTCACTACTATGCTGCAGCATTACTGCAGTATCATGCTGTAGCATTGTTGTTGCATTGGCCTGCTGGAATTCAGTTTATCATAACATCGCAAGTCTTACACCCTTTCTTATCTTTTAATCTTGTTAATTAGAATCTGTGTTAATCATCAACCAACCAACCAAAATATTTGTTTCCAAATCATCTTCTGAAATCACTTCTTTCATAATACTTTAATAGCAATTTTAACTCCAATCTCTATGGGACGATACTTGGTATCTTTACCATTTTATTACTTGAAAAGACGACATAGTTCCACGTAAGTATACTTGCTTATTGGTTCTATTAACACACGTCTATAGGTGTATTCCACGCACTCATCAAGTTTTTGGCGCCGCTGCCGGGGATTGGTAAGCTAAAAGCCTATAAAAGTATTTTCAAATATTTGATTTTTCTAACACCGTTTGGAAAATTTAAAGATTTTCTGAAAGTGGTGTATGCCATGAATACAATGTGGGGAACTTTTCGAGTTATATCATGATATCGAGAGAACTTTTCATCAAAGAAGAAGAATTCAAAGAACATCAAACTTTCTCAATTTGGAGGACGGACCCCCACCAGGTTTTGAAAATAGACCACCAAGACCACCACTTTTGGAAAATCCCGTCCGGCCGCCATTGGAAAATCCAGTGAGACCACCTTTAGAAAATCCAATCAGGACACCAGTTTTTAATCCACCACTTTTTGGTAATCCACCATTTCATCCATTTCAACAAAATCCACCTTTTCAACAAAATCCACCACTTCATAATCATAATAATGAGGATGGAGATGATAATGGATCTATTGGTAATGTTGAACCACTTATCATCATTGATCTTGCAAACTCGAAAGATGGAAGAATTATGGACTATGCAATCCCAAATTTTGAGCAATTGAATTCGGGGATTGTTAGACCACAATTAGATACTTTACATTTTGAACCAAAACCCATCATGTTTAATATGTTGCAAGCCAATGGTCAATTTGTCGGATTACCATCGGAGGATCCCCATTTCCATTTAAAATCTTTTATGGAGATCACCGATGTTTTTCTAATCCCTGGAGTTTCACCGGAAGCCTTAAGGCTTACGTTGTTTCCATTTTCTCTAAGGGATAAGGCATGAATATGGTTCAATTCTTTAGCACCAGGTTCAGTACCATCTTGGAGTGATATGGCTGAGAAATTTTTGCGAAAATATTTTCCACCTACCCGGAATACTAAGTCCAGAAACGAAATTTGCATGTTTAAACAAATGGACGATGAAGCAATTCCCGATGTTTGGGAAAGGTTTAAAGAATTATTAAGGAAATGCCCTCACCATGGCATTCCCTACTGTATTCAACTCGAGACGTTTTACAATGGACTTGATTCCAATGCAAAACAAATGCTCGATGCGACTTCAGGAGGGGCCTTTACCTTTAAAACCTACAATACCGAGTATGAAATTCTTGAAAAGATTTCGGCAAACAATGGACAATGGGTTGATCCAAGAGCTCAAATTTCAACTCAAAAGAAGACTGTCGGGTTGCATGAGGTAGATGCATACACTGCCTTGACAGCTCAGCTTGCTTTCATGACTAATATTCTTAAAAACATCACTTCCGGTCAAGGAGCACAACCACCTGTCACTAAACCTCCTGCACCTGTCCTTTCTGTGCAATGTGTATGTTGTGGTGAGGAACATTCTTATGAACACTGTCCTCATAATTTTGAATCTGTAAACTATGTTCAAAACAGACCAAATCCTCACTCCAACACATACAAAGCCAGTTGGAAGCAGCACCCAAACGTTTCTTGGACTAGTCCATGTTTGAATCCACCTGCACAAAAGCCACAAGGGAATTCCAATTTTCAAAATCAAGCAAGCAGTTCTCAAAATCATTACAAGGGAAGTTTTCAAAACAATCATCATCAACATAATCGTCATCAATGCTTTCAAAACACACCACCTTTTCAAAATCATGCACCTCCACATGATGACTCAAATCTTTCTTTGGAAGCAATCATGAAAGGGTTTATGACCCAAACTCAGGCTTCAATCAGAAATTTTGAAACTCAAGTCAGTCAACTTGCTTTAAATCAAAGTACTAGGGCCTCAGGCACTTTGCCTAGTAACACAGAAATCCCAAAAGCCCCAGGAAAAGAACACGTGAAAGCTGTAACTCTTAGGAGCGGGAAAGAATTACCTGAAACCGTGGGAAAGGAGTTTGGGCCTTTAACCAAAACAGATTTTGAAAAATTATCTAAAGCCACTCCTACTCCAGAGATTCAGGTTATTCCAAAACCACCAAGTCAAAAAGAAGACCAAGACCCTAAGACCACAAGTTCAAGTCCACCCAATGTGACCAAAAGCATATTAGAACCATCTGGCACAAAACTTTCAAACAAATCTGTTATCAAACCAGTTCCCCCTTACATCCCTTATACTCAAAGGATGGGGAATGGGAAAGAGGAATTGCAATTTAAAAAGTTCTTGGATGTTTTCAAACAATTGCACATCAATATACCTCTTGTTGAAGCAATTGAGCAGATGCCCAATTATGCCAAGTTTCTTAAGGACATTTTGAGTAAGAAAAAGAGGTTGACAGAGTATGAGAAGGTTGCCCTCACTGAAGGTTGCAGTGCTCTGTTTTCCAACAAAATACCCCCTAAGCAAAAAGACCCAGGGAGTTTTACCATTCCTTGTTCCATAGGTGGGAAAGATGTTGGACAAGCTTTGTGTGATTTAGGTGCTAGTGTCAATCTCATGCCCTTGTCGATTTTCAAAAGTTTAGGCATAGGAGAAGCCAAGCCTACCACAGTCACACTCATTTTAGCAGATAAGACCATTGCCTATCCAGAGGGTAAAATTGAAGATGTGTTAGTCCAGGTTGACAAATTCATCTTTCCGGCTGATTTTATCATTTTAGACTTTGAGGCTGACAAAGATATTCCTATTCTTTTAGGGAGACCTTTCTTAGCCACGGGTAAAACTTTGATAGATGTCTAGAAAGGAGAATTGACCATGAGACTGCAGGACCAAAAAGTCACATTTAATGCTTTCAATTCTTTAAAGTACCCTAATGATATGGAAGACTATTCAAGCTTAGTACCATTGAGTCATTATGTCATGAGGAAGGAATAGAACAAACCTATAGGATAGAAGGGGAGGATGAGGAAGAAACTGAGGAATATGATGAGGATGATGAGATTTCCATAGAGGAGGAGACTGTCCCTTTGGTTGCTGCAGCATTTAAGTTGTTGGAAAATAGTGAGCAAAAATCAGCCGTACCTTCCATAGTCTCACCACCTGACCTGGAGTTGAAGAAACTCTCATCTCACATGAAATATGCCTTTCTAAGAAATGAATACAAATTACCTGTTATTATATCAGCTACCCTAGAATTGCATCAGGAAAAGAAGTTAGTGGATATGTTGAAGTTGCACACCAAAGCCATAGGTTGGACCATTGCTGACCTTAGGGGGATTAGTCCTTCTATTTGTCAACATAAGATCATCTTAGAAGAGAAGAACTTCAAGTCCATAGAACCTCAAAGAAGGTTGAATCCTGTCATGAAGGAGGTAGTAAAAAAGGAAATTTTAAAATGGTTAGATGCAGGAATTATTTTCCCAATAGCCAGTAGTTCTTGGGTTAGTCCAGTCCAATGCGTACCTAAGAAGGGAGGGATCACTGTCATTTCCAATGACAAGAATGAACTCATCCCAACTAGAATAGTCTCTGGATGGAGAATTTGCATGGACTACCGTAGACTAAACAATGCTACTCAAAATGACCATTTTCCTTTACCTTTTGTTGATCAAATGTTGGACAGGTTGGCTGGAAAAGAGTCTTACTGCTTCTTGGATGGATACTCAGGTTACAATCAGATAGCCATAGCACCGGAAGACCAGGAGAAGACCACTTTCACTTGTCCTTTTGGCACTTTTGCCTGTAGGAGAATGCCTTTTGGACTTTGCAATAACCCTGCTACTTTCCAAAGATGCATGATGTCCATATTCTCTGATATGCTTAAAAATCCATTGAAATATTTATGGATAATTTTATGTGTATGGTTCATCTTTTGATCATTGTTTGGAAAACTTAAAACAAAGTCTTAAAAGGTGTGAAGAAACTGACTTGGTCCTTAACTGGGAAAAATGTCACTTCATGGTTACAGAAGGGATTGTCCTTGGTCATTTAATTTCAAAAAGAGGAGTTGAGGTAGACAAAGCAAAACTTGAAGTTATTGAAAAACTACCAGAACCAACCACTGTTAAAGGAATTAGAAGCTTTCTTGGCCATGCTGGTTTTTATAGACGTTTCATAAAAGATTTTTCCAAGATTTTAAAACCTTTATGTCTATTATTACAGCAAGACCAAAAATTTGATTTTAATGAGGATTGCAGAAATGCATTCCTTACTTTAAAGAAAGCTTTGGTAACTACTCCAGTGATTGTTGCTCTTGAATGGGACAAACCTTTTGAAATCATGTGTGATGCAAGTGATTGGTGCAGTTTTGGGTCAAAGAAAAGGAAAGATTTTTCATTCCATCTACTATGCAAGCAAAACCCTAAATGAAGCTCAAATTAATTACACAACAACTGAAAAAGAATTATTAGCAGTGGTTTTTGCATTTGAAAATTTTAGATCATATTTGATGGGAGCTAAGGTCATTGTTCGCACTGACCTGCTGCCATTAAATATCTCATTTCAAAGAAAGATGCAAAACCAAGGCTAATAAGATGGGTTTTACTACTGCAAGAGTTTGACCTGGAAATTATTGATAGGAAAGGTGTGGAAAACCAAGTGGCTGATCACTTATCTAGGATAGAAAAGTTAGTTGAAAGTAGGGAAGGAGGAGACATCATAGAAACCTTCCCTGATGAAAAGATTCTTATGGTGCAATCACAACTGCCATGGTTTGCTGACATAGCTAATTATTTAGCTTGTGGCATCAAACCTTCTGATTATACTCACCATATGCTGAATTTTTTTCTCAATGATTGTAAATTTTACATATGGGATGATCTTTTTCTGTTTAAACTTGGTACAGATCAAATACTGAGAAGATGCATCCCAGAAACAGAAGTGGTAGCAATCCTGCAGCATTGCCACCAATCAGCTTATAGATGACATTTTGGAGGCCAAAGAACAACAGCTAAAGTTCTTCAATCTGGTTTCTATTGGCCTACTCTCTTGAAAGATGCCCATAACTTTGCACAAAGGTGTAATGAATGCCAGAGAAGTGGTTCCATTTCTCAAAGAAATGAAATACCTTTGAATGGGATCTTGGAAGTTGAGTTGTTTGATGTTTGGGGAATTGATTTTATGGGTCCATTCCCACCATCAAACAATTGCCAATACATTCTTGTTGCTGTTGATTATGTGTCCAAATGGGTAGAAGCAATGGCATGTGTTTCAAATGATGTAAAAATTGTTGTTAAGTTTTTACAAAAACAAATTTTTACAAGGTTTGGCACCCCCGTGCACTAATCAGTGATGAGGGTACCGATTTTATAAACAATTTGCTGAGTAAAGTTCTTGAGAAGTGTAATGTGAAACACAGAGTTGCCACTGCTTATCACATACAAACAAATGGTTTAGCTGAACTCTCAAACAGGGAAACTAAACGGATTTTAGAAAAGGTTGTCAAACCAAACAGAAAAGACAGGGCTTTCAAATTAGATGATGCTTTATGGGCATACAGGACTGCTTTCAAAACACCTTTAGGTATGTCCCCATATAAGTTAGTCTTTGGAAAGGCTTGTCACCTCCCTTTAGAGTTAGAACACAAAGCCTACTAGGCCATAAAGGAATTTAACATGAATTTAATTGATGTTGGTAATAAGAGAAAGTTACAACTCTGTGAACTAGAGGAATATAGGAACATGTCTTATGAGAATGCCAAGCTCTATAAAGAAAAGACAAATAAGTGGCATGACAATAGGATTAGACACGGATAGTTGAAAGCAGGTCAGAAATGCCTTTTGTTTAATTCCAGGCTGAAATTGTTTCTAGGTAAACTTAAGTCTAGATGGTCAGGACCATTCCTCATTCACAAAGTGTATCCATATGGGGCTGTAGAATTAGTCAATCCTGAGGACAATAGTGTGTTCAAGGTAAATGGCCAGAGAGTAAAGCTATACCATGATGCTGCAACATCTCTACAACAATACCCGGTGGAGGTGCTTTCTTTGTGCTAAAAGCTTCAAACAAAGATGGGAACTATCTTAAAGTTCTAAAAATGCTTGTAAATATTCTTTTCAATGTATTGTGATATTTCTGTATTAGTGGAAGTAATGTGTTTACTGATGTGCAGCTAAATTAGGCAAACAGGGAAAAACAAAGGATGCTGAAGCGATGCTGCAGCATCAGAGGTTTCAGCTTTTTTAGAAAGTCAGATGGGAATCTGTAACACCCCGAAAATTGAAGAACCAAGTTTGGGCCATGGACATTCGCGAGGGACATGTCGGACGTCCGTGAGGTGCGGAAGTCCGCGGGTCGTCCGCGAAAGCAACATAGCTTTTGGAGGATTTTGGGTTCGGCCAAGGCCGGACGTCCGCAAAGTGCCATGCGGACGTCCGCGACCTGTCTGATGGAATAATTTGAGTGTCTTAAGCCCTTTTTCCTCCTCTCTCCTCATTTTACTCTCAAAACCCTAACTCTATCTTTCTCTCCCTCTCTCAGCCGTTTTCTCTCAAGAACCCAAATCCCTCTCCTCTTCTTCCTCATTGTTTCACCAAATTAAACCTATTTCCCACCATTGTTGAGGATATGGAAGTTTGGAGCTGTTGTGGGTGATTAGAAACTTCGGTTTGGAGATTCTTGTGATAAAGGTAATATCCCTCTACCCAAGTGTTAGGTTATTGTTGATTTCATCTTTCTACTACTTTGGGGTATTGTTATAGGATTTTAATGGTGATTGGTTGAGGTAATCTTTCTTTCTTCATCTATGAAGATTGGGGTTTTGTTATGTTTGGGATTTTAGATGATAAATGTTTGGGGAATGGTTGTAAGTGGTTAGATCTAAATAGTTGTTGGTTGGAACTTATGGATTTAGGTTTTGGAAGTTTTGGCTTGAAGATGCAAACTTCTTCAAAGGAGCTTACGTTTGGAGGAATTCTAGATTTATCCTAAATCTAGCAAGGTAAGTTCAAGTTACTTTGTGAAAACTTTGTACATGCCAAAATGTTATTTTCCAAGTATTTATGTGTTTACATGAAAATTATCTAATGTTGGGTTATTTGGTGGGTTTTAACCTTTGAAATGTTTAACTTGGTAAATGTGGTAAAATGCCCATATTTGGGAGTTTTGAGAAAACCTGATAAGTAAATCATAAACGAAAATGTTTTGATGATTTATTTCTTAAATGGAGATTTGTATAAGTGCCTTTTAATACGTGTTTTGGAAATATGCATAAGTTATGTTATGGGACGGTTTGAAAGGGGAAACGATATGAGTTCCTTTGAAAAATGGGGTGTCCCACCCAATGTTGTGTTTTGGGTTATTCATGTATTTAAAACGGGTGTTCACATAAACGTGTGTTGTTTACGTTTAATTCATTTATGACTTTTACTAAGGGTCATTTGATTTATGTAGCCCATGGCTTGGTTTTGACTCCGTTGGGTCTTGGGAACATTTGTCCGATTTTGATAGCTCGATGTTGGGCGTTTGATTATGTTTTGTATTTAATGCATCTTATTTGAGAATTACATGTTTTGAATGGGCTAGTTCAGTAGTTTGGGGTCATGTAATGTTTTATTTGTAAGGCAATAGATCCATAAGCACTTTAGTCTATATGCCGGTGTTGAGACGATAGTTTTCCACATCGCGGCACGGTTAGGCATCAACAGTAAGGTGTAAGCCCTACGTGCGAATATGTTATAGTTTTATGTCGATGTTGGGATGATACTTTTCCACATCGCGGCACGGTTAGGCATCGACATAATGGTGTAAGCCCTACGTGCGGATATGTTATAGTTTTATGCCGATGTTGGGACGATAGTTTTCCACATCGCGGCACGGTTAGGCATCGACAAAATGGTGTAAGCCCTACGTGCGAATACGTTATAGTTTACCGAAAGATGTTGTTTTGGGTATTTACTTTTATTCATGATTTTGGTGACGTAATTATGTTATATATCCAAATGGATTGTTCCTATGATTTGTGGACAATGTGTTATGTTTAATCCTTATTGGGATGTTTTGAATAATGTAGTTTTATTCACGTTTATACCATTTGGGAATTTAATGTTTATTCACATTTTGGGTGAGTTTGGGCTTGAGCTTACATCGCAAAGAAATGTTTTACGTGGCGTTGCCATCGCCTTATACGTATTCTTGGAAATCAGATTGTCTTCATATTTAATGCAAGTCATTTTGGAAATCATGTTATGTTAAAGATTTCAGCATGGTAACCACAAGGCTTGTGGCGTACTGGTTAAGGCTTGTGGGGGATGTGGCTAGTAACCCATCTACCCCAAGTTCGAATTCAGGCGCTTCCAACTTGTGGCCACTGGGGATAAACTCAGGGCTGCACGCTTTAGCAGCCGGGGCAATTGCCTCACCTTGCCGGGATTAGTCGGGGCAATGTCCTCGGATACCCTTCCAAAAAAAATCAGCATGGTATTTGTGTGAGTTGGAAAATGGGCGATTTGCATTTAAAGTAAACCATTTTGAAATCATGACTAAAACTACCTCCCTTTTGATTTATGAATTTATATAGTCATGATAAAATGCTTGAACTCACTAGGCGTTAGCCTAATCCTTTTTTATTTGTCGGCATGTGCAACATGCTCAGGTTGGGAGTAGCTTTAGCTACACTGTGAAGTGACGAGTGCTAGTAGAGTGCACGAGAGATGATTTTGATTATGTGAATCTTCCGCATTTATTTGGGACTAGCAACTTGTGTTGTATTAAGTAACGCTCGTCTTAAGTTTTAGTTGTGGATATTATAATGTTTAAATTCGGAGGTATTTTCAGGAAAGAATTGTAGAATTGATTTTATCTACTTTTGGTTATTTTATTAAAATTAAAGTTAGTTGCTCGTTCCAAATTTGAGGGTGTAACAAGTTGGTATCAGAGCCTAAGTTTGAGAGAATTAGGTGTTGATTTTTGAATACCTAGACTCAAACTAGCGATCTTTTAAGTGAGAGAAAGCGAAGTTTGCACTACTAGGCACATTAAGATAGGATGCTTTGAGGTTGATGGAGTCGTTAGAAACGAGAATCACGTTGAGGGTAGCCAGGATAAGCATGTACGGTACGTTCATAATTGCACCTGGCCAGTGTTATGGTGAACCTACTCGTTACATGTGCATACTTGAATTGCTTTAATGTGATGATCGTTGGGGTAGTGAAGAAGTTTCTAAACTAGTAGTCGTTGGAATAGATGAACGATTCTAGCATTAGTCACTTAGAGTGACGATAAGCATGATAATTGCTTTAAATAGATCGTTTCGGGTCAAGATTGATGGTTGGATTAGAACCATAGACTTATTGAACCGACTTTGTTTCGAGGAAAAACCGTAAGGTTAATTGATGTAATTCCCAACTTGCCTTAAGAGGTTTGAATATCCGGATCACAATAGTGGACCGGAGGGATTTGGAGGAGTATGGGTTGAGACGTTGAGTGCCGACTAAGTTATGCACAAAATTTATTTGAAAATAACTTGCATCAATTATTTCTTGTGTTTCAAATCCTTATATGGATTGTGTTACAAATGTTTGGAAAATGTTTAGCACACACACAAGATTTCAAATCTTGGGTTTTGAACCTACATGAAATTAGTTTATTGCGGGAGTTGCAAACTCCGCCGGGACTTGTTTTGCTTTATTTCATTATTGTTCAACATTACTTTCGGATATAGTGTCATCCACATTTTTTTATGATGTTTAAAATGTTGGGCAAGTAACTACGGCTTGTGGCTTTAACATTGGATCTCCCCCACATATGTTAGAGTTTGAACGGAAAGTTATCTTTCAGGATGTCTACGTAAAGCTATTTTGGGGACTTTGTTTTATACAAGTTTGTGATCAATATTGTTTGTATAGTATTACAACAAGAATGGAATTTTGGAATTTTGGCGTTTTAGTCACGATTTTGCTTATTGCAATTTGACTTTTGGAAGCACAATGTTTGGTGCCATTTTATTGACTTGGGGTCATTGAGCTCATTAAATTCATGGAGTTTTGTTTTAAGATGTATTGAGTCGTGTGAGTGTAATTTCACAATGTGCATACTCCATTTATTTATGTGAAAATTTATGAGTTAAGTTGGGCATTTTGTCCCACTTGAGCTTTGTTGAGAGATATTGATTTTATGCCATAAGACGACCAAAGAGATAAGTTTTGGAACTATAGCGTCGCGTAATTTCTCTTCCAAAGGTTTGTGTTAACACGTATTGTTGGTTCTATGTCCTCAAGAAATGATTATAAAATAATATTACCGGTAATATATGATCCTATAGGGTCACACCGAACAACAAGTAGACACCGAATTAATATTTATAAGAATTTGATTCTTGATAAATATTATTATTTCTTGATAAATATTATTAATTATATTATTGAATATAATTCATAATATTAGGTGCAAATGAAAGATTCTAGTTTATTAATTAATATGATTGGGTCATATGTAACTTGAATTAAAAGGAGGGACTTTAGAGATAAAGTTTAAAATAGTTAAAATTGTGATTTTAACCTTTTTAAACTAGGAGGGTTAAAAGGAAATATTGCATGGAAGGCTCTAAGCTTATTGGACCATTTTTTGGCCAAGTAATAAGTTGTTTGTGTGCATGCATTTATCTTGACTTCTAGTAAAAAGAGAGAGCACTCTTGAAAGAAGAACACACTTGAATTTTAGTCTCCTCTCTCCCTCTCTCTCATTTTCGGCCGAAAACCACACAAGTGTGGTGGTTTTTGTTCTTTGGCTATTCAAGTCTATTGTAGACTTGATTGAAGGCTTCTTATTTGTATCTCCAAGTAAAAGGAACTAGCATTCTTCAAGGTGTTGGTGCTTGTGGTGGATACCGATAGAGAGGAGCTACTTTGGTCTTTCTTGCCATCTTCAACAACATCCATTTTGGTTTGATCAAAGTCTTCAAAGGTTGTAATCTTGAACTCTCTTGCTATTTTAATATATTCATCTTTTTATGCATGTAACAAGATCCTTGGTGGGAATAAAAATGGTTTTTATGTTTCTTGTTCAAAATGTTTTACTTTGCTTCCGTTGCATAATAATTTTTATCTCTTATGAGTTTTTGAAACCCATGTTTTGAACATAAAATCCCAACAAGTGGTATCAGAGCCTTTGTTATAATGCATGATTAGATACTAAGTTTTATTTGGATAAAACTTGGTTTTTGGAAGCCATGGGTAAAATTTCGTTTTTGTATGAAAAGTTCATGCATGGCTTCTTTGGCAACTTGCTTGTTCTTTTTTTTTTATATTTTATGTTACATAAATGTTGCCTTAGAAAAACAAAGTGTTGTTTTATTTATTTTATGTATGAGAAATATGTGCATAAACAAGCCATGGACCAATGTGTTGGTTGTTGTGTTGTTTTAAATTTGTTGTAATTTTTATAATTACTCATGTTGGTTTGTAATAGTAAATAGGTTTTATTATTTCATGTTCTGTTGTTCTTTTTGTAAGTATTACATTAGTTGTTAGAACTAGTTTTTTTTATTTATAAAATGTAACAAGATGGAGACCAACATGGAGCTTGAAGATGGAGCTTGATGTCTTGTTTGCATGGAGATGCTAAAGCAAGTGGGAGCTTGAAGTTTTATTTTATTTTATTTTGTCCCTTAGGAATGGACTTGGCATTTCTTGTTTTGGCTCACAAGAAATGTCATTAGAAATGACTTTGTTTTAAGTACATTCTTTTGCATGTTTATGATTGATTATGTTCTTTTTGATGCGTTAAAATATAGGATATTGCATGCTAGTAAAGAACATAAAATTGGTTCAAACGCGCTTATTTAAAAATTGTTTAAAGTTGAAGCGACAAATTTTAAAATTAGATTTTAAATGAACCAAGTTTTAAAATAGAGATTTTATATCAACCAATATTTAAAATGGAGATTTTATATTAATGACATGCAAATTGGTTCAAATACGTTTTATATAAAATTGTTTATTTAAAAATGACGTATCTTTAAAATTGGATTTTTATTGAACCAAATTATTTAAAATGGAAAATTTAAATTTATTCATTTATGAGAAATAGTTTCTTTTTTTTAAAAGAGTACCTTGATTATTGGATGCATGCAATAATATGGTACTATAAGTTTTAAGATTAAAATTGAGATTTTAAATTTTATAAAAGAGTTTAAAATGGAGTTTTTCAAAACTCTTACAAACTCATAGTCTAAATAATAAAAGTGTTTATTAAGAGACTATAAATGGTTCTTATAGTGATCAAACCCAAACGTTAATATATGATATTAATAATTGACCACAAATAATTAGTTGATAAAATAAAGATTTTATTTAACTAAAAGGAACCATTTGATGAGAGATAAGATTTTAATTAACAAAGTACCATGTATTATTGAATGCTTACAAAATCACACGATACTAAAATGTTTTCAAAACTAGAATTGTAAAACATATAAATCCATTTTTTAAAATACAAGTCTATGCCGTTCTTTTGAGAAACACTCAGTACATCACTATGACACCCTTGTGGGATAAAGGTCACCTAACCACTTGGATTGTCTTGAGATGGATGAGGTGATTCTTATATCCTTGTGGGAAAAAGGTCACCTAACCGCATGGATGTGAGTTTCACACGTTGTTCCAAGTAGGATGACTTGATTGGAAATCTTTTGTGATAAAGGTCACCTAAGCATTAGAAACCTAAGGCATAGATGGGATCAAACATGCCAATTAACAAACAAGTTGTTAAGGGATCCCATAACGCTAGGAATTATATTCGATGTAATCGATAAACGTTATCTACCTTGTTGGATTAAATGGACGGGATAAAGGTCACCTAACCGTTTCATTTGTTTTGCAACGTTGGATCCTAGATTTTATGCAAATTAATGTTTTTAGAAAACTAAAGGGTAATTATTTTGCTAAAAAAAAATTACTATTGAAAATACTATATTAACTTTGTTAAATTTTGTAGATGGCCCAAAATGCAAACACTACGATTGACACATCCCTGAGAGCTTTTCTTAACGAAGAAATGTTAACCACTCAAAACTTCCCGATTTGGTTTCAAAAATTGAGACACGTTCTCAGACGTGAAAACAAATCATACATACTTATCGTACCTCTTCCTCAAGAACCTCCTCTTACCCCCCACAGAAGCCCACAATGCTTGGTTGAAACATAATGATGATTCAATCAACATTTCACGCCTTATGCTTGAAACTATAGATCCACTCTTACGGGAAGAAGTGGAGATATTCTCATATACGGCATATGAGATGATAAACTACTTAGGGGAGCTTCATGAAAGATATGTGTTCTCTGAACGCTTGAGAACTCTTCAGGCACTTTTTAGAACTAAGATGGAGGAAGGCCAAAATGTAACCACACATATTCAGAGGATAAGGACACACCTTGACTATTTGGATAAACTTGGTTATCCTTATCCCGATATGCTGGCCGTAGATGTGATCCTCAGATCCTTGACCCAAAAATTTGATGTTTTTATCAAAAACTTGGGCCGCCGGAATTTTTCAGTCCCAGAATTGCATACGATGCTAGAGACTGTTGAGAGAAATCTTCCCATGGTAACAGTTACATGTGATAGATGTGGCAACATTGGTCATGGAATAAGAGATCGTCCTCTTTGATATGAAAGTTTTCTAACGAAGGAAAGTCCTTCAGGTATCTATATGTTAGATAGAACTTTTACCTTTCTATTTTGCACTTGTGTATTTGATACTAAGTGTAGAACTCACTTTTGTAATATGTTACAGATGATCAAGAAAGGTAAGTGACTGAATGACAAGCAAAATGGTGATCCATATAAGCAAGGAAGCAAGATTGCATACCAAGCTTATAAGAGATTTTATTTTGAAATCATTTGGCTTGTATTGTTAAACAAGTTTGTTTCGAACAATGTTTAAATTTAGTTTTACTAAATTATTATTTTTTAGTCACATGTTTATTGATTGAATGAAATTCACTTAACCGTTTTGGAAACGATCATATTCATATTCAAAAATGAATTATTCCATTTCGAGAACTAGTCCTCTTAATTGAATAATAAAGTGAATCTCAAAAGCTTTCTAAAAACATAGTTCTATATAAACACCATAAGACTCAAATATGATTTGAATCAAATCTATACATAAAATAGTCAACTTAATCGTACAAACGTTAAACTGTTGGTCCCGAAGGGCTATACAAGTTTGTAGAAGGGGGGGGGGGGGGGGTTGAATACAAACACAGAGATTTTACTTTTCTAAGTTGTTTATTGATAAATCATTAACAATTTACAGCTTGTTGCGGAACAAGATTAAGGATAAACCTAAATCTAAACAAGTTGGAACACTAAGTTTCTTGCACTAAGAAAGAGAAGGAAATTACTAATAATAACCTATCTCAAGATAAGAAGGATGAACTTGTCCAGAGTTAGCAAGTTGCTTCAAAATGAAGTGAGTTCTTCTTCTTATATACTGCATGCATTTAATGCATGGCAGTTTACACTTTACACGTGGCAGCAGCTCATTGGTTGTATCTCATTGACCTTTGTTGACAACCTTAGTAGCCGCATGTTTGAACAGTGTAGTATCAGAGTGGTTGTACGATTTCAGACAATAAGGAGGTTCTTTTCTGACATATCGTACGGAGTCGTGCAAGGGTGGTTAAGACAAAAGTACTTTGTACGGAGGACTTCATGATCAGCTTTTCGTTGATTCAGCGCTTCATCATTGTTTATCAGCGAATGATAAAGTTCAGCGATAGCTGAAGTCCTGTACTTGATACTTCACGTTGAGTGGACAAATCTGAGTCTTCGCTGATCCGCATCAGTTCATTAGGAGACTTGTCACTGGTTCTTGAGCTTGATCTTCGACTTCAGCGTAGAACCTATGTTGACGTGAAACTTGTCTTTAGAGATCATAAGTAAACAACTAATTTATCAGCGATCACCATAAGTACTGAACAAACTCAGAGCATTATGGTGAACAGTGTTCGCTGAATGTTTAATCTAAAGAACGAGAGTTCCTATCAACGATACTGTAAGATCTTAGTACTTATCAGCGATAGTGAAACTCTGATACATATTGTTTACTTACAATTTTCACTAAGTATATAAGAGAGGGTCATTATCAAATCACTGAGGGTTTGGATCAACAATCTCCCCCTATTTGATTATGACATAGCAACAGAGAAGATTGGTATTTAATGAAAACATAAGGATAAAAAGAACTCATAAAATATTTGTCCCTTTTACTGTTTTCCGGGATCTTTTCTATACTGATGGAGTAAAGTACCTTCGCTGAAATCTTTCTTTAAATTTTGAATCAGATTACAAAAGGAAGTGGAAAGATTACAAGTACAAGCGAAATAAATTACAAGTACAAAAGAATAACTGATACAATAGAAGAATAAGGCGATCCTATCAGTTTATAAAGGTTCTTCCTTAATGAGAAGTTCATCAAGGGTCTTTGATGTGGGAATCATCTAGTCAGGGACTTTTTCTGAAGATTTAGACTTTTTCTTTGCAGAGGCCCTTCTTTTCTGCCTTTCGAGAGGGGGGGAGGAGGAATATCCACACAAGAAGAGACTAAGTCGATCTGTTTGTTTATCAGCTTTTCAACATGATCCTTGTACTTAGACTGAGACTTTCGGATGGCTAATCTGATCTCCAACCATTCAGAGAGACCGTACTTCGTGATGGCTTCAGCATAGAATTTTTCGTACTGTCCATTTTCTCTGAATATCTCGATTTTAGCGATAGAAACTTTGAGGGTTGATCTTCCAGCGATGAGTACCTTGTTGATTCTGGCAGTTCGATATCTGAAGTGTACCTTTTCTTTGCACCAGGCTAAAGTAGATTGAGACACGGTCCTCTTTTCTTCAACGATCTTCTTGGCGTCTTCCCATACCTGACGTTGAACTTCGATTGGAGTTCTTTTCAGCTTGGGGTCTTTCACCGATTGTTGAGTAAGCTGGATGGCGAGTTCTTTGTCTTTTTCTTCAGCTTCCCTTCTTTCAGCGATTAGACGTTCAGCTCTGAGGTGTTCCTTGTATTCCTTTTGGGAAATTCTGAACTTTGGAGGAATAGTAGGAAGTTGATCACGCTTCAGAATGATTCGCTGATCATCGAACTTCTTTATTATCTCATCTCTTCTTCTCTGATCCTCTTCACTTGGTTTTTGAGGAACCAAGGAAGGTCTGTTTGTATGAGAGAGCATCTGTTTTTCAGGTTCATCAGTCTCAGAGATCAAATCCAAGACTGGGATTATTTCTTCAGCGTTGGGAGCTGGGATTATTGTTGGTGAAGTCGCAGCTATAGGAACTTAAGTGATATCCTCAAACAGGGGAGAGGACTAGCTGAAACACAGCGATCTTACAAATAAGAATTTGGGTAGAACAGAGAGAGAGAAAGAATGTGGTGTATAGAGGTTTTATGGAGAGGAGAGCTGATAGTGTGTATAGATTGATAGAGGAGGGATGAGTGTAAGGAAGATTTAGTGTACCTGACAAACTGGCTTTGGAAGCGAGATCGTCAGATTGTCATTGTCTTCAGCGACACCTTTTCCTTTGCCTTTGTCAGCTTCAGACGCTGAAGGCTTTGATTTGGTCCGTTCCCCTGAAGGTTCGTTTATCACGATCCCTTTAAGAACTGTAGTCCTTTGAGCAGGATTGACGATAAAGGAGTCATCATCATCATCATCATCATCGTCATCATCATCATTCTTTGGAGAAGAGGATGGTTCATCATCAGATAAGTCGATGGCTTCTTCATCTTCAGCTTCAGATTCAGATTCCTCAGCTTCTTCTTCGAGTTGCTCCCCCTCAGATACAGAGGTAAGCTTCTCGGTTCCCTCAGGGTTTTCATCTCCATGAGGTCCAGCGGTTGTGTCTTCATTTGTCTTCTCACCCTCATCAGTAAGGGTAAGGTCTTTAGTCTTCTGCCCCTTGACATATTCATCATGGAGAAGGTCTTCAGTGTTCTTCTCCCCCCCCTTCCTCATGATGAGTGGGGGAGGAATTCGACGACTCAGCAGTTTGTTTTGGTTCCCTGTCTTCTTGGCCAGGGATCCCCATATAAACTTCAATCTCTGCTACTCTGTCTTCTAGGCCAGTAATAGCAGGAGTGATGTTCAAGAGTTCAGCACGATCCGCCGTAGTGAAATGCGTCGGTGAAGGGGCAGGGGCGGTCATGTTGTTCAGGATCTGCTGCATCATTGTCTTCATAGAAGTCACGTCTGTCTTCATTGAATTGACACCAGTCTTCACAGAACTCATGTCAGTCTTTACTGAACTGACTTCAATCTTTACAGCAGACATATCTCTTTCGAGTTTTCCAACCGATGTCTTCAGCGTTGTGACCTCGCTGGACATGGTTTGAACTGATGTTTTGATAGAGAGGTAGTCTGTGTAGATGTCAGCGAGAACTTTGGCAAAGTTGCTGAGAGTTTTATCAACCTTCTCCAAGTCAGCTTTGGAGGCTTTCTCTGCAACCACTGTTGTCAGCTTTGTGAGATTCTCTCCAGCATTTGTTACAGCTGAAGAGTTGTCGGAGAGAGTAGTGGTGAGACCTGTTAGCTTCGTCTCTAGATTCTTCAGAGAGGTGTTGATGTCTCCCAAATTAGGACCTGTAACATATAAGTACTTGTGAACAGAGGAAAGCTCAGAAGTTTGAGGTTCAGTTACAGTGTATATGGGTTGGTGTATACCTGCAGGAGGATTGGTGAATGCATCAAAATCTCTGTGTCCTGAGAAGAGTTCCATGTCATCATCTAGAGTGCGTGTACACATGGTCATCTCTGCAGGTCCTACATCCATCACTCCTTGAAGAGTATCAGCTTTAGCTTCTGGAAGAATGACAGGTGCTCCAGTGACAACTGGATTAGAGTCCAATTGAGTAGAGGGAGAAGCGAAGGTTGAGAAAGTTGGTTGGGTGCGGTGTTCAGCGTTGGATCTGCTGAGAATCGCTTATTCAGTCTGTAGAGAGACTGAAGGAGGTTGGGTAGTTTCCAAGTTTATAACCTCAGCGTTTAGAGACACTGAAGCTGGGATGGAATGGGTGGCTTGTTCAGCTGTGGCAGAGCGTACCACTGAACTTTCCTTCAGCTCTTCAAGATGAGCTGAGGAGTCTTCAGCAAGAGATTGCTGGGGTTGCTCCTTGGTTTTCTTAGTTCTTTTGGAACTAAGTTGGGTAGAAGAGTGTTTCCTTTTATGAGAAGGAATGGAGGTTGCAACTTGGGTATCAGCGATGGGTTTGTCCGCTGAAGGAGCTGCAGAAGTCGAAGAAGTAGGGTTGAGAAGAGTTAAGAGTGTAGAAAGACGTACCTCGTTTTCCACTGGTTTAAAGTCGAGTACCTTAGGGCCAACCTGAGAGAGTTTCAGGTCACCCTCTTTTGGGTAGTTGTCCTTCAGGCCTGTTTGGAAGACGGCGCTGATGAATCTTGGATATGGAACCCATGGAGATCGGTCAGCGGCGGAGTCTACTCTGAGTACCAGGTCATCGTAGATTATCGATGCCCAGTCTATGTGAAGACCTTTCAGCAAAGCATATCCCATTGCTTGCTGAGGTTGAGTGGCTTGATCAGAGGAGCCGGTCTTTGCGCTCATGCAGCTTATCAAATGAGCGAAGATGAAATTCATCTCGCTGGGCATTTTTGATTTCTTGATGAGGGTCAGTTTCTTCTCAGGCTTCTTGTCCCTCCCAGTTTCCCAAACATAGCCCATTACATCGAAGAATGCAGTGATGGCTTCCATATCTGAGTGTTTCTTGTGGTTAGGGAGAGGAACAAAAGGTTTTTCTTTTGTGGCGAAGGGAAGGCTCAGGGCTTTGCGGATAATGGCAGGGGTGATCTTCATAGTGCCAAAATCAGTATCACAGAGGATGCAGTCGATTGTCTTTGAGGAGTCTTTGGTTGATGGTAGCTGAGAGTGTCTGGCAGAGTACCAGAACTGGGATAGCAGTAGCTGATGTGCAGGAGGTGTTATTGTCAGGGCTATAAATAGGCAACAATTTTTCAGGAAGTTCACAGCATCATTCAGATGTGTGACTTGCTTTCGAGGAGGAAACTCGAGAAGCGCATAGAGGTTATTTGACTTTGTCCAATCAAGTTCTTCAAGAGTGAACTTGACCTGAGGAGCCTTGAGGATTTCCAATTCCTCAGCAGCAGCAACAGTGTTCTCAGCGGTGGTGTTCTTAGTAGTGGAAATGTCAGTAGATGCCATTTCTGTATATCAGTTCAACCAAAGATTAACAAATAAGATGTAACACCCTAAAATTTGGAAAGAGCAACTAATTAAAATTTCCACAAAATATCTAAATATATTAGATCAACTCTACAATTCCTTCATCAAAATACCTCAAAATTAAAACATCTCAATGTCCACAAGAAAATAACTCAATCGGTGTCACTTAATACAATGCAAGTTGCTAGAACAAACGAATGCGGAAGACTTCACTAAACAAGTCACCTCACGTGCACTTTACTAGCACTCGCCACTTCCCAATGTAGCTAGGGCTACCCCAACCTGAGCCTGTTGCACATGCCGACAAATAAAAAGGGTTAGGCTTACGCCTAGTGAGTTCAATCATTTTATCATGACTATATAAAATCATAAATCGGAGGTTAGTAGTTATAGTCATGATTTAAATAAATCTTTAAATGAAAGCTTGCGACAAAGACTATCATTTCCAAAAATATTTCTCAAATGGCATAAACGACTCATTTTCCAACACACTCCAATCCATGGAAACCATACCCGAAAAGTGTAATGCGTTTTCCAAAATGAGTTACGAATCCCAGTTCACCCAATTACGTGAATAAGTCTAGTTTAGGCAAAACCTTCAAATACGGTTGACAATACATACTCAACCCATAAAACATGGAAACCATCCAATTAAACATAACTCCTTATTAAAACATAATACGAAGCAAAACTCACGCAATCATAAAATGTAATAAAGATCAAATACCCTAAAATAGAACTCCAGCAGTTAAAACATCCAATAAGAATGTATCGTAAATCCGTCCATCAATCATGAAAAATAATCCATATGCATGTACTATAGCCTCAACAATGCGAATGAATAAAATACCCGAAATTAACACCCTTCGGTGACGGGGGAGACCCGATCTCATCGAATGTGGCAAACACATAAATTAAACCACGATTAAATAAATACAAGTAAGCTTCTTGGATGTGGAAAAACAGATGACATCAACCATGCTAGGTCTTTAGTCAATCATCGGCATCAATCATACTAGATCTTTAGCCCATCTTAGACATCAACCAAAACTAGGTCTTTAGTCCATTTCTGGCATCAACCAAAACTAGGTCTTTAGCCCCTCTTGGACATCAACCATACTAGGTCTTTAGTCCAAGCCCTCAAGTTCAACCATACTAGGTCTTTACCTTGGAAACCCACCATCCAAAACAAGCTTACTCGACTTAAGTATAAATATATGAATCCAAAAGAATAACTAATGCGTTCAAATCATGTAAACCTCAAGTATGATGCAACTCACGCAATGCAAACTCCAAGCCCACGTCGAGCTTATTAAAATCGGGCGAATGCCATCAAGACTCAATCGAGTCCAAAACCGAGCCCTCTGCTCAAAGATCTAATGATCATTTATCAACGTCAAATCATGCAAATGAAATGTAATTAAGCATGTAACACATCCCAGACTCCACCCCGAGCATGTAAATATCAACGACATGCAATACTATGCAACACGGAGCAATAAAAGCAACTTGTAAATAAACTCCACATCGATCCATTTAAACCGGACAAATGTCCCAAGACTATCTCAAAGTCAAAACCGAGCAAAGTGCTCCAAGCTTGCTAGACCCATAATGTCGGTCATCATCGTATAAAACGCGTTTAAATATTGATTAAGAAAACACGTATCCCAAAATCATCATTAACCCCAAAACTCAACACGGTTTAAACAAAAGGGTTTTCCCATAGGACTCACACCCTTAACATTCTCAAAATGACCCAGAACACTAAAAGTGCATTTTCCCAAATGGTTTATTAAAATCATTTACACCAACATGATTACACCATCAAATAAACCTCATTTTGAGCAATTAATCTTTTAAAGACAATTTATGGTTTCTAACCATCCAAATATTCAAAAGCCCCAAATACGGGTGTTTTACATATTTATGAAGATAAACACTTCAAAAGAGTTAAACCATTCAAATAACTCAACCTCATACATTTTCAAATAAAACACACATATTTGTAAAATACTCATTTTGGCATGTACAAAGTTTTCGCAAAGTAACTTGAACTCACCTTTGCTAGATTAAGCTAAATCTAGAGCTCTCCAAACGTAAGCTCCTTTGATGAAGTTTGTATCCTAAAGCCAAAACTTACAAAACCTAGATTCATAATTTTCCAATCATCAATATTCAAAGTCAACCATACCAAGTCGTTTCCCAACATTTTACACCAATATCTCAACATATGCCCAAACCCTAATTTCCATAATGAGCTATAATGTGCAAGGAAGGTAAGAGATCAAGTATAAGTGAGTGTTTAGCTTAACATTCGAATGAAAACTCACCTTAGAGGGTTGTTATAAAGAAACCCCAAAACTCTAAATGATGGAAGAGGAAGTCCTTTAAACACTTGAGTCTCCTTGAAGATGAGAATCACTTAATGACCTAGAGATGGAGAAGGTTTCTCATGAATGTGGTGGATGAGATCCATAAATGATGAGAGGTGAAAGGAAGAAGAGACTTACCAACCTTGAGAGCAAAAATCGCACCTAGCAAAGGTGAAATCGTCCCTTGAAGAGAAACAGCAGAAAATGACCTAATGAGCTGCCAAAAGCCGCTGATAAACAGCCCCTCGGCCCCTATGCGCGACATTGACACATGCGATAATGCCCGGGGCATTTTCGCTGGGCATTGTCGCCCTCCATGTACTTCTCTCTGTTCGATTTTCCAATTCGAGCCCCCATCGCGACATTGACACATGCGACAATGCCCGGGCCATTGTCGCTGGTCATTGTCGCCGTCCAGGCCCCACCTGCTGTCCAACGATCATTTTCCATCCCGAAACCGATTCTTGAGCTCGAGAATAAAGTTGGGTACACGATAGCGCTTGCATGCATGAAACCTCACATTGGCCCTTGACAAATAATGAAAATTTGGGGTGTTACATAAGAATAATCTTAATGTGGAAAGATTTTCCAATAAGATGGTTCGAATTTTGTCCATTTCATTCAGACAAAAAGGTCTTAATGAAGATTAGGGTTTTTCTTGTTTCTGAAAAACGAAATGCAAACCCAAAAAAAATCTTGTTTTCCAGTTTCCTTTAAGAATTAGGATTCTGGAAAAACGTATGAAGAACAAGTTTAAGATTTTGCGTTTAAACTTGAAGAACAACCATGAAAGGTTGTGTTCATAAAACCATGAAAGAAATGATTTCATTTTGAAAACGTTCTTTTGTTTGATCTTGTAAAAACAAAGAATAAGATCATAAACAAGTAATGTAGGTAAATAACAAGAGTATAAACCTGTTTGTTGAAGAAGAAGAAGATGAACAGTTTCTGGAAATTTGATAGCTTGAAATGCAACAGTAAATCATTCTTGCTTGGAGGAGAAGTTTTTCGCGTAAAGGAAAAATATAAACCCAGAATGTGTTTATATAGTGAGATTAGAGAGAGAAAATCTTGAGTGGGAAAAGATTTTCATCATGACACGGACACGTGTTTGCATTTGATTTGAAGGTAAACGAAACATGCAAACGTGTGTCAGAAAAAGAACGTGCAGGGGCTTATCCGTTGCAATGACGTCACAACTGTCCTTTCATATTTTAGGATGTCTCTGAGGTTTTGAAAACTCAGGGACACTTTTGAAAACATGAAGCACTGAATAGAAATATCAGTGTTGGTTTTAGAAATTTCAAAGTATCGCTGATTAAGGAAGAGATATTCAGCGATACAATTTGTTTTGAAATCTTGCATTTACATGCGATTGTCATTGAGAGAAAAACATACCTTGATATCAGCGAATCAAGTTTGTTCAGAGAGAAGATGATAGAATAGGTTATACAAGTTGATTTTATCCTATCGCTGATCAAATGTGAACTGCTGAAGATTTTACCCTTCAAAGTTCAGCATTCCAAGCTCGCTGATGAGAAAGTTGAATCTAGTCTCATCAAGAGGTTTGGTGAATAGATCATCTAACTGATAATCAGTTGGGATAAAGTGAAGTTCTATATCACCATTCATCACATGATCTCTGATAAAATGATACCTGATTTCGATGTGTTTTGTCTTTGAGTGAAGCACTGGATTATTGGCTATAGCGATGGCACTTGTGCTGTCGCAATAGATTGGAATTTTTTAGAGCTGAAGATCATAGTCTAGTAGTTGATTTCTCATCCACAAGACCTGAGAACAACAGCTTCCAGCGGCTACATACTCAGCTTCAGCTGTGGAGGTGGACACTGAGTTTTGCTTTTTACTTGTCCAACTCACCAGCTTTCCACCCAGGAGCTGACAGCCTCCTGTGGTGCTTTTCCTATCCACTTTGCAACCTGCAAAATCACTATCTGAATAGGCGATTAAATCAAACCCTGAGTCTTTGGGATACCAAAGACCTAGGTTCGTAGTACCCTTAAGATATCGAAAAATTTGCTTTACAGCGGTCATATAAGACATCTTAGGTTCAGCTTGATATCGTGCACACAAACAGGTTGCGTACATAATATCGGGTCGGCTAGCTGTAAGATACAAGAGAGAGTCGATCATCCCACGGTACAGCGTGACATCAACAGGAATACCATTAGTATCCTTGTCTAGTGTCAGCGGTGGTGCCATAGGGGTTTTCATGGATGAACTCTGAGTTAAGTCGAATTTCTTCAGCATATCTTTAACATACTTTCCCTGATTAATGAAAGTTCCTTTTTCATTTTGCTTTATCTGAAGACCAATGAAATATGTTAGTTCACCCATCATGCTCATTTTATACTCATCTTTCATTCTATCAGCGAAACGAGTACAAAGATCAGGGTTAGTAGAGCCAAATATAATGTCATCAACATATACCTGAACAAGAATGATATGACCTTTTACTTTCCTGAATAATAGAGTCTTATCAATTTTACCACGCTCAAATTGTTCAATATGGAGATAAGTAGAGAGAGTGTCATACCATGCACGTGGAGCTTGCTTTAGCCATAAAGTGCCTTATCCAGTTTATAAACATAACCTGGACGCTTAGGATCTGAGAATCCTGGGGGTTGTTCCACATAGACTTCTTCATTCAGCTTTCAATTTAGAAACGCTGACTTAACATCCATCTGATATACTTTGAAGTCTTTGTGTACAGCGTATGCTAAGAATAGACGAATAGATTCTAGTCTTGCTACTGGAGTAAATGTTTCGTCGTAATCTATGCCTTCCTCTTGTTTGTATCCCTGAGCAACAAGACAAGCCTTGTTGAGGGTTACAGTTCCATGTTCGTCCAACTTGTTTCGATAGACCCATTTAGTGCCTATCACTGTCTTGTCAGTTGGTCTTTGAACAAGTTTCCAAACTTTGTTTCTTTCGAATTCAGTCAGCTCTTCTTGCATGGCGCTGACCCAGTTTGGATCTTTGAGGGCATCATCTACTTTCTTTGGTTCAGTCAGAGAAATAAAGTTAACAAATAAACAAATATTACCTGCACTTCATCGAGTCTGAACACCAGCGTTTGGATCACCAAGAATTTGATCAATTGGGTGATTTACAGTCCATCGCTGAGCCGGAGCATGAGACGCTGACTCAACCTGAACTGGAGAGCTGAAGATGAGGCTTCAGCAACTTCTGGAGTATCAGCTAAAAGAGGAATGGGTGTAGATGTCATTTCATTCACTGATTGCTGAGAAGTAGATGGAATGTCTGAGACATTTGGTTCAGAAGCAGGTATAGTGTTTAAAGGAACAGCTGAGACCCATGATGTTTCAGCTTCACTATTCTGCATATTTGGAATGATAGTAGGACTATCATCTTCAACTGTATGAGTATGAGGAGTGGGAATATCTTCTGAATCACCAAGATGAGAAAACATCCATTGATTCAGTTCTTTAGTATCAGCGGACGGTTTAGAGTTCGCTGAACGGGATTCGTCAAACGTGACGTGAATAGTTTCTTCTACAGTTTGTCTTCTTCGATTGAAGACTCTGGAGGCTTTGGAGATTGAAGAATATCCAAGAAAGATTCCATCATCAGCCTTAGGATCAAACTTTCCAAGGGCATCTATGTTGTTCAGTATAAAACACTGACATCCAAAGATGTGAAGAAAGCTGATTGAAGGCTTTCTCCCATGAAAAAGTTCATAGGTTGTTTTATTGAATCTTTTGACTATCAGCGACCTGTTTTGCGTAAAACAAGCAGTGTTGACAGCTTCTGCCCAAAACTGAGTAGACAGGTGAGAATCACTGAGCGTTGAACGTGCAGCTTCAATAATTGTTCTATTTCTTCTTTCAGCGACTCCATTTTGTTGCGGTGTTCTCACTGAAGAAAAGTTGTGAGAAATACCCTTACTCTCAAAGAAGGAATCAAGAGAACTGTTTTTGAATTCAGTCCCACGATCACTCCTTATTGAGCGAACGATCAAGTTGTTCAGGGTTTCCATCTTCCGAACAAAGGTGATGAGTTCTTCATGGGTGTCACTCTTAGAACGGAGAAACATAACCCATGTATAACGAGAGAATTCATCAACTATGACCAGTGTATATTTCTTTCCAGCGATGGATTGTTTGTTAACAGGGCCAAACAAATCCATATGGAGAAGTTGTAGAGGAGATGACACTGAGGAGACTTGCTTTGACTTAAAGCTTGCTTTGGTCTGCTTCCCTTTCTCACACGCTGAACATAAAGACTCTTTGACGTATGAGTGCTGAGGTAGACCAGTGACTAACTCTTTTGAAGAAAGAGTATTCAGTGTCTTAAAATTCAGATGAGAGAGCCTCTTATGCCATAGCCAGTTGACATCAGATGAGGCTTTTGAGAAGAAACATGAGTTCTCAGTGGTTGTTGAGTCCATGTTTATTACATAAACATTTTCCAAACGATAACTGCTGAGAGCTATCTTCTCCTTTTTGTCAGTGACAAAGCAGGATTCCTTAGTAAAGATTACTTTGTTATCCTTGTCGCAAAGCTGACTGATGCTTAACAGATTATGCTTCAGCCCTTCAACATATGCGACTCTTCTGAAGGTTGTTGTACCATTAGAGAGTACACCAAACCCTCAGGTATGTCCTTTTCCATTTCCACCGAAAGTCACAGAGGGACCCTTCTCTTCCTTGTATTCAGCGAGCAGGCTTTTCTTTCCAGTCATGTGTCTAGAGCATCCGCTATCGAGATACCAGATACCCTTCTTAACCTGCATTTACAAAGGAAGATTAGTTTTTCTTGGGTACCCACTTAACCATGTGTACACGTTTGTCAATGGAAGTTGTTGGAACGGAAGGTTCAGCAGTCTTCGCAGCATTTGAAGATTCAGCTTTGTCATTCTTCACTTTGGTTAATTTCTTAACCTCAGTGGTCTTCTTTGCCTTGGGGGCAATGATCTTCACCTTAGCTATCTTTTCAGCTTTGGTGGCTGTGGGGCACTTACTAACAATATGATCAATGAGTCCACAGGGATAACATTTCCTATAACTAAAAGTAGTTCTAGGACCATTTGAATTCTGAGCTTTAGATTTTGAATTAGAAGTACCAACACCAAGTAAGCTATTGGCTTTTGAAATGGGAGGAACATTCAGTTCTTCAGATTTCTTACCAGAGACATCCACTCTGAGTCTAGGGGTAGATCGCTGAATAGATCCACGCTGAGTAGATACAGAGATCTGATTCCTTGATCCAGAGGGATGAATCACTAAAGCTTTAGAAGCATTCAGCTTAGGTACTAAGGTACCCTTCTGAGGTTTTTGGTTAAAAGCAATTCCTTTACCTTTATCTTTAAAGACAAAGATAGGTTTTGGATAAACCATTCTCTCTTTACCTTTTGAAGAGGTAGAAATTTCCTCAGGGATAGGCTGTCTGGAAGAGGAACACTGAGAGGATGAAGTATCAGCGACTGAGGATACGAAAGTTCCAAATAAGAGCATGGAACGATCAGTGGTTGGTTCTAGAGTATCAGCTTTGTAACCAAGACCACGTTTATCACTCAGGGGAATCTGAGACTTAATTATCTCAGTGATCTTTGTTGAGGAATTATACCATCCATCAACAGTAGCTTTCTCAGCTCTTAATGCAGCGATAGCTTCTTCGCGCTCGATTTTGACTAGCTGATTTAAGTGAACTTGATCTTTAAAATCTTCTTCAATTTTAGAAAGATTTTCTATTTGAAGGTGACAGTTTTTAAGTTGTTCAGTGAGATCAAGGTTTTGATTTTCAACTATTGTTTTGCCATTCATGGCTTCATATAAACTTCTAGTCAACAGATCGATTTTACGAAGACTATCAGCTTCATCAATATTTGCAATATTTGTAAAGAAGGAAGGTGATACCTGAATTGCAGAGGTTGAAGTGGAGGGAATGTCTGAACTTTCTTCCTCATCTTCAATCTTGGCCATAAGACAGAGATTGCCTTCATCATCTTCAGAGTCAGATGATGATTCTTCTTCATCAGAGGCAGCCCAATCATAGTTAGCCATCAGGCCTTTGCCTTTCTTCTTAAAGCTTTTCAGCTTCGCATATTTTTCTTTCAGCTTGGCATATTTGTCATCTTTATTCCTGGGAATAAAGGATTTCTTGGGAAACGCTGAGTTTCTCGAAACTTTCTTCGACCTTCACTCATTAGCGAAATGTCCTATCTTTTCGCAGTTAAAACAAGTAGCAGTAGCCTTATCAACAGGAGCTGATGATCTTGGCTTGTCAGTAATAGAAAGAGGTTTATTCTTTCTGAACATTTTCTTTTTGGCGAATCTCCTGAACTTTTTAGTGAGGAGAGCAAAAGATTTATCATCATCTGAAGAGTCTGAATCTGATGACCTTTCAGAGTTACTCTCCAACTTTGTGATAGTGACCGAGGGTCGCTGAGTGGAAGGTTCCTCTGAGATTAAAGCAACAGGGGTGCTTTTGAAATCTTTTACAAGATTCTTCTTAAGATGACTCGATTGCTCATGATTCAGCATAGTGCCATATAAGGTAGAAAGGGTCATTGATTTTAGATCCTTTGACAACTTGAGACACATAGAATAACTGTCCCAGCTTTCAGGTAAACATTCTAAAAACTTTTTCAGCACTTCAAAGTTAGAATATTCCTTACCAACAGTTTTCAGATCTATTATTAAACAGTTAAAACGTTGATGAACTTCAGAGAGAGTTTCATTCTTACCACAAATGAAACTTTCGTACTGTCTTACCAGGTTGATCTTTCGAGAGTCCTGGACTTCAAAAGTACCTTCATACTGAACACAGATTGTGTTCCACATAGCTTTTGAGGTTTTCAGGTTCATGACGGAATGGTAGACTTCGTCAGGAAGAGCCATGGATAGTATGGATCTGGCTTTTGTGTCGATAGCCACTTTCTTCTTATCTTCGTCAGTCCACATATGAACTTCCTTAGGAATCAGCCTTTCTGGAATAGCAGGTCTATTCTCAGCGGCTGGAACTGCAGCATCAATTCTTACAGGAATATATGGGTCATTTTCAAGATAATAAGGCATAGTAGGGTCTACACCTTCTAAGAAGAGAATCATCCTATTTTTCCATAGTTTAAAATTATCTCTGGAGAATCTAGGGGGTTTTGCAAGAGAACCATTGTCAATATAGTTTGTGTTTGTGTTGGCAGCCATTTTCAGAAATAGCAAGGAAGAGAAATCTTAGTATAGATCAGATTTTGTTTATGAGATTAAACAAATCCGCTCTGATACCACTTGTTGGTCCCGAAGGGCTATACAAGTTTGTAGAAGGGGGGGGGGGGTTGAATACAAACACACAGATTTTACTTTTCTAAATTGTTTATTGATAAATCATTAACAATTTACAGCTTGTTGCGGAACAAGATTAAGGATAAACCTAAATCTAAACAAGTTGGAACACTAAGTTTCTTGCACTAAGAAAGAGAAGGAAATTACTAATAATAACCTATCTCAAGATAAGAAGGATGAACTTGTCCAGAGTTAGCAAGTTGCTTCAAAATGAAGTGAGTTCTTCTTCTTATATACTGCATGCATTTAATGCATGGCAGTTTACACTTTACACGTGGCAGCAGCTCATTGGTCGTATGTCATTGACCTTTGTTGACAACCTTAGTAGCCGCATGTTTGAACAGTGTAGTATCAGAGTGGTTGTACGATTTCAGACAATAAGGAGGTTCTTTTCTGACATATCGTACGAAGTCGTGCAAGGGTGGTTAAGACAAAAGTACTTTGTACGGAGGACTTCATGATCAGCTTTTCGTTGATTCAGCGCTTCATCATTGTTTTTCAGTGAATGATAAAGTTCAGCGATAACTGAAGTCCTGTACTTGATACTTCACGTTGAGTGGACAAATCTGAGTCTTCGCTGATCCGCATCAGGTCATTAGGAGACTTGTCGCTGGTTCTTGAGCTTGATCTTCGACTTCAGCGTAGAACCTATGTTGACGTGAAACTTGTCTTCAGAGATCATAAGTAAATAACTAACTTACCAGCGATCACCATAAGTACTGAACAGACTCAGAGCATTATGGTGAACAGTGTTCGCTGAATGTTTAATCTAAAGAGCGAGAGTTCCTATCAGCGGTACTGTAAGATCTTAGTACTTATCAGCGATAGTGAAACTATGATACATATTGTTTACTTACAATTTTCACTAAGTATATAAGAGAGGGTCATTATCAAATCACTGAGGGTTTGGATCAACATAAACGCATATTCCAACTTCAAAAGTGTGGTATTTTGAAGGCAAATGAGGATGTTTCATTTGATATATGCGAGTCTTGATAAGTTGAATATAGTTCCTTTCTCTAGTTGTAGTAAAAGAGAAAAGGTTTTTGTAAAGAATGATACATGTTGATGTATATGGTTTTTCAAAACCAAGTCTAGATATGGTGATAGGTAATACAATATCTTCACTGACGATTTCAAACGTTGAAGTTATGTTTATGAAACATAAGCATGAAGCATTTGATATGATTTAAGTTGTTTCAATGTGAAGATTAAGAAAACAACTCAGCAGGACCATTAAAGTCTTTCCTGATATAGGAGGATAGTAACTAAACCAAGAACTCTTGGATCATCTTAGAAATTGTGGGTTAGTCTCACAACTTGGTTCATCCAGAACACCGCTTCATTATCTATATCCGAAAGGATGAACCAAACCTTATTAAATATGGTTCGCTCTATGATGAGTAGAAGTACTATTCCTATATCAATTCGGAATTCTGCCCTAGTTACTGTAAACCGTATTTTATAATACCAACCAAAAGGTAGACAAGATACCTTATAAGATTTCGTATGAAAGTTTTTTCATCCTTAGTCTTAGTTGAAGGTGTGGGTTTATGAAGCTCATGTAACACAATAAGCTTCAAGTAAACTTGACCCAAAATCTACTAAGTGCATATATTGTAGAATATACTATAAATTGTTTAAGATACCGATTCTACAAACCCACAAACAATAAAATTGTTTATTGTTCCATAGCCAAGTTCTTCGAAAGCAAGTTTTTAATGGGCAAGGCAAATGGGAGGTTTTAAGGGACTTGAAGGAAATCAAGAACCCCATAACCTAATGCACTTATTGGTTCGCACTAGTTACCAAACAAAGGTTGTTGAAATTGAACAATTTGATTGATCAGAAACTTAGTAAAAACACAAGTGTTCGCAATTCTCGTAGAATCATTCAGAAATCCGAGAGATATCGATTTCTCATGACTAATTAAGAATTATGTATGATAGGGTTCTAGTAAACCCATCAACTACTAAAGTGCTATGTCAGATTCTGAATCTGATGAGTGGCTTAGAGTCATGAACACCAAGATGCAATCCATTCATGGATCAGTACAAGCATCTCAGAGCTGGAATCTTCATTTTGACGAGAAAATTAAAAGTTTTTAATTTCACCAAAATAAAAGATGACTCATGCATTTACTAAAAGGCTAGTAGGAGTGCAGTAAAATTTCTGAAGTTGTATGTAGAAGACATACTAGTATTTGGAAATTAACATTCCGACTTAGCAAGACATCATGTCTTGGCTCAGACAGTATTTCTTTAATAAAAGACTAAGGAAAGGCTAATTGTGTTCTTGGAATAAAGATCTATAGAGATAGATCAAGACGACTTATAGGTTTAAGTCAAAATGCGTATATTGACAAAGATCTTGAAAGGTTCAAGATGCAAGGCTCTAATGGTAGTTTCTTGCAAGTATGATATGACATCATTTTGAGCATGTCTCAATGTTCCAGCACAAAGGTTGAGCTAGATAATATGATAGGTATTCCATATGCTTCGGCAATTGGATCTATCATATACGGCATGACATGCACTAGATCGAGTGTGTCATAATGCTTTAGAGCATTAGAAGAAGATACCAACGAAATACGAGGGAAGGTCATTGGATGACTATAAAGAACATTTTAAGGTACTTACGAAGAAACAACAAAGTGTTCCCTAATTGAGGGTTGGAAGAAGATCATAGTAAAGTGTCACACTGATGATAGCTTCTACAAAGATTGAAAAGGTTCCAAGCGAAGGTAAATTGCATAATGTACTACAAAATAAGAATACACTGCTGCTTTAAAAGCCGCAAAAATGAAGATGCTTGGATGAAAGAATTCATTGAAAAGCTAGGTAGATGCCTCCCATTCAGGATCACCTAGAAATCTTTTATGACAATGTGGGTGCCATTACGCAAGCTAAAGGGCCCGATGTCACATCAGAGTACCAAGCATCCACTCCAAATATTTAACTATATTCGGAATAAAGTTAAAAATGGAGATGTTAGTATTCAAAAAGTTCAGTCAAATCAAGTTTCCTTTTGGATGGACCCATTCACGAAGCTCTTTTCATAAGCTAAACTTGAAGGGTCATGTTTGAGCTATAGGACTTCGTTATTCTAGTGATGGGATTTGATTTGAATTTAGTATTTGGATATTGGAACAGTTAAGCAACAAGTATAATATTTAGTTAGATATATTGGATATGATCTTTTTAATACTCGTTGTGTTCTATATTAGCATGTTTTAATCCTTGAATAAACCAGTTATTCTAAATGTCCATAGTCGATCATAGTTGTGGGAACAACCATGAAGTAAGACTAATATGAATTGGATTGGTTGACTTTTAAGAGTAAAAGTGGCAAAGTGTTGCAACCAAGTTCATAGGTACTTGTTAGGGAACAAGTACTGGATCTGACCCGTTTCAAGATCTGTTAGGGTCAATTTATGTTGATTTAAAGTTCAGGGTTTAAACTGTAATTCTTTATTTTGAGCCTTATTAGTGAACGGGCCGTGGGATTGTTAACCACAGGCCCGCCATATAAATAGATAGCTTAGCCTTAGAAAATAGGCTAGTTATCTCATTTGCTTTCCTACACTTTCATTGTAATTCTCTCTAATATTGAAAGCTTAATCAGAGATGACCAGTTGAAATCGTTACTCTATTGTTTTATCTGTTTGATTTCATAATCGTTGCACGGATCTGGAACTAACAATTGGTATCAGAGCAGACGGACGGATTCGATTCAAAGCACTCATATTGACTTCTGGTAAGATTTGACTTTTTCACGTCTGCCATATTCTTGATTTTTCTAATCCTTGATTCTGATAAAATTGTTCGATTATGTTTATTGAGTTGTGTTAGCATTATACTCATTAGTGTTTCTGCAAATTTTCACATTCTAATTCGATCGTTTGAGTGATTAATTTAGCAAATTAAGTTCAAAGTTTTTTTGGTTGTGTTCTTCAATAAAAATCGAATTTTTACCTTCAAAACGTGTTCTTTTTGCTTAGAAATCGATTGGGTTAGTGTTAGTTTTGTGTTTGGTAGTGTTTTTAATCTTTCAGGAACCTTCTTGTGCAACCCTAATCGAAAAATCGATCGAATTGAAAAGGCAGCCGCAGAATCCGGACAACACAGTCGTGGTTTCCGGACAAGTATACACTGTCCGGACATTTGTGTTAATTTCATCCGGGTTCTTCCTTCTTTCCGGGTAAGTCATCAGTCCGGGTAAGTATCCTAAACTCAATCTATCCGGGTAAATATTGTTTCCGGAAACTCAAAGTTCCCGGTCATAATTTTTCCCGGACATCCCTGCATCCGGTAAGTACTTCATCCGGAAATTCTTATTTTCCGGACAAGCCAAGGTTTCCGGTAATCATTTTCATCCGGAATCTCTGTCATCCGGTAATCATTCTATCTGAACATATCATCATCCGGTAAGTAATACGTCTATTTGCCATATCCGGACAGTTCTGTCTTCCGGTAACCTTCTGTTATCCGGACACTCCAAGCTATCCGGACTCTCCTACTTTATCCGGATACTTTGTGATTTTTAGCTGTTTTTGTCATTTGATCTGATCTGGACACTACCTGATCAGACTCTTACTTGGATTCCTATACAGTAAGATCACTCTTAGTTCATATTAGTCGTAGAACCTGCGTTAGGACCACTCTTAGTGCCTTGCGTTAGGTTTACTCTTTGAATCAATCTACACGTCTGACGATCACTCCGTTGCAACCTATGATGACTTCACGTGACGCACTTGCTATTGGGACCGACTCCAAACCACCTTGTCTCTATGAAGGTGAGTATAGCCAATGGCGAGATAGATTCATGATCTTCATTGAATCTAAGGACAACTATGTGTACATCAAGAAAGCTCTTGAAGATGGTCCGATTCCTTAGCCGAAGAAGACCATTGCACCAACTGCAGCAAATCCTGTGACAAGTTACGAGGACAAGACTGAAGCCGATCTGACCAACGAGGAAAGCGGCAGAATAGAAGGCGAAAAGCATGCCAAGAGATATCTTATCCAAGCACTTCCCAACCCAATTTACCAAGCTATCGACAGCTACAAAGGTACGGCAAAAGGCATGTGGGATCAAGTGTCTAGAATGATGTGTGGGAGTGTTGTTGGCAATCAACTGAAAATCAACAGCGCAATAACCAAGTTCGATGGTTTCAAGCAGCGCAACGGCGAGACTCTCACTCAAGCATATGAACGTTTCTGCTCACTTCTCAATGAACTGAACAAGAACCAGATCGTCCGTTCCAACACGGAAAATGCGCTCAAATTTCTCAACAATCTGCTTCCAGAATGGAAGGTGTATGCTTCTCATGTCAAGCATAACAACTTGATAGAGAACATCAGTATCAACGAACTGTATGAGACACTTCTTCAAGACGAAGATGAAGTAAATGAACTTCTGGGCGAGAAGAAGACTGAAGCAAAGCCAGCTGCTGATCCTATAGCACTCATGTCCTCCAAGAAAGGGAAATCTTCGAGCCGTCACTCCAAACACGCTGAACAGCAAAGCTCTTCTGAATATGAAAAGGAAGATAGTGACTCGAATGATGAAGTAGTTGACTTCAAGAAAGTTGTTGCTCTGCTCACTAAAACATTCCAACAACAGCGATTCTATAAGAAGCCAACGTCGAACAATCAGCGCTACTCCACCGCCTCCAACAAGCGCCATAATTATCAAGACAATCACGAGGGAAAGAAGAAAGTTGATGAGCAGGACACGTTTGAGAAGAAGGAAAAGAAGGAGAAAGAAGATAGAAAGAGGAAAGATGAACCAGTGACCTGCTATAACTGTGGAAAGCTTGGTCATTTTGCTAGAGATTGCACAAAGCCTTTGGTAAAGAATTCTCACTACTACAGGGCCAAACTGGCATTGGCTGAGCAGAAGGAAGCTGGAGAAGCTATGTTTGTGGAAAACGACTACTGGTTGGGTCGTTCTGATGATGAAAGTGATTCAGACTGTGCAAATGCTTTCATGGGCTATCACTCTCCAGCTGATGAAGAGAAGACAAGTCAGGTATGTGAATCTTCTCAACAAGAGTTTATGAATGATATGCAATCCCTTATTGATCAGGCGAATTCCTTTAAGGCCAACACTAACGAACAAAAGCTTGAGATTAGTTCACTAACCGAAAAGCTAGATGTTCAAATGCGATTAACTGAAAAACATAAGTCTGAAAATGCTATGTTAAAGGAAAGATGCAAAATCCTTTCAATAGCACCCAAAGACTTAAGGGCCAAATTATCTGATCTTCAGTCTCAGTTTGATCAGTGCATGAATGAGAAAGAAGAACTTATTTATCAATGTTCCTCTCTTCAAATTCAGCACAAGGAGTTTGTTACAAAAATTCTTGATCTTGAAACCAAACTCCATAAAAGGGGTCAAATTGATCAAACCATCTTTCTGAATAAACCCAAAGAGTTCATGTACTTTAACAAAGACTGGGGTATCGGATATGATAACCCACATTATTTGAAAAAGGGAAGATGGTATACACCAACTTTGTATGATTTTGCATGTTTTGGGTTAGATAAAAAGTATCCGGAATATGCCATTCAATGGACTGGTCCTCTTGAACCTGAAAAGGAAGAGGAAACCGAGGAATATAAGCGTGCACACAAACGAGGAATACAACTTCCGTTTTGTTATGAACCTTTGAATAATTCCTATAAAAAGAACAAAAAGTATCTCTCAAATGACTACTTCGACCCTTACAAGGTTGCTAAGCCCAATGATTCCTCCAAAAAGGATGAGGACCAAGCACCAGCAACCAAGAATGAGACGGACGAGTTTAAACTCTATGTTCCTCCTCTCATCTTGGAAGCAAAGATTGTCGAGTTGGAGGAGTCGTTTGAGAAAGAAAGGTCTGTTTTTCAAAACAAAAAGAAAGCGTTAATCTCTGAGATTGAGAAACTCAATTCTGAGAAACTTGAGAATCCACAACCGGTCAAAACCGAAGTTGTGTCTGATGAAGGACAGGAAATCCTTCGGGAAGAAATCACTAAACTCACATCAAAGCTGGCTGCCTTGGCAACAGATGCGATGCAAGAGTATGCGAAAAATGGTCAAGTCCAAGAGCAAATTGACCAACTCAATTCTGAGAAGCAGATTTCCCCCGAATCTTCCTCGAATTCATCTGATACGTCTTCGTGCAAAGTTTTCCTAGGTAAAATATCTTCCACACAAGACGGTTATGATTCTCAAGATGAGTATGTTAAAAGGAATTTAAACTCTGATTTTTCAAACGCTTCCGCACCAAATTCCCCAAAGCACACAACCGAAAGCACAGCGTGTTCCTCGCCTTCCTCACCTGATCCAAGTCCTAAAGTTTCGGAGATTGATTTTTCAAAATACATGAACTCTGAAGGCAATTCTGATGGAGAGTTTGAGTCGTTCCCTTTCGACAAACCTCTCCCGTGTCACGCTGATTTTCTGTCTCCAGTAGTCAATCGTTCGGTCAATTTCTTAAAGGGTAACAGTTCTAACACAAAGGCCCCAGCTGTGATCAAGATTTCACAATCAAAACCGACTTCTAAACCTGTTTCTAGACAGCAATCACAGCTGAGGCAAAAGACCGAGCAATTGCCTACCAAAGATACCGTTCCTTCTAAATTCACTGATCATTCTGTCCCTGTTGTTTCAGATAATAATGGTCTAGCAAAACCAGAAAAACCAAAGTGGCTAAACAAGGAATCTGTCAAGGATGCAGCGTCAAAGTCGTTCCCTACTGCTTTCAATTCTAGAATAAACAAAGACAATTGTGTTTGGAATAATTGTAATCGTTTTGAAGTTTCTTTCCCGATTAAACTTAATTCAGCTCATCAATTGATTCAATTATCGCGTGATTGTTTAGTTTGTTCTAGATGTGGTTGGAATGATTTTGATCAAATTAACTTAAATGATTGGTATGGGTCACATCACATGTTTAATCATACACCCAAAATAAACCCTCGTAAAAACAACAAGAAACACCATACTCGATAAGGGTACCAATCAGAGGTTAAACCGCAGCGGGAGACCAAACCCAATGCAAAGCGGGCTGCTCCTACTGAGGTTAAACCGGCACCAAAGAGGCAACCTGCTAAAAATAACTTTCCTCCAAGCGGTGTAAATTCTACACCAAGGAGGCAACCTGTGCCAAAACCAGTTCCCGCTAAAGGTGTACAACCTACACCCAAGGGGAAATCTGTGTCAAAGCAAGTTCCTCCACGAGGTGCCAAATCTAACCCTCCAGGACCCGAGCAAATTTGGGTACCTAAAATCCGTTAACCTGTTTTTGCAGCACGGTCATGTGTGGTACTTAGACTCTGGATGCTCCAAGCACATGACCGGAAGGAAGGAGCTTCTCATGAACTACAAGGAAGAATACGGTGGACACGTGAGATTTGGAAACGACCACAAGGCGCCGATCGTGGGCTACGGCGACATTGTTCAAGATAAGCTCACAATCAAGAAGGTATCACACGTCGCGGGATTGGGACACAATCTGTTCAGCATCGGGCAATTCTGCGACAAAGATCTAGAGGTTAGATTCAAAAAGACACGGTATAGAATACTCAACGATGACGGAGAGGAGCTACTGGTTGGAAAACGCGAGACCAACCTCTACATGATCGACCTCGCAACTCTGAAGCCCGATAACTCTGTCTGCCTCATGTCGAAGGCCAATTCCCAACTAGCTTGGATTTGGCATCGAAGACTTTCGCACCTAAATTTCAAGAGCATCAACAAGTTGGTGTTGGGCGGACACGTAAAAGGCATGTCCGATCTTCAGTTCGTGAAGGATCGTCTCTGCGGGGCATGTGAGATGGGAAAGATGAAGCGAGTGCCGCACCCGCCGAAGGCAACTCCGAGCACGACCAGGACCCTAGAACTTATTCATATGGATCTGTGTGGGTCGATGCGTGTTCCAAGCATAAACAAGCGCAAATATGTTCTCGTGATGGTGGACGACTTCTCGCGCTACACCTGGGTGCTGTTTCTACGTTCGAAAGACGAAACTGCGGAGCTAATCATTGACCACCTGAAGACTGTCCAGCTGAACAAAATGCAACAAGTTCAGTCTATTAGAACCGACAATGGGACGGAGTTCAAGAATCATACGGTAGACAATTATCTGACTTCGGTCAGCATTGCTCACACCATCTCGGCTACACGCACTCCTCAGCAAAACGGAGTGGTGGAACGACGCAACCGCACTCTTGTCGAGGCTGCTCGCACTATGCTTTCCCAAGCCAACCTGCCGCTATTTCTGTGGGCCGAAGCGGTGTCTACGGCTTGTTACACTCAAAACCGCTCCATCCTCAACAAGAGGTTCAACAAGACGCCGTACGAGATCATGAACAACCACGCTCCGAACATCAAGTATTTTCATGCGTTCGGATGCACGTGCTACGTTCTGAACGACAAAGATGATCTCGGCAAACTCAGCCCAAAGGCGGACAAAGGTGTCTTCATCGGATACTCCATGCAGGCTAAGGCATATCGCGTTTACAACAAACGGACCAAAGCCGTTGTTGAAAGCATAAACGTGACATTCGACGAAGCCGCAGATTTGGCTTCTGAACAACTCAGTTCAGAACCCGGTTTAACTGGCATGTTAGCTTTCGGACCTCCAAGTTCGGGATCTACACAAGCGACAGTAAATCCGAATCATGCATCTTCATCGAATGATAACTCTTCTGATTTAGATTTATTGTTTAAGTATTTTTATGATGACATCTTTAATGTTTCCCTTACTGTCTCAGCACAACCTCGACTTGAATCTGCTCGTATTGAGGACTCGTCGCACCTATCCGGTCCGTCGCCTTCTACAAGCACGCCATCCATCACTGTGGAGACAGCACAACCGTCGTCATCAACATCTACTGATACCGTTATCCCCCCGGAGGAACCTGTTACAAATCCGGAGATCACTCCTGGTGATTCGTCTTCTGCTACAACCGACGATCAATTTCTGAACTCCTCGGAACCAGGAGTTGTCCAACCATCGACGAATCCTACCCCACCTCCTCCGAGAAATCAACCTGCAACACTCGAAGCGGTACAAGACCTACCTTCTGGTGGTTATATAGATTTGGACGCGTCTCACTCTACTCAACAACCGCTTCCGCATACCACCAAATGGACGAGAGCTCATCCCTTACACCAAATCATCGGTGATCCCTCCACACCTGTTCAAACACGAGGTGCATCCGCCAACTTTTGTCTATTTTCCGGCCTCTTAAGCAACATCGAGTCGACGAACGTACGCGAAGCGCTTGAAGATCCGGACTGGATCATCGCTATGCAAGAATAGCTCAACCAATTCGAGGCTCTGAAGGTATGGCGACTGGTTCCTCGTCCAAAGAACAAGACGGTGATAGGAACCAAATGGATCTTCAAAAATAAAAAGGATGAAGACGGAATCGTCGTACGCAACAAGGCGCGCCTCGTGGCCAAGGGGTACCGTCAACAAGAAGGGATCAATTATGATGAAACCTATACTCCGGTAGCAAGAATCGAGGCCATCCGAATGTTCCTTGCTTATGTCGCACACAAGAACTTCACAGTCTTCCAAATGGATGTGAAGACCGCATTTCTCTACGGTAATATCGAGGAAGAAGTTTATGTGTCGCAACCAGACGGATTCGTGGACGACTCGAAGCCTGAACACGTCTACATTTTAGACAAGGTGCTTTACGGTCTAAAGCAAGCTCCGCGAGCATGGTACAAAACTCTGTCCGAGTTTTTGATAAAGTCCAAATTCACACGAGGTAAAATCGATTCGACTTTATTTATCAAAAACGAAAAAGGTCACATACTCCTCGTTCAAGTGTATGTAGATGATATAATATTCGGCTCTACCAGTCCCCTATATGCTAAGAACTTTGCCACTCTTATGGGAAATTTTTTCAAAATGAGCATGCTTTGCGAGATGAATTTCTTCCTTGGTCTTCAAGTTAAACAACTATCGACTGGGATATTCATAAACCAGGCTAAGTACATCCGGGATATTCTTCGGAAATTCCAGCTGGACCAGTCCTCGCCAATGAAGACTCCCATGGCGCCCAATACAAAGATTCACGCCGATCCTCACGGAACGGATGTGAATCCTAAATTGTATCGCGGGATGATAGGTTCTCTAATGTACTTAACTGCAAGTAGGCCGGATATTATGTTCTCAACTTTCTTGTGTGCCCGATATCAATCAAAACCTAAAGAGTCCCATATGACTGCTTTCAAACGAATCTTTCGTTATTTACGTGGTACTTTCGTTATTTGCTGAGAGACAGGTTTTGCACTATCCGCCTATTCCGACGCGGATCACGCGGGCTGCATGCTGGACCGGAAGAGCACGTCGGGTCACATTCAATTTTTGGGAGATAGCCTGGTAAGTTGGGCATCAAAGAAGCAGCAATGCGTTTCAACATCAACTGCCGAGGCGGAGAACGTGGCTGCCGCGAGCTGTTGTTCCCAAGTCATCTGGATGAGGACGCAACTCAAAGACTATGGTTTCATGTACGTTAAGGTCCCGTTTTACTGTGACTGGAAGAGCGCCATCGCTATATCAAGTAACCCGGTTCAACACACCAAGACGAAGCACATCGACGTTCGGTATCACTTCATTAAGGATCACGTCGAAAGAGGTACCATCGAACTCTACTTCGTAAATACTGAACATCAGCTAGCAGACCTATTTACCAAAGCATTGGACGAAAAACGTTTTAACACTCTTGTGTCCAAGTTAAGTATGCTAAAACTGACGACTTAATCCGATTGTGTGCCCGTTACAAATTCCATACATATACGAGTAACTGTCTACTCATCATCCGGTGTTTACCCTCCTGATGAATGAGCACACACTTCCTCGCACTTGTATTCCACTTGCTCCAGTTACACCGTTAGATTTAGTCTCTGTATTTATTTCGTAGATTTCGTTTGTTTTCTTTCTTTCTTCGTGTGTTTCATTTATTTCATATTGTCGTCTATGTCTGTTTATCTATCTATCTCTGTGCTTTCAAAGTGTGTTCATGTGTTCAGGGGGAGCACAAAGAAGTATCAGGTAAGTTTACTCATCCTTTGAGGGGGAGAGTCACACACAATTTTTCTTCAATGATAAAAAGTTTTTTTGTGTGTGGGCACTCCTGTGAGATTCTCAAGTTACGTTCATCATTTGAGGGGGGAGCGACACTATTTTTTTCCTTAAAATGCTAAAAGTTGTTTTTGGTGTCGGACTCCTCACTGCACTCTACTGCACTATCCGAGGGGGAGCAATGAAATCCCCATGCTCAGCTTGAGGGGGAGCGAGAGAACGTCTTCTTACAGTTCCAATTACTGCAAAATTCCAAGGAAATGACTACTGTTGAAGTATCCGGACAGTATCCGGATCCATATCCGGACAGTACCCGGACCGGGTCTCTACCCGGGTTGGGTAAGAACCCGGATACCCCATCCGGGTATATATACCATCCGGGTTCATTCTATTCACTACCCGGAAAACTCGCTAAATCCTAAACCCTCTCGCACGAACTCTCTCGCACTCGGACTCCTCTCACATCACCGATTCGCACTCATTTTCAGTCCCAAACTCAGGTATGTGTCTCGAATCTCAATGTTATTCATATTCCATCGAGTGCCACACACATTGACCCTCGGTTTGGTCGCTTCTCGCAAACCAAAACCCGTTTTTGGGTCTCGTCGGTTTTGGCTCTTATCGATGGAGCCTAGGTCACAATAACTGCTTCTGTATGTATCTATGCGTCCGTCGACACTAATTATTTAGTTTAGAACTTGAATGCGACTGCAAATCACTCGATTGGCATACTTGAATGTCGTCCGGACACATTCATTATGTCCGGGAACTATCATGCTCATGGCGATTTATCCGGTAACAATCATGCCTCAAGAACTGTTGTGCGGATATGCACAACACCCGGAAACCCTAGTTGTCCGGAAACCCCAGGGTTTCCGGTAAGTTCGACTACCAGGAAGTTGGTATGTCCGGACTCCTATATTGACCGAAAACCATTGTCATCCGGAAAACCATGTTGTCCGGTCTATATGTTTTACCCGGGAACATTCTTCCCATCCGGACACCATGTGTTGTCCGGAAAGTTTGGCATTCCCATCTTTGTCCGGACACCCTTGTTGTTGGTCATTTCAGTACCTGTTTTGATACTACCAGTCCTCAATCCATCTCAGTTTGAGCCTCATAATGCAAAGGTACGTGCCGACATTTGGTCATTCGTCTCAATTACTAACTATGCTCTGTTTTACAGCTTTAATGGCGGATCAACAGCAAAATCCTCCCCAGAATCAGGAAGAAGAGCAAATACCTCAAGAGGAGGATATCATTGACGAGGAACCTGATAATGCCTTGGTCGCATCTGACCATGGCACTGAATTGGAGGCAAACAACCATTATCTGGACCCGACATTATTCAGACCTAACCCACAACATCAGGTTATTCTGGATATTCTGATGCGTCACCCTCTCCGTGAGGCCCTCACCCGCACTACCGACGTCCCTTTGATCTACATTCTCCAAGTTTGGTTCACTGCCCAAGTTCGGACGGCCGGTAATTCCCAAACAATCACTGCTCAAATTGATAATCAGCAGTTCACCCTTACATCGGATTCCTTCAGACGACTTCTATTGCTTCCTGAGACCAACGCCAACAACCATGAACGGTACGATCCTGCCGTCAACGACGAAACGTTATGCGCTCAAATGGGTGCGCTGGGCTACAACTTCGAACTTCCTCGGCCCTCGGCGTTCAATCGTAAGTACCTGGCTCCGATATGGTACCCTCTTTTCATCATCCTCAACCGTTGCCTTTCTTCCAGATGGAAAGGCATAGACCAATGCACCGGCGACTTCCTACGCCTTATTCATGTCGTGTGCTATAATCGCCACGTCGACTTCGCCATGATCATCTGGCGTGAAATCCTGCAAGCGATTCGTCACATCGGAGGTTCCAAGCAGAACAAGTTCCTGCCATACCCGCGTTTCCTCTCGCTTGCATTTCGTCAACACATGGACGCTAATCCGGCGATACCTCGACGTGTTGCACACCCGGTATGTCCCATTAGACACTTACAGTACATGGTTATCCGCAACCCTTCCAATGCGGTAGCCATGCCCATTCCCGAAGCCCTATTAACAATCGTCGATCCCGCTGCACCGGGGCTAGTAACATATATGGAAGAGATAGGGAATCCCATGGTCCAGCCAGTGCCGGAGGGACCTGCCCAAGGACCTAGACCCGAGAGACGTGAGGGTCCAAGAATGAGAGGTGGGAGGGCTCGGCAAGCAGGTGCTGCCGGGCGGGGTATGTTAGTTGTGAGAGGAAGGGAAACGAGTGTAAGTGGTGCAGCGGAACCGGGAACCAGCCCTACCCAAGCCCAAGTCGGTACTTCATCTAGACCTATATTTCATCACTCAACCGAACCATACATTACCAAACCCCCTTCACCCGCTCCACATATTGAGAACGTGGAATCTGACTCCACGGACTCCGATACCGACCGTACCATATGCCTGAAACGCATACCTCACGGTATCGGACCCAACCCAGATTTCACTGTCGGAATCCCACTTGACTCACCTCCACGTTCTGAACAGACTGCTCTAGCATCATCTAGGATAACTGAGGGAGAATTAGTTGAAGACTTAGATCATGTGAGACGGAGAGAACTGCGTTTGAAGTCGAACCAGGAAAGATTGAGCCGTCAAGATAACGAGGATCATGAGCGAATCGAACCGAGTGTAATCCGGGTAGCCACATCTAATATCCCGTCTCATTTGTTAGGACGGGGTATTGAAGAAGACTCCGTGGACCCAGCAGAGCAATTGGACGACCCCCTCATCCACTCATCCGTCTCTCAAAAGACGGATGTTTCAGTACATCATGGGGATATAGCACAACTTCCACCGGCCTCTCACTCGGAGAGTGCTGGTGTTGAAACAAGCGACCAGGAGCCCCGGTCGCGACTTCTTTTCGTGCACAATCGAGTCTAGAGCCATTTGCTATTGAAAACCCTTTTGCTAGGACACAAGAGGAGCAACACCAAGTCGAGAATCTTCGTGACTCGACCGGAACCACCGTAGTGTCTTCACCTCTAGGTGGAACACAAGGATCGGAGGGAAATCCTACCACAGCTACCGATATGCCAATTGTGAACGTAGGTGGCTCTACCCCCGCGGTAGATGCCTCAACGGGTAATCTAAGTGAACCTGGAGTTACTCACCCAGACTTTGTGTCGCAAGGGTCCCTGGACAGCACCCTCAAGGCTATCCGCGAAGCAATGGAACTGCATGTCGCCGCCGAGCTCGCCAAATTAATCAAAGGCAAAGTGAAGATCGTTGAAGTTGAACCCGCTCCTCCACCTACCTACTCGGTGGAAACTCTCAAGACGATGCTTCTAGCCCAATTGCTCTAGGATTCTAATGCCTCGCCCGAAGCAGACCTGATCATCGTTCTGAAAATACAGGTCACTGCTCCTTCCACATCAATTACCTCTCGACTGGATTGCATTGACTCGACTCTCAAGGACTACAACCGAGCGCTCACAATGCTGTCCGAGAGAGTCCGCTCACTCGAAGAAACCTGTAAGAGTCAAGCAGGCGATCTGAAACGTAAGCACGATGACCAGGATGATCCTGATCACCGTGAGGGGGAGAAACGACAAAGACTAAACGAGACCGCCCAGATCCTCACTGCTGAAACTACAACTGTGGTTCAACCGAAACCTTCAACCATGGCTACTACAACCGGAACAGATCCTGAAGCCGAGTTACCTTTTGCTGAAATGGTGATTGATATGGATATATCAGATGAAGAAGACCCGACGGTTGAAAAGCCCAAGGGTTCAACACAGGGATTGATCGACTTTGACTCATCAGACAGGCCTCTACTGGATATGATAGATCCAGACTGTGAAGCCAACCCGGAGACCGAAGATGCATGGTATCAAAAAGCCGCCAGTGCCGCAAATCTCCAGGTAAATTTGGTCTTCCCCACTGATGACGAAGACAACATCGATTATGATCAGTTCCTGCTCCAGAATTTTTATGGTACTTCTCCCGTTCACTATGCTCAACCCACTGGAACTTCAACAAGACCTGAAACTACTACTGCCAACATTTCGACAACTCCTCTGCAAACGACAGCTTCTGATCTTCCTCTCCCTCCTCAGCAACAAATCCGTTGGGAGAAGATCATGGTACTTATCCCTCATCTGGAGGAATCTTTGAAGAAGTTGTTCGTCCACAAGCGTCGCCCGATTGAGCCGACCTTTTGCCTTGGTATTTACAACCTCAACCCCGAATACCAACGGCGTTATATCAGCACAATGCAGCGGTGTCTTCCAGTCAGCCAAGTCAGAACCAAGCATCAGATCACAGAGGTACCTAACATCCATTCAAGACCCATCATGAAAATCGTCTACCCAGTATTCACTGTCCGACGTGAAGATGGGAATGAATGGAAATTCTCTGAAGCCGACTTCCAGCACCTCCGACCGTTCGACTTCCTGGCTATTCTGAAAGACATTCGTACAAGAACCATCCGACCGCTTGAAGTTACAAAGGCGCTCGAATATGTTACTCGATACCTGGTCCGTACCATTATGATGTCATATCTAACGGATTTTCAAATGGCTGTCGTGAACAGGGCGAAGAAGGTAAATCTGATAAAGCCGAATCTGAAAGCTCCTGAATTGAATATGTATCCCGAGAACGCTATGCTTCTAGAACCAGAATTTGGGATCGTCTTCATTAATGAACAGAAAGAGAAAAGATTTATGCGGTTCAGTCAGGTAGAAAGATTCTGTGACGGCACACTCCTCAAAGTTCGAGATGCTCTTCGAAAGATCATTCATCACGAGTCTGAAAATCCAAGGGTTTCGTATGTTCCTAATCCGAATGAAATAACTGCTCGGAATGCTTTGGAATTGGTTGAAGATCGCATCGACTACCGCCGTGCTATCAGATGGTTTGAGATTCACTTCGCGCTTCGCAAAAGATATGTCTACAACTGGCGAGAGCTAGAGCGCGAACTCGAACTTCAAATCAAAGGGGGAGATTGTTAGGGTTAATTTATGTTGATTTAAAGTTCAGGGTTTAAACTGTAATTCTTTATTTTGAGCCTTATTAGTGAACGGGCCGTGGGCTTGTTAACCACAGGCCCGCCATATAAATAGATAGCTTAGCCTTATAAAATAGGCTAGTTGTCTCATTTGCTTTCCTATACTTTCATTGTAATTCTCTCTAATATTGAAAGCTTAATCAGAGATGACCAGTTGAAATCGTTACTCTATTGTTTTATCTGTTTGATTTCATAATCGTTGCACGGATCTGGAACTAACAAGATCACTTCATGGATCGTCGTCATAAGTGATTCTTGAATAAAAGGTAATATCTTTGTATCCTTCGACCTGAGATGCATATTAGGGACTTGAGTGTAAGGAGTACTATGCTTTGATATGGTTAAACGTTGATCTTTAACAAGGCAGTTATAAAGGCCATCATTAGGTATAGTATGAACTACATAAGGGGCGTATGTGTTCAAGAGGGGATTTGTTCCTCTAAATAATTTAAGAGTGAGACATCTTAGGCACCTTACCAAAAGTTGAACAATAGATGAGAATGATAGTGATCCATGTCTCATTTTCAACATGATGTCCGAACAAAGGGATAAATGTACCACACCTTATACATCAATTGAAGCGATGAGCTTGTGGGAATTGGATATTGTTGAATGGCACTTACAGTCATACATTGCCGGGGGCAGTGAGATGTTGCTAGACGTCCACCACTGTCTATATCATTCTATAATGCAATCTTGAGCAAGTGGGAGATTGTTGGTTCTATGTGCTCAAGAATGATTATAAAATAATATTACCGGTAATATATGATCCTATAGGGTTACACCGAACAACAAGTAGACACCGAATTAATATTTATAAGAATTTGATTCTTGATAAATATTATTATTTCTTGATAAATATTATTAATTATATTATTGAATATAATTCATAATATTACATGCAAATGAAAGATTCTAGTTTATTAATTAATATGATTGGGTCATATGTAACTAGAATTAAAAGGAGGGACTTTAGAGATAAAGTTTATAATAGTTAAAATTGTGATTTTAACCTTTTTAAACTAGGAGGGTTAAAAGGAAATATTGCATGGAAGGCTCTAAGCTTATTGGACCATTTTTCTGCCAAGTAATAAGTTGTTTGTGTGCATGCATTTATCTTGACTTCTAGTAAAAAGAGAGAGCACACTTGAAAGAAGAACACACTTGAATTTTAGTCTCCTCTCTCCCTCTCTCTCTAATTTTCGGCCGAAAACCACACAAGTGTGGTGGTTTTTGTTCTTTGGCTATTCAAGTCTATTGTAGACTTGATTGAAGGCTTCTTATTTGCATCTCCAAGTAAAACGAACTAGCATTATTCAAGGTGTTGGTGCTTGTGGTGGATACTGATAGAGAGGAGCTACTTTGGTCTTTCTTGCCATCTTCAACAACATCTATTTTGGTTTGATCAAAGTCTTCAAAGGTTGTAATCTTGAACTCTCTTTCTATTTTAATATATTTATCTTTTTATGCATGTAACAAGATCCTTGGTGGGAATAAAAATGGTTTTTATGTTTCTTGTTCAAAATGTTTTACTTTGCTTCCGTTGCATAATAATTTTTTTATCTCTTATGAGTTTTTGAAACCCATGTTTTGAACATAAAATCCCAACACGTATTTCATTGCAAATAGTTCAGTGTATGGATTGATTTATACGTGACTTAAGTGATACATGAAAGAACACTTTAGTAATATTTCATAATAATCTGCTTATTGCGCTTTCGGTCAGTTGATTGTTTTATTACCATTTTCATGTAAGTGCATTATATCGACTAGGGGTATGCATAGCTTGGTAACCATTGCTTCTCAACACTTTGGTAAACGAATCGTGAGTGAAATTATTTTATTAACTCATTGTATAAATGTTGGCCATTTGGTCAAAGGGTGTTTAAGAGTTGTGGAAATCATGCATAGCTTACAATACATTACATTTTGAAAACACAAAGGTGTGAGTCGTTGACATTTGGGCAATTTGATTCGATGAATATTTTGGGAAAATTGTAGACCTTTTTTGTTTTGGAGAAAATGTGTATTTTGGGTATTATTAACAAATAAACTTTTAAGCATTTACGTTTTAACGTTGTATAATACGGATGCGAAACTTTTGATGTAAATGCCCCGTGACGGAGATTTTGAAAAATTATTTGCCTAAACCTAGAGTGCGTGGAATTGTTTATGTTTTGAACATTAATGCGCACCGTTTGTATGACTCGAGGTCGGAAGTTGATTTGAACCCTTTTGGTGTCAACAAATTGCAATCACTTATTTTCTCCTACATTTTAGAAAACACGTTGAGGTGTGCGAGCCTCGTCAGAAACGTTTTACTCAATGTCATTATATGACCGGATGAGAAAATTTTGGAAACTGATTTAAAGAATTTCATCTTTTGGAAATTTTGTCGTGAACTATTTAAGGCATGATATTTCGTTTCAAGAAAACTACTAGGAAAGTGTTACAAGCTTGCATGCCTACCCCAATTTGAGGTTCCCTCATGATGTTTTAGTCGATATCTTCAAATGATGGAAACGTATTGGTTCTGTTTTTAAACATGGAACTGACACGAGTCATTTTATGTTTTGACCAAAGTGTATTTATGAATCGTTTCATCGTTTTTGTATAATAAAACTGACGCACGCAGATTTTGTTGGTGAACCTTATTCCATACCATTTTATGACTAGAAAGGAATTTTAGAGTCAATTGTCGTTTGAAATTCTTTTGAAGTACGTGCGAAACTTTTGTTGCATACCATTTAAAGTGGGCAGTTACTTTACGTGCATGTCATGAATCAATCCATACTAGAACCGTGGCGGTCCATTTTAAAGAAGTTGTTTATTACGCTTTTGCGTTTTGTTGATAAACTGAATTGCAATGAAATGATTTTTAATATGATTTTCATATGTGGGACGAGCGTGTCCATCTTTGCGCAACTACCAAACTGATAGTAGTAGTTTTTATGCGTACGATTAATTTGATATGAAAATCTTTGTGTTGAAAATTTCTATGAAGTGTTTTGTTGATTGGCATATTTGTTAAATAATTCACTTGAAAACCTTAAATTCGTTAGGGCCTTGAAAAGGTTAAGTAACCCAGTTAAGAGTAAGTTGGTAGAAAACCTCGACTATGAAAGGTTGGGCGTTTAGGCATGTGATGCGACTATAGGCCGGATTATATCGGTAGCAAAGTCGATGTGCTTGTGGTAATTGGAGGGTTAGATTTGAAATAACGTATTTGAGGTTGGTATAACCGTTTTGTTGGCAACCCTGTTTTGGGTCTTGGTCAATTTTCGCATGAAAGACCCTTTAGACACCGTATTGTTAACCCTAGTTTGTGGAAATGCTCGGTAAACGGAACTCATGTGTGGAGTTCGGTTAGGATTCAAAGCTTGGTGCTATGACTAGGTGTCAATCTTTTTGGATGCAAGGTCGGAAACCGTTAGCGTATTCGGAGGGTGTAGTCCGATTTTAAATGAAATAACAGTAATGGTTGTAGTAATCTTAAGATGCTTATTGGTGATAAGAGGATTTAGGGATATGATCTTTTTTGTGTGATCAGAGAATCTGTCGATTGGATGATTGTTAATTGTACACATCTTTGGGAATGTGTAATGGATGAGTCAGTAATGACCGTGCGTGTTGGAATTGATGAAACCCGTTGAGAGTAAATACTAGTTCGGTAGCGGGACTATTTGGGGAGTTTTAATCTGTCGTTGGGAAGGTATGGATCACTTAAGGTTGGGAGAGAACTTGAGTCTGGTGGTCGACAGCCACTCTAGCAGCTTAGGCCTTCAATTGGATGTAAGTGTTTTATGCCTAAACAAGGAATTGTTATGAGTAACGTCAAGAAGTCTTTGTGAGCAATTCCGTAGGAAATAAATTTGAACCTAGTCGTAACCGGGGGAAATTGGAATGTGTTGGGCACGGTGGCCATTAAGTGTGTAAGAATTAGATTTCGAGGACGAAATCTCTCTAAGGTTGGGAGGATTGTAACACCCCGAAAATTGAAGAACCAAGTTTGGGCCATGGACGTCCGCGAGGGACATGCCGGACGTCTGCGAGGTGCGGAAGTCCGCGGGTCGTCCGCGGAAGCAACATAGCTTTTGGAGGATTTTGGGTTCGGCCGAGGCCGCACGTCCGCGAAGTGCCATGCGGACGTCCGCGACCTGTCTGATGGAATAATTTGAATGTCTTAAGCCCTTTTTCCTTCTCTCTCCTCAGTTTTCTCTCAAAATCCTAACTCTATCTTTCTCTCCCTCTCTCAACCGTTTTCTCTCAAGAACCCAAACCCCTCTACTCTTCTTCCTCATTTCTTCACCAAATTAAACCTACTTCCCACCATTGTTGAAGTTATGGAAGTTTGGAGCTGTTGTGGGTGATTAGAAGCTTTGGTTTGGAGATTCTTGTGATAAAGGTAATATCCCTCTACCCAAGTGTTAGGTTATTGTTGATTTCATCTTTCTACTACTTTGGGGTATTGTTGGAGGATTTTAGTGGTGATTGGTTGAGGTAATCTTTCTTTCTTCATCTATGAAGATTGGGGTTTTGTTATGTTTGGGATTTTGGATGATAAATGTTTGGGGAATGGTTGTAAGTGGTTAGATCTAAATAGTTGTTGGTTGGAACTTATGGATTTAGGTTTTGAAAGTTTTGGCTTGAAGATGCAAACTTCTTCAAAGGAGCTTACATTTTGAGGAATTCTAGATTTAGCCTAAATCTAGCAAGGTGAGTTCAAGTTACTTTGTGAAAACTTTGTACATGCCAAAATGTTATTTTCCAAGTATTTATGTGTTTACATGAAAATTATCTAATGTTGGGTTATTTGGTGGGTTTTAACCTTTGAAATGTTTAACTTGGTAAATGTGGTAAAATGCCTATATTTGGGATTTTTGGGAAAACTTGATAAGTAAATCATAAACGAAAATATTTTGATGATTTATTTCTTAGATGGAGATTTGTATAAGTGCCTTTTAATACGTGTTTTGGAAATATGTATAAGTTATGTTATGGGACGGTTTGAAAGGGGAAACGATATGAGTTCCTTTGAAAAATGGGGTGTCCCACCCAATGTTGTGTTTTGGGTTATTCATGTATTTTAAAACGGGTGTTCACATAAACGTGTGTTGTTTACGTTTAATTCATTTATGACTTTTACTAAGGGTCATTTGATTTATGGAGCCCATGGCTCGGTTTTGACTCCGTTGGGTCTTGGGAACATTTGTCCGATTTTGATAGCTCGATGTTAGGCGTTTGATTATGTTTTGCATTTAATGCATGTTATTTGAGAATTACATGTTTTGAATGCGCTAGTTCATTCGTTTGGGGTCATGTAATGTTTTATTTGTAAGGCAATGGATCCATAAGCACTTTAGTCTATATGCCGGTGTTGGGACGATAGTTTTCCACATCGCGGCACGGTTAGGCATCGACAGTAAGGTGTAAGCCCTACGTGCGAATATGTTATAGTTTTATGCCGATGTTGGGACGATAGTTTTCCACATCACGGCACAGTTAGGCATCGACAGAATGGTGTAAGCCCTACGTGCGAATATGTTATAGTTTTAGGCCGATGTTGGGACGATAGTTTTCCACATCGCGGCACGGTTAGGCATCGACAAAATGGTGTAAGCCCTACGTGCGAATACGTTATAGTTTACCGAAAGATGTTGTTTTGGGTTTTTACTTTTATTCATGATTTCGGTGACGTAATTATGTTATATATCCGAATGGGTTGTTCCTATGATTTGTGGACAATGTGATATGTTTAATCCTTGTTGGAATGTTTTGAATATTGTAGTTTTATTCACGTTTATACCATTTGGGAATTTAATGTTTATTCACATTTTGGGTGAGTTTGGGCTTGAGCTTACATCGCAAAGAAATGTTTTACGTGGCGTTGCCATCGCCTAATACATATTCTTGGAAATCAGATTGTTTTCATATTTAATGCAAGTCATTTTGGAAATCATGTTATGTTAAAGATTTCAGCATGGTATTTGTGTGAGTTGGAAAATTGGCGATTTGCAATTAAAGTAAATCATTTTGAAATCATGACTAAAACTACCTCCCTTTTGATTTATGAATTTATTTAGTCATGATAAAATGCTTGAACTCACTAGGCGTTAGCCTAATCCTTTTTTATTTGTCGGCATGTGCAACAGGCTCAGGTTGGGAGTAGCTTTAGCTACACTGTGAAGTGACGAGTGCTAGTAGAGTGCACGAGAGATGATTTTGATTATGTGAATCTTCCGCATTTATTTGGGACTAGCAACTTGTGTTGTATTAAGTAACACCCGTCTTAAGTTTTAGTTGTGGATATTATAATGTTTAAATTCTGAGGTATTTTCAGGAAAGAATTGTAGAATTGATTTTATCTACTTTTGGTTATTTTATTGAAATTAAAGTTAGTTGCACGTTCCAAATTTGAGGGTGTTACAGAATCAAAGGGGAATTAAATATGAATTTATTTCAAGAAATTTAAGGATGGTACTGAGGATGATAGCAGAAATATATTCATGGAAGAGACTAACCAAACCAGAATTCTTTTGCCAACAAACTAAGCAAATGATGGCCAAAAGTACACAAGTAGCTTCCTATATGTACTATTCTTAAAAAACATGAGTATTACCCAAACCCAGCTGATTACACCATCCTAATTTCAGATAAGGACACATGTCCTTTCAACTCCCTCATAAAAACCCTCTCCTAAACCCATTTTTCTCCTAATCGACCCACTCTCTCCCTTTCACTCCTCTCTCGTCTCTGTTCCTCATGAAACCCACCAAGAACACCCAAAAATTCAAACTTTCTTCTTTCCTCCTCTACACTAACTTGCAATTCCATGGCAAGAGTGAAAAGGACTCTGCCCAGAAACCCTAATGAGGAAGGCGATGCTCGGAATGTTAGACGAAGTGGCCGAAACAGGGTTGTGGTGCGCCCCCTGTTTCACATCAAGAACCTGAAATGGTGGTTCTTGATGATGACTCCATTCCACCTCTATGCCGAGTACCATTCGCAAAGTCATCACTAAAGAAAATGGAGAAAGGAGAAGGTTCAGGTGTGAAGAAATCAACCGAAGCAACCCATGCACCCCCTGTTTCTACTGAAGTTGAAGAGCCCCCATCAAATGCTCTTGCTCTCGTGGCTTACACCGGTCCACCATCCGTCTCTACAAATGCTAACAAGCAAAAAGGTAGCAACCCCTCTTTCAAACACTCCAGTAGAAGGTAATTTCACCTCTTGCTCTGAAGATGATCAAGCAAGACCCATGTCAAATTTTTTGAAGCCCATGAGTTCGATTGGCCTTTTGGACCACTGTCTCCCACCACAGATGCTCAAAAATCTGTTTCTAACGCCAATGTGGTGGAGAGCAGTGCTGAAAGGGAGATGGAAAACATACAAACACCTCCTGTGGTCCAAAAGAGTCCTAGCATTGTGATTCCAAATTAAATGACACTATATGGACTGATGATGATGAACCTTTGATTGAAAAAGTGGCACCTAAGAAAAGGAAATATCTGGGAAAAAGGCATGACATTAAGACCAAGAAGGCTGAACCATTAAGAAAGAAATCCAAGAGAGTGATTGAGGAAGGAGAGCCTTCTAGTTTAGAACCTTTAGAGACCAACTGCTATGCTGCAGCAACTGTGCAGCATGAGCAGTCTGTTGGGAAGAAGCAAAAGGAGGTTAGGGGTGTTGTGTTTATCACTAGGCCATCCAAACCATACTATGGTTTTAGCTCTACATCTGCAGCCAAAATGTGGTCCAAATTCCAAACTCGGATTGGTCTTCCAAACAAGAGGTTTGCTGAGCAGAGTATTAGAGAATTCCACTTTATTAAGCAAGTTGTGGAAACTCAAGGGTTGGAAAAGTTGTGTGAGGTCCATAGTTCTTACAATCTCAGCCTTATTAGAGAGTTCTATTGTGAGGTGGCCACCAACTCATCTTCTAGGCTGACAATTAGGGGAGTTCCAGTCCATTTAACAGCCAAAAGGATTAATAGTTTTTAGAACCTCAATCCTCCAAGCAAAATAGAATACCATAGGCTTATCACCAAAGCCACTTTGGAAGATCTGAATGAGGCTGCTGTAGCATTGGGTAAGCCAAAGACAACATGGGAACATCACTCAAATCTGATGCTGAGAACCTTTAAGGCCACAAATCTTTCTGCTGACTCGAATGTGTGGATAAATCTGGTGAGGCATTCCATCTCACCAACTACTCATGACAGTACCATATCTGTGGAGAGAATGTTTATCTTGTTTTCTTTGATGACAGGTAGGACCATCAATCTTGGCAGGTTAATGCTCAAAAGTATTAGAGAATGTGCTACCAGGGTGAAGGGGAAGTTCTATTTCCCTGGAATGTTGACTAAATTGCTGGTGGAGTTGGGTGTGCCACAATACAAAGATGATCTAATCGTGAAAGAGCAACGGGAGAAATGGCAGATAGATATGAAAGTTGTTCAGAGGCTGAGGGATAGGAAAGAAAAAAGAGTAGGGGCTGCTGATATGGTGACCATGATGCAGGACATGCTTACCCAAAATAGTACCCTCTTGGATACTATTTTGCAACAAAGGAACGAGTTCTTGGACAAGATTGAGGAGTTGAGGCTGGAGATGACGACTATTGTGGTAGACAAAAAGATCAAAGCTGGAGAGAGGGGTAATATTGGACTACCCAAGATGAAAAAGCTGTTGAGAACCAAGGAAGAGGAGAATGCAAGGCTGAGAAGGGAAAACAGGAAGCTGAAGGCAGTAGATGCTGCCAAGTTTGGTGCTGCAGCATCTGTTACTGTTGGATCACACATGACTGCAACTGCTGGATGGACACAGCCTACTCCCAATGATTAGGACAGGTTTAATCATGCCCTTTTATCTCCATTTACTGTTTTAGTTTTAATTTTTTGAGTCTGGGATTAGTCTTTATATGTTTTACATCTATTTTCTTGCATTAAGGGTCATGAATGGTCATTGTTAACATGTTTGCATAGCCCAAATAATTTCACAAGTCCAAGACAATTTATTTAGGTTATTCATGCTAGAATTAGCCTCATAATTGCTTGGGACACAATTTGGTCCACATTCTACATTCATCACAGAAATGATCTAGGCCACTGTTCTTTTCTCCCATTTTTAGCCACTTGAAACCATTGTAAATACATCATTTCCTCCATACAATGAGGACATTGTAAATTTCTTAGTTTGGGGTGGGGGTGTCTAAAAATGGCAACCAAAGGCAAAGCCTTAGCAAGCATTGTATGCCAAGAAAAAGTGGCTGAAACACCAAAAATGCCCCATATGGGCAGGTGTATGTACTCAAACAGAAAAATGCATAAAAATTGAAAAAAATTCAATGTAATTCATGGGGAGAGAAAAGGCAAGGTGAGACAAAATATGCCAAAAAGAGAGATCTATTCCACCTAAACCCCTGGTAATCTGTGATATGTATGATGTGTTGACCACAACAAAAAGAATTTGAGGCTAACCTATGGTCTATGGTCACAAAAGAATGGGACTTTGGTTACTTAGGATTTATAAAAGGCTATGATATGCACCCTTAACATGTTCATACTCATGATGTGCACTTAATGCCATCCTTGTGCAAAATTTTCAGAAATTGAGTCATTTTCTTTTTGTCTTTTTATTGTTTAGGGACAAGCGAATTTCTTAATTTGGGGTGGTGATAAGTGCTCAATTTTGAGTACTTAAGCACTTATTTCTTCTGTTTAGATAGGATTTTTTCATTCATTAATCCCAACTTTGAGTCTTTTTTATCTTATTTTACATTCATTGAGCTAGGGATCATGGTTTACTTGTTTTACTATGTTGGTAGGCTAACTTAAGTGTTTTTGGCAAAATCTCTCAAAACAGGTCATTGCTGCAGCATGGCCACAGCAAGGATCTGGTGATCGAGGGGATGAAGAACCGAATGGATGAGCTGGAATATGCTATTTTGATTTAAACTGGTTTTTTGTAACCCCTGAAACACTAATTAGATTGTATTGTTAGCTTAAGTAGTTGTTTAGTTGGTCATTGTACTTTTGGTTAGCTTATTGTACTTTCTAGTTAACTTAGTTGCTTTTATTTACCATTGATGCCCCTCCCTTTTGTTATATATAGAGGGGTCATCTAGCTTTATTAACACCCCATCCTTAGAGCTGATCTTAAATCAGTTCTAACCTCTTTCTCTTTATTTCCAGAATCATATGAATGTTCCTTTAAATCTTCAAGTCTTCAAGTGTTCTTCATTTACTTTTTCTTTTTCTTTAATTACATTTATGCATTGCTGTAGCATTAGAATAGCATACTAACTGCACCTTTCAATTTCTTTATTATTCTTGCATCTTTAAGCTTTGTCTTTAATGTTCTTGTCTTTACTTTTCAGTATTTAATCTTGTTAGTTATAGATCTACATTCCATATTGTACTCTTGTCATTTATTGCTTACATCTTACTTTCTTGTCTTTACTTTTAAAGTCATTTACTTTAGTTATTCTTACTTTCAAGTCATTTATACTTCCAAGCATCATGTTTACATTCCAAGTATCTTGTATTTACTTTGTTTCATTTAGTGTAATGAGTAGCTAATCTTTTTAGCTTGGGTGTGAGGCAAAGGGTGTTATGATGACCAAAAGAAAGTAGGGATTTTTGTGGCAAAAATGATGTTTTATTATTCCAACCCAAGTTTCTTCAAAATAATACAATCCCTTGACAAATTGATCACTTTGATAGTGTTAAAGTGTCATGGACCTAGAGATGGGCCATTGAACAGCACGTCAATTTAGATGACATAAGGAGTAATATCGAGAGAGTTACTTGCAACGAGAGTTGTTACTTTTGTTTTCTAAAATGATTCATTCTTGATAGGTCATCTTTTTCTCAATGGGTTAAAATGGAGTAGACTTAGAGATAAGATACTTAGGATTACACAAACTTGGGAGGTATGGGGGTTATATCGAGAGAGTAACTTTTAACAAAGAGAATTTGTTTTGCCATATATTTTGAGAACTTCATATCCATCGTTCCTTTATCTTAGGCTCTGCTCAGAGATGAGATTGCTTTAGCTACTGGAATCATGGGATGGTGAGAGTCCGAGAGGAACGTGTCTCAAAGTAGATAATAAAATTAGTTTTTGTCACTGCTATGCTGCAGCATCACTGCAACATCATGCTGTAGCATTGTTGTAGCATTGGTCTGCTGGAATTCGGTTTATCATAACATCGCAAGTCTTACACCCTTGCTTATCTTTTTAATCTTGTTAATTAGAATCTGTGTTAATCATCAACCAACCAACCAAAATATTTGTTTCCAAATCATCTTCTGAAATCACTTCTTTCATAATACTTTAATAGCAATTTTAACTCCAATCTCTGTGGGACGATACTTGGTATCTTTACCATTTTATTACTTGAAAAGGCGACATAGTTCCACGTAAGTATACTTGCTTGTTGGTTTTATTAACACACGTCTATAGGTGTATTCCACGCATTCATCAGTCGCTCCTTTTAGTTGGACGTCTGTTGGATGCAGTGAAAAGGCGAATTTAAAGATTCAAGGTGATTTATTCCTTACCCTGGATGGTGGGTTAGTTGTGTACAAGTATAGAAAGAGGACGTAGTGGAAGCGTATGTATCAGTATATAGTGTTGACTTGTGGTCAACGTGTTTGAAGGAAATAAATACTTTTGTGTTAGGCGCTTGATGTGATAGGAAGGTGGATTGGAAATTTCAAGTTTGACCTGGTGCGAAGATTGGCAAATTGGGTGGTTGCCGATGTTAGTAAATGATTCATGTCATTGTTGCAAAAAACTTGGTGAACTTTCTTCTTTAAGGAAGTGAAACGGTATGTGAAAGTCGTGATGATACGCGTTTTAAAACCGTGAGTCCAGGTGTGTGGACAAAGCGGACAATATCTGATACGATTGCCTGGGATGTTATAGATGGTATCAGAGCCGGGAGCCGGACTGGTGTGCCGGCGAGGACGCTGGGCTCCCAAGGGGGTGGATTGTAAGATCCCACATTGGTTGGGGAGGGGAACAAAGATTGTCTTATAAGAGGGACTTGATATCTCCTCTATCAGACACGTTTTAAATCCATGAGTCCAGGTGTGGACAAAGCGGACAATTTCTGGTACGGTTGACCTGGGATGTTACAAAATTAAAATGAAAATCTATAAATAAATAAAACTTTTAGCTCATTACAAAATAAATCTAAGAATTTTATCAATAAAAAAGAAAATAGTAAATAAAATATTCCAAATTCTCTCAAAATGCAATATCATCTTTGAAAAAATAAAACGTAAAACTATTTTTTTAACTTATAAATAAACAGTGCACAAGTAAAAATGAAAATCTATAAATAAATAAAAACTTTTAGCTCATTACAAAATAAATCTAAGAATTTTTCAATAAAAAAATATTTCGATAATTGATCGTGAAAAGAACTTAATTTGATGATTATTTTGAGATAAACTCATCGACATCATAAATTATCACAAAATTGACAATGTCAATATTTTTTTTTGAAGTAGTCAAAATTTAATACAATTATCATGACGTATAAATTGTTAATGTCAATGGAGCTTAATAATGAAAAACAAATTATCAGATCATTTAATTACAAAAGTTCAAAATTCTATTTCAATATATGTGATTTAAACGTAAACACAACTGCATTATGATTACGACAAATCCAACAATATGTAAAAGAAAAAATATGTAATAACAAATCATATTTTTTGGAGAATACAATTTATACATACTTGATTAAAATCTTCCATGTCTTCTTCACTTTCATCTTCTTCATCCCCCACCAAAAGAGTTTTTATGATTTCATTTTTATTATTATTGAAGTCCTAGACCTCAAATATTATCACAACATTGACAAATATGTCAATAGAAATTTTCTTGAAGTAATCAAAATGTAACGCAATTATCAATCGCGTATAAATGGTTAATGTCAATGGAGCTTAATTTTTTTTAAATTATCAGATCATGTAATAACAAAACAACAAAATTCTATTTGAATCTATATGATTCAAACGTAAACACAATTGTCATATGATAACAACAAATCCAACAGTATGAAACAGAAAAAATACATAATAACAAATCACATCTTTTGTAGAATATAATTTATACATACCTATTTAAAATCTTCAATGTATTCTTCAACTTTATTTTCTTCATCTCCCACCGAAGGAATTTCTAGGACTCTATTTTGTTTTGCAACTTGTGAAAAACAAATTTCATTAGGAAATGAGATAAAGTAAATGGAGAAACAAATCAAGAGTTGGAGGTTAAACTTGGACATGCAAAATTACAAAAACCCCATGTTAATATAAATTACATATTTTCCATACAGGGGTGGAAACGTCTTTTACATATTCAACATTTAAAAAAATCAAAACAATGAGAAAAAAAAAGATAGAGGGGATTCTAAGCATTAGGAGAGGCCACGTCAACACCCGTGGTTTCTCCTTATATATATATATATATATATATATATATATATATATATAGGCTCCTTCAAATGTAAACATTCTTTTTTATGTAAACAATGAAACAAAGGGTATTTGGGTCTTTTTCTCCAAATTCATAATTTTAGAAATATCCATAATTTAGCAACTAACAAACTTCCTTAATTTTCTCAATTATCTTCATCTCTCTCTCTCTCTCTGGCGACCTACACTCCGGCGACCTCCTCCTACTTCGGCTATCTCCAATCCGGCGACTTGCTCTCACTCCGGCGACCTCCCCCAAAATTTCGGCGAGTTTCATAATTTTTTCGAGTTTCATAACAGTTTTTTCATAAACAATTTTTTCATAAGTTCGAGTTTTTTAAGTTTCATAAACCGTTTTTTTCGAAATTTTCACATTTCATAGGATAAAAAACAATATGAAACTGACGAGTTTCATAATTTTTTAACGTTTCATAGGAGAAAAAACAATATGAAACCGGCGAGTTTCATAATTTTTTTCGCGTTTCATAGGAGACGTTTCATAGGAGAAAAAAATATTTTTTTAGTATATGAAAATCGATATGAAACCCAGAAACATGAATCATAATGAAAAGCATAATCGATATGAAACCCAAAAATAATGAACCCATAATCAGGGTGGTAGAGATCGATGTTCTTAAGCTCATAATCAGGGTGGTAGAGATCGATGTTCTTAAGCTCCACATCAGCCTGGACATGAATAAAATCAACACCACGGTTATTACAGAGCAGCTCCGGTTCACCATGGCTGTTATGGACAACTTCTCCGGCGAAGGGGTAAAACGGTGTGCAGCCGTGATGATCTCTCTCTGCGTTATACTCACTGGATAGCTTCTTCCACATGAAACCATTGTGTAGAGATTGTTTTTGACTCTTCACCGGTGGTTTGGAATCATGGTGGCCGGAATTTTGTGAGAGAGAGAGGGGGATGGTGGCCGGAATTTTGTGAGAGAGAGAGGGGGATGGTGGCCGGAATTTTGTGAGAGTGAGAGAGATAGAGATTGATTCAAATCAATTAATATATTCCAAAATTAATAGATTCAAAAATTAAATACCTAAAAAACTATTCCCAAAATACCCTTTCCCTATTTTTTAAATTCAAAAATCCCTCAACCGTTGATCAAAAAATCGAATGGCCTAGATTTGGGTTACAAGGTTTACATAAAAAAAATGTTTACATTTGAAGCTCCCTATATATATATATATATATATAGAGAGAGAGAGAGAGAGATGGAAAATCAAATGCAAACCTTGCATTTGTTGCCCCTTACAAACCAATCCTAACCTTTCATTTTTTCATCTAATTGTCTAGATTAAATAAGGATATGAATTGTAAATATCTGATTTGTGGTTACCAAAACTGAAAAAGTAAAAGACACGGGAAGGGCAAAATTGGAACAAAAATTGGAATTTCAAATTGACCACCGGATACAATCCCTAATATCTCGGATGACAGCCACCGCTTCCTCCTCCTCCTCATACTTTTCGTTACAGCACCACCGTCTCTCCGCCTCCTCCTCATTTGAAAACTTCGTACTCACGCTAAAGGATACAGTGGGAATCGATCTTTTAGAAGAAGACGTGGCAATCGACAAAGAAAAGAGAGATCTTCTTACTAGTAGGTCCAAGAAGCCATTGAAGAACAAGAAGCTTCATTATGTATGTTCTTCTTTATAAACGAAAGAAATTCTTAATCTTTTGAAGAATGGCATTGGATTAAGCAAAGAAATATTACACAATGTAACAACCCACTCTAAAATACAAGCCAGAAGCTACCTCTTTAATTCATAACGCCATAAACGGCTCAACAAAGTCACAATATCACGATTACAGACTGGGTTTGCGGAATTAACCCTAAACTACAGCGGAGGTCATGACTACAAAATAAATAGGAAAGCCTTCTAATTCTTCTATATTCAACCTCCGCCTCACGCCTTGCCAAACTTCTAAGTAAGCTTTCAACTACCTGCTTACCTGAAAAGTTTTAGTTTTGAAAAGCGAGGGTTAGACCATGAGGTCTACTGAGTCCCCTCCACACCAGGTCACACCATAAACATCGTAATTTATAAATCAGTTATGAATTAGTTTATACGAATCATAACAGCACACTTTAAAATGACAAACACACATTGACACATGCTACTGGCACACGCTATAGTCACACACACTGTGACAGCGCCATAGAGCACACTCGCTATATATCAAACAAATTCATATATATAATTAATATGGGACACGCCCCCCATTTCTCATCAACGCCAGAGCACGATACATAATTAATATGGGACACACCCCCAATTTCTCGACAATGCTAGAGTATGTTTACACACATTAGATCATACATTCTGCCACACACTTGTTCATAGCTTCATAATTAAGCAGTTAAAAAAACACACGAATAGATAACAACCACGCCACACACTTAATCATCGCTTTGTAATAAAAGCAGTTGAAAAGCACACAGTTAAATAATAACTCTGCCACGCTTGTATAAAATTTAGGTTCAGAAAGACTCACCTGCCGTCCTTGCGAGGAATTCTTACTCGCAACCGATTGCTTCTTCTCACACCTACATTTGCACCCACACACAATACAAGATAAGACTCTGACTTACTGGATTAAAATACCCAAAACTAGTTTCGGATCCACCATTTTATTTAATACCGATCCATTGTTCACTACCGGATCCTTAATTATTTTTCAGCCCAAATTCCGGATTCAAAATGAAATCCACTACCGATTTCAATCAATAATTAATTATCACATCTAAAGCTCCAACCCAAATTGCTAACTCCGGCCCAGTAAACACAAAACATTTCGGATTACAATTATTTTAAATTGCTGGACTCCACTACCCCAATTCCTAATACTCTTGGCCCATATAAGACTTCCGGATTAATCCAGTTTTAACACATTTTTAAGCCACTACCGGAATTTAAAAGGGCAAACAATATCGAATCCAACTCACACTCCGGTCCAACGCGCTAAGCCCAAACTTCAACAATTTCCGGCCCACATTTATTTAATTCAGTTTTTCCTTAATTAATATTGATTTTGGCCCACATGTTCCGGTACTGATCCACACTCCGGATCTATATTCAACAAATTCCGGATCTAATGAAGTTTATACATTCCGGATCCGAGATAATTTATATATTCCGGATCTAAGAGAATTAAGCCCATTCCGGAACTTGTTTCAAATTTTAATTCCGGATCTTTGATAAAATGTCCAGTTCCGAATTAACATCTAGCTTCCGGATCCTAAGGGTTTCGGACTCTCCCCAACCAGTTCCGACTCTGGGTTATTCTCATCGAACCACAGAACTTTCAAACGATTAAATTAATTAAATCCACTTCGTCCGAAATTAAATGCTAACTACCAAGATTAAAGAGTCATCACTAATAGTTGATTAGTTGAGCTAACTTTCCCGATTCATTACTTTATGATTAGCAAATACACACAGACCCCAAATTTCATTCTTACCAGGTGATAGCAAAACCCCAATTCCAACCTTCTAGACTCTATATCACAATTATGAAAACACAAGGGATGGAGATTACCTTGCAAGATGATTTCACACTCCGATTTGCAGAGCTCCAGATTGTTTGATTTCCTGCTTCTGCACACCCACACCCGCACCTTAGCCTCACACACACATTTCTCCAGAGATTAGAATTTTAGGGTTTATTCCCCATTTTATACTCTCTCACAAACACACCAAACTTTCTCTTTTTCACACTTTACACCCTAAAACTAACATTTATTCAAAAATGAACACGGTTATTACACACAATCTCTTCTGGGAAGTTGTTTTGCTGTGAAAAAGGGTTCAAGGAGAGGACCCGATACAAAAAAGGAGGTTTTGGAAGGTAAACATACGTAGTTTTTTTTTTCGTATATGCAATTGTTCTACCGTTTTGAGGGTTGCATATATGCAAATGTTCTACCGTTTTGATGGTTGCATATATGCAAATGGTTTCATATATGCAAATGTTCTACCGTTTTGATTATTGCTTATATGCAAATGGTATTAATGATGCACATTAAAAGGCACATATGAATCTGTTGGTGAAATTTATGGTTATCTATTAATTATTGCATATATGATAAACGTTGGATTGCATATCTGGAGAATATGAATATGCTGGATAATACGCTGGAGAAGATGATCACGCTAGAGATGATTCTAAAGATAATGACAAAATATTAGATAAATTAGATGTTAGGCAAAAATTTAGGAAATGATTTGATTGGTTCTATCAGTTACAATATTATCCAAAAATAACCAAAAATCTGTATTTGTCGATTTACTATATTAACCCTAAACAATGATTTTTATTTTAATAAAATACTAAATGACATGGACATATCAATGGTTGAGATGAGTTTGTAAAGGGGTGCAACAAATGCAAAGTTTGTATTTTATGGAGTCTCTCTCTCTCTCTCTCTCTATATATATATATATATATATATATATATATATATATATATATGATTGATTTTGAGATAGATACAATCAGTGATCTATTTTGTGAAAATATCTAATATTCATAAGAAAAAATATTTATTAAATATATTTACTATTCACAAGACAATATATTTAATAAACCGGGTTAGGTTTTAATAATAATGAAAATTATGGTGAAAAGAATATTAAAATATCTTTATCATTAGATTAGTTTAACCTAAAGATCAAAAATAATAAGTTGCACCGGATCAATTCATTTTTAAAACGCAATTCAAGGTTTGTTTTGAAATTAAAAGTGATCGAGAATACAAATTCTTCTTAAACTTTTTATCATAACATATTTTCTTAAACGACCATTCTTCTATTAAATCTTTGTAAATATAGAACCATTAATATTATAAAAAATACCCATATTTATTTTTTAACTCTAAAAAAATTATTATGAATGTAAAGAAATTATAAAACCGTAGTACAAAAAAATCGAAAAAGCATGAAACTCCTTTTGATAATGGAAATAGATTTCGAAAAATATATAGTTTCTTTCTGCAAAGAAAAAAGAAAAGAAAATTCGTTAGAACTGAATTGGGCCTGTCAAAGCCACTTGTTGCCGTAGGCCTAGACTGTGTTTACAAAGATCAAAGCCCATATAGGCACAAACACACAACAGTGACCAGACTGCAAGAGTGATAATGTCACTTAAAAATTGCTATTATTTTTGAGAAAAAAGATACACAAAGTTTGTATATAGTTTTATTATTGATCATTACAATTTTGCTATTAGGATAATTCATTGTTAAACACTTTTATTAAGAAGTATTATAAATATTTGATTATTAAATGATTTAAATGATTAAGTTTCTGTAATTTTTTTAAGGGAAAAGTCCAATAAAACCCAATGGACTTTAGTATTATGAATGATTAAGTTCTTGTACAATTCTTTTGGACTAAATAAACCATTGCACTTTTCATTACCTGTTAAATAAACCATTGGACTTTCTAAAACCTGTTACATACATCCTTATGACTTATAAAATTGGTTAATGTGTTAAAAATAATTGAAAAAATATGAAAAAACCAAACAAACTTAAATACTTTAAACTATTAAGTCCTTATACATTTTTTGAACGGAAAAAAATACAATTTATAAAACGAAACGAATATACCATTTTTCATTACTCTTCCCAAAACATATAAAAGTTGTATCTAATGCATAAATAGATGTACATAAAAGTTAGACATCATTTACCAAAAATATACCAAGAGTTGCACAAAGAAATGCCAACAGTTGCACCAAATAAAACAAAATGATATCACTAAATAAAAGCATTATTGTAAAGATGTAGTACCAATTCAAGATAAACATTTTAAACAATTGTACGTATTATTTTTTTTAATTTGTAGTTTGCCTGCTATTCAAGCTGCATACAATTTAAACAATTGAAGTTTTCTATTTTTGAATGGTTAATTACAGGAATTATATTTTTGTATAAATAAACAATCAAACTCTTAGAAATTGGTTATTTACATTCTTTTAACCTAATAAATAACCTCTTAGGAATGTTAAAATAAAAAAAAAAACTTAAATAGTTTTTTTTTTTCCCACAAACCCTTTGTCATTCAAACTTCTTGCATCCAACGTTTTTTTTGAAGGGTGTTGTAACACCGTAAAAACAGGGGTAAACAAAAGCCTACATAAAACGGAATAGCGGTATATAATGTTATAGCACGAGCCTCCCAAAAAGGGGAATATACAAAAGCCTGAGCTTGTTCAGCCTCACTGATGATCGCTGAATGTTCATCATGTAATTGTTTACTTATGATCCCTGAAGACAAGATTCGCGTCAACCAAGTTCGAAGCTGAAATCGAAGTCCAAACTGAAGAACAAGTGACTAAGTCTACTAGTGACCTGATGCGGATATCAGCGAAGACAAGACTTGTCCATTCCACGCGAAGTTTCAAGTAGAAGACTTCAGCGAACGCTGAACTTTATCATTCGCTGATAAAGATTCATTCAGCGAACGTTGATCATGAAGCATGTTATACAAGCAACTTTTGTCTTATCTCCTTGCACGCCTCTGTACGATTTTGTCAGAACGGATATCCCTTTTGTCCAGAATCGTACAACCAACTCTTCAACTACACTGTTCGTCATGCGGCCACTAGGATGTTTGCTAAAGTCAAATCATGCAACCAATCAGAGGCTGCCACGTGTAAAGGTATACTGAGTTGCATTAAATGCATACAGTATATAAAGGAAACCCTACTTCACATTTGAAGTGCTCGGATTTCTTCCTCGCTGAACTACTTAGTGCTTAGAAAACTCTCCTTAGTTTTCTTATTTATTTTCTCTCTATTTCTAGTGCAAGAAATCTGTGTGTTCTCATAGTTTGTTTAGATTAGGTTTTTAACTTGATCTTATTCTGCAACAAACTATAAATTGTATGATTATATCAATAAACAATTTAGAAAGATAAAAATATGTGTTTGTATTCAACCCCCCCCCCCCCCCTTTACAAACTTGTATAACCCTTCGGGACCAACAAGTGGTATCAGACCAGACTGTTTAATCTCATAAACAAGATCTTGCTTATACTCTCTTTTTCTTTTCCTTGCTAACTTTCTAAAATGGAAAATCATCAGAATACAAACTACATAGATAATGGCTCTCTTGCCAAACCTCCTCGATTTAGTAAAGATAACTTCAACCTCTGGAAAAATCGAATGATGCTCTTGTTAGAAGGTGTAGATCCTACTATACCATACTATGTGGAAAATTGACCTTATGTTCCCCATGTGGTCTATGGTCCTATTGTTGCCACCGCTACCACCCCTGCCATCCTCGAGAGAACTCTCATCAGAGAAGTTTCTCAGTAGACTGAAGAAGATAAGAAGAAGGTGGCCATTGATACAAATGCCAGATCTATCATCTCTATGGCTCTTCCTGATGAAGTCTACCACTCCATCATGAACCTGAAAAGCTCAAAAGCCATGTGGGACACTATATGTGTTCAATATGAAGGTACTGCTGAAGTCCAGGACTCTAGAAGAATAAACCTGGTAAGGCAATACGAAGGTTTCATCTGTGGTAAGACTGAAACTCTTTCTGAAGTTCACCAACGTTTTAACTGTTTAATTATTGATTTAAAAACTATTGGTAAGACATACTCTAACTCCGAGATCCTGACAAAATTCTTGGAATGTCTTCCTGAAAGCTGGGACAATTATACCATGTGTCTTAAGCTCTCTAAGGATCAAAAATTCATGACCCTTGCTAACTTATTTGGCACTATGCTCAATCATGAGCAGTCGTGTCAACTTAAGAAGAATCTTGTAAAAGATTCCAAAAGCACACCTGTTGCTTTACTCTCCTCAGAGTTGATACCGGCTCAGCGATCAACTGTCACGATCACTGAAATGGAATCTAACTCTGATAATTCATCAGACACTGATCCTTCAGAACTTGATGAGTCACTGGCACTCCTGAAAAATTCTTTCAGGAGATTTGCTAGAAAGAGAAACTTCAGAAGAAGTAAACCTCTCACTATCACTGACAAGCCTAAATCTACTCCTGTTGATAAGGCTACTGCTACCTGTTTTAACTGTGAAAAGGTAGGACACTTTGCTAGTGAATGCAGGTCAAGGAAAGTCTTCAAACCTTCATCTTCCTCCTTCAAGAAATCCTCTAACCCCAGGGCTAGAGATGACAGATACCAAAAGCTGAAAGATAAATATGAAAAGCTGAAAGGCTACAAAAAGAATGGTAAAGGTCTGATCGCTGAAGATCATGACTGGGCTAAATCTGATGAAGAATCATCCGACTCTGAAGAAGATGAGGCTAATCTCTGCCTCATGGCCAAAATACAAGAAGAGGAAGAAAAAGCTGAAATTCCCTATACCTCTACTTCTACCTCTCAGGTATACAACTCTTCTACTCCTACTTCTGCCTTCTTTGAAGCAGATAGACTTCGTGCTATCGATATACTAACTATTGATTTATATGATGCCATGAATGGCAAGACCAAAGCTGAACAACTAAATCAAGATTTAGCTGAACAGCTCAAAAAATGTCATTTAAAGTATCAATAGCTTTCGGACATTGAAAATAATTTGAAAGATCAGGTCTATGTAAATCAAGTTATCAGTATCAAGCGTGAACAAGCTATCGCTGAACTGAAAGCAGAAAAATATACTGTTGAAGGATGGTATAAATCCTCAACAAAGATCACTGAGATAATAGGTGCTCAAATCCCTCTTAGTGACAAACGTGGTCTTGGTTACAAAGCTGATGCTGAAGAACCAACCACTGATCGTTCCATACTTAAGTTTGGAATGTTCGTGTCATCTATCCCTGAGGACAAACCTACCTTGATTTCTAAAGGTAAAGAAAAGGAAATTCAAAAACCTCAGAAGGGTACCAAAGTACCTAAGCTGAAAGTTTCTAAAACTTCAGTGAGCCATCCCTCTACTTCTAAGACTAAGATCCCTGAATTCATTCAGCGATCTACTCCTAAACTAAGAGTGGATGTAATTGGTAAGAAATCCGAAGAACTGATAGTTCCTCCAATTTCCAATGCCAAAGGTATTCTTGGTGCTGGTCCTGCTTTTTTAAAAATCTCGACTAAGCATGCAAATGGTCCTAAAGCTACTTTTAGCTATAGGAAATGTTATCACTGTGGACTTACGGATCATATTGCTAGTAAGTGCCCCACAGCTACCAAGGCTAAGAAATTAGCCAAGGTAAAGAAGACTGCCCCCAAGGCAAAGAAGACCACTCCTGATAAAAATCAGGCCAAGGTGAAAAACACCACTCATGTTAAGAAATTAACCAAAGTGAAGAATGTCACTGAAGCTGAATCTTCAAATGCTGCGAAGATTGCTGAACCTTCTACTTCCTCTACCACCACTGAAATGTGGTCCCATAGTTAAGTGGGTACCTATTCAAAACTAATCTTCATTTGTTTGCAGGTCTCGAAGGGTATCTGGTATCTTGATAGCGGATGCTCTCGACATATGACTAGAAAGAAAAACCTGCTCACTGAATATAAGGAGGAGAAAGGTCCCTCTGTGACCTTCGATGGAAATGGAAAAGGCTATACACGAGGGTTTGGTGTACTCTCTAATGGTACAACAACCTTCAGAAGAGTCGCATACGTTGAAGGGCTGAAACACAATCTTCTTAGCATTAGTCAGCTATGTGACAAGGACTTCAAAGTTTGCTTCACTAAGGAAGCATGTTTCGTCACTGACAAGAAGGAGAACATTGCTCTCAGTGGATATCATTTGGAAAATGTTTATGTAATAAACATGGACTCAACAACCACTGAGAATGCTTGTTTCTTCTCCAAAGCCTCTCCTGATGTCAACTGGCTATGGCATAAAAGGCTCTCTCATCTCAACTTCAAGACACTGAATACTCTTTCTTCAATAGAGTTGGTCACTGGTCTTCCTCAACACTCATACGCTAAGGAATCTCTCTGTTTAACGTGTGAAAAAGGAAAACAAACCAAAGCTAGCTTCAAGTCAAAGCAAGTTTCCTCAGTGTCATCTCCTCTTCAACTTCTCCACATGGATCTGTTTGGCCCTGTCAACGTTCAATCCATCGCTGGAAAGAAATATACGGTGGTTATGGTGGACGAAATCTCTCGCTACACCTGCGTTATGTTTCTGCGTGCTAAGAGCGACACCTCAAAAGAACTGATGTCTTTTGTCAGGAAAATGGAAGTCCTGAATAATCTCACTGTTCGTTCAATAAGGAGTGATCATGGAACTGAATTCAAAAACAGTTCCCTTGATAGCTTCTTTGAAAGTAAGGGTATTTCTCACAACTTTTCATTAGTGAGAACACCTCAACAAAATGGAGTCGCTGAAAGAAGAAACGGAACGATCATAGAAGCTGCTCGTTCAATGCTCAACGATTCTCATCTACCTACTCAGTTCTGGGTTGAAGCTGTCAACACTGCTTGTTTTACGCAGAATAGATTGCTGATCGTCAAAAGATTCAACAAGACTGCCTATGAACTTTTCCATGGAAGAAACCCATCTATCAGTTTTCTTCACATCTTTGGTTGTCTGCGCTTTATCTTAAACAACAGAGATGCTCTTGGAAAATTTGATCCCAAAGCTGATGGTTGAATATTTCTTGGATAATCTTCCATATCCAAAGCCTTCAGAGTCTTCAATAAAAGAAGACAAACTGTAGAAGAAACCATTCATGTCACCTTTGATGAATCCCGTTCAGCGAACTCAAGACCATCTGCTGATAACGAAGAACTCAATCAGTGGATGTTTTCTCATTTTGGGGATTCAGAAACTGTTCCTAACCCTGATCCTCAGATCAACACACTAACCGTTGATAATGATCTTATCATCATTCCTAGCGTGTAGACAAGTGAAGCTGAATCATCTTGGGTTTCAGTTGTTCCCATCAACACTATGCTTGTTTCTGAACCATCATCATCAGATATTCCATCAACCTCTCAGCAGTCAGTAAATGAAATTTCATCTGTCTTGCCTATTGTGCCTCTACTACCTGACATCGCTGAAGTTTCCTCCTCAATGATTCCAGAGTTTCATTCTGAGTCAGTGGCTTACGCTCCTGCTCAGCGATGGACCATAAATCACCCTATTGATCAAATTCTTGGTGATCCAAACGCAGGTGTTCAGACTCGACGAAGTGCACGTAACATCTGTCTTTTTGTAAATTTTATTTCACTAACTGGACCAAAGAAAGTTGATGATGCCCTCAGAGATCCAAACTGGGTCAGCGCTATGCAAGAAGAGCTGACTGAATTCTAAAGAAACAAGGTTTGGAATCTTGTTCCAAGACCATCTGACAAATCAGTAATAGGCACCAAGTGGATCTATCGAAATAAGTTAGATGAGAATAGAACTATAACCCGCAACAAAGTTCGCTTAGTTGCTCTGGGATACAGACAAGAGGAAGGTATAGATTATGACAAAACCTTTGCCCCAGTGGCAAGACTCGAAGCTATTCGTCTATTTCTAGCTTACGCTATTCATAGAGACTTTAAAGTATATCAAATGGATGTGAAATCAGCATTCCCAAATGGAAGGCTAAATGAAGAAGTCTACGTTGAACAACCTCTAGGATTCACTGATCCTAAGCATCCAGGTTATGTTTATAAGATGGACAAGGCACTTTATGGACTGAAGCAAGCTCCACGTGCATGGTATGACACTCTATCCTCTTTTCTTCTCATCGAAAAATTTGAGCGTGGTAAAATTGATAACACTCTATTTTTCAGGAAAGTTAAAGGTCATATATTCTTGTTCAAATATATGTTGATGACATTATATCTGGTTCTACTAACCCATCTCTATGCACTCATTTTGCTGAAAGAATGAAATCTGAATATAAAATGAGTATGATGGGTGAGCTGAACTACTTCCTTGGACTCCAAATCAAGCAGAATGATAAGGGTACGTTTATCCACCAAGGTAAGTATGTCAAAGATATGCTGAAGAAGTTTGATCTGACTCAAAGCTCAGCTATGAAAACCCCTATGGCACCGCCGCTGACACTTAACAAAGATCCTTCAGGGAAAACTGTTAATGTCACTGCGTACCGTAGGATGATCGGATCTCTCCTTTATCTTAAAACTACTCGTCCTGATATTATGTATGCTACTTGTTTGTGTGCACGATATCAATCTGAACCCAAAGAATCTCATTGGATCGCTGTAAAGCGAATTTTCAGATATCTGAAGGGTACTCCCAACCTAGGTCTTTGGTATCCCAAAGACTCAGGGTTCGATCTAACTGCCTATTCAGATAGTGACTTTGCAGGTTGCAAGCTGGACAGGAAAAGCACCACAGGAGGCTGTCAACTCCTGGGTGGAAAGCTGGTGAGTTGGACAAGCAAGAAGCAAAGTTCAGTGTCCACCTCTACAGTTGAAGCTGAGTATGTAGATACTGGAAGCTGTTGTGCTCTAGTCTTATGGATGAGAAATCAACTATTGGACTATGATCTTCAGCTCTCCAAAATTCCAATCTATTGCGATAGCACTAGTGCCATCGATATAGCCAATAATCCAGTACTACACTCAAAGACCAAACACATCGAGGTCAGGTATCACTTTATCAGGGATCATGTGATGAATGGTGACATAGAACTTCACTTTATCCCAACTGACTTTCAGTTAGCTGATCTTTTCACCAAACCTCTTGATTACACAACATTCAACTTTCTCACCAGCGAGCTTGGAATGTTGAACCTTGAAGATTAATTCTTCAGCGGTTATGCATTTGATTAGTGATAAAGGAAATTCTATCTCCCTATTCAGCATCTAATCTCTGAACAAAAATGATTCGTTGATATCAAGGTATATTCTCTCTCCAAACGCTGAAGTTTACTTCAGCATGCAGAATTTCAAAATAAGTTGTATCGCTGAATATCTCTTCCTTCAGTGATTTTTTCTGAAATAACTATGCTCACTGATATTTCTCATCAGTGATTTCTTTTAAATTATCCATGAGTTTTTCAAAACCTTCAGAGACAACTTAGAAATGTGAAAGGACGTTTATGACGTCATCAAAACGGATAACCTATGGCACATTTTTTTTCTCTGACATGTTCGTCTGTTGAAATTCTTGACCAATACACTTCGTGGGACCTGTCCGTGTCATGATGGGAAACCTTTTCCCGCTCATCACTTTCTCTCTTACTCTCACTATATAAACGATCCTTGTTTATATTTTTACCTTTTACGCTCTCGAACTCTCAAACTCAGAAAGAACTCCTTGCATTCTTGCCTTCTCAAGTTTTTGTGTGAAATCTTTGTGTTTGATTCTTCAAACAATCATCAACAGGTTAACATTTCATCCTAAACATCTTCTATGTTTTGATCTTATTCTTGTTCTTAAAAGATCAATCAAACGTGTTTTTTGAAACTTATGATCATTTTCTTCATGTTCATAAAAACAAAACTTACAAAATAAGTTTTTCTTTTAAATTTGTACTAAAAATTATAAACTTAAACTTCATACGTTTTTCTAGAATCCTTTCCTTAAAAGGAAACTGGAAAACAAGAATTTCACTAGTTTTGAACTCTTTTTAAAACTAGAAACCTTATTTTTTTACATTTTCTTTCCCTAAAAGGAAACTGTAAAACCCTTAAAACCCTTATTTTGGAAACTCACTTCCCTTTTAAGAAGTTATTTCATCTTCTTCATACTTGCGTTTTAACAACAGAATCTGTTGCTACTGCTGATGCCTCTGCTACCCAAACCACTAGTGTTTCTTCCACTTTGACAAGGGCTGGCAACATGAAGCATGAACTCCATCAGATCACCTTCGTCTCCAACAACCATTACGCCCTTCTTGAATTTCCCAAGAAGGAACATGCCCCTCACTTGCATGACGCTGTGAACTTCATCAAGAGTTGTCCTCTTGCCATCACACCCCCAGCCCACAAACGACTTCTATAGCATTTCTGGTACACTACTCATTGTACCACTGCTACCTCCGCCAAGAGCAAAAAGTAATACTCTGTCATTGGTTTCCAGACTGAACTGGGTCACGGAACCATATCCCCCGCTACTATCCGGGCAGCCCTGAACCTCCCCGCTGGCCCGAAAACACATCCCTTTTTTCCATTCCCTGACTCCAACTCCCCTGAAGGAAAGAAGTAAATCATCTCCTTCCTTGAAAAGATGAAATACCTCTGGAACACCGGCCGAGACGGCGAACCTGAGAAGAAAATCACCACGTTCCTGAAGAACAAAATGCCTTCAAAGATCAACTTCATATTCGCTCATGGCATCAGCTGCATGACAGCGAAAATCGGCTCCACTCATCAAGCTACAAAGATCAGTGTGCCATGGCTTACACTCTCCTCAAGGGTCTCCAAGTTGACTATGCCCGTGTCATCTTTAAAGACATGATGGACAAGGTAGAGACGCCTGACCGCCCCAGCATTGTTCCTTACCCCAGATTTCTAAGCGCCATATTCCAATATGGCCTAAAGGAGGACTACCCCAAACAGGGAGACCTAAAGCTCTCCCAAGTCGGCCCTAAAGTGCTCGACTTCAAACCGGTGAAAAACGAGGTAAGTCTTTCTACTTTACTCTCTTTTCTCCGCACTCCATCTTCTACTTCAGTGGCTACTGCTACAGCAGCGGTAATCCCAACCGCTGACACCCGGCCACTACACCCTCCTCCCTAAAAAAGAGGAAACATTCTGAAACCACTCTTGGCAGCTGTAAGACCAAGAAGTCCTCAAAGGAGATCCCTAAGCCTTCTTAGGCTGAAGACCCCACGTTCGCTTCTTCACAAGGAACGATGGAAGATTATGTGGTCCACTCCACCACAACCGCTGAAGCCACCCCTTCCATACCATTTTCAGAGACTCAGCTCTCTGAAACATTCTTGGATGAGAACCCTAGAATCTCAGCACCTCAAAGTGCTGCAGAGGATTTTCTCAGTGGATCCAACGCTGAAGCTGTTATAACCCTACCTTTTTCAACCTTCGCTTCTTATACTCCTTTTCTCTATACAATGGCTCCAACGATGCCAACTATCACGTTGACGGACTTAGCCGCTGCAGCCCTCCAACATATGATGCAGCAGAATGTCACTGGACCTGTCAGAACTTTTGAAGATGACTTGGAATATCATTCAGGGTTTTGCGACATCAACTCTTTCTCCAACCCTCCTACAGGTATCCATACACCATCCACTTCTCTCTCTACACCCCTAACTTCTAGGCGCTCCTTAGCTCACAAGTTATTTACTTTTTCAGGTCCAAATTTGGGCACCATCAACGATTCCCTCAAGGAAATAGATGATAAAGTGACAAATATCACCACCACTATCTCCAATAACTCTTCAGCGGTTACAAACGTTGGAGAGACACTGAAGCGACTCTCCACTGTTGTCAAGGACAAGGCTTCTTCCGCTGACTTCTCCAAAGTTGATGGGGGACTGACAACTGTGAAAACCGCCATCATCAACAACACCTCCAACATCTCCAAACTCACCACCGCCATCACTGATCTCTCCAAAGGATTCTCAAGCCTCAGCGGCGAGGTAAGTTCTCTGATGACCAACTACTCCGGTCTACAAGGTGAGGTGAGCAGCCTTACCAAATAGGTCTCTGACACTAAAGACCCGCTCACCAAGATCCTCGAAAGGTTAGACGCTCCCACTGTTCCTACATCTCACTTCTCCCAGGATGACCGGGACAAGATGGAGATGGCAGTGGAATTCATTCTGGAAAGTACACCTGCCATTTCTGGCCTCGAAGACAGAATGGCAGTGGTGGAACGTCAGTTAAGGAACCCTGGCCAAGCAGACAGGGTCCCTGAGCTGAAAATGCCGAAACTGCTGTTGCTGCTACCATTGCCTCCCCCACCCAATCAGCGGAAGAGGGGGAGAAGACAGACAAAGGCCTTCCCCAGAATGTTGAGGGGGAGGAAATGACTGAAGACCCTCAGGAATCTGATCATCCTGAGGGAAACAAAAATAAGGAAAACTTTAGGATGGTGATGCTCCTGAGGGAACCACTGGAAGTCCCTCTCCATCTGAGGGGTAGCACGGTGAACACCCCTCTCATTCTCCAGTAAACGCTGTTGATATCTCTTCAGAGGATGAGGAGGAAGCTGAAGAAGAAGAAGAAGACGTTGACCTAAAAGACGATGAACGATCATCCTCTCCTAAGGATGATGATGATGACGACGACGACGACGGGTTCTTCTTCCAGCCCACAACTATCAAAACCCCTACTCTTAAAGGGGTCTCGATCAATGAACCAGGGAGGGGACCATGGTGAAGTCCCCAGCAAAGACGGCTTCAAAAGAAAAATAAAAGGGTCTCTGTTAGGGTCCAATCTGGTTGAATAGAAGTTCAAGGGCTAATATGTTAAACGGACCATGGGCTTGTTGCCATGGGCCCATAGTATATAATGTGTTTATTAGCTTAGAATTAAGCTAGTTGTCTTTTTTACACTTTCAGAAACGTATTGTAATTCTCTCTCATATTGAAAGTAAAGTGGATGACCATTGGAAATCATATCGTGTGTGTTATTATCTATTGATTCCTATTACTTGTTGCACTGATCTGGAACTCACAGTCTCGCTGCTGACAACTTGGTTATTCTCCTTAAAAAGCCAGTTTGTCAGTCCTCTCCCCTACTTGAGGCTATTGCTGAAGCTCCTCAACAACAAATAATCCCAACGTTCAACGTTGAAGAACAAATAATCCCAGTCTCTGCTTTGGAAGAGACTGAAGCTCAAGATGAAGAAGAAGAACTGCTCTCACATCCAAGAAGACCTTCCTTGCCTCCTCAAAGTCCAAGTGAAGATGAACAACGAATCAGAGCAGCGCTGATCAAAATTAGAAAGTCAGCGCTTGGTTCCTGCTCATCTCGAATGCTTAACTCCCAGGGAGATTGCTGAAGCCCTAAATGCAGAAAAGATCCTCCCAGATAAACAGAAGGCTGAGCTTAGTGAAAAAAACTATGCTCTTGAACTAACCCAACGATCAGTGAAGGATCCACAACTGAAGAAGTTTCCCCTGGAAGTTCAGTAAAAGTTGCTAAAACATGCGCAGAAGATCAGTCAAGAGAAAACCAAGGTCAGTGACTCCACATTGGCCTGATGTAAGAAAACATGCCACTACAGAAGACATGGATCAAGAATAAGCTCTATGAACATAAGAGGAAAAGTAATCAACAAGGTATCGATTGTTGATGTCCAAATAGTCAGAGAAAACGGCTACAGAAGAACCTGCTACATGTCAGGCCTGGATAAACTCGGTTTCCCAAAATGGTTGGAAATGAGAATCGCAATTCAGCGATCCCACTCAACTTTCGAGTCCTGTGTTGAAAAATCCATAAACAAGCTGATCGACATGGTAACCTCAGCGGTTGATATTCCACCTCCTCCTCCAATTCAGAAGAAACGAGCTACTCCAAAGAAGAAGACTCCTTCCTCTTCAGGCCCGACAATAAGAAACGAGACAGGGATTGAATTCTCTCGTGAAGCAGTTCTTGGTCCAAATCCTGATCTATCTAATCTCGACATCTCCTTACCTCCAGCTGAAGACTTCATCCCTGGTAAAGTTCTCAGTGATTTCACTGGTCGCAGATGCTTTCAACATATCTCTGAGTTATACAAAACTCCAATCGAACAACTCATAGATCTACTCTATTGGTGTGACTACAAAGATGACCTTCTTGGATCATTTCTGAAGCCCTTAATCTATCGCGAAGCAAAAGCTAGAAGGGATCAGGGACTAATAGTCCCTGATTGGATGATTCCAGAGACTGATACTCTTGATGAACTTCTCATCAAGAATGAACCTGAGTAGCTGATAGGATTATCTTTTGTATTCTTCTATCTTATCAGCTTGTATCTTTTTGTACTTGTAATTATTTTTCATTGTACTTGTAATTTTTCCACTTCCCTTGTAATCTTATACGAAGTTAATGAAAATTTTCAATGAAAGTACTTTACTCAATCAGTACTAAGAAAAGATCCCTGAAAAACAGTAAATGGTACAAGTACTTTATGAGTCCTTTTTATCCTTATGTTTTTAACTTAGCAATTTTCCTTTATTGCTATGTCATCATCAAATAGGGGGAGATTGTTGATCCAAACCCTCAATGATTTGATAATGACCCTGAGAAACACTTAATGAAAATTGTAAGTAGACAATATGTATTAATGTTTTGCCATCAAAGAAAATATACTAGGTCTGTTTAGTATCGCTGATGAAAAACAAGCTTTAAATTATACTTCAGCGAACAATGTACATCAGTGAGCCCTGAGCTTGTTCAGCCTCACTGATGATCGTTGAATGTTCATCATGTAATTGTTTACTTATGATCCCTGAAGACAAGATTCGCGTCAACCAAGTTCGAAGCTGAAATCGAAGACCAAGCTGAAGAACAAGTGACTAAGTCTACTAGTGACCTGATGCGGATATCAGCGAAGACAAGACTTGTCCATTCCATGCGAAGTTTCAAGTAGAAGACTTCAGCGAACGCTGAACTTTATCATTCGCTGATAAAGATTCATCCAGCGAACGCTGATCATGAAGCCTGTTCTACAAGCAACTTTTGTCTTATCTCCTTGCACGCCTTCGTACGATTTTGTCAGAACGGACATCCCTTTTCTCCAGAATTGTACAACCAACTCTGTAACTACACTGTTCATCATGTGGCCACTAGGATGTTTGCTAAAGTCAAATCATGCAACCAATCAGAGGCTGCCACGTGTAAAGGTATACTGACTTGCATTAAATGCATACAGTATATAAAGGAAACCCTACTTCACATTTGAAGTGCTCGGCTTTCTTCCTCGCTGAACTACTTAGTGCTTAGAAAACTCTCCTTAGTTTTCTTATTTCTTTTCTCTCTATTTCTAGTGCAAGAAATCTGTGTGTTCTCATAGTTTGTTTAGATTAGGTTTTTAACTTGATCTTATTCCGCAACAAACTATAAATTGTTTGATTATATCAATAAACAATTTAGAAAGATAAAAATATTTGTTGGTATCAACCCCCCCTTTTACAAACTTGTATAACCCTTCGGGACCAACAATGTTTAATTACAACTGTATTTTTAACGGAAAGTAAATGACAACCAATTAATCTATTTTCTAAAGTATAAACAAGATTACAAAAGGGGTGTCATCTCTATATCCGATTAAGTCTTCTATATTGGCATCCCAAAAGTGTATCCCCCGAGCTCACATGCTCCCACCTAAGCCGTCTTAATGACGGCTCCGCTAGAATCTAAGATACACAATAAACACCAAGCAAGTGTCAGGCTAATAAGCCTAGTGAGTTGAACAATTAATATAACATGCAATATTTCATAAACAAGGTTAAAATAAATGGTTACTCACAATTGGAATCAATAGGGGAGACCCAAAACACAAATCAAGTTACACCACAAGAGAAGATATACCTTAGCGTCTACTCCCACGAGTAACACCACAAGGCCCGTCACACTGGGGACTACCTCTAAGGCATTACCCCAAAGGCGGAGATCTAGGCACATACCTTCAAGGTGGTACCCAAGACTATACCCTCCTAGTACTTACTTAATGATTCATTCAAAGTGTCAATACCATTAAACAACTACTCCAAGTAGTACATATATATATATATAAGTGTATAATATTCCCATAAGACATGGTCCAACCATCACATTAGACATGCATTTCCACATGGTGATCTTAAAACCACAATTACAAGCTCATTAAGCACATTAACTCCACATATATACTTCCAAAGCATATCTTCATACATAAATATGTCTAAACATGAGTTATAACAATAAATGTACTAATACATGTAGCAATACTCATATTAAGACAAAATATCATCATTAAGCCAAGTATGTTCTCATTAAGCCATAGACCAAGTCATTAAGCTCAAAACTCTAAAATAAGACATAACCTTCCCAACATAAATATCATCATAAAAATATAGATCCATATAGTAAATACTCCCACATAACCGTTTTTCTTTACCATTAAGCACTAAATCCCCAAGATATAAAGGTATGAGCTTAATAACATCAATAAGAAGCTTTCCAAAGAAAATGTTGGTTAATAAGATAAAGATTGGTTAAAACACTTGTATTTAGAGATATTAAGGGTGTAGGAACTCACAATCTAGGTTTTTAAGCCAAAACCTAGAAAAGTAGACGAAACCCTAGAAGATTTGAGGAGAACACTTGAGATTGTAGCTCCCAAACAAGAGCAAATGTTCTTAAATGCACCAAGGATGAGTTTTGAAGTGATATTAATGTATCCAAGCAAAACCCTTGATCATTTACTTAAGAGAGAGGCCAAAGAAGAAGAAAATCACCCCAAATGAGCTCTCCAAACGAAACCCAAAACTGATTTGGTGAAAAGTTAGCTGAAAATCGGACAAGGTGGTTTTATACCCTCAGACAAAACGAGCGACTATACCCTGCGATAGTGCCCTTGTGGCATTCTCGTCGGCCCTGTCCCAAGCCTCACACACCCTTCGGTACAATCCCCGCGAAAGTGACCGGCGAGAGTGCCCTATGGCACAATCGTGGTCACTCTCGTCTGGGATGTACCATGACTCGATCCCACCTCGCGACTATGACCTGGAGACTTTGACACTAGGTCATTGTCGCCGGTCAAGGTCGCCGACCTCAGTTGACCATCGATTCTTCTCATTTCTTCGGCGTTTTTCCCCACCATTGAGGCAATTAGTTTCAAGGTTATGATTACTGATTTTTCCAATTATATTTATCACCAAAACTCAAGTAAAAAGGGAGTTAGGATTTAACGTAAACTTACTTGAAATTTCCCGGGTGTTACATTCCTCCCCACCTTGAATAGGATTTAGTCCCCGATATCCCATTCTAGCTAAACAAGTGGGGGTATCGTAACTTCATATCCTTCTTCGATTACCATGTCACATTAGCTCTACGGTGGTGCTTATATTGGACTTTGACCATGGTTACCTCCTTATGCCAGAGTTTCTTCGTTTTCGACTCGAGTATCGCTTTCGGCTCTTCTACGCACCGATTCCTGTTGTCCACCCGAATCTATGTCAAAGGAATGGCACTCTCCTCTTCGGCTAGACACTTCTGTAGATAGCAAACGTGGAAGGTAGGATGGATCTCGTCCATTTCCGTAGGCAAGTCCAACTTGTAAGCTGGGAGTCCATGTCGTTCCAAAATAGTGAAGGGTCTAAGGAAACGGGGGCTAAGCTTCCCATGCTTTCCAAACCGGATGATGCCCTTCCATGGAGACTCTTTAAGCATGACTCGGTCGCCCACTTAAAATTCAGTCGGTCGACACTACTTGTCTGCGTAGCTCTTTTGTCGGTCTTGTGCCGCTTTCAAGCGTTCTCGGATTTCTTTAACTTTGTCCGTGGTCTCTTGCACAATCTCAGGTCCAACAAAGTTTTTGTCTCCCGCTTCGAGCCAAGACACCGGAGTCCTACACCTTCGGTCGTACAAAGCTTCGAACGGAGAGGCCTTAAGGCTAGAATGGTAGCTATTGTTGTACGTGAACTCCACTAAGGGTAGATGCGTGTCCCAACTTCCCCCGAAGTCAATGACACATGATCTCAACATATCTTCAAGAGTTCGTATAGTCCTCTTGCTTTGATCGTCCGTTTGGGGGCCCAACTCACCAATTTTCCTCCAAGAAATTGGTAACTCCTAGAAGTACTTTTCCTGTCTAGTTTGCATCCTCCATAATTTGAGTCTGTATAAGCCATTAGATCGAAGCCAGAATCTTTTGGATACTAGAGGCCAAGATTCTTGGTCCCTTTTAGGTATCTAAAGATTCTCTTCACTTCATATATATGAGTTCTTTGGGATTTGATTGATACCTTGCACAGAGACATGTGGCAAACAAAATGCCTGGTCTATTAGTTGTTAAGTACAGAAGTGAACCAATCATACCTCTATAGAGTTTACACTCCACAGATTTACCCGAAGGGTCTGAATCTAACTTAGATCCAGTGGCCATTGGTGTTTTGATAGCAGAAGAGTCAGAGAGTTTGTATTTTGACAAAATGTCATTTACATATTTTGATCGACCTATGAAAATACCCTCTGTCAATTGTTTGACCTGAAACCCGAGGAAGAAGTTAAGTTCTCCCATCATGCTCATTTCAAACTCACTCTTCATGAACTCTGAGAACTTTTCACAGTACTCTTGGCTGGTAGAGCCAAAAATAATGTCATCCACATATATTTGCACAAGTAAAATCTCACTTTTTCTCCTTTTGTAAAACAAAGTAGTATCAGTTGTACCTTTTCGAACTTGTTTCTAAGCAATAAAGTAGAGAGACGCGTATACCATGCTCTGGGCCTGTTTTAAGCCATAGAGGGCCTTATCCATAAAATAAACGTGATTTGGGTACTTTGCGCTCTCAAAACCTGGTGTTTGTTGGACATATACTTCTTCTTGTAGTTTTCCATTTAGAAAGGCAGACTTGACATCCATTTTGTATACATTAAAACCTTTGTGTGCAGCGAAGGGAAGAAATATTCTAATGGCCTCTAATCGTGCGACATGGGCAAAGGTTTCATCGTAGTCTATCCCCTCTTCTTGGCAATATCCCTTGGCAACCAATCTTGATTTGTTCCTTATCACGATCCCATCTTCATCCTTCTTATTTCTGAAGACCCGTTTAGTCCCTATAGCAGATTTGCCTTTTGGCAGAGGCACAAGGGACAACACTTTGTTGCGCTCAAACTGTAGAAGCTCCTCTTGCATAGCCTCTATCCAGTTTGGATCTTCTAGGGCCTCAGAAATCTTCTTTGGTTCTATCACGCTAATAAAGTTTGTGAAGAAACATAAATTATCAGTGGCAGACATTGTCTTTACTTTGTCAAAATGATCACCAATGATTTTGCTTTGCGGATGACGTCTTGTCCACTTAGTCATCCGTGGAAGATGATCATTTGCAGCATCGAGCTATACTTCTGTCATGGTATTTGCTGCATTGGGTTCCACTTATTAGGTAGTATTTGGTGCATCGAGCATCGCTTCTGTGGTAGGGATGTTGTTGTTTCTGCTTAACACTTGAGTTGAATCTTCTGCATGAGTTGGTGTGGAATCCTCTGCATGCTCCGGTGCGGAATTCTCTACATGATCCAATGTGGTATCCTCTGTATGCAGTGGTGTGGAATCCTCTGCATGCTCCCCTTCAATTGCAGGTCCTACACACGTAGTTGTAGAGGGTGAAGGATTTGAAGGACCAATTAGAGATATACCTTGTGGTTCTTGGTCCTCTTAGTCTTGATCCTCAGAGGCTCTGTCGACGTTCACAGAGGGTTCTGCATCATCAAACATTTCTTCAAACAAGAAATTGAGTTCATCTTCTCAAGATAATGATGCACCAGAGGTTTGCTTGTTTGGCATGAGTCCTGGGTTGATTTGCTCAGAAGTCTCCTGGATTGCATCATCAAATGAGACATTGATACTCTCTAGTATCATTCTTGTTTTCAGGACAAACACTCTGTAGGCTTTTGATGATGATGAGTAACCAATAAATTTTGCCTCATCAGCCTTCTTTTCAATTTTCCCAATTGTTCTCTGTCATTCAATGCAAAGCATCTACAACAAAAAACATGAAGAAATTTTATGTTAGGATTTCTTTGGTTGAGTAAGTGGTAGGAAGTTTTCATGTGTCTTTTCACTATCAGAGATCTATTCGGAGTGAAACATGCTGTTGAAATTGCTTCTGCCCAAAAATATGTTGGCAATCCTGATGCTGTGAGCATGGTTCTTGGTTCTGGCGGCCTCCACAAGTGTTCAATTTCTTATTTCTACAACAACGTTATGTTGTGGAGTCCTTGCGGCAGAGAAGTTCTGTGATATTCCATCCTCAACAAGATATGCATCTATGGTTGATTTTTTGAATTAAGTGCCATTATCACTTCTTTACTTCTGCACTTTGCAATCATACAAAACTTGAATCTTTCTCATGAGATTGATTAGTATTTGTGGAACATCAGATTTCTTTTTAACAAATTCAACCTATGTATATCACTACAAAAAAAATTCAAATTTTCGACGGCCAAATCCATCGGTAATCCGTCAGTAAACGGCTAAATCCGTCGGTAATCCATCGGTAATCGCCGTCGGAAATACTGTGGTAGATAAATGATTTACCGACGGATTACCGACGGAATTTACCGACGGATTACCGACAGCCAGGATTACCGACGAATCACCGACGGATCACCGACGCCGGCATATACCGACGGATTACCGACGGTTATCCTTTACCGACGGATTACCGACGGCAGTATTTACCGACGGATTACCGACGGTCATCTTTACCGACGGATTACCGACGGCCAAAAAATAAAATTAAAATTTAGTTACCGACGGAAAATCCGTCACTAATCCGTCGGTAATTGTGATTTTTTTTGAAAAAAAATTAAATTTTTTATTTTGTATAAACTGCAATATGCATGCATATATATATATATATATATATATATATATATATATATTTCTAAAGATTATACTAGATTTTTAAATTGGTTATAAAATATATTTTAATCAAATAACAAAGGTTAAACTGCAAAAATGAGTTGAAAAATACAATATAAGGATCTTCAATGTAAACATAGGCTATGTTTGGTGTTAAGCCCAAATCAACAATTAAACCAAGAATTGAATAGTAGACAATAAGAATTGAGATCAAGAACACTTTAATTGATTGTTGAATGTCATATGTTTTGTATTGATCTTGAGAGAATTTACAGGAATCTAGTGAGAGAAATATTGCAAACTGAGGATCCTATACAAAGTGGAAAATTAAAACTAACACAAAGCTAACTGATTGAATTTATACTAGGAAATCATTGATAAAGATACAGTACGTTTACATAAAAGACAAATACAAATAACACACGTGTTCTAGTATCCTAGAGTCTTTATGTAAACAAGGAAGTCTTCAGAGTATAATCTTCTAAGTCCCAAAGTCTGAACAAGCATGTTCAGACTTTCCAGCTGATAAAGCTTCTTCAGATCTCTGATCTCCGTTCTCCGGACTTCAACACTTAGTTAAACTTTCACTTAGTTGAAAACCTAGTTGTTAACTAATTAGCTAGTTGTTAGCTAAAAAATTAGCTCATAAACTAGTAACATTCGGCAAAAACTAGCTAATGAGATTAGATGGCAATGTGAAATGACCTAAAAGGCTAGTGTTCTTTGTCATTTAAGTAACATAAGAAACTTAACTGGAAAGAAAACAAAAAACCCAATAGCTTTTCAAAAAACTAGCTTACGGTTTACCAAATAATTCATTTTTATTAAGCTAAAAAAATAAGCTAGTTAATGATTGCCAAACATGGCCAAAGTGTTGATACCTTCTTCATGGTCATTTATCAACAATAATTTTCCATTCAACCACTTCCCAGTATTGTGCCACATTCCAGCTTTGAAACTACCACATATTTGTTTTCCACTTCTTTAACAAACCCAAAAACCAGTTACATTTTAAGTCCACGTTAATAACACATGTCCTATCTTGTGATAAAAGCTACCAACTGTAGAAATATATGGTTGTAAACTAGATGGACAAACATACCTTAAAGACTACAATGATCTTTAAGCACCTGCCTAGCAAGATCCATGGCACCGCTGCTTTTATAGATGATGTGCAAATTGTAAGCTGCTTCTCTTTTAAGATCACAATATCGAGGCTTCAGATCATCCATGGCTTCTGAACCCTCATTGGGTAGCTTCGGTATAGGGTGATCTTTTTGATGAATGGCAAGCACTTTCTCATAGTATGTTACCGCAAGCGTAATTAGACCAACATGGTGATAGGCCCGTGCTAGGTTGTATAAAGCTTCCTGTTTGCAAGAGCCACTTCAGTTAATGTTTAGATAGAAACTATAGAGATAATTTTTGATCCAATACAGTTACATGTATTTGTTAAGATCAATACTCAATAAGAAACTAACAACATGAACAAATTCCAACAAATAATCCAACGAGAACAATGAAGGAGAATGAGATACACCTGACTGTTCCCTGAAAGGCGAAGATTGTTGCAGAGAAAAGCTAAACCTTACAAAACACATTGATTCTTGTTATGAAGTCAGATCCAAGGGCTTGATTGATCAGAGCCGTTCCTTGAAAGAAAAGACGAAGTTAACAATAGTAATTTCATTATGATATGGAAAGATATATGACATCTTTGTATCTGATTAATGATATTTAATCAAGAAAAAATTGTACCAGCACAAAGATTGATCAAAGCATTATCGGGCATCAATTTATATGCTTTCAAGTAATATCTTACTTCAGAGTTCAGACTGAAGAACATAGAGACAATGGAAGGTTTGACCATTTTTATTAGCCTTCCCAGAAGAGTTATTAAATTGATCTAAAATGTTTTTACTATAATGTCCTACTGCTAAAAATTGAGATATGAAGTAAATGATACAAACAATGGAGAACAAAAAACAATTATACTAAATACATACAGGAAAACGTGATTAAAAAGCAAGCAGATGCCGGGACATCGTACTAATTATCCTAATTCAAAGAGCTCGAAAAAGTTAAGGCTTGTTATATAACTATAACAATGCAAACATAGCTTTCTGAAGTGTAAATACACTTATCTAATACATACAACTTAAAAGTTAAGGTGAACTGTAAAACTTGCAAAATTAGTTTTTTGAATTGTAAATGAAATAAAACTCACCTGGTAAAAGTGCCAATAGAAACCATATTCGTAATTTGCAACAATACATATAAAGGAAACTGTGAGTCGACGGGATCTTCGAACTTCCGCTAAGCCAGTTCTCCAGTCTTGGTGCTTCCAGAGGATTCCATGGTCCTCTTCATGCATACATACACAATTTTCAATTGTTTCAACACCTCCGATGAAGTTTGTAAAATGTGCATCAAAGTACTTGATATATCCTAAGCAATCACACCCCTGTGGATGCAAATATTGTTAGCATAGAACCACTATAATTTTCAGGTCAAATGAATTTACAACTTTCAAAATAAAAATAAAATTTACAACTTTCAAAATAAAAATCAAAGACTAAAATCAAATTATAAAAATTGTTTTATGATTGAGAAAGAAAAAACAAGTGAGCACAAGCTATTTTTAAGACAGTTTGGACCAACATAGACACTAAGTAAGAACAAGAGGATGATAAGACTTGGGTATTAGTGTGTATTTATCTTACATATTTGATGTTCAAATCATTAGTTTAATACCATGGCAGAGTCCCAAAACTTCTGCATCATTGAACTTGCAGCTTCATTATCTATGCTTGTTGTATTTCCTACCTAATTCATGCCAATACCATATCAGCTTCAAAGAACTAAAAGAATCAAACAAGTTTGAGACTGCATTTATACACACACACACACACACACACACACACACACATATATATATATATATATATATATATATATATATATATATATATAGGGTCAGGTTTAGGGGATTTTAGGAGCAAAAAATCGATTTTAAGAGCAAAAAATAATTTTAGGTCAAGTAATTTAACCAGAAAAGAAGAGGCGTCTTACCAAGATTCGGCACAGAGACCAAAACCTAAGCAGTTCCAATTGTGGTGGCTCGTGGTGGTGACATCGACAATGGTGGTGGCGACTGTAAAACGAATCAGATGTAAAACAACAACATAGGTGTAAAATGAAAATATGATGTAAAACGAAATCATATGTGACAACAACGACAAATCAGAAAAACTAATAGATTGTAGGCGATAAACTTATTGATTTCTTTACCTTCGATGTCTGTTCAAAGTCAAGGCTGAAGGAAGAAGCGGTCGTAGTCTCGTAGAGGGTTGAAGTGAAGGGATGGAGCGAAGTGAAGGGCGGCAAATCAATTTAGGGCTGAGAGGGAAAGAATGGAATACTTAAAAAAAATTGGGTTTTTAAGAGGGAAGTGTGTATTAAAAAATGTGATAATAAAATTTCTTAATTGTCTTTAAGAAATATTAAAAAATTATTAGTCTTTTTTCAATCTTGAGATTTTTCATTGTCTAACATAATCAACGAATAAATATTAAATATTTACATTAATTTTTTTTATAATTATTGGACTTAGGGGTTGTTTGGTTGGTTTTTTATTAAGTCCTGTATGGATAAAGTTGGCTATATGAATTAGATAAAATTGTTGTTTGTTAGCTATACTGAATAAAATGTCTGAACGATGAAAATAACTGTTGTACCCCTATTAATGAACTCGATTAGCCTTCATGGGCTTAATTGGCTACAATGGGTAGTAACGGACTGTATTATGCCTTGATGGGTCATAATAGACTCATTGTTGTTAATGAACTGTATTAGGTCTTCATGGACTTTAGTGGTTTTTAATGAACTATATTGGGTATTTTAAGGGAATAAGTGACCCTTAAATAACTTAATTAGGTTTGCAATAGGTTTTGATAGGTCGTAATGGACTAACTGTTGTAAACGAACTGTAGTGGGTCTTTATGAATTTTAATGTCTCTTAATGAACTGTATTGGGCCTTTTAAGGGCTTAAGTGACTCTTAAAGAACTTGATAAGATATGTAATGGGTTTAGATGGGTCGTATTGGACTCGATGACTCTTGATTAATAATAATGGATTTCATAGGCATCAGTGACTCTTAATGAATTTGCTTGAACCTTGATAGGTCGTATTAGACTTAACATTTGTTAATTAACTGTATCGGGTCTTGAACCTTGATAGGTCGTATTGGACTTAACATTTGTTAATTAACTGTATCAGGTCTACATGGCTTTCAGCGACTATTAATAGTTTGTACTCGACCTCGATTCACTATTCTCAGTGGCAACTAACTATATTGGGCCTTGATGGCTCTTCATATTCGGTATTCATGGGTTTTTGGTGAAATTTAATGAACTATATTTGGTCTTCATGGGCTTTTGGTGAAACTTAATGAACTATATGAGCCCCAATATGAGATTCGGTGACTGTTAATCAACTGTGTTGGGCCTTGATGGGTACATACACTTATATGCATATGATATATACACATATGAGTAGCCCTGATCGGTTAATGGTCCTTGACGAATCATATGAGTCAATAGTTGTTAATGAATCTTACTGAGCCTTTGGCTTGAGTGACTCTTAATGATTGTTCGGGTCTTGATGGACTCCACTTATTCTTAATGAACTATAGTAGTCCATGAGGAATCATCAGAATGATTAAGAGGCTTTTATGATATAGTGAAAAATGAAACATGGTTGTTTGGTAATTGTTTAGAATGAATTAGGGTGATGAATGGTTAAGGGAGGCCCAATATGCTGAATGGTTGTTTACAAATGGTTCTTGACGAATCATATTTGACTTAGTGGTTGTTAATGCACTGTATAGACCTTTATGGACTTCAGTGACACTTAATGAACTTGATCGGGCCTTGATGGACTCCAAGTACACTTAATGACATACATACAAACTTACATACACATATAGCTAGACATGTATGACATTTACAAACATATGTATGTATATTATGTACTGTATACATATAAGCACTTACATAGACATACACACATACATGTATATACATACAAACATTCATACATATATACACCGACGGTTTATTTAATATATATTTTTTTAAAATAATGTAATTATTTACCGACGGATTACCGACGGATTAGTTAATAAAAATAAATAAAAATTAAAATATTAAATAATCCGTCGGTAATTACCGACGGATTACCGACGAATTATTTATTTTTTATTTTTTAAATTAAATAATCCGTCGGTAATTACCGACGGATTACCGACGGATTATTTATTTTTTATTTTTTATTATTTTAATAAGCTAATCCGTCGGTAATTACCGATGGATTTAAAACCGTCGGTAATTACCGACGGATAATTATTTATTTATTTTTTTAATTTTTTTAAATGAAATCCGTCGGTAATTACCGACGGTTTGTATCCGTCGGTAATTTTCGTCAGAGATTTGAGTTTTTCTAGTAGTGTATCTTGAAAATTCATCAATCAATACAAGTATATATATTTTTTGCCTCTTAGGCTCTGCACAGAGATAGGACCACAGAGGTCAACATGCAGCATATGTAGAGGCCTTGTACAAGACACATCTGACATGGTTCTATGGGAAGCTCTCCTTAGTTTTCCCATTTCGCAAGCAGAACAGAGATGATCTCTGTCGGATTGTAGATTTGGAAGACCACTTACCTTAAGTATGGAAGTTTAAGTGTGAGAACCTGTTGTGCCATAGCCATGCCTCTTCATTCTTGTTAGAAACAAGACAACGTTTTTCATCGTTGCATTTGGCTTTAAAATTCATAAGGTATAGATCACCTTTTCTTTTGGCCCTTAACAGTTATGTGCTTGTACCTGCATTCATCAGAGAAGAATACCTTTTGTCGAATTTAACATCAAAACCACTGTCACATAGTTGACTTACACTTAGTAAACTGGGCTTAAGTCCATCCACATATGCAACTCTTGACACATCAACATCTTCTTTTGCTATGACTCCATATCCTCTAATGATTACTTTTCGATTATCCCCAAAGGTCACAGATCCTCCTTTTACTTTTTCTTTGTACGAGGATAGTAACCCTCTGTCTCCAGTCATGTGTCTTGAGCACCCGGAGTCAAGGTACCACACAAGCACTTGTTGCTTCTGCAACACCAATTAAGGGGATTTAGGTACCCATATCCACATGGGTTGTTAGGACCATAAATGTCCTATAATACACAAAGTTATATAAAGAGTTTTATATTATCGTAAATGCCTTTAATTGTTTAATGGGCTTAGTCTAGTTAATGGGCTGTGGGCCTTAGGCTTTATGCCTGGGTATATATAGTTGTGTTATCCTAATTTTGTAGGTTAATCATCCTCAAACCATTGTAATAGCATAGTAAAAACTCTCTGAATGGTTTATGAAATAGATGGATGACGTATTGAAATCAAACGTGTTCATTGCTTATTGTTTATTGATTTCATATCGTTTGCACTAATCTGGGATCTACAATTGGTATCAGAGCACTACTGTTCCATTTCCGAAAACACATAATCAAAGTGTTCCTCACCTCCCTCAACCACTAATGTTCCATCTGTGCCTGAAATTAATTTTTTCATATTTTATGAATTCCGATGTAATTTCAGGTGAGGAGTTTCCTAAGTTTGAATTCGACAAACCTCTTCCAAATCACACCGACTTTCTTTCAAAAGCAGTAAACCGACTGGTCAAATTTCTGAAAGGCGAATGTTCCACAAAACTCAAAAACCGATATGTGAACGAAGTTTCCTAAAACGATTCAAATTCTCAAAAGCGTTCACAGACACGGAAACAGACTGGTCGACCAAATGATAGACATCCTTCCTACTCAAACTCTACTGATCATACCTTTAAAAATGTTTCAGAGAATAATGGTAGGAGAAAAGGGTTCAAACAAGTTTGGGTAGTGAAAAAGACAAATGAAAGCACAACAAATACAAATTCATTTAACTCAGTTTCGCATGTTAGGACATACAATCATAATCATGATGCGTTTCATTCTCATACTTCTGTTGAACAAAATGTGATGTTTCCTTTAAGAGTTCACTCAATTCAACAGTTGCTTCAACTTTCTCATGATTGTATTTGTTGTTCTGCATATGGTTTGAATGATTTTGTTGATCGAAAATATGAATCTCATTGGTATGGTACTTATAGTATCCACAGTTCACTATAATAGGGCATCTAACCGTCAAGGATCCATCAAATGATGGATACCAAAATCCTTCTAATCTATTTTGCAGGAATGTCATGTGCGCTTTAATTCATATTATTCACAACACATGACGAATATTCAAAGGTTATGCCATTTTTGAGGGGGAGTATAAGGTATTTGACACATATATGAGTTTTTTAGTGAATTCAAAGAACCGTGGTAATTTATTCTGAAAAAACTTACTCGTGTTTGCTTTTCTTCGCTTCTAACATACAGAATTGCCACGTGTTATATTTTCTTGATTTAGTTATTTCTATGTCTCATATACTTGTTGATTTATTTCGATGGAAATACACTCGTTTGAATTCCAATTTGGTTTCGTCGTTCATCATTTCTATTAATGATTCAATTCTTTTCTGACACATTAATTTTGACTTGTTCTTCACAATTAAACTTTCTGATCAGTTTTTTACATATTGTGCTTAATGAGTCATTCTGTTTAGCGTTTGATCTTGTTCTATGAATATCTATTAATTCAAATATGACTTCTGGTCATCTCAGATCAGGACTCGTTTTTAAATGCAAAGACTTCTAAACACTTCAGTTTAGAACTCGTATTTAAATGTGTAATTCATTGTTTTTGAAACTGTTCCATTCAATGCATGAAAGGAGTGTTAGGAATTATATTGTTTCTATGGTCAATCCATAACTAGAAGGACCTACCCAAAGAAACACATCCATTTATAAACATCAGTTAGGTGTCTAGCTTGATAGATGAGTTTGGAGTGAAAAGAATATGGTGAGGATGTGACAGGACTTAGAAAAATAAATTGGTCCTTACCAAACCGAGTCAGTTATCCGGGTAACCACACAACCTATTCATTCTCGTTCTTTGGAGATGAATATTGAAACAGACATGGACCCAGTGTCGATAACTCCTGTCACCCCATCTAGCTACTCAAGTATCTCACAACAGATGCTTGTTTCAAAAATGAACGGAGATTTAGCACATAATATATATTCCTCACTCGGAGGTTTTAGATATTGAAAAAGGAATACATCAGCTCCGGTCTCCGAACTTCATATTCTAATCATTGTGTCTATTGATTTTTAACTTGCGTCCTAGGTTAAATCAATTTTTGAGCCAAACAGATATAACTTATTTCTTTCATACATGCACGAGTCTTTGTGATTCTAATCACATATCTTTGTGATATTTCCGGAACAGTTTGAGAAGTAATTTTTAATATTTTACTTCAGTCGTAACTGGAAGTCCTATCAGAGATACCCTAATGCCAACTCTGAACATAGGCCACACAATTATTTTAATTGTTGTGCTAAAGGTTACTAATGTGTTTTTGTGTTAGATATTTACCCCTTGGTTACTATAATGTTTTATCTGGTATTTTGCTACTCATCAGTCTCATCTTTGAAATTACATGATGCTCCGGATGCTCCTACTCATCATGAGGGGGAGAAATGGTACAGATTTAAAGACATCGATTATCAAGTTGAGGGGGAGTTAGCAAAAGTTGAGGGGGAGTAACTGTTATTTTATCAGTTCCGAAAAGAGCTCAAAGTGCTTACAAGTGATCAGTTCTTCAATTTCCTTATCAAGTGGTGTTCGCTACAAACTATTTCCTCCCTCGAGCATATTGGTTCTACAAAGTTCTTAAAGTTGAAAGCCAATTCAACTCGCAGTTCAAAGACAGATTCTTTATTTTAAACTGAAGATGCAGTGTGGAATGTCACGTAACTCGCACATTATCATTCTTGTGTGCTCATCCGATGTGTTGAGTTTCTACAGATGAAAGCTGTTTTTTTGTGCACTCAGTCAAGGTTACTGTTCAGTGAATCTGGTTACAGTTGAAACTGAAGACCAAGAGCTTTATTCAAGGGGGAGCTTGGAAAGACATGAAGACAAGCAACACCAAAGTGCTTCAAAGATTCAAGAGGGAGAGAAGATCAAGTTCTGAAGTTTTCAAGACCAATTTTTCTTTATATAACTTTAGGGGGAGATTGTAAGGACCATAAATGTCCTATAATATAGAAAGTTATATAAAGAGTTTTATATTAATTGCAAATGCCTTTAATTGTTTAATGGGTTTAGTCTAGTTAATTGGTAGTGGGCCTTAGGCTTTATGTCTGGGTATATATAGTTGTGTTAGCCTAATTTTGTAGGTTAATCATCCTCAAACCATTGTAATCGCATAGTAAAAACTCTCTGAATGGTTTATGAAATAGATAGATGACGTATTGAAATCAAACGTGTTCATTGCTTATTGTTTATTGATTTCATATGGTTTGCACTAATCTAGGATCCACATGGGTCTTTTTTTGTTAGGAGTCTTTGAAGGTGCTTTTGCAACCTTTGGTTTGGCTTTATCTTCTTTAACAGAAGTACCATGTTGTTTCTTCTGACCTTTTGCATTCTTTGGTTTGGGTCTAGAGATGAAACAACGTGGGCTTGAAAAATGGTTCTTTAATTGAAACATAAGCTCAAAACAATCACAATAATGCACATTTGAAGTAATTTATTTAAACTTTTCATTGATTTCATTAAAGATGGGTACAGAGGATTTATTGAAATGATCTCTCCTAGCATTAGACTTTTTGCAAAAAGACCTATCTAGGCTAAACTTATTTTGGTAAATCTTCCTTTGTGGAATAGCCTTCATTTCTACCCATCTCTCTCTGTGGTACACTTGACTTGGTTTCACTGCCACAGAAGGAAAATATATGTCATTTTTAATCCATTTCTTCTTTTGTTTCCAAGTGAAAATTTCTCAGGAATTGGTTTATAAGAGCCAGAAGCTTTAAGACTTGAAGATGACATTTCTTTTTGTTTTTGAATCTTTTCAAGCTCAAGAGAAGTTTTGTCACCTAAACACATATCAATGAAATCTGGACAAATAGGTATTCTTTTGGAGGAATTACTCTGTTTAGAATGCGAGAGGGAAGTTTTGTTCCCTCTAGTTTGCAAGGACTTATCTCTAGTTCTACAGAACCAATCTATGGTGTGACAGAAGTTGAATCATCCTCAGAATCTGAGTCTGAATCAAGATAGTCTTTTATTGCCTTTCCAGAGGCTTGGTCGCATGGATATGTGTCATAGCCACTTTCATCTTTGTCCTTAGAAAGATTTAAGTCTTTTAGAATGCATGAGACAATGTTTGGTTCATCAAGAGATTTACATTCAACAAGTGCTTTTAACAATTCCTTTTCAAATATGTTTTTCAAGTCAAATGTTATTTCAGGATTATCAAGAGAAAAGTAATCATCAAAGGTTTTTAACAAGTCATGCTCAAAAAGGTTTTGAAGCTTATCTTCTGTCGAAGAGGGTACAAACTCAGTTGCCTCTGCGCATAACTTCTTTTCATAGGTTATTATGCAGACAAATGCAGCCTGATCTGCTGGGGATCCAAACTTGAACAAAAAAAATTCTTGGGAGGAACTAGAGAATAAACAGTGTTTATAAATCTATGAGGATTCCTTGGTTTTGGTTCTCCAGAGGTTTTGCGTCTTTTTAAAACTGAGTGCATCTGTGGAAAATTAGGTGTTTGACCTTTCCTAAGCAGAACAAGGAGTATAAAGATTTGTTTCTTTTGTTTCCAGTAAAAAGATCCAGATCACTGAACCCAATTCCTCTTCTACTTAATTGAGTATTGACCTTGTCATGCACTTTCTGAGCATCTTGATATTTTTTTATCAATGAAATCTCTGTCAAACAAATCTTGATGTAAAGCCTCTCTCTCCTTTTGGAAAAAAAAATTGAGAGCTAAAATATTCATTCTGTCACTTTCAGTGAAACACCCTAAAAACCACAATAAATTTAAACCTTAACTTATCATAATAATTTACCACATCCTTCCAAATGTTTCATTCATAAACGAAGAATTAGATCCAAAGTCTAATTACAACTGACATGTCATGAACAACCAACTAATCTTAATCATAACCAATAACATTAGATTATGCGGGTTGTCTATAATATCTCCAAAAATCGATGTTCTACTAACTTCTCCAAACATAACTCCAAATGTATAACTCAGGGACTTATCGGCACTCACCCCTGCTTATCCTTTCCCGAGCTAGTACCTGCTAAGAAAATTTAATTTGAAAGATTAGGCTTACGTCTAGTGAGAACATTCAGTTTTCAAATTAAAACATTATAAGCTTTAAACCCAAATGTAAGCAAAGCATATAGACAAACCTGATTTACCATCAGTCTTACTGTAAACATAACATCTTTGGATGACGGGAATCATACCCGATTCCATGAGTATGACAACACTAAGTAAGTCATAAAATCATGTTCAAGAGCCACTACGAATCTCCACGGATTCTAGATCATTGCTCTTATCCAAGAAATTACAGTTAGTCCATGTCTATTTCTTGGAGAGGAAGTAGAGATTACAATTAAACCATGCCTATCTCTTTCTTTCCAGTGGAAATCGGGAATTACGATTAGTCCACGCCTATCCCACGATTCCACATATCCGTACGAAATGGGAATTACGATTAGCCCACGCCTATTCCTCATTTCAGTCAAACGGGAATTACGATTAGTCCACGCCTAATCCACGTTGATCAAACACACGGGAATTACGATTAATCCACACCTATTCCTCATGTTCACATAATACTAGTGCCTATGGATCTATTACACTTACTAGCATACGTGCATATTCATTCGAATGTACAAAACGTTTCATAACATATTTTTAAAGCTAAGAATTCCAAATAATCTATCATACCTGTATTCTCAAATGCCCCCCTTCGGCGACTTAGCACGGGGGTTCCGCTACCCGGTTAGCGGATGGGGTCAAGGGGAAACGCCTTTGTGGGGTCTGGGGGCAGCGCAAAATCTCTTAGAAAAACATAACCAGATAATACAACCGAAAACTATATCCGGAAAAATCTCTTATCCGGGACCTAAATCCGGAACTGTCCGGAAAACTCATCCGGAAAAGTATTCCAGACTCAAAGTCCGAAACCATCCGGAATCCAATTCCAAGTCCGGAACTGTCCGGAACCAGTATTCAATATTGAGACCGGAGCTCTAATCGAAACCGGATCCTATTGAAACCGGATCTCACCGAAACCGTATCCAATACCGGATCACACTAATTCCGGAACCAATACCGGATCTCACCAATTCCGGATCCAATACCGGATCTCACCAATTTCGGATCCAATACCGGATCTCACCAAATCCGGATCCAATATCGGATCTCACCAAATCCGGATCCAATATCGGATCTCACCAAATCCGGATCCAATATCGGATCTCACTAATTCCGGATCCAATACCGGATCTTCGATAACGGGACTTCGATCGGTACGTCAATTCTACTCTAAAAATTCATCTAAGTTCAGTTTCTTGGTCGATTTCATTCCAATACATGTTTATCCAGTCATTTAGGTAGATTGCTATCAAATATCTCATTCAATTTCAAATAAAATCATTCAGAAAAAAAAAAGATGAACTCACCTGATACGAATCCGAAATCGAATGGAAGCCAAAATCAGGAATCGAAATTCAATTCTAATTCACCAACGCTTGAACAGAACCTAAACGAAAACAAATCACTTACGTTTAACAATCTTTCAAGGAACTAGCTAGAGAAATCAATTGAATTCTCTTCTTACCAGAATCAGACCTCAAGCCCTTTCTTCTCTGCTTGTTTAGAACCGACCTTCAAGAAGCAATTTGAGATAAAATATTAATTGTTTGCCGACTCCCCCATTTAAATATCAATCTACTAATAAGAAATGACCAAACCAACCCCAAAGTTTCCAAAATGATAAAACTAACCCCCAGGTTTAATGTTATATCATTAGTCCAAAACTTTGATTAATTACTCTTTCAGCCCTTCACATTAGATATAATATAATGGAAATTCGAGGTGTTACATTCAGTGTCTTTCATCTTCTTAGTTTGACTCTTCAGAGCCTGATCAAGATCACTAACTTGGCTTTTCAAAAGTTTTACTTCTGAGAAATACTTCTTTTCAAGATTTTCCTTTTCTAAGGCAATATTAACCTTTTCTTGAGTTAGAAAACCAACTTATCTTTAATATAAGACAAGTTTCTTTTCAGTTTCTAAAAATCTTTGCTCAAAATCATGAAATTCTTTCGTTAGTTCAAGCAATTTGACTTCAGAATCATTTAAGGAAGAACATGAAGAAGTAGATACCTCACTATCAGAATCTGATTTCCCAACCTCTGCCATTCCATAGAACATGGCGTTCTTATCCCCTTCACCAGAGGATTCATCTAAGACCCACTTCTCCTGCTCGGCCATTAGAGACTTCGGTGCGTAGTACTCTGCCTTTTTCTTGCAAAAGGCAGGATCTCTAAATGGCTGGCTCTTGGCAGGTTGACTTCTACATTCTGCGGCATAATGTCCAATCTTGCCACATTTGAAACAATTATTGCTCTGTGGGACAAGCATCGGTGGCTTCTCTGGAGCTCTGTACTCCTCCTTTTGTGCATTCCTTGGTTGATATTCGATAGTTCTCAGTTGGTACTCAACTGGTCTCTGCTCATAATACCTGGTTCATACCTCTGCTCAAACATCCTTTGATCATTAAATTCCTCTCTGTTTGGAATTCTTGGATCGTACATCTGTGGTGGGGCAAACTGCCTAGGATCTTGAACATATGGCATTTCCATCTATGGTGCAGAACTTTGATATATGCCACCCTTGTCATCTTTCTTCTGTCCCCCTGTTGAATGATAGCTTCTTCTTGTAGCCTCTGTTTAGCTCTTTGGTCAACAGAGCTAAAGATTTGGCACTAGAAGCTATCTTTACCTCTTCTTCTTCTGACCGTTCCTTCTCTTCCTCATTCTCAGAGACAAACACTTTCTTTCCCTTCTTCTTACCCATAGAACTTTCCTCTTTCCTTCTGTTGCTTATCATGACCCTCTGTGGTGTTGCTTACAAGCGCCAGAGGTCCACCCAATTGAGGTTTAGACTAGATAACATAGTGCTCTTGCGCAACCAATGTTCCAAAGAGGTCAGTCAAAGTCCAAGCATCAAGATCTTGGTTATTTTTAAGGACATAGACAACTGAAGCCACTCTTTATCTAGGCTCTTAAGGAACATAACATTGGTTTCCTCAGAGGTTCTATGGATGACATATTTATTGCACCTGTTGATCAAGGTGTTGAACCTGTCATATATGTGATGTAGTGATTCAGCTGGTAGTGCTTTAAAACTATAGTACGCATTCAGACATTGGGCTCTCCTATTCTTTTGGGTTTTTACTCCACCTTCAAGTTGTTTTTCCAGTTCTGCCCATAGTTCATGAGCAGATTCACATGCATCTAAGGACTGAAACAAGTCATTTGGGATGGTCATGATTAGCAATCTTTTGGCCTTCTTTCCCAACTCATATTTCTCCTAATCTTCAAGAGACCAATCCTTGATTTCTTTTGGTATATCATATTCTGGAACTTCAGGTGTTGTTGCAGTTGTAGGAACCCTAGGGACAGTGAGCATGGGTACATATGGTTTGTTTCACAACTGCTACAGGGTCATACGCGAAACAATTTAAAGAAAGCGTGGCAAGGCTCTGGTTTAAATCAAAAGCAGAGGTCATGCATATTCTTGGTATCTGGGATTATATGTGCGAGAAATTGGAAGCCTCCTCTGCTCATCTGCCTAAAAAAAGGCCTGCACCAGATTCATGCCAGACAAAGGCTGATAAGAAGGCAAGGTATGATGACCAAGGTAATGATGGCTCTGGTCCATCTGGTCATCATAGGGGGGAGAGAGGGGCCACTGATGCAAATACTTCCACATAACCAAGCTCAACTCAAGCGCAAACCTTGGCCATAACTCAATCAACGACAAGTGGGATTCACAGAAGAAGACAACAGAAGCCATACCCACCTCTGTCGAAACCAATTCTAATAACCAACCATCTTTCATACCCAAAACAACCCCAAAAACCCCAAGACTTAAAACCGTGGCAACAAAAACCAAGGGCGCAAATGTAAAAGACAAACATGCAGAGAAGAAAACAACAGAGCAACCCCCCCCCCCCCCCCCCCCCCCCGAGCCAATAACAGAGCTAACAACCAAAACGCTCACAGAGCAAAGAGATTAAAGGAAAATCCAAGGAAAAATCACCACATAAGCCACCCACTCAACCTCAACAAAACCCCGACCCTAAGAAACCATGGTATCAAACCTTTATCACACCTAAGCCTAAACCAGAATATGGGAACTTCCACCCCCTCTGGCACCCATACCTAAATATGCAAAAGGATAGAAAAAAGCCTCACCTTCAGAAGATAGGATCTCTCAAGTTATTCAATCCATGGATGGTCTGAAGAAGCCAATTCCTTATCAAAAGCCTCTGCCAAAGAAAGTTGAAGAAGAAGTATACAAGTACCAGTATAGTGTCCACATGAACGACATCATACCAGAGCCAACCCTACACCCACTAATGCTACATGAGCTCAAGAGAATCTTTCTTTCGAGAAAAAGCACAAAAGAAAGAGGTGGTGTACTCTGACTCCAAGATAAGGCGAGTACATAGTATCACTTTTCACTATTATGCAGGTCATGAGCTTTAGTTCTGCAGATACAATGTTGAAAGAGAAGATGGGATGAAGCACAGATTCTCAGATGCTGACTTGAGGAATCTTCAACCATACGACTTGGCAGAACTTTACGATTGGACCGTTAAGAGGCTCGGAGAAAGACAAGAACATATGCTTGAAAACGCCACTGTGCGAGACGCGATGAGGGAAAAGGTCAGAGCCTATTGCCAACTTGGTTTTCAAATATGTCTAGACCTAGGTGTGAAGAAGATCAGAATAACAACCCCCGATGAAGATTGCCCCAGATCTCAGCACTTGATTCCGAAGACCATAATCACCAAACCAAGATTTGGTTGTCTTCAAAACGCAGAAGGGGAGATTAAGGTGTTCTCAAGCTTCGACAGCCAGAAGTATCCCACGAAGACTCTGCTGAAGTTCAAGAAGTCCATTCTAAAGCGCAGAGGATCATATATGTTTACCCCAATCTTGCAGACCGAATGATCTCAGAGATCGATGACACAATCAGATTCAAAGACTTAATCATCTACTTTAACAAGAGTTTGAACACCCACTTTGCTAAGAAGGTAGATGATTTCCCAGAAAGTAGAGTTTAACCTCTTAAGTCTCTTCTGTAATGTTTCTTTTTTAGAGCTTCTGCTGTAATTTCTTTTGCTTATGAAATTAATGAAACTTACTTTTACAGAGGTCGTTATTTACACCTCTTTGTCCTTTTAGCTTAAGAATTACTTTCCATCGTACTTTTCTTTTTTCAATACTTAAGGGGAGATTGTTAGCTCCATTTCATTGTAAAAGTATTGTAAAAAGAACTAAGTGTCAGATCGTAGAAGACCTCTGCCAAGAACCTCTCCGCACAACTTCAAAGCCTCTACCGTAGTCCTTCCCGAAGAACAAGAAAAACCTGATGATCTTATTCAGACCACAGAAGCTCTGTGGTGGGTAACCTCTGTGAAGAACCACTTGTGCAATTTCACACTAAATGAAGCTCGTGCATCTCATGTGGGAAAATTGTAAAAGATCTTGTTTGTACGAATCCGTTATACACCTTTCCAGGTGTCATCTTTTGGTTGGATGAAGCCTTGACTTCGTACATTCCATTCCACTATATGTAATACGCACAATTCACTATTGCAAATATGCTCACACACAGATTTCACCTAGATTACGCATAGTGAGAGAAACTTTGACTGTGTGTTCTTGGTGTAATATCATTTGAAGATTAATGAGAGATGACTACCCTGATTTATTACATGTTTTGTTAATCTTCTTATCTATTTTCTTTTATCTACCATTGTTGATTACTCAAACTATTCTTCATAAGCTTCCGCATATACATACTATGTTTTCTGTTTTAGTTTGAGCTATCATGTTGTATGAGATACACTAGGATCAACAAAGCGAAAGGATTATAGCTTTAGTTTTCAAACCAAGTTAGATGAAGAAAGAACACTTGAAAACTCCAATCTTGGGGCTTAAAAGCTCAAAATCAACAATGAGGGTGAAGGGTTCAGTTTAGAAAGAAAGGGGAAGGGGGTTTGTGAAGCAACAAATGAGAGAAGGGGTCAAAATCCCGTTTTTAAACAATCAAGGGCCGACGGCGACTATATCGTGTGATAGTGACACTACTCACTATCCTTGGCACTCTCGCCCGCGTGAAGTACCCCGCGGTACAATTCTGGAGATTGTGCCCGGCGATAGTGACCAATGTTACAGTCGCTGGTACTATCGCGCCTATGGTACCGAAGCCAAAAACCTTCCTTTTTCACCCGAAACACTTCCGCCATTGAGGGGGGTCCAGTGTGGGTCTCTCCACACTCGAAGTGTACTTCGCCAAACATCAAACGTACTTCACTTACGGCGATTATGCCAGCGACAGTGACCAATGTCATAGTCGCCGGCACTATCGCGCCTATGGTACCGAAGCCCAAAAATCTTTCTTTTTCACCCGAAACACTTTCTCCATTGAGGGGGGGTCCTATGTGGATATTTCTACACTCGAAGTCTACTTCGCCAAATGTCAAACGGGCTCGATGCCACCTTTTCTTTCCTGAAAATACGGGTGTTACAATCCTCCCAACCTTAAAGAGATTTCGTCGTCGAAATCTGGTTCCCGTACAACCAAAGGTTACTGCTCCCAAATATTTTCATGTTCCCTCGGCTCCCAACTGAAATTTGAATTTTCCTTCTTGATAGCACTGTTATGACAAACCTTCATGTTGATACTCACAACGAATGTCCGCTCAGGTACATTACACTTATATTCGAGTAAACGCTTAACTTCCAAGAGTAGCTTCTAACCACAAGACCTCGGCTACTTCTCAACCTTAGGTGATCCGTACTTCCTAAACGGCAGATCACGACTTCCAGTCGGTCCAATATACACGCTTATAAACTCTTTCTCATGTTATCCCAAAGTACGATCATCACAGAAAACAACAACAAATTCCCAAGTTCCACCGTTCCCACTATTGAACTGTCACCTAGCTCTAACGGGTACTATCAGACTCCAAAACAGACGGTCGTCCATGATCCATCGATTATACAACTCCAAGAATACGTCTAATTACCAATCATCCAAACGACAGATTCTTTTACCATTCAAGGAAAGTCATTCCACTAAATCCACTTATCACAATCTGAACTTCTTAAAATTGCTACAACCGATACCATTATCCCTTGAGATTGGACTACAATACTCCAATTACACTAACGGTTCTTGTCCTCGAAACCTAGAGGTCGAAACCTAACCAACTCACCAAGATTCGAACCAATGCAGAACTCCATACATGAGTTTCATTCGTCGAGTATACCGCTAAACCAAGGTTATCAGCATGGTATCTAAAGGGTCCTACACATCCCTTATGCAAAAGATGACCAGAACCCAAAACAAAGTAGTGGAAATGAATGGTTACCATAAGCATTAACAGTAGATACCACGAGCTTCACTCTTCAGTTACCAAAAGTACATCGACATGCAAACGGTCCCACTCGACTTACGGTACTATCATGCGATGAAAAATCCAACATTCCACTGTCAAGGTTCTACATGCCCCCACCCTTAACGGGGGTTGTTTAACCTTCCAAGGTCCTAATGAGTTCAAGGTTCCAAGTGAAAGACTCAACAAATATGCCAATCAAAAAATTTCATACGATTTTTCAACACGAATATTTTTATAACAGTTAATCGTACGAGTAAAAATCTACTATCACGTACCCGGTGGTCGTGCAAAAAAGGACACACTCGTCCCACATGAAAAATCATTTTGAAAACTATTTCGCCACAATTCAAGTTACTAACGAAACGCAAAAGTATGCTCAACAACTTTTAAAATGAACTGTTATGGTCCTAGCATGGATTTATTTATGTCATGCACGTAAAGTAATTTCCACCATTAAAATAGTGTGCAACAAAATGTTCGTACGAAACTTTGAAAAGAAATTTTAAACGACATCAAACTCCAAAGTTCTCTTCTTTTAACCATAAAACAACATGGAATAGAATTCACCAACAAAAGTCGCATGTGTTCGTTCATTTCGTAGAAATGACGTAACGATCTATATATATATATATATACACATATATATATACCTTGGTTAGAATGAGAAATGATTTGTGTTGGTTTCTAGTTTAAAGCAAAATAACAACATACTTTCATCCTTCGAACATATTGACTAAAATATCGTGAAGAAGTCTCAAATCAGAATATGCATGCAAATTGTAAGACTCTCCTAGTAGTTTTCCTGAAATAAAATAACATGCGACAGATAACCCATGCGAAATTTCAAAGGAGGAGGTTCATTATATCAAATTCTAAATTTCCTCGTTCAGTCATATAATGACATGAAAGTAAAATATTCTGACAAGACTCACGCATATTATTGTATTTTTCTTAGAACTTAGGAAAACGATAGTTGCATGTAATTTGATTGACACGTAAAATAATTTAAATCGACTTCAATTTGAAGTCGTACAAACGATGCATATTAACGTTCCAAAAATAGTGGCTACGATGCTATGCATACCAACAAATCGACATAATGCATTTGCGTGAAATGATAACAAAAGAACCAATTAACCGAAAGTGTATAAGGCAAAACATTAAGATAAACTATTATGATGTTCTTATATGCATTACTCACGCCACATATAAGTCAATTCCTACACCTAACAAGTTGCAACGAAATATGTTAGCATAAATCTCAAAAGAAAAAACCATGTGACATTAAAACTCTGAAAACCATTCTTTTTTGTTGAAATACTACCTAAAGTAATATTTCTCAACAAAACTCACATGAGACACAATACTCGATAAAACCCATAAATTAGCGCACACAATAATTCAAGTATGCACATTGCAAAGTGTCACCCACGCACCGCAAAACTTCGTAAAACAAAACTCCGTAATACTCAACAAAACTTCCATAAAACTCGATGAAACTCAATGGCTTCCAATCAATCAAATGGAGCCAATGTTTTCGTTTCAAATAATCAAATCGCATAAAGCAAGGTTATGACCAAAATGTTACTATTCCCAAAAATTTCTCTTTTATTACAATACGATGTAAAGAGACACATTTCAACAAAACTCGCATGAAATAAGACTTCCCAATAAGGCTAAAACACCAAAATAATGGAAGGTAACTCTCCATCCAAACCTTAACATATGTGGAGGAGATCTAATGTTAAATTCATAAATCATGGTTACTCGTCCAAGAATGTAAACAACATATCACAGTATCCGAAAATAGCGTTAGACAACAACGAAGATAAAGAAAGTCTTGACAGAGTTTGCAATCACCCGTAATAAAATAATTTCATGCATGTTTAAAGTCATGGTTTAAAATCTTGTGTGTGCTAAACGTTTTCCAATATTTCGTAATACAATCCACATGACGATTTGAAATACAACAATTGATGCAATTTATTTTGAAGATAAATCTCGTGCATGAATTTAGTCGGCACTCAACATCTCAAAACCACACTCCTCAAGTTCCTCCGGCCACACTATCGCCATCCGGATACTAAACATCTTAAAGCAATAAACGAAATTCCAGCGGTTCACCTTACAATTCTTCCTCGAATAAGGTCGATTCCATAAGCCTATGGTTATAACCCGAACAACAATTTTGACCCGAAATGGTTCACTTAACGCAATCATCATGTATACTGTCACTCCAAGTGACAAAGGCTAAGATCATCAACCTCTTCTAACGACCACTCGCTTAAACACCTTTTCACTACCCCAACGGTCATCACATCAAAGTAGTCCAAGTATACACTTGTAACTTGTAGGTTCACCACAGTGGCCAGGTGAAATTATGAATGTACTGTACATGATCATCCTTGCTACTCTTGACGTGATTTCCGTTTCTAGTGACTCCATCAACCTTAAAATATCCTATCTTAAAGTGTCTAATGGTGTAATGTTCACTCTCATTCACTTAAAAGAACGCTAGCTTGAGTCTAGGTATCCAAAAATCAACACCTAATTCTCTCACACTTAAGATCTGATACCAACTTGTAACACCCTCAAATTTGGAAAGAGCAACTAAATAAAAACTTCAATAAAATAACCAAATAAAGGATAAAAGTCTTTCTACAAATCCAACCTTGGAAATACCTCAACTTTAAAACATATGAATAACCTCAACGTTCATTAACTTAAGTCATACACCAAGAGTACACAAGGGTGTTACTCAAACCAAATACAAGGTTGTTATTCCCAATATGCGGAAGCCTTCACCAAGATATTCACTCCTTGAGCACACATATTGCTCTCAACTCTTCCCAGTGTCATTACAAATATTTCTCAACCGGAACCTGTTGCACACATGCCGACAAATAAAAAGGTTAGGCTAACGCCTAGTGAGCTCAAGAGTTTACATCATGATTATAATAATTTGTTAAATGAAAGAGTGCTACTTAAATCATTGTTTCCAAAAGGGTTTATGGTAAGAATGTAAACAACTCCTTTTCCAACGCACATAAATTCCATGTAGAAAGTTCCAAAATGAATTCCGATCTAAACTTACTCAAAACGTGAATAAACATTTAAATCTCAATTATATAAACGTGAATAAATCTCTATTATTCAAATCATTCAATCATGGATGAGGCATAATGCTGACCCATGTACCATGGACAACAATCCAAATAAATATAAAACGTTACCGAAAATACAGATAAAACCCGATACTCACGCAAGCATAAAAGGGAGCGAACTCCAAAACCAAAACATGGAAATGACATGCTTCATTCAAACCTTAATATACGTGGAGGAAAATCCAATATTAAAGTTATCATTTGCAGCCAACAGCACAAGACCAACGATAATAAAGTAACGACATTAATATCCAAAATAGTGTCAGCCGACAACGGGGGACACCCGTATCCATTGAGAGTGGGGGAACACAAAAGTATGTCACTCATACAACGTTAATCGTATGACACTTCACGACATGAAAGCCCAAGTGTCCCTACGACTCCTTTCAAGTTACACCCAAAGAGACAACTGACCTTAGCAAGTATTACCATGAATACCACCAAAGGCACGGCCCATGCGGGGTTACAACCATGGCATTGCCCCGACATGGCGGAGGTCCTAAACGTCCATCAATCATGATAGCACAACCGGACTCAACCCTCCTAGTGTACCCTTGCAAGGAAAAGGTCATAAAACATGGGGATCGGGTCAAAACCCACAACCCCCAACAGACCATCAAATAAAGACTGACTTACGTGCCTATGGATCCAATGCAACACAGTCTAAGATTACATGACTACAAAGAATGACTAATGCACTCGAGCATGTAATTATTAATAAATATGCAATAAGATGCAATAAGTTGCAATAAATGCAAACCATAAAATAGGACTCTACATGGAGCCATCAAAATCAGACAAGATGTCCCCAAGACTCTTTTAAAGTCAAAACCGAGATAAATACTCAAAACCCATTAGACCAACAAATAACGGTCCTCATAATGTAAAATGCATTTAGACGCACTTATGTAAACGTATACCTCAAAGGCATGATTAGCCCAAAACTCGACATCGGTCGAGATATATTATTTTCCAAATGGACCCATACCCTAATAAATTCCATCATGACTTGTAACACGAAACCGTGCATTTTCAAATATTTTATATCAATTACACCAAAAATGCAAGAACCCTTGAATAGACCTCATTTGAACAATAAATCGCTAAAGGACAAATTTATGATATTTACTTATCAAAATATCCAAAAATCCCAAATATAGGTGCTTTGCAATGTTTATAAAGTTAAACACTTCAATTGATCAAAACCTATCAAGTAACTCAATCAATTGATAATTTTATGTAAAAGACACAAATACTTGAAAAATAACATTTTTGGCATATACAACGTTTTCACAAATCAACTTGAACTCACCTTGTTAGATTTAGGCTAAATCTAGATTTTTCCCCAACTTGAGCTACTTTGAAGAAGTTGGAATCCTCAAGACAAATCTTCCAAAAACCTAAATCCACAAGTTTCCAACCATCAATATCCATATTCAACCATTTAGAATCGTTCTCCAAACACTTTACATCAACATCTCAACTTATATCAAAACCCTAATTTCCATAGATGAAGAAAAGAAAAGATTACCTTAACCACAACTTGGATCCACCAACCAAAACACCTCTAGAGTCACCAAAACGAACCACAAACTCCAAATCCTCAAAATGGAGAAAAAGGGTTGGATGAAACCCTAGAAAACTTTCATGTAGGAGATGAAGCAAAAGGATTCTAGCTTTATTTCCAAAACCAAGTTCGATGAAGAAAGAACACTTGAAATCTCCAATTTTTGGGCTTAAAAACTCAAAATCAACAATGTGGGTGAAGGGGTTCGGTTTAGAGAGCAAGGGGAAGGGGGTTTGTGAAGTAACAAATGAGAGAAGTGGTCAAAATCTCGTTTTTAAACTATCAGGGGCCGACGGCGACTATGTCGTGTGATAGTGACATTGGTCACTATCGCTGGCACTCTCGCCCGCGTGAAGTACCCCGCGATACACTTCCGGCGATTGTGCCTGGCGATAGTGACCAATGTCACAGTCGCCGGCACTATCGCGCCTATGGTACTGAAGCCCAAAAATCTTTCTTTTTCACCCGAAACACTTTCGCCATTGAGGGGGGGTCCAATGTTGGACTTTCCACACTCGAAGCCTGTTTGCCAAACGTCAAACGGGCTCGATGCCACCTTTTCTTTCTTGAAAGTACGGGTGTTACAAATTAAATTATAATTTTTTTTTTGAAAAAAAATATTAATTAAAACTAAACTTAATATACAATAGGTAATATATATTAAAGTACAATAATTAATTAATTTAGTAAACTTAAAATATGAAAATATTTAATAACTTTTATATTTTATACTTAATTACGGATTTGGTCCTTATGGTTTGTATGGTTATTACGAAGTTGTCTCTCGAATAAAGATAAATAATAAAAAATGACAAAAATGCCCTCAAAGGTAAGGAAGGAATTGGATGGTCGTTAGAGGGAGGGGCCAATTCGTTACAAAGTGACATACACGAGTCCTGATCTATAATAATTGAAGTTCATAGATATTTTTCATAAAAATCACCAAACTACAGGACCAAACATGTAATTAACTCTAATATTGATTTAGAATTATAATGAATCATATTAATTATTGCTGCATGGTCAAAAAAACAACTAGAACAATTTTAAAATGGGAAATTAATTAAAATACCCTAAGTCAAACATTGAGTTACCAAAATGCCCTAAGTTTTTTCCATTTTGCAAAAATACCCTAAATACCCGCGATGGATCCCGCGATCGCGGGCTAGGGCTGACGTGGCACGTATTTTGGCCACAAATGCCCCGCGGAGCCCCTCAACTTTGGCCGCGGTGCACTTTTGGTCCCTGTCCGCGATCGCAGCCCGCGATGGACCAAAATTTACAGTTTTGGTCCCTGAAACTTTACAATTTTGGTCCCTGAAAATTTACACTTTCAGCCCCTGTACTTAGACGAATCTTTCATGCTTTTACTGTTTTTTCCACAATTATTGTACTTTGAAGACCAATTTGTGGTTCAAATTCACTGGCATGTTTGAGATTTCATCCATAAATATCAGTGAAATGCAATTCATAATTCACACCATTCCATCCTTCTTTCTTGCTTTCTTTCACTTGCTTTCTTTCATCAGTAACCAAATGGCATCGTCATCTAACCCATCGTCTACACCTGAAGGAATGCCACCTAGACTCCAGAAGGCGATAGCAGCAAAGGAAAAGGAGATAGACCAACTGACAGAAGAGTGGAAACAGATTATCGCCAGGAAGAAAGTCCACTTGACAAGGATCAAAGTGGAAGAAAAGGAGATCAAAAGGATGAAAGGGGATATAAAAGATAGGGAGGCTCGTATTCGTCGAGAAAAAGAAGAAATTCACCATTGTACGCAAGACTTCGCAATTCTTCAAGCGAAGATAAGCGACAAGCAAAGTTGGATTGATCAAACTAAAGCAATTTTTCAGTAGGTGGTGGTACGGGTGTTGCTTTAGTACTTTGTTGTTTTGTATTTTTTTTACTGTGTTGTTGTTTGTATTTTTTTGTTTTTTGTATTTTTTTACTGTGTTGTTGTTTTGTATTGTTTTACTGTGTTGTTTGTATTTTTTTTGTTTTGTATTTTTTTTACTGTGTTGTTGTTTGTATTTTTTTGTTGTTGTTAATTTCTCTGAAAAGTAGTTTTTTAGCCGCTGAACCACGGTTAGATTGGATACATCATGCAAGGTCAAGTCAGAGGTTACCTCATTCGGATAAACAAACATGGGGTTTTGTTTGTTAATGATGCTAGATTTTGGTAGCCGTACTCTATCCACGTGGGCCTACTCCTCTTGTAGAATATATGACAACCCTCAACTCATTTGCTAAAGTGTGTGCGGGTTGTGGTACACAATGGCCATACGTGGTTGCAAAAGCAGAAAGATTGAAAATGAAGAACATGTTAGATGGAATACAAACTAGCTGTGTTATCAATGTTCATTTAAAAGCATATGTATGTGTGTATATATCTAATATGAATATATTTATCATTTACAAACTAGATGTGTTATCAATGTTCATTTAGAAGCATATGTATGTGTGTGTATATATATCATTTACAAATAAGCGTTTAGATCAATAGTATCATATGTGTTTGTTCCATATGGTTCAAACTGTGACGGGCCCGGGGTGTGACTGACAGAATGTCTCCTTGGCACGGTTGAAGGGGCGGGATTTGGACACTCTCCACGAGTGTGTCCTACGCATTGGCACCGAGTACATCTTCGTTGTATCGAACTTTCACCACGTGATGGACGTCGGTCGTTCTTTCTCGGTCTCCTGGCCCTGTTCTTATCCATTAAAGGTGGATAGCATGGTGGAAGCGGGTCGGGTGGATACACCCATGCTGCAGGGGGTCCAGCTGGGTTTATTACCTCCACGTATGTTTTCCGGTAATATTCGGACGTGAAGAAAGGTACAGCCAAGTCGCTGCAATCTGTACGACCCATATATGTTGCTGCAGCGATGGCATGGCCGCACGGTAACCCAGATTTATCCCATTCGCGACACGAACAAAGGTGGTCTTCCATATTCACAATCGTGTGAATATAGTCATCATGCACCTCGTACTTCCCATACCCGATTGCTCTTACCGGCCATGTCGCCGCACGACGCGCCCTGTACTGAACGATATTCTCTGCCGTTGGTGTGAGTGCATTTTGTATCTCAGCTCCTTTTAGGTGTCGAATTTGGTACCACTCATGTTGAATGGCCCGAAAGTAGTCCATAAGATTAACAATCGGACATCTACGCGCAAAACGGGAGAGTGCATTCACAGACTCTGCACTATTCGAGGTCAGAATGTCATACCGTTGTCCAGGAAAATGGGCCGGGGACCACCTCTCCGGTCCAGCATCGTCAAAGACTTTGGCTGCTTCGTCGGCACTATATCGTAGCATATTCATGTACTTGTGAAACTCCCGATCCGTATATGCTCTGCATGCCGCCCAATAGACATCCTTGTAGGTGGTAATACGTTTGTCCTTGGATTTGGCGTTCATCTCCAAATGTCGACAGCATATGGCGTGAGGGGCGTTTGGGTACATGGCAGAGATTGCGGCGCTTATGGAAGGAGCCCTGTCAGACATAAACACCAACCCTTGCGGGTCTCCGATAGCTTGTCTCAACATGGACATAAACCAAGTCCACTCGTCCCCGGTTTCAGCTTGCCTACGCCGAAAGCTACTGGAACGATGGAGTTATCCCCGTCCATGGCAACCGCCAGGAACATCATACCCAAGTAACGGCCCTTTAAATGGGATGCGTCTATTATCAGGACACGACGTAGATTTGCCAGAAATGTGCGGATCTGCAAAAACATAGGTGGTTTTCATTTGTAAATGTTATAGTTTATAATGTGTAAACATATGACGTGTTAAAATACGTACCACGGGTCCAAGGGCCACGAAGCACATCTCAAACCGTCCACGTGAATCGGTCCGTAGCTGCGTGATAGTACCAGGGTTCTGCAGCTGCAAATTATATAAATATGTCGGGAGTCGTTCATACGACTCCTCGAACGTGCCTCTCACCATAAACAGTGCATGGCATCGCGCACGCCACGCTTGGTGGTAATCAATCGTGACGCCGAACTGCCGGTGAACGTCGTGGACGATGTCCTTTGGACGCAATGACCTGCTAACATCAAGAAATTTATTTTTCAGGATCGCACCCAAAGTCTTTTTGTCGGCTTGTTTGTGGTGGGGATTAAGTTGCGTCCTCGTACAAGTGTGTACGTCGTGCAACTTTTTAATCATTATCGCCCCTCCTTTGGGACCCGTGTGAATCGCGTACAACCTCCACTCACACTTTTCTCTGGCACATTCAACTACGTATCTGCTTTTGTCAGATGACCGCACGTGACTTTGGAAACCCTCTTCCAAGAACTTGAGTCCGATCTGACTTGCCAAGAGATCCTTCGAATCGAATATCTGACATGCTTTTAACCTTTCACTGCGAATATAAGGTGTAGGTTCGTAGGTTTGTGTCTGGGTATGGGAGTCTGGAAGAATAGGGGGCATATCAAAAAAGTCATTTATCTGACTACATGATTTTCTACTAGGGGTATATTCTTCGTGATCATCATTATCGGTGTCTGATCTGTCTATTTCAGAATTACCCGTTCTGAAAACGTGGGTTTCGTCATCAGCAACTCTAGCAGTACGCCCTTCGTGTGGTTGTGGTGGTTGTTGTTGTTGAGAATCAGACTGCTCTATTTGGAGGTCTTCGTCGTCGTCACCGTCGTCGTCACCGTCGTCGTCACCGTCGTCGTCACCGTCGGATACGTCGGGATACACAAAAAGTAATGGGGGCCTTTCTGAATCGACTGCAAGGTGCAGAAAAGTAGAGATATCCCCATCGTTGGATAAATCCACAAATGACCCATCGCCATTTTTAAACACTAACTTGCAAACATCAGAAGAGTTGATTCCACATTTTTGCATAGCGTATGCAAGAAATTTCTGATAAATATAGTTTACTGGCACTTTTACACCATGCTTAGATTTATAAGCAAAATTCCACTCATTGTTATCTTGCTCCCATTCACCATCAAAACAGAAATATAGCTTAGCTTTTGCAACAGATGAACTCATTTTTTCAGTAGTATCTCAAACACAAAATGTTGCAGAAAGAAATCAAGAAAGAAGTATGAAATCGGTGTGTGGATTATGGATTGTATTTTACATCTATTTATCAATGAAACAACCAACATTGATGACAACCAATCTCTCATTTCATCCACAAACTGGTATTCCAAAAACACTGATTTAACATTGATGAAAACATGCCAATGAATTTAGACCACAAATCGGTCTTCAAAGTACAATAATTGTGGAAAAAGACAGTAAAAGCATGCAAGATTCGTCTAAGTTCAGGGGCTGAAAGTGTAAATTTTCAGGGACCAAAAGTGTAAATTTTCAGGGACCAAAACTGTAAATTTTGGCCCATCGCGGGCAGGGACCAAAAGTGCACCGCGGCCAAAGTTGAGGGGCTTCGCGGGGCATTTGTACCCAAAGTACGTGCCACGTCAGCTGGATCCCGCGATCGCGGGATCCATCGCGGGTATTTAGGGTATTTTTGCAAAACTGAAAAAATTTAGGGTATTTCGGTAACAGTTGGTCAAACTTGGGGTATTTTAATTAATTTCCCTTTTAAAATTATAATTTGTTTGATTTCATGAATAATAAACCTTAAATAAATAATTTTACTAAAATGAGGTTCACGTGAGACCAACCTGATTTCGTGAGATCGGTGAGACCCATTTTTTACACTTGAAACTTCACTGTAAAACACTGTAAAGGTAAAAAGAAGATACAAACATTCACAGCAAAAACACTGTGAATGTTACCTTCATAGTATTTTGCTGTGAAGTTTCAAGTGTAAAAACTTGGTCTCACCGGTCTCACGAAAACGAAAACATGCTGGTGTCACATGATCCCAAGGCTCTATATATATATATATAGTACATGAGCTAACTACACACATATATACATATAGATATACATACATATAGAGACCCCTTATTTTGTAAACCTAAAAAATGATATATAAACTTGTAAACTAATTAAGGGTATTTGGGTATTAATTATTTCACTAACTAACTCGGTTACCATATATAACCGCCTACATATTTTTAGGAATAATTCAAATTTTTAAAAAAAATTATTAATTCCTTAATTTCATAACCATTTACAAAAAAATTCTTAACCAAATATATGCTTATTTAAAAAATCTGATTATTCATATGGTAGAAATAACTATGAAACATGGTAGAAATTATGAAAATCGTGAGTTTGAAAACTATGAAACTATGGAAATCCCCAATTCGCCACGGTATGAAAATGGTTGGTCTAAAAACTATGAAACTATGAAAAAAAATACCAATTCGCCGTTTTTCGCCATTTTCCCCAAAAAAACTGCTAAGCCGATTTCATACTCTAAAACTATGAAACACGATAGAATCAGTGAATCGTGGGTGTGCCTCGTGGTTATCCTCTTCACCTGGAAATCACATCGTGGTTATCCTCTTCACCTGGAAATCGCAGTTCACTTTCTTTCATAATCGATTCGTAGAATCCCGTTGAAATCACCGCAGAGAGAGAGAGTGAGAGAGATATGGTTGTCAGAATTGGATGGTGATGTTGGATCGCCCAAGAGAGAGAGAGAGATTATGAGGGTCGCTGGAATTGGGGGGGGAGGTCGTTCGAATTTTATGAGAGAGAGAGAGAGAGAGAGAGAGTGAGTGAGTGAGTGAGGGTCATCAGAATTTTATGAGAGAGAGAGAGAGAGTGTGTGTGGGAGATATGGAGATAATTGAGATAATTAAGGAGAGATTATAACCAAAATCAGATAAACTCAAATTAATTATTAAAACTTAAGTTTAAATTATTTAAAACTTATTCCCAAACTATCATTTCCATATTTTTTAATAAATTTAAATCCGAAAATTCATCAACCTTTGATCAAAGAATCAGATGGCCTAGATGGGTTCACAAAGTTTACATAATAATATAGGTTTACAAAAGAAACTCTCTCTATACATATATACACACATATATGTATACACATATACATATATAGAGGGAGGTTCAGGGAAAAACCTCAAAAAAATGAAAAACTGAAGAACACCCTTATAGCCCTTCATCTACACGGTATGCATTTGTGCATACATGTAAGTTAAGTTGTTGTTTTGGTTTTATGCACAAGTGCATCATGCATTTGTGCATATATGCACGTGTGCATGTTACAGTTACGTATGCATCTGTGCATACAGTCCAGATGGAGGGCTACCAAAGTGTTCCTTAGTTTTCCATTTTTTTGAGGGTTTCTCCTGAACCTGACCCTACATATATATACACATATATATACATACACGTATACATACTCACATATTTATACACATACACAGACATGAGGGCACTATGAGGGGCTTAGCAGGTATGTGTACCTGCTCAACTGGTTTTTGTAAGTAAAATTTATTTTGGCATTAAAAATGCACTCGTTAAACTTTGTCGGGTGTTGCGGGATATTAAAAATTATAAGGAATGTGAACAAAAAAAAACTGAAAACCCCTCGAAATCAACCAAAAAAACGAAATAGTCCATCGAAATCAACCGAACAAATTAAAAAGTCCCTCAAAATGGTAAAGTTTTGCTAAAAACACATAAGACGACTTTACAGGCTTTGATCCACCTTAAAATCGCACTACTTGGCAAAATCTAGGTCCGCTCGCACACACACATTCACATACACATGCATATATACATATATATATATATATATACACACACACACATATAGACACATATTAACATACATAATACTCATATATATACACAAACACATATAAATATACACACTCATACATAAACATATATACATATACACATTAAAATAATACTCGACATCTCGTAATTATTAAATTCACCGTTTTTTATCGTCAAATATTTGCTTAGTCGAAAAATAATACCCATAGTCGGATTATGGCCAATCGCTGACGGATCCCGTCCATTGGTAAAAGTGGTTGGTGATAAACCTTTCCTAGTAGTGTTATTCATGTCATCAATTTTTTGGGTATCGTGGGTATCAATGCCAACTTGTGTGCACTGACTAATCTCTAGGACGACATAAATGGTTTGAAGGCATCGTAGGTGAACCTCAATGGCCAAAAGGGCTCTGAAAATGTCATCACTTTTATGTTATAGGCATGCTTGGCAATGTTAAACTAGTTTATTTTTGAGTTTTATTAAGAAAAAAAGTCTTGTTTGGTTGGGTATAAGTAGTTTATTGAAGTCCTATTTGAAGTAGTGTTTCAACATGCTTCAAGAGTTTTTTATACTTTGTTTCAAATATACTCTTAGGACTTCACCTAAATGACTAAAAGCCTATATTTTAGTATACTAGTAGTAGTCCAAAAAAGTTTAATACATAAAAGATCCATGCCAATTTCGTGCTTCAACAATTTAACAGACAACGACTTTAAGGTTTAATCTTTAACCTCGTTAGCTTGTTAATTTTATGGGCTATTTACCTCTTTTTGTTTCTTTATATTTATTTTCTTCAGTTGTCTACTTTTGCTTTTATTGGTTTTTTGGTAAATTAATATAGGAATTCGGGTCAGCTTATACGTACCGACTAATACTTCGGGTGAACATGAATGGTCTGGAGTCATTGCAGGTGAACCTCCATGCCCACAAAGGCTTTGGCATAGCCTTTATTGGTTATTACTACATGTATAGTTCGTTTTGTACTACTATTTAACGATTATTACTAATTGATGTCTAAACATCCATCTTTTGTTCTCTTTATGAATTATGACGCGTTTCATGGTTTTGTGATTTTAGTCAATTAATTCCTTTGTGTCTTTCATGTCCATAAAATTTTGATCAAAACATCTTATTTTTGTACTTATAAGAAAACAAGGAGAAATAACTTTGCATATTTTTCATCGATTGTTTTACTTCATCAACTTTTATTGGGACTCCACTATACACCACTAATATTCTATTTAAGTGCTCAACAAATCATTCTTTAAATTTATAGATCATAAATTCATTCATTATTATTTTTTGTCTCAACAAATCTTTTTTCCTCCTACATTCCCACTAATCCTCATTTGCGTTTTAGATCGGAAAACAATGATGGATTCAAAATATTTGTCTAGTGGGGATACCTCATACCTTTATGATAGATTAAAGGTTTGTAAAGTCGAGTGATGTGTTTTTAGTCTAATTCCACCTTGTCGAAAGTTTTTTAAAGTTTTTTGGTTGATTTCGAAAAATATTTAAGTTTTTTTTTTGTCAATTTCGAGCACTACAATAAATTTGAGTTTATAGGACGTCTAAAATAAATAAGCATTCTAATAGATGTTTTATAGAACCTAAGTTTAATACGGCCAAAAAGGTCGTATAAACTTTTTGTAACACTTTTAGATAAGACGTTTTTTCGTTTGGTTTCATAAACTTTAGAATTTTATGAGGTGAAATTTTCAATCATTGTCATGTTCATTCGATAAAGTAAAATGAACCAGCAAGCAATTACGAGGTAAGTGTTTAATAGATGCCCCATAAGAAATTTCCAAACTAAACCAGTCAATTGTTTTGGTTCGACCGATTTTATACATATCGATATGTATTCAACAATTATACATCAACAAGATTTACAAACCTACAAACTCAAAACATTTATTCATATGCAAAAAGAAACGAAAAGTTACAAACCCAAAAATTAGAACAAGATGTTCAGCCAAATTCTAGAGTGAGAAAGTGAGAGAGAGTTGTAGAAATGTAAAGAGAAAAATGAGACGTAATGAGAAATCTGAATACAATTTACAACATTATATATCAATTAGAAAATGTTCACTTCAGCCCCTCATCTTCATAGTTATTGCTCCGCTACCCTTTGTCTTCACAAGAAAGTGAAGCGCAGTCCCCATACTTCATGCTTCCAGAATTCAGCTTTCATTCTTTATACAATTCACACCCTCAACAATCTAAAATAATACACACACAACACTATAAGTTAAATGATGACAAGATTGGACAAATTAGTTACCTTTTTTTAACAATATGGGATGTTCAACCTGGCGAAATTGTTTCGACCCGGCTGATTGAATATTTGGTTTCGGCCAAACGGTGGACAACCGTACTCCAAAACATCTATATATCATGATCCACGTTTACTAATATTTAAGAAAGTTGCAAACTTGCCACATAAGTTTTATTATTACAAGTAGTTTGGATATGTAAGCCACAAACATAGAAATGGCTTATACATTAAATCACTTTCCTATTGTGCTATTAAACTAGTGCCACTTAGGTTCATCATGAATCAAAGAGCTTTCACATTATGTCCTTAAACATCATATTACAACCGTTTTCCATCAGTGGATAATCCAGAAAACAGCAAGAATGACGTCTTTCTCCCTCATTGGTTAGAAGAAGCTTGCATGATGATCATTGATGATCGTATTATTAAACTGAAATAAGAATGGTAACCCATCACTCAGGTCATCAATCTCTTGAAAACTTTCGTAGTTTAGGAGACCAAATGGAACATAAGCCACGTAATTCGTGAGTTGCTCTATCTCCTCCTGTAAGATGGCCACCTGCAGTAAACTCCTTTAAGAAAGGATCTTTTGAATCAGATCCACAAGAATCTGTTACAATCAAGTTCATATCCATTGGAGTACCAATGGGTTTAACACCCAAATACCCAAATTCACTTAAAAGTTCAAGACAATACTTACGTTGTGACATACAAATTCCTTGTTCAGTTCTTAAAAATTCTATTTCTAGAAAAAAAAATTAAGTCACCCAAATCTTTGATTTTAAAATTTGATTGTAAATGTTCCTTAACCATTTTTATTTCATTTACACAATTTCTAGTTAGAATAATGTCATCAACGTAAACCAACAAAATAAGGAAAACAGAACCTTTATTTTTAGTGAACTTTGTAAAAAACCATTTTCAATTAAAGAAGATGATAACTTCTCATACCATTGCCTAGGAGCTTGTTTTTGTTGGACATAGTGTCAAGAGTTATTAACTATTGGTAATATTTCTAGTAATAGCAGGGTCCTTTTGGGTTGCCCTTAAGACCCAAATAACAATCAGAAGAATGAAAGGGAGTTAAAGTAGTTAGTTTATTAATTTGTCAATTGATGATAAATTAATTATAAGCTACAATATAATTAATTGGATTAACTATAGAGACTAAATGATAATTGGTTAAAAGAGTTTTTTTAACAAGCTTATAGTTTCAAGGGGGCTGGGTGTAAATAAGGGGATTATAAATAAACTACTAGGGATCAAACCCTAATGAGTTTTTTGATCAATCTCTCTCTCTCTATTGAGGCCGTAACCTCCCCTCTCCTCCCTCCCAAAATCGTAAACCCTAAATAAGGGTTTAGGGTTTAAAGCTTCAATCTAGATTGTTGGTTTGGTGTTCTTAAGTGTGAGCTACTAGAGGGATTCACACTATTGATCCTTGACATCCAAGAAGCAAGAACAAGGTTAATTCATCTTTGTGTTTTCGACAATCACGAGAAACAAGTAAGTGTTCTTGATTCTTTCTATTGTAGTTAATCATCTAGAACGTATGCATCTTTATAAGTTGTTTGTTTGTATTGCCATGGATGATTCAATTCTAAATATGCTTCCGTTGCCTATATCATGTGGTAGTACGGTTTAACAAAACCTTACAGTGGTATCAGAGCCAAAGTTCTTAGATTTTAGCTCAATAGCATAAAATTCGTATTGAATTTTCTGAAAAAACGCAACGAGCCGTTTTACCTATTCCCGGAGTTTGAACCGTCGGATCGTCGTGTTTTTTGGACAGTAGTTTCACGACATTCTGTTTTACCTTCTGAACGGTTGGATTAATCGTTTGAGGTCCAGAAGGCACTTGTTTTATTTTCGACATAGTGCAGTAAGTTTGTAGCCATTGAATTGCTTAATCCCTAAATTAGGGTTTCATGGTCTTAACCTCAAAGGCTGTTTTTTGGAAACTAAATTTTTTTTTGCTTGCATGAAAAGTTTCTATTTTTAGAGATTAAAGTTTTATTGGTATCCCTAAAGGGTATAGGGTAGTAGTCGTTTTTTTATGCATGTTATACCATAATTGTGTATGGCGTAGTAGTCGTTTTATTTTTGCATGTTACACCATAATTAATTATGTATGGCTAGTTTCCTAACTTGCCTAAGGAAAAACACATCAATAATAAGATTTGGAAAATATTGAATGGATAATCTTAAATTGAATAGATAATCCTAATTATGTATGGCTAGTTTCCTAACTTGCCTAAGAAAACACATCAATAATAAGCTATGGCAAATATCGAATGGATAATCTTGAATTGAATAAGATAATCTTAAATACCTTCTTACAATAAGCAAATATATTCAAGTTTGAATAAATATTGTAAGATAAACATTGACATTATTTATATAGTGAATATAATTTATATGTCAAATATTCGCATTAATTATTAGCATGTGTCCTCACATGTTTAATTGGAATCAAATATGGAAACAATTATATTAATTGTTAAATATGTGCTCACATGGTTAATTAGAATTAATTGGATAATCATAATTTTAAATTGTTTAAAATTCCATTCAATTTTTATATATATATTAGACCTCAATTATATATATATGATTAAATAATACATTGATAGTCAAACCGAGACTAGGCGTACTCACTATAAACACTCTAAGGGGGTTTAAGGAGGTTACCTACAATATGGTTACCGAATGAGTCAAGGGTTTTTTAAACGTCATGTGTTACCAAACTCACCGCCTCTTGTGTGGACTAGTGGAATTACCGAAAAGGTTTGATAGGTCAATGTGACAAGTTAAAAGTATTAACTATGAAGTATAAAACGAAAATCCCGTTTTAGATATACTAAGAAATGTGAAAGTCGTATGCTACCCATGATGAAGAACACACATAATCTTATAGTTTGTTAACGGAGCGTGTGCGGTTTGTCGGCACGTTAATGTGAAACTATAGTTGAAAATGATGTGGCGCTCGTGATTCTTAAGCGTACTTGAGCCGAGGGGTCCATGTGTTTTTCCATGGTCGATTCACTATCTTGTTTGTGATCCTCGGCATCCCAGTCACAAAAAGTAGATAAGCATAATCGAGATTAACATGCCGTTGACATAAGTCAATGAATCTCAAAAGACCTAGGAGTTTCATAGTGAATGAAATTAACAAATAGCATTTGTTTACCTAAAATAACCTTGTGATGTGATTACGGCATCCTTTTTCACATCATAAGATAAAATATGGATCCTAGCCTTGTTAAATATTTTTGGAAAATTATTTTAAGGGTTAAATATCAAACTAACGAAAAATCTATATCTACAGATGGATGAAAATAATCCTCCTCCTCCTCCTTCTCACTCAACATCCAACCTTACGTTACTCTCTATCCTAAGTAAAGATAAGCTAACTGGGCCAAACTACTTGGATTGGATTCGTGCCTTGAGAATTGCCTTGAGGTACGAAGACAAAGAGTATTTGCTCGACGAGGATCTTCCTATACTTAATGATGATGCAAGCCCTGAAGGAGTAACTGAATACAATAAGCAATTCGCAGAATCCACAAAAGTCGCATGTCTCATGTTGGCGTCCATGTCCCCGGAACTTCAAAAGAGTTTCGAGAACATGGGGGCGTTTGAACTAAATGAGCAGCTTCGTGAATGTTTCAGGAGCAAGCGAGGCAAGAAAGGTTCCAAGTCGTAAAATCGCTTATGGAATGTAAGCAACAGGACGGTGCCCCTGTATGTGCGCATGTGCAAAAGATGAAAGCATACATTGACAGGTTAGGCAATCTAAGTGTCGATTTCCCAAGAGAGCTTGCCATTGACATGGTGTTAAACTCTCTTAGTGGGGCATATAAACAGTTCATAGTGAACTTCAATATGAATAATATGGACAAGACCTTGATGGAGCTCCATGGCATGTTGAGATCTGCTGAAGCAAGTATGGGTAAGACCCAAAGTGGTCACTCAACTGCTCCCGTCCTGGCCATTAGGGAAGGTGTCTATAAGAAGAAGAAAGTTTCTCATCCCAAAGGGAAGGGAAAGGCTAATGTTGTTCCATGCAACCAAGGCCTTAAGAGAAAAGCTGATTCTTCTGACATACCACCCATAAGTGACCCTAAAGAGGCCATATGCTTTTACTGTCAAGGAAAGGGCCATTGGAAGAGAAACTGCCCAAAATATCTGGAGGACTTGAAAATGAACAAGGTCAAAGGGTGTGGCACCTCAGGTATTTTTACAATTGAACTCCATAGTACTTTGATTTCTAACTCTTGGGTCCTTGATACGGGATGTGGTACTCACATTTGCTCTAATTTTCAGGGACTAAAGGAAAGTAGGACGTTGAAGCATGGGGAGCTGAATCTGATATTGGGAAACAGGATGACTGCCGCTGTTACCAAGATTGGAGATTTTGAGCTCGTGCTTAGTAGTGGTTTTTCAATAAAGTTTTTAGATTGTTGCTACTCGCCAGAAATGGCTCGAAACATTATTTCTTTTCATGCATTGTACAAGGATGGTTTTGAATTTCAATTTGATAATAATGATGGTTGCATTTTGGTTTATAAACATGGTTGTTTTTATTTTAAAGCCTCTCCTTGTAATGGTGTGTATGAAAGCGTGATTTATGTTGGTAGAAATAATAATAACTTAACTCTAAATGTTGGTTCCTCCAATAGTGAATTGGATAAATCATCGTTATGGCATCATCGTCTTGGCCACATAAACAAGAAACGCATCGCCAAGCTCCAATCGGACGGGGTCTTGGAACCATTTGACTTAAAGTCTGATGAAGAATGCGAGTATTGTTTACTTGGCAAGATGACGAAAGCACCTTTCAAAGGAAAAATGGAAAGGGGTAAGGATCTGTTGGACTTAATCCACACAGATGTATGTGGACCATTCAGATCTGCCACAAGAAACGGTGAAAGATACTTTGTTACCTTTACTGACGATTTCAGTAGATATGGATTTATCTATCTGATGAAAAACAAATCGGACACCTTTGAAGTGTTCAAAGGATTCAAAAACGAAGTAGAAAACCAACTGGGCAAGAAGATCAAGATGCTTCGATCCGACAGGGGTGGAGAATACTTGAGTCATGAATTCTACGACTATCTAAGGGATTGTGGAATAGTTTCGCAATTATCTCCTCCCAGAACACCACAACTCAATGGTGTTGCTGAGAGAAGAAATCGAACGCTACTTGATATGGTTCGGTCCATGATGAGTCGTGCTACACTTCCAATATCGTTCTGGGGCTATGCCTTAGAAACTGCAGCTCATATCTTAAACCTCGTTCCAACTAAGAAGGTTGCAAAGACACCCTCTAAAATGTGGACTGGGACTCGTCTCTCGTTGGCACATATAAAGGTCTGGGGTTGTGAAGTCTTCGTTCGGCGCGAAACTAACGACAAGCTAGAACCTAGAGCAGAGAAGTGTCGGTTCATTGGTTATCCCTACAAATCCTTTGGATATATATTTTACAAACCTTCGGAGAACAAAGTGTTTGTAGCTAGAAGGGGAGTCTTCCAAGAAAGGGAGCTCATTTCCAAAAGGGATAGTGGGAGCAGCATTGATCTTGAAGAAATTCAAGAAACAACCAATGATGAACCTATAGTTGACACTAGCCCTCAACATGAGGTTGAACCACCTGTTGAGGAAACTAACATACCTCCACCACCTCTTCGCGGAACTAGTAGAGTAAGTCAACCTCCTGAGTTTTATTATGGTTTTCATATTACAAAGGAAGGAGACACACTAGTCAATGATAAAACATTTGATAGTGCGGATGAACCATCCAACTACGAGGAAGCGATGGCAGGCCCTGAGGCTGCCAAATGGAAAGAGGCCATGGAAAGCGAGATTCAATCTATGTACGATAACCAAGTTTGGAAATTGGTTGATCACACACCAAGTCGCAAGACAGTTGGGTGCAAGTGGATCTTCAAAAAGAAGACCGACATGGATGGGAATGTGCACACATTCAAGGCTAGACTGGTTGCAAAAGGTTACACTCAAACTCAAGGAATTGATTATAATGAAACCTTCTCACCAGTGGCAAAGATTAAGTCTATCAGGATATTGCTTGCCATAGCTGCATTTCATGACTATGAAGTATGGCAAATGGATGTAAAAACCGCTTTCCTCAATGGGAAACTGGATGAGGGTATTTGCCCATGCAACATGGCATAAGATTGAGTAAAGATCAATGTCCCAGCACTAGTAAAGAACTGGACAAAATGAGTCAAATTCCATATGCATCTGCTATAGGATCGATCATGTATGCCATGACATTACCTAGACCTGATGTCTCATTTGCTTTAAGCGTGGTGAGTAGAGTGCCGACTGAAGAGAATCCGGCGGATCCTTTCACGAAAGCGTTAACTCGACACAAACATGAGTATGATACTGAAGCCATAGGTGTTAGAATTATCAATATACCTTGAATGTTTTAGTCGTTAGTTTGATGTATTGAAAACGTAATAAATTGTATTTGATTTGGAGATTATTATATGGAGATTATAATATATGATGGATTGCGTCCATTTACATTTAATTTATTATCGTGTTTTGTTTTGCATGTTTAGAACCAACTTCCTGAGTATTAATTTACTTAAACCTCCACAGTCAGTCATACTCCTGAAAGTAAGTAGTGATTCAAGACTGTCATGGAGTGTTAGAAGCATAGAGAATGCAACTAACGCTCATGAGTACTTAATGGTGATTTAGGTATTGGAACGACCCGCAGTCAAAAGTTTACTTCATGGATTAAGTCAGAGTAATTTTGAGATGATAATATTTTATGTTCTTCAAACAGAGATGCATAGAGTTTTGCTCTAGGATTTTGTTATGCTTTGGTGTGCTCCAACGCTGGCCGTGACTTGCAGTTATACAGGGTATGTCCATGTATAATATGATGAATAGAAATGAACTGTGTAGTCAAAGTTTATTTGTTCCTTCTACCTAAACAGGAGAAGCGATATCCATGGGCCCCTCGATGATTTTGTGTTGACACTAAGTGTTTGGCCAACCCCTGACTAGAATTGATGTGTTCAATTGAGTAGTCTAATGAATTCAACACATATCGGAAATCGGGAAACATAATCTTGATCCATGAGATAGACATTTATCCATGTCTCAGGCTCATATGATATCTTGTAGAACAAAGGAACATTAAATCACTTATCTTAGGACCGAATCTTTATCAGAGTTCGGCAGCTGCATTAGATGGCTTGCTCTCTGCTGATTATTTGAAAGTGTTAAACCAAATAGAGTTAATAACTTGTCCAAGTGGGAGACTGTTGGACATAGTGTCCAGAGTCATTAACTATTGGTAATATTTCTAGTAATAGCAGGATCCTTTTGGGTTGCCCTTAAGACCCAAATAACAATCAGAAGAATGAAAGGGAGTTAAAGTAGTTAGTTTATTAAATTTTCATTTGATGATAAATTAATTATAAGCTACAATATAATTAATTGGATTAACTATAGGGACTAAATGATAATTGGTTAAAAGAGTTTTTTTAACATGCTTATCGTTTCAAGGGGGCTAGGTGTAAATAAGGGGATTATAAATAAACTACTAGGGATCAAACCCTAATGAGTTTTTTGATCAATCTCTCTCTCTATTGAGGCCGTAACTTCCCCTCTCCTCCCTCCCAAAATCGTAAACCCTAAATAAGGGTTTAGGGTTTAAAGCTTCAATCTTGATTGTTGGTTTGGTGTTCTTAAGTGTGAGCCACTAGAGGGATTCACACTATTGATCCTTGACATCCAAGAAGCAAGAACAAGGTTAATTCATCTTTGTGTTTTCGACAATCACGAGAAACAAGTAAGTGTTCTTGATTCTTTCTATTGTAGTTAATCATCTAGAACGTATGCATCTTTATAAGTTGTTTGTTTGTATTGCCATGGATGATTCAATTCTAAATATGCTTCCGTTGCCTATATCATGTGGTAGTACGGTTTAACAAAACCTTACAGTTTTAAACCATATAAAGACTTAACTAATTTACAAACTCTTTTGTCATTAGTAGAAAAGTATCCAGGAGGCAAAGACATATAAACTTCTTCACACAAGTCACCATATAAAAAGGCATTATTTACATCTAATTGACACAAAGGCCACCTATATTGAACTGCTAAAGCAATTACACAACGTACAATAACCATTTTAACTATTGGTGAAAACGTTTCTTCGTAATCCAATCCCTCCCTTTGAGAATACCCCTTGGAAACTTCACCAGTGGACTTATATTTTATTTTATAAATCCAACTACATCCAATAGGTTTACGTCCAGGGGGTAAATCAGACAAAATCCAAGTCCTATTTCTATACAAAGCTTCCATCTCTTCATTCATAGCAGAAACCCAGTTTTGATCTTTACAAGCCTCAAAGAAATTACTAGGTTCAACAGCTTTATTTAATGTGGAAACAAAACAGAAATTATCCTTATTAAGAAACGAATAGTTAACTACTTTTTCTATTCCATATTTGACCTTTCCTTCAACAACATAGTCAATAAAACGTTTAGGCAAATTTGAAGGACGGCTTGATTTCCTAATAGAACTAGTATTAGGATCATTAGAAGAAACACCCTCAGAAGGGGAACTCAACCTATCATCATTATGTTGAACACTTAAGGGATTAAAATCAAGTTCACACTAGTCGTTTGCCGCCAAATCAGTACTACCTGAACCTTGTGGTTCGACAGCCCTGTTAACACCAGTACTACCAGAACCTCGTAGTTCGGCAGCCCTGTTAAAATCAATATTAGTATTGCTAGTATCATTAGTGCTGCCAGAAGTTACTCTAGTAGCTCTATTTTGGCTACCCCAACGATCATGATTATCACGAGTCTCAGAAGAATTAGAATTAGTCTCAAGTTGAGTTTTCTCCCTATTTTCATCATTGGGTATACCAGAAGAGAGATCATTAGTGTGAACAAATATTGAATCAAAAAAGTTTAAAGTATTTAGATCACTTGAGTCTAAAGCTTGTTTGGTTGCACTCATCTTAAAAGAAAATATTGTTTCATGAAATTTCACATCTCAAGAAACAACAATTTGTTTGGAATCTAGACTATAAAGTCTATACCCTTTTTTCGAATTTGAATAACCAAGTAACACACATTTTTCAGCACGAGCTGAAAACTTATCAGAATTCTTAGGTTTAATTGCAAAACAAAGACATCCAAAATTTCTTAAATGAGTAAGCACAGGTGCAAAACCAAACACAAGTTCGTAAGGACACTTTCCATTTAGAACAGATGATGGAGTTCTATTTATAAGATATGTGGCAGTGAGAATACACTCACTCCACGTGTTCAATGGAATATCTCCTTGGAACATTAACGCTCTAGCCACATTCAACAAGTGTCTATGTTTGCGTTCAACTACCCCATTTTGTTGGGGAGTATACACACAAGATGATTCATGATTAATATCATTGATTTTAAAAAATTCGACTAACCTATTATTAACAAATTCAGAACCATTATCACTTCTGAACACGTTTACAGACTTGCCAAATTGGGTGAGAAGTAAACTGTGAAAAGCAACAACATTATCAAAAACTTCGTCCTTATGTTTTAACAAGTAAACCCACACAAAACGAGTAAAGTCATCTACCACTGTTAAAAAAACGATAACCTTCTCTACTAGATACACGATAGGGTCCCCACGAGTCAATATGAATCAAGTCACCTAAGCTAGTGGTTTTATGCTCACTAAGGTTAAATTTATCACGAGCTTGTTTAGATTTATGACATGCCTCACAAGGAACATAAACACTACCATTACTTAGATTTAGCTTAGTTTTTAGCACATTTAAAACTTGATCAGAAGGATGCCCTAAGCGACTGTGCCAAAGTTGACGAGAGACATTACAGTATATGGACATGTTGGAACTACTAACACTATTTTTTAAATCTCTAGACCCAATAACATCAGTTTTATCAAGTTGATCAAATAAGTACAAATCTCCCTGTTCACTACCAGTCCCCACAACTTTCATTGCAGGAAAGTCCTGAATAAGAAAACATTTATACTCATTATATCCAACAAAAATCTTATTATCTCTAGCTAATTTATGCACAGATAATAGATTCACATGAAAATCAGGAATAACAAGGACATCAAATAATGTGACTCTATCATTTAGCTTAAATTTTCCAATTTTATTTATGATAGCCTCATCACCATTTGGTTGAGTAACCTTTAATCTAAGATCAGAAATATCAACCACATTTTCCAGAAAAGAGACAGAAGAAGTCATATGCTGATTGGCACCAGAATCTATGATCCAGCCATACTTATGTAAGTTTGAGGACAAATTTGAAATACTAGCCATACCAGAAAACATACGACAGCAATACCATCAGACTGTTTCTGATCAATGAGTGATAACAGTTTGTTAATTTGTTCTTCAGTGAGGGAGGAAGAAGTAGTAAAACCACGACCAGTCCCATCAGCAGATGAGGCATTGCTCGAAAAAGGTTTAACAGATTGATTAGATTTACCTTTGGTAAATTGAAAATCCTTTCGAAACCCAATTAATTTGAAACAACGCTCAATAGTGTGACTAGTTAAACCACAATGTTTGCACACCAATTGAGGTTTTCCAGATTGTTTTTTATTGTTTGAAGTTTTACCAAAAAAGGCAGAATTCTAAGCTTTAGTATCAGAGGAGACCCGAGTCACACCGCGATGTGACTCTTCTCTTGATACCAAATAGAAGGCAGTCTTAACAGAGGGAAGAGGATCAGAAATTAAAATATTACTTCTTACATTAATGTACATATCATCAAGACCCATTAAGAATTGCATTAGTTTTAAAAGCTGATTATGCTTTGAAAAATCATGAGATGCATTACACGAACATGAAGGTAACTTTATTAATGCATCAAACTGTTTCCAAAGAGAGTTCAACTTGTGATAATATTCAGAAACAGAGGCTCCATTTTGACTTAAAGAGTTAATTTTCTGATGCAAATTAAAAGTCATAGATCCATCAATTTTATCATAAGTCTCCTTGAGTTCTTCCCATACTTCAGAAGCAACTCTGGAGAACACTTGAATAACAAATAACTCATCAGATATAGAACTTAGAATCCAAGACAAAACAACAGAGTTACACCTGTCCCACTGTTTTCCTAGAATTTCATTATTAGTGGGACGAGGCACATAACAGTTTCTGAAGCCTAACTTATTTTTAGTTTCTAAAGCCAAAATCATAGCACATGACCACACCTTGTAATTTTCTATACCACTCAACTTCATACTCATTATAGAAACACCAGAAGTATCACTCGGGTGGAGATATAAAGGATCTCTAAAATCAAGCTTAGAAATTAGAGATTGCTCTTCTTGATTTTTGGAAGACTCTCCAGCAGCCATGATAACTTCAGGTAAAAAAGGCACACACGGTAAAACCTAGGAGACCACACAACAGGATTCCTTGCCACTCAGAGGTGGTAGGTCAAGCCAATCTCCTAGTTACCAAGCAGAAGAAGAAAGAGAGCAGATCACACATAGGATAAGAAGAAGAAGACTTACAGTGGGGTCAACAAAACAAACCACAGAACATGAACGACTTACACAGTTCCTTCAATGATAAGCACAGTGGAAACACAGTCACAAGTCTCTGAAGAAGAGACTAAAAACACCTGAACAAATAAAAGAGCCAGAAGAGAAACAAGGTCTAAACTAGTGAGTGGAGAACACCTCTAAAAAATACCTCAACTACTCTAGAGCCTTGACCAGATCTGGAGATAAACGAAGAGCAGAGGAACAAAATATTTTTGATTTTAAAAAAAAACTAATACCAGTGATTGAATCACTCGGTTTGATAACAATGATCTAATCACAGATCTAAACGCAGCAGACCGTACATGCATTATAGATCACAGAGATCACAACACAGATCTAAACAAACATATATCAGGCCTCACGAGAGTTAACTCTCATATCATAAGCAATGCATGACATAAGGTCAGAAACCAAGAATAACAAGAAACAAAGCAAATAACGAACAACCTTAGATCTGTATAACACAATAGCATATCTACAAAGAATAATAGTAGATTTTGCAAAGAAATGCACAGATCTACAGAGATAAGTACAAATCTCACAGAGTCAAGTACAGATCTACGAATATATGTACACGACAAAACCAGAAGGTGAAATACACAAGAAGATGTCAAATCCAGGATGATTAGAGCAGCTTCTTCAAACTATGAATGATATATGAACTTACAGAAAAGTTCTAATCTAAGAAGATGAGAGCATATACTGTAGTGTTCAAAGAGAACCTTCACAAGAACCGTTTCAGATTTACAAAGATCTAAACAATCCTTTAGAGAAGATTTAGCTAAACTATTTTGAAAAATAACTAGAGTTGAAAAACAACAGATCTGAGAAGAAATAACAACTCAGATTGAATGAATTTTTTTTGAAAACTTATTGAAACTTGAAAGAACTACAGATCTGAAAAGAAGAGACAGATTTAAAAGAAATCTCACCAAACGTTGATGAACGTTGATGTATCGAGGAGATCAGATCATAAACGTAGCTCTGATACCATATTCAACAATTATACATCAACAAGATTTACAAAACTACAAACTCAACATTTATTCATATGCAAAAAGAAACGAAAAGCTACAAACCCTAAAATTAGAACAAGATGTTCAGCCTAATTCTAGAGTGAGAAAGTAAGAGAGAGTTGTAGAAATGTAAAGAGAAAAATGAGACGTAATGAGAAATCTGAATACAATTTACAACCTTATATATCAATTAGCAAATGTTCACTTCAGCCCCTCATCTTCATAGTTATTGCTCTGCTACCCTTTGTCTTCACAAGAAAGTGAAGCGCAGTCCCCATACTTCATGCTTCCAGAATTCAACTTTCATTCTTTATACAATTCACACCCTCAACAATCTAAAATAATACACACACAACACAATAAGTTAAATGATGACATGATTGGACAAATTACTTACCTTTTTTTAACAATATGGGATGTTCAACCTGGCGAAATTGTTTCGACCCGGCTGATTGAATATTTGGTTTCGGCCAAACGGTGGACAACCGTACTCCAAAACATCTATATATCCTGACCCACGTTTACTAATATTTAAGAAAGTTGCAAACTTGCCACATAAGTTTTATTATTACAAGTAGTTTGGATATGCAAGTCACAAACATAGAAATGGCTTATACATTAAATCACTTTCCTATTGTGCTATTAAACTAGTGCCACTTAGGTTCATCATGAATCAAAGAGCTTTCATATTATGTCCTTAAACATCATATTACAACCGTTTTCCATCAGTGGATAATCCAGAAAACAGCAAGAATTACGTCTTTCTCCATTGGTTAGAAGAAGCTTGCATGATGATCATTGATGATCGTATTATTAAACTGAAATAAGAATGGTAACCCAGCACTCAGGTCATCAATCTCTTGAAAACTTTCGTAGTTTAGCAGACCAAATGGAACATAAGCCACGTAATTCGTGAGTTGCTCTATCTCCTCCTGTAAGATGGCCACCTGCAGCATGTGTATATAAGGGTCAGGTTTGGGTGAAAACCTAAAAAAAACGGAAAACTGAGGAAACACCATGGTAGACCTTTATCTAGACGGTATGCACTTGTGCATACAAGTAATTTGTGGCATGCACAAACGCATAATGCATATGTGCACAAAAATAAAAATAAAAACAATTTAATTTACTTGTATGCACAAGTGTAAGTGTTTCTTAGTTTTCCATTAGTTTTTCCTTTGAACCTCATTCGTGTATATAAATACTATAACTAAAGGGAACATTTGTTTTCGAGAACAGGCTAGTTAGAGTACGAAACCTGTTGCTCAAGTGCTAAGATTTGAGCCACGCAACCATATATCGGATCCTCCATACGAGCCAAAGCTTCATACGATATACTGATAGCGGCTTCGCTTCTGTTTTGCAGCGGTAGTTTCATCAATAGTTTGGAAACATTGCTTGCACCAAAAACCTTGTGAACGGCTGCAAAGTGATGTGCTCCTTGGCTGTAACAAAAGTATGGCGTAAAAACACATTCATTTGTACACTTTCTTCTCAGAAACTTGCATGCTCCACATGAAGCTGAGCCAGATCCTGTCATTTTCCTTAAGCTTTAATTTTCCTTAGGATTTGCTCCAATAAGTGAAGATTAATAAGTAATTATATGTACTTAATTACATGATCGTACGTACATGATTAATTAATATCGATCCACCTGATGAAAAGGTTATTTGGCATCTTTGTGGGTTGGGGACAATATGATGACATGAGTTAAAAGTAAATTCGTTTTAGGTCTCCTTTGTGGCCTACTCACTTTGGCAAATCCTTTCCTAATTTGTGGATTAAAGCAAGTTAAAAAGGTGTTTTCTGTTACTAATTATATATATAATGATCATTAAGGTATAGTAGCTGAGAGAGAGAGAGGGACTAGTCTATATATCCATTTGCAAGTTCTTTGAGAAGAAACAATTAATAATTGCTAGATAACATATTTTAATTCAACTAGAATTTAGTGCAAGCATGTCGATGCTAAACAGTATTCCTTATGGTGCTTTATTTTAGCCACGTGTTGTTATATAATGTTGATGGAAATATAAGCATGTACAAGGAGAAATAAGAAGTACCATTTTTTTAAGGAAGCAACTGGTCTATTTTTACGAGTAGTGGAGGTAAGGTTTGCGTACTTTCGTTTGATTTGGTTTAGATGTATGTAAGAGTGACCACAGGCCACTCCACTTGGCCGGTTGTGAAGAAAAATCTGTAAACATAGTTTTTCTTGGTAGTTTGCATGGTATAATTGAACAAACGTCAATCACCTACAGCCACGTCCATCCACAACAATGAAATTTCATTCCAATTGCAAATGGGTCACATCAGCGCCACATCAGCTTTGCAATTATCTTGAAATTATCCCCTACAACAATGAAATTTCACCCACTTTCTAAACTGACACCTCATCATAAAAAACTATATTTTAATCAAATAACAACAAAACTACAATTAAATACTCTTTACTATAATTTAATATAAAATATTTTATTAATAAAATAAAATTAATTAATTAAATAAAATATTTAATTTATAAAACATTAAATTAAAATACAAAGTAAAAATATTACATTAATCGTAATTTTCTTTTTCTCTAAATCTTTGCCAAATCTCTTCAATCAAATCTGATTGTAAATAATGATTCGTTGACCGATTACGTACTTGTATGTGATTTTGGAGATAGTTTTCGTACTCGGGAAGTATGCTACGAGATATTTGAGGCGTAGTTATAGTAAAATTAACATCATCGTTTATATCATCAAATTGACGAATATAAATATGACGTTCATCTTCGACGATCATGTTGTGCATGATTATACATGCTCTCATTATTTCTCCAATTATCTCTTTGCACCACATACGAGATGACCCACATATAATAGGGAAACGTGACAATGTGACAATGTTAAAACGCCTGAATATTGAAAAAGGAAAAATTCAGGTGATGAGAGAATTTCACACATCATTTGTGAAAACAGAAAAACGTAAGAACAAACGGGAAAATCAGAAAATGATCATGAAGTTGATGGAAATGAATCCGACAACAATGAGCGAACCACAACGGAGATTGTACGAACATCAACTTGAAGAACTTCTAAAAGAACAATATGATGTATTTTTATGTGTTAAGTTTGTATTTTTTTTATATGTAATTTATTTTATTGTACTTTAATATAAATTATATTTTGCATTTTTTAATATTCGTCTTTCAAAAAAAATTAATATTTTTATTAACAAATAAAATTATCCATACATTTTTTCATAAACATTCTCTACAAAGCATCACAAAACATGATTTAACATAACGCAATTTCTAATTTAGAATTTATTCCCTACAATTTCTTATACTATTCACTGCCACATCAGCAAAAAGTACTGATTTGACATTTGCAAATTACCAAAATCAATTTCTAATTTAGCAATCATACTCACAACCACTACAATTTCTAATTTAGCAAATCATACATGGCACTTTCACAATCAAAATGAAATCTGTTGGACAACCTAAGGGGGGGGTAAGGTTGTATTTAAAATCTTTTTCTTTCAAAAAATTCTTTGAACAAATAAATACAGTACAAACAATACAGTAAAAATAAAGCAGAGTATAAACAAGTAAATATACAACAATTATATAAACAGATATAATTTAAATGCACAGCGGAAATGTAAAGAGATAAGGGAAAGAGAATACTTGACAACGAGATTTTTAAAGTGGTTCACCAAACACAAAGTTGGCTAGTCCACCTCGAGAAAATAACACTTCTCGGAGATCCAATACGAAACGTGTTCTTTACGGTAGAAACACAAACCTTAATACAACAAACGCGAAACACTCTTCTTTGAGAGATTAATGTGGATCACTCACTCTAATTCAAACACTTACAAGAGGGTATAAATTTTAATATGAATAATCACTCTTGAATAAGGTTTATCACTTGGATATTTTTAGAGAGTTTGATCACTTGAGTTGTGTTGCTGATTCAACTAATCGTGAGATTTTAATCTGCTATCAACTCAAGATTTCTTGCTCAAAAAATTAATTTATCAGTTTAAGTGATTTAGTGTGAGTAAGAAAGCAGCAGAATAATAATCAAATGCTGAGGGAGAACTTAATGCTGAAGTTGGTGTAGAGTTGAATGCTGCTGGAGGCTTGTATTTATACTGCATGAAAAAAACTGACTTGAGAAAATTCGCGGTATACCGCCGAACCTTCGCGGTATACCTGCGTCAGAAAAAAAGGTACTGCAGGGAGAAGGTCAACCTGCAAAACTCAACGGCATAATGTACCCGCGGTATACCGCGTTGCACATGGCGGTATACCGCCTGAAGAAATTTCCTGACAAAAGAAGCTTCTCATGCAGAACAGTTGATGGGAAACAGTACCCGCGGTATACCGCGAATACCTTGGCGGTATACCGCCTAAAATTCTGTCCAATGAGAGCATGGCAACGCAGGTAACTTCGGCTGATCACAAACTTGCAACAGTAACAGTAGCAGACAGCATATATATATCAGAGATTTATATATAAAAGATATTATATATATATTTGATTCAAATATATTTATATAGATACGAAATATCCAAGTGATAAAATATTTTAGGGTGTTTATCATTTTAAAATAAAATGACGAAACTCTTCAGACTTGGATTCTTCAGATAAAAAAAATTATCGAGATCATTTAAATATCTGCACACTCAGATAAAATATTAGATAACAAATAATGCGGTGTGTTTTGTAATCATCAAAATAAATATGGAGATGTGATTTTATGTGTACCAAAAATATATCACAATATTTAAAGCTGGGTACACTTGCACCAACAATCTCCCCCTTTTTGATGATGACAAACACAACGCTAAACACGAGAGCATACTCGGTTTCTCTCCCCCTTTTGTCGAAGCAAAAAGGGTTTAAGAAAATCGCTTATGCTCCCCCTCGAAAGATGCTCCCCCTCAAAATATGAAATATTTGAGAGTTAGTATTTATCAAGGGTTATACTCAAGCATGCCTAAACCAAGTCTTAATTTAAAGAACGCTTTTTTGTTAAGGGCTTTTGTGAAAATATCGGCCAAAATATCTTCCGAATCAACTTTTTCAAGCACGATTTTGCCTTTTTGAACATTATCTCGTAAAAAGTGATGTCTCAATTCAATATGTTTGGTACGAGAGTGTAAAACGGGATTTTTACTTAAGTTTATGGCACTTGAGTTATCACACATAATTGGAATTTTGGTTAGGTGTACCTCAAAATCGGTAAGTGTGTGTTTCATCCATAGGACTTGAGCACATGCTCTTGCGGCGGCTACATATTCCGCTTCGGTGGTAGACAAAGCTACGGATTGTTGTTTCTTAGAGAACCAAGATACAAGTGAGAGACCTATAAAGGCACATATCCCACTAGTACTTTTTCGGTCAACAATAGATCCACCAAGATCGGAATCGGCGAAACATGTTACTTCTAACTCGGGTTGCTTTGCGTACCATAAGCCAAGATTAGTAGTACCTCGTAAATATCGAAAAATACGCTTGACAGCTTCATAGTGAGATTGTTTAGGTGAAGATTGAAAACGAGCACATAAACATACACTAAACATAATATGAGGTCTACTAGCAGTTAAATATAATAAACTACCAATCATACCACGATAAATCTTTTCATTAAAATCGTTTCCCTCCTCGTCACGAGATAATTGTAAATTTGTGGTCATTGGAGTTTCAACGGGTTTGACATTTTCAAAGTTAAACTTTTTCAACATATCTTTACAATATTTAGATTGACTAATAAAAATACCAGTTTCACATTGTTTTATTTGCAATCCTAAGAAGTATTTTAACTCTCCCATCATGCTCATTTCAAACTCGCTTGTCATTTTCGCAGAAAATTCATTACACAGTTTTTCATTAGTGGAACCAAAAATAATATCATCAACATATACTTGCACAACCACAATATCATTTTGAACATATTTCACAAATAAAGTATTATCTATTTTACCCATAATATAACCACTAACAATTAAAAAGGTTTTTAATCTATCATACCACGCACGCGGAGCCTGCTTTAAACCATAAAGCGCCTTTTTTAATTTATAAACATGTGTCGGGTTTTCAAAACTTTCAAAACCGGGAGGTTGAGAAACGTATACCTCCTCATTTATAATACCATTTAAGAAAGCACTTTTAACATCCATTTGAAATAACTTAAAATCTTTAGCATTTGCAAAAGCGAGAAGCATTCGAATAGACTCCAACCTTGCAACCGGTGCAAAGGTTTCGTCATAATCTATACCTTCTTGTTGACTGTACCCCTTGGCAACTAAACGTGCCTTGTTTCGTGTGACTCCACCGTTCTCGTCTACCTTGTTACGGAAGACCCATCTTGTGCCAATAATGGTTTGACTACTAGGGCTAGGCACTAAGTCCCATACATCATTCCTAGTAAATTGGTTTAACTCATCTTGCATGGCCAATATCCAATCCTCATCGCCTAAAGCTTCATCTATGGTTTTAGGTTCTATGGTTGAGATAAAGGCATGGAAAGCACAATGGGTAAGGATTTGTGATCTAGTTGTCCTTTGGTTTAGGTCACCTATAATTTGATCTACGGGATGTCCTCGAGCGGTTCTAAGGTTAGGATCATCTATACCTTGTGGAATAAAGCACGGAGGGGCATCACTAGATTCAATATTATTTGTGGAGGGTTGGGTACCTAAATCCAAGGTACTAAGTTGTTGGGCTAAGACGTCTCCTTCACAAACATTGTCATTTGCTAAGGGTGCACTCGGTTTGGGAGGACTCTCGTCAAAACTAACATTAAGGGATTCTTCCACTACCATGGTCTCCTTATTTAGGATTCTATAGGCTTTGCTATTCCAAGAGTAACCTAGGAAAACTCCTTCATAGGCTTTGGGGTCAAATTTGGTTAGGTAGGATTTGGTGTTTAAAATGAAACATTTACAACCAAAAACTTTTAGGTGAGCTAGGGAAGGTTTTCTACCTCGGTAAAGTTCATAGGGTGTCTTATTTAGGATACCTCTAATTAGGACACGGTTAAGCACATAGGTCGCGGTAGCAACGGCATCACACCAAAACTTTTGGGGAACTTGATGTTCGTTTAGCATAGTTCTACTCATTTCTTGCAACGTTCGATTTTTCCTTTCAACAACCCCGTTTGACTGAGGAGTTCGAGGAGCCGAAAAGTTATGAGTTATACCATGTTTATCACAAAAGGCACCAAATTGTACATCATTATCGAATTCTCGTCCATGGTCCGTACGTATGGAAACAATCGTACAACCTTGTTGGTTTTGAATTCTTTTTCCCAAAATTTTAAACTTTTCAAAAGCCTCATTTTTATGTCTCAAAAATAAAGTCCAAGTATAACGGGAATAATCATCCACAATAACCAAAGTATAAAAATTTCCTCCAAAACTTTGAATAGCCATCGGGCCAAAAAGATCCATATGTAAAAGTTCTAAAACTCTTTGAGTAGAAATAACATTTTTTGATTTATGAGAAACGTGATGTTGTTTGCCGACACGACAAGCATCACAAAAATGATTATCAAACTTTAATTTTGGCAGGTCACTCACAAGCTCCTTATTTTTTAAGTTTTGCATTAATCTTAGATTAGCGTGACCTAAACGCCTATGCCATAAAGTAGAAACATCATTAATAGAAGATAAGCATACATTATCAGATACAACAGTTTTACAAATATATAAATTTCCTTTTACAAAGCCATTTAAAAGAACTTTGCCATTTTTTATGATTTTGCACGAGTCTTCTTCGAAGACAACAGTTGTATTATTTTTACACAATTGGCGAACACTTAACAAATTAAAATGTAAATTATCAACATGATTAACATTTAGAAATTGAACATTATTGCAAGAGACTGTACCTCTACCAATTATATTTCCTTTGGAGTTTCCTCCAAAGATTACCTGTCCACCATCACATGACTTATATGATGAAAAGAGATTATTGTTTCCGGTCATGTGACGTGTGCAACCACTATCGAGTATCCAGTCCATATCAAGGTCAATCTACAATAATGAAGATGTAACTTTTATGGTCCCCATTTCTTGTGGGTCCTTGACAATTAGTTTCAAATGTCAACCAACATATATTTATATAAAGTCAAAAACAGAATATATATATATATATAATATATTACATAATATTAATATATATATATATAAAACACAAATATATATATATAACACATGTTAAGACAAACAACATATATATATAAGAATTAAAAGAATTAATTAAAATGTATATATATATGTGCAGTACGTAAGTATATATATATATGAATAGTATAAAAAGTACAATTAATATTTTACTTATATATAATATATAACACATATACATAACACATTTAAAACCATAAACGCATACCACCGGGATTATCATTACTAAACATTCCTTTTGGAATCCATTTATTTACCATTTTAATTTTGCGATTATATTTATCATACACATAAAAACAAGCATTTACATTCGCATTATTATTAGGTTTAGAATATTTATCATGGTACATGCGAGCATACGGTTTTCTCGTATTATAATTTACATTATTTATTTTACGCACATATGGAGGTTTTTGCACATATTGATTTCTTGTATTTACTTTAGGTGATTCATAAAATCTTTTGATGGGTATACAAGAACATTTATCAACACAAGTATTGGAACCAATGCCTTTTCTACATTTTATACGGTTAGGCATATTAAGCATGTTAAGAACCTTTTTATTACTACTTTCAAAAGCTTTAGCTAGCATGTTATCTTTTTCATATGAAGCACATTTAGCCTTTAAGCATGTAATCTCATTCTCAAGAATATCACATTTTGTACAAATAATATTTTCATGTGATTTTTTATTTAGGCATGCAATTTCTCTATTTAAAACATCACAAGATTTACAAAAATCTTTTTCTCCTAATTTAGTTTCTAATTTAGCAATTATATCCATATCATTTTCAGATTTTTGTTTAACATTTTTTATTTCCTTTTTACATGCATTTACAGTTTCTTTTAACATAGCATTCTCATCTTGGTAACGATTTGCAAGAGCGGCCATTTTATGAAACGATTCATATAGTTCTTCAAGATTATTTTCATTATCATTTTCATAATCACTATCGTAATCTGAGTAAGAAGATTTTACCTCGTCGTCGCTATCGGCCATAAGACAAATGGCTTGATAGTCATCTTCTTCTTCACTCTCGCTCCACGCGCCTCCAATGAAGGCTTTCTCCTTCTTCTTTTGGAACTTGTTCTTTTTCGGACATTCATTGGCGTAGTGGTCTTTGTCACCACATGAGTAGCAAAAGCCTCTCTTTGGCTTAGCTTTATCGTCTTCACTCGAGTCGCCATTTTTCTTAACTTTTTCGTCTCGTTTATGGAACTTACGACTTCGATTATCACCACCACGACGGTAGTTACCGTTTCTTTGAAATCTGCCATTGTTAGAAAATTTATTATTATTATTAAGAAATTTGGAAAAGTTTCTTACCAACATGGCGACTTCATCGAGAGTTTCGGAAGGATCTTTCGAGGAGCTAGCTTTCTCCTTTTTCTTCTCATCTTTTGGTGTTGAGACATTGAGAGCGATTGATTTCTTTTTAACTTGCTCCCGATCTTTGTTTCTTTTAAGTGCAATTTCATGCACTTTAAGATTACCGATTAAGTCATCTATCTTCATTATGGAGAGGTCACGGGAGTCTTCTAAGGATGTTATCTTTTGCATCCACTCCGAAGGAAGGGCTCGTAGGATTTTCCTTATATAGTCCTCGTTAGGATAAGTGCGATCCAAACCTTTCAAAGTAGTCACAATAAGGTTAAATCTTTTAAACATTGAGTCAATTGACTCATCTTGTTTCATTTCGAATAGTTCATAATCGTGAACTAAAATATTTACTTTACTAGATTTAACCTCCGTGTTTCCACGATGAGTATTATTTAAACTTTCCCATATTTGATTTGCAGTTTTATAAGTATATACTCTTTCGATTTCGTCAGTTGTTAAAGCAGCATATAATATATTCTTAGCTTCAAAGTTTAAACAAAAATGGGCTTCATCAGAAGTAGTCCAGTCATCTAGGGGTTTATCAATATAAACATCATCTTTCACAATGGTGGGTTTAAAATTCCCTTTTTCTATGATATTCCAAATCTTTTGATTTTTGCCACGCACGTGACATTCAAATAGCTCGGCCCAAATGCCAAACTTTTCAGTATCTATCAAAGGAGGTTTTGAAAACACGATATTAGTTTGTTGAGCCATTTAGAAGAATAAGAGAAAAATATGCAGAATATTTTGAAAGACCTGCTCTGATACCAAATGTTGGACAACCTAAGGGGGGGGTAAGGTTGTATTTAAAATCTTTTTCTTTCAAAAAATTCTTTGAACAAATAAATACAGTACAAACAATACAGTAAAAATAAAGCAGAGTATAAACAAGTAAATATACAACAATTATATAAACAGATATAATTTAAATGCACAGCGGAAATGTAAAGAGATAAGGGAAAGAGAATACTTGACAACGAGATTTTTAAAGTGGTTCACCAAACACAAAGTTGGCTAGTCCACCTCGAGAAAATAACACTTCTCGGAGATCCAATACGAAACGTGTTCTTTACGGTAGAAACACAAACCTTAATACAACAAACGCGAAACACTCTTCTTTGAGAGATTAATGTGGATCACTCACTCTAATTCAAACACTTACAAGAGGGTATAAATTTTAATATGAATAATCACTCTTGAATAAGGTTTATCACTTGGATATTTTTAGAGAGTTTGATCACTTGAGTTGTGTTGCTGATTCAACTAATCGTGAGATTTTAATCTGCTATCAACTCAAGATTTCTTGCTCAAAAAATTAATTTATCAGTTTAAGTGATTTAGTGTGAGTAAGAAAGCAGCAGAATAATAATCAAATGCTGAGGGAGAACTTAATGCTGAAGTTGGTGTAGAGTTGAATGCTGCTGGAGGCTTGTATTTATACTGCATGAAAAAAACTGACTTGAGAAAATTCGCGGTATACCGCCGAACCTTCGCGGTATACCTGCGTCAGAAAAAAAGGTACTGCAGGGAGAAGGTCAACCTGCAAAACTCAACGGCATAATGTACCCGCGGTATACCGCGTTGCACATGGCGGTATACCGCCTGAAGAAATTTCCTGACAAAAGAAGCTTCTCATGCAGAACAGTTGATGGGAAACAGTACCCGCGGTATACCGCGAATACCTTGGCGGTATACCGCCTAAAATTCTGTCCAATGAGAGCATGGCAACGCAGGTAACTTCGGCTGATCACAAACTTGCAACAGTAACAGTAGCAGACAGCATATATATATCAGAGATTTATATATAAAAGATATTATATATATATTTGATTCAAATATATTTATATAGATACGAAATATCCAAGTGATAAAATATTTTAGGGTGTTTATCATTTTAAAATAAAATGACGAAACTCTTCAGACTTGGATTCTTCAGATAAAAAAAATTATCGAGATCATTTAAATATCTGCACACTCAGATAAAATATTAGATAACAAATAATGCGGTGTGTTTTGTAATCATCAAAATAAATATGGAGATGTGATTTTATGTGTACCAAAAATATATCACAATATTTAAAGCTGGGTACACTTGCACCAACAAAATCCTAATGAAATCCTTGTTGTGGATGCTCTTAGTGTGAGCATTATGTTGCATCCTTTAGGGTGCGTTTGGTTGCAGGACAGAACAGGACAGAACAGCACAGCTGTCCAGCGTTTGGTAGAACATAACTAAACTGAACAGAACAGAATAGGACTGACAATATGACCAATTTACCCCCAGTGAGCTGTTTAGTGTTTTTTACGAAATAATCAATATAAATGAAGCATCCAAATAGCAAAAAATTCAGATTTAAGCATCCAAACAGCAAATCGATTTCATAAATCAGAAGAATTGCAAGCATCAGAAGAATTGAAGAATTGAAGCACAGCAAATCGATTTCATAAATTCACAGCAAATTGATTTCATAAATTCATAGCAAGTCGATTTCACAAACAAAATCACAGAATCACATATACAAACAAAATCATTGTAACTGTAGTTGTCCTCTCTTTTTTAAGCTAAAACAACAATGAAACCCAATGTTGGATAAAGATTATCATGGATTTATCTCAAGAACTAAAAAATCACAGATGGCAGGTTGCAAGTTGCAGGTCCAAATCGAGAAATCAAGAACTAAAAAAATCTCAAGAACCAAGCAGATCGACTTTCAGGTTTCGATTCCAGATTCAGATTTTGATGAGAAATTACCTGAAGGTGGAGAGAAATTAGAGAGGGAGGAAGCCAGATTGCGAGAGAAAGATCTCCAATTTCGAGCAGATCCCATTAAGCCATGAAGAATAAATGCAGAATAATCGGCTTTGGGTTTGTGGGAGGGAGAGCGAACCTCTTCGAAATCTAGGGTTTAAATCGATCTTGTAGATATAAAAGGGGAAATAATCGATTTAGGTGAGTACAGAAATCCGGTACATAATCTAAATCCAGGTTTGTTCTTGATGATTCTCGCCATTGTTGGAACCTCGATTTAGGTTAGTGCTGAAATTGGATGAGAGGCTGAAGAGAGCGTGAAAGTGAGGGTATAATGGTAATAGAGTTCTTGTTCCACTTAGTTCCAGGGGTAAAGAGTGGACATGTGTGTTCCATGGTTGTCCAGGTTAGTTCCACCTTGTTCCACATATGGCCACACCAAACATGGGACAGGTCTGTTCTGTTCTGTTCGACCCTGTCCACCATACCAAACGCACCCTTACAGATGGTGGCATGCACTAGCTTTGGGCTGGCAATTGGCAAAAATCCCAAAAAAATGGTGCTCAGATGTCTTTTTTGTCTTCCATACTTAATGCTTTACCTATTTGCCTCTAAGGGCATCCACAATGGTAAAGCTTTATCAAAGACTTGAAAAAATACAAATATATAAAAAATATGTTGGTCCACCAATATATAATTTCTCTCTCTTTTGCCTTTCACATTCATTTTTTTAAAGACTTGAGGAACATCAAGCCTTTAATGAGTAAAGTCATTTTCAAGTCTTCCTCTCCAATTGTCAAGTCATGTTCAAGTCTTCTTCAAGTCCTCGTCAACCTTTCTTCAAATACCATTGGAGATGCTCTAAAGAGCCTTGGGACTTGTTTTGAACTAGCAGTCAGATAGGGGAAATTGACCAAAATAGCCATTTTTAAAACACATATTCACTTTTTAACCATGCAAAATATTTTTTTACAAAAATGACCGGAATCCCGCAAGCCTGACACCGCAAGGCTTGCGGTGTCAGCTTTTTCTGACAAAACGAAAAAAAATATTATTTTTTTAAAAAAATGACGATCCCGCAAGCCCACCGCAAGCCTTGTGTTTTGTCAGAAATAATATTTTTTTTCGTTTTGTCAAAAAAAACTGACACCGCAAGCCTTGCGGGATTCCGGCTATTTTTGTAAAAAAAACTTGGATGGTTAAAAGTTGAAGATTTGTTTTTAAAATGGTTATTTTGGGGGAAATTGACGGAAATAGCCATTTCATGAAATGGTTTTTACTTTTTAACCATGCAAAATATTTTTTTACAAAAATGACCAGAATCCCGCAAGTCTGACACCGCAAGGCTTGCGGTGTCAGCTTTTTCTGACAAAACGAAAAAAAAAATTATTTCTGACAAAACGCAAGGCTTGCGGTGCGCTTGCGGTGGCTTGCGGGATCGACATTTTTTAAAAAAAATAATATTTTTTCGTTTGTCAGAAAAAGCTGACACCGCAAGCCTTGCGGTGTCAGGCTTGCGGGATTCCGGCTATTTTTGTAAAAAAATAATTTGGATGGTTAAAAGTTAAAGATTTATTTAAAAAATGGTTATTTATGTCAATTTCCCTTATTTTGGTCAATTTCCTGTCAGATAGCTCTCTCCATCTCTTTCCTTTTTCGGGTCCCAAGTACAATTGTTACTTTAATTTGGTGCTGCATGGCAGATAAGCAATTGGTAGTCACGGACCTGAAGAGGCGAGGGCGGAGCCCAAGGTTCTTTTTTCTAATTTATACATAAAATATATAAATATTATATTATTAATAAGAACAATGAGAATTTAATTAAAATATCCAAAGTTTGACTTTGACTTATCAAAATACCTATTTCTCTCCTGAATTTGCCAAAATATTCATTTTTCCCGCGATTTGTCCTGCGATCGCGGGATAGGGTGTTTTTTGAAAAATTGCATCCCGCGACCACCTCCGCTACAACCCCCGACACACTAAATTGTGAATTGAATTTGCAATTTACACTTTCAACCCCTATACTTATTTACTTACTTTATTTTATACCTTTTACTTTCATAATTTTAATTTTACATTTAACACATATAATCGTTTATTAACTAAAATACGTTAAAAAATACGTTTTAATTTTAACAAATTACACCATTATAATCGTCCCTTCGATACGTTCGAAATGAGCCCAATATTGAATATTTTTTGATTTATTTATTTTATTATATATCATATATACTACATAAAAATATTTTTAATATTTACAATTCATATACTTATAGTTAATTATTTAATTTATCGTACATGTTTTATTTTTTTCAATTTTGTTTTACACTTCTATCGCATTAACATAATAATCATATATAAACTAGTTCATTAAATCGTTTTAAATTATTATTATTATTTATATGTGTTTATAGATATCGTGAATGACAATAGGACAAGGTTTCACAAGAAGAATATGAAATGGGGTTTTGACAAATTGGTATCACTGGACTCATTTAAGAATTGTGAAAATGGGTATTTGGCAAATGGTGATTCATGTGTGTTTGGAGCTGAAGTATTTGCAGTTACAGAGTATGCACAAAAGGATCGATGTATGTCCATCACAAAGCCTCCGCCAATTTTTAATACTTACACTTGGACCATCGATAATAAAATAAATAAAACGTATTTTAACTATAAGAGTACCATAAATTAAATAATTAATTATAAGAATATGATTTTTAAATATAAAAAATATTTTTATGTAGTATATATGATATATATTAAAATAAATAAATCAAAAAATATTCAATATTGGGCTCATTTCGAACGTATCGAAGAGACGATTATAATGGTGTAACTTGTTAAAATTAAAACGTATTTTTTTAACGTATTTTAGTTAATAAACGATTATATATGTAAAATTAAAATTATGAAAGTAAAATGTATAAAGTAAAGTAAGTAAATAAGTATAGGGGTTGAAAGTGTAAATATCAATTATAAATCACAAATTTGAGTTGGTAGCAGGACTATTCGCAGGAGAGATTTTCAAAAATGGTCCCTGGTATAGGGGTTGAAAGTGAAATTCAATAAAAATCACAAATTTGAGTTGTGTCGCGGGATTTTGTGTGTGTCGCGGGATTAATAGCGGGATCAACATTTTCATTTTATACCCTGGTCCGCGATAGCGAACCCAATCGTGGGAAAATGGGTATTTTGGTAAAATGAACGAGAAAATGGGTATTTTGGTAAGTCAAAGTCAAACTTTGGGTATTTTAATTAAATTCCCAAGAACAATCTCCCATACTTCTCTAAAATTGAGAAAATGAAGATTTTAGTTTTTATTAAAGAGAAATTAATTAAAATAACCAAAATTTGACTTTGACTTACCAAAATACTCAATTTCTCGTTGATTTTATCAAAATACCCATTTTTCCGCGATGGGATCCGCGATCGCGGACCAGGGACCATTTTTGAATTTTTTTTTTCCTCGATCGAGCGAGAAGTCCGCGGTGCATTCAATTTGGTGATATTTTGATTTCATATTTACACTTTCAACCCCTATAATTATTTACTTACTTTACTTTATACATTTTACTTTCCTAATTTTAATTTTACGCATTCATCATATTAACACATATAATCGTTTATTAACTAAAATACGTTAAAAAAGTACGTTCTAATTTTAACAAGTTACACCATTATAATCGTCGCTTCGATAAGTTCGAAATAAGCCCAATATTGAATATTTTTTGTTTTATATATTTTAATATATATCATATATAATACATACAAATATCTTTTATATTTAAAATTCATATTCGTATAGTTAATTATTTAATTTATGGTACTTTTATAGTTAAAATTCGTTAAAAAATACGTTTTAATTTTAACAAATTACACCATTATAATCGTCTCTTCGATACGTTCGAAATGAGCCCATTATTGAATATGTTTTGATTTAATTATTTTATTATATATCATATATACTACATAAAATTATTTTTAATATTTACAATTCATAACATTATAGTTAACTATTTAATTTATGATACATTTCTTACTTTTTCAATTTTCGTTTTACACTCTTATCGCATTAACATAATAATCATATATTAACTAAAATATGTTAAAAAGTACGTTTTAACATATCACAATAACATACATAATTACGTTAAAATATGTTAAGGAGTTCGATAAATATAAATATATATATATATATACTAGTTATTTAACCGCTGCAATGCAGCGAGACGTATAATCCAAATAATTTGACGATTTAAACAATTATTAACTAAAATACGTTAAAAGAATATTTTTTAATTTTAACAAGTTACACCATTAATATCGTCTCGTCGATACATTCGAAATGAGCCAAATATTGAATTTTTTGATTTAGTTATATTATACTTATTTAGTTACTTTACTTTATACCTATTAGTTTTTTATTTTTCATTTAGTTAATATAAGATTTTTATATTAATGTGATAAGAGTGTAAAACAAAATTGAAAAAATAAGAGATGTACCATAAATTAAATAATTAACTATAAGGGTATGAATTGTAAATATTAAAAATATTTTTATGTAGTATATATATGATATATAATAAAAATATTCAATATTGGGCTAATTTCGAACGTATCGAAGAGACGATTATAATGGTGTAACTTGTTAAAATTAAAACATATTTTTTTAAAGTATTTTAGTTAATAAACGATTATATGTGTTAAAATAATGAAGGTGTAAAATTAAAATTAGGAAAGTAAAAGGTATAAAGTAAAGTAAGTAAATAATTATAGGGGTTAAAAGTGTAAATATGAAATCAAAATATCACCAAATTGAATGCACTGACTCCTCCTGTGAGTCCCATTATAACCAAGCAACGATTCATAAAATGTATAAGATTGGAAGAAGAAGATAGAATAGACAAAGTGGTGTATTATTGATGAAGAACTACCTAGAGAGAGAATGGATCTCTCTCTAGTTTACACACACAAACACCTTGGCCTACATTGCAATATGATTCCTACAAACCCTAATTACACACACTTATCTATAAATACCCCTCTGTTACATAGTTAAGCCCAAACCCTTATAACTTAACCTAAGCCCATATTACTATTAATACCCCTTTACAAAACTATCTTATAATTATGACATTTTATGTCCTAAAACCTCCCTCGATCGCGGAAAACAAATAATTCAAAAATGGTCCCAGGTCCGCGATCGCGGACCCCATCGTGGAAAAATGGGTATTTTGGTAAAATATACGAGAAATTGAGTATTTTGGTAAGTCAAAGTCAAACTTTGGGTATTTTAATTAATTTCCCTTTATTAAACTCCAATAGACTCTCTATTTTATTCTATAAAATATAGAAAACAAGTAAAAACTTTAAGTCTAAAGAATTTTCTAAAATTTAATGGGATCGATGTGATAGAAATTATTATTTTATTGAGATCCATCAATAAGATTAAACTATCATCATTTCATATATATATTTTTTAAATTGCATTGAGATGATAAAAATTATGGGAAATTAAGTAAAATGGATGAAGTTCAAAATTCGGTTACAGAAATACCCCCTCTTTCCTACTTTAGAAAAATACTATTTTCTCACGATATGACCTTTGATCGCGGACCCAGATAAATATACCCTCGATTGCGGACATAAATATAACCTATTTTGTAGTATAAATCACGGACCAATAGGATGGGATCAATCCAACTTTATAAAATCACGGACCCTATTTTAAAAAAGTTGGACAAATCATTAACAATAGTTAACAAATTAGATGGGACAAATCGTTGACCAATGGGATGGGACCAATTCAACTTTATCTGGGTTATACCCAAATTTTTAGACAATATATATATATATATATATATATATATATATTTAAGTGGGTTTTGTTTACATATGCTTAATGGAGTGCATCGGGGACAAAATAGAGTGCATCGCCGACCTATCTCATTTTTTAACTGTGTCCGCGATTGAGGGTTAAATCGTGGAAAAATTGGGTAATTTTGTAAAGTAGGAGAAAGATGGGGTACTTTTGTAACCGAATACATAAAACGTTGTTTCAAAAATTTTAAAAAATAAAAAATAACCAAAAACTTTAAAGAGCGCAAGGTTCGAATGTGGGGCATTTTCTACATTAGTGGGAGGGTTATCCAACTACGCTGCATGGTAACATAATCATACTGATTGTGTTTCTTTTTTTATATTCTATTATACATAATGAAATAAGAAAACCGGAGGCCCCCGACGAGGCCCTGTGCGGTGGCGCCACCTCGAACACCCTCAGGCACGACCCTAGTAGTGGTGTGCGTGAGTGTGTGGAATATGTGTGTGTTGCGGTATTTATGAGTGTGGGTGCTAGAGGTGGGTGGTGTTGGCTGGTTGGGGTGATTGTTAGACGGGGTTAGGACGAAACACACTAGAAAACATCAACCTTTGTCCCTTCATGTCGCCTATCTCTCTGCTTCGATCGAAAACTGATGAGGAGCAACTTGAGGCCCTTGCCAATTTGTATATGAAATAATACTTATCTTTTATTTTTCCTTTTCCTAGTTTAATTACGATTCCTTAATTTTTCATTTCCTAGTCTAATTACGATTGTTTAGTTTATTTTATTAGTTTCCTAGTTTTGATTAATTTTCCTTAGTATAAATAGTGGTATCAAATTGATTTGGTACCGGGATCAAGCCTCCCAAATCTACCGCATTACCGCATGAGTCCCAAAAATCTGATATTCTTAGGGAAAACTTCGAAGAGTTACTACACAAAGGACGCATTCAAGAGAGCATTAGCCCTTGCGTGGTACCGACCCTCTTTACTCCAAAAAAGGATGGTAGTTGGCGGATGCGTGTGGATAGTCGAGCGATCAACAAATCACCATCCTATATAGGTTTTCGATCCCTCGACTAGACGATTTACTCGGTCAACTTTTTGGAGCAAAGGTATTTTTGAAAATTGGCTTGCGAAGCGGCTACCATCAAATCCGGATAAGACTGGGTGACGAATGGAAGACGACATTCAAGACCAAGGATGGGCTTTATGAATGGTTGGTGATGCCATTCGGCCTATCCAACGCACCTAGCACCTTCATGCGATTGATGACGCAAGTACTTCGACCTTTCTTGGGAAAATTTGTTGCCGTTTAAGTAAACGGGTTGACACGACACGACACGAAAATTAAACGGGTAAGGTCAGAGTAAAAAATTTCAACTCGAAAATGACTCGAATAACCCGTTTATATATATATATATAGAGAGAGAGAGAGAAAAGTTCAAATGAAAACTCAAATTCAATTGTAAACATGAGGACAAATCTCGTCCATTGATCGCAGCCATATTTAAGCCATTCCTAAAATTCAGCTTTAGGGGTATTTTCGTCAAATTAGAATCAGCGCCTATTTTTGTTGAATTTTTATTTTCTTTTTTAATTAAAAAACTTTTACCCCCTTAAATTTTAAAATAAATTATCTCAAAAATTACTAACATTTTAATCAAACAAATTACATCAAAAAACGAGAATTTCGTGCTCTTCGATATGACATCCATCATGATATAGTTTTTTTTCGATTTAACCGTTTTTTACGTGAAATCGTGTATATGTGTTATATTCAGACTGAATATAACACATATACACGATTTCACGTTATAACACATATTCAGACTGAATATAACACATATTCAGTCTGAATATAACACATATTCAGTCTGAATATAACACATATTCAACTACCGCTAGCCTGAATATTATTAGGAGACTTTGAGAACTGGATGAAGACGATGGAGTTAGATTGTAAAAGCATTACTACAGCTATTTCCAACATTCACCAGTCGTGATCACATGGTAAACTCATACTTGCAGAGGATTAACTAGCTAGGTTCTGTTGGTTTACCTCATGCTTTTATTTACACAAGAAGCCATAAAATGAAAAAGATGCGACTGATCCAAATGTCATGCTTTTCTAGTGCTTGGACCAAAACCTGCTTTAATACTACCAGATACCTTCACATTTTGTGAAAATTGCATGTATTAAGTTATATGCTTAAGTTAAACAAAAAGTTTAATGCAAACTGATAACAAAAGAATTAATTCAATCTCTTATTTCATGTTTGAATAGAATAAAAATAACAAGTGGTCATTGAAAATGTATTGCAAACTCTTGACTCTATGTATAATTTATTGAGTTGAATTTTTATTTATAATTTAGATATTTTAGATTTAAAAATAAAATGCAATTCATTTTGGTACTTGTATTGCTTCGACCCTATCTGATCAACTATAAAATCACAAATTGCTAAAACAAACCTCCTTTGATAAAAACCAAAATTGTAGTTGATGTATATATTCCAATTTCCATCATTCACCACATAAACATAATTACCTTGGAAGTTGGAACCTCCCAAGAGAAAAGCTTCAGTGTTATATTCAGTCTGAATATGTGTTATATTCAGACTGAATATGTGTTATATTCAGACTGAATATGTGTTATATTCAGACTGAATATGTGTTATATTCAGTCTGAATATGTGTTATATTCAGTCTGAATATGTGTTATATTCAGTCTGAATATGTGTTATATTCAGACTGAATATGTGTTATAACGTGAAATCGTGTATATGTGTTATATTCAGTCTGAATATAACACATATACACGATTTCACGTAAAAAACGGTTAAATCGAAAAAAAACTATATCATGATGGATGTCATATCGAAGAGCACGAAATTCTCGTTTTTTTGATGTAATTTGTTTGATTAAAATGTTAGTAATTTTTTAGATAATTTATTTTAAAATTTATGGGGGTAAAAGTTTTTTAATTAAAAAAGAAAATAAAAATTCAACAAAAATAGGCGTTGATTCTCATCTTTCCAATTTTACCCCTGCGCGCTAAATATTCATTAAGCCATGGACAGAGTTTTCAACTTATTTACAAAATTGTCACCGTGTTTTTTTTGCCATTGATCTCTTCACCAGATTATTAATCAACGGCTGTAGTTTGTCCTCACGTTTACAATTGAATTTGAGTTTTCATTTGAACCCACCCCTATATATATATATATATTATAAGTCTTCTTTTGAATGTTTTGGATTTGGTTAGAGCCTATAAGTTTGAACTTTAAAATTTATTTGAATTTTGGATTTGTAATTTTTTGTGAATTTTCGATATTTAACTTTTAGTTTTATAAATGTTAAACGGGTTAGGCGGGTCATAGCGGGTTAGACGGGTCGGGTTAGGGTTGGGATTTCTTGACCCGTTTATTAAACGGGTCGGGTTAGGGTTAGGCATTCTCAACCCGTTTAGCTTTGAACCCGACACGACACGTTTTCAAGGTCTAGCTGCATGACTGATAGCAATTGGTAGTCACGGACCTGATGAGGCGAGGGCAGAGCCCAAGGTTCTTTTTTCTAATTTATACATAATTATATAAGGTTGATTTTATTAAGACACCTCTCTATGGGCTCCTTGGACACCTCCCTAGTAATAATTATTACATAATAATGTACTTATTTATTAGTTATCATAATTTAATATTTTTGTTTTCTTGTTTTTTGAAAAGTAATCATTATGTTTATTATATTTTGGGAAATTAATTAAAATATCCAAAGTCAAACCAACTGTTACCAAAATACCCTAAAATTTTTCAATTTTGCAAAAATACCCAAAATACCCGCGATGGGGTCCCGCGATCGCGGGATACGCTGACGTGGCACGTATTTTGGGCACAAATGCCCCGCGAAGCCCCTAAACTTTGGCCGCGGTGCACTTTTGGTCCCTGCCCGCGATCGCAGCCCGCGATGGCCCAAAATTTACAGTTTTGGTCCCTGAAATTTTCAACTTTTGGTCCCTGAAAATTTACACTTTCAGCCCCTATACTTAGACGAATCTTGATGCTTTTACTGTTTTTTTCCACAATTATTGCAATTTAAAGACCGATTTGTGGTTGAAATTCAATTGCATGTTTCAATCAATGTTAAATCAATGTTTTTGGAATATCAGTTTGTGGATGAAATGAGAGATTGGTTTTCTGATATGTTGGTTGTTTCATTCATAAATAGACGTAAAATTCAAGCCATAATTCTCACACAACGATTTCATTGTTGCAATATTTCTTTCTGCAATATTTTGTGTTTGAGATACTACTGAAAAAATGAGTTCATCTGTTGCAAAAGCTAAACTATATTTCTGTTTTGATGGTGAATGGGTGCAAGATAACAATGAGTGGAATTTTGCTTATAAATCTAAGCATGGTGTAAAAGTGTCAGTAAACTATACTTATCAGAAGTTTGTTGCATACGCCATGCAAAAATGTGGAATCAACTCTTCTGATATTTGCAAGTTAGTGTTTAAAAATGGCGATGGGTCATTTGTGGATTTATCCAACGATGGGGATATCTCTACTTTTCTGCACCTTGCAGTCGATTCAGAAAGACCCCCATTACTCTTTGTGTATCCCGGCGTATTCGACGGTGACGACGACGGTGACGAGGAGGGTGACAACGACGAAGACCTCCAAATAGAGCAGCCTGATTCTCAACAACAACAACCACCACCACCATCACCACAACCACACAAATGGCGTACTGCTGGAGTTGCTGATGACGAAACCCACGTTTTCAGAACGGGTAATTCTGAAATAGACAGATCAGACACCGATAATGATGATCACGAAGAATATACCCCTAGTAGAAAATCATGTAGTCAGATAAATGACTTTTTTGATATGCCCCCTATTCTTCCAGACTCCCATACCCAGACACAAAGCTACGAACCTACACCTTATATTTGTAGCGAAAGTTTAACAGCAGGTCAGATATTCGATTCGAAGGATCTCTTAGCAAGTCAGATCGGACTCAAGTTCTTGGAAGAGGGTTTCCAAAGTCGCGTGCGGGCATCTGACAAAATCAAATACGTAGTTGAATGTGCTAGAGAAAAGTGTGAGTGGAGGTTGTACGCGATTCACACGGGTCCCAAAGGAGGGGCGATAATGATTAGAAAGTTGCACGACGTACACACTTGTACGAGGACGCAACTTAATCCCCACCACAAACAAGCCGGCAAAAGGACTTTGGGTGCGATCCTGAAAAACAAATTTCTTGATGTTAGCAGGTCATTGCGTCCAAAGGACATCGTCCACGACTTCACCGGCAGTTCGGCGTCACGATTGATTACCACCAAGCGTGGCGTGCGCGCTGTCATGCACTGTTTATGGTGAGAGGCACGTTCGAGGAGTCGTATGAACGACTCCCGACATATTTATATAATTTGCAGTTGCAGAACCCTGGTACTGTCACGCAGCTACAGACTGATTCACGTGGACGGTTTGAGATGTGCTTCGTGGCCCTTGGACCCGCGGTACGTATTTTAACACGTCATATGTTTACACATTATAAACTATAACATTTACACATTATAAACTATAACATTTTAACCTATGTTTTTGCAGATCCGCACATTTATGGAAAATCTACGTCGTGTCCTGATAATAGACGCAACCCATTTAAAGGGCCGTTACTTGGGTATGATGTTCCTGGCGGTTGCCATGGACGGGGATAACTCAATCGTTCCAGTAGCTTTCGGCGTAGGCAAGTCCGAAACCGGGGACGAGTGGACTTGGTTTCTGTCCATGTTGAGACAAGCTATCGGAGACCCGCAAGGGTTGGTGTTTATGTCTGACAGGGCTCCTTCCATAAGCGCCGCAATCTCTGCCATGTACCCAAACGCCCCTCACGCCATATGCTGTCGACATTTGGAGATGAACGCCAAATCCAAGGACAAACGTATTACCACCTACAAGGATGTCTATTGGGCGGCATGCAGAGCATATACGGATCGGGAGTTTAACAAGTACATGAATATGCTACGATACAGTGTCAAGGAAGCAGCCAAAGTCTTTGACGATGCTGGACCGGAGAGGTGGTCCGCGACTCATTTTCCCTAGCTTTTATACCCCCTTTCATCCTTTTGATCTCCCTGTTTTCCTCTTCGATCTTTCTCAAATGGACTGCCTTCCTGTCCATCATTTTTTTCCACTCTTCTGTTAGTTCATCTATCTCCTTTTCCTTTTTTGCTATGGCGACCTCGATTTGAGGTGACATTTTTTCAGGAGTAGACTTAGGGTTTGATGACGATGCCATTTGTGGATGAAATGAGAGAAGAGAGAAATCAATTCAAAGAAAGAAAGCAAGAGAGAAATCAAGAAAGAAAGCAAGAGGAAGTGTGAATTGTGAATTGCATACTACTGATATTTATGGATGAAATCTCAAACATGCAAATGAATTTCAACCACAAATCGGTCTTCAAAGTACAATAATTGTGGAAAAAAACAGTAAAAGCATGCAAGATTCGTCTAAGTACAGGGGCTGAAAGTGTAAATTTTCAGGGACCAAAAGTGTAAATTTTCAGGGACCAAAACTGTAAATTTTGGTCCATCGCGGGCCATCGCGGGCTGCGATCGCGGGCAGGGACCAAAAGTGCACCGCGGCCAAAGTTGAGGGGCTTCGCGGGGCATTTGGGGCCAAAATACGTGCCACGTTAGCCCTAGCCCGCGATCGCGGGATCCATCGCGGGTATTTTGGGTATTTTTGCAAAATGAATTTTTTTTTTGGGTATTTTGGTAACAGTTGGTCAAACTTTGGGTATTTTAATTAATTTCCCTTATATATTTATTATTTTTACTTTTGTAAATAAACATTATATCATTATAAATTCTTTTTGTTCTTTTTATTTTATTATATTATTACTATATTATTAGATTGTTTTTTGGAAAGGAGACTACATGTGCGGTCTCCATCGGGACCTCAAGCCACGCCATAAGCCGCTGATGTTTCTGTTTGTTTCGAGACCTCAGACTCTTGCGCGGCTCATCCCGCGACCTCATCCCGCGCCCCAAGTCGCGCGCCTCAGAATTTAGGTCGTGAGTCTCTTTTGGCGGTTACTGACGTGAAGGGTTTTAAGAGAGACAAAAACCGTCATTTTGGGGGGGGGACAGATCGAGAAATCGATTTTGAAGAGAAAGGGAGCAACAAGAGGTGATTTTGGAGAGATTCCATCATTCCAAGTTCATCAATTTCACAAATTATGTTTACTTTCTTCCCAATTTGTTAGTTTTAGTTCCAAATTAGCCATGTGTGGCTAATTTCTCTTAAAATTTGACTTTGGGTTATTTACTTTTGCAATTTTCATTTCATGTGGTTGTTTGAGATGGTGTAATCCAATTTTAATTTTGGTTATTCATTCAATTTCTAGGTTTATTGCTCATAAAATTAGTTTTTACACTTTTTGATCAATTGTGTGAAAATTGATTATGGTTAATTTATTTTCTAAATCCGTAATTGTTTAGTTAACATTTGTTAGTGACAAACAATAAATTGGGTTTTGTTAAAGATTCTTAATTTAGTTGTGAAATTGAATGAAACGCGGTGTGTCTGTGTGTATATATATATATATATATATATATAAAGTGGGTTTTGTTTAGGGAAATTAATTAAAATGCCACAAGTTTAACTTTGCTTTACCAAAATACCCTAATCTCTTTCAGTTTGCAAAAATGCCACAAATTTCCGCGGTGGGCCCCGCGATCACGGGCTCACACCCACGTGTCACAAAGTTTCGGCCTGGCCCGTGGTGGTTCCCCGCGATGGGCCCGCGATAGGCCAAAATTGTCACCTCGGGCAGGGACCAAACTTGTCACCGCGACCATAGTTGGGGGGCTCTGCGGGACATTTTGCCCACACCTGGGTGACACGTGGGTTGGGCCCGCGATCGCGGAGCCCACCGTGGAAATTTAGGGCATTTTGGTAAACCGGTAGAGATTTAGGGTATTTTGGTAAGAAGGGGTCAAACTTAAGGTATTTTAATTAATTTCCCTTTTGTTTACATATGCTTAATGGAGTGATCGCGGGTATTTTATATTATTGTCTTTTAGGAATTTTATAACCACCAATGAAATAATGCCACATGTTAATTTAAAAAACAAAAGCAATTGTTCTTCTCCTCCATGTAAACCCAATCGCCATGAACCCACCGTCGACACCAGCGTGGGGTGTTTTTCCGATAAACATGCAAATTCCGACGAAACTCCCCTCATCTCACCCTTTTCTCCTTCCACTTCTCCTACCATTCTTATCTTTCTTTTTTCTCTAGAAGGACCACATGGTCCAAATTGGTTCATGATGGTCATCTTCTCCGGAGTAACACACAACACACTACTCTAAACACACACACTGTCAACCAACCCTACCACCGTGAGCTACCTACTCACCCACATATATAGACAGTAACAGGTTCGTGGCACAGATCGGGGGGGTAAATGGAGATGGGTGGCGATGCATGTAATATGTGCGTGTGTATCTATGTGTGTTTATGAATGTATTGCGATGTGTGTTTCAGTATGTGTGGGTGTTTGTGATCTGTGTTGGGGACGAAACAAAGTTAGAGACATAGATCGGGGGTGACCGGAGATAGTTAGTAGTCAGGGTCGGTCCTGATATTTTGGAGGCCCTGTGCAAAATCTATATAACCCTATACTTTTTTCTAATTAATTATGTTATTTATTTAACCTTTTATTATAAATTTTTTAATAAATTCATTTGTATTAGGATATATGTGGAAGTATAAAATAATTTTAAACAACATTCAAATAAGATTCAAAATCATCTTTATATTGGTAAATTAATGATTATAAAATTTATATGATTAATCTGATGATAATAATAAAAAGTTATTTAGTAAAAATGTTAAAGGTAATCAGATAATAAGTGTAATGTATAATATGTAACACACACACACTACCAAAGGGGTGTAGCTCAAGTGGTAAGGGCTTGGGGTAGGCAAAGCCTAGGTCTCAAGTTCGAACCACGAGGACTACACTTTGGAGGTACCTGCAAATCATGTCTTGCCGGAGTGGTCTTCCAAAGCTTGGTAACATCCTGGGGGGCTGTGGATGGTATCCCAGTCTACCCGGGTTCGAGTCTAGGGGGACGCTTTGGTGCATGAGGAGCAACCGTCCAACCTTGGTTGGGTCGACCTTAGGTGGTCCAGTCGAAGACTGGGCTATCGCCCCTTCCTAATAAGGATGGGAATAGGCCCAAGCGTAAGCTGGGCTGCGGTCGCGGCGGATTAGGTGGCTGCCTATCGTTGAGGCCCGATACCGCCGGGGGGCGGGCGTGCGTGTGTGCGTTGGTAGTTGGTCGGGGGATCGATGCCGCTATGCCTTCCAAAAAAAATATGTCACACAAATAGTTTATTAGTAGCAAATATAAAAAGTTATTCATTCATAAGTAATAAACTGACACTGCTACATACTTTTTTTCCTGAAACAAACAAATCATCTTATCAAACACATTTTGAATTGATATCAAACACAAAACTTATAATCTTTTTGAGACATAGTCGATAGATATATGTGGAAGACAAGATTCAAGAGATCTATAAGTCAAAATAAGATAAATAGACTAACTTGTTATTTTGATATCAATCAATAAATAAACAATTAAGAAAATAAATGAATTATTAAAAATATATAATTAAATTATCTTCAAATGTAATTTATATAATTAGTTTTTTTTAAATCTATAATGAAGTTACGTTAAAAATGAAGAAATCATAATTTTTTATAAAATTAACAAACAAATAAAAAGTTGATTAAAAAAACATAAAAAATTCTAAATCATGATATTTTATAATTTTTTTTTTAAAATCTATAATGAAGTTACGTTTAAAATGAAGAAATCATAATTTTTTTATAAAGTTAACAAATAAATAAAAAGTTGTTTCAAAAATAGAAAAGATACCAAAAAGTTTAAAGAGCAAGGTTCGAATGTGGGATATTTTCTACATTAGTGGGAGAGGTATCCAATTGTGCTGCATGGTAACATAATTATATCGATTGTGTTTCTTTTTTTATATTCTATTATACATAATGAAATAAGAAAATCGGAGGCCCTGTGCGGTGGCGCCACCTCGAACACCCTCAGGCACGACCCTAGTAGTGGTGAGTGTGAGTGTGTGTTGTGGTATTTGTGAGTGTGGGTGCTAGAGGTGGGTGGTGTTGGCCGGTTGGGGTGATTGTTAGACAGGGTTGGGACGAAACACACCAAAAAACATCAACCTTTGTCCCTTCATGTCGCCTATCTCTCTGTTCCGATCGAAAACTGATGAGGAGCAACTTGAGGCCCTTGCCAATTCGTATATGGAATAATCCTTATCTTTTATTTTTCATTTTCCTATTCTAATTACGATTCCTTAATTTTCCATTTCCTAGTCTAATTATGATTGTTTAGTTTATTTTATTAGTATCCTAGTTTAGATTAATTTTCCTTAGTATAAATAGTGGTATCAAATTGATTTGGCAGCGCAGCAAGCCTCCCAAATCTACCGCATTACCGCATGAGTCCCAAAGAATAAGATATTCTTAGGGAAAAGGTCGAAGAGTTACTACACAAAGGACGCATTCAAGAGAGCATTAGTCCTTGCGTGGTACCGACCCTCCCTACTCCAAAAAAGGATGGTAGTTGGCGGATGTGTGTGGATAGTCGAGCGATCAATAAAATCACCATCCGATATAGGTTTCTGATCCCTCGACTAGACGATTTACTTGATCAACGTTTTGGAGCGAAGGTATTTTCGAAAATTGGCTTGCGAAGCGGCTACCATCAAATCCGGATAAGACTGGGTGACGAATGGAAGATGACATTCAAGACCAAGGATGGGCCTTATGAATGGTTGGTGATGCCATTCGGCCTATTCAACACACCTAGCACCTTCATGTGATTGATGATGCAAGTACTTCGACCATTCTTGGGAAATTTTGTTGTCGTTTATTTCGACGACATTTTTATTTATAGTCGTTCCGAAAAAGAACATCTTGGACACTTGCGATCGGTGTTGGCAACGCTTCAAGAAAACGAATTGTTTGTTAATCTAAAAAATGCACGTTTTTAACTAGTCGCCTTCTTTTTCTTGGATATATCGTTAGTTCGGAAGGCATCCACGTAGACGAAGACAAGATCAAGGCAATCCGAGATTGGCCGTCGCCAAAAACGGTAGCCGAAGTTCGAAGCTTTCACGGCCTAGCTACATTTTTATCGGCGATTTGTTCGGAATTTTAGTAGCATCGTGTCACCCATCACAAGTTGTTTAAAGAAAGGAGCGTTCAATTGAACGAAGGAAGCCAAGGAAAGTTTCAAAATCATCAAAGAGAAACTAACTGTCGCCCCCATTCTTGCCCTACCAAATTTTGACAAAGTATTCGAGTTAGAATGTGATGCTTGTGGAACCGGGATGGGAGCGGTTTTATCACAAGAAGGAAAGCCTGTCGCGTATCATAGTGAAAAATTGAACGATGCCCGTCAAAAGTGGTCAACTTATGATCAAGAGTTGTACGCCATCGTACAAGCTTTAAGGCGTTGGGAACATTATTTGATCCAACGAGAATTTGTGGTTTATTCGAATCACCAAGCCCTTAAGTATTTTCAAACTCAAAGGCACTTGAATAGTTGAATAAAGTGCATGCACGATGGGCAAGTTTTCTTGAAAAATTCAACTACGTGATCAAACATAAATCCGAAATCTCAAACAAAGTAGCCGATGCACTAAGTCGAAGAACAACACTTCTCGTGACCATTAGCAACGAAGTAGTTGGATTTGATGTTTTGAAATACTTGTACAAAGATGATGATGATTTCAAGCCAATATGGGAAGAGTTAGATACCAAACAACATCGAGGGGATTTTTTGATTCTAGAAGGTTACTTATTCAAAGGTAATCGACTTTGCATTCCCCGGACTTCACTTCGTGATCACTTGATCAAAGAAATACACGTCAGCGGTCTTGGGGGGCATCTTGGGAGAGACAAAACGATCGCCGTAGTTGAGGAGCGGTATTTTTGGCCGCAATTAAAGCGAGACATGGGAAGTTATGATCAACGGTGAAAAAGTTGCCAAGAGGGCAAAAGTCGGTCACAAAACACCGAATTGTACATGCCTTTACCAATTCCTTCATGCCCGTGGGAGGATATTTCAATGGACTTCATCTTGGGTCTTCCCCGCACTTAAGGAGGAGTGGATTCCGTTTTCGTGGTAGTGGACCGTTTCTCTAAAATGGCCCACTTCATTCAATGCAAAAAGACTTCGGACTCCGTTCACATCGCGAAATTATTCTTTCAAGAAATTGTTCGACTACACGGGGTCCCAAAATCCATAACCTCCGACGGAGATAGCAAGTTTCTAGCACATTTTTTGTTAACTCTTTGGCGACTCTTTGGGACGGAGCTTAATTTTTCTAGTACCGCACACCCCCAATCCGATGGCCAAACGGAAGTAGTTAACTGCACTCTTGGAAGCATGATTCGATGCATTTGCGGACAAAAACCGAAGGCTTGGGACTTGGCTCTAGCTCAAGCCGAATTCGCGTATAATAGTGCGGTTCATAGTTCCACTAGGGTCTCACCATTCTCGGTAGTTTACAAGACCACTCCAAAGCAAGTGGTAAATTTAGTTGATTTACCGGGAAAGACTCACAATACTGCACTCAAGTTGGTTGAAGACGTGCAAAAGACGCATGCCGAGGTCCGAGAAAAAATTGCTCAAGAAAATGCCAAATACAAAGCGGCGGCCGACAAACACTGTCGTGTTAAAACTTTCAAGGTAGGGGATGACGTTATGGTTTATTTACGTAAAGAACGGTTTCTGTTGGGACGTACACCAAACATAATAAAAAAAATATGGTTCGTACAAGGTGATGCGAAAGATAAATGATAACGCATATGTCGTTGATCATCCTAACACGATGACCATTTCTAAAACTTTCAACGTAGCCGAAATCTACCAATATCACCCATAGAAAGATTCGGCTTATCCCCAGAACTCGTGGACGAGTTCTTTTCAAAAGAGGGGGAATGATGAGGAGCAACTTGAGGCCCTTGCCAATTCGTATATGGAATAATCCTTATCTTTTATTTTTCCTTTTCCTAGTCTAATTACGATTCATTAATTTTCCTTTTCCTAGTCTAATTACGATTGTTTAGTTTAGTTTATTAGTTTCCTAGTTTAGATTAATTTTCCTTAGTATAAATAGTGGTGTAGCCTCTCGTTTTTTTTACAACTTTGATAATAGAATTTTCTGATTTTGAAGTTCTCTCAATTTTTGAGTTTTACCATGTTTCCGTTCTGCGTCAAAAACCACCGGTGAACCAGGTGGTGTGTTCACGGTGGTGATGGGGAGGCCTTGAACGGTGGTGTATGTTGTGTTTGTGTGGGTGTTGTCGGAGATAGGTGGCGGTGGACGTAAGAAGTTCTTCGGGAGTTGGGGATGAAAATGATATATTGATATTCACAATTTTAATAATATGGATTTTTATTTTTTGAAGTTCAATCATCGAGTTTTCATCGGCTTATAAGATATTAATAAAGTTCATAATCTCTGACTAAAGTATTTTCAGTTTAACGCAAATAAACATAAACGTTTTAAAACAACACGTAAATTACTTTCAATCAATCTCAAACATTTAATTTAATTTAATATGCATGCATAAAGTTTCTCTTTAAATATTCCCTACACTATATTTATGAAATTGATAATAAATTCTATTAGACTTTATTTCTTAACTTTATATGTTGAAAGGCTCGATGAAAATACACATATATTGGACTTCAAGGGTGCCATAAAGTTTCCCTACCTAACTATAGTCTTGAAGGATGACGTGGTGTGTAGGGGCTTAGATTTTGGCTCTAAAGTTAACATGTTTTTACCAAGTTCAGAGTGACCTTGCACTGACCCTGGGCCAAGGGTGTGAGGCTAATACATCTCGTGTTACTTGAAGTTACACCTGTCAAAGAAACGCCAGGTTCCTCATAATAATTTGTTAGTTTGAATCTCCTCGAACCTACAAAGGATTTCCTCTTTTCGGAAGCTATTAGATCATCAAGATGGTAACTTAATGAAGGTTTATATAAATATCATAGTAGCATAATTTAGGATCGAATCGTGAGAGAAAAACGAGAAATCTAATGAAAACAGTAGCCCGTGCGACTTGGCATGCTACTTTAGTCGCAGTGTAGGTCGTGGGGCATACTGTGGGGCACGAGCCAGGTTCTCGGGCAACTTGCCACACGACTTAAGTCGTGGGCCAGATCACGTGGTCCCTCTGTACTCTTAAAATCCGATCATTACGAGTGTTTCTTCATTTTGTCATATCTCACTCAATGTTTATCCATTTGGGGCGATTTTAGAGGCTCCGGTTTCGTCTTTTGGAACCCTTAAAAGGGAGATTGAAGAAGATAGTTTCTTGGTGATCTTAGAAGTTTCTAGAGCTTTGAGGTAAGCTCCCAGTCTACCATCCTTTGCATCTAGGGTTTGGTTTTTACTTTCTCAACCCTCATTCTTCTCTTGGGTATTCTTTGTGTATGTCTTGGTAGTAAAAGAGGTGTCCTTGAGGGCTTTACACCATAGATTTGGAGTTATAGCCGGAGGATTTCAAGTATTCACGAAAAGAAGCTTAAGATTTTGGGGTAAAACATAGATTTAACATAAGTCTAGCAAGGTGAGTTCATTTGTGAAAACTTTGTACATGCCCAAAATATCTAATTTTGGAGCCTTAAGTGTTTTAATTGATGTTTATCAAATGTTTTATTTATTTAACGAAATTTTCATTAGTACATTTAATTTTATAAATCTTGTAAATGTCTATACTTGGATTTTTGGACATTTGATAAATAAATCATAAGGATGAGTTATTTTGATGATTTATTTTATAAATGGAGAATATTTGACGATAATATGTTTTTTGTGTATTTGTGTTGGGAAATGCATATTATTGTATTGCGGGACTTTTTGGAAATATAAATTGTATGATTTCAATTGGAAAACGGTTTGGCCCAACCAATGATGGGTTTTTGTGTTAATCATACTTAGATGATTTTTGAGGACATTTTTCTAGTTTAATTTGCTCAATGTTGATCTTTGAAATGTGATATGCAGTTATCACATACTTTGGAAATTACATGTTTTGAGTGCGTTAGTCAAGCAATTGTAGCTATGTAATTTAGATCGTAATTGATTCATGGATATAGGAGTCGGGTTGTTGATTTTAGAACGGGACATTATCCCTACCATGTAGTTAGAAATATTTAGGATCAGTAGAGAACTCAAGGTATAGACCGTGGGTGGTGGAACTTGATGATTGTGTGATCTGTAGCGGATGACTCAACATACATACCGTGAGAGGTTGAACTTAATGACCGTATGAGTAGTAGCGGAGGACTCAAGTTATAAACCGTGGGTGGTTGAACTTGATGACCGTGAGACCACAATGATTATTATTTCTAGTGAATGAGTATATCCATGATCAACAGAGGACTCAAGCTATAGACCCTACGTGATTGAACTTTATGACCATGTGATTCGTAGTGGAAGTCATTAACATAGACATATGGTTTACTTTTGTATTCGCCACATCCGATGGATTCATGTCTCCCCCGTCACCAAAAGGTCTTATTTTTGGATAAGTAATATCCATGTTTTCGGTGTCGTTTTGAGTATGAAGTGTATCTATAATTTATGGTTTTGATATCTTGGAACTCGCCCATGTATTGATGTTCTGGATAATATAGTTTTATCTATGTTTTCAGTATTTAAATTATTAAACCTTATTCGCATTTTGTGTGAGTATTTTGGTTTTATGTTAAATGTGTGTTTTGATTAATGAGCTTTCATCACGAAAATGATGAGTTTTGCGGAAAATGTTGTTTTTACATTTAATACATTTCATTTTTGAAATTGTGCTTTAAATAACCTTCTTTCAGTTTTACCGTTTTATATAAATGATAAAACTGCTTTCAACTCAATAGACCTTAAGTCTAATTAACTCTTTTTATTTGGTGACATATATGTTCTTTAGGTCTTCGTTGTGTAATGGTACCGACATTGTGATAAGATGAGTGCTAGTTAGAGGAATGAGAAAGACTTGGCTATCTAGGGACATCTTTCATAAGTTGTAGATAACGACCGTTTTTGGGTTATAGAAATATTCATCCCTAATCTAGACTTTGTGTAAGGTTTAGATTATTACTGTTTGGTCATAAATTCAAGATTGTCATTACAGGTAATCAACTGTTGACATTTAAAAATGTATTTATTCCTTATTTGATGTTCTATCGAAAATTTTAAATTAGTCGATCTTTCTATATTTGAGTGTGTTACATCATGTCCAACACTCAATTTTTTTAGTAGAGACTAGGGGTGAGCAGAACCCGCCCAACCCGAAAAACCCGACCGAACCCGAACCCGATAAACCCGAACTCGCATAACCCAATGAACCGAAACCCGTGTTGCCCGAACCCGAGATTGTATATCGGGTTGTTCGGTTCGGTTTAGGTTGTGTTTTCTCAATCCCGAACCCGTCCGAACCCGAATTTTTAAAATTATTTTTTTAAAAACAATTATAAATTGTAAATATATATATCTAATTCTAATTTTGCGATTTCAATTTTCAGTCTCTCAAGTCTCGACTCAAACTCGTCTCGTCTCTCAAGTCTCGACTCAAACCCTAATTTTTCGATTTCACGGTGAACGGTGCGATTTCACGATGAACGGGTGGTGGAACGGTGGTGGAACCTGGAAGTCTAGAAGACTGGAACGAAGGCCGAAGGGGACGATTCGTAAGGTAACTAATTAACTTTGTAATTTGTTTACTCAATTTGGTATTTTTTTCTGATTTGTAAAGCTAAAACCATATTGGATGGTTCATCATTGCTCGATGAGCTCTCTGACCACGATTGCTAGATGTGGTTCTAAGCACGATTTCTCGAATTTATAGTTCATTTTTCTTCTAACATGCCGAAGGGGACGATTCATTAAAGCCTTGAAGGAACTGTAAATTTGTAAGTTTCTGATTTGTTTGAACTCAAATAGTCAAATACTCAAATTTGTTTCAGTATCATACTTTGTTTCTGTATTCTGTTAGTTTGTAAATTTGTTTCAGTATCATAATTTAGGAACTCTATATTTTGTTTCAGTATCATAAATTTGTAAGTTTCTGTATTCTGTTAGTTTGTTTTAGTATCATAATTTAGTATCATACTTTGTTAGTTTTTGTTAGTTAAACATTAATGATGTTTATGTAGATTGCTTCTTGGCCATTTTCTCCGTTGTACGTATCGTACGAATACTTACTTGACAGAGATATGTGAATTGGGGTACGCGCTTACGGAGATGACTGATTCTCAGAATTTGACTGAAAAGGTACATTGTTATTTATATATTGTTGATTGTTATTTACTTATTTATATATTGTTCATTGTTATTTATATACTTAATTTTAAATATCGTTATAAACAGAATATGGGTCTAAAAATGAAGGAGAAGTTTGATAAGTATTGGGGTGATCCGGAGAAGATGAACTTGGTTATTTTCTTTGCAAATATTCTCGATCCAAGAGATAAAGTAGACTACATGCCATCCCAGCTCATTCAGTTGTTTGGGGAAGAAAAAGGCCTAGCATGTTTTAGGAAAGTAAAGTCTCAACTGACTGTCTTGTTTGAAGATTACGTGCAACAATATTCTGAACCTTCCCAACCCCAATCCGAATCCCAATCACAATCCCAATCGGGAAAAGGTCTCCCCCCTCTTGGAAGGTCCCAAAAAGAACCTAAGTTCAAAAGCTTGTTGAAGAAGCAAAAGCTTGAAAGTGGGGCCTTAGATGGCAAACGGAGTGAGCTCGACATATACTTAGGTAAGTCCATTGTTTAGGAGTTAGATAATTCTCATTTATAAATAATCATTCATGATTCATGATTTTTGTATTCTTTATTCGACATATACTTAGGTGAGTCCATTGTTGAGGATGATGGCATTCGGTTTGATTTGCTTATGTGGTGGAAGATGAATAGCGCACAGTTTTCGATCCTTTCGAAAGTTGCGAGAGATCTCCTTGCCGTACCCATTTCTACGGTTGCATCCGAGTCTACCTTCAGTACGAGTGGGAGGGTGTTGGATAACTTTAGGAGTTCTCTAACTCCTAAAATAGTTGAAGCACTCATATGTACACAAGATTGGTTACGAGGACCTACTGAACCACTCGCGGTGGAAGAAAACTTGGAGGATCTTGAGAAGTTTGAGAAAGGTACGAGTACGACATTAATTTATGATTTTAAATTTTTAATAACTTATAAATTACAATTACGACTTTAAAATTTGTTACTTTTTATTTTAAAACTTGCAGAAATGGAAAATTTGAGGATTGGAACTCCTTCGGGTTCGGCTCATGAAGATAGTCCGAGCACTCAAGCTTCAAATGATTTGGGGGATTTTCTTGACGATGATTTGATTCGTGGTCTTTGAGAAAGGTATGACTTTTATTATTAATAATTCTCATTTATAATTAATCATTCATGATTCATGATTGTTGTATTCTTTATTCGTTTTTGTTATAGGATTGGTTTGGACGTTGGTCGGTTTGGTTGAAGAAAACGAACTTGGAAGTCGGTTGGTCGCCATGGTCGGTAAGTCGGTTGGTAATTTGGACTTTGGAGTGTTGGTAAGTTGAACATTTGGTAATTTGGATTTTGGACATTTTCTTTGATGTTTGAAATTTGAAGTTTGAAGTTTGAACATTTGGTATTTTGGTTGGAAGTTTGGAACTTCTAAGTCTTAAGCTTTAATATTGGAACATTTGTTATTTTGTATTTTTGTTTGATACTTTGATTAGACTTTGGAGTTTTGTAATTTTAGTAGTTTACTTAATTAGTTATGTAGTATTGTAGACTTGTAGTTTAACTTTTAAAATAGTAGTTTATTTAATTTTAAGTTATATTTTGTAGTTGTATAAATTATGATAGTATTATTGACTTATTGTGGCTTACCAAAAAACAGGGCCTAAAAACACCAAAAAAGCCAAAAAAAACGGGGCTGAAAACTGGGCTTGGTATCAGGCCCAACCCGACCGAGTCCACCCGAACCCGAAATGGCCCGAAACCCGAACCCCGAACTATACTTTGGGCGGGTTTCGGGGCCTGTCCCACCCACCCGAAACCCGATCGGGTTAGGTTTTTTTGGGCCCAAACCGACCGATGCACAGGCCTAGTAGAGACTCCCGCTTAGAGAGCCTAATTAGCCCATTACATTAGCACATGTAGAATCTTTGAGGGTGTTACATCATGTCCAACACTCAATACTCTTTAGTAGAGACTCCCCTTTAGAGAGCATATTAGCCCATTACATTAGCACATGTGGAATATATAAGGAGATAAAAGATTTTTACTTTGCTTGAAATTTGGCAATTTAACATTTTATTTTTATGGTTTTGGTATTTTCTTCTTGCATTCTTCAAACAAACATATCAACTCCTATTAATACTAATTAAATAGACTGTTGAATTATATATAAATCTAAGAATTTTCAAATAAAAAACAAAAGGTACAAGTTTAATTAACTAAAAGATTTTTGACATTGTTTGACACAAATATATTTATTCCAACAGGCAGACCTATTTTTGTGTTTCTTTTCCTTCTATTTATATGTTTTGAATTATAGACATCTTAATTGATGTAATAATCGATACTTATGTGATAACTTTGGGTAATCTATGAAAGGAAACCATCCAACACAATATAAAACAAAACCTATAACGCATACCATGGTTTGGTTTTTATGTATATTTGGTCTTCCATTTGTATTTTCTATAGCTAATATGGAATTATGGATGTTAATACAATAAAGAGTAAATTACATGATTGGTCTTTGTGGTTTACATAAAATTGCACCGTGCGTTCCTAATTTAAAATAATTATGAAAAACGTTCTCGTGGTTTACATTTTCACATGCCTTTCGTCCGTGTGACCTAACACCGTTAAATGATTCTGTTACGTAGATAAACTAGGAGGGTAATTTAGTAATTTCATATAATTTTTTTTGTTTTCTATTAAAGTTACAGGACCAAGCATGTAATGGATCCACCTTTTTTTCTCTCTTATCTCTTTTGATGATACACACAACACACACATATATATATATAAACACCTTTTTTCTGTCATCTCTTTTGATGATATATATATAGAGAGAGAGGAAATTCAAATGAAAAACTCAATTTTCATAGTGCATGTGAGGACGGATCTCGGCTCATCCATCTCTATTGATCTAACAACTCATATTAAATAAAGTTTTTAATTAAAACTATTAATTAAGATGATTAGGGATAAAAAGAGAAGATAATTTAATCTCACGCCTACCATATTTCACTTTTTATTTTCTTTTTTAATTAATAACTTTTAACACTTAAAGTTTAAAATAAATTATCTTAAAAATTACTAATATTTTAATCAAACAAATTATATCAAAAAAACGAGAATTTCGTTCTCTTCGATATGACATCCATCTCGATATAGTTTTTTTTTGTTTTAACCGTTTTTACGTGAAATGTTATATATGTGTTATATTCATTATGATTATTTATGTACGTTCAAGTGTATACAAAATAGAGCGCGCCGTGTCTCCACACCTTCATGGGTCATTCATGTATTATTCATCATGAATAATGTATCATTCAGGATGAATAATACAAAATTCAGGGTGAATAATACACAAGGGTGAATAATACACCATTCATGAATTTGTGTATTATTCATCCTGAATGTTGTATAATTTATCCTGAGTATTGTATTACTCATCATGAATAGTGAACTAACGTTCACCTTTGTTATTCATACTGAATGTGGACACCTGGGGATGTGCATACATATTCATAATGAATAAAACAAAGTTTCGGTTGTGAATCGAAGAACAAAAGAGAGTGCACCATGTGTCTACACTTCAAGGGCCATTCATATATTATTCAACATGAATAATGTATCATTCAGGATGAATAATACATCATTCAAAGTGAATAATACACGATTCATGATGAATAATACATGAATCATGAATTCGTGTATTATTCATCACAAATGTTTATTATATATTCTGAATACTGTATTATTCATCTTGAATAGTGAATAAACGTTCACCTTTATTATTCATACTGAATGTGGATACTTGGGGACGTGCATACATATTCATATGAATATAACACATATATAGCATTTCACGTAAAAAAACTTTAAAATGAAAAAACTATATCGAGATGGATGTCATATCGAAGAACACGAAATTCTCATTTTTTATGTAATTTGTTTGATTAAAATATTAGTAATTTTTTTAAGATAATATATTTTATACTTTTAAGGAGGTAAAATATTTTCAATTAAAAGGGAAAATAAAAAGTCAAAGAAGGTAAGTGCCGATTCAAATTTCCAGTTTTGCCCTTAATCACTTCTCAATTAATCTTATTATGTTTTCATCATTGATTAGTTTTCTAAATTTTTATCAACGGGTAAGATTGGTCCTCACGTATACAATGAAAAATGAGTTTTCATTTGAACTCACCCCTATATAAACAAACACTATATATATATATATATATATATATACACGCACAACATATCTACACACGTTGCAACAAAACACCACATATAGAGAACATTTACATACACATGTACATATATATATACACCCACATATATAAAACATATATATACACACACCATCACGGCATCACCTAACATCAACCACCGCCATCCACCATTACAACCATATCCAGCACCACACCATTACAACCACCATAACCAACACAGCAATACATAAAACTAAAAAATAATATGGAAAACCTTCAATTTCATTCAAAAACCTTAATTAAATAATTAAAAAATTCAATAAAAAAAGAAAATAACATAGTTTTGAATCTGGAAGATATCAAAATTTTATTAGTAGAGACCTAAATTGTATACAAATCCTAACCAAAACAAAAATCTTTATACGTACAAAAAAATATATGATGGAATCTTCCGTTGAAGTTGAAGACTGATTGGCACCAACAATTCTCACCACCGTTAAATAATGTCGTTCTCTAAACCGTATAATCAAGAATAGAACAAGAACATACATGCCTGGTCTAGATCTATTAGGGTCAATGATGGGTGTGGGGATGGGATTCGCTTCAAGATCAACGTCATCCCTAAGAATCGTTTACCGGTGAATACTACGAATCACTATTTAGGGGGGAGATTTTTGCTGGAATAAGAACGCAGATGGGGGACGATATGTTCTGTATATATAGAGGGTTCCCTTTTCTTGCTAACCATCCCATTGGTACTAACTGTGTTAACCAACCACAACCGTAGATGCATCAGATCATTGGCTAGCATTAATAAGGGTAATTATGGTAAGTCACGCGCTTTGGCACTTTGTGCATATGCGCATATGTAACACTCGTGTTCTCGGGAAGACTTTCTTCAGTTTGTTTACTTTTGGTTATTTTAAATAAATGCACATTAGAACCTTTCTGTGTGGATTATGTGTAACACTCGGATTTCACTCGGTAAGTTGCGTATAGCCTTTGTTGTAGTTTCACACTTTAAGACGTATAGAATGTTTAGCATTTAGCCTTTTAGGGACTTTATGTGATTACCTGTATCTATACGTGGCATAATGTGTTATTTGGCCTATTTGAAAACAATATGTGTGCATGCTAGATTCTCTACTTAAAAAATACAAGTTTCAGATTTTGGCCCTAGTGGACGTCCGCACGCAAGCGGAAGTCCGCGGCTTTCCGCGGAAGAAACAGAGGTCTCTGGGAGAAGTCTGGTCGAACTCAAGGTCGGACGTCCGCATGGTGCCATTGCGGACGTCCGCATGTTGTCTGGAGAATTTTTTTACCTTTTTCTCCAAGTTTCCCACCTCTCTCTCCTACTTTACCAAAACATCCAAAAATCGTTTTCTCTCCACTTGAGCTGCGATTTTGCCCTAAACTCTCTCAAAACTCTCCCTTTCTCTCCGCACATTAAATTCTTGCAAGTTTGTTGGTTGGAAGCCATTAAAGGCTTGACCTAGAGCTTCATTAAAGCACCAAGTGAAGGAAAGAACAAGTCTTCAAGCCCCTACTCCACTTTCTTCTTCAAATCTAGGATTTCCCTATTTTCTAAGTTTTTGTACAAAACCTAGATTGTGAGTTCATCTAACCCATTTTACTCTTGTATATTACATGTTTAAGGTTTTCTTATGTGTTAATCTTTTTATACTTGATGTTCTTTGAATTTGTGGTAAATGTCCAAAAATTCCATTTATGGGAAGTTTAGGTTTCGAGCTTGATGAAGATGATGTAAATGATGAAAGTATAATATTTAGTGTTGTATTGTTGTATTCTTGAGTCTGATTCGTGGTTCTTCCATTCGTGTGAACTCGAATAAGTTAGGTCAAAAACCTAGGGTTTTGACATGAGTGGATATTTTGCAAGGGAATGAGGTTCAATGAGTTTCTATGGGAAATATAATGTCTCAAAATGAGATTTGATGGATTTGGGGACTTATAGAGTAAATGTTACTTTATGCTTGAGTCTAAGTTATGGAAACTATCTTAACTAATATGGTGGTAATGAACCTTAACTACTTGGATGTTGGGGGCTAAAGATCCGGTCTTGATTGATGCTTCAATGACTAATGATCCGGTTCGGATTTATGTCACTTGACTAAAGATCAGGTTTGGATTGAGGTCACTCGACTAAAGATCCGGTTTGGATTGATGTCGCACGACTAAAGATCCGGTTTGGATTGATGTCACAAGACTAAAGACCCGGTTTGGGTTGATGTCTCAATTGGCTTTGGATTGACGCCATCATGGACTAAAGATCCGGTTTGGGTTGATGTCCATATTGACTAAAGACCCAGTTTGGGTTGATGTCGTTGATAAGTCCATTATGAAGAAGTGCTACTTGGTAACGGTTGGAATGCTATACTAAATTGTTGTATTCTATTTATTCCAATATATCACTTATTTGTTCTCACTAGGATTTAGCCTAACACTTCTTCTTGATATGGTTGTTTAGCAGGTCCGCCTAGCGGTGGGGCTTCTTGGGGTTGAGGGAAGCGTTGAGAAGAGGAATAGCATTTTTGGTGCAAGAGAGTAGCGACACATTTTATTTTAGCCGAAAACTTTTGGAAGTGAGATAGCGACACCCGTTTATAATCTAAGCGGTCGTAGTTTAGATTAGTAGGTTGTTGACTTGAATCTCATTTATTGACCTGTTGTAGATGTCACGCTAGTACTCTCCTTGGGAATTATTTGTCTATGATAGCTTGTTTATTTCCAAAATTTCAGGCTTAAATTTGACCTAATTTTTAGGGTGTTACAGCATAGGGGTAATTTTGTCAAAACACAAGAATCATAAACATGACAAGTGCTATCCACGGTAATTGGTTCTTGATACAATTAATTTGTGCATACATGAACAAATTCAAATAAAATAACTACCAAATTTAAAAAAGAGAAAAATATGGAGACAATACATGAAGGGGATCTTGAATTTGTGCATACATGAACAAATTCAAAACCATACATTAACATTACTTGAAATTAGGAAATAAAAAAAATAATAGATAATTTCAAAACTTAATTTGTGCATACATGCACAAATTAAAAAACAAACATTAAATCATTTACATAATTTGTGCATACATGAACAAATTTAAATAAAATAACTATCAAATTCAAAAAAGAGAAAATATGGAAACAATACATGGAGGGAATATTCAATTTGTGCATACATGAACAAATTCAAAAACAAACATTAAAATTTAAGCATTTGTGTGTTTGTGCATATGTGCATTTGTGTGTATATGCGCACATGTGCATTTGAATTAAACAAAAATCGTATTAATCAGTTAAAACGTCTATGTTGATCAATATCTTCTATGGTATTAAAAAATTATTTTAAATAAATAGATTTCTAAAATCAAGATAAACACAAATAATGTAAATAAAATAACTACCATATTAAAACGTGAGAAAATTAAGGAAACATTAAATGGATGAAATCTTGCTAATTGAGGCGTGAAAAGCAAATCCCCAAAATGCCCCCATTTGAGAAGTCACGCATGTAACGCAACCACAAGGTAAAATGAATTATGATTGGTTGAAATATGGTTAGTGATAGCGGAAAACGTATAGTTCCAATCAGTGGCCACAGTGTGCCCACAGTGGAGGCGCAAGTATACACCACAACTATGATCGCTATAAGTAATAAAATGGCAAGTATTTACCAAGTATCGTACCCACGAGGACTGAACTACTGAGAGTCAGAGAATGTCACGAACTTCTTTGCACAAGTCTCGGTTTGAAAATATTGTTGGTTTGTTTGGAAAATGATTAAACTTTTGAATAATTAAAAATGGGTATGGATGTGAGTTCCCTTGAGATTGTTGTAGTAACAAGATGGTTAGTTGCTTTGTAGCACGAAAAGTTCATAAAAAGCCCGATCTCTCGAAATGATGACATTTATAAACCGGTCCTACAAAGTTTCCATAAAGTGTTCATTGTTACCGACTCTCGATCTTGCCGATTTAATTAAGTTTGACTCTAAACGTCAAGTTCTACCAATATGGAGATTTACACCCAAATCTCTTTGTGATATAAATCCCGACCGGCGTTTGAACCTTAATAAATCATACAAAACCCGCCTATCGACGTGGTTCTCAAAGACTCTCTCAAATCTTTGTGCATCACTTAAGCCGTATTTCAAATCCTCCCCTCTCGAGGTCTAAGATCTAATATTAACACATCAAAGTGATCGGCTTATCCGCGTTGAGTTTAAGTCTCGACTCAAGTGACCAATCTCGAGAGTTAGTAACAAATGGCCACACCCAAGTGTTGTCTACTAGTCTCAAGTTTGCTCACATCCACACCCAAAGGGGTGCTTAGCTCATAATAAAATTAAAAGACATAATAATGTAGAAGAAATGTATAAACGTTACTTGCATAAAATTAAAGACGTGCCCATAGTGGGATCACCGCTGGCAGAATTGAAATTACAAACAAAGAAGTAAAATGCTACAAACCTTCAAGTTTTTAAGAAACAAGAAGGAGAATTAAGCTACTGGAATGTAAGTAAACTACTACTGAAAATTAGATGGTTTAAAACTGATCTAAGCTCTCTCTTATATAGTCCCAAAATGGGGTATTACCCAATGGACAAAGCTTCACATTATCCTAAGGGTAATACCCGTCATGCCATCCATACTTCCCTTGATTTCTGAGATCTCCAGATCTTGCAATCTTCTAGAATGCCAGCAAATTGATCCTTTCTTTTATCCAGAAATTAGCATTGCTCGTTGGTTAAAGGGGAGATCCGTCTGTGCTCACAGTGAGGAGTCGTGTGCCCACAGCCGAAAGTGCAGTTTTTCCAAGAAAATAAACTTTTGAAGCTTCATCATCCTTTATCACATTTTAGACAAAATAAAAGGGAAAGAAGCAAAGTGGGTTTAAAAATGATATAAAATCCTAGAAAAAGAGTAATAATAAACTCTCAAAAATGAGAGTTATCACACCCCCAAACTTAAGGTTTTGCTTGTCCTCAAGTAAAAGAAATGAAGGAAAAAGAATTTTTACAGAGGGAAAGAAGACGAAACTTACGACAATGCTTGAATGATTCCTTGGAATGTGTACTTCTTCCTTTCTTGACCATTTGTCGGAACTTTGATCGGTAGGACTTTTCGGGTTAGTGTTTATGGCTAAAGAAATTCCCCCCCCCCCCAAACTTGAACTAAACTACAAAAGTAATTTGGATATATCTTTGTTGCTTTTCCTTTCAGTCACAAAAACCCAAGCTTTTTGGTTTTTCATTTTTCTATGAGCTTTTTGGGTTATGCTTTTCCTTCCGATTTTTCGAAGGTAGTCTTCCAATTTTTCGAAGACATTTATTTATTTATTTGTTTTTCTATTTTTTTGGATCATACAAGTAATGATCATGTTATTTCCCCACCCCCAAACTTAAAGATGGACAATGTCCACATTGTCGTGTGAAACGGGTCGGTTGTGGGAACAAAGGGGAACGTGTTTAGGCCACACAAGAGGGCCTACGTCCTCTCAAATTTTCCTACAAATAGTCAACAAAGTCGAAGTACCTGAAAATGAAAGGAGTTTACAACAAAAATTCAAGCAACATAAAAGATTAGCACACATCAACCATAACCCGCAAATATTACACAAAAGGCGGGAGGGCACAGTTAAGAGTGTTTAGACAAACCCAAAAGACAGATGTGAGCGATAATGTGTAAAAGGATGATGATGAACCAAAAGCTAATTTCTCGGAGACTGCTGCCCACTGTGAGGATCCGTGGGCACAGAACCTGCTGGAAATCCGGGGGGACGTTCGTCGTCTTCACCCTGTGAAACAGAGGCAGAGGTGGATCCACCTTCTAAACGTGCGACACGTTCCTCTAGAGCACTGAGTTTGGCCAAGATCTGTTTGGACGTTTGATTTGCCTCCTCTTTTTCGAATACCAACGCCGCCAACCACTCGGCCGTGCTTTAACCTGCATACGTGGACTCTGTAGTGGCAGCTGGCTGCTGCGGTGGATGCGGAGGAACAACTGGATTGGGCCTCGCAGGCTGTTGGGGTGCGCCTTGTTCCTGCAAAATAATGGGAGTACAAGTGGCACTCTTTCGTCGCGTGATGGTGTCGTTACTCAAATGGGCCTTACCAAATGTGATTACATCATGTTTATGAGCTGGCACACGGGCCTCAGCACACAGCTTGGTGATCAAACCTGGAAAAATTAGCCGACTTTGGACCCGTGATGCAGCCTTAGAAATCGCGTTATGAGCAATCGGCCCAAGATCAACCGGGCACTCTTTAAGAACACAATAAAGCATAACACATCGCTCATAGTCAACAGTACCATCGTGGGCAGTGGGCATTAAATTGTGCCTTAGGAACTGAAACCAAATGGCCGATTCATCCATGAGGTAATTGGCCCGTATCATGGATCGATTGTTATCTAGGGACCAACCACAACCTGGACGTGCCAACGTGGCCGCTATATCCTCGTCCGAAATAATGAGTAACTTCTTGGAAACTTGGTTATATGAACACACAAACGGGGCCACAAGTTTTAAAACCTTATTAATCGCAGGCCCGGACCAATCGACTACTCGTCCGCGAAGCCGCAAGGGGCTGTGGTTGGCAAACGCAGCAGCCGCGAAAAATTCGGCGACCCGTGTTTCATTTGCTTTGCATGGGATCGAGATTAAGTTTTCCCAATGCATTGCAAGCAGATGTTGCTTAACGTGCGCCACAGTATTAACTAATGCAGGATCAAAGGCTCGCTCAAGCAAGATTTTTTGGTTCTTTATGAGTTCATACCTTGCTTTTACCACGACGTCATTGACAGTAGTGTTCGGTTTCGTGCGAGTGGTTCTGCGTGTACGGCGTGCTACGATCGGCTTCTTTCCCTTATCATCAGCTTTGATTTCCTCTTCGAAATCGCTATCCGAAGTCGCGGCGTTCTTGGCTTTTTTCGGTGGTGGCTCATCAGATTCTGAAGAGGAGTCCTCGGAAGAACTGGAGTCATCTGGTTGCATTATGGCAGTTTGTTGCTCAGAGGGACCTGCTGTGTCCATTTTTTCAACATCCTCCGATGTGGTACTCGTGCCCGCTGCGGGTATCACTTGCTCACTATGGCCAGAATCGACCTTCTTGGGGTTTTGGTCACTTGTGGTTTCTGGGTCCAGAGGTTTCTCAAATGGGTATGGGGGATTAGTTTGAGGTGGTTGTGTTCCTTCAAAACTAAACCAAAGGTCCTCATCAATGTTTTCCTCCCCCACATCTTCTTTCTCATTTAAATCAAATGGCTTAGATTTAGAAGATGAGGGCTGAGTTTTAGGGTCAATGGCACTGGTGGTATACATGGTAGGGGGTGGTGATGAAAAGGGGTTTTGGAGGGTTTGATTGTGGTGGTGGTGTGTTTGGGGTTTGTAGGTAGTGGGGGTTTATGAAGTCTCCAAATGGGTTGTTAGGGTTTGTTCTTAGATGGATGGGTGGGATGGTAATGGGTATTGTAGGTGGAGAAACACACACATACAGGGGTTGAGTAAATGGTATGTGAATAGTAGGGATGATAGTAGATGGGTTAGGGTTTGGTGGGTCGATTATTCGGGTGAGTACCTCTTGAGTTTCAATGAAGGAATGGGCATACCTTGGTGAGGATGGGGTCGTTGGCTCTACGTTGGTCGGAGCATCTGAGGAGACGCCGGTGGCTGTCTGGACGGCCATCGTTGATGATGCAGAGCTGAGGGCTTGGGTTTCGGCCACCATAGAGGCGTCAGATGATGGTGGGGCGTCGGAGATGATGGCGGTCGGAGCGTCAGACGCGGCGGCTTTCGTGGCGGTGATTAGTTCAGCGGCGGTGGTCACGATGGTGGGTGCGGATGGTTGGCCGACGACAGTGGCGGCGTGGCGGAGGGACCGCAGCGTGGGTCTACCAGGGATGTGAACCAAGCTTTTCTTTCTAGCCATGGTAGGGGAAGGAGTGTTTGTTGCAAAGTTTTTGTGGAGAAGAAGACCAATAAAGGGTTTTTTTGAAAAAAAAACTAAGATATTACAAAAAGATGCTTTTTGTTTTCAAAAAAATGAAGACCCATTGGTTTATGGTAGGGACCATTGGTTTTCTCCAAAGTTATAAAACCCAAAGGTTTTCCCTCTTATTTTTTTATCTGATGGGTTAAAGCATTGGGAGCCCACAAAAGGTACATCACCAAATATAAAAAAAAAATATTCCCCTTGAAACATGTGAGTACTTGATGTACTTGAGAAGTTTCTTTTTTTCTGCATGCTCCCCAATCAGTTGTTTTCTTAAAAACCTGCCCCATTTTTTTCTGAAAATTTACACTCCCTCCCCCCCCCCCCCCAAGACTTCCTTATCCGAATTTCAAGGTCTGTGGGCACGAATTCCCCACAGTGAGCAACCTGCACGATTAATTCTAAAAATAAAACAAAACAAAGATTAAGAAAACGATATATACACTATGTACACGGTGTTTCCATCAGAGATCACTCGTCACCACTAGTGGGTATGGGCACCTCATTTGGAGTAAAGTGCTTGACCCGGTGACCGGTAACGCGAAAAATACTTCCATCTTGTGGGTTGATCAAATCGACTATTCCAAACTTTCCCACATCCGCTATGGTAAAAGGTCCCGGCCAACGTGATTTTAATTTTCCGGGAAACAACTTCAAACGAGAGTTAAAAAGGAGCACTTGTTGATTTTTTTCAAAATTCCGTTGGTTAATATGACGATCATGCCATACTTTTGTATTTTCTTTATAAATTTTGGCGTTCTCGTAGGCATGATGACGTATCTCCTCTAACTCGTTTAGTTGAAGTTTTCTCTTCTTTCTGGCCACTTCTTCATTTAGGTTTAATTCCTTTATGGCCTAAAACGCCCTGTACTCAAGTTCCAAGGGTAAGTGACATGCTCTACCAAAAACCAATTTATATGGCGACAGTCCTAGTGGTGTTTTAAAAGCTGTTCGATATGCCCAAAGTGCATCATCCAACTTAAGGGACCAATCCTTTCTATCGGGTTTTACAACTTTTTCCAAAATCGACTTAATTTCCCGATTAGAAAGTTCGGCAAGCCCGTTTGTTTGAGGATGGTATGCCGTTGATACCTTATGATGGATGTTATACTTGGTCAAAACTGTGCTTAACATTTTGTTGACAAAATGAGTTCCCTCGTCACTAATTAAAGCACGAGGTGTTCCAAAACGAACAAAAATGTTTTTATGAAGAAAATTAATCACAGTTTTAGCATCGTTTCTTGTGCAAGTGATAGCTTCTATCCATTTTGAGACATAATCTACAGCCACCAAAATATACTGGTTATTAAAAGACATAGGAAATGGTCCCATAAAATCGATGCCCCACACATCAAAAAGTTCGACTTCCAAAATATTATTTAAGGGCATCTCATTTCGTTGGGACAAATTCCCAGTCCTTTGGCATTGGTCACAACTCTTTACGAACTCAAATGAATCTTTAAAAATGGTAGGCCAAAAGAAACCACTTTGAAGAATTTTTGCGGCCGTACGTTGACCACCGAAATGGCCTCCGTAAGGTGAAGCGTGACAATCCCGCAAAATATTTTTCATTTCAAAATCCGGAACACATTTCCTCAAAATTTGGTCTGATCCTAATTTATACAAAAAAGGGTCATCCCGAAAATATTGCTTACAGTCATGAAGAAACTTTTTAAACTTTTGCGCGTTCATGTGGTATAGCCTCATTCCACTTGCAAGGTAATTTGCAATATCGGCATACCACGGCAATTCCTTTTCAACATGTTGTATGGTTAAAATACGCTCGTCCGGAAAAACTTCTTTGATTTCATGATTTCCCCCACTTGACACGTTCATTTCTATTCTTGAAAAATGATCGGCAACTTGATTATTGACTCCTTTTCTATCAACTATCTCTATGTTAAATTCTTGTAAAAGAAGAACCCACCGAATAAGCCTTGGCTTAGCGTCGGTTTTGTTAAAAAGATATTGATAGAGGAGTGGTCCGTATGAACAATGACTTTAGTGCCGATCAAATAAGAACGAAAACGGTCAAAAGCAAATACTACGGCAAGTAACTATTTTTCAGTTGTTGTATAATTTATTTGAGCTTCGATAAGAGTTTTACTTGCATAGTAAATGGGGTGAAAAATCTTTTCTTTCTTTTGTCCCAAAATGGCACCTACCGCCCAATCACTAGCATCGCACATTACCTCGAAAGGTTTTGTCCAATCCGGTGCTATTACAATAGGTGCAGAGACAAGAGCTTCTTTGATTGTTGAAAAAGCCGTTTTGCATTCGGAAGTAAAATCAAAAGTTTGGTCAACATGCAGTAAATTACACAATGGTTTTGCGATTTTTGAAAAATCTTTTATAAATCGCCGGTAAAATCCTGCATGTCCCAAAAAACTTCTAATGCCTTTAACAGAAGTGGGTTCAGGTAATTGCATTATTACTTCTAATTTAGCTTTATCAACTTCCAAACCCTTTTTAGAAACCATGTGACCCAACACAATTCCCTCTTGAACCATAAAATGGCATTTTTCCCTATTCAAGATTAAATCGTGCGTTTCACACCTTTCTAAACTTTTTCTCAAATTATCAAGACAATTATCAAAAGACGTCCCAATTACCGAAAAATCATCCATAAAAACTTCCATGGTATCCTCAATCATGTCCGAGAAAATAGACATCATGCAACGTTGGAAAGTCGTGGGAGCATTGCACAACCCAAATGGCATTCGCCGAAAAGCAAAAGTTCCGAAAGGACACGTGAAAGTTGTTTTCTCTTGATCCTCGAGAGCTATGTGGATTTGATTATAGCCCGAGTATCCATCCAAAAAGCAATAAAATTCTTTTCCGGCCAATCGATCTAGCATTTGGTCTATAAAAGGCAAAGGAAAATGGTATTTTTTCGTGGCTAGGTTCAATTGTCTATAATCCATGCATATTCTCCACCCGGTGACGGACCTAGTAGGGATGAGCTCGTTTTTCTCATTTGTTATCACCGTGGTTCCTCCCTTTTTCGGAACACATTGCACCGGACTAACCCAACCACTACTTGAAATAGGGTAAATAATACCCACATCAAGCCATTTTAAAATTTCTTTCTTAACGACCTATTTCATGATGGGATTTAATCGCCTTTGTCGTTGCACTTTGCCAATACTATTTTCTTCCAAAATAATCTTATGTTGGCAAATGGATGGACTAATCCCCTTAATGTCCGCTAATGTCCAACCTATGGCTTTCTTGTGACTTTTCAACAATTCTAATAATTGCTCCTCTTGACAATCACTTAACTTGGAAGAAATAATTACGGGCAATTTTTCTTCTTCCATGAGATAAGCATACTTAAGGTGACTAGGGAGAGGTTTCAAGTCCAATTCTGGAGCTTTAAGAATTGATGGCATTTATGGAGGTCGGTCATTAAAATCTAAATGTTCAAAAGCATCTATAACCTCCATCAAATCCTCTTCCGAAACATCATTTTCAAAGCTTATAATGGGCTCTTCATGAAAGTCTTCTAAAAGGCTAGGCTCAAACTCATCACCTAAAGTGTCAATGGCGGAACAATCTTCTAAATCACCGGTGAATTTTTGTGACTTAAAGACGTTGAAGGTTATTTGTTGGTCATTCACACGCATAGTTAGCTCACCTTTTTGGACATCAATTAAGGTTCGGCCGATTGCAAGAAAGGGTCTTCCTAGGATGATGGGAATATTCTTATCCGCCTCATAGTCCAAAACTAGAAAATCGGCCGGAAAAATGAATTTATCAACTTTGACCAAAATGTCTTCAAATTTTCCTTTCGGATAAGCAATGGATCTATCCGCGAGTTGCAAAGTGACAGTAGTGGGTCTTACTTCACCAATTCCTAACTTGTTAAAAACCAACAAGGGCATGAGATTTATGCTTGCACCCAAGTCACATAGTGCATTTCCGACCTCTTGACCGCCAATGGAGCATGGGATGGTGAAACTTCCCGGGTCCTTGAGTTTCAGAGGGATTTTACATGTAAGAATTGCACTACATTCCTTGGTTAAAGCAACCGTCTCAAATTCTCCTAGTGTCCTTTTCTTGTTGAGAATGTCTTTTAAAAACTTAACATAGTTTGGCATTTGCTCAAGAGCTTCTACCAAAGGAATGTTAATATGGAGTTGTTTAAAAACGTCTAAAAACTTTTTAAACTGAACATCCATCATTTTATCTTTGAATCTTTCAGGAAAAGGCAACTCACGTAGATCCAAGCTTGTTTGCTTTTTACTGGGTGTGGGCATGGGTTGCCCACTGTGAGAACGTTGCTCCGCATTTTTGACAATACCAGAAGAATCTGCTGTTTTAGACACAAAAACAGGGTCTTGCGTGTTTTCAACAGCAGGAACAGTCCAGGAAAATTCTCCCTATCGAAGATATGTGAATCTTTTTGCATGTTAGGTGTGGTAGAAGATTTATCGTTTTCACGTGAATCCTCTACGTTACCTATTTCCATTATGCTTATGGCCTTGACATGTTCCTTGTGTGGTCCTTTTGGGTTCTCGGTGTCACTAGGCAAAGTCCCTTGTGGTCTATTTTTGAGCTCGGTCGCAAATTGACCAAGTTGGGTCTCAAACCCTCTCAAGGTTGCATTAGTTTGGTTAATAAAACCTTTAAGCAATGATTCGAGCGAACCATTACCTTCCGATGCATTTTGTTGCCTGGGAGCATGTGATTGTGAAGATTGACCATGTTGGTAAGTGGGTTGTTGATTTTGATAAAATCCCGGGGGATTTTGTGGTCGATTTTGTGGTTGACTTGCCCCGGGGGGTTGAAGTCCTTGATTTCCCGACCAAGAAAAATTTGGGTGATTCTGCCAATTCGGGTTATAAGTTTGAGAAAAAGGGCTATTTCTAGCATTTCCCAAATAATTCACCGAAGCGGGATTTCCTGGACAATTCTCATAGTTATGACTTTCCCCACAAAATGCACACGACTCATTAATAGCTTGCGCTTGGCTTTTCTCTCCATTGATGTTTAAGCTATTTTTTACCAAGTTAGTCAAAGCTACAATTTGTGCATTTAAAGAAGTGATGGCATCAATTTCATGAACTCCCGATGCATTTGGTGTGGTGATGGCACGAGCATTTTGCCATTCAGTGTTATTGTTGGCAACTTTTTCCAAAATATCAAATGCCTCGTTGTACGTTTTTGAAACAAAAGCACCACCGACCGTAGCATCGAGAATGATTTTAGCAGCATTAGAAAGACCATTATAAAATGTTTCTAATTGGATGCAATAGGGAATTCCATGATGAGGACATTTTCGAATTAAATCTTTAAATCTTTCCCATGCATCCGAGACTGCCTCGTCATTTTCTTGTCGAAAGTTCATGATATCGTGCCTAAGCTTTACGTTTCTTGTTGGAGGAAAATATTTTTTAAAAAACTTTTCAGCTAGACCCACCCAAGTATCAATGGATTCCGGTGGTTGTGAATTTAGCCATGCTTTAGCTCTATCTCTTAACGTGTAAGTGAAGAGTGTCAAACGTAAGGCTTCCGGTGTTACTCCGGGAATACGAAAATGATCCGTCATTTCTATAAATGATTTCAAATGTGAATGCGGATCCTCCGAAGGTAATCCTCCATATTGACCCATTGCTTGGATCATTTGGAACATTACGGGTTCGGGTTTAAAAGCTTGTGTATTCATGTTGGGCCTAATAATTCCCAGTTTTAATTATTCAAACCCGGGCGTTGCATAGTCCCTTATTTTCCTATCTTTACTATCTACAATACCTACCGTTGTTTCAACCGGTGGAGGTGGCGGCAGAGCTGCCATGTTTCGGTTTAAAGGTGGGTTTTGCCGATTACCTCTTCTTTGTCTAGCAATAGTTCTTTCGATTTCGTTATCAAGAGGTAAAAGTTCTCCGCGTTGCAACCGTGGCATACAACGCAAAGATGTTGTTTTGAAACAAGTGACACAGGCTCAAGTGATTATTCAATATCTCGGGATGTAAAATCGCGCCAGTCCCCGGCAACGGCGCCAAAAACTTGATAGCGGAAAAACGTATAGTTCCAATCAGTGGCCACAGTGTGCCCACAGTGGGGGCGCAAGTATACACCACAACTATGATCGATATAAGTAATAAATGGGCAAGTATTTACCAAGTATCGTACCCACGAGGACTGAACTACTGAGAATCAGAGAATGTCACGAACTTCTTTGCACAAGTCTCGGTTTGAAAATATTGTTGGTTTGTTTGGAAAATGATTAAACTTTTGAATAATTAAAAATGGGTATAGATGTGAGTTCCCTTGAGATTGTTGTAGTAACAAGATGGTTAGTTGCTTTGTAGCACGAAAAATTCATAAAAAGCCCGATCTCTCGAAATGATGCAATTTATAAACCGGTCCTACAAAGTTTCCATAAAGTGTTCATTGTTACCGACTCCCGATCTTGCCGATTTAATTAAGTTTCACTCTAAACGTCAAGTTCTACCAATATGGAGATTTACACCCAAATTTCTTTGTGATATAAATCCCGACCGGCGTTTGAACCGTAATAAATCATACAAAACCCGCATCTCGACGTGGTTCTCAAAGACTCTCTCAAATCTTTGTGCATCACTTAAGCCGTATTTCAAATCCGTCCCTCTCGAGGTCTAAGATCTAATATTAACACATCAAAGTGATCGACTTATCCGCGTCGAGTTTAAGTCTCGACTCAAGTGACCAATCTCGAGAGTTAGTAACAAATGGCCACACCCAAGTGTTGCCTACTAGTCTCAAGTTTGCTCACATCCACACCCAAAGGGGTGCTTAGCTCATAATAAAATTAAAAGACATAACAATGTAGAAGAAATGTATAAAAGTTACTTGCATAAAATTAAAGACGTGCCCACAGTGGGATCACTGCTGGCAGAATTGAAATTACAAACAAAGAAGTAAAATGCTACAAACCTTCAAGTTTTTTAGAAACAAGAAGGAGAATTAAGCTACTGGAATGTAAATAAACTACTACTGAAAATTAGATGATTTAAAACTGATCCAAGCCCTCTCTTATATAGTCCCAAAAAGGGGTATTACCCAATGGACAAAGCTTCACATTATCCTAAGGGTAATACCTATCATGCCATCCATACTTCCCTTGATATTTGAGATCTCCAGATCTTGCAATCTTCTAGAATGCCAGCAAATTGATCCTTTCTTTTATCCAGAAATTAGCATTTCCCGTTGGTGAAAGGGGAGATCCATCCGTGCTCAGAGTGAGGAGTTGTGTGCCCACAGCCAAAAGTGCAGTTTTTCCAAGAAAATAAACTTTTGAAGCTGCATCATCCTTTATCACATTTTAGACAAAATAAAAGGGAAAGAAGCAAAGTGGGTTTAAAAATGATATAAAATCCTAGAAAAAGAGTAATAATAAACTCTCAAAAATGAGAGTTATCAGTTAGCATGGTTGGTACCAATGGGGTGGCTAATGAATGGGACTCTCTCTCTCTCTCTCTCTCTATATATATATATATATATATACATACTAGCAGTTTACCCGCGCGATGCAGCGCGGGTGAATCACAACTCTGAAGCAATAGCTTAGCCTTTGATTATGTTTGTACGTTCATTCTAAAAAATACGACATACTGTATTAAGAGGTAACCGTAATGAACAAACCTGAGAGGAAAATCTTAACAGAGGAACAATGGATAAGTAAACCTAAATGAACAAACCTGGGAGAAAAAACCAAAATAAACTTAGAAAAACAGAATTTGTTAAATAAACCCAAACGATAGCACTTGTTGGCCAAAATGCTTTCAGGACATGAATGAAACCTTTCTATGATCTTGTACCTTTGTTGATCCTTAATAGTCGTTTCTGTCAAATGTAGACATAAACTTAAATACATATTTGTTTTTTTGTTAAAACTTTAAAAAATAAAGTGGGGAAAACACATACCTTACATTTTTGACCTGATTCAATACAATAAAAAATGCATAAAAAAGAATATCCCTATAGCTAAAACAAATTATAGAAGAAAATTGGTACCTGTTGATGAAAAAATCATTTCTTGAAAACGACACCTTTAAAAAGAAGGAAGATATCATGGTAATTTGAAAACATGTCTGTTGGTCACATTCTTCTTTAGTCAGAAGCCAAGAGAACATTCAAGTTCTTCCCATGTTAAACATTTCCTGTTCGAATTCCACCAAAATCGGTAAATTTGAGAATAAAACGGTGAAACGAACAAAGATTACAAAACAAGGCTTTTAATAATCATTATAATTGAAACTCCATAACCATTTTCCTATTTTACAGGAAATAAAACATCAAGAATCACATAAATATATGCAAATAAATAAGAAAACTTCAAGAATGCACGTACACTTAAGATCCCTTGCCTCCAGACAAACAAAAGAAGAAAACCTGCAGCTGCAACCAAAACTAAAAGATACAGGAACTATTGACATATGATGCAAGTTGCATCGTTCAAAAACCTCATCTACATTTTTCAACAAATATGTAACTACTACCACTATGTTGTTCCTAAAAAAGGAAGCAAATATGTAACTACTACCTCTTCAACACATTCTTCAACTCAAGGAAGCAATTACCATTATGGTTGCTTTCGAAGAGCAACGGGCGAAGAACCATCAAAATTATAGCAGGTGTCCATGTTACCTTAAAAACGATAGAAGCGGTTATATCAGATAGAAAATGCTCAATTTTTTTTCGGTAGCAGCTGTAACGACATTGGTGTTTGTAGTTCCATTGATATTGTACATGTAGAAGTTGGAACCAAAACCACAACACAAGAGATCTGGAAGATTTAAGGCACATATTAATGTGTTTGTGTGTGTGTGTGTAAGTGCAGTTCCATTGGCGTTAACTGCGTCTATACATCACAATAACATAAATGCAGATTAATATTCTAATATGGCACTAAATTAATAAGAAATACTCAAAAAGAAAGCTTGCATATGGCCAATCTCTCAATGAGCTAGAACTAAACCAAAAATTAAAGAGGTTTGCATTACTCTCCAGAGGTTTCTAATTAGCCCTTCCACTATTGTCTCAAGTTTTGGAGGGTCACCTTTATACATACTGCCAACACATGCTCCAACAACATGAACAAATATCAAGACATGCAATCTAGGTGTGTACCCGTACAATCTAGGTGTGTACCCGTACAATGCAACATGAACAAATATCAAGACTACAAATTGTGGGAGTTGCTCTTCTTAATTGTACAAAGCACTACAATTGTTTACTTGCGTGGCTGTAATTGTAGTCTCCAACGTCTTGAATTATTGGCAATATTTAAACCTACTAAAACATATGTGAGTTGCTCTCCATGCTTGTTAAAATTGGTGGTATTATCTTTTTTTGGACTCTATATGATAGCATCTTGATTGAAATAATCTATCTTTTCTTTACACCCTTCCTACAAAAAGTAAATGTGTTCCCATGTTTCTCAACACTACCAATTGTAAGCATACCAGATCCTTCCTCACTTGTGAGACTTCTGGCGGAATACTCCCATTCCATCTGATGGCCATATGCTGACATCTTGAGGCACTGGAGTTGTTAAATGTAATAACAGACTTACAAAATGCTCTTGTATATCATAGAAACCAACCTGCAAACAAGAAAGTTAAGCTTACACATATTACAACTCATAAAAGATAAACAGGTTTATAAACAAATCAAGTGCTCAACCTACCTTTTCACTAAATTGAACAGAAACAGAAGATACCGAGATCCACTTTGCCTATTTTTAGCAAAAACGTAATTAGATAAGCTACTTATCCAAGCATCTTGCGATTTCAACAGTTAGATATAGTCAAAATAGGTTTGTGGTTTGACACATAGGGAAACTTTCTTTTTAGTTCTAACCATCTTGATACAATACAATTATCCTTCGGTTTGTACAATTTGGATTTCTTTTCTCACGGTCACGGCAACTTCAAATTTACCAGGAAAATAATTGAAGTCAAATTTAGGCTAAACATTCTTTTAAGTTCTAACCCATCTTGATACAATACAATTATCCTTCGACTGGTAATCGCTAACAGTGGTAAGAGTCTTCGTCGTCCATTACCCGGCAAGAACCAAGGCAAGAAGCGAGAGTCTTGCCCGGTAAGGGACGGCGAAGACTCTTACCACCGTTAGCGATTACCAGGAAAATTGTTGCATACAATATCATTTTGGTGGACTAAAATCTTACCCGGTAAATAAATGATAGTGTTGAATTTTACCGGTAAGCGCCGGATAAGCATTTGAAAAATGGCCCCTAAAAGTCTTATGACACATAACATGTATCCATAGACAAAATTGTACAACTCCACCTAAACAATGCTCTAAACATTTAACAAATAAAAGATAAAAGTACTTTGCTTTCTTAACGATATCTACTATTTAAACCATATAGAAACTGTTATGTAAAATCACAATCAAAGAGCTGGTATGTTCACTAAAATAATCAAAACAATAAACTACAAACCTGTGAAATGATCCATTCTTTCCTTCTTTATGCCTCCAAGTTCCGCAGTAACATGAGTGGATACAAAGTGCCTAATCATAAAATGAAAGAAAAACATGATCCATTTATATTAAATAAGTTCATAAAGATAATCAACACATTCCGGCTATGTAGATTCAACATATAAAGCAAAAAATATATTGCAAACAATAATAATTCAAAAAAGATATGCATTGATCTTAATAAATAATAGTTCAAAAAAATAATCAACATACTGTGGAAACTATGTTCTTTACGCCTCCATATTCTTTAGTAACATGAGCAAAATCAAAGAGCATAATCATTAAATAAACAAAATATGATCCAACTGTATTTAATAAGTCGATAGAAGAAATAATATATGGACCTGTCATATGCTATGTTATTTACCTCTTTACGCCTCCAAATTATTCAAATCTGAAAAAACTAATCTTCTTCCCAAAATTCGACCATCTATAAGACTAATCTGCTTGGCAATGCTTCCATTGGTGGAAGCTCTTTCAGAATTTGATTATTTCCCATTGGAGAACAAAACAATCTGAATATAGCAAAACAATCATTAATGGAAATGATTAACGTACAACAAATGCAAGAATGTCCATGTAATTATGGAAATGATTAATCGTTAACTGATTTAAGCAAAGTTTTGATGAATAAATCCAAGATTCGGTCATACTGCAAGAGAGTATAACTGGATCAGCCCGAAAAAGTTTTAGACTAATACAAACAGAAAATGAGGCAAGATTTAGGGGGCGCTTGTTATTTCAGGCAATGGGGAATGGGAACCTAAACTTTATCAAACTTTTAGCCGGTATATGGTATCACTCAGTTACATCAAACCAGACACCATCAAATTTTGGATTAAGCACAGAGACAAACACAGAGATGAAGCACATATCAACTTTATCAAACTAAAATCCACATCAATCACAGAGACGAAACAGATCGAACAGAGACGAAGCACAAAGATGAGAGAACCACAGATTCAGGGACGAAGCACAGATCAAACAGATTCAAGCACAAAGATCGACATACCTGTGGGTCGAGATGAGAGAACCTGATGCAAACTTCATCTACACATATTAAAAAAAATCCACATCAATCACAGAGATGAAACAGATCAGATTCAGGGACGAAGCACAAAGATGAGAGAACCACATATTCAGGGACGAAGCAAACAGATTCAAGCACAAAGATCGACATACCTTTGGATGGAGATGAGAGAACTGCACATATTAAAAAATCGCATCAAAAAATCTAGGGTTTTAAAGTAGAGATGGAGAAACCAAAGTCGGAACGGGAATGGTAGGAATCTGGTGATGTTCTTGCAGAGGTGAAATCGTCGAAAGTATAGAGAGTATAGAAGGAGATTTGAATTTGAAAATTGAAATTGAGGAGTTAGAACCGGGAATATGAGAACACGACATCTGAAAAGCAAGTCCATACGTAAAAGTTGAATTACTTGTACAACATGCTGTAAAGGTTGTAATTAATAGTTTTTAAGAATTAAAGCATAAAATAGCTGTAATTAAGAGTTTAGTTGTATATGCTTATATAGGTAGTAATAGACATGTAAATGTGTGTGTTAATGTTCTCTATATGTGGTGTTTTTGCTGCAATGTGTATAGATGCGTATGTATATATAGTATTTGTGTATATATAATCAAGGGAGTGAAAAAAAGGTGTGTTTACATATATAGTGTTTATATATATATATATATATATATATATATCATCATAAGAGATAAGAAAGAAAAAAAAAGTTGGACCCATTACATGCTTGGTCCCTTAATTTTAATAGAAATATATATAGAGAAATATATATATATATATATATATATATATATATATATATATATATATATGAAATGACTAAATTACTCTTTTAGTTTATCTATATAACAAAATCTTTTAACGGTGTTAGGTCACAGGGACCAAAGACGTGTGAAAATGTAAACCACATGAACGTTTTTCATAATTATTTCAAATTAGGGACGTACAATATAATTTTATGTAAACCACAAGGACCAATCATATAATTTAATTGTAATAATCGGGTTACACTGTAAATAAAATTAAAAGTTTAGTGGGGTGTAGTGTGAAAAGTGAAAGTTGGAGGGCCTTAGTGTGAATAGAGGGAATTGAGTTAAAACCCCAAAACCCTCATTTCCCTTCTACAACATCGAGTGCGGCTAGTGTGTCTAATTTTGTGTGAAGAAACTTTGCAACCACGAGAGAAGAACTTGAAATTGGAAGCTTTGAGGTGTGAATCTCCATCTTCATAAAGGTAATCTTCTCCTTCCTTAATCTCTTTAACCTTGGGGACTTTTGAGATTTTCTTGTGGGGTTTGTTAAATATCTAGTTTAATCATCTTGGGTGAGGTTAAGGGATCATGCATTTCAGTTATTGGTTTGAAATCAATTGGAAAAGGCTGAGTTTGAGTTGAAAGCGATTCCCAGTTGGATTTCCGTGCATAGTAAGTTTGTACCCGGAAATCGCTCTACCCGGAAAGGTGAGGATGATATGTGCTGATTTATATAAATGGTTTTACGTCAAAACCCCCTAATTTAGTGTCGATTAGGTCCCTAAAGTTTCCATTTTTATTCGAGTTCTAGTATTTTATCGTCTATAAGTAAATAAATAAATAAAAATAAAAATCTTTTAATATTTGTTTGTTTAATATTTTGTTGGAGCAAAGAAAAAAAGGGAAATATAGTTTTTTATATATATAATTATTTTAATAGTGTTGTGTGTGTTTTTAATTGAAGAAAGGAAAAAAAAGATTTTATATTTTGTTTCTTGTGGTCTCCTGATAATGTAACAAGAAGAGAAAGATAATTAAAAAATAAAAAAATAAATTATATTTACCTGTTCCTTGTGATTTCATCTTGCAGCCCACCAGTGAAGCCCAATTTTAAAGAAAAGAAAAAGAGAAGAGAAGAGAATAGGCCCAACTTACAGCAACCCATGAAAAAAATGAGTACGCAACCTCTTCCTTGTTTGGCAGCAGCAGCATTAAGGTCGTGCGTACCACCTTCGGGTACCACGACGGGTTCACCAACGGGTTGGGGGCGGGTAGGGCGGGTTGACGGTACGGGTAGGACGGGTTCACATCGGGTTCATGGTCGCGGGTAAGGGTGGGTTCGGGAACCCGGCGTAATTTTTTTTTTAAATATAACGGTTTACCAACGGCTCTTTTTTTATTTTATTTTTATTTTATTTTTCAAATTATACACACTATATATATTAACCTCTATCACCTTCATTTTTTCACACCAAATAATAATTCAAATTCAATACTTTCTTCCATTTCTTTCAAATTCAATACTTTCAATACTTTCTTCCATCATGAATTCAAACACCACACCTACATCCCGTCGTAACCGATCGAGGAGTTCGGATACTCCGCAACAAGACCCGGACCTTGGCTTCCAAGCATTTGCTCAACAAGGTTATATTCCTCATCAATTTACATATCAAGGTTTGCTCCAACAAGGTTTTACTCCCGCTAATCACCAACTTCCTCAACCCGCGGCTTTCAACACCGGAATCGATCTCGAAGAGGAGTTTGTTCCTGAAACCCAAGAACCGCAAACACCACGATCGATCTCGACACAACAATCAAACCCGGAACGACAACCAAACCCGACACCAACGCAAGAGGGAAAAAAGAAAAAATTTGAAAATAGAGCCACCCGACAGATGTGGAGTAAAGAGGAGGAAGTGGCGTTAGTGTCGGCGTGGGTTGACGTTTCGGAGGACCCCGTTGTCGGTAACGCACAAAGCGGTGGTACTATTTTTATTATTATTATTATTATTATTATTATTATTATTATTATTATTATTATTATTATTATTATTCTTATTCTTATACTTTAATTTATATAAATGTAGATAGTTTTTGGAAGCGAATCGAGAAGGTGTTTTATAAATTAGTGGGTCGCCAAAATTATAGAACATTTCATCAACTGAACACCAAATTTAAAGACCTAAACAAGAAAATAACGTGTTTTGCCGGCATCTACAACAACTTGGTCAATAATAGATCAAGCGGAATGAGTGAAGCCGATATTTTACAAACGGCACACTACCGGTACCGAGAGGATAATGGGGTTCCTTTCATCCATGAACAAGCTTGGGAGGTCCTCAAAAAATCTCTAAAATGGAATCCAATTCCAACGATGTCGACAAATACATCCCGGGCTTCAAAAGGTATGATAGAAAACGGGTAAAGTGTTCAAGGTTAATGGTCATCGTTTAAAGCCGTTTTATGAAGGTTTCAAACCTCTTGATGTGGAGGTTTTCAATATAGAGGTGCCGGAGGGAGGAGCACCTTAGACATGAAGACGTCTAGCCAAAGACGTTAAAGGCGCTGCATGGGAGGCAACCCATGGATTTCCGTTTATTTATCTTCTATTGTCTTTCATTTTTGTCTTGGTTCTGTGAGATTCTCCTCTTTCACTCTTGTGCTTCCCTTGGTTATTTTCAGGTTTCACCCCGAAGATTGGAGCTAAATAGATGCATCTACCTTCAAGGATCCGTACATTCGAGGACTATTCACCAAATCAGGGGAGTTTACTGTTTCCCCTCTTTCTTTTATTGCTTTGAATGTCCTTTGTTTCATTGCACACATTGAGGAAAATGTATGGTCTAAGTGTGGGGGTGGGGTGTATTTCGATTTTGAGTTGAGTTTGCATGAATTGGGCTTGGTTTAGGTTTATGCTTGTTTTAGGGGCATTTTAGGGGTAAATGTTTGCAAATTGTTTTGCGAAATTTTGTGCTTAAATGTGGATCTTTGTCTGTTTTGGTGATGTGTTGGCATGCTTTTATGACTTAAATGTTGATGATAATGAGTGTGGATACATGTATAGCATGATTGAATTTGATTTATATAAATGGTTTTACGTCAAAACCCCTTAATTTAGTGTCGATTAGGTCCCTAAAGTTCCCCTTTTTATTCGAGTTCTAGTATTTTATCGTCTATAAGTAAATAAACAAAAACAAAAAAAAAGGGAAATATAGTTCCCTAAAGTTCCCTAAAGTATTTTAATATTTTGTTGGAGCAAAGAAAAAAGGGAAATATAGTTTTTATATATATAATTATTTTGATAGTGTCGTGTGTGTTTTTAATTGAAGATAAAGAAAAAAAAAGATTTTATATTTTAGTTCATGTGGTCTCGTGATAATGCAGCAAGAAGAGAAAGATAATTAAAAAAAATTATATTTACATGTTCCTTGTGATTTCATCTTGCTGCCCACCAGTGAAGCCCGGTTATAAAGAAAAGAAAAGGAGAAGAGAAGAAAATAGGCCCAACTTACAGCAGCACATGAAAAGAAAAAAGAGTACGCAGCCTCTTCCTTGTTCGGCAGCAACTTCGGGCGGCAGCAGCATCAATAGGGAAACAGAGACATGCGCGGTCTCCACCGCGACCTCAAGCCGCGCCATAAGTCGTCGATGTTTCTGTTTGTTTCGAGACCTCAGACTCTTGCACGGCTCATCCCGCGACCTCATCCCGCGCCCCAAGCCGCGCGCCTCATAAATTAGGTCGTGAGTCTCTTTTGGCGGTTACTGACGTGAAGGGTTTTAAGAGAGACAAAAACCGTCATTTTTTGGGGGACAGATCGAGAAATCGATTTTGAAGAGAAAGGGAGCAACAAGAGGTGATTTTGGAGAGATTACATCATTCCAAGTTCATTAATTTCACAAATTAGGTTTACTTTCTTCCCAATTTCTTAGTTTTAGTTCCAAATTAGCCATTTGTGGCTAATTTCTCTTAGAATTTGACTTTGGGTTATTTACTTTTGCAATTTTCATTTCATGTGGTTGTTTGAGATGGTGTAATCCAACTTTAATTTTGGTTATTCATTTGATTTCTAGGTTTATTGCTCATAAAATTAGTTTTTACACTTTTTGATCAATTGTGTGAAAATTGATTATGGTTAATTTATTTTCTAAATTCGTGATTGTTTAGTTAACATTTGTTAGTGACAAACAATAAATTGGGTTTTGTTTAAGATTCTTAATTTAGTGGTGAAATTGAATGAAACGCGTTATATATAAATAAATATATATATATATATATATATATATATATATATATATATATATATATATATATAGAGAGAGAGAGAGAGAGAGAGAGAGAGAGAGAGAGGAAGGTTCAAACGAGGAGCGTGCCTATTTACGAGAAACGCGAGGAGCGCCTTCCATGTACTGGATCACATGTGATCCACTACTCCCGAAAAAATCGGGTAGCGGGCGACCTGGTTCGCGGGTCGCGTGGAAGTCGACCGGATCACATGTGATTTTAGGCATGAATCACATGTGATCCATTACATGGGCGGAAGCCCCCCGATCAGGTGTGAATCACATGTGATTTTGTACGTACAGGTACACCTATTCAAATAAACTCTGAAATCGAACGGACCGTGAAAAGACTACGGAAACAAGCCAAGCTTTGAAAGAAGTTAGGTGAGGGACCTTCGTCACCAGGGGTAAATGTCTGGAAAGATATTAACCTGTCAAGAGATTCGGGCGAAGAAAAAGAAGAAAACCCAAAAATAGAAGTTGATGAGCCGACGACGGAATCTGAAGAAGAAGAGGAGAAAGAGCCGAAGGTCAACATGGGTGACGCGGAGCAGACACTACGTCAACTAGCAACCCAAGATGTTGCTCAGACTCCAATAGGCATCAGGTATCCGACAGGTAACCAAAATTTCGTTCTTAAGACTGGCTTGGTCCATCTCTTACCCACGTATCATGGGTTAGAGAACGAGGACCCCAATAAGCACTTGAAGCAATTTCACAAAGTTTGCCTTAGCATGAAACCGAGTGAGGTTACGGAGGACCTTAAAGTTAAAGGCATTCCCTTTTTCTTTAAAGGACCGTGCGACAGATTGGTTGTACCCGTTACTTCCCGATTCGGTAACGACGTGGAACCAAATGGCGAGGCTCTTTTTAGATAATTTTTTCCCGCCTCCCGAGCCGCTAACCTCCATAGAGAGATATGTAGCATTAAGCAAAGAGATGTTGAGACTCTCCATGAGTATTGGGAGAGATTCAAACATCTTTGTGTGAGTTGTCCACAACACGGAATCTCGGAGCAATTACTTTTGCAATATTTCTATGAGGGTCTCTTGCCTATGGATAGAAAAATGGTTGACGCCGCAAGTGGCGGTGCCATGTTTAACAAGACCCCGACCGAGGTTAGAGCTCTAATCACTACTATGGCAAAAAATTCCCAACATTTTAGTGTGAGGAGTGACATGAGGAGAAAGCCACAAAAAGCCAATGAGGTAAATGTTGCAAGCATTGAGAGTCGTTTATTTAATCTTACTAACTTGGTTAAACAGCTTGTGGTTAGCAAAGAACAGGTAAAAGCTTGTGGACTATGTTTGGCAACCGGCCATCCAACCGATGCGTGCCCACAACTTCAAGAAGATGTGCCGGTGACGGCCGAAGACGTGAACGTCATATGAGGTTTTCAAGGTCAACCACAATAGCAACAAAGGTATTTTAACAACAATTTCGGCAACCAAATACCTCCTCAATTCCAGAATTTTGTGCAAAGGTCGCCACAACAACAATTTCAGCAAAGAGCACCCTTCAATCCAAATCAAGCTACTTCAAGTAGCTCACGTATGTCTCTTGAGGACATTGTTAAAAACTTGGCCACTACCACTCTTCAATTCCAACAGAAAACGGAGGCAAGTATTCAAAATTTGGGAGCTCAAATGACACAACTTGCCACTTCCGTGAGCCGATTGGAGTCTCAAGGAAAGCTACCCTCCCAAACAGAAACGAACCAGAAGCAAAATGTGAGTGCAATTGTCTTGAGGAGTGGAAAGGAGCTTTAAGAGCCAAAGCTAGTGAAGAGTAAAGAAGTGGAGAAAGAGAAAGAGGCAACTCCAAAGCCGGTGCAAAACGAGAAACAAACGGAACCCACTGTTGAGGTAAGTGAGAAAGCAAAGGTAATTCCACCTCCCTTTCCTACACGTTTTCAATTGTCTAACAAAGCTAAAGAAGAAAAAGAGATTTTAGAAACTTTTAGGAAGGTTGAGGTGAATATCCCTCTTTTAGATGCAATCAAGCAAGTCCCTCGTTACGCTAAGTTTTTGAAAGAATTGTGCACTAATAAACGAAAACTTAGGGGTAACGAGACGGTTAATATGAGTGAAAAGTTTTGGCCGTGCTTCAAAAGAAGTTACCCCCAAAGTGCAAAGATCCCGGTGTTTTCACCATTCGTTGCAAATTGGGGAATGTCACGGTAAATAGGGCTATGCTTGATTTGGGTGCATCTATAAATGTGATGCCATACTCTATCTTTAAGACTTTAAATGTAGGCCCCTTACAAGAAACCGGGGTGGTCATTCAATTGGCCGATAGATCTGTGGTACACCCAAAAGGTGTATTAGAGGACTTATTGGTTCAAGTGAATGAACTTGTCTTCCTCACAGATTTTTATGTTATTGATATGGAGGAGGATTCTCATCCTAAATCCACGTCCATTTTGTTAGGGAGGCCATTTTTGAAAACTTCAAAGACAAAGACAAATGTTCATAATGACACACTTTCTATGGAATTCGATGGTAACACCATTCATTTTAATATCTATGAAGCCATGCGTTTTCCATGCGATGTATCATCTCTTTGTGCCATAGATATTATTGAACCTATTTCTCAAGAGTTGTTCGAACTAACCCATTTTGATACCTTAGACACAACTTTGAGTAGGTCTCTAGATGAAGCGGGAGTGACTAAACTAATGAAGAGGATTGAGCTCGGACCTGAGTTTCACGAGCTAGTAGCTTCCATGGATCAAAAGAAGACAACAAGGTATGATATTGCTCAAATTTCTTTACCACCGTCTAACACAAAGCTACTTCCTTCTATTTTGCAGGCACCTGAATTGATACTAAAGCAACTTACCGATCATCTCAAGTATGCCTATTTGGGAGAAGGAGATAAGCTACCGATGATCATTTCAAGTAGCCTAGACACATCCGAGGAGGAGAAGCTTATAGGCGTGCTCAAAAGATACAAAGAAGCCATCGGGTGGACGATAGCCGACATAAAAGGCTTGAGTCCATCAACTTGCATGCATAAGATTTTGATGGAAGATGATTTCAAGCCGTTTCTTGAGGCTCAAAGGCGGTTGAATCCACCCATGATGGAGGTTGTGAAGAAGGAGATCCAAAAGCTACTTGATGCGGACATGATCTTTGCCATATTCGATAGCAAATGGGTGAGCCCGATACAAGTTGTTCCAAAGAAGGTCGGGGTAACGGTAGTGAAGAATGTTGATGGTGTGATGGTCCCAATGAGAGTACAAAGTGGTTGGAGAGTGTGCATCGATTACCGGCGGTTGAACGCGTCAACCCGGAAGGATCACTTCCCTCTACCTTTTATTGATCAGATGCTCGAGAGATTAGCAGGTAAGTCCCACTATTGTTGTTTAGATGGTTTTTCTAGTTTTCATCAAATTCTGGTTGCACCAGAAGATCAAGAGAAAACCACGTTTACATGTCCTTTCGGCACTTTTGCTTATCGCCAAATGCCCTTTTGCCTATGCAATGCACTGGCTACTTTTCAGCGGTGTATGATGAGTATTTTCTCTGAATTTGTTGAAAACATCATTGAAGTTTTCATGGACGATTTTACCGTCTATGGAAACTTCTTTGATGAATGTTTAGAAAACCTCACAAAAATCCTTCAAAGATGCATAGAGACCAATTTGGTTTTAAACTATGAAAAGTGTCACTTTATGGTAAACCGAGGGCTTATTTTAGGACATATCATTTCTAGCAAGGGGATTGAAGTAGATAAAGCTAAAATAGATATAATCAAAAGCTTACCCTACCCCACTTCGGTGAGGGAAGTCCGGTCATTTTTGGGTTATGCAGGTTTCTATAGGCGCTTCATCAAGGATTTTTCACGCATCACCCGACCGATGTGCAGTCTACTTCAAAAGGATGTGGAGTTCAAGTTCGATGAGAAATGCAAGGAAGATTTTGATAAGCTTAAGGATATGCTCACATCCGCCCCGATCAAGAAACCACCTAATTGGGACCTTCCTTTTGAGATTATGTGTGACGCAAGCAACTACGCTACTGGAGCAGTACTCGGGAAAAGGGTTGGAAGGGACCCGCATGTTATTTATTATGCCTCGAGGACCCTCGATAGCGCGCAAGCAAACTACTCCACTACGGAGAAGGAATTGCTTGCGGTTGTCTTTGCTTTGGAAAATTTTCGTCAATATCTCTTAGGTACTAAAGTTATTGCTTTTACAGATCATGCGGCGTTGCGGTATTTGATGACAAAGAAGGACGCCAAGCCAAGGCTCATCCGATGGATTTTGTTGCTCCAAGAATTTAACTTGGAGATTAGAGACAAAAGTGGAGCACAAAATCTAGTTGCGGATCACTTGAGCCGGATAGTTTCCAATGAAGAGCCGCGACCGCTAGGTGACAAGTTTTCGGATGAACACCTTTCTGAGGTAAAGACTATGGTTCCTTGGTACGCCGATATGGTTAACTACCTAGTCACCAGGACCACACCGAAGGAGCTACCAAGAGCGAAGAGAGACAAGATCAAGAGTGACTCCAAGTACTACATGTGGGATGATCCTTATTTATGGAAGCAAGGATCCGATCAAATCATCCAACGATGTGTAAGTGACGATGAGGTAACTTCTATTTTAGAATTTTGTCATTCTTATGCATGTGGTGGCCATTTTGGCCCAACAAGGACAGCTCGTAAGGTTCTCGAGAGTGGCCACTTTTGGCCACATATTCATCGAGACGCATACATGTTTTGTAAAGCTTGTCCTCGTTGCCAACACACCGGAAATCTTAGCCGTAGGGATCAAATGCCCTTAACTCCCATTCATGCTTGTGAGATTTTTGATATTTGGGGCATTGATTTCATGAGCCCATTTCCATGTTCTTTTGGGTTTTATTACATCCTACTTGCGGTCGATTATGTCTCTAAGTGGGTAGACGCGAAAGCGACAAGGACTGAGAGTGCTAAGATGTTTTAGATTTTGTGAAGGAGAATATTTTCTGCAGGTTTGGAGTCCCCAAGGTGGTGATAAGCGATAGGGGCACCCATTTTGTTAATGGAGTGATGGCGGCATTGTTCAAGAAGTATGGTGTAAAGCACCAGGTATCCACCGCCTACCATCCTCAAACAAATGGGCAAGCGGAACTGTCAAATCGGGAGATTAAGCAGATTTTAGAAAAGACGATGAATCCGAGTAGGGAAGATTGGAGCTTAAGGCTCAATGATGCGTTACGGGCCTACCGGACCGCCTACAAATCCCTGATAGGTATGTCCCCTTTTCGCTTAGTTTACGGGAAAGCTTGTCATCTTTCCATTGAGTTGGAACACAAGGCCTTTTGGGCCGTGAAAAATGTCAACTTTGACATTGATAAAGCCGGTATTCACCGTAAGCTCCAACTCCAAGAACTGGAAGAGATACGCAATGATGCATACGAGAGTAGTTACTTATATAAAGAAACAAAGCTTTTCACGACAAAATGTCTTCTCGAAAGACATTTGTTTTAGGTCAAAAGGTCTTACTTTTTCACTCTCGTCTTAAATTATTTCCTAGCAAGCTTAGGTCCCGGTGGGTGGGACCATTTGTTGTTACTAACGTTTTCAGTTATGGTGCGATAGAAATCAAAAGTAAGAAAACGGGTAAAGTGTTCAAGGTTAATGGTCATCGTTTAAAGCCGTTTTATGAAGGTTTCAAACCTCTTGATGTGGAGGTTTTCAATATAGAGGTGCCGGAGGGAGGAGCACCTTAGACATGAAGACGTCTAGCCAAAGACGTTAAAGGCGCTACATGGGAGGCAACCCATGGATTTCCGTTTATTTATCTTCTATTGTCTTTCATTTTTGTCTTGGTTCTGTGAGATTCTCCTCTTTCACTCTTGTGCTTCCCTTGGTTATTTTCAGGTTTCACCCCGGAGATTGGAGCTAAATAGATGCATCTACCTTCAAGGATCCGTACATTCGAGGACTATTCACCAAATCAGGGAAGTTTACTGTTTCCCCTCTTTCTTTTATTGCTTTGAATGTCCTTTGTTTCATTGCACACATTGAGGACAATGTATGGTCTAAGTGTGGGGGTGGGGTGTATTTCGATTTTGAGTTGAGTTTGCATGAATTGGGCTTGGTTTAGGTTTATGCTTGTTTTAGGGGCATTTTAGGGGTAAATGTTTGCAAATTGTTTTGCGAAATTTTGTGCTTAAATGTGGATCTTTGTCTGTTTTGGTGATGTGTTAGCATGCTTTTATGGCTTAAATGTTGATGATAATGAGTGTGGATACATGTATAGCATGATTGAATTTGATTTATATAAATGGTTTTACGTCAAAACCCCTTAATTTAGTGTCGATTAGGTCCCTAAAGTTCCCCTTTTTATTCGAGTTCTAGTATTTTATCGTCTATAAGTAAATAAAAAAAAACAAAAAAAAAACATCTTTTAATATTTTGTTGGAGCAAAGAAAAAAAGGGAAATATAGTTTTTATATATATAATTATTTTGATAGTGTTGTGTGTGTTTTTAATTGAAGAAAAAGAAAAAAAAAGATTTTATATTTTAGTTCCTGTGGTCTCGTGATAATGCAGCAAGAAGAGAAAGATAATTAAAAAAAATTATATTTACATGTTCCTTGTGATTTCATCTTGCAGCCCACCAGTGAAGCCCGATTATAAAGAAAAGAAAAAGAGAAGAGAAGAGAATAGGCCTAACTTACAGCAGCACATGAAAAGAAAAAATAGTACGCAGCCTCTTCCTTGTTCGGCAGCAACTTCGGGCAGCAGCAGCATCAATAGGGAAACAGAGACATGCGCGGTCTCCACCGCGACCTCAAGCCGCGCCATAAGTCGTCGATGTTTCTGTTTGTTTTGAGACCTCAGACTCTTGCGCGGCTCATCCTGCGACCTCATCCCGCGCCCCAATCCGCGCACCTCAGAAATTTGGTCGTGAGTCTCTTTTGGCGGTTACTGACGTGAAGGGTTTTAAGAGAGACAAAAACCATCATTTTTTGGGGGACAGATCGAGAAATCGATTTTGAAGAGAAAGGGAGCAACAAGAGGTGATTTTGGAGAGATTCCATCATTCCAAGTTCATTAATTTCACAAATTAGGTTTACTTTCTTCCCAATTTCTTAGTTTTAGTTCCAAATTAGCCATGTGTGGCTAATTTCTCTTAAAATTTGACTTTGGGTTATTTACTTTTGCAATTTTCATTTCATGTGGTTGTTTGAGATGGTGTAATCCAACTTTAATTTTGGTTATTCATTCAATTTCTAGGTTTATTGCTCATAAAATTAGTTTTTACACTTTTTGATCAATTGTGTGAAAATTGATTATGGTTAATTTGTTTTCTAAATCCGTAATTGTTTAGTTAACATTTGTTAGTGACAAACAACAAATTGGGTTTTGTTAAAGATTCTTAATTTAGTTGTGAAATTGAATGAAACGGTATATATATATATATATTAACCAAGCTTACGTGTTAATATGTTCGGATTCGGGTTCCATACGTTTTTCATGCTAGTATAAATTAAGCTTTCATGAACTTATTTGAGGCTAATTATATACTAAGGTTTGATAGGAGGTCTTATTCCTCTCAAATTATATATGATGGAATTGATTGTTAGAGCTTTTTGGCAATTATAACCGGGTTAATCGAAATAGTTGTGATATTCGTATACATCATCGATGATACAATCTTTGAATGGAATTGCATTTGTGTTTGATACCCAAAGTTGAATTCGTTTCCGTTTATATTGTTATCAAACTTATTTTTAAATTTCGTATGTTAATTTCTTGCACAAACAAACCCCCTTTTTTATAGTTACTTCTATGTAAACAAAGTTTGTACTTGTTGGTTCGGTATAAAATTGGTTAGAAACGAGTCTCTGTGGATTCGACCCAACTTACCGCTTTTGCAATTTTAGTTGTAAAATTGTGCGTTAATTTGGAATTATTATTTAGTGGACTCGGCATCCGTCAGAGGAATTCGGATGTGGGGGTATCCGGATGAAGTAAGGGATCCGGATGTGGGTTCGTCCGGAAAGGAGAAACTATCGGAAGTTTGGTAATCCGGACGTGTTATCCGGAATCAGGATACTTGAAAAATGGATAGGAGCCCGGATGGGTTTCTCCGGAAAGCAGTTCATTCTGAAAGCTACCCGGAAACTGTAGAGCCGGATAGACTTACCGGGAAAGGCATGTTGTGCCCGGTAACTTTGTGTTTCTGTCGGTGTGCCGAGTGGAGAGTGCCTTAAGGGATTCGAGGGTTAATCTAGGAGAGATGATTGGGTGACTTGCCACCTTTGTATGTTGTATGTAATTAGGTTTTCAATTTGAGGAATTGTAACTCAAGAGAGAGAGAGAGATATAGAGAGCTAAGCAGGGCTGACAGGTGAGTCGTTCTAAACTGAATCTTATCGATGCATGAACTTAATACTTATATCGATGTACTTAAATCGCATGTTTTCACTTTGTTCTAAATATGCATGAAAGATGTGTTATTTATATTGCGGGTATGTGTGGGGTGGTGCATGCGATGTCTTAATACTATTATATGGGGAGTGTGTCCCATGCAGGATATATGAATATGTTTCATATGATTTAAATAAGGGAGGGTGTGTGCCCTAACACGTTGTCACAAGTGTGTACGTGACCAAAGCGTGGGTCATTCGCATGTGTCGTGTGTGAAATTATTATGATAATGGCATGACTATTTATAAATCCTTATAAACTATTTTCAGTTGATATTTGTGGTGTGATGTTGGTATTTAGAGGGATCTCACTAGACCTCATGTGTAACACCCTCAAATCTGAAAAGAGCAACTAACTTTAATTTCAATAAAATAATCAAAATAGGATAAAATCCTTTCTACAAACCATCCTTGAAAATACGTCAAAAGTTAAACATCACGACTTCTACAATTAACAACTCAAGATGGGTGTTACTTAACACAATACAAGTTGATAATCCCAAATAAGTGCGAAAGACTTCACTAAGCAAAACACTTCACGTGCACCCTACTAGCACTCATCACTCCACAGTGTAGCTAAAGCTATTCCCAACCTGAACCTGTTGCACATGCCGACAAATAAAAAGGTTAGGCTAACACCTAGTGAGTTCAAGAGTTTACATCATGATCAAATAATTGGTTAAACAAAAGAGTTTAGCGTAAATCATGATTTTCGAAAATGGCATTTGTATAAAAATACACCGACAACCCAATTTCCAAACGCACACCAAATCCGTGAGAAAAGCCTCCGATGAAAATCATTTCTCAGCAATGGACTCAAATCCAAAACTCACTCAAGAGGTAAATAAATAATAAATTCCCAAATAATCATCAATGCGAATAATACTCCAATAGTGGAAGACATCCAATCAAGGATGAGACATAAAATGCCGTCCATCAATCATGGAAAACAATCCATACGCATATAACACGACGCCACCAACATGGATAAACAATTACCCGAAAACAACACCCTTCGGTGACGAGGGAGACCCGATTTCCTCGAAAGTGGCGAACACATAAATTAAACCACAATTAATAAACACAAGTAAGCCTCATGGATGGGAACACACATGACATCAACCATATCCCGGTCTCTAGTCAGTTTTAGACATCAACCCAAACCAGGTCCTTAGTCTATTGAGGCATCAACCCAGACCGGATCTCTAGCCTAGTGAGACATCAATCCAAACCGGATCTTTAGTCTAATGTGACATCAATCCAAACCGGATCTTTAGTCAAGTGAGGCATCAACCCAAACCGGATCTCTAGCCTGGTGAGACATCAACCCAAACCGGATCTTTAGTCCACGGAGATATCAATCCAAACCGGATCTTTAGTCTAATGTGACATCAATCCAAACCGGATTTTTAGTCAAGTGAGGCATCAACCCAAACCGGGTCTTTAGCCTAGTGCGACATCAACCCAAACCGGGTCTTTAGTCTACGGAGACATCAATCCAAACCGGATCTCTAGTCTAAACCACCAAGTTCAATCCTACTGGATCTTTACCTTGGGATCCCACCATCCAAAACAAGCTTACTTAACTTAAAATTTATACATGACCTCAAAAGAATAACCAATGCATTCAAATCATGTAAATCTCAAATATAATGCAATTCATGCAAATCAAACCCCAAGCCCACGTCGAGCTTATCAAAACTGGGCGAATGCCCTCAAGACTCAACCGAGTTCAAACCGAGCCATAAGCTCAACAGATCCAATGATCGTTTGTTTAAAAGTCAACTCATGCAAATGACGTGTGTCTAACCCACATCACACAACACATGCTCCAAGGCATGTTTAGCTCAATACCCCTTCTTTGCCACCTCCCCAATGAAATCAAATCATATATACATATATATATGTATAGATATACACGTACGTATGTGTGCCTAAATCCTTTATAACTCGATAATGCATATAATTCACAATGGTTTATTAGACTCAAAAGTACCATGAATGCATTACTGTTAAATGGTCTTCACATATAAAACAAAACACTCAAAGGATGCACATACTCAAATAAAACGTCAATAAGCGCATAACACATCCAAGGCTCCACCTCGAGCTACTAAAACCGGCAAACACTCAAAAGACCCATTTGAATAGAAATCAAGCCCTTGAAGGCAAAATAGACGTTTGGCTAAATACGTTTTGCCCACACGGTTACGTAAACCAAATACATCGTTATCCAAAATCTTTGCCTTTTTAATTCTCAATTGGCCTTCGGCCCAAACAAAAGGTTTACTCCTCTCAAAACATTCATAAGGTCGAGATTGACCAAAATCCCTAAATGTGGGTGTTTTACAAGATTTGTAAAGTTCAACACTTTGATTAATCAAAACCCACCAATTTAATCAACAATTGATAATTTTATATAAAGCACATAAATACTTTAAAATAAACATTTTGGCATGTACAACGTTTTCACAAATCAACTTGAACTCACCCTGCTAGATTTAGGCTAAATCTAGATTTTCCCCAAACGTAAGCTCCTTTGAAGAAACACGAATCCTCAAGCCAAAACTTCAAAAAACCTAGATCCATAAGTTTCCAACCATGAATATTCATATTCAACCACTTTAAACCATTCGCCAAACAAGTTATATAAAAATCTCCATTTTGACCAAAACCCCAATATTAACCTAACTTCCCCAAAATCATCCAAACGAAGATTTGATACGCATACAAACTAGGAAGCCATCAATGGAGCATTCATAACTCATATGAAAGTATAGAAGCTAGGAGGATGAACTCACCACTTAGGTTTTGATGAAAACCTAGAAAACCCCAAAAATCTCTAGTGTTGTGGATGAAACTTGCTCTTGCATCAATAAATGAAACCACTAGCATTAAATGGAGAAGGAACACATTAATCTCCAAGAAAAGCCCCAAAATCAGTTAGGGTTTGTGAGGGAAGAAGAGGAAATGATTTGGGAGAGAAGAGATGGAGTTTGGGAGTGAGAAATGAGAAGCTTACCACCACCAAATGCTCTTGAATCTTCCAATAAACTTCCAAACTCTTTCTAGATCCTTGAAGAGCTCTAAAAAACGGAACCATAGCAACTTGAATCACCAAAATCGGAGTTGAAATGAGAGAAATATGAAGAAATGAAGTTTAGGGGGTGAAATTCGTGTTTTATGCTCATCAGACGCGATGCGGACGTCCGCGTGGAGTATGCGGACGTCCACGAGCACCCACCCAACTTTCTGCTGCTTCCGCGGAAGCATACGCGGACTTCCACACCATGCGGACATCCACGAGCACCATGCGGACGTCCACGAGCACCATGCGGACGTCCACATGACCTGGTTTCCCGATTTATTTCCCGATCACTGTTTTGGTCATAACTTCTTCGTTTTTGCTCCGAAAAGGATCGTTGGATTCGTATTTGAATTCTCCATCCAACAAGACCATACAATCTAGGATTCAATCCAAAATCTTATAGAATATATTGGAGATGCAATCCAAATTTAACTTTAAATGTATTCTCCAATATATTCTCTAAAATTTACTTGGAAAATAAGAAAAATAGGATTACAAGTGCATCTCCGATATATTCTCTAAAATTTAAATGTAATTTCAAAATCTTTAAAATAAAAAATTATTTTCAATAAATTTTTATTTTAAAAATTATAACATTAATTATATTAATATGATATTACATTTATCTAATAGATATTTATATTTTATCAGAAATCCATCTTCTAAAACTATTTGAAAACTATTTTTTAAAGAAAGATTTAATTACCTATGGGTATTCTGCCGGTAATTTATTTTAGGGAAATTAATTAAAATATCCAAAGTTTGACCAACTATTACCGAAATATCCAAAAAAAATTTCATTTTGCAAAAATACCCAAAATACCCGCGATGGATCCTGCGATCGCGGGCTAGGGCTGACGTGGCACGTACTTTGGGTACAAATGCCCTGCGAAGCCCCTCAACTTTGGCCGCGGTGCACTTTTGGTCCCTGCCCGCGATCGCAGCCCGCGATGGACCAAAATTTTCACTTTTGGTCCCTGAAAATTTTCACTTTTGGTCCCTGAAAATTTACACTTTTGGTCCCTGAAAATTTACACTTTCAGCCCCTGTACTTAGACGAATCTTGCATGCTTTTACTGTTTTTTTCCACAATTATTGTACTTTGAATACCGATTTGTGGTTGAAATTCATTTGCATGTTTGAGATTTCATCCATAAATATCAGTAGTATGCAATTCACAATTCACACTTCCTCTTGCTTTCTTTCTTGATTTCTCTCTTGCTTTCTTTCTTTGAATTGATTTCTCTCTTCTCTCATTTCATCCACAAATGGCATCGTCATCAAACCCTAAGTCTACTCCTGAAAAAATGCCACCTCAAATCGAGGTCGCCATAGCAAAAAAGGAAAAGGAGATAGATGAACTAACAGAAGAGTGGACAAAAATTATGGACAGGAAGGCAGTCCATTTGAGAAAGATCGAAGAGGAAGACAGGGAGATCAAAAGGATGAAAGGGGATATAAAAGCTCGGGAGGCTCGTGTTCGTCGAGAACAAGAAGCAATTCACCATATTCTGCAAGACTTCGCAATTATTCAAGCGAAGGTAAACGAGAAGCAAGCTTGGATTGATGAAACTAAATCAATTTTTAAGTAGGTGGTGGTTATATTATTTTTTGTTTTGTATTTTTTTTACTGTGTTGTTATTTGTATTTTTTTTACTGTGTTGTTGTTTTGTATTTTTTGTTGTTGTTAATTTCTCTGAAAAGTAGTTTTTAAGCCGATGAACCACGGTTAGGTTGGATACATCATGCAAGGTCAAGTCAGAGGTTACCTCATTCGTGGGCCTACTTCTCTTGTAGAATATATAACAACCCTCAACTCATTTGCTAAAGTGTGTGCGGGTTGTGGTACACAATGGCCATACGTGGTTGCAAAAGTAGAAGCCGTTGAAGAAGGGTCAGAAAGATTGAAGATGAAGAGCTTGTTGGATGGAATACAAACTAGTTGTGTTATCAATGTTCATTTAGAAGCATATGTATGTGTGTGTGTATATATAATATGAAATGGGGTTTTGACAAGTTGGTATCACTGGACTCATTTAAGAATTGTGAAAATGGGTATTTGACGAATGATGATTCATGTGTGTTTGGAGCTGAAGTGTTTTAAACACACATGAATCATCATTCGCCAAATACCCATTTTCACAATTCTTAAATGAGTCCAGTGATACCAACTTGTCAAAACCCCATTTATAAACAATTCTACCTTCTCCTATTGCCATTCACGATATCTATAAACACATTCAAATAATAATAATTTAAAACGATTTAATGAATTAGTTAATATATGATTATTATGTTAATGTGATAGGAGTGTAAAACAAAATTGAAAAAAATATGAGATGTACCATAAATTAAATAATTAACTATAATGGTGTAATTTGTTAAAATTAAAACGTATCTAATATGAATATATAAACAGACATGTGTACTCAGAGTTAACATTCACTGCCATGGATGCAAGAACAAGGTCAAGAAAATACTAAGAAAAATTGAAGGTCTCCTATTTTCTTTATGTGTGTAAATATATAATACGAATATATATATATATATATATATATATATATATATATATATATATATATATATATATATATATATATATATCATTTACAAACTAGCTGTGTTATCAATGTTCATTTAGAAGCATATGTATGTGTGTATATATATCATTTACAAATCAGTGTTTAGATCAACAGTATCATATGGGTTTGTTCCATATGGTTAAAGCTGTGACGGGCCCAGGGTGTGACTGACAGAATGTCTCCTTGGCACGGTTGAAGGGGCGGGATTTGGACACTCTCCACGAGTGTGTCCTACGCATTGGCACCGAGTACATCTTCGTTGTATCGAACTTTCACCACGTGATGGACGTCGGTCGTTCTTTCTCGGTCTCCCGGCCCTGTTCTTATCCATTAAAGGTGGATAGCATGGTGGAAGCGGGTCGGGTGGATACACCCATGCTGCAGGGGGTCCAGCTGGGTTTATTACCTCCACGTATGTTTTCCGGTAATATTCGGACGTGAAGAAAGGTACAGCCAAGTCGCCGCTGCAATCTGTACGACCCATATATGTTGCTGCAGCGATGGCATGGCCGCACGGTAACCCAGATTTATCCCATTCGCGAGACGAACAAAGGTGGTCTTCCATATTCACAATCGCGTTAATATAGTCATCATGCACCTCGTACTTCCCATACCCGATTGCTCTTACCGGCCATGTCGCCGCACGACGCGCCCTGTACTGAACGATATTCTCCGCCATTGGTGTGAGTGCATTTTGTATCTTAGCTCCTTTTAGGCGTCGAATTTGGTACCACTCTTGTTGAAAGGCCAGAAAGTAGTCCATAAGATTAACAATCGGACATCTACGCGCAAAACGGGAGAGTGCATTCACAGACTCTGCACTATTCGAGGTCAGAATGTCATACCGTTGTCCAGGAAAATGGGCCGCGGACCACCTCTCCGGTCCAGCATCGTCAAAGACTTTGGCTGCTTCCTTGACACTGTATCGTAGCATATTCATGTACTTGTTAAACTCCCGATCCGTATATGCTCTGCATGCCGCCCAATAGACATCCTTGTAGGTGGTAATACGTTTGTCCTTGGATTTGGCGTTCATCTCCAAATGTCGACAGCATATGGCGTGAGGGGTGTTTGGGTACATGGCAGAGATTGCGGCGCTTATGGAAGGAGCCCTGTCAGACATAAACACCAACCCTTGCGGGTCTTCGATAACTTGTCTCAACATGGACAGAAACCAAGTCCACTCGTCCCCGGTTTCGGACTTGCCTACGCCGAAAGCTACTGGAACGATGGAGTTATCCCCGTTCATGGCAACCGCCAGGAACATCATACCCAAGTAACGACCCTTTAAATGGGCTGCGTCTATTATCAGGACACGACGTAGATTTTCCAGAAATGTGCGGATCTGCAAAAACATAGGTTAAAATGTTATAGTTTATAATGTGTAAATGTTATAGTTTATAATGTGTAAACATATGACGTGTTAAAATACGTACCGCGGGTCCAAGGGCCACGAAGCACATCTCAAACCGTCCACGTGAATCGGTCCGTAGTTGCGTGACAGTACCAGGGTTCTGCAACTGCAAATTATATAAATATGTCGGGAGTCGTTCATACGACTCCTCGAACGTGCCTCTCACCATAAACAGTGCATGGCAGCGCGCACGCCACGCTTGGTGGTAATCAATCGTGACGCCGAACTGCCGGTGAACGTCGTGGACGATGTCCTTTGGACGCAATGACCTGCTAACATCAAGAAATTTGTTTTTCAGGATCGCACCCAAAGTCTTTTTGCCGGCTTGTTTATGGCGGGGATTAAGTTGCGTCCTCGTACAAGTGTGTACGTCGTGCAACTTTCTAATCATTATCGCCCCTCCTTTGGGACCCGTGTGAATCGCGTACAACCTCCACTCACACTTTTCTCTAGCACATTCAACTACGTATTTGCTTTTGTCAGATGCCCGCACGCGACTTTGGAAACCCTCTTCCAAGAACTTGAGTCCGATCTGACTTGCTAAGAGATCCTTCGAATCGAATATCTGACCTGCTGTTAAACTTTCACTGCGAATATAAGGTGTAGGTTCGTAGCTTTGTGTCTGGGTATGGGAGTCTGGAAGAATAGGGGGCATATCAAAAAAGTCATTTATCTGACTACATGATTTTCTACTAGGGGTATATTCTTGGTGATCATCATTATCGGTGTCTGATCTGTCTATTTCAGAATTACCCATTCTGAAAACGTGGGTTTCGTCATCAGCAACTCCAGCAGTACGCCATTCGTGTGGTTGTGGTGGTTGTTGTTGTTGAGAATCAGGCTGCTCTATTTGTTGAGAATCAGGATGCTCTATTTGTTGAGAATCACCCTCCTCGTCACTGTCGTCGTCACCGTCGTCGTCACCGTCGTCGTCACCGTCGGATACGCCGGGATACACAAAGAGTAATGGGGGTCTTTCTGAATCGACTGCAAGGTGCAGAAAAGTAGAGATATCCCCATCGTTGGATAAATCCACAAATGACCCATCGCCATTTTTAAATACTAACTTGCAAATATCAGAAGAGTTGATTCCACATTTTTGCATGGCGTATGCAACAAACTTCTGATAAGTGTAGTTTACTGACACTTTTACACCATGCTTAGATTTATATGCAAAATTCCACTCATTGTTATCTTGCACCCATTCACCATCAAAACAGAAATATAGCTTAGCTTTTGCAACAGATGAACTCATTTTTTCAGTAGTATCTCAAACACAAACAATGAAATCGTTGTGTGGGGATTATGGCTTGAATTTTACGTCTATTTATCAATGAAACAACCAACATATCAGAAAACCAATCTCTCATTTCATCCACAAACTGGTATTCCAAAAACATTGATTTAACATTGATTGAAACATGCAAATGAATTTCAACCACAAATCGGTCTTTAAATTGCAATAATTGTGGAAAAAAACAGTAAAAGCATGCAAAATTCGTCTAAGTATAGGGGCTGAAAGTGTAAATTTTCAGGGACCAAAAGTGTAAAATTTCAGGGACCAAAAGTGTAATTTTTTGGGCCATCGCGGGCTGCGATCGCGGGCAGGGACCAAAAGTGCACTGCGGCCAAAGTTGAGGGGCTTCGCGGGGCATTTGGCCCCAAAATACGTGTCACGTCAGCGTATCCCGCGATCGCGGGACCCCATCGCGGGTAGTAGTATATAATTACTTTTTGCATTTATTTTAATTGTTTGTAAGTATATTTTAAGTTCATTTTTGTAAAATCATTGTTGGGATATTACTTTGGTATTTTGTCATTTTGTTGAGTTTTGACTTTTGACAGGTAATTTACGTTGAAAGCATGGATGTGGATGACGATGGATTTCAAGTATTTGACGATCTTTATATGGTGGGAGATTCAAGAAAAATGATAAAAATTGGACCAGTTTTGAAAGACAAAAATTTAACAAATACATTTTGAAAGAAATGAAATCAAAAGATATATTTGAAAGAGCAAAAAATTGAAGAGGCTATTTTTAAAAGTTCTTTAAATATATATATATATATATAGGGGTGGGTTCAAATGAAAACTCAAATTCAATTGTAAACGTGAGGACAAATCACAGTCGTTGATTAATAATCTAGTGAAGAGATCAATGGCAAAAAAACACGGTGGCAATTTTGTCATGACTTAGTGAATATTTAGCGCGCATGGGTAAAATTGGAAAGATTAGAATCAGCGACTATTTTTGTTGAATTTTTGTTTTCTTTTTTAATTAAAATTTTTTTACCCCCTTCGATTTTAAAATAAATTATCTCAAAAATTACTAACATTTTAATCAAACAAATTACATCAAAAAAACGAGAATTTCGTGCTCTTCGATATGACATCCATCATGATATGGTTTTTTTTTGATTTAACCGTTTTTTACGTGAAATCGTGTATATGTGTTATATTCAGTCTGAATATAACACATATTCAGACTGAATATAACACATATTCAAACTGAATATAACACATATTCAGTCTGAATATAACACATATTCAGACTGAATATAACACATATTCAGACTGAATATAACACATATTCATCACTCACGTCTTCTTTTGTTCACATCTATTGCTGCATTCTTTCACATTGCATATACATGTCACGCATGCATACTAAGGCCATTCTCCCTTAACCATCTGTGTTGTTCATCGAATATTGTTGTTGTATCACAGTGGGTTTGATTTTGATTACTTTTTATATTTTTGACAAATTGTATAAAAGTGCTATGTATTTTGATCGGATTTTTATTTTGGGTACCACAATGGTATCATAGTGGGTATCACAGTGATATCACATTTGTTCTTGTATGTTTACTGGGGGTATCACTGTGATATCACATTTGTTCTTGTATGTATTCTGGGTATCACACTGGGGGTATCACAGTGATATCACATTTGTTCTTGTGATATCATTATCATAATCGATATATCTGCTGGAGAGAGGAGAGAGGAGAGAGGAGATTTTTAAAATACCTAAAATGCCCTTTTATTTAAATTTCAAACAAAATTACCAAAATTAATAATTTCCTAATTTATAGTTTAATATGTGCCTCACATTGATTCTTACAGTTACCACAAAATAACTAGTTCTCCCTTGAATGCCCCCTATATATATATATATATGAGTGAATTGTGGATTTGGTCCCTTTGGTTTTCCAGACATAATCTTTTTTAGTGACACCAAAAATTATTTTTAAATATTTTAAATTTAACATTATCATAATTTAGCTAACTATACTATAGATGATTAATCGTTTGCTGATGCTACCATGGGACTAAGTTCCCACTTGCAATAGTAACGACTTATTTATGATTAAAATATCGAATATATAGAAATTCTTCTACCAAAATTAAATGCATTATTAATTTATATTAAAATAATAATAAAATTGAATGTATTCTTATTTTATATAAGGTTTTAATGAAATTGAATGCAATATCATTTTATATTAAAGTTATGAAATTTTTTGTTAGGATAATTAAGAGAGATGATAGATGGGTTTTAAAGATGATGAGTGATGCATAGGGACCAAATCCACAATTCAGTATTCTTTGTTTTAAAAACATATAATTTAATTTAAAGAGAAAAGTAAATTGACAACTATACCCATCATGTGCAAGACACGTGATCCCTTTAACCTTTCAAACTTAACGGCGTTAGTGTTGAGGGACCATAGCCACAATATACTGCATACCACAGAGACTATATTCATAATAAACATAGAATAAGGAACATATATAGTAAAAAAATACAAAACCAAAGAGACCAAATCTACAATTCACTCTATATATAATTTTTTTAGGTTTCTTGCTCCCTCCTTTTCTTGAAACAACGAAGTCTGCATTTCTTCTCCGTTCTTTTTTACTTTTGTTTTTCATTTTTTTTCAATTTTTTAGTTTTTAGTTTTTAGATTTTTAGTTTTAATTTTAGTCTTACTTTTAGTTTTTTTGTTTCTTTAGACCATTCACATCCCTTCAATTCATTTACAATTTCAATTGTGCCACATCAGCTTTTGCAATTACCTTTCACACACATGCAATCCACCTACACTTTCAAAAGTGGTCCCCACTATAATATTTATTAATTACTTTATAAATTATTATATATATTTTATTTTTTAATTAATATAACATAATATATAAAATAATTTAAAAAATTCATATTAATAATTTATTTTGATTTAATGTTTATTAAAATAAAAAATAAATCCATATTAATAATTTATTTTAATTTAATGTTAATTAAAATAAAAAATAAATTTATATTAATATTTATAAAGTTTATTATTTTTAATAACCATTTAATATATTATTTATTAAATATTATAATTTAATGTATTTAAATCAATAGAAAATGAATACATTGGGTGATGTGGCTTGCAATAGCAATTGCAAATATTGCAATTGCTTTCATACGTGTGGCATGCACTATTTCATTTGCAATTCAATTTGCAAGGCTATGTGGATGCTCTTAATCCTTTGGTTAAAATTAGATTTAATTTGTACTTTCTTTCATTCTTGGAGCCTTTTGAAATTTGACGAAGATGTAATATGACACATCGATGATTAAGTTCAAGTCTTACGGATTCTCACCCGATATATTGTATTTTTCTCCTTAATCCTTTAACTTTATGTTTTATTTCGTTTAGTTTATTTCACGTGTTCGTACTTAAAGTTTAATTTCATTTTATTTTAGTTGTTATTTATTTCTCCGTATTTAATTTCATGTAATGTTCTTAAATTTATTTTATTACTTTCTTAGGTTAACAACGATTCTTGGCGAGTGACACTCCGTGGATCGATCTTTACAGGTTTCTTAAATTAATTTTATCGTGTCTTATGTTAAGTAGTTAGCTTTCATTTGATTGGGTTTCATGTATTGGATTAAAAGTGTTGGGATTAACCAATTGATTTTAAAACGAACAGTCGAACACTGAAATTTAATCGGCTGGTTTTTAATCAACGAAAGTTGTTATGTGATTAATTTGTTTATTCTAGTGCTTGTTAAATTTGTTTAGTCATAATAAGGATGAAAGTTTGATTCTCGACTTAGAACGAACTGGTTGATAACTACGGTTCTAACATGAAAATGGTTATTTGCTTTGTTAAAATTGTTGGGTCATAAACTCATAATTGTCCAAAATACTAGAAAGTTTTATAAAGTCATGTATTGCTTTGTAATATCTTTGTAATTGTATGTTTGGGCTTTGGGATGGGTTAAATGGGCTTGGGTCTCTTCATTGTAATGGACTTATATAAAGGGTCTTGGGCTAGAATGTTTAGAGAGAGAGAGAGAGAGAGATGCACATAGATTGAGAGTTTAGAATGTGTGAATCTATCTGAGGATGGCTAGTGCTCTCTCCGCTCCATTGTACTTTTGTGTTCATGAAAAGAGAATGTGAGTTCCAGATCAGTGCAACGAACAGTAGAAATCAATAGGTACGAACAGATAGTATGATTTCAATTGGTCATCCAATTCACTTTCAATATGCAGAGAGAATTACAATATGATTCAGAAAGTGTAAATTGACAACTAGCCTAGATCTTTGCTCTCTCTCTAAACTGATTTTGTCTATATGAAATCTCTAACCTAATTTCTTAACCAAGACCACTTTATATACTTGGACCTATTACAACAAGGCCCAAGCCCATTAACACAAATAAGCCCAATAACCAATATAAAGGCTTTTACAAATAATAATTTAATCTATTTAAGCTATATATAGTTCTTTATATATCTTTCTAATATGTAGGACATTTATGGTCCTAACAGAGAATGTTCATAATTCTCAATATTCCTCTCTATTGTACTTTTATGGAGTCAATCATTGAATTGTTGTTGTAATTTGGGATGCAACATGTGGAATCAGTGTATATTCGAAGTTATCTATCGTCGATACGCCCATCTTCTACAGCAATTCAAGTTTTCGATGGAACAGTACTTTGTATCAATGAACAATAAATATTTTATCTGATATTTGGAGTTTTGGTGCGAATTTGATGTTCTTTGATGCTAAATTGATTCTAATCATCTTGTTGAATCATTTGGAATCAATTACAGACAACAATTTCAAGAATTTTGAGGTTTTTAGATAAGATTCGTAAAATTTTGAAAGTCCACTGATTCAAACTATTCTTGAGATGTTTGTGCAATATACAATCTTTTTGATCCAAATTCTTTGCAAAGGATTACTTGAAAAGTGTTTGTGGTTATCTATCGTACATCAATTCAATGGAATACAAGAGAATTTGATGTTTTTGAGAAACTTGTGATCGAACCGTATTCAAAGTGGTAGATCGCACAACAAGAACATTCTAGTTAATCGCACAATAGGCTTGTAACAACTAAGTTTGTCACTCATCAAAAGGTTTGTACCGTCAGCTTATTGCGATAAGGGCATGCGACAAGTAAGTCTGTCGCACGTCTCTATGTTTCAACATAGCTTACCGCAAGTCATGTGTGTGATAAGTGGGATTTTGTTGGTCCCGAAAGGCTTAAACAAGTTTGTAGAAGGGGGGGGGGGGTTGAATACAAACACACTATTTTACTTTTCTAAATTGTTTATTGATAAATCATTAACAATTTACAGCTTGTTGCGGAAACAAGATTAAGGATAAACCTAAATCTAAACAAGTTGGAACACTAAGGTTTTCTTGCACTAAGAAAGATAAGGAGATTACTAATAAAATCCTATCTTGAGAGATTTGAACTTGTCCAGAGTTAGCAAGTTACTTCAAATGAAGTGAGTTCATCTCTTTATATACTGCATGCATTTAATGCAATCCAGTATATACTTTACACGTGTCATTAGCGGATTGGTTGCATGTCATTGACCTTTGATGACAACCTTAGTAGCCGCATGAATGAACAGTGTAGTATCAGAGTGGTTGTACGATTTCAGATTTTCGGAGGTTCTTTTCTGACATTTCGTACGGTGGCGTGCAAGGGAGGTTAAGACAAAAGTACTTTGTACGGAGGACTTCATGATCAGCTTTCGTTGATTCAGCGATTATCATTTACTATTCAGCAGATGATAAAGTTCAGCGATAGCTGAAGTCTTGTACTTGATACTTCACGTTGAGTGGACAAATCTGAGTCTTCGCTGATCCGCATCAGTTCATTAGGAGACTTGTCGCTGGTTCTTGAGCTTGATCTTCGACTTCAGCGTAGAACCTTTGTTGACGTGAATCTTGTCTTCAGGGATCATAAGTAAACAACTAACTTATCAGCGATCACCATAAGGACTGAACAGACTCAGCGATATGGTGAACAGTGTTCGCTGAATGTTTAATCTAAAAGTGCGAGAGTTCCTATCAGCAGTACTGTAAGATCTTAGTACTTATCAGTGATAGTGAAACTCTGATACATATTGTTTACTTACAATTTTCACTAAGTATTTAAGATAGGGTCATTATCAAATCACTGAGGGTTTGGATCAACAATCTCCCCCTATTTGATTATGACATAGCAACAGCGAAAATTGCTATTTAATGAAAACATAAGGATAAAAAGAACTCATAAAATATTTGTCCCTTTTACTGTTTTCTGGGATCTTTTCAGTACTGATGGAGTAAAGTACATTCGCTGAAATCTTTCTTTAAATCTTTGAATCAGGTTACAATATGAATAAGAAAGATTACAAGTACAAGCGAAATAAATTACAAGTACTGAAGGATGACTGATACAATAGAGAAAATGGTGATTGTTGTCAGCCTTCAAAGGGTTCTTCCTTAATGAGAAGTTCATCAAGGGTTGTCTTTTCAGTTGGAATCATCCAGTCAGGAACCTTTTCCCCTTTATTCTTTAGCTTCAGAGCAGCTTCAAAAATCAAGGGTTTTAGGTGTCGTGCCTGAATGTCTTTTCTGAAGTCGCACCAGTAGATGAGATCTTTGAGCTGTTCGATTGGAGTGATTGGAAGCTCAGCGATCCGTTGAAAGCATTTACGTCCGTCGTAGTCAAGAAAGAATATTCCATAAGGATTACTGATGACTTTACCAGGGACGAAAAGTTCACATGGTGGCAAAGAGACATCAAGGGCAGATAGATCAGGATCAGGACCAAGTACTTCAGCGCGAGAGAAACCAATTCCAGTTTCATTTCGTATGACAGGACCTGAGTTTGAATCTTGACGTTTCTTCCTTGGAGAGTCCTTTTTTCTTTTCGGCTTTAGATCAGGAACATGAGGAATATCCACACAAGAAGATATCAAATCGATCTGTCTGTTTATCAGCTTTTCGAAATGATCCTTGTACTTAGATTTTGACGGTTGGATAGCTAACCTCATCTCCAGCCATTCAGAGAGACCATACCTTTTTACAGTGTCAGCACGAAAGGTTTCAGATGAGTCATCTTCTCTGAACAGTTTGATGTCAACAATAGGTACTCCGATGGAGGTTCTTCCAGAGATGAATACCTTGTTGATCTTCGCTGGACGATATCTGAAGTGGATTTTCTCTTTACACCAGATCAGGGTGGTCTGAGAAACTTCAGCTTTCTTTTCCACGATCTTCTGGGCTTGTTCCCAAAGCTTTCGTTGGATTTGAATGGGAATACGCTTCAGCTTGGGGTCTTTGACAGATTCTTGAGTGAGCTTGATGGCGTATTCTCTGTCTTTATCTTCAGCTTCCTTCCTTTCAGCGATGAGGCGTTCAGCTCTGAGATGATCTTGGTATTCAGCTTTTGAAATTCTGAACTTAGGAGGAACTGAAGGTAGTTGATCGCGCCTTAGGATGATTCGCTGATCCTCGAATCGCTTTATCATTTCTTCTCTCCTCTTTTGATCTTCTTCACTCAGCCTTTGAGCAACTGAGGAAAGTCTGTTTCTGTGCGAGAGAGGTTGTTCTTCTGGTTCATCAGTCTCAGAGATTAAATCTAAGACTGGGATTATGTCTTCAGCGGTAGCTGGAATTATTGGTGAAGTCGCAACAGATCTTTCAGCGATATCCTCAAACAGGGGAGAGGACTAGCTGAAACGCAACGATCTTACAAATAAGAACTGGGTAGAAGAACTTGGGTAGAAAAGATAGAAAAAAATGTTGATGTGTATGGTGTTTGTGGAATGGATAACTGATATTTCAGAGATGATCAGGGAAGGAAAAATAAGTTTAGTGTACCTGACAAATCGGCTTTGCATGTAGGATCGCCAGATTATCATCTTCAGCGATGCCTTTGTCTTTGCTTTTCTCAGCGCCAGAGGCTGAGTGCTTTGTCTTTGTCTTCTCCCCTGAAGGTTCTTTTATTGAAATACCTTTAAGAGCTTTGGTTCGAGGAGCAGGTTTGACAACAAAGAAATCATCTTCATCTTCATCATCATCATCATCATCGTTCCTTGGAGAGGAGGATGGTTCAGCTTCAGGGATGTCGAAGTCTTCGTCTTCTTCTGCTTCAGATTCCTCAGCATCTTCATCGAGTTGCTCCCCCTCAGATATAGAGGCGAGGTTCTCGGTTCCCTCAGGGTTTTCATCTCCCTGAGGTCCAGTAATCCGATCTTCATTACCCTCTCCCCTGATAGATTCATCATGGGAAAGGTCTTCAGCGCTCTTCTCCTGTTCAGCGCTCTTCTCCCCCTCTTTCTCATGATGGGCGGGGGAGGAATGGGTAGATTCAGCATTGGTGTTGTCTCTGTCTTCTGGGCCAGAGATTTTCACACAACCTTCAAGCTTAGCTATTCTGTCTTCTAGGCCAGAAATAGCAGGCGTGATTTTCTTCAGCTCTTGGCGATCCTCTGCGGTGAATGAGTCCAAAACAGGTGCAGGGGCCGGAGCAGGAGCTGGATTATTTGCCTTGTTCACCAGCGTCTCGATCATTGTCTTGACAGAACCAAGGTCGGTCTTCACTGAGCCCAAGTCGGTCTTGACCACTGACATATCACCTTCGAGTGTACCAACCGATTTCTTCAGCGTTGTAACTTCGCTGGAAATGGTGGAAACTGATGATTTGAGGTTGGTGTAGTCAGTGTAGATGTCGGAGAGCACTTTGGCAAAGTCGGCGAGAGTTTTATCAAGGTCTTTGATGTCATCAGAGGAGGCCTTCTTTTCCACCACAGTAGTCAGCTTTGTCAGATTCTCTCCAGCGTTTGTTACAGCTGTAGAGTTATTTGATAGACCGGTGGTGAGATCCGTAAGTTTCATCTCCATAGACTTCAATGACTGGTTGATGTCTCCCAAAAAAGGACCTGTAACATATAAGTACTTGTGAACAAAGGAAAGCTCAGAAGTTTCAGGTTTAGTTACAGTGTTTAAGGTGGGATCTGTACCTGCAGGAGCGTTGACGAACTCATCAAAGTTTCGAGTCCCTCCATAGTGTTCCATATCTCCCTCAAAAGTTCCGTGAGGAATGGAGATCTCTGCAGGTCCTTTCTTCGTCATTCGCTGAGAAGCTTCAACGGCTTCTTGAATGATGGCATCTCCGGTTTTGACTGGAGGAGTGTCCAAAGAAGTAGAGGGAGGAGCGAAGGATAAGAATTGGGGTTGGGGTTCAAGTTCAGCGTTGGATTCGCTGAGAAGTACTTCATCAGTCTTTTGAGAGACTGACGAAGGTTGGGTAGATTCCAAAGTTCTAACCTCAGCGTTTAGGGACGCTGAAGTAGGTTTAGAAGGGATGGCTTGAATTGGTGTGGCAGAGCGTACCACGGAACTTTCCTTCAGCTCTTCAGAATGAGCTGAGGAGTCTTCAGCATGCAACTGCTGGGGTTGCTCCTTGGTTTTCTTGATCCTTTTGGAATCAAGAGGGGTAAGAGATTGTTTCCTTTTCTTAGAAGGAATGGATTTTGTGGCCGGGGTATCAGCGATGGGTATTGTCGCTGAAGGAGCCACAGAAAGCGGAGAATTAAGAAGAGTGAGAAGAGTAGAGAGACGTACCTCGTTGGCGACAGGCTTGAAGTCGAGAACTTTAGGGCCAATCTGAGAGAGTTTCAGATCACCCTCTTCAGGATAGCTGTCCTTCAGGCCATATTGAAAGATGGCGCTGATGAATCGCGGGTAAGGAACCCATGCTGGTCGGTCAGCGGCAGAATCAACACGTTGAATGAGGTTTTCATAGATGATGGAGGCCCAGTCAATGTTGAGACCTTTCAGTAGTGCGTAACCCATGGCATGCTGAGGTTGAGCGGCTTGATCAGAAGATCCGGATTTCGCTGTCATGCAGCTGATCAGGTGAGCGAAGATGAAGTTCATCTCGCTGGGCATCATGGATTTCTTTATCAGCGTCAGCTTCTTCTCAGGTAGCTTGTCTCTTCCAGTCTCCCAGATGTAACCCATCGCATCAAGGAAAGCAATGATTTCTTCCCTGTCAGCGTGCTTCTTGTGGTCAGGAAATGGAATGAAAGGATTTTCTGAGGTAGCGTTAGGGAATTTCAGAGCTTTGCGGATTATTGCGGGGGATATCTTGATGGTGCCATACTCAGTATCGCTGAGTATGCAGTCGATGGTTTTAGATGGATCTTTGGCTGAGGGTAGGTTGGTGTGTCTGGCAGAGTACCAGAATTGGGATAATAGACGCTGACTGGCAGGAGGTGTGATTGTCAGTGCTGTGTATATGGGGCTATTCTTCAAAAAAATCACAGCGTCGTCTAGATGGGATACCTGCTTCCGAGGAGGAAACTCGAGAAGCGCTGAAAGGTTGTTTGCCTTTGTCCAGTCTAGTTGATCCAGCTCAAACTTAACCTGAGGAGCTTTGGTGATTTCCAGTTCCTCAGAATCACTGGAGATGGACTCAGCGGTAACATTCAGCTTTGAAGTTGCCATTTCACTGTATTATCAGTTCAACCAAAGATGTTAACAAATAAGAAATATCTTAATGTGGAAAGAGAATTTCCATTAAGATTTTTCGAATTTTGTCCATTTCATTCAGACAAAAAAAAATCTTAATGAAGATTAGGGTTTTTCTTGTTTTTAAAAAAAAAACGAATATAACACCTATAAGTCTTGTATTCCAGTTTTTTAAAAAAAATGGATACGAAAGAAGAACAAGTTTAAGATTTTAGATTTAAAACTTGAAGAACAACCATGAAATGGTTGTGTTTATAAAACCATGAAAGAAAATGATTTTATTTTTGAGTTCTTTTGTTTGATCTTGTGTAAAACAATGATAAGATCGAAAACAAGTTATTTGCATTTGATAAAAGATAAGAACATATTGACCTTGAGTTTGATGAAGAAGATGATGAACAGTTCTTGAAGATCGAGAGCACAAAATGCAACAGTGTTCTTTTCTTGCGGAGAAAGATTGATTCGCATAAAAGACAAATATAAACTTTGAGAGAGTTTATATAGGAAGAGAATAGAGAGAGAAAAACTTGAGCGGGAAAGTATTTCATCATGACACGGACACGTGTTTGCATTTGATTGGATAGACAACGAAACGTGCAAACGTGTGTCAGAAAAAAGAAACGTGCCTGGTGTTATCCGTTGCAATGACGTCACAACTGTCCTTTCACATTCTTTAGTTGTCTCTGAGGTTTTGAAAGAAAAACTCAGGGACTCTTTGGAAAATATGAAGCACTGAATAGAAATATCAGTGAGGGTTTTAAGAAATTTCAAAATATTATTCAGCGATGAAAGAATTTGAAATCTTGCATTTTCATGCGTTTTGTCAGAGAAAACATACCTTGATATCAGTTTAACCCAATTTATTCAGAGAGAAGATGATGAAATGGATTGTACTAGTTTATTTTATCCAGAGCCTATACAAGAATGTATAAACGTATCGCTGATTAAATGTGAACCGCTGAAGATTTATCCTTCAAAGTTCAGCATTCCAAGCTCGCTGATGAGAAAGTTGAATCTTGTCTCATCAAGAGGTTTGGTAAACAAATCAGCTAACTGATAATCAGTTGGGATAAAATGAAGTTCTATATCACCATTCATCACATGATCTCTGATAAAATGATATCTGATTTCTATGTGTTTTGTCTTTGAGTGTAGCACTGGATTGTTTGCTATAGCGATGGCACTTGTGCTGTCGCAATAGATTGGAATTTTGGAGAGCTGAAGATCATAGTCTAGTAGTTGATTTCTCATCCACAAGACTTGAGAACAGCAGCTTCCAGCGGCTACATACTCAGCTTCAGCTGTGGAAGTGGACACCGAGTTTTGCTTCTTACTTGTCCAACTTACCAGCTTTCCACCCAGGAGCTGACATCCTCCTGTGGTGCTTTTCCTATCCATTTTGCAACCTGCAAAATCACTGTCTGAATAGGCGGTTAGATCGAATCCTGAATCTTTGGGATACCAAAGACCTAGATTCGCTGTACCCTTAAGATATCGAAAGATTCGCTTTACAGCTTTCATATGAGATATCTTAGGTTCAGCTTGATATCGTGCGCACAGACATGTTGCAAACATAATATCGGGTCGGCTAGCTGTAAGATACAGTAGTGAGCCGATCATCCCACGGTACAGCGTGGCATTGACAGGAACACCCTTTGTGTCCTTATCAAGTATCAGCGGTGGTGCCATAGGGGTTTTCATAGCTGAACTTTCAGTTAAGTCGAATTTTTTCAGCATATCTTTAACATACTTTCCCTGATTTATAAAAGTTCCTTTTTCAGTTTGCTTAATCTGAAGACCAAGGAAATATGTTAGTTCACCCATCATACTCATTTTATACTCATCTTTCATTCTATCAGCGAAACGAGTACAAAGCTCAGGGTTAGTAGAACCAAATATAATGTCATCAACATATATTTGAACTAAAATGATATGACCTTTTATTTTTCTAAAAAACAAAGTTTTGTCAATCTTACCTCTCTCAAATTTTTCAAGGTGAAGATAAGTAGAAAGAGTGTCATACCATGCACGAGGAGCTTGCTTCAAGCCATAAAGTGCCTTATCCAGCTTATAAACATAACCTAGACGCTTAGGATCTGAGAATCCTGGAGGTTGTTCCACATAAACTTCTTCATTCAGCTTTCCATTTAGAAACGCTGACTTAACATCCATTTGATGTACAGTGAAGTTTTTGTGTACAGCATATGCTAAGAAAAGACGAATAGATTCAAGTCTTGCTACAGGAGCAAAGGTTTCGTCATAATCTATACCTTCCTCTTGTCTGTATCCCTGAGCAACAAGACGGGCTTTGTTGCGAGTTACAGTACCATGTTCGTCCAACTTGTTTCGATAGACCCACTTAGTGCCTATCACTTTTTTGTCAGTTGGTCTCCGAACAAGTTTCCAAACTTTGTTTCTTTCGAATTCAGTCAGCTCTTCTTGCATAGCGCTGACCCAGTTTGGATCTCTGAGGGCATCATCTATTTTCTTTGGTTCAGTTAGAGAAATAAAGTTAACAAATAAACAAATATTACCTGCACTTCTACGAGTCTGAATACCAGCGTTGGGATCACCAAGAATTTGATCGATTGGGTGATTTACAGTCCATCGCTGAGCCGGAGCATGCGTCGCTGACTCAGTCTGAACTGGAGAAACTGAAGATGAGGCTTCAGCTACTTCTGGATAATCAGCTAAGAGAGGAATGCTTGCATTTGTCACTTCATTCACTGATTGCTGAGAAATAGATGGAATTTCTGAGACATTTGGATCAACTGCGGGTATAGTATTTATAGGAACAGCTGAGACCCAAGATGTTTCAGCTTCACTATTCTGCATATTGGGAATGATAGTAGGACCATCATTTTCAGTTGTATGAGTATGAGTAGTGGGAACATCTTCTGAATCACCAAGATGAGAAAACATCCATTGATTCAGTTCTTCTGTATCAGCGTTCGGTTTAGAGTTCGCTGAACGGGATTCGTCAAACGTGACGTGTATAGTTTCTTCTACAGTTTGTCTTCTTCGGTTGAAGACTCTGAAGGCTTTGGAAACTGAGGAGTATCCAAGAAAGATTCCATCATCATCCTTAGGATCAAACTTTCCAAGGGCATCTCTGTTGTTCAGTATGAAACACTGACAACCAAAGATGTGAAGAAAGCTGATTGAAGGCTTTCTCCCATGAAAAAGTTCATAGGCTGTCTTTTTGAATCTTTTGACTATCAGCGACCCGTTTTGCGTAAAACAAGCCGTGTTGACAGCTTCTGCCCAAAACTGAGTAGGCAGGTGAGAATCGCTGAGCATTGAACGTGCAGCTTCAATAATTGTTCTATTTCTTCTTTCAGTGACTCCGTTTTGTTGTGGTGTTCTCACTGACGAAAAGTTATGAGAAATACCCTTGCTCTTAAGGAAGGAATCAAGAGAACTGTTTTTGAATTCAGTTCCATGATCACTCCTTATTGAGCGAACAGTCATATTGTTCAAAGTTTCCATCTTCCGAACAAAGGTGATGAGTTCTTCAGGGGTGTCACTCTTAGAACGGAGAAACATTACCCATGTATAACGAGAGAATTCATCAACTATGACCAGCGTATATTTCTTTCCAGCGATGGATTGTTTGTTAACGGGGCCAAACAAATCCATATGGAGTAGTTGAAGAGGAGATGACACTGAGGAAACTTGCTTGGACTTAAAGCTTGCCTTGGTCTGCTTCCCTTTTTCACACGCTGAACATAAGGATTCTTTGGCGTATGAATGTTGAGGTAGACCAGTGACTAACTCTTTGGATGAAAGAGTATTCAGTGTCTTGAAGTTGAGATGTGAGAGTCTCTTGTGCCATAGCCAGTTGACATCAGAAGATGCCTTTGAGAAGAAACAGGAGTTCTCAGTGGTTGTTGAGTCCATGTTTATAACGTAAACATTTTCCAAACGATAACCGCTGAGAGCTATCTTCTCCTTTTTGTCAGAGACAAAGCAGGATTCCTTGGTGAAAATCACTTTGTTATCCATGTCGCAAAGCTGACTGATGCTCAGAAGATTATGCTTCAGCCCTTCAACATATGCGACTCTTCTGAAGGATGTTGTACCATTTGAATGTACACCATACCCTCGGGTGTGTCCTTTTCCATTTCCACCGAAAGTTACAGAGGGACCCTTCTCTTCCTTGTATTCAGCGAGCAGGCTTTTCTTTCCAGTCATGTGTCTAGAGCATCCGCTATCGAGATACCAGATACCCTTCTTAACCTGAATGGCAGATGTTGAAGTGGAGGGAATGTCTGAACTTTCTTCCTCTTCTTCAATCTTGGCCATGAGACATTGATTTGCTTCATCATCTTCAGAATCAGATGATGAGGCTTCTTCATCAGAAGCAGCCCAATCATAGTCAGCCATTAGGCCTTTTCCTTTCTTCTTAAAGCTTTTCAGCTTTGCATACTTTTCTTTCAGCTTTTGATACCTGTCATCTCTATACCTGGGGTTAGAGGATTCTTTAGGAAAAGTTGAGATTATCATCCTATCGTTCCATAGATTTAAACTATCTTTGGAGAATTTAGGGGATTGTGCAAAAGAACCATTGTCTACATAATTTGTGTTTGTGTTTGAGTTGGCCATTTTCAGATAATAGCAAGGAAGAGAAAATATCTTAGATTAGATCTTGTTTATGAGATTAAACAAATCTGCTCTGATACCACTTGTTGGTCCCGAAAGGCTTAAACAAGTTTGTAGAAGGGGGGGGGGGGGGGGGGGTTGAATACAAACACACTATTTTACTTTTCTAAATTGTTTATTGATAAATCATTAACAATTTACAGCTTGTTGCGGAAACAAGATTAAGGATAAACCTAAATCTAAACAAGTTGGAACACTAAGGTTTTCTTGCACTAAGAAAGATAAGGAGATTACTAATAAAATCCTATCTTGAGAGATTTGAACTTGTCCAGAGTTAGCAAGTTACTTCAAATGAAGTGAGTTCATCTCTTTATATACTGCATGCATTTAATGCAATCCAGTATATACTTTACACGTGTCATTAGCGGATTGGTTGCATGTCATTGACCTTTGATGACAACCTTAGTAGCCGCATGAATGAACAGTGTAGTATCAGAGTGGTTGTACGATTTCAGATTTTCGGAGGTTCTTTTCTGACATTTCGTACGGTGGCGTGCAAGGGAGGTTAAGACAAAAGTACTTTGTACGGAGGACTTCATGATCAGCTTTCGTTGATTCAGCGATTATCATTTACTATTCAGCAGATGATAAAGTTCAGCGATAGCTGAAGTCTTGTACTTGATACTTCACGTTGAGTGGACAAATCTGAGTCTTCGCTGATCCGCATCAGTTCATTAGGAGACTTGTCGCTGGTTCTTGAGCTTGATCTTCGACTTCAGCGTAGAACCTTTGTTGACGTGAATCTTGTCTTCAGGGATCATAAGTAAACAACTAACTTATCAGCGATCACCATAAGGACTGAACAGACTCAGCGATATGGTGAACAGTGTTCGCTGAATGTTTAATCTAAAAGTGCGAGAGTTCCTATCAGCAGTACTGTAAGATCTTAGTACTTATCAGTGATAGTGAAACTCTGATACATATTGTTTACTTACAATTTTCACTAAGTATTTAAGATAGGGTCATTATCAAATCACTGAGGGTTTGGATCAACAGATTTATTGCAAGACATAAAGTTTAACGGTTAAGTGGTGAGTTTGTCTCACCCCATAGTTGTGACAAGTTTACTTTTCATTGTCCCATGCTTGCGACAACTACTGTTTACATCATTTTGTCGCACCCAAAGCTTGCGACAACTTGCGTTGAAGATCTTTATTGTACAGAGGCTTGCGACAACCCTGTTACCAAATCTTTGTCGCATCTTCCAACCTCATCAGTAGATGTTCGAAAGTTGACTTTTCGAAGTCAAAGTTTAATTTTTAGTCAAAATTTTCATATTGTATTATTTGAAGAGCTAGTTTTTTTTCCAGGTGATTAAATTCAGTATTTGATTGGATTGGTTAGAAGTTTGAGTATCTGCAATCATTATTCTGAAGTTTTACTGAAGATGCTAGGCCTTTAAGTACTCTTAATCTTTTTCTTGACATGGTCAATCAAAATTGTGAGTACTTGCAATCATTGTTTCAGAGTTATGACTGTGATTCAGACTTTTAGTGCTTATAATCATTTAGTTGATTCAAGAAGATTGGAGATATGGGTTTCTTCATTCAGTGTTCTAGAAGTATTATGGAAATTGAGTTATCTTTCTAGTTTGAATAGTTGTTGATCAATCATCTATGATTTGATTGTTATGTTTCTCCTAACCCTTATAGTATCAAATGGTGTTTGCTATTGAGTTTCTTCTTCCTATGAGCTTATTGGAACAAGTTTTTAAATTAAACGCTTACTCAACTTGAGGTTCAAAGACAAATTCCTTGCTATATATTGTTTTGCATTGTGGAATGTCACGTAACTCACACATTATCTATAATGTTTTAGGCTCATTGGTTGTGTTGAGTTTCTCTAGTTCAAAGATGTTTGTTAGTGCACTCAGTCGCGCTGATTACACATTTAATCTGGTTATAAAGTTGAAACAATGAAGGATAAGAGCTTAATTCAATGGGGAGTTTGGAATGACATGAAAGCGAACAACACTAAAGTTTTCTAAAAAATCAAGGGGGTGAAGATCTGAAGATGATGATTCCTTTATAAAACTTTGGGGAGATTGTTGGGTCATAAATGTCCTAAATATTAGAAAGTTTTATAAACTCATGTATTGCATTGTAATATCTTTGTATTTGTATGTTTGGGCTTTGGGATGGGTTAAATGGGCTTGGGCCTATTCATTGTAATGGACCTATATAAAGGGTCTTGGACTAGAATGTTTAGAGAGGGAGAAAGTGAGAGAGAAAGTTGCATATAGATTGAGAGCTTAGAATGTGTGAATCTAATATAAGATGGCTAGTGCCCTCTCCACTCCATTGTACTTTCATGTTCATGAATAGTGAATGTTCATAATTCTAAAAATTCCTCTTTATTCTACATTTATGGAGTCGATCATTAAATTTTTGTTGTAATCTGGGAGTTAACAAAAATTGTGATCGCAGAACAAGTACTCAATCAACTAATAATCTCAGTATGCCATCCATATATTCAATAAGCTCTTCAAGTTTACACAATATGATGTAGAGAGAAAGTGCAATAGTGTGTGTACTTGAGTGTGTAAGAATGAATGACATAATGCAAAATACAAGGGCAAAATATTCTTATAGTTTGCAAATAGAAATGTTCTAGATTAGCCCCTCTACTTGGTACAACAAGCTAAATAGAGCACTAACATTCTCCCCCTTTGTACCAATGTAGAGGCATCATAATTAAGCATCCACCGGGAACACATGCTTCTTTCGGATTCCAAGGATGATCTCGAATCTCCTCAACGCGTTCTGGTATTCTCTTCTGTAGGTGATAGCATCCAGGACTTGCTTGATTAGCTCTTTCTCCTTCTCCTTGAGCTTTACCTCCCCACTTTCATCCAATCTCAGCTTACTCTCAAGATTAACCTGGATCATCTTGAAGGTTCCATCATTGTACTTGTTCGCTTCACAGATTCTCATGAATCTTTTCTTCATGTCTTGATTGAAGTAAACGACTCCGAGTTCAGGTTTCTTCAGCACAATGTACACAGGAATACCTTGGATGTCTTGCAGACGCCTGTTTGGTCCTCTGAGGTTTACTCTGGTTTGGTGTGCTTCCAAGGCCATTTGGAAATCCGTAAGGTAAGAAAATTTTAGGATATTCCGCATGAACCTTTTGACACTCTGATACGCGACATACCATTCTATTTTCTTTTCCGGAGCCCGTGCCAGAATGTCATACAGACTTAGGACGTCATCAAGTTTTAGGCTCTTGAAGTCTGCTTCTGAGAAGACACATTCGGTGCCATAAGATCTTCTAACGGTAAACTGAGGATACCAGACATTGAGAAGTTGGTATGATTCTATCTTCAACACCTTCACAATGACTTTATCTGACCTTACCACATCTGTATCCAGATCTTTGTTGCTCATAACGTGTAGAAGTTCAATCTTGTGAAGAGATAGCTAGTTCTCAATGTCGTATACCTTTTCTAAGTTGATCTTCTGGACGTCTTTAACAAATAAGTCTTTTTGGTGCTTTCTTAGAATGGAGTTAAAATCCTCACCCTTTCTCCAGTTGCAACACACCCTGGTTCAGCGACAATCACATCATGATATAGTCTGAGCTCAGCTTCTAGGACTGGATCTCGTATCCTGCCATCGATATTCACTTGAACTACTGGAGCCTGTTGAGCTGAAGAGCTTGATCATCTTGTTGTTGCGGTTGAGGAGTGTTATCAGAAATATCATTATCAGAATCTCAAGCAATCACTAGAGCCCCGGTGGTATCAAATATGTCGTCTATCTCTTCTTTGATCCGAACAATCATTGTCTCTGGCTCTTCCTCAGAATCAATGTAGATATAATCGTTCAGCATACTATTCGCCATCCTTTCCTCCTCTGTTTTTTCGTCAACAACCGGAGGCTTTTCAACCCTGGTTATGACAACAGCTAGAACTGTATTATCATCAACCTGGACCACATCTATTTCCTGTCCACTTACCCCCTCTGCCCCCTCTGTTTCTGCTACCTGATCTGATCCACCAATGTTTTCAGCGTTTGCAGCACTAGATTCTCCAACTCTAGCTCTCTTCTCCCCCTCATGTTGATCAGGATCATCCTGATCATCATGTCTTCGTTTGTTGGAAGCTTGAGCCTGGACACCACAAGCCTGTTCAACCACTGTGATTCTTTCAGATAAGGATTGGTAGCCGGTAAGCATGGCTGGGGTCATTTCCTTGATGGAGTTGTTTAGAGTTTGAAAGTCTGCGCTGGTGGGTAATCGGTTTTGGGTTTCAGATTGTTGTCGGAGCAAACCTACCAATTCTACTTCTTCATTGGTATTTGAGTCTCCTTGGGCGAGTAAACGGGCTAACAACTCGGATTTGAGTTGATGGGTAGGGATTTGATGTAACGGAACTGATGGTGGTGGTTGTGGTTGGGTTTAATCACTAGATGGTGGATCCTGAGGAGTTGCCGAAGATTCTGCTATTCCTTTACCTTTTATCGCTCTGCTCACTTCATTTGCTAGTCTGTCAATTGTTACTTACATAGCCTAACGGTGTTGTTTGTAGGAATTATTGATAGATGCCAATGCTACACCTAGAAGTGGTAAAGTGATGTAATGCGGGGGCGGGTCGAGCATTTGTGCAGCTTGTTCAGGTGAAATGGTTGGGAAAAGTGAACTAATGCCCGTACCACTTAGGTTACCGATTGAAGTAGCAGTTGTAATAACTGTACTGCCTGTGTTCAAAGCTGGCGCGGTGTTAGCAATGATAGGTCTTCCACTCGATCCTCGTGGGGCACCAATAAATGGCGGTCGCACTCTGGATGTTCCGGTTGGGGCACGAAAGCCCGCAACTTGGTGAGATTCCAATGCTCGTGGCCTAGGAAAGATTGTTCGTCCAAAAGGCACTAGAATCAACGTGCTCGGAATGAAAGTCGATGGTCGGGGCAGGAGCCTACCTTGTTCAATACCGACAAACACCGAGTGTGTAGCCGATACTGTGTGTGCTGAATCCCCTGTGTAAAATGAAACATCGGCAAATCGAGAAGCTGATGAGTGGCTGAGTGGGGTTGTGCAGTGCATGGATGGGTCCTCCATGTCTGTTTCAGTACGCAACGGCGACGAACGCTCGTTGGTAGTGGATGTGGCTACCCGGCTAGTAACGGTTTTGGGAGGACCACTAGTTATAACTTTGTGTGACCCTATCTCAGTCTCTCCCAATTCTTTTCTTCCCGTCTCTCGGCTCACATAAATATTTTCAACTATAGCACCCTCTTCTCGCCTTACGTCACCGATATCGCCGGAGAGTCCGATGTTCCAGGTGGAATTAGCATCAGAACTCTCTATAAGTGATCTTCGACCTACATGCCTCAGAATCAAATCAACATCAGGATCATGGTCGGAGTCTGAGTTGCCATCATCGTCCTGTCTGGGTTGGGCTGATGCTTCATCTTCGGATGAAGAAGCATTTGGTACATAATCAACATCGTCGGTAGAGTTCCATGAGATATCATCAGTGAATATTTGAACTCTGGCAGCTTGTGTAGCTCTGGAAGTAGATGCCACACCAGCAGTCCTCTCCACAATCCCAACTCTCTTTCTTGTAGTTCTCCTCACCTCTCCCTGTTCAGGAACCCCGTGTTCCTGAACTTGCTCGACATGGATACCCTCACCTCCTAATTGGTTTGCACCTTGGGCAGGTCCCTCCGGTTCTGGTTGGACCATTAGTGCGTTGTCTAACCAATACTGCCTAACTACCTCAGACTGCTGGTCGGCATAGGCTAAGACATCTTCGGGTATCACAGCAACGTGAGCAAAGTCGATGTGTGCAGGCATCTTCAGGAAGTGCATCCATTGGCTCGGGCCTTGGACTGCATTTGGGCGTCGTTGAATCTCTTGGTTGCCCTCCATAATCTGATGGATGATGATCTGGAAGAAACGCTGGTAAGGAACGAAGTTCCGGTTCTTGAGTGGTCTGGCTTTGTCTTCGACTAACTCTAGCAGCTCGTTCTAGAGGATAATCGCATAATCTATGCGGCGGTTAAAGGCGACAACATGGAACATCTTTAGAGTTGCTAGGTTACACTTGTCGAGACCGGTGTATTTGGAAGTCATACAACGGTTGACTATGGAGCATAGAGTGTACCAAACTCTTGGTAGGAATCGGCGTTGGAACTTGGACGAGCTGGTAAGAACTGTATTTCGTGGGTCTTGTTATCCCAAACTACGGATATCAGCAAATAGTTGTTCTTCCAAAACCATATCTTCAAAGTTAGGATTATAAGGTAGATCGAGAGTTCGACGAAGTCATCGTAGGGTCAGGCGAACATCGAAGTGATCGAATTTAGAAGAAAAATGTGGACCTCTTCGGTGGACAGGATGGAACTGTAGAGTGTGCCAAAACTGCTGCAAGTAGATGGCAGGCACGATGATTGATTTGGTGAGAGTGGTGCGAACCAGATGGCCACGTATAATATCTAGAATGATCCGGTGGTCGAATGCCACGCTGAGATCGAGATGGTGGTTGTTGTCTAGGAAGGCAAGATGAAGACTTCTCGGTAGAAGTTCCTCATCAAGATCGCGTGCATTCACCGACGGATGCGACGACCGGTGCGACGGAATAACGTTATTCTCGTCAGAAGAATGACCGTCATTTTGTGCCATCTGAATAGTGAAAAATCAGTATTGGCTTAGTAGTGGATTTTATTTTTTTAATGCTTGTTGAAAATAGCCTAAGTGCTGGGGTTATCGCAAGTCATACAAACACATTGTCGCAAGTCTAATTTTATCGCAAGGAAGGGGTTGCGAGGAAAGGTTATCGCAACAAACATATTGCGATAAACTGTTATCGCAACACGAAGGTTGCGATAAAATGTTATCGCAACATGTAGGTTGCGATAATGATGAACAAGAGTGGGTTGCGACAATGATGAACATGATGAACATGATGAACACCTAAGGTTGCGATAAACATGAATACTAGATATTTTCTAAGTGTTCAGCCCAGAAATTGATTTTTCGCACTAAATCGAGTGTAATCCTATCTCACTAGACTTGCAAAGCTTACAGAAGGTAAACCCTAGCATATTGAACAACTATAAACACACATACACATGCATAATCGACAGAATATGAAAAGATAGATATGAGTTCGACCCTAATCAATCCTAAATTCGACAATAGAGTATAAAAACATGGATGAAATCAATCGAAAAACATTGAAAGCTTACCTCGAAGTGAATCTGACGTGAATGTACTTGATTTGAACTCGAAAATCTTGATTTTTTTTCCAGAAATCGAACAGATAATTGAGAGAATTTTGAATGGATTTGGAATGAGACAAAAATTCAAAACTCGTGTATTTATAGAGGTTTGATACATTTGACACGTGGCATCATGTGATTGGTCCAACGTTTGATCTCCACAGTGTCAGGTTATCGCAAGAAGAAGGTTGCGATTAACCTTGGTGTTGTCGCAAGACGCAAGGTGCGACAACCACCCCAGTGTTTAATCGCAACAGGGTGTTGCGATAAGACATTGTTCACTACTGTTTATCGCAAGCAACGGGCTGCGATAAAACATATTCCATGTTTAATCGCAACTGATGGTTGCGACAAAACACTGTTCACATCGTTATCGCAAGTAGTGTGTTGCGATAACATGAACACTTAGACATTTTTCAAAAAGATTTTTCAGGAAATTTCAAAAATAATTTTATCACATTGGAAGATGTCCAACTTCCAATTGATTAAGCACTCAAGGTTTTAAATAAGGTTTTCACTCCCCCTTAAATGATGCATAGATTTGGAAAATTGTTTTTCATCATTTAAGAGTTAGTGTACAATGCAGATTAGAATACTTACCTTGTGTTCTCCAAATAACAGTCACATGCCAACTAAACTTACAAGATTTGGCAGTTATGCACACTCCCCCTATTTTTGTGCATATAATCTGTACTAAACTCCCCCTGAGACCATGAACACACCTTGTGCAGATACAGATATCATAACAAATCACATATAAGGTATTTAAAAGAAAAGAAAAATAACAAGTTGAATAAACATTTGCAATACAAATAAGGTATGAAAATTTAAATAACATATATTGAGAATAGAATATGATGAAAATTTGAGTGTATCAATCTAGATACAATATCCAGATTGAGATACAAATATTTCCATCTATTATATGATCAATATAAGGAAGTTAAACTTTCATATTCAACATGCCAAGCTTGGATACTAAGAAATTAAAGCGTTTTTCATCCAAGGCTTTTGTGAAAAAGATGGGCAAGTTGATACTCAGTTGTAACAAAGTATAGTTCAATTGTTCCTTTTTCAATGTGATCTTTAATGAAATGATACCTGATGTCGATATGCTTAGTCTTGGTGTGTTGGACAGGATTAGCAGATATGGCAATCGCGCTTTTACTGTCACAGTAGATGTGGATCTTCTCATATTTGAACCCGTAGTCCATGAGTTGGGTCTTCATCCACAGTACTTGTGAACAACAGCTGGCCGCGGCTACATACTCTGCCTCCGCAGTTGATGTTGAAACACAATTCTGCTTCTTAGATGACCAGCTCACGAGCTTGTCTCCCAAAAACTATACATGCCCCGATGTGCTCTTTCTGTCCAGCATGCTTCCTCCATGATCCGCGTCTGAGTATGCGGTGAGTTCGTATCCGGTTCCCTTGGGATACCACAGTCCGAGATACGGTGTGCCCTTCAAATAGCGAAAGATTCTCTTGACAACGCCGAGGTGTGATTCCTTAGGTTTGGCCTGAAATCTTGCACACAGACAAGTTGCAAACATTATATCTGGACGATTAGCAGTAAGATACATTAGTGACCCTATCATTCCTCTATAATTCTTAACATCGGCATCAATACCATCAGGATCTGAACCGATTTTGGATCCTGGAGCCTTCGGCGTACCAATTGATGTACAGTTTTCCGTCTGGAATTTCTTCAAGATATCAAACACGTACTTCGATTGATTGATGAAGATACCTGTCGAGAATTGTTTGACTTGTAATCCGAGAAATAAATTAATCTCTCCCATCATACTCATTTGAAACCTGGTCATCATAATGCTATAAAACCATTTACATAATCCAGGGTTAGTCGAACCAAAAATAATATCATCAACGTAAATCTGTACTAAAATAATTTCACCTTCCTCGCGCAAAGTAAAAAGAGTTGTGTCAATTTTACCTTTTTCAAAGCCGGAACCTAGTAGAAAGGTAGATAAGACTTCGTACCAGGCACGGGGGTCTTGTTTGAGACCATAAAGGGCTTTGTCAAGGATGTACACTTAATCTGGTTTATCTTTGTCCACAAAGCCTTCTGGTTGAGACACGTACACTTCCTCCTTCAGAACAACGTTCAAGAATGCAGTCTTCACGTCCATTTGATAAACAGTGAAGTTCTTGTAGGCGGCAAAAGATAGGAACATCCGAATTGCCTCTAAACGAGCAACCGATGCGTACGTCTCGTCGTAGTCTATACCCTCCTATTGCGTATACACTTTTGCTACTAGTCTTGCTTTGTTTCTCACAATTATGCCGTCTTCATCTTTCTTGTTTTTCAGGACCCACTTAGTACCAATGATTGTTTTACCCATGGGTCTCGGAACTAATCTCCACACCTTCAGAGCTTCAAATTGATTCAGCTCTTCTTGCATTGCAATTAACCAATCCGGATCTTCTAAGGCTTGTTGAACTGTTGATGGCTCAACTTGACTTAGAAAAAGCGCGTATAGAACTTCATTTGCGGATGCAGATCTGGTCTTTACTAGTTCAGACACTTCACCAATCACTTGATCTATTGGGTGACCGCGTGTCCACTTCTTAGAGTGTGGATGGAGAGAAATACAATCTTGATTGGGGTCTACTAGGGTAGGATCTTTATCAAAGTTCAACTCAATCGTCAATGTCGGTTCCGGATGTGAGGTTGGTTGATTGTCAGAAGAGACAGCTGGAACTGCCTCGGGAACTGCTTCAGTTGATTTTTCAGGAATGTTATCAGTACCCTGAGCATTGACATTTGAAGTTGTACCCGATGAAGAAGCACCATTCGTAGATACTTGTTGTCTTGCTTGTGTAGATGTCATGATAGTGTTTCTTGGAGAAGATACAGGAGTTGTTGCACCGGTATTGGATGATGTAGGTACCGATGAAGGCCTTGAAATTGTAGCTTGTACTGGAGGTGTAGCAACTTGATTCCTGTCATTTACACACGAAGATGATTTATTACTTCCAAAGAAATCATCATAGAAATGTTCAAACAAAATATCAAGATCATTAGGAGTAGAATTAGATGTGGAAGCTTAATCTTTGCTTGACTTAGTCGTCATTGGACGGATTTGTCCAGACGCTAGTATGCCGGATATTACGGGTTATGTACTATTTTGCACAGAAGCCATTTCCTCAGTCTCATCGAATTTGACGTTTATGCTTTCCATCACAGTTCTAGAGGATTTGAAATAGACTCTGTACGCCTTTGAGGTTGACGAGTATCCGATGAAAACGCCCTCTTTTCCCTTAGGACTAAATTTATTCAAGTTGTCCATTTCGTTCAGTACGATACACCTGCACCCAAAAACACGAAAGTAGTGTATTGCAAGTTTTCTATGGTTGATAAGTTCATATGGAGTTTTGCCAAACCGTCGATGGATAATTGAACGATTTTGTGTATAGCATGTCGTTGACACAGCTTCGGCCCACAGAAATAGCGGTAGATCAACGTAGGACAACATCGTTCTGGCAGCTTCAACAAGTGTACGATTTCGTCTTTCAACAACCCCGTTCTACTGAGGTGTTCTTGCTGCCGAGAATTGATGTAAAATTCCTAATGACTTAAAAAAGTCATCAAGAGTCTTGTTTTTAAACTCTGTCCCGTTGTCAGATCTGATTGTCTGGACCGTTTGTTGAAGATTCATTTGAAGCTGTTTGATTAACGAGATAATCAAGTCAGGTGTTTCATCTTTGGATCATAGAAATTTCACCCAAGTGTATCTCGAATAATCATCGACGACAACCAACACATATTTCTTGGCACTTATACTCTGGGTCTTCATTGGCCCACAGAGATCCATATGAAGAATCTCCAAGACTTTGTGTGTACTAGGCTCAGGTTTTGGCAGATGAGGAGCTCGTTTCATCTTCCCCTTCTCACAGGCGGTACAGAAGTTGTCTTTCTCAAACTTTAGAACCGGTAGACCTAGGACTAAATCTCCTACCATCAATTTTTGAATATATCGAAAATTGAGATGAGATAGTCGTCTATGCCACAACCAGCTCTTCTCCAATGAAGCTTTGGACAACAGACACACGTCATTCTTTGGTTTAATCTTTGATAGGTCAATGGTGTAAAGATTGGACTTCCTCGTCCCAACCAGAAGCTCATCTCCTACTTCGGTTCGAACTGAACACCGGGTCTTCGTGAAATTGACTTCTAGATCTCTATCACAAAATTGACCTATGCTAAACAAGTTATGCCCCAAACCTTCAACATAGTTAACTTTGGTAATCCTAACGTTGTCTTTCACTATGTCTCCATAACCCAGAATCGGAGAATACTGATCATTCCCAAACTTGACTCTACCACCATATTTTTCCACAAAATTAGTGAGCAACTCCTTTCTACCAGTCATGTGCTTTGAGCAGACTGAATCTAAATACCATACATGACTGGGCTGCAAAAGGGAAATCAAGTGGTTTTAGGTACCCATTTGAGAATGGGTCCTTTTTGGTTAGGAGTTTCAACAGGTTTGGATTTCACATTTTTCCTTTGAAAACCTCTGTTATAATATCCATTTGAATAAAATCTTTTAGGACCATGGAAATTATAACCAAACCAATAAGAATAACTGGACTTGCAGATAAAATCATCCACACCACACGAAGAACAACAAATTTGATCATGTGCTAAATTAATCAGTTGTTGCATTGAGGAAATTTTGTATGGGATTACAAGTTTTTGTTTATTGCAAACAGCATGATTACTAACATTAGAAACAAAATTGTTTTTCTTGGAATTAAAAGCAACGTGAGATGATTTTCTCTAGGCCACATCCTGTGTGGACTCCTTTATTCTCCATTCGAGTCTCGAGTTGTTTCTTATATAACGATCTGAAATGCCAGCAAAATAAGAATCATAAGCATTGGAATTTCGAGCTTGAAAAGACTTTGATTTATGATTATTCTTCTTCTTCTTTTTCTTTTTCTGAAATGATTGTTTAGATTTGGATTTGGAATCATTATCAGAAATTTTCTCCGCTGATTTTGAAGATTCACCTTTGAAGAAAATCTTCTCAGGTTTCTCTTATTTGATTAAGAAGTTAGAGTGATCTGGAAGTTTGGCACTAAAGTAAAAATCAATTTGACCAGCTGTTTCTTTTACTTCCTTACCCTTCACATCACAGGGATTCTCAATACCACAAACAGACTGACTATTCAATGGAGTATGAAAGATACCATAAGACTTCGGATAGAGAAATTCATTTTGTTCTTTTCGAAATGCTTTATCTTCTTCTGTAGGGATATATATTTCAGGATCAAATTGACTTTCCAAATCCCAAGATTCAAGATCATCTTGGTCATCAACTGTCAAGCTCCTATAGATAGTATCTCCCATAAATGCTTTACGCGAAGAAACATCTGATTCTGAAGAATGTTTTTCTTTTAAAATTTTCTCTTCAGACATTTCTTTATGTTTAGCTTTCATTTATTTTAAGCCATTTGAAATAACTGTAAACATAACTCCTTTTTCAATGTCAAAATCAAGTTGGTCATCATGCCTGACTTCCTCAATTTTGCTTTTGATCTTACTTTCAAGGTCTACGAGCTTTTGTTTGAGTACCAAAGGAGGATGATAAATTTTTCCTTCAAAAACGGGTTTTTCATTCTCCTTCGGTTGTTCGACCGCATAGCTCTTGAAATAGTCATTAGACAAGGTTTGTTTCCAATTCCAAACCAATGCCTTCCTATTCTCCCATTTGTAGCAAAAAGGAAGTTGCATTTTGACAATAGTTTTTCTCTTTTCCTCTTCCTCGGCCTCATGTTCCTCTTTATTAAGCCAATCTATTTGATATTGATCAGGATACCTTGATCAAAGATCAAGCCATTCAAATTTATACAAACTTGGAGACTTGGTTAAAGCATATTCCAAATAATTAGGATTATCAAAACCCAAGCCCCATTTTGAATGGTAATATCTGAAATTCTTTGGTGTATTTAGAAGAATGGTTTGTTCAGTTTGACCAAGCTTATACAACTTTTCTTCCAGATGACTAGCCTTCTCAGTCAGTTCATTATTAATGTCTTTGTACGAGTGCAGTAATGTTTCAAGCTCAATCTTCCTATTTTCTGAAAGTCTTAGCTTTTCTTCCATCTCATCCATTCTATTTCGAAAATAGGCTCGAGTTTCCTCGATTTCAGCTTGGCTCTTTTTCAACCCATCACTTAACTTGTTATGTTTAGTGTTGTTTCTGTGATTCTATTACTTTATGTGCATTTTTAAGTTTTTCATCTAAATCATCTTGTTTTAGTTGACAGACTTTTAGTTGATTTGCAAAATGATTAATGGTACAGAAATCTACCTCGTCTGTCTCAGACACAGCATCAGCTTCTGAATCCTCGCCAGCTTTGCTCATCAAGCACATCTTCGCCAAAGTTGCAGTCTCCTCTTCATTCTCATCATATGTTTGATCCAGCCAATATTCCTCTTCCACAAGCAGTGTTATCCCGGACTCTTTCTGCTTCGCCAGCAACATCTTATTCTTGTAGTAGTCCGAATCCCGTACCTTCAGTTTCCAGCACTCCTTGGCAAAGTGGCCAGATTTTCCACAGTTATAACATTTCTGTTCTTCCTCCTCCTTCTCAGCATACTTCTTAACCTCAACTCTCTTACCATCCTTCTTCTGATCATCAAACCGTTTCTTTGACTCAATCTGATCCTTATGCTCGAAGTTTCTAGATCCCGATGAGTAACGTTGGTTGTTTGATCCGGGTTTCTTCACATACTTCTTTTGAAAGGCTTTGGTAAGAAGAATCATGGCCTGCCTTAAACTCTCAGATTCATTTAGGTCATCACTATCAATCCCATCATCCTCTATCTCAACATTCTTTTTTTTATCAGCATACTTCCTAGATTTACTCGACATCAAATCAATTGGTTCACTCTCAAAATCATCCTCTTTCTTTTCTGACACTTCCACTTTCTTGTCCTTCTTTTCTTTCTTATCCTTCTTCTTCTTCTTTTCTCTCTTTTCCTCCGCGTCATCTTCATCCTGTTTAAGTGTTTCAAACATCTCTGGTAACTGTAGAGAAGCCAATGTGGAATGTTGTTTCATTCGATGAGCATACTTTTTCCATTTGGGCTGGAGTACACTTAAGAACTTCACATTGTTCTCAATTATGGACTTCTGTATGCTATATCTATTCAGTTCATTCAGGATGGTTGTGAAGCGGTCATATGTACTATCCAGAGTCTCTCCCTCTTTCTGTTTAAAATTCTCGTATTTATTGATCGCATTTGAAACCCTCATTTGGTTCTCCACATCTGAACCCTGATACAGTTTGATCAACTCATCGAACATGCCCTTTCCTGTGGCATTCAGACTATCAACTTTCTGGTATATGTCATTGGTCAATGTTTGCATCACCAATGATCTAGCTTTTTATCAGCATTATGTTTCTTGAGTTCATCATCTGAATAATCCTTGGGATTGACAAGTCTTCTTCCATTTGGTTCAGTTATCTATACCTCACCTTGTATTCCGTTTTTCAAAGACTTCATAATAAAGTCTCCATTATCCTGTCGCTCAACATAATCCAGAAACCTATCTTTCCAGATTTTAAAGTCTTTTGGAAACAGTACATGTGGTTTGTCTTTAGAACCTATCACTAGCATATCTCTGGCAGTCATGGTGAATACTCGTTACTGATCGTTAAGTAACCTTCTGATCTGATTAAAATTTGGTACTCACACAATTTTTGTCGCAACTCAAAGTTATCGCAAGTCACAATTTTGTCGCAACACAAACCTTGTCGCAACCCAACACTTTGTCGCAACAAACGTTCTCGCAAATGAAAACTTCTCACAACACAAAACTTCTCGCAACACAAAACTTTGTCGCAACACACTTTGTCGCAAAGGCAGATTTTGTCGCAACAGAGAGGTTGCGATAACAAACGAAACTGAACATTATCGCAATAGGTCGTTGCGATAAGATACTGTTCACAAGCTGTTAGTTGCGATAAAATGGGGTAATCTCAATAGACACTTGCGATATCTTACTGTTCACAATATGAAGAGTGCGATAAGGATGAACACTCTTTGTTGCGATAATTATGAAGATTCGAACGATCCTAAGTCCAAATCGCAGAACAATTCCAATCAGGCTGAAATTTGGTACGTAGGTTCGCGAGATGATTCTGGACAAGTTTAATACTATCACTTTTGCCCAAAACACAACAGAAATAAGAGTTTCGATTCAAAACAGTGTTTGAGGAATTTTTTTCTCGAAAACGAGCTAATCTTTCTATTATGGATTGATTTGTGAGTAAGTGCATAATATAATCAACCAGGAACAATCACCAAACTAATCCTGATCAATTCTGATCCATTTGAAGAACTCAAATGATCAAAATCAATCAAAATATTGGGAAAATGAAGAACACTCAAAAGTAGCTCAAAATCACAGAAATAAAATCAGATCAGAATGATATACTATGCTCTGATACCAATTGTGATCCCAGAACAAGTACTCAATCAACTAATAATCTCAGTATGCCATCCATATATTCAATAAGCTCTTCAAGTTTACACAATATGATGTAGAGAGAAAGTGCAATAGTGTGTGTACTTGAGTGTGTAAGAATGAATGACATAATGCAAAATACAAGGGCAAAATCTACTTATAGTTTACAAATAGAAATGTTCTAGATTAGCCCCTCTGATCTACTTGGTACAACAAGCTAAATAGAGCACTAACAAAAATGTTTATTTTCAGTGTTTGCGTTAGTCCCAAATTTGAAGTGACAAACTAACTAAGTATTGTAGAAGGCGGTGAATACAATACACAAAATTACTTAATTTTAATTCTAATTGATTTTTCAGATCAAGAATTACACTTAGAAATACAAGATTGTTGAGAAAAAATAACAAGTTAAAATCTATCCTAACAATCTTACACAAAGAAAACTTAGAACACAAAGAACATAACCTAAACACTTAGAAGTTATGTTAGTTTTGAGAGATCTACCAATTTTCTGGGTTCATGTGGAAATCTTTCAGAATCTGTAACCTTGCATGGAGTGATTCTTCTTCTTGTAAATACTACCATGTTCCTTAAATGCACGGAACACTTGTCACTCCAGGATTGAAGCTGAGAGTTGTCATTGAAAGAAGAGAATATGTCCTTTTTTGTCTTGCCAAGGGATAAGGACGAGCTACAGACTAGACAATTTTTGAAAAGTCATATCAAAAGCATATAGGAAAAATATTCGTTCTTCGGGTTTTACAAAGAATGTCTCCATCGGGGTCAAAATAGGTAGTATTTTATCGAATGCTTTCTTAGCAAGGAACAATATGACAGTTGTGTCGATAGGCTTAGGAACTATCCGATTTATAGCAAATGTGCAGGTGGTAGATTGGTGTAAAATCGGGAGAAGCGTCTTCTGATCCACTTTGGTAGATGCTCTTCCTCTTGATATCGGTTCGTCTTTGACTTTGCCAAATAGTTTAAGTGCAAACCAAACTATTAAAGAGAACCATTATATATCTAAGAATCAAATATAAAGTAAAAGATTATGAAAAGATCGAGAAGTCATCAACAAATTATCGGTGACCCAATAGTTTGTATCTTACGAAAGTAAGTGTGAATGTCATTTTAGAAAGACTTTTTCATCTCGATAGATGGTTAAAGTATTTTACATAACTAATACTCATCATAACTGAATTCCAAGACTGACATTACCTGATCTTCGTTAGCTTTTTTATGTCTCGCTTTAAATAAGATCATCATTAAATCATTGATTGATTTCCCATAGCTAGGCCATAGTCTAGAGCGAGTCCGTGTTTAGTCTATCGCCTCCTCATGATTGACTAGTATGCTACATACCTGTATGCATACAGTTCTAAATATAAAACTAACATCATTTTTTTGGCACAGTTGCCGAGGAGGCAATCAGACTAATATGGACTTTATTTTGAACTTGCTAGTCTACGTATTTATCCCACAACGAACTCGATCCTTACCTAAACTAGTATTGAAGATGAAGTTCAAGTCTTACGGATTCTCCCTAGTTTATTTCAGTTATTTGTACTTAAAGTTGAATTCCGTTTTATTTTAGTTGTTATTTATTTCTCCGTATTTAATTTCTCGTAATGTTCTTAAATTTATTTTATTGCTTTAATAGGTTAAAAATGATTCTTGGAGAGTGACACTCCTTAGATTGAGCTTTACACTTTTTTAAATTAATTTTATGGCGTCTTATGTTTATGTTTTATGTTTAGTAGTTAGCTTTCTCTTGATTGAGTTTTTTTGTCTTGGATTAAAAGTGTTGGGATTAACCAATTGACTTTAAAACGAACACTAAAGTTTAATCAAGTGATTTTTATTCAACAAAAGTTGTTATGTGATTAATTGGTTTATTATAGTGTTTGTTTATTTATTTAGTCGGAATATGGACGAAAGTTTGATTCTCAACTTAGAACGAATTTGTTGATGACTACGGTTCTAAGATGAAAATAGTTAGGGACATAGGCCGAGAAACTATTTGCTATATCAATATGCACACCATAATGATTCTTTACCACTTTCAGAGATTTCACTAAACCACAAGGATCAAAACATGATCGACACCTTCGACATTCGCAAAGCCAAATCCATTTCAAATTCTCCGAAGGCATCATCTTTCATCGATGGTGCCACAATAGGGTGGCTAAGAACCATAGATGGTGGTTGTTGTGTAAGCTGAAAACAATTCATCACTATTAATATCTGGTGTTGATATTGGTTACGTCATAGTTAAGGTCTTCATCTCATCACGTAGAAACATATAGCATGTCAGATTTTGATCACCACAACTCTACCTTTTGTCGACTCACTGCCTTCAAAGTCAATAACTACGACAACATTGTTCTTCCGAAAGTTAACATTGTTGAAAACTCCATCAACTTAATCACCTACCCTAACCTCCTCTAAGCTCTAACACGTTCCATCCCCCGCCGTCCCTGGAGAGCCTTTGCATTTTCACTTCCAAAAACAAAAATGATGACAACGGAAAACCCACTTATCTGGAGTTGGCTTATGCTACCCCCAATCTCTCTACTACAACGATCTTCGTCCTCACATCAAAAACCGACTCCTGATCAGTTGATTTCTCAAATTCGATTATATTTACACAAAATACAGTAAAAAAAACAAAAAATAAAATTTTAGTTATGTTCAATATTTTATAATTAATTTATTTTTTATATTATAATTAATCAATTATCTGTATTATAAACAAGGGAAATTAATTAAAATACCCCAAGTCAAACCAACTGTTACCAAAATACCCTAAAATTTTTCAACTTTGCAAAAATGCCCAAAATACCTGCGATGGGGTCCCGCGATCGCGGGATACGCTGACGTGGCACGTATTTTGGGGCCAAATGCCCCGCGAAGCCCCTCAACTTTGGCCGTGGTGCACTTTTGGTCCCTGCCCGCGATCGCAGCCCGCGATGGCCCAAAAAATTACACTTTTGGTCCCTGAAATTTTACACTTTTGGTCCCTGAAAATTTACACTTTCAGCCCCTATACTTAGACGAATTTTGCATGCTTTTACTGTTTTTTTCCACAATTATTGCAATTTAAAGACCGATTTGTGGTTGAAATTCATTTGCATGTTTCAATCAATGTTAAATCAATGTTTTTGGAATACCAGTTTGTGGATGAAATGAGAGATTGGTTTTCTGATATGTTGGTTGTTTCATTGATAAATAGACGTAAAATTCAAGCCATAATCCCCACACAACGATTTCATTGTTTGTGTTTGAGATACTACTGAAAAAATGAGTTCATTTGTTGCAAAAGCTAAGCTATATTTCTGTTTTGATGGTGAATGGGTGCAAGATAACAATGAGTGGAATTTTGCTTATAAATCTAAGCATGGTGTAAAAGTGTCAGTAAACTACACTTATCAGAAGTTTGTTGCATACGCCATGCAAAAATGTGGAATCAACTCTTCTGATATTTGCAAGTTAGTATTTAAAAATGGCGATGGGTCATTTGTGGATTTATCCAACGATGGGGATATCTCTACTTTTATGCACCTTGCAGTCGATTCAGAAAGACCCCCATTACTCTTTGTGTATCCCGGCGTATCCGACGGTGACGACGACGGTGACGAGGAGGGTGATTCTCAACAAATAGAGCATCCTGATTCTCAACAAATAGAGCAGCCTGATTCTCAACAACAACAACCACCACAACCACACGAATGGCGTACTGCTGGAGTTGCTGATGACGAAACCCACGTTTTCAGAACGGGTAATTCTGAAATAAACAGATCAGACACCGATAATGATGATCACGAAGAATATACCCCTAGTAGAAAATCATGTAGTCAGATAAATGACTTTTTTGATATGCCCCCTATTCTTCCAGACTCCCATACCCAGACACAAAGCTACGAACCTACACCTTATATTCGCAGTGAAAGTTTAACAGCAGGTCAGATATTCGATTCGAAGGATCTCTTAGCAAGTCAGATCGGACTCAAGTTCTTGGAAGAGGGTTTCCAAAGTCGCGTGCGGGCATCTGACAAAAGCAAATACGTAGTTGAATGTGCTAGAGAAAAGTGTGAGTGGAGGTTGTACGCGATTCACACGGGTCCCAAAGGAGGGGGGATAATGATTAGAAAGTTGCACGACGTACACACTTGTACGAGGACGCAACTTAATCCCCACCACAAACAAGCCGGCAAAAAGACTTTGGGTGCGATCCTGAAAAACAAATTTCTTGATGTTAGCAGGTCATTGCGTCCAAAGGACATCGTCCACGACGTTCACCGGCAGTTCGGCGTCACGATTGATTACCACCAAGCGTGGCGTGCGCGCTGCCATGCACTGTTTATGGTGAGAGGCACGTTCGAGGAGTCGTATGAACGACTCCCGACATATTTATATAATTTGCAGCTGCAGAACCCTGGTACTGTCACGCAGCTACGGACCGATTCACGTGGACGGTTTGAGATGTGCTTCGTGGCCCTTGGACCCGCGGTACGTATTTTAACACGTCATATGTTTACACATTATAAACTATAACATTTACACATTATAAACTATAACATTTTAACCTATGTTTTTGCAGATCCGCACATTTCTGGAAAATCTACGTCGTGTCCTGATAATAGACGCAGCCCATTTAAAGGGCCGTTACTTGGGTATGATGTTCCTGGCGGTTGCCATGGACGGGGATAACTCCATCGTTCCAGTAGCTTTCGGCGTAGGCAAGTCCGAAACCGGGGACAAGTGGACTTGGTTTCTGTCCATGTTGAGACAAGCTATCGAAGACCCGCAAGGGTTGGTGTTTATGTCTGACAAGGCTCCTTCCATAAGCGCCGCAATCTCTGCCATGTACCCAAACGCCCCTCACGCCATATGCTGTCGACATTTGGAGATGAACGCCAAATCCAAGGACAAACGTATTACCACCTACAAGGATGTCTATTGGGCGGCATGTAGAGCATATACGGATCAGGAGTTTAACAAGTACATGAATATGCTACGATACAGTGTCAAGGAAGCAGCCAAAGTCTTTGACGATGCTGGACCGGAGAGGTGGTCCGCGGCCTATTTTCCTGGACAACGGTATGCCATTCTGACCTCGAATAGTGCAGAGTCTGTGAATGCACTCTCCCGTTTTGCGCGTAGATGTCCGATTGTTAATCTTATGGACTACTTTCGGGCCTTTCAACAAGAGTGGTACCAAATTCGACGCCTAAAAGGAGCTAAGATACAAAATGCACTCACACCAACGGCGGAGAATATCGTTCAGTACAGGGCGCGTCGTGCGGCGACATGGCCGGTAAGAGCAATCGGGTATGGGAAGTACGAGGTGCATGATGACTATATTAACGCGATTGTGAATATGGAAGACCACCTTTGTTCGTGTCGCGAATGGGATAAATCTGGGTTACCGTGCGGCCATGCCATCGCTGCAGCAACATATATGGGTCGTACAGATTGCAGCGACTTGGCTGTACCTTTCTTCACGTCCGAATATTACCGGAAAACATACGTGGAGGTAATAAACCCAACTGGACCCCCTGCAGCATGGGTGTATCCACCCGACCCGCTTCCACCATGCTATCCACCTTTAATGGATAAGAACAGGGCCGGGAGACCGAGAAAGAACGACCGACGTCCATCACGTGGTGAAAGTTCGATACAACGAAGATGTACTCGGTGCCAATGCGTAGGACACACTCATGGAGAGTGTCCAAATCCCGCCCCTTCAACCGTGCCAAGGAGACATTATGTCAGTCACACCCCGGGCCCGTCACAGCTTGAACCATATGGAACAAACCCATATGATACTGTTGATCTAAACACTGATTTGTAAATGATATATATACACACATACATATGCTTCTAAATGAACATTGATAACACAGCTAGTTTGAAAATGATATATATATATATTCGTATTATATATTTACACACATAAAGAAAATAGGAGACCTTCAATTTTTCTTAGTATTTTCTTGAGCTTGTTCTTGCATCCATGGCAGTGAATGTTAACTCTGAGTACACATGTCTGTTTGTAAATTCATATTAGATACGTTTTAATTTTAACAAATTACACCATTATAGTTAATTATTTAATTTATGGTACATCTCATATTTTTTTCAATTTTGTTTTACACTCCTATCGCATTAACATAATAATCATATATTAACTAATTCATTAAATCGTTTTAAATTATTATTATTTGAATGTGTTTATAGATATCGTGAATGGCAATAGGAGAAGGTAGAATTGTTTATAAATGAGGTTTTGACAAGTTGGTATCACTGGACTCATTTAAGAATTGTGAAAATGGGTATTTGGCGAATGATGATTCATGTGTGTTTAAAACACTTCAGCTCCAAACACACATGAATCATCATTCGTCAAATACCCATTTTCACAATTCTTAAATGAGTCCAGTGATACCAACTTGTCAAAACCCCATTTCATATTATATATATACACACACATACATATGCTTCTAAATGAACATTGATAACACAACTAGTTTGTATTCCATCCAACAAGCTCTTCATCTTCAATCTTTCTGACCCTTCTTCAACGGCTTCTGCTTTTGCAACCACGTATGGCCATTGTGTACCACAACCCGCACACACTTTAGCAAATGAGTTGAGGGTTGTCATATATTCTACAAGAGAAGTAGGCCCACGAATGAGGTAACCTCTGACTTGACCTTGCATGATGTATCCAACCTAACCGTGGTTCAGCGGCTTAAAAACTACTTTTCAGAGAAATTAACAACAACAAAAAATACAAAACAACAACACAGTAAAAAAATACAAATAACAACACAGTAAAAAAAATACAAAACAAAAAAAATATAACCACCACCTACTTAAAAATTGATTTAGTTTCATCAATCCAAGCTTGCTTCTCGTTTACCTTCGCTTGAATAATTGTGAAGTCTTGCAGAATATGGTGAATTGCTTCTTGTTCTCGACGAACACGAGCCTCCCGAGCTTTTATATCCCCTTTCATCCTTTTGATCTCCCTGTCTTCCTCTTCGATCTTTCTAAAATGGACTGCCTTCCTGTCCATAATTTTTTTCCACTCTTCTGTTAGTTCATCTATCTCCTTTTCCTTTTTTGCTATGGCGACCTCGATTTGAGGTGGCATTTTTTCAGGAGTAGACTTAGGGTTTGATGACGATGCCATTTGTGGATGAAATGAGAGAAGAGAGAAATCAATTCAAAGAAAGAAAGCAAGAGAGAAATCAAGAAAGAAAGCAAGAGGAAGTGTGAATTGTGAATTGCATACTACTGATATTTATGGATGAAATCTCAAACATGCAAATGAATTTCAACCACAAATCGGTCTTCAAAGTACAATAATTGTGGAAAAAAACAGTAAAAGCATGCAAGATTCGTCTAAGTACAGGGGCTGAAAGTGTAAATTTTCAGGGACCAAAAGTGTAAATTTTCAGGGACCAAAAGTGTAAATTTTGGTCCATCGCGGGCCATCGCGGGCTGCGATCGCGGACAGGGACCAAAAGTGCACCGCGGCCAAAGTTGAGGGGCTTCGCGGGGCATTTGTACCCAAAGTACGTGCCACGTCAGCCCTATCCCGCGATCGCGGGATCCATCGCGGGTATTTTGGGTATTTTTGCAAAATGAAATTTTTTTTGGGTATTTCGGTAACAGTTGGTCAAACTTTGGGTATTTTAATTAATTTCCCTATAAACAAATCATATTTAGTATTTTTGTGATATTATAAACTATTAAAATATGTAGATATAAATTATAAAGTAGTTGATAATGTGGTAGTGAAGACCATTTTTGAAAAGAGTTTGATCTTTTATTAATGTGTAAGATGTTATTGCAAAAGCTGATGTGATACTTTAGAAATGAATTTGGTTTTTCATTGATGCAGACGGTCTAAGAGTAATTAAGAAGTAAATCATTGTATTAATGTCTATAAAAAAATCTTGAATGGAGTAGTGCATCTACTTATTGTTATTCGAATTATCATATTTCGACGTCTATTTTAGGGTAAACATTATGTATGCCAACAAGAAGTGAAAAGAAGCGAGTTTGGAACCTCAATTATTTCCCCAAATGGTTACAAAAACTATTTGATAACAAAAAGGGATGTGTGAGGTGAAGATGAGCCCAAAAGTGCATACAAGTGGTGAAGATGAAATGTTAAATGCTAACCTCAAAACCCCATCACCCCAATCCAAAAGCCACAACCAATAATCGATAGCCACGTGGCATGGCGGGTAATCTTTATTGTGTGGTCGTCAAGAATTCAAAATATGATCCTCTCCCACCTTAATTGCAACCCTATAAGTCATCTTCCATCTCTCTTGCTGCCTGCCTCAGAATAATTAATTCTGCATTTCATCTTCACTTCCACAGTGATCAATGGCAACCGCCGTCTCAACCATTGGAGTTGTCAACCGTGTTCCAGTAATCCTCTCTTCATCCCTAATCTTAACTTGCCTTATATGCTAATTCTTGCTGTTCTTTCTTGATTATGTTTCTTTAAAATAAGCTTTGATTGATTGATATAATTTGACATGGATGAAAATGTTTAATTAAGAGGGTGATCCATAGATTTTTGCATAATTTGTTTGAAATACAATGTTTGGATTGTTGATTTGCTTAATTTGATTCATGTAAAGTGACTTAAGTAGTAGCCTTGAACCATAGGATTTACAAACAACGTATTTGCAGGATCTTAGACACTCTAATCACACCAGAAAGTACACCAGATCAAGAGAAAGTAAGCTTGGTAGAAAGAATTCGGGAAATTCAGAAACTATTTCTAGATCAAATATAGTTTTTCTTTTCTACAAAAACCTAGAAAAAGAGCCATTGAATCCTAGATTAGCTATAATATATATATATATAGTAAGGTTTAGGGGGAAACCTAAAAAAAATGAAAAACCGAGGAACAACTAACCTGGTAGCTCTTCATCGATAAATAAATTAAGTTGTTTTTTTGGTTTTTATGCTGCATGTTACAAATTACTTGTATGCACAAGTGCATACCATCCAGTTGAAGGACTACAAGGGTGTTCCTCAGTTTTTCGTTTTTTTAAGGTTTCCCCTGATCGAACCTGACCCTATATATATATATATATATATATATAGCTCTTTCAGTGAAAATTACTAGTAAATTCAGAAAAGATTAGCTAAGTGGGTATTTGCTTATTATTGTTGTGTGAATTCAGTTGAGCTTGAATGGAAGCAATGGAAGTGGTGTAGTCCCAAGCTCCTCCTTCTTGGGCAGCAGCTTAAAGAAGATAGTGAACTCAAGAGTGATCAGCAACAACAACAAGTCTTTCTCCTTCAAAGTATTGGCAGCCGAGAAGGAGATAGAAGAAACCCAGCAAACCGATAAAGACAGATGGAGAGGACTTGCATACGATATGTCCGATGATCAACAAGACATCACCCGAGGCAAGGGTATGGTAGATTCCCTCTTCCAAGCTCCCCAAGATGCGGGGACCCATTTTGCCGTCATGAGTTCCTACGAATACATCAGCACTGGTCTTCGCACGTATGAATCGCCTTTTAACTTATCCATGGATTTTTAATTAATTATAATGATTTTGATGGTGTAATTGAATGGTTAATTTTTATTATACATAGGTACAATTTGGACAACAACATGGATGGATTCTACATTGCCCCTGCTTTTATGGACAAACTTGTTGTTCACATCACCAAGAACTTCTTGACTTTGCCCAACATCAAGGTTTAATTAATTCCAATTCATATATATAATTATGGAGGTTTTGATTGTTGGTTAATTAATTAGAATTCAAGAAAATTAAAATCCTGTGATTCTGTTATTTGATTTATAGGTTCCTCTGATTTTGGGTGTGTGGGGAGGCAAAGGTCAGGGTAAATCTTTCCAATGTGAACTTGTCTTTGCCAAGATGGGAATTACGTAAGTCTTTATCCTTTCATTTTTTTACATCTCTTCTTCTTCTTCTTAGTATTATTATATAAGTTGCAAATAAGAAGATATCCATTCACATTCTTTTAATTAAAAAATACTCAGCAAATGTAATCTAGATGTTAATTTTAATCTAGTTGTTAATTGATAAACAAAGAATTTGCTGGAAAAGTAACGGATATAGTAGCCATATGCCGTAAAATTAACAGATTAAATATGTATTAGAAATATTTATTGGGAAACCATAAGGACTATAATTAGAAAGAAAAAAAAACTTTAAATCTTTAGGGTCGTTTACCAAATAATTACGTGGTAAGCACTTAACAGGTAAGCATTTACCGGTAAAAGAAATTATCTTAATTTACCTTATCATGTAACATCTTCAGTCATTGATATGGATTGTTGTTAAATGTTTTATACCTCGTAAGCGCTTATTGGGTAAGAGTCTTTTTCCACACTTACCGGGTAATTAAGACTCTCGGTCCTTGTTATGCCTTTTACCGCTTGGGGTCATCTTCAATCGGTAAGATAATTAAGTGAAATCGATAAACACTTACCCGATAAATATTTAGTAACAGACCCTATTGAAACATTATTTATAGCTTTTTCTTTCGAAAAAAATAGCTTATGAGTGATTAAACAAGATATTTTAGTAAAATCAAAAAATAAGTTAATCTATACATGCCAAACATTTAAAATATAAAAGTTAATAATAAAATAGGGGACACATATTCGTCCCAGTATTCATAAAAACAAGTCTACAAACAATATATATATATATATATATATCTATCCATTAAATCAAAATTTTATTTGGGTTTAAATTAGTTAATATAAATTTAAAATATAAAAGAATGTTATTTTGTCATGTCATAAACAAGATTCTTGAGGCATAACATGGTGACAAAATTAAGCCTCAAGCCTTAATAGTTATGACTTATGACGAGGTTAGGGTGTTTTTCAAGACGTTACTTTAAGGAGGCAAATCGTTATATCATACATAATAGTATGCTTAATGAGTCAATTGTAATAAACAAGTTAAGTTAAGTCACATATTAAAAACTTGCAAATAAAGACATTAAAAACGTAAATAAAATAAAATGTCGGGTTACAAAAAAAACGCACATTAGGCCCTGACGTGCCACAAGTTTAACGTGATGTGTGACACAAGTCTTGATCCACGACGTGCAATGGTGGCTATTGCGGCGATAGAGACGGACCTAGAATTTTTTTCAACCGTTGGCACCATTTGATTATAATAAAGAAATATATGAATATTTTTCACAAAATCAATATCATTTTGATAGTAATTAGTTCCTTGTTTTTCAAATGCGAAGTCTTGTGTTCGAGTTCTGTTATAAGTTTCTTAAAAACATAATAAATCTGAATTAAAATCTAAAAGTAGGAAAAGCCTTGCAAGCAAGTCTACCAAGGAAAACTGGTGGACTCATTATTGTAGTTTTAAAATATATATATGATGACACAAAAAATTGAAACGATGACATTTTTCAAAACCCTATAATTTTTACATTACAACGGATAATGAAATCGTGACACATACCATCGTGTCCTCCACAAGGGGTCTATCCCTTAAGGACAATGGTTACAACTTACAACAACCGAATGAAGATAAATAGCTTTCAAGTAAATCTATCAAGGAAAATTGAAGTACTCGTTGTAGTTTTAAAATATAATAGATAATTTTTTTTCATATTGAATATAAGGAAAGAACACTTTACTATTTGAGTAGTGAGAGAGAAAAAAAATACAACTTGTATTTATTAGTAATAATAATAATAAGAAGAAGTTAGTTGTGTGTTTGCTAGTTTTGATTCGATAATTCAATAATTCCATCCAGGCCCATTATGATGAGTGCCGGAGAATTAGAAAGTGGGAACGCCGGAGAACCAGCAAAGTTGATCAGGCAAAGGTACCGTGAAGCAGCAGATATCATCAAAAAGGGGAAAATGTCAGCCCTCTTCATCAACGATCTTGACGCCGGAGCAGGACGAATGGGCGGAACCACCCAATACACTGTCAACAACCAAATGGTGAACGCCACCCTCATGAACATCGCCGATAACCCCACCAACGTCCAACTCCCCGGTATGTACAACAAAGAAGAAAACCCCCGTGTGCCAATCATTGTCACGGGTAACGACTTCTCAACCCTCTACGCTCCCCTCATCCGTGACGGTCGTATGGAGAAATTCTACTGGGCTCCCACCAGAGAAGACCGCATCGGTGTCTGCATTGGTATCTTCCGAACCGACGGTGTCACTCCTGAAGAAGTAGCCAAGCTTGTCGACACTTTCCCAGGCCAATCCATAGGTATTATATATATCCATTTCGATCACCTTCCTTTTGAGCTACCTAGAATCAAATATACATATATATATATATATAGTTGAGTTTCACTGATGAGTTGAGGTTAACATGAGAAGCGTTATGAACCGTCAGATAAGAAATGGATGCACGTTAAAATGAGATGCACCAAACATGCACCAGATCAATTCCCTCTTAAAACACAATTCATGTGAGGGAATTTGATTAAAAGTGATCAACGGTTCAGTTGTTCAGATCCACTTCTCACGTTTCTCACGATAACCTCCACTCACTGTTCAAAAAGGCGTGTCATTGCGCGATATGGTGCAAGTCGCCTCTCCGCCGATAGAAAATGACCCATAGAATTTCTGAAAGGCATGGCTCACGCTACGGCGCCTTAAGGTGCGTCATGGCACGCCACGGCACGAGTTTTTTGTAAGACATGATTTTTTCCTTTTTTTTATCTTTTATGTTTTTACATTTTTAACTATAGATTTAACATTTTTATATATTTTTCTAATCACATCAGTCACAATTTCACAAATTCATTCACGTTATGGACTCACGATTAAACAAAATTGTAAAATTATTTTTCTAAGTTCTGTTATAGATATTCAATAAAAAATTGTTTTTATAGTAGTTATCTATACGATTTTTCTTCTTTCAATATGAATGTACATTTTTTAATATCATTATTTGTTTAGAATAATATATATAAAACATATATGTATGTATATGTTGAATATGCCATACAACTTTGCCGCTTTATGTCACGTTTTAAGAAACGCGACGTCCTTGCTGTGGCATGTAAGGCTTAAGGCTTGAACTCGCCGCTACGCCATGTCTCACCTCATTTTGAACCTTGCCTCCACTTCTCATGCATCCTTCGCCTGCATATATTTTATGTAAATTGGTTATGATGCATGTTGTGCAGATTTCTTTGGAGCATTGAGGGCTAGAGTGTATGACGATGAAGTGAGGAAGTGGATTGGAGGTGTGGGAGTGGAAGGCATTGGAAAGAAGCTTGTGAACTCCAAGGAAGGGCCACCCACATTCGAGCAACCAGAGATAACCATTGACAAACTCATGGAGTACGGGAGCATGCTGGTTCAGGAACAGGATAATGTGAAGAGAGTGCAGTTGGCCGAGACCTATTTGGAGTCTGCGGCACTCGGGGATGCTAACCAAGATGCCATTAAGAGTGGATCTTTCTACGGTACTATTATTACCTGCCCTTCATTCATAATTATATATATATATATATATATATATTCTTAGAATAATTAATGGATTCTAATTTATTAAGTGTTGTTAATTTTTGGTTGGGTGCATGCAGGCAAAGCTGCCCAACAGGTGCAGGTTCCGGTTCCAGAAGGGTGCACCGACCGTGGTGCTGAAAACTTCGACCCAACGGCTAGGAGTGATGATGGGAGTTGCACTTATTCTTTCTAAATTTAGAAATTCTTAAAGGGAAGAATTGAAGAACAACTCAGTATTTTTATCAAGGATGTTAAACAGTTCTATTTATATGGATTGTTGCTATCTTTCTAGTTTTGTTTCTTGATTATTATCAAATGAGTAAGTTACTTTGGAGTCGAAAGTCTGTTACGTACGGACGTTTGCACCTCACGCAATAAGAAGGGAGGAAAAATTGACAATTGATAATTACCTACTGGAGTTTAAACTCGGGAAACTTTTTAAACTCAAAAAACAATTGAAGAAATTGGGAAACTCAATGATATGCTAAAAGATAATAAATAAATAAATGAAAAGGAAATTACGGACGTCGTGACATGAGACCACACGAGCGACTAGTCGTGGTGGTTGAACGGTGACTTAGGCAAGTAGCGGTGCGCCTTTGGACGCAGGGAAAAGCGTAGGAGACTCTCTGCTCCCAAATCTATTCGACTTTCCAGATGACTAGGGCCGCAAGGAAAGTCGTGGGAGCCTCTGTTTGAGCTTTTTCCCGGTTTTGATTCATTCACCGATCTTGTTTGCTAACCGCTCTATATCAACATAATATTGTATTTGAAACTTTTGTCTAAATACTTTTTATACATATCTTCACTACAAGAAAATATACTTTTACCGCGCGAGGGGGGGGGGGGGGGGGACTTTTACCGATGCCACCAGCAACGATTTTGCCGACGAATTTCATATAAGCCGCCAGTAAAGTTACTTTTCCCCACGGATTTCTCAAATCGCCGGCAAAAGTACCTTTAAAAATTTTAAATAACATTTTTACCAACAAATTTCACCAACTCGCCGACAAAAGTTATTTTATTATAATTAATATTTTTTCACTTAAACTTTTGCCGACGGACTTCCCAAACTCGTCGGCAAAACTGTTGATCTCTCATATAAATACATAAAACGTGATATGGTGAATATAAATATACGAATTTGTGCCTTTAATCGTGTATGAAATTTCTTGATTATCACAGTACTAATTTTGTGCAAACCTAAGGCATATTAAGGGGTGAAATATAGTATTTGGAAAATGACTTTCCAATTCACGATCCAGAGATTTATCCAAGTATTTTCTAACCACAAACCCAGATTCACCAACAAATATTTGACTGATAAAACCAAAACAAGTGACCATTAAATACAAATACGAGAAAAACGGAAAGACAAAAAAAATCTAAGAAATTTAAGATTAGAGTTGTTATGTCAGTTTTTCCATTAAGTTTTGTATAAATTATATGTATAAATTGAGAGGGCTTTTGTTTGGGACAATTTTTCATAAATAGAAGGAGAGTGTTTTTAATTGGGATGGGTAGGTTTAGAAGAAAAAAATGGCTTTCTGCATAAAGTCTCCCCCTAGAAGGTGACGCAGTAGGATCGTGCGTGGAACGGATCGACTAGCGTCGGACCCAAAAAAGGAGATCGGTTTACCAACGTAAACAGATAAAGTAATAAGAAGGACTTGAATATCAAGAACTAATGCTTGTATTGAATAATAGTTGAATTGAGAAACAAAGAAACCTAATAAGCCTATTTATACTAAGCTAGCTAGACTAATTAAGGAAACTATGTTGAGACTAATCCATAAGGAAAAGAATCATTATTAGGAAACATAACTAGAAAGCAATAAATAATTAAGAATAGCTGATAGTGCGTTCTGGAGGACCCGCGCGGTTTAGGCCGCGGGTTGCATGTCGCGGGGAAACCCGCGTAAGTCACTGTTCGTTTAATCCTCCAGAGGGTTGCGCGGTTTATGCCGCGGTTTGCAAGTCGCGCGCTAAACCGCGTAAGTCTCTGTTTCGGTTTCTTTTCGCTTGGTCCATTTGTTCTTCGTATCGAGTTGCTAGGCGCTCTACATCAGTCTCCTCCATCTCCGAAGAACTCGACCCCGAGTTCTCATCAGAAAAAGAAGCATCGTCCGGGTGATAATCGTAAATATCCGCGACGTTGAAGGTGTTTGATATGTGGAGGGAGTCGGGTAGTGTGACCACATAGGCATTGTCGTTTATTTTCCGTGAGACTTTGAACGGACCATACTTTCGTGGTTGTAGCTTGTTGTAGGTGCCAACGGGAAAACGCTCTTTTCTTAAAAATACCATTACGTCATCTCCTACTTTGAACGTTTTGCGGCGTCGGTGCATGTCGGCGGCGGTTTTGTTCTTTGCTCCGGTGAATTCAAGTCTGGCTTTGACCTCTTCTTTAACTGCTTGGACGTCCTTAGCCATATTTTTGGCGGCGATGCTAGTACCCGGGAGTTGTGGGAGTTTGACCAAGTCGACGACGTGTTTGGGAATCGATGTATAGACCAAGGAAAATGGCGAGCAACCCGTTGCCGTGTGAGAAACACTGTTATAGGCGAATTCGATTTGTGGGAGAGCAAGGTCCCATTGTTTAGGCTTGTCTCCACAAACACTTCGAAGCATGTTGCCTAAGGTGCGATTAGTTACCTCGGTTTGGCCATCCGATTGGGGGTGAGCGGTGCTGCTTTTGTTGAGTGTGGTTCCGAATAGGCGCCAAAGAGTAATCCAGAAGTGGCTTAAGAACTTGGTGTCACGATCGGAAGTAATGGTCTTCGGAACCCCATGTAGACGGACTACTTCTTTGAAGAAGAGTTTGGTTGCTTGCGTCGGCTGTCTTTTTGCAAGCAATAAAGTGTGTCATTTTGGAGAAACGGTCGACGACTACAAAAATAGAGTCGACCCCTCGTTGTGTGCGAGGCAGCCCCAAAACGAAATCCATCGATAGGTCTTGCCATATATCATCGGGAACCGGTAATGGTAAGTAGAGACCGGTATTTTGAGATTGGCCTTTAGCCACTTGACAAACATAGCATTTGCGAACAATTGCCCCCACATTGCGCTTTAGGTGTGGCCAATGATAGCGGTCGAGGACACTAGTGATGGTTTTATCGCGGCCAAGATGGCCGCCTAATCCTCCTCCATGTAAGTCTCGGATTAGTTTTTCACGAAGAGAAGAATCAGGGATGCAAAGTTGGTTACCTTTGAAGAGGTAGCCGTCGTTGATGTAGTAGTCTTCCATCGGTGTGCCCATGTTACATTTGTTCCAAATTTCCTGGAAATCGTCATCTTCTTCGTATTGATCTTTTAAGGCCTCAAATCCGACGATCTCATGGGCTAGTGTGATCATTAGTGTGGCGCGTCTACTCAAAGCATCGGCCACGCGATTGAGGACTCCGGATTTATGCTTGATGACGAATGGGAATTTCTGGAAGTAACTTACCCAACGTGCATGCATTTTGTTTACCGTTTTTTGGCTATTGATGAACTTGAGGGCTTGATGGTCGGTAAAGAGTACGAACTCTTTTTGCACGAGGTAATGCTCCCATTGTTTCAAGGCTCGGAACACGGCGTAGAACTCTTGATCATAGGTGCTCCACTTTTGACGGGCATCGCTTAGTTTCTCGCTGAAGAAAGCGATGGGACGCTTCTCTTGGGAGAGGACAACTCCCACTCCTATGCCGCTTGCATCACATTCAACTTCGAAGACTTTATCGAAGTCGGGTAGGGCGAGTACTGGGGTGGAGCTTAGCTTGCGTTTGATCTCGGCGAAGCTTTTGTCTTGATCGGGCCCCCATTGGAATTTTCCTTTCTGTAGGCATTCGGTCATAGGTGCGGTAATGGTGCTGAAATCCCGTACGAACCGGCGATAGAAAGTGGCTAAGCCGTGGAAGCTTCGGACATCGGATACGGTTTTGGGAGTTGGCCATTCCTTTATTGCACGGATTTTGTCTTCGTCTACCTCTATGCCAGATTCTCCGACAATGAATCCTAGAAATAAGAGCTTGTTGGTGCAGAAGGAACACTTCTTGAGGTTGACATATAGCTTGTTTTCTTGGAGCACGGTCAAGATTTGGCGGAGATGGGCAAGGTGATCTGTTTGGTTTCGGCTATAGATAAGTATATCGTCGAAATATACTACTACGACCGAGCCGATGAACGGGCGGAGGACTTGGTTCATTGTCCTCATGAACGTGCTAGGGGCGTTGGAAGTACCGAACGACATAACTAACCATTCGTAAAGCCCGAATGGTGTTTTGAATGCGGTTTTCCACTCGTCGTCGGGTCGGATTCGGATTTGATGATAGCCGCTACGAAGGTCGATTTTTGAAAATAACTTTGAGCCGGCTAGTTCATCTAGCATGTCTTCCAAGCGGGGGATGGGGAACCGGTACTTGATGGTGATTTTGTTGATGGCGCGACTGTCAATACACATCCTCCATTGGTTACCTTTCTTTGGCACGAGAAGGACGGGGACTGCACAAGGACTTAGGCTTTCTCGGATAAACCCTTTCCTTAGTAGGTCTTCAACTTGTTCCCGCAATATCTCGTTTTCTTTGGGGCTCATACGGTAGTGAGGGAGGTTTGGTAGGTTCGCGCCCGGGATTAGGTCTATTTGGTGCTGGATATCCCTCATAGGCGGTAGTTCCGGTGGTAGGTCGTCGGAGATTAACTCCGTGAAGTCTTTAAGTATCTCGTTGACTTCTTCCGGGATTTCTTCGTGGACCTTTTCGACGCTCATTAAACCTTTCACGACTATGGGACAGAAGAGTTGGGTCTCCTTGAAGTCGTTCTCGAGGATTTGTTCGTCGGAGGTGATGATTAGGACGTTCTCACCTTTCTTTTCCGGGACCTTATGAAAGCTAGTCACGGGTGTCATGGCGATTTTACGGTCGCCCCAGCGGAATATCATCACGTTGTCCCTTCCTTTATAGGTCACGTCGTTGTCGTATTGCCATGGCCGGCCGAGTAAGATGTGGCAAGCGTCCATGTCGAGGACGTCGCAGAGGACATCTTCTTTGTAGTATTTTCCTATAGAGAGGGGAACCTTACAGGCTTGGGTTACACGAGCTTGCGGTCCTTTCTTTACCCATCCAAGGGAATAAGGGGCGTCGTGCGGCTGGGTTGGTAGATTAAGGTAATCTACTAACTTTTTGGATACCAGATTTTCTCTGCTTCCGTTGTCCACGATCAGGTTGCACACTTTCTTGTTGATGGAGCAATAGGTGCGAAAAAGGTTCTTTCTTTGTCCTTCTTCTTTCGGAGAGAGAAGGACCCTTTGGAGCACGATGTTTACCCTTTCTTCGGATTCTTCTTCCGCAAAGTCAACTCCTTTATACGCGTCTTCCTCTTCGCTTTCGTTTTCATCCACGAGGCCGACTGTCCTTCGGTTGGTGCACTCGTTGGACCTATGGCCCGATTGGCCACAACGGTAGCATTTAGATCCCGTTGGTCGGGCGTAGGGGTTGGATGGTTTTGGTGTTTCGGGTTTGCTTTGGGACCCGGTAGAGTTTCGTGGTGGATTGGTGTCGCGAACGGATGAGCTTGATGCGATACTTTTTCCTTTATCAGATGCGGGATTGGTGGTTTCGGTGGGGGTCGGTGTGGTGTAACGGCGATAGGAGGAGGCTCGAGTGGTTTTCTCCATTAGCTCGGCCTTCATGGCCAAACTCGATGCTTCCGTGACTGTCCAAACGGTTTGGAGTCCGATTTTATCTTGTATCGAACTTTTGAGGCCATTAATGTAGCGTGCAACTCTTTGGCCTTCGGTTTCGCCGATTTCATTCCGTTCGAAGAGGCGAATGAAATCAGTGGTGTATTCGGCTATGGTTCTCGATCCTTGGGAGCAATCCAAGAACATCTTGTACAAGATTTGCTCGTAGTCCTCCGGTAAGAATCGTTCGGACATAAGTTGTTTTGCCCTTCTCCATGAACTTATCGGGCCTTTCCATTGCCGTTGTCGCTGGGAGATCAACTTATCCAACCATACGGCTGTGGTGCTCTTTAGGCGGAAAGCTACCATCTTGACTTGCTTGTGTTCGGGGATTTCCATGATATCGAAGAAACGGTCGACTTCGATTTGCCAATCTAAGAATTCTTCAACGCCCATATTCCCATAGAAGTAGGGAATGTCGGCCTTCATTCGGTAGTCGGGGTCTCTTCGTGGTGGTTCCACATCTCCGTCGGATTCGGAGTCGGAGCTGGAACTGGTGATCGGGTGGTGGCGGCCACCGTGTCGGGGCCGATGACGGCCCTCGTACCTGTCTCGTCCTGGGCGGTTGTTGTTGTTAAGGTTGAGCTGGTTGTTGACTGCGGTTGTCAGTACGGTAACGGCCGCTGCTAACCCCTCGAACTCGGCTCTCGTAACGGGTGGTGGCGGTGGTGGTTGGTCTGCCATCGTGAAGGTGAAGAGACAGGTAAGTCTGTGCTCTGATACCAACTGACGCAGTAGGATCGTGCGTGGAACGGATCGACTAGCGTCGGACCCAAAAAAGGGGATCGGTTTACCAATGTAAACAGACAAAGTAATAAGAAGGACTTAAATATCAAGAACTAATGCTTGTATTGAATAATAGTTGAATTGAGAAACAAAGAAACCTAATAAGCCTATTTATACTAAGCTAGCTAGACTAATTAAGGAAACTATGTTGAGACTAATCCATAAGGAAAAGAATCATTATTAGGAAACATAACTAAAAAGCAATAAATAATTAAGAATAGCTGATAGTGCGTTCTGGAGGACCCGCGCGGTTTAGGCCGCGGGTTGCATGTCGCGGGGAAACCCGCGTAAGCCACTGTTCGTTTAATCCTCCAGAGGGTTGTGCGGTTTATGCCGCGGTTTGCAAGTCGCACGCTAAACCGCGTAAGTCTCTGTTTCGGTTTCTTTTCGCTTGGTCCATTTGTTCTTCGTATCGAGTTGCTAGGCGCTCTACATCAGAAGGTTACCAAATAAGTTATTTCTATAACATTAAGACACTACCAAACAATCATATATAATTAACCGAATAAGTTATGAGTCTAATTAAGCTCATTAAGTCGTTAACATACAGGTCCTAGGTCTTTTATATATATCCAATCCTTTAAATATTTTAAAACCATCTAGACCATGAAAAATATTTGTCATATTTTCTATAATTTTTTGTTAGCTTGAAAGATTTTTCTTTGGGACCCCTACTGCCTCCGCCATTACATCTTATGCATTGGGACTAAATCGAACCATGATTTCCATGAAGAAAAAAAATGACAAGATTAAGGTAGGCCAGCTTATAGATCTAAAGGGTTGGTTTCGTTGAGAAGCGTAAGAATTGGTTATTATTAATTATTGGATGAAAAATGGACGTACATTAGGATGAGATGCATCAAGATAAGATGAAACGGATTAATTCCTTTTTAAATCGCAATTCATGGGAGGGTATTTGATTAAAAGTAATCAACGATTTAAAAATATTTATCACACTTCTGACCAAAAATAGCACTTCTCACATGATCCATGATAACCTTGAGAGACGTAAAAGAAATTACTAGGCTAGGGTTTTCATTAGAAAAGATGAATATTGTAAAGGGTACAACAATTATATATAAAGAGACAAGAAATCCTAAGAAAAATAAAAGAACAGGGCCGGCCTATCATTACAAAACAACCCCTATACAGTATAGGCTATACTATCTGACAATCCCATGCCTAGATCTATAATACATGGAAGAGCCTTGACAAGTGTTAAAAAAGTGTTAAAAGTAATAAAAAAAAAATTAAATTAGTTATACTATTCTCATACCTTACGTCATTCAAATCCCTCGTCGCCTCATCGTCGTTCGCTTTCTATCACCGTCTGTAACACCCTTAAATTGGTAAGAACGACTAATTTAAAATTTTCAATAATACACCAATTAAAGAATAAACTATTTTCTCCAAATTGATACTTGATTTCCTCAAACAACAAATCTAGATTTAATATCAAAATCATTACTTCAAACCTTACACAAGGCCTAACTTCAGAACCGCTGCTACTAAATCCAAAAACGATCGTTATTTCCAATGCAAGGAAGACACTTTGAATAACTAATTTCTTTTTGTGCCTTTAACTAGCGTTCATCTCATTACAGTGTTGCTAGTTACATTCCCGAAAGAGAATCTGATGCACGTGCCGGCAAATAAAAAGTGTTAGGTTTGACGCCTAATGAGTTCATAAGTTTTCACCCTTAATATAAATTGGAAAGACTTAAAAGAATGTTATTTAAAACACAATTTCCAAAAAATGTAATTAGTATGAAAACAACATCTTTACCAAAACCCACATTTTTATGATGGAAACTCTAAGTCAAAACATCCATTCAAGTATGACTCAAAACCCAACACTCACCCAAAACGTGAATAAAGTTCAATGTTCAAATATTGAAAACATTAGTAAAACTCTATTACTCGAGCACCAAAGGATGGAGGAGATCCAATATCTAAAACCACAAATCATGGGTAACAATCCATTAAGCAAAACGACATTGAAAACATCGATAATACATTATCCAAAAATAACACTTTTGGTGATGGGGGAGACCCATTTACATTGAACTTGGAGGGAAGACATAAGTATGTCACACATCCAATGTTGTCGTGTGGGTGTACAAACATTGTATTCATACGCCCGACGACATTCTATAAAACTTACCTCAAGAGTCGGTTGACCTTAGTGTCCATTCCGAAGAACAACACATCAAGCCTCACACACTTAATGCCTACCTCCAAGGTAGCACCTCAATCATAGTGGTTCATAGTGCCTACCCTGCTGGATAGGACCTCAAGACTCAACCCTCTAATTGCCAACTTGAAGAATCATTCCAATCACAAACTCAATACAAGAGTCCCAAAGTCCAACCTACAATACTCGTGGTTCTAGAGTCCAACCCCACACGGATTCCTCTCTGCAGTACCGACACAACCACCATCACAAGACTGGCTTACATGCCTATGGATTCAATACATTGTTGTCTGAATACAAAACCCCAAATGAATAACCAACATACTCAAAATATATAATTCTCTAATATAAATGCAATAAATGTAAATCAAACCCAAAGCTCAACATTGAGCTATTAAAACCGGACAAATGTCTTTAAGACTCAACATAGTCAAATTCGAGCCAAAAGCTCAACAACTGAATAGGCTATTATATGAAAGTCATCATATGAAATAAAACGTATTAAATAAACCTTTATGCAAATACACACTCCACGGGTCTGATTAACTTAAAAACATGTCATTATCATTTTCCAAACGGTTTATAAAACCAAATACATCAAAAGTGCTTTTACATCAAAAGACCTCCATTTTATATAGTAAATCATCGAAGAACATACTAATGTAATTAATTTAATAAAGTCTAAAAATTCCAAATATGGGCATTTCACAAGATTTATAAATTAAAAGTGCCAAAGATGCAAAAGTAATCAATTAAACAACACAGTTGATAAACATCAAGTACAAACATTTAAAACTCTAAACTAGACATTTTTGGCATGTAAATAGTTTTCATAAAACAACTTGAACTCACATTGGTGTTAAACCTACTTTCCAAACCCAATCTTTATCCTCCATTAGTGAGGACTTGAAATCCCCAAGTTATAACTCCATATCTACATGGAAAATCCCTCAAGAACACTTCACCTACTCAAAATCTCAACAAATAACCACCAGAGGAGAAATGAGGGTTGAGGAAGCAAAGCGTATAAAATCTAGGTCAAAATGGAGATCTAGAACTCACCTTTAACCACTAGCAGCCCCATAATCACCAAACACTTTTATCCTTTTTTATCTCTCTTTGAAATGCTTCAAAAATCGGAACCATAGCCTCAAGAATCGCCCAAATCGAATAAAAAACGGGTGAGATATCGCCAAATGAAGGAAACCCTCAAAAAATTGGATTTTAATACACTGGACCTCGCTTGCTATTCTTCCATGCGATAGTGCCCTAAAGAACTATCGCGGGCACTACCGCCCGGAGTTTACTGAGACCTCTCCTCCCCTTTGTGCGATCCTGACAGCTATTGTGCCCAAATGGCACTATACAGGCACTATAGCTAGACTTGTACCGAGATTTTTTTTTCTTCCTATTTTTCACCCATTTGAGTTTTTTCTTGACGATCAAAATAATCTAAATTCAAGACCTTAACTCATAGTTATTTTATGATAAAGATATTAAATTCTTAGTAAATCAACTTACCAAAATTTCGGGTGTTACACCGTCCATCACTGTCATTGACCCCTGCCATCGATCTACCTCTTTTTTATTGTTTTTTTATTCTCCATATTTTTTTATATGTCTATATGTGCTCCACTAAATTATTGTAAAAGATGGGTGAAATAAAACAAAATCAAAAGGAAGGAGATTGGTGGCAGGGGCAACCATAGTGATGGTCGTATAGAGAATGGACGCTGATGGAATGATGAGGAGTGGCAGGGGGTAGTACTATCGTTGTGTGTTAAAGGTTTGAATGACATGTAGTTTGAAATAGGTATAAGTGATTTAAGTTTTTTTTTAATTTAAAACATTCCTAGTCAGTTACATGTGCTTTTTTATTTATTAAAATGATGTAGGCAATCAATTATTAAAAGTTTGATAATTTATTTATCCAAAAAATTATTTAAGAACTTAATCATTGAAAATGACATAGTTTGAAGGGGTTTTGATTCAAAAAGTTATTTAATATAAGAAAGTTTTTTAAAATTTTACTTTCCTGTAAAATGTAATCAGTGATTTAAACCATGATGTATTTCATAGTTTTGTGTTTCTTATTTCATATTTGTGTAGAAAGGAAATAATGGAAAGGAAATTCAATATTTTTATCAATTGTTTGACTTCTTTATATTTTATTGGAATTCCACTATATACCATAAACTCTGTCAGGATCGATTCTTAACAAGAATTAAACTTCTTAGAAACAGAATTTAGAGAATCTTGCGGAATAGAACTCTAAATCAATTAAAGAACAATCAATAGAATTCAACACACTGTATATATCAAACAGTATTACTCACAAGCTTTACACCAAACCTCAATCTTGTTGAACAGGCTCAACAAGACGACTTCTACTTCTCTAGAAATAGGGTTCTTACACCTTGAGGTTAATTCTCTCTGAATGGCTAAACAAACTTTTTAAAAACTGTTCTCTCTTTAATGTATCGTGTATCTTCTATTCACTCTATTCTAATAGCTATCAATACTATTTATACAAAAGTAATTACAAGATAACTATCAAAAGTAAATTGATCTTCTGAATCTTCGTTAAACATATCTTGATCAATTCCTTCTTTGTCTCCAAAAGTATCGCATACCAAACTTATCAAGTCAGCAGTATTAACAATGATTTGGCTCAGCAGCATTAACGAACCTTCAGCAGTATTAACCTTCACAGTCTTCTAGCAGTAGTAACTCAGCTCAGCAGTACTAACCATGTCTAGCAGTAGTAATTTGGTCTAGCAGTACTAACCGTGTCTAGCAGTAGTAACTTCGTCTAGCAGTAGTAACTTGGTCTAGCAGTACTAACCTTGTCTAGCAGTAGTAACCTTGCCCAGCAGTAGTAACCTTGTCTAGCAGTAGTAACGAAGAACTGGCAGTAGTAATGTAGTCTTGGCAGTACTAACCATACTTAGCATATCTTCAGTTCCCAACAATCTACCCCTAACTTGACTTTTAGGAAAAGAAGTCAAGTTCTTCAAATGATGCTTCCAAAACCTAATCATATAAGCATAGATCAGGACTTAAACCTAGACTCTGATTTGCAATCCTTCTTACCAAGAATCTTCCCATAGCAGAGTCTTTGTTGCAGACCAACTTTACATGTAACATCCCGTTCAGTCTTTTCATGCAGTGTTTGTAGATTTCATCCACTAGATAATACTCCTGATATGTGTTGTCAATTGATATAACATACACTCCACAATTTTCATAGAGCATCCAGTGGGTTACTGCTTGAAAAGGTCTTGCTGTTATGTGCTGAACTACTTCTGGTCTGAACATTAGGCATAGGTATTCTAACACCATCTTTGTGATAGACATACCTCTTTCTGTCAACATGTTACCATAGATCTGCATGCCTACTTTGAACATCTCTTCCAAGTCAGACCTTGAGCATCTTCTTATAACTTGTCCCCATGTTCTGTAGACTTCAAACTGCCCATCAGCTCTCTTGAGTCTGATATACTCCTTTCTCTCATCTATCAGAGTATCCCAGTGACTGATTTCAGGAGGCTTTGAGTCTAATGGAGTCACTTTTATTGGTTCAGTATCAACCATAGTGATGTACAAGTCACATTGTTCATTGCTAAGTGATTGTGCATTACTGGATTGACCTGTCTTACTATCTCCTTGTCCTTCATCCTTGGCAACTTCTTCCTTTTCTTTCTCTTCTACCACTGGTTTCTCAACAGGTTCTACTCTTTGCTTCTTTACACACTTCTTTTTAATAGCCACAGACTTTGTTCTCTTTCTGCTGAAAACCATCTTTGCATCCTTAGTTTCTTCCTGTTTCTTGGCAGTTGGAGGTGTATCATGTTTGGCTTTGATTAAAGCCTCTGCAACCTCCACTTCTTCTACTGTAAGCTTCTCTGTTACTGTTTCTGCTTTCTTTGTAGATTGAGCAGCATTAACTGTTTCTGCTGCTTGTTTAGAGTCAGCAGCATTAACAGTTTCTGCTGCTACTTCAGTTTCAGGCTCTTCAGCAGCATTAACTGTTTCTGCTGCTTGTTCAAACTCAGCAGCATTAACAGTTTCTGCTGCTGTGGTTTCTGCTGCTGGTGTAGTTTCTGCTTCTTTAACAAGCTCTTCCACCTTTTCTGTCTCCCCCTTATTCTGTGCACTGGACTCCCCCTTAAATTGTGCATTATCAATTTCCATCTCAGTCTCCATCTGAACTGTCTCCCCCTCAACTTGTAGACCCTTTTTATTCAGTTCTGCTTCTGATTCTGACTCTGACTCCCCCTTTTTGGGAGCATCATCAGTTGGAATTCTTCTTCTCAGCAAAAATCTTGCCTTTTTCTTTCTGTGCAACAACTTGGTGACCATCTTCTTGAGCTTCTCAATTTGAGACTGTTGGTAGGTGACCACAGTCTTCAGTTGCTCAATCTCCTTCTTCTGTGCCATAACATCCAAGTTGACATTTCCAATGGTTTCCATCAATTCAACATAGTTATATCTATCCTCACCTTGTTTAGAAGTGTTTACCTTCTTTACAGGATCACTGGAAGTAGCCATCAATTCCTCTTTGTTATGTCTATCCTCACCCTTTTTAGAAGTTTTTACCTTCTTTAAGGGATCCTTGGAAGTTTTAGCAGAAGCCTTCTGCCTAGCAGAAGCACTAACTGCCCCCTTGGTTTCTTGGCACCTGGGTCCTCCTAATGATTTCTCATTTAGAGTTGCCATGGGGAAGGTCTTATTTATGTTACCACTGTCCTTCTCTGTGCTAGCAGAAGTAGTGGCAGCCTTGGCACCCATATGCTCATCCTTCTCCTTAGAGAGCACCTTCTTGGGCTTGGGAGACACCCCTGTGGTTTCCCTGTTGATATTCTCAATTGGAGAATGCTCCAACTGAGGGCTTAAAGGCTTAGGGCTCTGAGTAGGTACATCAAGGGAAGGAACCTTGTGCACCTTTCTTCTTTGAAACTTGTTGGATAACACAGGAGTGGGCTTTTGAAGTATGTGCTGAGGGATATTTATAGTGAGTGAAGGTAGGGTGTGGCCATCAGTGGGATGATCTAATGAGGGCCTTGATCCTGATGCCATACCTTCAGAGGGGTGGGACACAACCATCATTGTAGAGAACAATGGTGTGTCAACTCCTTCCGAGTCCCTAGGAAGTCTTTTCATATTTGAAAAAACCTTCCCTTTAGGGGATTTGGGTACATATACCTCAGTAAACTGAGGTAAGTCCATCAATTCCTTGTTAATAACTTCTTGCACAAACCTTGGATACATGTAAAAGCTCTTTTTGGATTCCAAGTTTGACACAAGATCATTAAAGATCATAGCTGAAAAATTGTACTTTCTGGCAGTGGATAAGCAGACCAACGCATATGCAATGGGACTGCTGAACTCACTCCATCCAGTAGTTTTCTTGGAAATACAGTGCATCAGGGTATGAACAAGAAATCTCCATTGGTTGAAGAATTTTGACTTGTAGAATTTAAAAACACCAATGGGACCTTCATACCCCATTCTTTGTAAAGTCGAATATAAGTCATCAGAAGATAGAGAGGTTATACCTGAGGCATCATCTAAGTGAAGAGAGATGCGAATAACCTCCTCTGTGACTTTCAAGGGTTTATCACAAACCCTTGTTCGAATGGTTTTCTGCCCTTCTTCGAAACTAACAGTGGCATTCTCCCAAAATTGCGTCTGATGTTCGATATAGATGGTTGGGCTCACCGTTAGGGCATAGGAGATGTGCGAGGATTTGAGAAAATCGACGATATCGTGGAATCCCGCAGCTTGTTTCGGCTTCTGAAGCATGGCTATTTCATTGTGCTCATCAACAAACTCCATGATTCCTGAGGATTCTTGAAAGAAAAACACAAAGATTCTGGGGAGACTAGGTTAGAACGAGAGAGAAGAAGTTAATGCGAAGAGTCGTTATGAACTTTGGCGGGCAAACAGGGTATTTATACGCAGTATTAACCCTAGAATTAACAAAAGCAGTATTAACGACATAAGCAGTATTAACTACTGAGCAGTATTAACTGCAAGGCAGTATTAACGACACAGCAGTATTAACTACAGAGCAGTATTAACTACCAAGCAGTATTAACTACCAAGCAGTATTAACTACCTAGCAGTATTAACTTCCTAGCAGCATTAACTACCAAGCAGTATTAACTACATAAGCAGTATTAACCACTCAAAGCAGTATTAACTACCGAGCAGTATTAACTGCACAAGCAGTATTAACTGCTGAGCAGTATTAACTACACAAGCAGTATTAACTGCTGAGCAGTATTAACTACACAAGCAGTATTAACTGCTGAGCAGTATTAACTACCCAAGCAGTATTAACTGCTCAAGCAGTAGTAACTACTAGAACACAAGCAGTAGTAACTCTGCACTAGCAGTAGTAACGCTGCATAGGTAGTAGTAACTACACTTGCACTTTTCTGCACTTGGTAATCTGAGGGAAACAGAGGATCCTGAGAAAGAAAGTTAGTAGCACCAAATATATGAAGAAATACAGGTATAAAAACAGAAAGTCATAAATTTATTCTAGGTTGATCATGCCCACACTTGTTACCAAAAAGGTGAATCTACCCACATCAAAAGCTTTTGTGAATAGATCAGCAAACTGGTCATTTGTATGAACTTTAGCAACCTGAATTAATTTCTTTTCATTGCAATCTCTTATAAAGTGATACCTTATCTCTATATGCTTTGTTTTTGAGTGTTTGACTGGATTATTAACAATGCTAATAGCACTGTTGTTATCAATGAAGATTGGAGTGTGAAGAAATGTTACCCCATAGTCCAACATCTGATTCTGAATCCATAGAACCTGAGAGCAGCAGCTTGCAGCAGCTATGTACTCAGCCTCTGTGGTAGATAAGGACACTGTGGTTTGTTTCTTACACTGCCAAGATACTAGTCTTGTACCCAAAAACTGACATCCACCTGAAGTAGACTTCCTATCCATGTTGGCTCCACCCAAATCACTATCTGAATATGCAAGTAAGTCAAAAGAGGATTCATGAGGATACCAGAGACCTAATCTAGGTTGCCCTTTTAAGTATCTGAATATTCTCTTGACAGCATGAAGGTGTGATTGCTTAGGAGAAACCTGAAATCTGGCACAAACACAGACTGAAAACATAATATCTGGTCTAGAGGCTGTGAGATACATGAGAGATCCAATCATTGATCTGTAATGATGGACATCCACATCCTCCCCCTCAAGATCTGCAGTGATCTGTTTATGTGTTTCCATTGGAGTGCTTGCTGGCTTTGAGTCTGATAAACCAAACTTGTCCAGGATGTCTTTCACATACTTGGATTGGCTAATAAAAATCCCATCTTTCCTCTGTTTTACCTGAAGCCCAAGAAAGAATGTAAGTTCTCCCATGGAACTCATCTTGAAGCTTTTGTGCATCAATTCTTCAAACTCTTTACACATTTGATCATTGGTGGATCCAAAGATGATGTCATCCACATAGATCTGAACAAGTAATGTACCTCTCTTTCTCCTCTTGATAAACAGGGTCTTGTCAATTACTCCTCTTTCAAAGTCATTTTTCAAGAGATAGGTAGACAGAGTGTCATACCATGCTCTTGGAGCTTGATGCAAACCATAAAGAGCCTTCTTCAGCTTGTATACTCTGTCAGGGTGCAATGGATTCTCAAATCCAGGGGGTTGACAGACATATACTTCTTCCTCAATACTTCCATACAGAAATGCACTTTTGACATCCATTTGGTACACTTTGAACTTCATGTATGAGGCATAGGCTAGAAATAACCTGATTGCTTCAATCCTTGCCACAGGAGCAAAGACTTCCTCATAATCTATTCCTTCTTCCTGAGTGTACCCTTGTGCAACCAGTCTAGCTTTGTTTCTGATCACAATCCCTCTGTCATCCTTCTTGTTCCTGAAAATCCACTTGGTGCCAATTGCTCTATGACCTTTTGGAAGGTCTACCAAGTCCCAAACATCCTGTAATTTGAACTGTAGCAGCTCCTCTTGCATTGCCTCTATCCAGCTTGGGTCTTTCATAGCATCATAAGCCTTTTTGGGCTCAATCTGGGACAGAAAGCAAGTAAGAACAGTATTAACTGTATTTTGCTGCTCTTGCAATTCTTGGAGTCTGCTTTGCTTTCTAGTCATCATGGGAGATGCAATATCTCCAATCACCAACTCAGGAGGATGATTTTTTTGAGTTCTTGTTGGATGACCAGCTTCCTCTTGTATGTTCTCATCCAGATTTGATTCATTTAATTCTGGATTTGTTTCTGCTTCTTCAGTCACCTCAGATTCTCTGGAATTTGGACCTGAAGACTGATTTGCCTCTACTCTCCTCTCTTCTTCATTCTGAATAGGTTCAGTCTCCTCTTGGTGTTCACAGAATTCAACAGGATCAATGGAAGGGAGTGGAAATATCACAGATTGAATTCTGTGTTCTGATGTTGGTGTATCCCTTTGTCCTGCATATACATCACTACTGAAACCCAAAGAATTAGTGAGTGAATCAATGTCAAATAGCCAATTAGGACCTGAACCAATAGGATTTAGTGTGTTCTCATTGCATTTGACATTGTCACTTTCTTCAATTATTCTAGAAGAGGTATTAAAAACTCTGTAGGCCTTACTTTGAGATGAATACCCAACAAGAAAACCATCATCTGCTTTGCTATCAAACTTGCCTAAGTGAGATTTGGTATTGAGAATAGTACAAGGACATCCAAATGGTTTGAAAAATCCAATATATGGTTTCCTTTTATGGAAAAGCTCATAAGGTGTCTTGTTTTTAGGCTTTACAACTAAAACTCTGTTTTGAACATAGCAGGCAGTATTAACTGCTTCTGCCCAAAAAGTAATTGGTAACTTTGAATCAGCTAACAGAGATCTAGCAGCCTCAATCAGTGTCCTATTCCTTCTCTCAGCAACACCATTTTGTTGTGGAGTCCTAGGAGCACTGTATTGTCTCTCAATTCCTTTTTCTTCACAAAAGGTGTTTAGATCAAAATTTTTTAAACTCAGTTCCATTATCTGATCTAATGACTTTCACTCTTTGATTTGATTGGTTTTCAATTTTGAGAATAAAAGATTTGATCAGTCCACTTGTCTCATCTTTAGTTCTCAGAAAATATACCCAAGTAAATCTAGAATAATCATCAACAATAACTAAGCAGTATGATTTCTTGCCAATACTCATCACATTGGTAGGACCAAACAGATCCATATGTAACAGTTGAAGAGGATTTGAGATAGTGTTTATTTCTTTGGTCTTATGAGAAGTTTTGTGTTGTTTGCCTTTGAGACAAGCAACACAATGATCATCACATGAATAGACTTTGGATGGCAAACCCCTTACAAGGTTATTCTTAACAAGTTTATTCATTGTTTTAAAGTTCATGTGACACATCCTTCTGTGCCAAAGTGATGATTCATCCAAAGAAGCTTTTGAAACTAAACAATTTAGGGATGAATCAGATGATACACTTTCCAAATCTAAACAATAAACATTATCCTTCCTAGGAGTTCTCAGAAGTATCATGTTTTCATCAACCACTTTGTATCCAGGAGCAAGGATAATACACTCAGAATCAGTAAACAATATGCTATGCTTCTTGTCACAAACCTGTGATACACTTAACAGGTTGTATCTCAATTGTTCAACATAGTACACATCTTCAAAGGTCATCTTACCCTTTGAAACATCACCCTTACCACTTATCTTTCCACCAGCAGGATTATCCCCAAATGCAACATGTCCTCCATCAATCTTTTTGAAATTTTTGAGGCAGGCCATGTTACCTGTCATGTGCCTGGAGCAACCACTATCAACATGCCAAATGCTCTTCCCCTTGAGCTGTTGGTTGCCCTGCACATCAAGATAAATCAGTTAGTTTTATTGGGAACCCAAGCCGAAGTGGTCTTGGGTCTCCCTTGCTCATCAAAGTACTTGCACTTGGTTTTGATGAGATTTTCAAATTTAGGTACTGCAGTACTGGAGTACTTTGTCAAAATTATTGGTGTAGCAGCACTAGCAGCAGTATTAACCTCAGAAGTACTAACAGTGCTAGCAGTACTAATACTGGGAGCAGCAGTATTGTTAGCAGCAGTATCAGCAGTACTAACAGAGGTAGCAGTATTAACAGAGTTAACACTGCTAGAAGCAGTATTAACAGAGTTAATACTGCTAGAAGCAGTACTATCTGAAGAAGAAGCACTAAAAGTATTAGCAGCACTAACATTGGACTGATTACTAGCAGTATTAACACTGCTAGCAGCACTAACTTTGGAATGATTACTAGCAGTATTAACACTGCTAGCAGCACTAACTTTTGAAGCATTACTAACAGTGTTAGCAGTACTAACACTGCTAGCAGCAGTATTGTTTTTAGTGCCTTTTGGAACCCACATAGTACCACATTCCTTTTCAGTCGTTTTCCTTATGTGGCTTTTGGGTTTATCTTGTTTCTTTGCCACATTTTTCTTTGCAGACTTTTTATAGCCACCATTCTTTCTGTAACCACCAGGTTTTTGAAAAGATCTTTGAGCATTAAACCTTTGGTTAACAGGATTGAAATAACAGTGTTTGGCTAAATGATTTAGCTTACCACAGATGAAACAAGGTTTTGGCCTGTTAATCCTGTTCAGATCAACTCCTTGTCTCATAGCCCACTGGTTATTCCGGTTCCTTTGATTTCCCCTCTGATTATCATGTTTTTGGGGCTTGTTCTCTTTATATTTCCTGCAAGAACACTGTTTACAAGTATTAGAGTTCACAACTTTGGGCTGTGTGGAATGAACTCCCTTTTCCTTTTTAGTCCTTTTGATCTCAGTGTTCTTAACACATGGACTTTCAGATTCCTCATCAGAGTCTACTTTGTCAGTCTCATCCTCAACAACTACTGTTTCTTCACAAGGATCTATATTAATCTTTAATTCAGGATCCTTCCTATCCTTGGTCTCTAACAAATCAGACTTAGGAGGTATGTAGTTGTTATTGTAGGGTGGAGGTGTGGCATTGTACCCTATCCCTACTTTCATCTTGTCATGGATTTGAGCCTTAATGATGGTATCCATGGTTTTAGAAGCACAAGTAAACTTTTCAACATCAAGTTTAACCTTCTTAAGCTCTTCTTTTAATTTCTCATTCTCCTCCCCAGACACTTTCAGCTTAATCTCATACTCATTCTTCTCCCACTTCCAATAGTTAGTATCATAGTGGTGTTGAAGTTCATTAGCTTGAAAAGCTCTAATCTGTTCCTCAAACCTTTCTACAATCCTAACATAATCTTTCACATCTTTCTCTAGCCTCTTAAGGTTATCACACATACCCTGATTGTGATCCCTATATCTTTTAACAGCATCAATGCAAGCTTGAGAACAGAGTTTAGATTGTACCTCAGTGGGAATATCAGATACTTCTGCCATAAGAGCTTGATTCTGACAGGCTTCCTCAGCTTGATCACTCCAATCAAATCCCATTCCTTGTTGAGAAACAAGGGCTTGAGAGGAGCTTCTGTTTTGGTTTCCATTTGGAGCCTGTTGATGTGATCCTCCACTTCTGCATTCTCTGGCAAAGTGTCCCATCTTGTGACACTTATAACACTCAACCTTGGACTTGTCAAAGGCTGCACCATCTTCTCTTCTCTGGGAAAAGTTGTTTCTCCCAGTCCTTTTGATGAATTTCTTCACCCTCATTGATAGCATAGCCATCTGCCACTTGATGTCCATCTCTTCCAGATCATCAGCATTAATCTGCTCTAAATCATCATTGATTAGAGAAGAGTGAACATGACTAGAAAAGAATGCTTCTAGTACAGAATCTGTAGTCTTCTCTTGATTAGTTCCACCAGCAGCATTAACAGAACCTGCAGTATTAACAGAATCAGGGTTAGCAGCATTATCAGAGGATGAAGATAATAAAGCAGCATTATAAACAAATCCAGATGGCCTTTTCTTGGCTTCAATTTCAGCCTCAAATACTCTCAGATCATTGTAGAGGTCATCTAGCTCTTTGTCCTCCAATTGGTCATTCTGTCTGAATGAGACTGTGTACATGGTCCATTCTTCTCCCAATGACCTAAGGAACTTTCTATTGACATCATCAGCATCCATGTGTACACCCACAGTAGCTAATTCTCCAATCAACTTGTTAAATCTGTCAAAAGTTTGAGTCATAGACTCATTCTTTGCAGACATGAAGTTCTCATATTGTTGCCTGAGAATAGCCTTTTGATTTCTCTTTGTGCTCTTTGTGCCAGTAAATCTTTTCTCCAGAGCATTCCACAACATCTGTGCATCTGTGCAGTGTTGGAATTGATGTTGGTACTCATTAGGAATAGCCAAAAGCAGAGTGCTTAAGGCCTTCATCTCTGTTTGTCTGACTTTCTTGTCAGCATCTGTCTTGGGAGGAGGTCTCTTTCCATCTGCTCCAATCTTTCCTTCATTACATGGGCCATTTTCTATGATGTCCCATATTGCATAATCAGTAAGAAGAATGTACTGCTTGATTCTCAGTTTCCACATGTCAAATTCATTGGGTTTGAGCATGGGAACCTTTGAAACAAGAGTACTGTGAGTATCCATTGAATTGTCCATAGCTTCTAAGATACCAAGGCTCTGATACCACTTGTCAGGATCGATTCTTAACAAGAATTAAACTTCTTAGAAACAGAATTTAGAGAATCTTGCGGAATAGAACTCTAAATCAATTAAAGAACAATCAATAGAATTCAACACACTGTATATATCAAACAGTATTACTCACAAGCTTTACACCAAACCTCAATCTTGTTGAACAGGCTCAACAAGACGACTTCTACTTCTCTAGAAATAGGGTTCTTACACCTTGAGGTTAATTCTCTCTGAATGGCTAAACAAACTTTTTAAAAACTGTTCTCTCTTTAATGTATCGTGTATCTTCTATTCACTCTATTCTAATAGCTATCAATACTATTTATACAAAAGTAATTACAAGATAACTATCAAAAGTAAATTGATCTTCTGAATCTTCGTTAAACATATCTTGATCAATTCCTTCTTTGTCTCCAAAAGTATCGCATACCAAACTTATCAAGTCAGCAGTATTAACAATGATTTGGCTCAGCAGCATTAACGAACCTTCAGCAGTATTAACCTTCACAGTCTTCTAGCAGTAGTAACTCAGCTCAGCAGTACTAACCATGTCTAGCAGTAGTAATTTGGTCTAGCATTACTAACCGTGTCTAGCAGTAGTAACTTCGTCTAGCAGTAGTAACTTGGTCTAGCAGTACTAACCTTGTCTAGCAGTAGTAACCTTGCCCAGCAGTAGTAACCTTGTCTAGCAGTAGTAACGAAGAACTGGCAGTAGTAATGTAGTCTTGGCAGTACTAACCATACTTAGCATATCTTCAGTTCCCAACAAACTCCTATTTAAGTATTCAATCAACCATTCTTTAAGTTTAATATATATCGCATGTATTATTCATTATTTGTTATTATTTGACCTCAACGAATCATTTTTTACATTTTACCCATAATCACCTCTATAATTGATCTTTCATCGACTCTCTTGGTTACTTCCTCTAACTAAAGTTCTCGTTTTGTATCATAATTACACATATTTCATATTATGAACTAAGAAAAATCTTTCTTTTTAAAAAATTACCAACCATAATAGATAGTCAAACTAATATCTATATTTTAGAATGGGAAATTAATTAAAATACCCTAAGTCAAACCAGTGTTACCAAAATACCACAAATCTCTCCCACTTTGCAAAAATACCCCTTTTTCCGCGATGAGAGCCCGCGATCGCGGGCCATGGACCATTTCTGACACTTTTTTAAACTTGCAGGGACCATTTTTGAAAAATGGAATCCAGCGATCGCGGGCTCATCCCGCGATGGGATACTTTTTGTGACTTTTCAATTTCAAGGGACCATTTTTGAAAAATTCCAGGGACCATTTTTGAAAATATGACCGCGTAGACACTGTAGCACCCCGCGTAGTCCACTGTAGCACCCGCGCGTAGTCTAATTTGATGAATTTGATTTGGAATGTTACACTTTCAACCCCTATACTTATTTACTAAATTAATTTATACCTTTTACTTTCATTATTTTAATTTTACATTTAACACATATAATCGTTTATTAACTAAAATACGTTAAAAAAATACGTTTTAATTTTAACAAATTACACCATTATAATCGTCTCTTCGATACGTTCGAAATGAGCCAAATCTTGATTTTTTTGGATTTATATATTTTAATATATGTCATATACAGTTATACACTACATAAAAAATATTTTTTATATTTAAAATTCATACCCTTATAGTTAATTATTTAATTTATGGTACATCTCTTATTTTTTTTTCACTTTTGTTTTACACTCCTATCGCATTAACATAATAATCATATATTAACTAATTCATTAAATCGTTTTAAATTATTATTATTTGAATATGTTTATAGATATCGTGAATGACAATAGGAGAAGGTTTCACGAGAAGAATATGAAATGGGGTTTTGACAAGTTGGTATCACTGGACTCATTTAAGAATTGTGAAAATGGGTATTTGACGAATGATGATTCATGTGTGTTTGGAGCTGAAGTATTTGCAGTTACAGAGTATGTACAAAATGATCGATGTATTTCCAGCGTAACTTAGATTAAAATTATCTCCTTCAGTTCAGTCCCGTCCCGTCCCATCTAGTTCAGTCCCGTCCAGTTCCGTCCCGTCCCATCTAGTATGCGTACCAAACGCTACCTAAGAGTATCGTAAATTAAATAATTAACTATAAATGTATAAATTGTAAATATTAAAAATATTTTGATGTAGTGTATAACTGTATATGATATATATTAAAATATATAAATAAAAAAAATTCAAGATTGGGCTCATTTCGAACGTATCGAAGAGACGATTATAATGGTGTAACTTGTTAAAATTAAAACGTATTTTTTAACGTATTTTTGTTGATAAACGATTATATGTGTTAAATGTAAAATTAAATTATGAAAGTAAAAGGTATAAAGTAAAGTTAGTAAATAAGTATAGGGGTTGAAAGTGTAAATTTCAATTCGAAATTGTGATTTTGATTTGGAATGTTACACTTTCAACCCCTATACTTATTTACTAAATTTACTTTATACCTTTTACTTTCATTATTTTAATTTTACATTTAACACATATAATCGTTTATTAACTAAAATACGTTAAAAAATACGTTTTAATTTTAACAAATTACACCATTATAAACGTCTCTTCGATACGTTCGAAATGAGTCCAATCTTGAATTTTTTTGATTTATATATTTTAATATATATCATATACACTACATAAAAAATATTTTATATTTAAAATTCATACCCTTATAGTTAATTATTTAATTTATGGTACTCTTAGGTAGCGTTTGGTACGCATACTAGATGAGACGGGACGGAACTGGCCGAGACTGAACTGGATGGGACGGGACGGGACTAAACTGAAGGAGATAATTTTAATCTAAGTTACGTTGGAAATACATCGATTCTTTTGTGCATACTCTGTAACTGCAAATACTTCAGCTCCAAACACACATGAATCATCATTCGTCAAATACCCATTTTCACAATTCTTAAATGAGTCAAGTGATACCAACTTGTCAAAACCCCATTTCATATTCTTCTCGTGAAACCTTCTCCTATTGCCATTCACGATATCTATAAACACATTCAAATAATAATAATTTAAAACGATTTAATGAATTAGTTAATATATGATTATTATGTTAATGCGATAGGAGTGTAAAACAAAATTGAAAAAAAAAATAAGAGATGTACCATAAATTAAATAATTAACTATAAGGGTATGAATTTTAAATATAAAAAATATTTTTTTATGTAGTGTATAACTGTATATGATATATATTAAAATATATAAATCCAAAAAAATTCAAGATTGGACTCATTTCGAACGTATCGAAGAGACGATTATAATGGTGTAATTTGTTAAAATTAAAACGTATTTTTTTAACGTATTTTAGTTAATAAACGATTATATGTGTTAAATGTAAAATTAAAATAATGAAAGTAAAAGGTATAAAGTAAATTTAGTAAATAAGTATAGGGGTTGAAAGTGTAACATTGCAAATCAAATTCATCAAATTGGACGAACGCGGGTGCTACAGTGGACTACGCGGGGGTGCTACAGTGTCTACGCGGGTCATATTTTCAAAAATGGTCCCTGGAATTTTTCAAAAATGGTCCCTTGAAATTGAAAAGTCACAAAAAGTATCCCATCGCGAGATGAGCCCGCGATCGCGGGATTCCATTTTTCAAAAATGGTCCATGCAAGTTTAAAAAAGTGTCAGAAATGGTCCCTGGCCCGTGATCGCGGGTTCCCATCGCGGAAAAAGGGGTATTTTTGCAAAGTGGAAGAGATTTGTGGTATTTTGATAACACTTGGTCAAACTTGGGGTATTTTAATTAATTTCCCTTTTAGAATTGGTGCCATTGGTTTTACATTCTCCAATGACCTAAAAAGTAAGGAATACATAATTCTTAAGTGAACCTTGTATTCAATATTTTTCATAATAAAATACATTTTTTGTATATTTTTTCGTACTTGTCGGGCGCTGTTGGTTTTACCAGGGTTCTAAATAACTCGTTATGGCTTCAACGTTTGGGTTTGCCGCCACATTAACCCATATGGCTCCACTCTAAGGTTTGGACGCGTTGTAACGCGTTATGGCGTATTATGATGCGTTACAACGCGTTACGACGAATTATGTTGTAAGGTGTAGGATTATTTTTATTATATAACTTGAAGAATAAATTTTAATTGTTCACGGAACCTAAGACTTAATTAAATACACATAAAAAAGAAATTAAAAAACCAAAAACCCTAAATTGTAAATACTTACTCGGTTACTCCCATTCTCGCACACGAAGAGTCGAACGCAAATTCTCGGAGAATTGAAGGAAGTAGTGAGTAGAGATTCAAGAAATTTACTCCCAATTTTGCCCTTTTGATATCATTTTGTTTAAGCTCTGTATATTATGTATCAATGGTGATTTTTTGTTTTTACTTTACATGAACTTATCTTGTTCAACAACGGTATTATTCAATACACTAACACACAAGTGTGTATGGGTGTATATATATGTATCTATATGCCGCTTTAAGACGCCTTAAAAAACATCATGGTCTTGCCATAACTCATAAGACTTAAGATTTGATCTCACCGTCACATCACACTCACGTTATTTAGAACATTGGTTTTACGTTCCCCATGACCTACAAAATATCATGAATTGGTCTATTTACATGCCATGGCCAAAACGTAATGTTTTTCAAGGCACTACCATACAAATATGTCCACGTGACACGTTGGTTTTGTCTTTATTTTTTCTTTTATCGATACATTTGTGAAGCAGATGAATAACATAACTTGAACGTGTTTTATAGATCATTGGTAAGATGTATAAATGGACCATTGGTAACTACGAAATTATTTTTAATATATTGTTTATATTATCTAAAATAACATTGAATTCAAGAAATATTAATTTACGTGAAGCCGTTTTTTTCGGATATTCTTAGTGCAAGATTAATCAATAAATCAATTGGTTTCCACTTGTTGCCTGATGTTAATGGTTTTCATCACTATTTTAAACTTGTAGAGTTGAAACAAACTTTTTAAAAATCATCAATCTTAGAATCAAAAGTCCATGTAGGTTATAGTTTATATGAAGCCGTTTTTTTCGGGTTTTCCTAGCGCAAGATCAATCAATAAATCAATTGGTTTCCACTTGTTGCCTGATGTTATGGTTTTCATCACCATTTTAAACTTTTAGAGTTGAAACAAACTTTTTAAGAATCATCAATCTTAGAATTAAAATTCTATGTTGGTTATAGTTTGAGATCTTATTCTTGTTTTAGTGATAAGAGATACTTAAGATTCATGCACTCAATATTAAGTAACAAGAAGTCAATAATGTATGAAAAAAGATAGTTTTGAAATCCTAAATATAGATATACGTTGGGTAGTATCATACAGTTGGTAATTGTTTTCAAATAGTATGAGTTTTCTTAGTTAATAACAAGAAATCTACTATATTCTAACATAAAATAAAATTTATGTGGATGGAATAATCAAAAGAGTATGTAGAAGATGAGTAATGGAATATACATCAAGGTTTCTAGGTAAAAGTAGGTTTAGATATTAGTACTAGATATAAAAAACTTAGAGAAATAATAAGCAATACTATAAAATAAAAGATCAATTAACTTTTTACAAATTTTATTGTCCAATGTAATTAATTAATATATGCTTGAGACCTTAATATATTGTTAAATTCCTTTTAGATCCTACTATATAATAATCTTTTTGTCTTTTTTATTTACAAATTTTTTAACTACTACTATATATGATATACTTAAAAAATTTGGGCCCCTATTTTCTTTGGGCCCTGGGCGTGTGCCCGACCCACCTTCTGCAGGGACGGTTAAGGTCGTCCATAGAGAGGGCGAGTCGGACGCACGCCTATATCCCAAAGGAAATAGGGGTCCAAAATTTTTAAGTATATATATTACATAGCAATAGTTAAAAATCTGTAAATAAAAACACAAAAAAATTAGTATATAACAGGTCCTAAATTTTTTTATCATTGTATTAAGAGTAAACTACACTTTTGGTCCCTGTGGTTTGGTGTTTATAACACATATGGTCCCTACAATTTACAAAATTACAGTTTAGACATGGCAATATGCATTTCGGTCCGGATTTGGTCCCTCGTCGTTAATTCCGTTAAAACACTCAGTTAAGTGAGGGATATTTTCATCTTTTTACTTTTTATAGGGATAGATTATACAATTTTGTTTAAACCATGCAAACCAAATTGTATTATACTTTAATTTAAATTAGAAGGGCCAATTGTAACTTACTCTAATTTCTTTTTAGAGTAAACTGCAATTTTGGTCCCTGTGGTATGTTGTTTTTCTCACCTTTGGTCCCTAAAAATTTTTATTGCAAAAAAAATCATGTGGTATGCAAAAGTGCTCGTTTTGGTCCTTGAAGACTAACACCGTTAGGTTGCGTCTGTTAAAGCCCCTCATGTGACTTACACATGAGGGCATTTTAGTCTTTTTCACTAAAGACAAAAAACTACAAGTACCAAAATTGCCACGTCCTTTTTTTTAATTTCCAATTAAAAAGTATACAAATACATATATATATATATATATATAGAGGAAAGTTCAAATGAAAACTCAAATTCAATTGTAAACATGAGGACAAATCTCGTCCATTGATCGCAACCATATTTAAGCCATTCCTAAAATTCAGCTTTAGGGGTATTTTCGTCAAATTAGAATGAGCGCATCCTTTATTGACTTTTTATTTTCTTTTTTAATTAAAAAACTTTTACCCCCTTAAATTTTAAAATAAATTATCTCAAAAATTACTAACATTTTAATCAAACAAATTACATCAAAAAAACGAGAATTTCGTGCTCTTCGATATGACATCCATCATGATATAGTTTTTTTTTCGTTTTAACCGTTTTTACGTGAAATCGTGTATATGTGTTATATTCAGATTGAATAAAGATACATTTATTCAGTTTTGAATATTTACCTTTATTCAGTCTGAATATATAGAGTTATTCAGACTGAATAAATGTACAAAATTTAAACATTTATTCGTTTTGAATATCTACCTTTATTCGGTCTGAATATAACACATATTCAGACTGAATATAACACATATTCAGTCTGAATATAACACATATTCAGACTGAATATAAAGTATACATCATTGCAGATGGGTGGTTGTTGTTGGAAAAGTTCACGACTCATGGGTTCATCTTCTAAAGGGATGTAAAGAGGGTAATAGAGGTGGAACGAGGAAAACGAATGATCTTGAGAGGGTTTTGAATGATTTTCATGGTTGTAGTTGCAGAAAGAAGTTGTTGGTTGGTTAATACTTGAGAAAGAGGAAATGTGATTGCTGTTGGAGGAGGGATACATCTATTGAGTGTACCCTCTAGTTATATGTATTGACTGTACGTATAAGAATATTGGAGTCTTTGAGAAAATTGGCCTTCTTAATTTGAGCTTGCAAATCCAGAGACTATCTCACTGCAAGAAAAGAAGCAAATCGCCAAAGCTCATTATATACTAGGTGAAGGATTGTACATTCATTGCAGTATTGCACATGCTTATTATTCATGTAGAGGGTGGTGCTAAAGAATGATTGTTTGTTGCTAATTCATGGTGTTATTCGCTCACTTCTATTTTCTTTTTTTATTTATATTCTGTAATTTGAATTGTGATTTTGAGGAAATTATTGCACTTTTTCCTTCATAATGTAAAAACAAAAAACATGTACTGTAGCCGAGGCGTTCGTAATTAGGTTAATTTCAAAATTTTGAGAAATCTTACTCTAATCTTAAATGTGCTTAGCCAAAATAATTCACGCTTACCTTTCTTTGATATAAATACATCAGTTTGAATATGTGTTATATTCAGACTGAATGTGTTATATTCAGTCTGAATATGTGTTATATTCAGTCTGAATATAACATATATACACGATTTCACGTAAAAAACGATTAAATCGAAAAAAAACTATATCATGATGGATGTCATATCGAAGAGCACGAAATTCTCGTTTTTTTGATGTAATTTGTTTGATTAAAATGTTAGTAGTTTTTGAGATAATTTATTTTAAAATTTAAGGGGGTAAAAGTTTTTTAATTAAAAAAGAAAATAAAAAGTCAACAAAAGAGGGCTGATTCCAATTTTACCCCTGCGCGCTAAAAATTCAATAAGCCATGGACATAGTTTTCAAGTTATTTACAAAATTGTCACCGTGTTTTTTATTCATTGATTTAATCACCTTTTTCTTAATCAAGGGCTGTGGTTTGTCCTCACGTTTACAATTGAATTTGAGTTTTCATTTGAACCCACCCATATATATATATATATATATATGTATCATCTTCCCCACCAACACCCACATGAACCCATTTTCCAGTTTATATAGCCTTCATATATCAATCACCATTAATTAATTTCTCCATTTACAAGGACTATAACACTATACATTAAATCAACACCCTAAACACATAAAATCAAAAAATAAATCTGGTGGGTTCCTTGTGTAGAACAAAATCAGAACAAAAAAATCAACCATCGAAGATGATGCAGATCCGAAAAAATATGGTGAGTTCCTTCATCAGTGTTTCACATCAATCGCAAAATGCATTTTAATGATGCAGATCCGAAAAAATCTAAACTAAATCTAACCTCAATCTAAACTCTATCAAACGACGGTATGTGCTTCGCCACAACCACCAGATCAAGAGAGAGAGAGATCTGAGAATCGAGAGAAGAGATCGAGAGGCGTGTTCTAGACCACCACAACCACCAGACGACGGTATGTGCTTCGCCGGATCGTCGATGTGCTTTGCCGGAGATTTGAGAGGAGATAGAGATCGAAAGGAGATTTGAGAGGAGATAGAGATCGTCCCTGTGCTTCGCCGGACTGTCCTTGTGCGATTTTCCGGCGTCTTCTCCGGCTGGGGAACTCGCCGGAGGGGGAGAGGTCGGCGTCCCTGTGGTTTGCGACATCTGGGTCTCTTTTTGTTACTCTATATATACACTATATAAATATATACATATATAATTAATATATTATAATATTAAATATAATATAGTATATAGTAATTGCAATTTGGTCCCTGTGGTTTTTGTCTTTAGTGAAAAACAGAAAAATAAAGTAAAATGACCAAATTGCCCTCATGTGCAAGTCACATGGGGAGTTTTAACAGAGTCAATCTAGCGGTGTTATGCATGAGGGACCAAAACCGAGCACTTTTGCATACCACAAGATTTTTCTTGCAATAAAAATTTCCTGGGGACCAAAGGTGAGAAAAACAACATACCACAGGGACCAAAATTGTAGTTTACTCTTTTTTTAATATATACATTTGTATGTATGCATATTCACACCACCAAGACAAGGGATTCGACGATCAACACGCCGTTTCCGACGATCGACCACTGAAACCACCCACCTGTGAGCGTCGTGAAACACCACCCGTTCGCCTTACACATCTCCTCTATCCCCTTCCATCTCTATCCCAAACACACACACACACATACATATTGTGGTTTGAAAGGCGTCGTCTCTGGTGACAGATGAGGACGCCATCTCCGTCAAGTTGTATGCAGCAGAAGCTCGTGCAACTCTATCATCATCATCAACATCTCCATTTTTAGGTTTCATTTAGGTTCGGTAACAGATTTTGATTTGGGTTTTAGGTTAGGTTTTGATCGGGGGGAATCCTCCAGACAAGGTGACCGGAAACTGGACTACGTTGCTTTAGGGGATTTTTAGCAGTTTGGCTAGTGATAGTACCGTTAGATAGAATAGTACCTTCAATTTCAGTCGAATTGACCAGATTGTGAGAGATTTGTGGTTCAAACTAAATCATACCATCGACATTGAAATTGAACCGAGTTTGTGCTTTCTTCCTGATTTATCCGGGTATCTTGATCACAAGAAGGTTGACTAGTGACGGTGGCGATGGTGGTAGTTGCATCTTGTTCTTGTTCGTTGCGAGGGTCTGGAATGACCGGAAACTGGACCACATTGGTTTGGTAGGTGATGAAGAAGACCACAAAAGTTGTGTATATATATATATATATGTATAAATACATATAGCACCGGAGAAGGGACGATGGAGGTGGTTCACCGAGGGGTGGGGGGACGATGGAGATGGACCACGGGGTTGAGTGTCGTCGGAGATTGTTCATGTGTGTCCGTGTGAGTGTGAGTACCCTCCCCTCTAGTGGTGGGTTGGCCTTGGTCACCGAAGATGGCGTCTTAGCATCTTGGTTCGATGGACGATGGTCCTGTATACACTACATACATACATATATATATATATATATATATATATATATATATATATATATATAGGGTCTCCTTCTTTTGTTAACCAGTCATTTAGTGTTAACTACGTTAACTAATATGCACTCTTAAAAATCAAGATCAATGGCTTAGATCAAAAACATAATTTATTTCATTTTTAAACAAAAAACACGGCTAAAGCATATGTGCAGAGGGGTATTGTGGTCATTTAATAAATCTTGATATGGAAACAAGAAAAAGAGAAAGCTACATTTAAGGGATATGACTTATCATGTATTGTTACGCCAAACACGTTTCTCTCTCTCTCTCTCTCCAAATATGTAAGTTTGGTATGTGCATATAAATGTGAAATGATGGAATTATTTTTTTCGTGTTATAATTGCATATATGCAATTTGAGATGTATGCATATATGCTTCATGCGTAAAGATTACGTATATGCAGTTTTATTAAGTGCATATATGCAACTCTCTAATGTGCATATATGCAACTTATGGAATGTGCTTATATTCAAATTATGGAATGTGCATATATGCAAATGAATGTGCATATGTGGAAATTATGGTAAGTGCATATGTGCAAATTATGATAAGTGCATATATTCAGTAATTAGACTTTAGTAGAATTCATGATCGATTATGAACGAACCAGTAAAATCTGGAAAATATTATTAATGATATGATAATATTAAGAAAAAAGATGGATCGATTATGAAGGAACCATTAAAAACTGGAAAAGATTTATTAATGATATGATAAGATTAAGAAAAAAGATGATGAAGATTATCTTTAATATTAAACTAAAATATATTCAAAACTGCCATGTATAGGAGGCGTAAATCATGCAACCATAACTTACTGGAAATAAAAAAAAAATCTTCCAGAAATACCCCTGCCATAACCGTCCAGAATGTTGCAAAACCAAAATTCATACTTGATTCCTATTGGTTGATAATAGTTAATAGGGTTAATACTAATTTGGGGGTTAACAAAAGAAGGGCCCTCTCTATATATATATATATATATATATATATGTAAACTACAAATTTCGTCCCTGGTGTTTAACAAAATCTTTGAAAGTGGTCCCTAAACTTCAAAAACTGCAAGAATAGTCCTTGGTCTTTAAAAATCGCTTTGGAAGTGGTCCCTGCTCACTAACTCCGTTAAAAAACTCAGCTAAGTCAGGGGTATTTTCGTCTTTTTACACTTTTTTGTCCTGTTCTGTTAAAATAAAATAAAAACAAAATATTTCATTTTATATATTTATATGACGTTCCAACTTTAATGACGTTCTTCGCTTCTTCCCCAATTCTCCTTGCTTTCTCCCTCAATTTCTCATCACCCATCACAATTTTCACCTTCTCTGCAATCTCTACCCCTTCACCAATTTCACCCCCAACCAACCCCAACCCTTCTCCCAAATCCCCAATCCTGCACTCTCCACTACTCCGGCGTTCACCTTCTGATCACCAAGCTGCGGCCACGCCATCACCGGTACCCCTCTTGCCGCCGCCTCCATCACCGAGTTCCATCCACAATGGCTGACGAAACACCCAATTGCAGGGTGTGATATGATATCTTCTTGATTCACCCACCCTTTCACCACCACCCCTTTAAATTTTATTCTCTCCATAAACGAATTTCCCAGTAATTCTTCCATCTTCGGTGTCTTCTTTGTCCACAATCCTTGATTTCAAAACCCACAAGAAGTTTCGCCCGCTTTCCTCTAAACCGTTTCGTAGTTCTGTGATTTGATCTCTTGACATGGCGGTTCTGCTTCCGAAGCTAACGAACACCACTGACTGTGGGGGTTGTTGATCCAGCCATGGAAGTGGTTGGCAGTCACCTACTTCTAACTTGTGTGGTTCTAGAGGTCTGATTGGGAGAAAAGGAGGGAAATATGGTGTAACTACTGCAAAGTGCAAAGGGGAAATGAATACAGCTCCACAGGAAAACCCTTTTCTTTTTTTTTCTCTTGGGGTCTTTGTGGTTTAAATCAGTTGTTTGACGATATTAAACCAGCTTTCGTTGAAAACCCCAAGAGCTAGCACATATATTAATGGCTGATAGATGGATGGATGGATAGCAGAAGATTGATCAAAGAAAACAAAAAAGCAGCAGGCTTTTCTCAGTGTACTACTCTCTTTGGCTATATAACTGGATTTGGTGGTGGTGGGAGAGACAGAGAGAGAGAAAGATCTGGTGGTGGTGGCGGTGGTTATGGCGGTGATGGTGGTGGAGAAGACCACCGGTTGTTGAAGAAGATGAAGAACATTCAAAAAAGAAAAAAATAACAAGTAAAAGAAAAATGATATAATTAATTAAAAATTGGTAAAATAAATAAAAAAAGTAAAAAGACCATTTTACCCTTCACTTAACTGAGTTTTTTTAACGGAGTTAGTGAGCAGGGACCACTTTCAAAGCAATTTCAGGACACCAAGTACTATTCTTGCAGTTTTTAAAGTTTATGGACCACTTTCAAAGATTTTGGTAAACACCAGGGATGAAATTTGTAGTTTACTCTATCTATAATTATATAAAAATTAATTATACACACACATAAAAATATATATATATATATATATATATATATATATTAGAGTAAGTTACACTTTTGGTCCCTATAATTTACAAAATTATTTATTTATGAAGTAAAAATGAGACAAAGTGGAAAAAAGACGGAAACACCCCTCACTTAACTGAGTTTTTTAACGGAGTTAACGACGAGGGACCAAATCCGGACCGAAATGCATATTGCAGTGTTTAAACTGTAATTTTTAAATTGTAGGGACCAAAATTGTTATAAACACCAAACCATAGGGACCAAAAGTGTAGTTTAGTTTTATATTAAAGACCCAAACATGTATTAGTTAATTACATTGGACAATAATTGTATAAAGTTAAGTGGTCTTTCATTTTATAGTATTGTTTATTATTTCTGTAAGTTTTTTTATCTAATATTAATATCTAAAAACTAATTTTGCCAAAACCAAAAATCGGGGTTTTCTCAAGCCTTTGAGTACTCGAGTTGTGACACCGCTTCACCCGAGTTGGGCATAAGCTTCACACTCGTATCCCATGGAGTACTCACCGGAGAACAATCAAAGCAATTAAATTTCTTTAATATTTTCTCAATGTAATGAGATTGCGTAATTGCTATCCCTTTGTTCTCACGCTTGATCCTTATACCAAGGACCACCTCCGCCTCTCCCATATCTTTCATGGAGAAACTCAACGACAAAAACTATTTGGTTTTCCCAACTTGATTTTGGTCGGTGCCAAAGATCAACATGTCGTCAACATATAAGCAAATGATTACACCATTACAGGATGTGTCAAATTTGCTATATACACACTTGTCCGCTTGGTTTATCATAAAACCGTTGGACAAGATAACCTCATCAAATTTCTGATGCCATTGTTTGGGTGCTTGTTTCAGCCCATACAATGATTTTACAAGTTTGCATACCTTATGCTCCATCCCGGGCATAACAAAACCTTCTGGTTGTTTCATGTAAACTTCCTCCTCCAAGTCACCATTCAAGAATGCCGTTTTGACATCCATTTGGTGAATCACTAAATTGTGGATAGCTCATAAGGCTATCAACAATCTAATCGTGGAGATCCTTGCTACCGGGGCATAGGTATCAAAATAATCGATGCCTTCTCGTTGCCTAAAGCCTTGGATTACTAATCGAGCTTTGAATTTGTCGATTGATCCATCCGCTTTCATCTTCCTTTTGAAGATCCACTTGCATCCTAAAGGTTTGCAACCCGGTGGCAAGCCCGATAATACCCAAGTATTATTCCCCATGATGGAGTCCATCTCATCATGTATTGCTTCTTTCCAGAAAGCAACATCTTGAGACTTCATAGCCTCATCAAATGATTTTGGATCCTCCTCAACACTATAATAGTAAAGGAATTGAGATCCAATTTCATCTCTTGATCCCTCTACCAAGTATACTTGGAAATCGGGACCAAAGGATTTTTCAATCCTTCCTCTTTTGCTCCTTCGAAGCATCGGAGATTCGGTTGGAACAATTGCTTGTTCTTCAACCTCACTAGTTTCACTAGTACTTGGAACTATGTCCTTTGGCCTAGGCATTGAAGAGAATATAGTCTCATCAAAAATTACATCTCTCGATTCTATAACGGTGTGAATCGCTATAGAATCATTAGGTTCAATAACATAGAACCTATAAGCTTTGGAATGCTCGGCATATCCAACAAAGATGCAGTCAATACCTTTCTCACCTAAAGTCTTCCTTTTGGGTTCGGGTAGTCGAACAACCGCTCGACAGCCCCAAACTCGAATATAACTTAAGTTAGGCCTTTTCTTGAACCAAAGTTCATACGGGGTAATCTTGTTCCATTTATTGGGAACTCGATTCAGCAAATAACAAGCCGTTAGCATGGCTTCACCCCAAAATCCATCAAGAATTCATAAAGCAACATAAAGCAATTCATTTGCAACATAAACAGAATTTGAAACAATATTATTTTTATTCAAATTCAACATAAACATATTATTTAACAAATAACCAAATCCAACAAAAGAGCCACCCTTTGAGAAGATAAACTTGTCCGACTCATAAACTTGCCTATATCCTAACTTATTCAAGATGCTACCGGAAACCAAATTCTTTCAAATTCGTGGTACAAACAAAACATCTAAAAGTTCAACTATTTTTCCAGAACTAAATTCTAGCCTAACTAAGCCACGATCAAGAATGGGAGCAACCGACTCGTTCCCCATGCGTAGCATTGATCCGTCTTCAACCGGTTCCAAGGAGGTGAACCAACGGCGATCTTTGCACACATGACTTGTTGCACCCGAGTCGATCCACCAAGCGACATCATCATCCTGCACGTAAAAGGATTCGGATATTAGTGGTACATAATTCAAAATTGAATTAAAACCAAAGTCAAAATTTTGACCTTGCCGTGGGTTTTGATCCTTGGATCCTTGCCCACCACCACTTGTGCTTGCTCCATTCTTACTCTTGACAACCCGACAATCCCGCTTGAGATGTCCGGTCATCCCACAGGTCCAACAGGTTAATTTAACCTTTTTATTGGGCCCTTTCTTGGCTTCATTGAACTTACATTTTCCCTTGAAGTTGTTAGTCTTTCCCTCTTCAACCATGTTCACCGAAGGTGCAGAAACCTCCTTTATCTTAGGTTTCTCAGCCTCTTGCGCCCGAAGAGATTCCTCTATGCGCAAGTGACTACCGAGTTGTACAAGGGACAACTCTTCCTTCTTGTGTTTCAACATATGTTTAAAGTCTTTCCAAGAGGGGGGCAGTTTATCAATAATACTCGATACGGAGATGGATTCGTCCATCTTCATATCATGTTGAGCATATTGGCCGAGAATGCGAAGGAGCTCATTGTATTGCTCCATCACCGGCCTTGAGTCCACCATCTTGTAATTATTAAAATTACTAACCAGGAACTTCTTACTAGAAGCATCCTCCGCCATGTATTTGGACTCGAGAGAGTCCCATAGCTCTTTGGCAGATTCAACGTTTTGATAGATATCGAAGAGGGAGTCACACATACCGTTTAAGATGTGGCCACGACAGATGTAGTCGTCATTCTCCCATTTTTCGCGATGCCGGGTCACCTCCAATGTCTCGTTTTCCATCAGCTCCGGTATCGGGGTGCTAAGCACGTACACGACCTTCAATGTCGTCAGCAAGAAATGCATCTTCTTCTGCCATCTACGGAAATCAACGCCTTCAAACTTCTCAAGTTTTGTGAACTTGGAAGTCATGTCTCTCACGGATTGATCACCCACCATCTCTCTTCACGAAGACAAATATCTCTTACGATTGTTGGGGGATTTCGGTACAATATCGTGGGAGAGAAAGAGTGATAGAACTTGGATAAAAGACAGAGATCGCCTGAGAGCTCGCTTTCCGTAAGAGATATTTCGACCCTATTCTGCCCGGATATCACGAAATTCTCTCGAGGATAATCTCTATATTTCAATGTGTCGATTAAGGCCGAAATCAACTCATTCTTATACACCTTAGGAATCGTAACCTTCACCATATTGATCCTGGAAATAATATCTCATTTAATGAGATTGATTGTAGACTTAATGAGGGCAGTTACAAACGAGAAAAGACTTCCCAGACGCTGGCGCCAGTCTTGGCGCCAGCCAACTAGCGCCGACATCAGCGCGGGCAACATTCCAGAGCCTGGCGCCGGCATCAGCGCCAACACACAATCCAGTGTCTGGCGCCAACACTGGCCCCGACGCCCAACTCAGAAAACTACTTTGTAACATCCCAATCTTAACCGTCCAACAATCCCGGGTTCTAGTTAGCTTACACGAGTGTGCACTCCACACCTCCTAACTCGTGTTATAGCTTAGCTAACAACCCCATTATTACCTTTGTGAATCCAATTACACAAAATGAACATGATGATTTCACTAAAATCACCAACATAACGCGCAAAAAAGCCACGTGGACCTGAAGCCGCGGCCAAAGTCCCTTTTTCGTGCGTTAATGCTAAATCACTAATAATTTTATTTGTTCTCGTGTTCTTTTAACTAAATAGTGTTCTCGTTTGAACCGACTCTATCTATATATATACGTAGGGTTGGGTTTCGGAGAGAAGATGAGTTAACATAAGAAACTTGAGAAGTGGTTATTAACCGTTGGATGCATATTAGGATGAGATGCACCGGATCACTCCCCGTACCAAGTGCGATTAATGTTTGGGTTGGGATTAAAAGAGATCCATGGTTCAGATCTATTTCCACGTTTCTCAGGTTAACTCAACTTCTCACACGATCATTCGCCTATATATGTATAATAAACTCTAATATCTTCAATAAATATAACATATGTATCGTATACATATATACACACATATATATAACATATGTATTGTAAACAGGTATCGTATATATATATATAGGGTGCGTTTCATTTGCAAACCAAGCCATTTGTACAAACTATACATTATGCATATATATATATATATATATAGACGAATAATCGTGTGAGAAGAATTGAAGAGTGAGAAGGTAAGAAGAGATCTGGACTCTTAGATCACTTTTAATCTCAACCCCACACATGTACACGTACATATCTATACATATAATAAATAAGTAACTAGCATGCCACGTGTCGTCTTCTGATGAGCCGACTTAAGTATTTTCCCGCCTAAACATGTATTTGGACGCAATTTATATTATAAGTTCAATTAGCACACACCACATTCACTCCTCCTTAAATCTCTCCTTAATTCAATTTTTTTAATTTATACGTTACATTTACTACCCTTATAATTAGGTATGTAGTTTACTTTTAATCTCTTACTTTTTTATTTTTCATTTTAGACTCTTATCATATAAACATAAATAATGTATATGAACTAAAATGCATTAAAAACATTTCTATTTTTTACAAATTATACCATTGTAATCGCTTCGTCAATACCTTCGAAATGAGCCCAATATTGAATATTTTTGGATTTAATTATATTATTAAATATCATAAATATATACGAATTAATGTGTTGTGATTAGTATGAGATTTGTTGAAATTAGTATGAGATTTGATACAAATAATCACTAAATTGTCGTGATTTTCTTTTTGCAATTTCATATCAATTTTTACTTCATAGTCGAATTCCTTCGATGAATTACAATTCTATCAAATTCCATTCTGTCAACGAAACACCCTTAGAATTATCATAAGAGATTTAATTACTTGAAAAAAAAAGATATCACTTATCAACTGACTTGTGGATTATGAGTTCGAACCTTTTTCAAAAATATAAATATGCAAATATTTTAGTATAGTATATTTAATTATTTATACTTTCTTACTCATGATTATATTATTTCCTCTAATTTTAATTGAACTACATAATATCAGTTATCAACAGATGGTTAGTTAATGATATTTTCAAAGTCAAATTGTTATGCTTCCCGTCAATTCACTTTAAATTAATCTTTTATAATAGTTGATAAGTTTTCTGGCATGATTTTTTTTAAATTACCCCGTGTAATACACGGTTCGAACCTAGTATATATATGTATATATATATATATATATATATATAATGTATGTACATGCATACATATGTATATGTATAGTATACATGTATGTATATACATATGTATAGTATACATGTATGTATATACATATAGCAATACACGTGTACATATATATACACAGATACAAACATCATACATATATAGAGATACACATACACATATATGCATACGACATATACATGATATATACATATATATATATATATATATATATATATATATATATATATATATAGACGTAGTATAGGACACATACATGCATATATATATATATATATATATATATATATATATATATATATATATATATATCCATATATACATACACACATACAAACATACTGTTGGTATTTTAATCATACAAAATGATAACTGTTCGTTCAAAAAAACGTTAAGAAGAAAGATGAAGCAAAATTAGGAAACTAATTCCTTGAAAAGTCGTTAAAAAGTTGAGGCTCGTGTTACACACGATTCCCTTAAACAGATTCGTCGTCTGTTCGCTGGGTACAACAGCTAGAGCAGAAGTACTGCCGGAGATGACCACTTGCCTTGAAAATTCGTCGGAAAAAAAAAATCGTATGCTACAGTGTTGGTTACTGTTTTGAGAGTTTCAGTATCGAGAGCATATACAGTTCTATATTTCGTGTCTTTTGGATGAAAACCGAGACCCTCTATTTATATTGAAGTTTGAAACCGAAATCATTAATTCGTAATTAATGAATTAATTACTGTAACCGAAATGAGTAATTAAACGAATTAATTATCATTCAATACGTTTTCAGTTTAAAAATTCAAAACCAAAATTAGCAAAACTGAGTCGGAGCTGCATTCGTGTCCGCAGGTCGCGCCCACACACAAGTTCGACGATTTTAGCTTACGAAATCGTCAATCGGCACCCCCCCTACGCGCGGGTAGGTGTTAGAGTAAAACCATTCAAAGGAGCTTGTCAACTCCTCACACTTCTTTGGTTATAAACCAATGAAGGTTTACTCCTTCTTCCTACGTGGGACACATTCCCACACCCATTTGGTTTTTTGCTAATTTCATCCAAATACTCAACTTTGAGTATCGATATCTCATTCACACATACTCCGTTTTGGACACATTATATATTGTTTCGAAGCTCTCATATAGGAGAACACAAACCCACTAAGAGTTAATTTGTTGGTCCCGGAAGGGTTATACAAGTTTGTAGAAGGGGGGGGGGGGGGTTGAATACAAACACACGATTTTTACTTTTCTAAATTGTTTATTGATATGTATCAAACAATTTACAACTTGTTGCGGAACAAGATTAAGGAATAAACCTAATCTAAACAAGTTAAGAGAATCACTAAGATTTCTTGCACTAGAAATAAGATAGAGAGAAAGTAAGAATATTAAAGAGAAATATTCTAACACGCATAATAGTAAGAAGAAGGAAAATGGCTGAGCACTTCATTTCTGAAGTAGGGTTTCCTTTATATACTACATGCATTTAATGCACAACAGTACAACTTTACACGTGGCAGCAGCTGGTTGGTTGCATAGTTTGACCTTTGTAGATAACCTAGTAGCCGCATGATGAACAATGTAGAATCAGAGTTGGTTGTACGATTATGGACAAAAGGGATGTCCGTTCTGACATTATCGTACGGAGGCGTGCAAGGGGATAAGACAAAAGTAACTTGTAGAGGAAACTTCATGATCAGCGTTCGCTGAATAAATCTTTATCAGCGAGTGATAAAGTTCAGCGTTCGCTGAAGTCTTCTACTTGAAACTTCACGTTGAGTGGACAGGTCTTGGCTTCGCTGATATCCGCATCAGTTCATTAGTAGACTTGTCGCTGGTTCTTTGGCTTGATCTTCGACTTTAGTGTAGAACATAGTTGACGTGAAACTTGTCTTCAGGGATCATAAGTAAACAACATATTTTATCAGCGATCATCAATGAGACTGAACAGACTCAGGGCTCACTGATGAACAGTGTTCGCTGAATGTATAATCTAAAGCACATGTTTTCATCAGCGATACTAAACAGACTTAGTATATTTTCTTTGATGACAAAACATTAATACATATTGTCTACTTACAATTTTTACTAAGTGTTTCTCATAGAGTCATTATCAAATCACTGAGGGTTTGGATCAACAATCTCCCCCTATTTGATTATGACATGACAATAAAAGAAAATTGCTAAATAAGAAAACATAAGGATAAAAAGAACTCATAAAATATTTGTCCCTTTTACTGTTTTCTAGGATCTTTTAAGTACTGATGGAGTAAAGTACATTCGCTGAAATTTTTCTTTAAACTTCGTATAAGTTACAGAGGGAAGTGGAAAAATTACAAGTACAACAAATAAAAAATTACAAGTACAAAAGATACAAGCTGATAAAGGATAGAAGAATTACAGGGAATCCTATCAGCTAATCAGGTTCATCCTTAATGAGAAGTTCATCAAGTGATTTTGTGGTAGGGATCATCTAGTCAGGAACAGTTTCTCCAAGATCCCGTCTTCGATGTGCTTCTTTGTAGATCAGGGGTTTGAAGAAGTGTCCGAGAAGATCATCTCTGAAACCGCACCAGTAGACGAGATCTCTGAGTTGTTCGATGGGGGCAATGCATAGCTCAGAGACGCGTTGAAAGCATTCTCGTCCATCGTAGTCATTGAAGAAGATACCATAAGGATCACTCAAGATTTTTTCAGGGACAAAGCGTTCACCAGGGGGCAGGGAGATGTCGAGAGCTGAGAGATCAGGTTCGGGACCAAGAACTTCTTTGCGTGAAAAGCCAATTCCGGTTTCATTTCTGATAGGAGGACCTGAAGCTGAAGGTGTTTTCAGTTTCTTTGCAGCAGGCCTCTATTGTTGAACTCGAGGAGGAGGGATATCAACGGATGATGTAACTAAATCGATCTGCCTGTTCAGATCTTTTTCGACATAGGATTTGAGTTTTGATCGTGACCGCTGAATGGCTATCCGCATCTCCAAGCTTTCAGATAAACCGAACTTGTCGATCCATGAAGTATAGATGGTCTCTTCGTGACCATTTTTCTCTGAAGACGTCGATGTGAATGATTATAACGTCTATGGACATCTTTCCCCTGATGTTCACCTTGTTGATTCTGGAACCATGACATCGAAAGTGAATTCGTTCTTTGCACCATTCCAAGGTAGAGTCAGAGACCTTGGTTTTCTTTTCGATGATCTTTGTGGCGTCCTTCCACAGTTGACGTTGAACATCGATGGGAGTCTTCTTCAGTGCATGATCTTTCACCAATTGTTGAGCGAGCTCAATAGCATAAGCTTTGTCTTTTTCTTCAGCACTTTTTCCATCGGCGAGCTGTTTTTCAGCTTTGAGGTGTTCAGCGACTTCTTTTCTTGTTATTTGAAAACGAGGACCACGGATGATTCGCTGATCTTCAAGCTGTTTGATCATTGCTTCTCTCCTTTTCAGTTCTTCTTCACTTAGCTTTTGAGGAGCCAAGGAAGGTCTTTTCTTATGAGAGAGCATTTCTTCTTTTGGTTCATCAGTCTCAGCGAAGTCTAAGACTGGATTATTTCTTCAGTGCTTGGGGCTGGATTTATTGTTGATGTAGCAGGAGGAACTTCAGCTGGATCCTCAAGCAGGGGAGAGGACTAGCTGAAACATAACGATCGTTTAAGTAAGATCATTTGGGAGAAGAGATAGAAAAAGAATGAGGTTTAAGTGTATAGAGGTTTTATGGAGAGGAGAATTGAGGTTGAGAAGGGATAGAGGAGGGATGCAGTGTAAGGGAAGAAAATATATTGTACCCGACAAACTGGCTTTCGAAGCAAGATAGTCAGATTGTCTTCTGCAGCGAGGCCTTTATTTTTGCCTTTGTCAGCTTCAGTCGCTGCAGGCTTTTTGGTGTTCCCCTCCCCTGTTGATTCGGTAAAAAATATCCCTTTGAGAGCAGGGGTCCTTTTGATAGGCTGGAAGGAGAAGTCGACACCATCGTCATCGTCATCATCATCATCATCATCATCATTTTTAGGTGATGCTGATGGTTCGTCGTCATGAAGATCGAGATCTTCTTCATCTTCTTCTTCTTCTTCTTCGTCTTCAGCTTCTTCGTCATCAGTAGACGGTTCTAGGACTTCAGCATCAACGTCCTCATCGAGTTGCTCCCCCTCAAAATCAGAGGGAGTTTCTCGGTTCCCTCAGGGTTTTCAACTCCCTGAGGTTTTTCAGCAGATGATTCCTTTTCATCATTTTTCTCCCCCTCAACATTATGGGGAAGATCTTCTTTATTCTTCTCCTGATTCTTCTCCCCCTCTTCCACATGATGGATGGGGGAGGATACAGCAGCAGCAACATCAACATGCTTTGGGTCACTATCTTCCAAGCCAGTGATCCCAACGCAGGTTTCAACCTTTGCTAATCTGTCTTCCATGCCAGAAATAGCAGGGTTGATTCTTTCAAGATTTTCCCGATCAGCCTGAGTAAAGTAGGAAGGAGGACATGTTGGAGCGTCCATGCGATCGGGAATTTGCTGCAAGAGCTTTGTCGCAGTGCTCACCTCTGTCTTTAAGGTAGACACCTCTCCCTGAAGATCTCCAACCATTGTCTTCAATGATGTGACTTCATTGGACAGGGTGGTGAAGTTGGTGGAGAGGGTGTTGTTGGTAGAGTTCAGGGTGTTGATGGAGGTGGAGTTGTCATCAAGAGTTTCAGCAACTTTGGAGAGACTACCTTCCACCTTCAGCAAATCAGCACTGGAGGCTTTTCCTTTCAACTCGTCGGAGAGTGTCTTGAGAGCCTCTCCAACGTTTGTAACCACTGAAGAGTTCAAGGAGAGTGTGATGGTGAGAGATTCCACCTTGTTAGACAAATCCTTGAGCGAAGTGTTGATGTCGCCCAGATTAGGACCTGTAGAAGATAAAAACTTATGAACAAAGGAATGCTCAGAAGTTGGGGATTTTGAGAGAGGAGTGTTTAAGGTTTTGTGTATACCTGTGGGTTGGTTGACGAAGTCATCGAAGTTTCGATAACCTGAAAATTTTTCCATGTCGTCTTCCAGAGAGCCTTGACGCAAAGAGCTTCAGCAGATGTGTCACTCAGTTGAATGACATTCGTCGTAGAGAATGGTGGAGTGACCAAAGCAGTAGTAGGAGGAATGAAGGTTGAGAAGAGGGATTGGGTAGCAGGTTCAGCGTTGGATCCGCTGAGAATTACTTCCGCAGTACTTGGAGGTACTGAGGGAGGGAGGTTGTGTTCCAAGACAACCTCAGCGTTTAGAGACGCTGAAGCGGGTATTGAAGGGGTGTATTCAGCAGCTGTGGCAGAGTGTACCATGGAACTTTCCAACGTCTTCTTTGGAGAGATAGACGTGGAGTCCTTAGCCTGGGTAAACTTAGAGGTTTGCTCTTTGGAGGACTTCTTGGGCTTAGGAGTGCCAAGTAGTGTGTCAGAAGGTTTCCTTTTTCGAGAAGGAATGGAGGTTACGGCCTGGGTACCAACGGTTGGGATTACCGCTGTCGTATTGGTAGCCACAGAAGTAGAAGAAGTAGGAGGTCTGAGAAGAGGTAAGAGAGTTGAGAAACGTACCTCATTTGGTAGGGGCTTGAAGTCGAGAACCTTATGGCCAACCTGTGATAAATTCAGGTCGCCCACCGTCGGGTATTCGTCCCCTAACCCTTGTCGGAATAGAGCGCTGAGAAAACGGGGATATGGAACAGTCATTGGTCTCTTCAGTTTGTCGACTCTTAGCATCATATCGTCGAAAATGATTTTTGCCCAATCGATGTGAAGGCCCTTCAGCAGTGCATACCCCATAGCCTGTTGGGGTTTGGATGCTTGGTCAGTTGACCCAACCTTAGCTGTCATGCAACTTATCAGATGAGCGAAGATGAAGTTCATCTCGCTGGGCATTTTGGATTTCTTGATGGAGGTCAGGTTCTTATCAGGGAGTGTGTCTCTCCCTGTTTCCCATACATACTTCATTGCATCAAAGAATGCAATGGGTGCATCTCTATCAGCTGGGTTCTTGGGATCAGGTAGAGGAACGAAACGTTTTTCCTTTGAACTACCAGGGAGGTTGAGGGCATACCTGATAGAGCCGGCAGTAATCTTGGAACTACCATGTTCAGTGTCGAAGAGGATGACATCGATTTTCTTTTTGGGGTCTTTAGTGGAGGTGATCTGAGCTCTTCTGGCAGTATACCAGAACTGAGCGAGAAGGTTCTTGTGAGCAGGGGGTGTCAGGTCAGAGCTGTCGACATAGGACAGGCCTGGAGGATATTGACTGTTTGGGTAAAAGTTCACTAGCCTCGACCACGACCAAGGTAAGAAAAACATTTATTACACTTTTTCGTAGCAAGGTAAAATCGTAGCACTTTATCTTTTGACCAAAGTTAAAATCAAAAGTTGTTTACCTCACGACAGTCGACCATGACGTCGTCTAGTTCACGCGACCGTCGTATGAAACCTTGCGACCTCGACCGACTAACGTCTAATATTACTGTTACGTTTTTCCAGTGTTTAATGCAGGAATCAATGTCATTGATGACCAGCGACTATAACCGACGAGGATCATAACTGGCATTAATTCCAGAGACGTTACTACCGTTATTCCAGTATTTATGAAGATCATTGAATGGTACGAAGACTATAAAAACGAAGGCTCAATCATCATTTGCGCATCATCACACAATCTCTGACATCTGGAAACAATCTCTCATAAGCTGAAAATATCCGAATTGTGAAGAAAACTTGAAGCAAAGAACTCTCTCTCAACAGATCGCTCTCGACGCACGACTTACACACACGACACATTGTCTTTACACACGACGCACTTGTTTTTACATTTGATACACTTGTTACTTTACATTCAAAGTATTTCCTTTCATCTGTATTGTAATCCCTGTACGATCGACACCCGAAACATAAGGATATCACCCCTGTTTGGCGACCATAGTGCAACGACGACTTCCAAAGTCGTCCGCGGGATTTTTCCTTGTTGAGGTTTTTCCCGCGTCACCAAAATCTCTGTCTTATTTACATTTTTTGCCTTTGTCGTACGCTTTGTCGGAAGATTCCTATTCTTTAGTTGTTAAGCTCCACCATCAACCTTAAGTTATCCTTCTGGACGATTTTTGGCATTAACAGTTTTGCGCCATCCGTGGGACCCCATCTAGAGAAAATTTCGACAAACGTGCGTTTTACTAACGGTTTCTTGGAGTTTCTTCTCTCTGTTCTGTTTCAGGAAAATGGCAGATAACGGAAACCAAGAGCATATCATTGCCCAGATGCATGAGAAGCTTGAAGATGCACAAGATGCTCCTGGGGTAGCCGATGACTATCGCCTGGAGGAAATCATCCTGGACCAGAGCAAGCCTGACCAGAAAGAATTTTGTAGGATCGTCCCTCGATCCCTGCCTAAAAGACAAGTTAATCTCTTTCTTGCAGGAACATGCCGATTATTTTGCCTGGTCGCATGAAGACATGGTCGGCATAGACCCTGGCGTCATTTCCCATAAGCTCAATGTCGACCCGTCGTTCAAACCTATCAAGCAAAAGCGACAGAAATTTGCTCCTGAGAGGAATAAGGTGATAAATGATGAGGTCGACAACCTCCTCAGGACAGAGAAAATTCGAGAAGTAAAGTATCCCGACTGGCTTGCCAATGTCGTGGTCGTGGCGAAGAAAAATGGCAAATGGAGGGTCTGTATCGACTTCACAGATCTCTACAAAGCTTGTCCAAAAGGTCCTTTCCCGTTGCCACATATCGATGCCATGGTCGAAGCGACAGCAGAGCACAGACTATTGACGTTCATGGATGCTTACTCTGGATACAATCAAATCTTGATGCACGTCGAGGACCAGGAGAAAACTGCATTCATGACAGATCGAGGTATTTACTGCTATAAAGTCATGCCGCTCGGTCTAAAAAATGCAGGTTCTACCTACCAGCGCCTGGTAAACAAAATGTTCAAGGATCGTCTTGGTGACACGATGGAAGTTTATATCGACGATATGCTGGTTAAATCAAAGCAAGCAATCGACCACGTCGATCATCTAAGGCAGTCGTTCGACATCCTTCGAAAATATAGCATGAAGCTCAACCCGAAGAAGTGTTCCTTTGGTGTTAGTGCTGGGAAATTCCTGGGCTATATGGTCACTCATCGAGGAATCGAGGCCGACCCCGACCAAATCAAAGCCATTATCGAGATCAAATCTCCGAGAAATTTCAAAGAGGTCCAAAAGCTCACTGGTCGAGTGGCGGCCCTAAACAGGTTTATCTCTCGATCCTCAGATAGATGTCATTTATTTTACAATGTCCTTAGGAAAAATAAAGGCTTCGACTGGACCGACGATCACGAGCAAGCACTGCAAAAACTGAAAGAATACATGACGTCGCCTCCTTTGTTGTCAAAGCCTGACGATCATGAGAACTTACAGCTATATTTAGCTGTCAGTCCAAATGCAGTAAGTGCCGTCCTGACACGGGAAGATGAAAAACAACAACTGCCGATCTATTATGTAAGTAAATCTCTCTTAGACTCCGAAACCAAGTATTCCTTGATGGAAAAACTACTCTTGTCGCTTGTTACAGCCGCAAAGAAATTGCGACATTATTTCGAATCACATCCTATTACTGTCGTGACTAACTTTCCTCTTAAGTCTGTCCTAAAGAAACCTGAGTTGACGGGTCGTTTGGCAAAATGGAGCATATATCTTAGCAGTTACGACATAGATTTCAAGCCCAGGACCGCGATCAAATCACAAGCCTTGGCGGATTTCATTGCTGATTTCAGCCCTGAGCTGGAAAAAGAAGCAGAGCTCGAAGTGTCTACTGTGGCGACTCACGAAGACGTGCCTTGGACTTTACATGTCGACGGATCGTCCAACGTTAGGGGCTCAGGACTTGGCGTCGTCTTAAAGTCGCCACAGGGGGGGGGCAAGATGGTGTATTCCGTTTGATGCGATTTTAAAACCACCAACAACGAAGCTGAGTACGAAGCCCTGATCGTGGGTAGGGCTGTAAACGAACCGAACGAACACGAACAAGGGCTTGTTCATGTTCGTTCGTTTAACTTAACCGAACAAACGAACGAACACGAACAATAAACGAACAAACATTTTGGTGTTCGTGTTCGTTCATTTAAAAAATTGGTTTGTTCGTGTTCGTTTATGTTCGTTCGTTTAAGTCTTAAACGAACATAAACGAACGAACATAAACGAACAAACTTAACCGAACATAAACGAACGAACATTTTGGGGTTCGTGTTCGTTCATTTAAAAAAAATTACTTAGACTCTTAGGCTAACTACGGTGCACCCATTTTAAACTCGTGTTCGTGTTCGTAGTCTACGATGCACCCAAAAAACATTTAAACTCAGAAATACTAAACTACAGCAAGAGGAACCAAGCCACTCTTAACCATAGCTCAAGCTAAGGCTCTAGCCAAAGGGCTTGAGCCAACAAGCTCCATAAGATGGTTGAAGGCAAAAGGCAATGGAATGGGACCTATTTATACTTTAGTGCAAAGCTTTGGACTCTTAATCCTACCGATGTGGGATGAAGATTTTCAGCAAAAGATGAAAGTAGCATTCAAAGTTAGTTTATAATATCTCTCTATTATTAATAATTAAATTATGATTATTAATTTATAATATATTACAGCAAAATAATAATGGTTATTATTCTAAAGTTAGTTTCTCTAATATATTTAATTTTAGTTTATTGTCACAAGTAAACGAACGTAAACGAACCAATAAACGAACATTATCGAACGTAAACGAACATAAATAAACGAACATTATCGAACGTAAACGAACATAAATGAACGAACGTTCACGAACGTAAATGAACGAACGAGACCTTTGTTCATGTTCGTTCGTTTAACTAAACGAACGAAAAAACTTGTTCATGTTCGTTCGTTTATTAAATAAACGAACATGAACGAACTTCCCGCCGAACGGTTCACGAACGGTTCGCTGAACGTTCGGTTCGTTTACAGCCCTAATCGTGGGAATGAATATGGCCCACGACTTGGGGCCAACCGCGATACATGTCAAGAGCGATTCTCTTCTGATCGTGAATCAGATGTATGGAGAATTCGTGGCCAAAGATTCAAAGATGACAGCGTACCTGAAGGTAGCAAAAGAAAATTTAAAAAAATTCAAATCATTTTCTATTGAACAAATTCCAAGGGATCAGAATACTCAAGCCGATGCTCTAGCAAACCTTGGATCTGCTCTAGTCGAACCAATATTCGACAGTATTCCTATGATCCACCTAGCGACGTCGTCCATTGAAAGTGACAATATCGTCCAGATCGAAGAGCAAGAGGATGATTGGTCGTGCGACATCCGAAATTTTCTTATGTACGACCAACTCCCAGAAGACAAGATGGAAGCTAAGAAGATCAGATTCAAGGTATCCAGGTATGTCGTGATCAGAGATAGACTCTATCGACGATCATCAACAGGCGTAAACCTGAGATGCGTCACAAGCAAAAATCAAGTTCAGAAGATCCTTCAAGAGATGCACGATGGGGAGTGTGGCAATCACTCAGGAGGTCGCAGTTTGGCTAATCGTATCTCTCGACAAGGATATTTTTGGCCAACACTGCGACAAGACGCCGTCAGGTATATCCAGAATTGTGATCCTTGTCAACGACACTCAGGTACGTCCCATAAACCTTCTGAACCTTTGCACTCGACCTTGATCCCATGGCCCTTCATGAGATGGGGGATGGACATTGTCAGCAAGTTGCCACCTGCCCCAGGGCAAAAGGTATTTCTCCTCGTGCTTACGGATTATTTTTCTAAGTGGGTAGAAGCGGCTGCTTTTTACCAAGTTCGGGACAAGGAAGTCATCTCTTTTATCCAGACTAACGTCATATGCAGGTTCGGGATCCCATCCGAAATTGTCTGCGACAATGGATCCCAGTTCATAAGTAGCAGGACTCGACAATTCTGTGAAGATCGTAGCATCAGGTTAATGACCTCGACACCTAGATATCCCCAGGCAAATGGACTTGCTGAGTCAAGAAATAAAACCATTATTGCTTCGATCAAGAAAAGGCTAAAAGCTGCAAAGGGAAAGTGGGTTGAAGAACTCCCTTCGGTCTTGTGGGTGAATCGCACGACACCTCGCACGTCCACAGGGCAAACCCCTTTCTCCTTGGTCTATGGTTGTGAAGCAGTCTTGCCGGTCGAGGTCCAGCTCCCAACCTCGAGGCATACTTCCATCGACCACAACCTGGTTGATTTAAGTTATGACCTCGACGCCCTTGAAGAGCTCAGAGAATCAGCACTGGATGGCGTCACAAAAGCAAGCGGTCGAGCGACATTTCAATAAGAATGTCAAAGCTAAAGTCTTTCAAGAAGGCGACTATGTCTTGCGTCGAGCATTCCCAAAGCACTCAAAAGCTCAATGCAGGTAAGCTTTCCATTAAGTGGGAAGGTCCTTATCGTATCTCCGAGGTCGTTGGTAAAGGTGCCTATCGGCTCCAAACCCTCGACAATCAAGATATCCCACGTAGCTGGAATGCGACACATTTTGAAAAGGTATTTCTTCTAAACCCTTTTCACTTATACAAATTTTATCACAATGATCACTGACTTAAGCATCAAAGGGTCGTTGGTTAGCCAACGACCAACTTCTGACATTGTTTTATCGCAGGATCATTGTGCGATCGACCCATGATCTAAGTGTTTTAACTTAGAAAAATTTCATGTTCTGAATGTATGCTTTGAACGCATATACGTATGTTTACTTACACAATTTAAAATATCAAAATCCTACGATTCATGTTTTAATCGTTGTATTTCAATAAACGCTGTTAGCTTTAATTAGCCCCTAATTTATATGAATGTTTTATAAAGAAATAGTGTCAAGGACTTATTTGTATTTGTTGAGTGTCAAGGGCTAAAATTGTAAATAACCAATTGTAGTATTGGTTATAAAGTCTTGTTTGAGAGATATTTTAGGTTAAGCCTCTATTTCAATATATTCATACTTACAGAGAGAGAGAGCTTAAAAAGAGAGAGTGTTCATCAATCATATCTTGTAAACTCCTCTTTATCAGTCAATACAAAGATTACTGCTATTATTATTGTTACTTGTTGTATACGGGAACCAACAATTGGTATCAGAGCAAAGACAATTATTGATTCAAAGTCCAGACACAGCCTCTTCGAATTCAGCCCCTGATCAGTTCAAGAAACGCAGAAGTAAGAGGAAGCTCAATTCGATTTTTGCTATTTCATCCCAGAATCTGTCTACAGCAGCCCTGGTAAGCGCGAACAGTAGATTTCCAGGCTGATTCATCACAGGTTCGAACTTTTGAGTTTAACTCTTGAATTCTTATGTTCAAATAAGTTAACCTGAACTGCTGCGTTTGACCTAACTGTGTTTAAAAATCAGAAATTAATCTGTGTTTGAACTGTGAATTTAAACCTTTGTGATATCAACATTATATCTGTGTTTTAAACCTTTGAATCACCATTAAAATTGTCTCACGATTTCTCAAGTAACATTTTTAAAAGAGTACTTATCTTTTTATCCCTTGTTTTCATTTAAATGGCAGACTCTAAATGCTCCACATCAGGTCGTTCTAATATTCTTGATCTAAATTTCTATATAAGAGAATGTGGACTTTTGACTCAGGAGAAAGAAAAGCTTATTCTTGAAAAAACCAAGCTTGTTCTTGAAAAAGACAAGAGGGATAAGATTAGACTTGCTGAAGTAAGTATGCCAAGACTAAGATTTAGTTGTGATGCATATTATAAACACTATTCTAAACTTAGTTCCAGCTTTCGCAAAATTATTCCTAATCTTGAGAAAGAGTTGGATGAAAGGAACAAAAGCATTCTGATCGATTCAAAAAAGATTGCAAAGCTTGAAGAGTCAGGTAAACTCTTAACCCGTGAAAATATTGAGCTGGAGAGAAAATTGTCTGAGTCAGAAAAGTTTTTTGAAAAAGAGAAGAATAGACTTGAACTTAAATGTTTAACATTTTCTAATCTGGTTTCTGATTTTAAAAAGGTTGTGGTCTGTGAAAGAGAGAATTTTGAAAAGAAGAAATCTGTTTTTGAAAAAGAGAGGAAAGTGTCTGATTTTGAAAGAAAATAATCTGAACGGTTGAAGGTTCAAAGATTTCAAGAATTAAGTCAAAAAGATGAATTTGAAAGAGAAAGAAGGATTTTTAAAACCGAAATATCCAAACTTACAAAGAGACTCTCTGATTTGTCAACTGAGATCATGTTGGAGAAGAGATCTAAATCTGATCTCCAAAAGATGTTTGAGGTGAATTTAAAGGAGAAGAATGATTTGGCTAAAAGGCTCAAGGAATTTGACTTTGCAGACTCCAAGTGTTCACTTAAAACAACTTCAATTTCAATAAACAAGAACAGTTCTTCAAAAGGGTTCTTTAAGCCAAACAAGTTTTCAACAAATCAGATCTCTACTTCTAATCCTTTCTATTATCGTAGGCTAGATCAATCAGTTAATCAAGTTTTTAGAAGAGTAAAAATGGTTTGGATAGTCAAAGGCTCTTCACTTGTTCAAAATATTCGAAAGCCATTTGTTTTTGTTGAACATAACAAGATCAGCAAAGCACTTCATGCAAATCCCAACAAAATAGGACCCATTTGGAAATGGGTACCAAAAATTGTTTGATCTGTCTTGCAGGTACATGGACTCCTTAATACATCTGTTAAGGACTCACACTTCAGTGGATAATGGACTCTTAAACACTCGGTTTAAGACTCATCCTTCAAAGGCAATTGATTTCTGTGCACAACAATACAGAACTTAGTCCTAAATGGCTTATTGGATTTCTGCACATATCTGGATTTAGATCAAGACAGGGGTTTATTGTTCAAAATTGTTTAAAAATCAATTTGTTGTTTTTGAGAAATTTTTTCTCGAAAAGGTTCAGTTTACTGTGGTGTGATCGAACTCATACTTGTAGGTGTTTTTAGTAGAAAACTTTACAGAGAATGTGTTCAGAATCACATTTCGAGTAACCCTGTAAAATTTCATTGCAAAATTCTGATTTTTGAGCAAGTTATGGTCATTTGAAGTTCTGAAAGTTCAAAAATCGCAAAACCCAAGTTGTAAAACGATTTGTTGACTGCCATTTGCTGTTAAATGATTTTATCTGTTGTTTGCTGTTGTAATAACAGATTTAATGTTTCTATAACAATTCATCTGTGCAGGTCACAGATAAGCCATACAGACCTGCAATGCTTAATGTGCAAACAGACCTTGAAGTGTTAAGACATCAGATTCAAAGTTGTTCAGAGTTACTTACGACTGTTCAGAGTTATGACAACATGTTTCAAAGTTATCATGCTTAATCAGAATTTTGTGCAAGGCCACTCAGATTTATGGTTAAGACTTCCAGAGTTTTATTCATACTGATCAGAAGTTCCATTAAAGTCCAGTCAGAAGCAACTCTTAAGACAAACATACGAGTTGGTTGTTGCTATGTATGCTGCTGCAAAGAACAAAGAACTGTTGCTTATGCTTAATATGTGCAGACTGTGCAAATGCTGTTAGATGCTTAATTTATTCATGTGCAGGTCTGTAAAAGACTGTTGAGTGCAAATGTCCTAAATTCGAGATTCCAGAAGTTCTACAACAGATGGTTCAAAAGCCTATCCGAACAGAAAGCTATCAAGATTTCGTTCATTGATGGCATTTTTTTTCGTTGGAATGATTTGGATGGTCACTACATAAGAAGATTAAGAACTGCTGCTGCTGCTGTTAAGCACTGCCGAAAATTAAGCTGCTGCTGTTAAGAATAGTTGCTACTGTTGTTGTTAACCACTGCAGCTGCTGCTGATTAAGTCGTTGCTGCAGATTAAGCTGCTGCTGTTTTGCAGCTGTCCAGAGCTATTAAGCAGCTATTTAAGCTGCTGTTTGTTGTGATGCTGTTGTGATGCTGCTGTGTTGCTGCTAAATGCTATTAAGTCGCCGCTGATTAAGTTGATGCAGTAGATCAAAGCTGCTGATTGCAAGAGTTGTAAAACGGAAGCATAAGGTTTTTGGCATCGGCATAGAAGGTGCAGCTGTCCAGACTACATCTGCTATTCAGAAAGTTGAGCTTGAACAAGATCAGAGGCTGTGTATGATCTGTACAAAGTAGCCACTTATGACAGAAGCTCAAACATGTGAAGAAGTAGATCACAGAGATCGACCAGAGCCTCTGAGCTCACAGAAAACCTGTCCAGATCTAGAAGACTTCTGTTCGGGCAGAAATTGTTTAATAGCTGACCAGAAGCAGATTCTGATCCAATGTGCAGAACAATAAGTTGCTAAGCTGCTGGACAGAGGCTCTGGTCACACAATCAGAGCTCTTATTCACAGAGCCTCTGAGGCAGTTCACAGAGCCTCTGAGGCAAACCACAGAACCTCTGAGGCTATCCAGAAGCATTCCGAAGTGATGAACTGCAGAGGCTGTCCAGTCCTCTGTAGACTAATGTTAGACGACTTGATTCAGAGTGGAATTCAGATCACAGAGGTTGTTTTTGCTGCTGTGTACAGAGCCTCTTTAAGGCTTCACAGAGCCTCTGTGGTGTGGCATCGAAGGTTGTCCAAGAGACTCAACCATAGCTGCTCTAAACATATACAAATCTGTGAAGAGACCATCCAGATTTATGCTCTGTCCAAAATCATATTGCTGCAGAAGTCAACGACAGAGCTTGGGGTTATGTGCATCATTTTCAGAACTTGATCAGTTTGCGCAAATACGTCAAACAGATCAGAAGCAACCGAACGCAGAGCTTAACCACAGAAGCTCTGTGAAGTTGTCCAGAGCCTCTGTGGCAATTCAAACATCGATCTGAATCTGTCCAAAAGAAGTGTGCAACAGATTAAGCAGCTGTCCAGCAGAGCTTAATCAATAAGCTGCTGATGTTTAAGGCTGTCCAGAGCCTCTGTAGGCCATTCAGTAGATGCATAGAGGGTCAAATTCGAAGAAGATGCTCTATGGACAGCTGATCAAAATGTGAAGAAATAGAAGAGGTGTGAAGTACCTCTGTCAGCTCTCAGAAGGCTTCTCTACATGTGCAGAGGATGTGCAGCAGGTTCAGTGATCAGAAGCAGTCTTGAAGATCAAAGTTCATGCAGATCATAAAGAAGACCTCTGTCAGCACTTGATCAACCTCTGTCGCACAGAGATCAACCTCTGCCGAGCAGCGAAAAACCTCTGCCGAGCCTTTGTCAAGCGTTTATCAAGCCGTGATTATTCTTTGTCGATCTCTCAGACCAACTTCTGGCGACAACATAAGCTTTGGCTCAGAATTTTGCGATCACCCTCTGTGGTACTGTTCACCACAGAGCCTCTGTGAAACCCGACAGAGCCTCTGTGGACTGAACCTCTGCGACCGAACCTCAGAGCCCGTAGACCAACGTCAATCTTTGCGCTGCTTCAGAAACACGCGCACAACTTTTTACTCGGTGCTCGGATTCGCATGAGTCCAGTTGCGTTGAACTCATAAGACAAAGATGAAACTTTTTCATGTTTTGAGTTTGATCTGAATCAGTGTGCTTAATTGTCAGAATCTGTGTCAAAATCAGTAGATACTCGCTGGATAGAAAGCATCACTTCACTCTATCCATTGCCATAATTAGATCAAAATTTTGTTTCTACACACATCAGTGTAGGACCAGTACCTCAACAGATCAGACTTTGACTGGTATTTCTAATCTCTAACCCCATCACCATGTTTCCTTTTAATTTGAATTAACTGTGCTTCTGGATATTCCTAACAAATAAGGAATCATCAAAGATGATTACCAACACTTTTTGATTCTTACAGGATATCTGATTACAAGTTGAGCCTAAATGAGATTTATTGCTAAATTTGAGGGGGAGAATGCCAATCTGACCATATTCATGCAAAGGTAAAATCTCTAAACCTTTCATCATTTTTAGAGAATGGCCATCTTTAGAATGATAAAACCTCTTTCAAATGGTCAAACCACTTCTACATTCTAAAATGCTTTATCTGCTATAGAAGTTTGGATCTTAAATGTTTTTCTGAGACTTCAAAGAGTCAGTGTGTGGAACAATACAATCTTTAGGACAACAATTTCATGGGATCTGTTGGGAACTGAAGATTTGCTAAGTATGGATAATACTGCCAGAACAACATTAATACTGCTAGAGTGAAGTTAGTACTGCTTATCATAATTAATACTGCTAGAGTGAAGTTTGTACTGCTTGTCGAGATTAATACTACTGAAGCAAGGTTAGTACTGCTGAGTCAAGTTAATGCTGCTGGAATGAATTAATGCTGCTGGAGAATATTAGTACTGCTCATGCTGAATGAAGTTAATACTGCTCAAAGATGTTAATACTGCTTGTGATCATAAGTTTGGAATGCGAGAATGTTGGAGATAAAGATGGAATGATTGAAGATATGCGTGAAAGAATATTCTGAAGATCAATTTTGTTTTGATAGTTATCTTGTAATTATTTTGTATAAATAGATGTTGATAGATAGCTATTCGACATATGCGATATACGAGAGTTTTTGAGAATACATTCTGTTTTAGAGAGAATTAACCTCAAGGTTTAGAACCCTATTTCTAGAGAAGTAGAAGTCGTCTTGATTGAGCCTGTTCATCAAGATTGAGGTTTGGTTGTAAGCTTGTGAGTTGAATTAGTGAATACAAACAGCTGTGTGTTTTCTGATATATTGTTCTTTGATTGTGTGAATTAAAGTTCTATTCCGCAGATTCTTTAATTCTGAGTTCTAAGTATTATTAGTCTTGTTAAGATTCGATCCTGACAGGATCATTGTGTGAGCATATATAGAACTTCTATGGATTCACTTAAACCTGTGTTTCCTACCAAAGAAGTAAACCTTGAGTGATTAAGAGGTAAAGGGTCTACATTAAAGAGTGGGGGAGACAACTCATATGAGTTTTTCTCATTGTGCTTAAGAGGTAAAAATGAAAAGAGAGTTTGGTTAGATGTGAGCTAAATGATAAAAAGAAAGAGGGTGTGAGAACAGAGTCAAAAGAATTATACAACTCTGCACTAACTTTTTCTGAGTCGGGCAAGCCACATTATTGATTTGTCACAATTCTTTGGTGATTATCATTGAAACAGGCATTTAGCCCATGCCAACTCTTGAATTAACCACACCAGCTACTCACTTCCTTCTCCACAAGGAACTGTTTCACTTTTCCACGGGGAAGCAGCACATATGCTATCTGATCTTTCTTTGAAAGGTTGGATATTGAAAAAAGGAAAGTTGCCCCACCTTCACACTTCACTCATGCACATTGAGTCTGTGGATACCTGTTGTGTCCAAATAGTTTACACACTTTTGAGCTTAATAGATAATATTCTATTTTCTTCCACACAATATCACGAATCTTTGTGATTCTACATGCTTATCTATGTGATATTGCCAAGAACAGTTTGAGAAGTTTATTTTTTAATTTACTTCAATGATAACTGGAAGTCCTGTCAGAGCTTCATCCTTGCCAACTCTGAGCATAGGCCACACAATTTTTTATAAATTGTTGTGATAATAGTTGCTATTGTGCTTCTATGTTAGATGATTACCCCCTGGTTACTTATTCTTTAAATGCAGATTCTCATGAGCAGAATGTATTTGCTACTCTTCATCTCCTTGCTGTTTATCTACTATCGGTTACTACTCAAACTGGTTATACAAGCTTCCGCACATCAAATCGTTCTCTGATTGTTTGAGTTTAATCTTTGGGAGACAACCAAGATCAAAAAGGAAAAGCAACATTCAAGGGGGAGTAGGCAAAGATCAAGGGGGAGTTAAAAATGAACTAAAGCAACTGACATTGTGGAAGATCAGGAAAAGAAGACTCACAAGACTTGAAGATTGACACACCAACGCCTCTAAAGAAAGCAAGGGGGAGACTACAAGATGATGCTTTCTTTATAAAACATTAGGGGGAGATTGTTAGATTTAATTAGCCCCTAATTTATATGAATGTTTTATAAATAAATAGTGTCAAGGACTTATTTGTATTTGTTGAGTGTCAAGGGCTAAAATTGTAAATAACCAATTGTAGTATTGGTTATAAAGTCTTGTTTGAGAGATATTTTAGGTTAAGCCTCTATTTCAATATACTCATACGTACAGAGAGAGAGAGAGAGAGAGAGAGAGAGAGCTTAAAAAGAGAGAGTGTTCATCAATCATATCTTGTAAACTCCTCTTTATCAGTCAATACAAAGATTACTGCTATTATTATTGTTACTTGTTGTATCTGGGAACCAACAAACGCCTTTGTCGCAAGTACCTACGTTTGTTACGTACACGACTTATGTTCTAGTCGTTGTATTACAATGGATGCCTAAGTCACACGTCTTCTTCTTCATTCTGTACTTAATGAATTTCACAATTGATATTATATCTGTCTACGACATGCGTGAATTGAAATAGTACACGAGTTCGACAGAAAGGTAAATTTCATTCAGGAAATAATTAATTACATCTAAAGCAACTCGACCACCAACGGTCGAGCGCTCAAAAGCAAAACAAAAAAAGTTTTTCTAAGGCAAAGGAGGATCGACGGTCGCATCCTTGCCAGATGCTTCATCCTTTGAACCCTCGCCCACCTCCTCCTCGTCGGCTTCCTTCTCTTCATCTGAGTCGAGATCTCTCGCAGATCCGACGTCACTCAGGTAGTAAGCAAGCTTTTCCGACACCAAGGCAAGGGGATTCTTCCCTGACAAATGTCGCCTCATAATCGCCGCCCGTGCAGTGAGTCGACCCAAGGCAAAGACGGACTTAGCTTCGTCCTTAAGCTCTTTCACCTCTTTCTCCAAGTTCACCATCCTAGATTTGGAATCTTCAGCCTCTTTTTCACTAGCGGCCAAAGACCCCTTGATCTTTTCAAGCTCGTCCCTCTGGTCGGCGATCACAGATAAGGACTGCACCAGACGGTGATTTGCCTCGTCCTTAGCACGACCGATGGCCTCTAAGTTCTTCAGGGCCTCGTCAAGGCGTTTTGACGTAGCCTCTTCACGCTCTAAAGAGACCCTCTCTCTCTCCAACGCCGTGTTCCCCCTTTAATGGGCGGAAGACACCAAACCCCTTAGCTTCACCGTTTCAGCGTGCAAGGCAAGGGAAGACTAGAACGCCTGTGAAACCATAAAACGAGCACGTCAGTAAACACTCGACAAAAATTAACAACACTGAAACACAAGATTTGAAAGAAAAACTTACCAGAAACACCAGTCCGGCGATATGAGATCCCTTCTCCTCGATCGGGAATCCCTCGAAATGCTCCTTGAATGAAGGGAGAAGATACTTCCCCAGATGAGGAAATAAATCCGTCCCGTCCAGGACATTGGCAGCCATAAAGTCTGACGGCAACGTAAAGTTGACCGTCGTGACCTTATCCTCTCCCGTCGCATGGCCTTTGCCCTTGTCGGCCGACGAAGGGGTCAACGCGGTAGACGGAGACTTCGCCGTTTTCGCCAGAGGCACCGAACTGATAGGTATTGCATCGATCGCATCAGAAGTCGTCTTCGTCTTCGCGGTCGATGCGACCGACACCTTCGCCTTCTCAAGTGTGACGACTCTCGACGAGTCATCAACTTTTGAAGACGGTTCCCTCGGGATCGTCATCCTCGTTTTCTTTGGAACCTCAGACCCAGTAGTCGAGGTGTTTTGCCTCTTCTCCTTTCCCTTGCGGGCAAGCTCAAGTTGAGGTGCTCTCTTAGCACTGGCAGTCAACACCTTTCCTTGAGATTCTCCTAGAAACAACGAAGAGATAAACGTTATGTGATAGACACAAGAGAAAAGATCGAGGTCGAATAGAAGTAAAGAATACACTTACCAGTCATCTCTTCTTCTCTTTCTCTCAACTCTTCCTCTTTCTCCTCTGTCTCCTCTTCTTCCTCCTCCTCCTCACGTTTCTCTCCCAGATTCTCTCCTAAATACACCAAGTCGTCGTCGTCGTCCACCAGATGTCGTGTGAAAAACGACCGCTCAACAACGCTGAATTCCAAGAATGCGTCAACCTTTGCTTGACAGTTGGCATAGGGCTTCACGTCCTCGAACTTAATATCTGTCGACATACAGAAAAACAGGTTAGAAATCAGTGGAAAATTAGCACATGACGTGCGACAAGAAACTGAAAAAACCTCACCCAACATATTCCAGTCGGCCCTAATCCAGCCGCTCTCAGAATCAAGAGTCGACTTACGCACAAACGCGTACATGGTCTTCCACTTATGATCGTTTACAGCGGTCTTTAGGACCAAGGTGCGATCGCCCTTAAACCTAGAAAACAGGCTATAGCGGTGACACCCATCCTTCTTGATTTGATAAGCCAAGAGGAGGTCGTGCACATTCATAGGAGACTCCCATTTTTCGGTAAGGCGCTCAATCACCTGTACGACTCCCCAGAATTAGGGCATCAATTGGCCTGGTGCTAAATCGAACTCAAGCATAAAAGCCTTGGCCAAAGATGAGTAAGGCCATTCGAAACCTATCTTAAAGGGGTATTCGTATATCACGATATACCCCTCAGGACACTCATTTGGTCGGGTCTGACCTGCTCTAATTAATTTAATCCCCGTAGGGATTTTTGCTAGACTTCTAAGGTCGTCTAGGTCCTTTTGTTCTCGAATAGAACTTACAGGTTCAGTCGACATCTCTAAGAAGACTCACAAAAGATCAAGAGATTGTACCTTATAAGCGCTCTAAACTCCAAAAATCCTAAGCAGGTCGAAGATTTCTTGCAGGTTTGGAAAAAATCTAACGAAGAAGTAGCAAGAAATCAAGGAGAAATCTCTTTCTAAAACTCTCTGAAATCGTAAAATAGAAAAGATCCACCACGCCCTCTATTTATGTAAGCGATCCTATCAGGTAAAACCTCCCGATTATCGACACGTGACTTCACCTTTTGTATGCACACACGGATCGTCGACACCTGGCGTTGACAGCTGTTTAGCACGATCGCACATCAGCATGACATCACGATCTTATCCTCTTTTCGACTTCCCCTTTAGTTGGAATTGAACCGATCCAGTTCCAAGGCAACTGAAGTGACTTTCGACACGTGTCACTACCCTAGGAGTCCGACTAACAAAATTTAAAATTCGAATTTGCCCTTCTATTTTCAAATTTTGGGGGCAAACTGTTTGGGTAAAAATTCACTAGCCTCGACCACGACCAAGGTAAGAAAAACATTTATTACACTTTTTCATAGCAAGGTAAAATCGTAGCACTTTATCTTTTGACCAAAGTTAAAATCAAAAGTTGTTTACCTCACGACACTCGACCATGACGTCGTCTAGTTCACGCGACCGTCGTATGAAACTTTGCGACCTCGACCGACTAACGTGTAATATTACTGTTACATTTTTCCAGTGTTTAATGCAGGAATCAATGTCATTAATGACCAACGGCTATAACCGACGAGGATCATAACTGGCATTAATTCCAGAGACGTTACTACCGTTATTCCAGTATTTATGAAGATCATTGAATGGTACGAAGACTATAAAAACGAAGGCTCAATCATCATTTGCGCATCATCACACAATCTCTAACATCTGGCAACAATCTCTCATAAGCTGAAAACATCCGAATTCTGAAGAAAACTTGAAGCAAAGAACTCTCTCTCAACAGATCGCTCTCGACGAACGACTTACACACACGACACATTGTTTTTACACATGACACACTTGTTTTTACATTTGATACACTTGTTACTTTACATTCAAAGTATTTCCTTTCATCTGTATTGTAATCCCTGTACGATCGACACCCGAAACATAAGGATATCGCCCCTGTTTGGCGACCATAGTGCAACGACGACCTCCAAAGTCGTCCGCGGGTTTTTTCCTCGTTGAGGTTTTTCCCGCGTCACCAAAATCTCTGTCTTATTTACATTTTTTGCCTTTGTCGTACGTTTTGTCGGAAGATTCCTATTCTTTAGTTGTTAAGCTCCACAATCAACCTTAAGTTATCCTTCTGGACGATTTTTGGAATTAACATGGACAGCTTCGTTCAGGTGAGTGATCTGCTTCTTTGGAGGAAAGTTGAAGAGAGCATAAGGATTGTTTCCCTGAAAAGTCACTTGTTCTATTTCGAAGTTGACATGAGGGGCTTTAACAAGTTCAGGCTTGTCAGATGATGTAGTAGGAGACTAAGTTGCTTCAGTGGTTGCCATTTCTGTTAACATAACATAAACATGAAGAATATGAAGAGAAGTTCTTAAAATGGATAAAATGTCCAAAGTAAGCACTTTCCATTTAGAAAAAGAAATGGAGATTAGGGTTTTTCTATTCTTGAACAAAAATTCAAGACTTGGTGAATGTTCTTGTTTTCCAGTTTCCTTTTAAAGAAGGGATTCTGGAAAAACATATGAAATGGTCAAGTTTTAGATTTTTATTATAAACTCGAAGAACAATCTGTTTCCACATTATGTTCATAAAACCACGAAGAAAATGATTTCATTTGGAAAAAGTTTTTTTGTTTGATCTTTTAGAAACAAGAATAAGATAAAAAACAAGTTTATGCAAGGAAAATAATAGAAATATTAACCTTTGATGGTTGAAGTAGATGAAGATGAACAGTTTCTGGAGAATGAGTTCAAATGCAACAGTATTCTTGCTTGAGAGAGATGAAGTTCGCGTAAAAGGTAAAAATATAAACTCAAATGGTTTATATAGTGAGAGTAGAGAGAGAAAAACTATGAGCGGGAAAGTTTTTCATGATGACACGGACACATCCCTTGAATTTGATTGGACAAGGAAACGAAACGAGCGAACGTGTCAGAGAAAAGTCGTGCCATGGTTTATGCGTTGTGATGACATCACAAACGTCCTTTCACTTCTTAAGTTGTCTCTGAGGATTTTGAAAACTCAGGGACATTTTAAAAGTAGAAGCACAGATTAGAAATATCAGTGAGATTTAGAAATTTCAAAAGTATCACTGAAAGGAAGAGATATCCAGCGATGCAATTTGTTTTGAAATCTTGCATTCTTAGGCGAACGTCAGCGAGTAAGAGAGAACATACCTTGATATCAGCGAATCAATTTTGTTCAGAGAGTAGGTGATTAATAGGGTTATACAAGTTCATTTTATAATCGCTGATCAAATGTGAACCGCTGAAGATTTTACTCTTCTAAGTTCAGCATTCCAAGCTCGCTGATGAGAAAGTTGAATCTTGTCTCATCAAGAGGTTTGGTGAAAAGATCAGCTAACTGAAAGTCAGTTGGGATAAAATGAAGTTCTATATCACCATTCATCACATGATCTCTGATAAAATGATACCTGATTTCGATGTGTTTGGTCTTTGAGTTTAGCACTGGATTATTTGCTATGGCGATGGCACTAGTGCTGTCGCAATAGATTGGAATTTTGCAGAGCTGAAGGTCATAGTCTAGTAGCTGATTTCTCATCCACAAGACCTGAGAACAACAGCTTCCAGCGGCTACATACTCAGCTTCAACGGTTAAGGTGGACACTGAGTTTTGCTTTTTACTTGTCCAACTCACCAGCTTTCCACCCAGGAGCTGACAGCCTCCTGTGGTGCTTTTCCTATCCAATTTGCAACCTGCAAAATCACTATCTGAATAGGCGATTAGATCAAACTCTGAGTCTTTGGGATACCAAAGACCTAGGTTAGGAGTACCCTTAAGGTATCGAAAAATACTCTTTACAGCGATCAAATGAGATTCCTTAGGTTCAGCTTGAAATCGTGCACACAAACAAGTTGCATACATAATATCAGGACGGCTAGCTGTAAGATACAAAAAAAGCCGATCATCCCACGGTACGCTGTGACATTAACAGGTTTTCCAGAAGGATCCTTGTTTAATGTCAGCGGCGGTGCCATAGGGGTTTTCATAGCTGAGCTCTGAGTTAAATCAAACTTTTTCAGCATATCTTTAACATACTAACCTTGGTGAATGAAAGTTCCTTTTTCATTCTGCTTGATTTGAAGACCAAGGAAATAAGTTAGTTCAACCATCATACTCATTTTATATTCAGCTTTCATTCGCTCAGCGAAACGAGTACATAAGTCAGGGTTAGTAGAACCAAATATAATATCATCGACATATATTTGAACAAGAATGATATGACCTTTTACTTTCCTGAAAATAGAGTTTTATCGATTTTACCTCGTTCAAATTTTTCAATATGGAGATAAGTAGAGAGAGTGTCATACCATGCACGAGGAGCTTGCTTTAAGCCATAAAGTGCCTTATCCAGTTTATAAATATAACCTGGATGCTTAGGATCTGAGAATCCTGGAGGTTGTTCCACGTAGACTTCTTCATTCAGCCTTCCATTGAGGAATGCTGATTTAACATCCATTTGATAAACCTTGAAGTCTTTGTGTACAGCGTAAGCTAAGAATAGACGAATGGCTTCGAGTCTTTCCACTGGAGTGAATGTTTTGTCGTAATCTATACCTTCCTCTAGTCTGTACCCCTGAGCAGCAAGACGATCCTTGTTGCGTTACAATTCCATGTTCATCCAACTTGTTTCGATAGACCCATTTAGTGCCTCTCACTGACTTGTCGGATGGTCTGGGAACGAGCTTCCAAACTTTGTTTCTTTCGAATTTTGTCAGCTCTTCTTGCATAGCGCTGACCCAGTTTGGATCTCTGAGGGCATCATCTGTTTTCTTTGGTTCAATCATAGAAATAAAGTTAACAAATAAACAAATGTTACCTGCACTTCGTCGAGTCTGAACACCAGCGTTTGGATCACCAAGAATTTGATCAATAGGGTGATAAATAGTCCATCGCTGAGCCGGAGCATAAGTTGCTGACTCAATCTGAACTTGAGGAGCTGAAGACGAGGCTTCAACAACTTCTGGTATATCAGCTAAGAGAGGAAGAGATCAGATGTCATTTCATTCATTGATTGCTGAGAAGTAGATGGTATTTCTGAGATAGAAGGTTCAGAAGCAGGCATAGCGTTAAGAGGAACAACTGAGACCTATGAGGATTCAGCTTCACTTGCCTGCATGCTTGGGATGATAGTAGGATCATCATCTTTAGCGGTATGAGTATGAGTTTGAGGAATAGGAGCATCTTCTGAATCACCAAGATGAGAAAACATCCATTGATTCAGTTCTTCAGTATCAGCAGAAGGTATAGAGTTCGCTGAACGGGATTCGTAAAAAGTGACGTAGATTGTTTCTTCTACAGTTTGTCTTCTTCGATTGAAGGCTCTGAAGGCTTTGGAAATAGAAGAGTGTCCAAGAACGACTCCATCATCATCCTTAGGATCAAACTTTCCAAGGGCATCTCTATTGTTCAGTATGAAACACTAACATCCAAAGATGTGAAAGAAGCTAATTGAAGGCTTTCTCCCATGGAAAAGTTCATAGACTGTCTTCTTGAATCTTTTGACAATCAGCGACCTGTTTTGAGTAAAACAAGCAGTGTTGACAGCTTTTGCCCAAAACTGAGTAGGCAGGTGAGAATCACTGAGCATTGAACGTGCAACTTCGATGATAGTTCGATTTCTTCTTTCAGTGACTCTGTTTTGTTGAGGTGTTCTCACCGAGGAAAAGTTGTGAGAAATACCCTTGCTTTCAAAGAAGGAATCAAGAGAACTGTTTTTTAATTCAGTCCCATGATCACTCCTTATAGAGCGAACGGTCATATTGTTCAGGACTTCCATTTTCCTGACAAAATTGATGAGTTCTTCAGGGGTGTCACTCTTAAAACGGAGAAACATAACCCAGGTATAGCGAGAGAATTCATCGACTATGACCAGTGTATACTTCTTTCCAGCGAGGGATTGTTTGTTAACAGGGCCAAATAAATCCATATAGAGAAGTTGAAGAGGAGATGACACTGAGGAAATTTGCTTAGATTTGAAGGTTGCTTTGGTCTGTTTCCCTTTCTCACATGCTGAACATAGAGACTCCTTAGCGTACGAGTGTTGAGGTAGACCAGTGACCAACTCTTTAGAAGAAAGAGTATTCAGTGTCTTGAAGTTTAGATGAGAGAGCCTCTTATGCCATAGCCAGTTGACATCAGATGAGGCTTTTGAGAAGAAACATGAGTTCTCAGTGGTTGTAGAGTCCATGTTTATAACCTAAACATTTTCCATACGGTATCCGCTGAGAGCTCTCTTCTCCTTTTTGTCAGTAACAAAGCAGGATTCCTTAGTGAAAATCACTTTGTTATCCTTGTCACACAACTGACTAATGCTCAGAAGATTGTGCTTCAGTCCTTCAACATATGCGACTCTTCTGAAGGTTGTCTCATTTGCTTTTCTGAATTGTATTGTAAACACTCTGATTAAAGCATAATACAGGGATGACCAGTTGAAATCATTACTCTTATTGGTTATTATTTCGATTTCATATTTGTTTCACGGATCTGGATTTAACAATTGGTATCAGAGCAGACGGACGGATTCGATTCAAAGTGCAAAATTCGATTTCTGGTAAATTTTATCTTTTTCACGTCTGTGTTCTTGATAGAATTTCAATTCTTTGATTCTGATTAAATTGATCGATTTCGCTTATTGGGTATTCTTAGCATCATTACTATTAGTGATTCTGCAAATTTTCACATCTTAATTCGATCGTTTGAGTGGTTTATTAAGCAATTTAAGATCAAAAGTTTTGGTAGTGTTCTTGATAAAAATCGGATTTTTAGCCATCAAAACTTGTTGTTTTTGCATTGAAACCGATTGAGTTAGTGTTATTTTTGTGTTTGGTAGTGTTTCTAATCTTTCAGGAACATTATTGAGCAACCCTAGTTGATATCCAATCGATTTTCACAAGTCAGCCGTTCTTTCCGGGTAAAACAGCCGCGGTTTCCGGACAGTTTTAAACTTTCCAGATAATCGCGTAATTCTTCCGGACACGTCCAAACTTTCCGGGTAAGTCTTCTAATTCCATACTTTCCGGGTATATTTGTTCCGGAAACCCAAAGTTTCCGGTAAAATAGTTTGTCCGGATAACTCCATGTTTCCGGTAACCTATTTTGTCCGGATAACTCAAAGTTTCCGGCTATATAGATTTTACCCGGAAACCCATTCCATCCGGAAGGCCTTTTTATCCGGAACCTTTTGCACCCGGTAAGCTCTTCTCGTCCGGTAACTACAATTTTCTGGATTCTTTATCCGGAAACCACCCGGATTCCATAATCCGGGAGCTTTTTGAACCCTAATTTTAGCGGGACCCCCGTGCTAAGTCGCAGGAGGGGGACATTTAAGTATCCTTGATACTGTTTCACTTTGAATCGAACCATCGTCTGACGATCACTCCAGTGCAACTGAAGATGTCTCCTGCTGAAGAAGACAAGACAAAGCCGAGTCAGGTATGTGATTCTATCCAACAAGATTTCATGAATCAAAAGCAATCACTTACTGAACAGGCAAATTCCTTTAAGGCCACCTCTAATGAACAACTGATTGAAATCAGATCTCTAACTGAAAAGTTAGATGTTCAAAAGAGAATAACTGAAAAATATAAGTCTAAAAATGCTGATTTAAAAGACAGATGCAAAATCCTTTCATTAGCACCTAAAGACTTAAGGGCCAAGTTATCTGAACTTCAGTCTCAGTTTGATCAGTGTCTGAATGAGAAAGCAGAAATTGTTTATCAATGTTCTGCTCTTCAGATTCAGCACAAGGAGTTTGTTGCTAAAATTCTTGATCTTGAAACCAAACTCCACAAAAGGGGTCAAACTGATCAAACCATCTTTCTGAATAAACCCAAAGAGTTCACGTACTTTAACAAAGAATGGGGTATCGGATATGATAACCCACATTATATGACAAAGGGAAGGTACCAGGTACCTACGTTATATGACTTTGCTTGTTTTGGGTTAGATAAAAAATATCCGGAATATGCCATTCAATGGACTGATCCTCTTGAACCCGAAAAGGAAGAGGACACTGAGGAATATAAGCGCACACATAAACGAGGAATTCAGCTTCCGTTTTGTTATGAACCTTTGAATAATTCCTATAAAAAGAACAAAAAGTATCTCTCAAACGACTACTTCGACCCTTACAAGGTTGCTAAGCCCAAGGATTCCTCCAAAAAGGATGAGGACCAAGCACCCGCAACCAAGAATGAGACGGATGAGTTTAAACTCTATGTTCCCCCTCTCATCTTGGAAGCAAAGATTGTTGAGTTGGAGGAGTCGTTTGAGAAAGAAAGGTCTGTTTTTCAAAACGAAAAGAAAGCACTAATCTCTGAGATTGAGAAACTCAATTATGAGAAACTTGAGAATCCACAACCGGTCAAAACCAAAACTGTGTCGGGTGAGGGACAGGAGATCCTTCGGCTTGAAATCAATCGACTCACATCACAACTGTCCGCTTTGGCAACAGAAGTGATGCAAGAGAAAGTGAGTAAATGTCAACTCTAAGAGCAGTTTGACCAACTCCAATCTGAAACGAAGATTTCACCCGAACTTTCCTCTAGCTCATCGGACACGTCTTCGTGTAAAGCTTTCTTAGGAAAAACTTTTTCAACACAAGACGATCAAGATGAGTGTGTTAAAAGGAATTTAAACTCTGATTTTTTCCTACCTTCCGCACCGAATTCCCCAAAACACACAGACACTAAGTGTTCCTCGCCTTCCTCACCTAATCCAAGTCCTGCAATTCCAGAGATAAATTTTTCTGAATACATGAACTCTGAAGGTAAATCTGAGGGAGAGTTTGAGTCATTCCCTTTCGATAAACCTCTTTCGAGCCATACTGATTTTCTCTCCCCCGTAGTCAATCGACCGGTTAACTTTGAAAAGGGTACTTGTTCTAACACCAAGGCCCCAGCTGTGATTGCGGTTCCCAAACCTAATCCTGTCTCTCAAAAACAATCACAGCCGAGGCAAAAGACTGACGATTGCCTGCCAAAAATCACGTTCCTTCAAAAGTCACTAATCGTTCTGTCCCTGTTGTTTCAAATAAGAATGGTCGCGCAAAACAAGAAAAACCCAAGTGGCTAAACAAGGAACCTGTCAAGAATGCAGCGTCAAAGTCTTTCCCTCCTGTTTTTAATTCTAGAATAAACAAAGACAATTATGCTTGGAATCATTGGAATCATTTTGAAGTTTCTTTTTCGATTAAACTTAATTCACTTCATCAATTGATTCAGTTATCGCGTGATTGTTTATGTTGTTCTAATTGTGGTTGGAATGATTTTGATGATATTCAGAATAATGATTGGTTTGGGCCGTATCACATGTGTAATTTATTCCCCAAACGCAAACCCCGAAATAACCAGCAAAGACACTATAAAAAACGGGGTTACCAATCAGCGGTTAAACCACAACGGGAGACCAAACCCATTCCTAAACGGGTTTATCCTACTGAGGTTAAACCAGCACCTAAGAGGCAACCTGCTACAAAAATTGTTCCTCCCAAAGGTGTAAATTCTACGCCTAAGAGGCAACATGTGCCAAAAACAGTTCCTCCAAACGATGTACAATCTACACCTAAGGGGAAGTCTGTGTCAAAGCAAGTTCCTCCACGGGGTGTCAAACCTAACCCTCCGGGACCCTGGCAAATCTGGGTACCCAAGGTCCGCTAGACTTGTTTTGCAGGACGGTCAAGTGTGACTCTTAGACACTGGATGCTCCACACACATGACCGGAAGGAGGGAACTGCTCACGATCTACAAGGAAACACATTAAGAAGACGTGAGATTTGTCTATACCTGTAATTTCACGACTGCTCATGTGTTTAGGGGGAGCATGAACAGCCATCAGGTAAGTATACTCTACTATTGAGGGGGAGCGTCACACACACTTTTTCTTAAATATGTTAAAAAGTTTTTTGTGTGTGTGGATACTCCCGTGTGCACTTCACTCTACGCGCACATTCTGAGGGGGAGCATGTCATATAATGCTCATCATTTGAGGGGGAGCGACACAAAATTTTCTTTAAATGTCTACAGTTTTTGTGTGTCAGACTCTCCATTGCACATCCCTATACACTATCCGAGGGGGAGCAAGTTTTTCCCCATTCTCAGTTTGAGGGGGAGCGAGAGATCCATATTTTCAAAAGTCTACAAGTTTAATCTCTTTGAAAAATGGAATTATTCTTTAAAGTGTAAAAGTGTCCGGACACCCATCAGTCCGGATGACTTTCCGGACCGGATCGGTATCCGGGTAGGACCATCCGGAATCCCTACTCTGTCCGGAAACACCCTTTGTCCGGATACTTTGTTTCGACCGAAAAGGTTTGCCATTCCATCCTCTTTCATCCGGATACCATGTTTGTCCGGAAACTCTATTTGTCCGGGAAGTATGGTCTGTCCGGGATGTTCTACATATCTTCATTATGTCCGGACTCCTCTGTATTTGTCAATTCAGCACCTGCCATCACACTGCCAGTCCTCAATCTGTCTCAGATTGAGCCATTTAATCCCAAGGTACGCGCTGGAACTTGTTTATCCGCCCGCTTTACTAACTTTGGGTCCTTTACAGATATTCCATGGCGGATTAACAACCTCCACAAAATCCAAGGGGAAGCTTCACCCTGTTTTTCTTAAAAGTCTAAAGTTTTTGATCACTCACAAGTACATAACACTCTCACTCCGAGGGGGAGCAAGTCAATCCCCATGTATGTCTTGAGGGGGAGCAGGATAATATTTGTGCTATGTATATGCCTGCAACCCTACCTGTGATAGCATATAGACGAGAGTTAGGGAATCCCATGGTCCAGCCAGCGCCGGAGGGACCTTCCCCGGGACATAGAACATGTGAGAATGAGGGAGTTAAGGTCGAAAGCGAACCACGCAAGATTGAGCCGTAAAGATAACGAGGCTCATGAGCGAACCCAACCGAGTGATATCCGGGTAGCCACATCTACTATCCCGTCTCATTTGTTGGGACGGGGTATTGAAGAAGACTCCGTGGACCCAGCGGAGCAATTGCACGACCCCCTCATCCACTCATCCGTCTCTCAAAAGACGGATGTTTTAGTACATCACGGGGATATAGCACAACTTCCACCGGCCTCTCACTCGGAGAGTGCTGGTGTTGAAACAAGCGACCAGCAGCCCCCGGTCGCGACTTCTTTTCGTGCACAATCGAGTCTAGAGCCATTTGCTATTGAAAACCCTTTGGCTAGGACACAAGAGGAGCATCACCAAGTCGAGAATCTTCGTGACTCGACCGGAACCACCGTAGTGTCTTCACCTCTAGGTGGAACACAAGGATCAGAGGGAAATCCTACCACAGCTACCGATATGCCAACTGTGAACGTAGGTGGCTCTACCCCCGCGGTAGATGTCTCAACGGGTAATCTAAGTGAACCCGGAGTTACTCACCCAGACTTTGTGTCACCAGGGTCCCTGGACAGCATCCTTAAGGTTGTCCGCGAGGCAATGGAGCAAAATATGCAGCAACATGTAGCTGCTGAACTTGCCAAAGTTATGCGCGCAATCAAGGGCAAAGACAAGGTCGTCGAAGCTGAATCCGCACCAGTACCTCCACCAATCTCAACTCAACCTATCTATTCGGTGGACACTCTAAAGACGATGCTCCTGGCCCAACTGCTCCAAGAATCAGAAACAAACGCCTCAACCGAAGCAGACCTGATCTCCGTTCTGAAATTCCAGGTCACTGCTCCTTCATCATCTATTACATCTCGCCTGGACTCTATCGACTCAACTCTCAAGGGATTCAACCGAGCTCTTACTTTGAAGTCCGAGAGAGTCAGTTCCCTAGAAGAAACCTGCAAGAGCCAAGCAGGCGGTCTGAAGCGGAAACACGATGACCAGGATGATCCTGATCATCGTGAGGGGGAGAAAAGACCAAGATTATCCGAGACCGAGACCGAGACCGCCACCCTGATCCAAACTGAAGCTACAACAGTGGTTCAACAGGAACCCCCAACTGCGGCAGCTACTACAGAAGCACCTGAAGCCGAGTTGCCATTAGCCGAGATGGTAATCGACATGGATATTTCAGATGATGAAGACCCGACGGTTGAAAAGCCCGAGGGTTCAACACAGGGATTGATCGACTTTGACTCATCAGACAAACCTCTACTGGATATGATAGATCCAGACTGTGAAGCCAACCCAGAGACCGAAGATGCATGGTATCAAAAAGCCGCCAGTGTCGTAAATCTCCAGGTAAATTTGGTATTCCCTACTGATGAAGACGACAACATCGACTATGATCAGTTCATGCTCCATAATTTCTATGGTACGTCTCCCGTTCACTATGCTCAACCCACTGGAACTTCAACAAGACCTGAACCTACTACTGCCAACATTTCGACAACTCCTCTGCAAACGACAGCTTCTGATCTTCCTCCCCCTCCTCAGCAACAAATCCGTTGGGAGAAGATCATGGTACTTATCCCTCATCTGGAGGAATCTTTGAAGAAGTTGTTCGTCCACAAACTTCGCCCGATCGAGCCGACCTTTTGCCTTGGTATTTACAACCTCGACCCCGAATACCAACGACGTTATATCAGCACAATGCAGCGGTGTCTTCCAGTCAGCCAAGTCAGAACCAAGAATCAGATTATAGAGGTACTTAACATCCATTCAAGACGCATCATGAAAATCGTCTACCCAGTATTCACTGTCCGACGTAAAGATGGGAATGAATGGAAATTCTCTGACGCCGACTTCCTGCACCTCCGACCGTTCGACTTCCTGGCTATTCTGAAAGACCTTCGTACAAGAACCATCCGACCGCTTGAAGTTACAAAGGCGCTCGAAGTTGTTCGTCGATACCTGGCCCGTACCATTATGATGTCATATCTAACGGATTTTCAAATGGCTTTCGAGAACAGGGCTAAGAAGGTAAATCTGATAAAGCCAAATCTGAAAGCCCCTGAATTGAATATGTATCCCGAGAACGCTATGCTTCTAGAACAAGAATTTGGGATCGTCTTCATTAATGAACAGAAAGAGAAAAGATTTATGCGGTTCAGTCAGGTAGAAAGATTCTGCGACGGCACACTCCTCAAAGTTCGAGATGCTCTTCGAAAGATCATTACACACGAGTTTGAAAATCCAAGGTACTCATATGTTCCGAATCCGAATGAAACAAATGCTCGGAATGCCTTGGAATTGGTTGAAGATCGCATCGACTACCGCCGTGCTATCAGATGGTTCGAGATTCACTTCACGCTTCGTAAAAGATATGTCTACAACTGGCGAGAGCTAGAGCGCGAACTCGAACTTCGAATCAAAGGGGGAGATTGTTAGGGTCACTTTAATGTTGATTTAAAGTTCAAGGGTGTAATCTGTAATTCTTTATTTTGAGCCTTATTAGTGAACGAGCCATGGGCTTGTTAACCACGGGCCCGCCATATAAATAGTTAGCTTAGCCTTAGAAAATAGGCTAGTTGTCTCATTTGCTTTTCTGAATTGTATTGTAAACACTCTGATTAAAGCATAATACAGGGATGACCAGTTGAAATCATTACTCTTATTGCTTATTATTTCGATTTCATATTTGTTGCACGGATCTGGATTTAAGAGAGAGTACACCAAACCCTCAGGTATAGCCTTTTCCGCTTCCACCGAAGGTCATTGAGGGACCCTGCTCTTCCTTATATTCAGTGAGAGGGTTCTTTTTGCCAGTCATATGTCTAGAGCGTCCGCTATCAAGATACCAGATACCCTTCAGGACCTGCAAACAAAGGAAGATTAGTTTGACTTAGGCACCCATTTTTCCATGGGTCCATACTTGTCAGTGGTGGTAGAGGAAGTGGAAGGTTCAGCAATCTTCGCAGCATTTGAAGATTCAGCTTCAGGACTAGTCTTCACTTTGGTTAATTTCTTAACCTCAGTGGTTGGTTTCACCTTGACCTGATTTGCACCAGGATTGGTCTTCTTTGCCTTGGGGGCATTGATCTTCGCCTTAGCTAACTTTTCAGCTTTGGTGGCTGTGGGGTACTTACTAGCAATATGATCGGTAAGTCCACAGTGATAACATTTCCTATAGCTAAAAGTAGCATTAGGACCATTTGCATGCTTAGCCGAGATTTTTAAATGAGCAGGGCCAGCACCAAGTATACCTTTGGCATTGGAAATGGGAGGAACATTCAATTCTTCGGATTTCTTACCAATTACATCTACTCTGATTCTAGGAGTAGATCGCTGAATAAATCCAGGGATCTTGTTCTTAGAAGTAGAGGGATGTATCACTGATGTTTTAGAAACATTCAGCTTAGATACAAAGGTACCCTTCTGAGGTTTTTGATTAAAAAGTTTTTCTTTACCTTTACCTTTCAGTTTAGAACTTGAGGTAGAGGATCGCTCAGGAGAGGGAGTTTTAGAAGAGGAACACTGAGATGAGGAAGTGTTAGGGATAGAGGACACGAACATTCCAAACTTAAGCATGGAACAATCAGTGGTTGGTTCTTCAGCGTCAGCTTTGTAACCAAGACCACGTTTGTCAATCAAGGGAATTTAAGACTTTACTATCTCAGTGATCGTTGTTGAGGATTTACACCATCCTTCAATAGTAGCATTTTCAGCTTTCAATGCAGCGATAGCTTCTTCACGCTCGATTTTGACTATCTGATTTATATGGACCTGATCTTTTAAATCTTCTTCAATTTTAGAAAGCTTTTCTATTTGAAGGTGACAGTTTCTAAGCTGTTCTACTAGATCAATGTTTTGATTTTCAACTATGGTCTTGCCATTCATGGCATCATATAAATTTACAGTCAGAAGTTCAATTTTCCGAAGACTATCAGCTTCATTAATAACTGAAATATTAGTAAAGAAGGAAGTTGATACCTTAGAGGTAGAAGTAGAAGTAGAAGTAGAGGGAATTTCAGTTTGTTCTTCCTCTTTTTCTATTTTGGCCATAAGGCAGAGGTTGGCCTCATCATCATCTTCAGAGTCAGATGATTCTTCTTCAGAAAGAGCCCAGTCACGATCTTCAGCGATCATGCCTTTGCCTTTCTTCTTAAAGCTTTTCAGCTTTGCATACTTTTCTTTCAGCTTCTTGTATTTGTCATCTCTAGCCCTGGGGTTAGAGGATTTATTGGAAAAGGAAGCTGAGGGTTTGAAGACTTTCTTATATCTGCATTCACTAGCAAAGTGACCGATCTTTTCACAGCAAGTAGCAGTAGCCTTATCAACAGGGGTTGACAATTTTGGCTTATCAGTGAGTTCAAGAGGCTTACTTCTTCTGAAGTTACTCTTTCTGGTGAATCTCCTGAAAGAATTAGTCAGGAGGGCCAGAGACTCATCCATTTCTGAAGGATCAGCTTTAGATGAGTCATCAGAGTTCGATTCCAACTCAGTGATAGTGAGAGTTGATCGCTGAGTGGAAGGTGACTCTGAGAGTAAAGCAACAGGTGTGCTTTTGGAGTCTTTTACAAGATTCTTCTTAAGATGACACGACTGCTCATGATTGAGCATAGTGGCATATAAGGTAGAAAGGGTCATATATTTTAGATCCTTTGATAGCTTGAGACACATTGAATAACTGTCCCAGCTTTCAGGTAGACATTCTAGAAACTTTGTCAGGATCTCAAAGTTAGAATATTCCTTACCAACGGTTATTATGTCAATAATTAAACAGTTAAATCGTTGATGTACTTCAGAGAGAGTTTCATTCATACCACAAATGAAGCTTTCGTATTGTCTTACTAGGTTGATCTTTCTTGAGTCCTGGACTTCAGAAGTACCTTCATATTGAACACAGATTGTGTCCCACATGGCTTTGGAGGTTTTCAGGTTCATGACGGAATGGTAGACTTCGTCAGGAAGAGCCATAGAGAGGATGGATCTGGCCTTAGTGTCGATAGACACCTTCTTCTGGTCTTCATCAGTCCATGTATGAGGTTCCTTGGGAATGATTCTTTCAGGAATGGCAACTCTAGTAGCAGTGCCTGGAACTTCAGGGTCAATCCTAACAGGGACATATGGACCATTCTCGATGTAATAAGGCATAGTAGGATCTACACTTTCCAAGAAGAGCATCATCCTATTTTTCCACAGATTAAAGTTATCTCTGGAAAATCTATGGGGTTTTGCAAGAGAACAATTGTCAATATAGTTTGTGTTTGTGGTGTTAGCCATTTTTAGAAAATAGCAAGGAAGAGAAAAGAATAGTATAAGCAAGATCTTGTTTATGAGTTTAAACAAACTGCTCTTATACCACTTGTTGGTCCCGGAAGGGTTATACAAGTTTGTAGAAGGGAAGGGGGGGGGGGGGGGTTGAATACAAACACACGATTTTTACTTTTCTAAATTGTTTATTGATATGTATCAAACAATTTACAACTTGTTGCGGAACACGATTAAGGAATAAACCTAATCTAAACAAGTTAAGAGAATCACTAAGATTTCTTGCACTAGAAATAAGATAGAGAGAAAGTAAGAATATTAAAGAGAAATATTCTAACACACAGAATAGTAAGAAGAAGGAAAATGGCTGAGCACTTCATTTCTGAAGTAGGTTTTTTTATATACTGCATGCATTTAATGCACAACAGTACAACTTTACACGTGGCAACATCTGGTTGGTTGCATGGTTTGACCTTTGTAGACAACCTAGTAGCCGCATGATGAACAGTGTAGAATCAGAGTTGGTTGTATGGTTATGGACAAAAGAGATGTCCATTCTGACATTATCGTACGGAGGCGTGCAAGGGGATAAGACAAAAGTAACTTGTAGAGGAAACTTCATGATCAACGTTCGCTGAATAAATCTTTATCAGCGAGTGATAAAGTTCAGCGTTCGCTGACGTCTTCTACTTGAAACTTCACGTTGAGTGGTCAGTCTTGGCTTCGCTGATATCCACATCAGTTCATTAGTAGACTTGTCGTTGGTTCTTTGGCTTGATCTTCGACTTCAGCGTAGAACATAGTTGACGTGAAACTTGTCTTCAGGGATCATAAGTAAACAACATATTTTATTAGTGATCATAAGTGAGACTGAACAGACTCAGCGCTCACTGATGAACAGTGTTCGCTGAATGTATAATCTAAAGCACATGTTTTCATCAGCGATACTAAACAGACTTGGTATATTTTCTTTGATGACAAAACATTAATACATATTGTCTACTTACAATTTTCACTAAGTGTTTCTCATAGAGTCATTATCAAATCACTGAGGGTTTGGATCAACATAATTATATATAATACATATATATGTATTTAAATGTGTCCAAAGTTAGTAAAAACACATATTTTTACTAAAATTTCCAACACATACACACATATGAACCAAATTATACAAAATAGTACCGTAAAACCTCATATGTCTACAAAAAACTAGATAAAACAGAAAAAAATTATAGATGAATCGTCGGTGATCTGTCGCAAATCTCCGACAGATGACCCCAATTCGTCGGTAGTCGGTCGGAGATTTGCGATGGCCCACCGACTGGCTTACAAATTCTTGTTTTAAAAGTATATATATATATATATATATACATATATATATATATATATATTATTCTAACGGATTACTGACAGTAATTCAGTTTAAAAATATTAGAAAATAATATAATATTGTATCCATCGGTAATCATCGGAAATAGAACTTTTCACGTATGGATTGCCGACGGATTTTATATTCGTCATAAATGTCTTCATTCCGTCGGTAATACATCGGAGTTCCGTTGGATTACCGACGGCCTTTGTCCGTCAGTCGTCGGTAAAAGTTAATTGTCTAGTAGTGTATACAAGTGTATGTGGAGGTTCAAAACAAAACATTTTCATTTTACGAGAATGCGAGAAAAGTCTTATCACATGTGATATTGCACGTAAGGGCACCTGGTGGCAGGGCCTATCCTATAGTTTTGAGTGCCTTGAACGGAGAAAAAATGTCCCCAATTCAAGAAACAAAGAGACACAAAATTGTAAGGGATTTGGAACTTAGTCAACTTCCATAGCTCATCCCCATTCCACATTTTTATCAAAAAAACTACCATCGAGAACCTTAACCAAAGCCCGGAATAACAAAACAAAGATAAAATTACTAAAATGGGTAAAATCAGTCTAAGGAAACACTCAAATAATCAAGAAATCACTTAGATCAACATATGATATCACTCGATTCAACGAGACCAAATAAATATTAATTCATCAAGATTCACGCATTCAAGGAAATCAGGAAAATTAGATTATAAGTCATAAGAAGAGTATATCAATAAATTATAATAAAAGAATGTCCTAGTATTTTCGTAAAAGAAAGGTGTTCTCATTTAAATTTCTCTAAAAAAATAATATATCAACAAAATTATAACTATTGTAATAATATTACATTGAGTACGGGCTTAACTTGGTGGATGAGAATTTCAACTCTCATGTCCAATCCACATCCAAGTTGCCTAATAATTACCCATCTAATTCATGTAGATGAATAGTAAATTATGTAGTATAAATACCCCTTTATGTAAATGTAAATACACATTAATATACTTGCATAAGTATTCCATACTTTTCAAGTTTCTCTCATTCTTTCTCTATAAATCCCTTAATCTATTGTTAATCTAGTGGTAATCTTAGTTATTTATAACACGTTATCAGCACGAGAGCTCTAATCAAGGTATGTATTTTCTTAATCTTATATGTTAAAAAGGTAAAACACCAAAATAAACAATATGAAAGTTGATGACTTCTTATTATATACATTATGACTACTAACATTTCTAACTTTTATTTATTCATATACTAATCTTATTTATGCTTTCATGCTTATACTAACTTTTATTTATGCATACTTAAATTATTGTCATACTAATCTTTCACATTTATTTATGCGTGTGTTTATTCACTTGCTAATTTTTATCTAAGCATACTAACATTTATTTACATTTTTTATTTTATATTACTAATTACATCTTATATCTACCATCACTGATATTATAATCTTTATTGATTTTATGTATTAATTATCATTTTTATTTACAAAATCATCTCCATCGGCTATATATAACGGTAATAAACATCTCCAATGGCTACATTTTACACTATAAATTAACCATTAAATTCTTTCTCAACACACTTAACTCTTCTTTTGCAAGTTCATATAATCAAGACGATTGTTTTCCGAAGATGCTTCATCTCCTCCTAATTCTCGTCATTGTATTCCTTATATTACTAATCATTCCTGTCAGTAATCTTCCACCTGATGAGTTTTATTTTTTCTTAAGCATGTTGTACTTTTGGTTCTTCCACTTCTTTGTATTTCAATATTTATAGACATAAATGGAATCTAATTTTTCTTTGTCGATTAATAGTCACAATATGTCGAACCTTGCAAATATTGAGTTTGCGGCTCTTGATGTGAATGGCAAGAACTATATGTCCTGGATTATGGATCTCAAAATGCACCTTGAATCTATGGGCATTTTAGACACTTTAGAAGAAAACAATGAATGCTCGTCGCAAGACAAAGCAAAGGCCAACATTTTTCTTCGAAAACATGTTGACGATATGTTAAAATTTGAATACCTCAACATCAGTGATCCAAGCATTCTGTGGAAAAACAATAAAGATAGATTTGATCATCAAAAGGAAGTTTTGCTTCCAACTGCAAGAGATAAGTGGAGAACTTTAAGATTTCAAGATTTTAAAAAAGTGAATGACTATAGCTCTGCATTGTTCAGAATATGTTCACAACTTCGGTTTTGTGGACAAAGTGTACTGATGCGGATATGTTGGAGAAAACCTACTCCACTTTCTATGCATCAAACATTACTTTGCAACAACAATACCGAATGCAGAGATTCGATATTCTGAGTTTAATTCATGTTTACTTGTTGCTGAACTGAACAATGAGCTTTTGATGAAAAATCATCAAACCCGTCCAACAGGTTCATTAGCATTTTCTGAAGTAGATGCTATAAATAATGAAGGTCCTAGAAATAATTTACGTGGACGTGGTCGTGGACGAGGTCATGGTCATTTTGGTCAAAATCATTTTCATGGTCGAAACTACAATTTTGGTCGAGGCCACCCTTACAGCCGTGGTCGTAGTTTTAATCGTGGTCATGGGCAAAGAGCAAATACTCATCATGCTCCACAAGGATACAAGACCCAACCACAAAGAAAGCTCAAGATGATAAAACATGATGCTGGAACAAGTCATTCTCAGAATCCTGAAGGTTCTTGCAAGAGATGTGGTGGCACAGACCACGGGTCAAGGATGTGTCGTATACCTCCACATCTCTGTCAGTTCTATAAAGAATCTCTTAAAGGAAAAGAGAAAGAAGTAAACCATATGGACAACTTGGAGTTGTCCAACACTGATATAAACGTTTCTGATTTCATTAACGATATTGACATTTAATTTATATGAATGTTGATAGTCTTTTTATTTTAAAAAATATGTATTTCATTTTCGTAACTATGTATTCCCTTTTCTCGACTATATGAATTTGATGATTTTTTATTCTAAATACTATGTCTTTAAGTTTTCATAACTATATCTTTCATTTTCATATAAAATATTTCTATAATAACATTGTTATATTATTACGATTATTATTATAAACTCACATTTTTTTGTTTGTTTCACATTTGAAGTTTGATATGAATTCCATCGGAGATCGACAACAAGCAAATGTTGGGGATTTGTGTATACCGGATAGTGGTACCACACACACCATCCTGAAAGCTAAGATATATTTTTCTAAATTAAAAGCAACAATAGGAACCATACATACTATATCAGGTCCTGCAGACATGATAGAAGGAATAGGAATAACTCGTTTCCTATTACCGAATGGTACAAAGTTTATTAAAAATAATGCATTGTTTTCTCCAAAATCGAAAAGAAATCTATTAAGTTTCAATTGACATATATCTTAATGGATATGATACTCGAACAATTACCTTAGGGAATGAGAAATATATGTATATTATTGATAAGAACCGTGTACTAGAGAAACTACCAATAATTCATTCTGGTTTACATTATACATATATAAATATGATTGAAACAAATATGGTAGTTAAAGAAAAATATTGTGATCCTGCGATATTTAGTTTATGGCATGACAGATTAGGTCATCCAAGATCGACAATGATACGCAGGATAATTGGAAGTACACATGGACGTCCACTGAAAGACCAGAAATTCCCTCAAACAGGTAACGCTACTCCATGTACATCTTGTTCACTTGAAAAATTAATTGTGAGGCCTTCACCATCTAAAATTGAAAAGGAATCACGTATGTTTCTTGAAAAAAATCAAGGTGATATATGTGGACCAATCCATCCACCATGTGGACCATTTAGATACTTCATGGTCTTAATAGATGCATCAAGTAGATGGTCTCTTGTTTGCCTCTTATCAACTCGTAATGTGGCATTTGCAAAGTTTCTTGCTCAAATTATTAAATTAAGAGCACACTTTCCAGATTATTCTATTAAAAAGGTAAGACTTGATAATGCTAGTGAATTTATATCTCAAGCCTTCAATGACTATTGCATGTCTGTAGGAATTGTTGTTGAACATCCAGTTACGCATGTTCACACACAAAATGGTTTAGCCGAGTCTTTAATTAAACATCTTCAGCTAATAGCTAGACCATTAATAATGAGAACAAAACTTCCAGTTTCTATATGGGGTCATGCAATTTTACATGTTGCATCATTAGTTCGCATGAGACCGAGTGCATATCATACATACATTCCTCTATTACTTGTTTTTGGTCAAGAGCCAAATATTTCCCACCTTAGAATTTTTGGATGTGCGATATATGTCCTTATTGCACCACCACAACGCACAAATATGGGTCCTCAAAGAAGGTTGGGAATATGTTGATCCAAACCCTCAGTGATTTGATAATGACCCTCTCTAATATACTTAGTGAAAATTGTAAGTAAACAATATGTATCAGAGTTTCACTATCGCTGATAAGTACTAAGATCTTCCAGTACCGCTGATAGGAACTCTCGCTCTTTAGATTAAACATTCAGCGAAACTGTTCACCATAATACTCTGAGTCTGTTCAGTACTTATGGTGATTGCTGATAAGTTAGTTGTTTACTTATGATCCCTGAAGACAAGTTTCACGTTAACATAGGTTCTACGCTGAAGTCGAAGATCAAGCTCAAGAACCAGCGACAAGTCTCCTAATGAACTGATGCGGATCAGCGAAGACTCAGATTTGTCCACTCAACGTGAAGTATCAAGTACAGGACTTTGGCTATCGCTGAATTCTATCATTCGCTGATAAAGAATGATAGATCGCTGAATCAACGAAAAGCTGATCATGAAGTCCTCCGTACAAAGTATTTTTGTCTTAACCACCCTTGCACGACTCCGTACGATATGTCAGAAAAGAACCTCCTTATTGTCTGAATTCGTACAACCACCCTGATACTACACTGTTCAAACATGCGGCTACTTAGGTTGTCAACAAAGGTCAATGACATGCAACCAATCAGCTGCTGCCACGTGTAAAGTGTATACTGCCATGCATTAAATGCATGCAGTATATAAGAAGATGAACTCACTTCATTTTGAAGTAACTTGCTAACTCTGGACAAGTTCATCCTTCTTATCTGGAGATAGGTTATTATTAGTAATTTCATTCTCTTTCTTAGTGCAAGAAACTTAGTGTTCCAACTTGTTTAGATTTAGGTTTACCCTTAATCTTGTTTCCGCAACAAGCTGTAAATTGTTAATGATATATCAATAAACAATTTAGAAAAGTAAAATTTGTGTGTTTGTATTCAACCCCCCCCCCCCCCTTTCTACAAACTTGTATAGCCCTTCGGGACCAACAAGTGGTATCAGAGCAGGATTTGTTTAATCTCATAAACAAGATCTAATCTATACTAAGATTTCTCTTCCTTGCTATTTCTGAAAATGGCTACCAACACAAACACAAATTATATCGACAATGGTTCTCTTGCAAAACCCACTAGATTTTCTAGAGATAATTTTAATCTATGGAAAAATAAGACGACTCTCTTCCTAGAAGGTGTAGACCCTACTATGCCTTATTATCTTGAAAACGGCCCATTTATTCCTGTTAGAATTGATGCCGCAGTACCCGCCGCTGAGAATAGACCTGCTATTCCAGAAAGGCTGGTACCCAAAGAAGTTCATACGTGGACTGACGAAGATAAGAAGAAAGTGGCTATCGACACAAAAGCCAGATCCATACTATCCATGGCTCTTCCTGACGAAGTCTACCATTCCGTCATGAACCTGAAATCCTCAAAAACCATGTGGGACACAATATGTGTTCAGTATGAAGGTACTGCTGAAGTCCAGGACTCTCGAAAGATCAACCTGGTAAGACAATATGAAAGTTTCATTTGTGGTAAGAATGAAACTCTCTCTGAAGTTCACCAACGTTTTAATTGCTTAATAATAGATCTGAAAACTATTGGTAAGGAATATTCTAACTTTGAAGTGCTGACAAAGTTTCTAGAATGTTTACCTGAAAGCTGGGACAGTTATTCTATGTGTCTCAAGCTGTCAAAAGATATAAGATCAATGACCCTTGCTACCTTATATGTCACGATGCTGAATCATGAGCAATCAAGTCATCTTAAGAAAAATCTTGTAAAAGATTCCAAAAGCACTCATGTTGCTTTAATCTCAGAGGAACCTTCTACTCAGCGACCCTCGGTCACTATCACTGAGTTAGAGAGTAACTCTGAAAGGTCATCAAATTCTGACTCTTTAGATGATGATGAATCTTTGGCTCTCCTAACTAAAAAGTTCAGGAGATTCGCCAAAAAGAAAATGTTCAGAAAGAACAAACCTCTTTCTATAACTGATAAGCCAAGATCATCAGCTACTGTTGATAAGGCTACTGCTACTTGTTTTAACTGCGAAAAGATTGGACATTTCGCTAACGAGTGCAGGTCTAAGAAAGTATCGAGAAACTCAGCGTTTCCCAAGAAATCCTTTATTCCCAGGAATAAAGATGACAAATATTCTAAGCTGAAAGAAAAATATGCAAAGCTGAAAAGCTTCAAGAAGAAATGCAAAGGCCTGATGGTTTACGATTGGGCTGCCTCTGAAGAAGAAGAATCATCATCTGACTCTGAGGATGATGAAGCCAATCTCTGTCTTATGGCAAAGATTGAAGATGAGGAAGAAAGTTCAGACATTCCCTCTACTTCAACCTCTGCTATTCAGGTATCACCTTCCTTCTTTACAAATATTGCAAATATTGATGAAGCTGATAGTCTCCGCAAAATCGATCTCTTGACTAGAAGTTTATATGAAGCCATGAATGGCAAAACAATAGTTGAAAACCAAAACCTTGATCTCGCTGAACAGCTTAAAAACTGTCACCTTCAAATAGAAAAGCTTTCTAAAATTGAAGAAGATTTTAAAGATCAAGTACATTTAAAACAGCTAGTCAAAATCGAACGAGCAGAAGCTATCGCTGCTTTGAAAGCTGAAAAAGCTACTGTTGAAGGATGGTGTAACTCTTCAACAAAGATCACTGAGATAATTAAGTCTCAGATACCCTTGAGTGATAAACGTGGTCTTGGTTACAAATATGAAACTCAAGAACCAACCACTGATCGTTCCATGCTCTTATTTGGAACTTTCGTATCCTCAGTCACTGACACTTCATCTTCTCAGTGTTCGTCCTCTAGACCGCCTATCCCTGAGGAAATCTCTGCCTCTTCAAAAGGTAAAGAGAAAATGGTTTATCCAAAACCTACCCCTGTCTTTAAAGATAAAGGTAAAGGAATTGCTTTTAACCAAAATCCTCAGAAGGGTACTTTAGTACCAAAGCTGAATGCTTCTAAAGCTTTAGTGATTTATTCCTCTGGATCAAGGAATCAGATCTCTGGATATACTCAGTGTGGGTCTATTCAGCGATCTACTCCTAGACTCGGAGTGGATGTCCTTGGTAAGAAAACTGAAGAACTTAATGTTCCTTCCATTTCGAAAGCCAAAAGCTTATTTGGTGTTGGTCCTTCTAATTCTAAATCAAAAGCTCGACAGTCAAATAGTCCTAGAACTACTTTTAGTTATAGGAAATGTTATCACTGTGGGCTTACTGATCATATTGCTAGTAAGTGTCCATCAGCCACCAAAGCTGAAAAGATAGCTAAGGTGAAGATTACCCCCAAGGCAAAGAAGACCACTGAGGTTAAGAAATTAACCAAAGTGAAGACTGACAAAGCTGAATCTTCAAATGCTGCGAAGATTGCTGAACCTTCCATTCCAACTACTTTCACTGACAAACGTGTACACATGGTTAAGTGGGTTCCCAAGAAAAACTAATCTTCCTTTGTGATGCAGGTTAAGAAGGGTAGCTGGTATCTCGATAGCGGATGCTCTAGACACATGACTGGAAAGAAAAGCCTGCTCGCTGAATACAAGGAAGAGAAGGGTCCCTCTGTGACCTTCGGTGGAAATGGAAAAGGACATACCCGAGGGTTTGGTGTACTATCTAATGGTACAACCACCTTCAGAAGAGTTGCATATGTTGAAGGGCTGAAGCATAATCTTTTAAGCATCAGTCAGCTTTGCGACAAGGATAACAAAGTAATATTTACTAAGGAATCCTGCTTTGTCACTGACAAAAAGGAGAAGATAGCTCTCAGCGGTTATCGTTTGGAAAATGTTTATGTAATAAACATGGACTCAACAACCACTGAGAACTCCTGTTTCTTCTCAAAAAGCCTCATCTGATGTCAACTGGCTATGGCATAAGAGGCTCTCTCATCTGAATTTCAAGACACTGAACACTCTTTCTACAAAAGAGTTAGTCACTGGTCTACCTCAACACTCATACGCCAAAGAGTCTTTAGGTTCAGCGTGTGAGAAAGGGAAGCAGACCAAAGCAAGCTTTAAGTCAAAGCAAGTTTCCTCAGTGTCATCTCCTCTACAACTACTCCATATGGATTTGTTTGGCCTTGTTAACAAACAATCCATCGCTGGAAAGAAATATACACTGGTCATAGTTGATGAATTCTCTCGTTATACATGGGTTATGTTTCTCCGTTCCAAGAGTGACACCCCTGAAGAACTCATCACCTTTGTTCGGAAGATGGAAACCCTGAACAATTTGACCGTTCGCTCAATAAGGAGTGATCATGGAACTGAATTCAAAAACATATCTCTTGATTCCTTCTTTGAGAGTAAGGGTATTTCTCACAATTTTTCATCAGTGAGAACACCGCAACAAAATGGATTCGCTGAAAGAAGAAATAGAACAATTATTGAAGCTGCACGTTCAATGCTCAGCGATTCTCACCCGCCTACTCAGTTTTGGGCAGAAGCTGTCAACACCGCTTGTTTTACGCAAAACAGGTCGCTGATAGTCAAAAGATTCAATAAAACAGCCTATGAACTCTTTCATGGGAGAAAGCCTTCAATTAGCTTTCTTCACATCTTTGGATGTCAGTGTTTCATACTGAACAATAGAGATGCCCTTGGAAAGTTTGATCCTAAGGCTGATGATGGAATCTTTCTTGGATACTCCTCAGTCTCCAAAGCCTTCAGAGTCTTCAATCGAAGAAGGCAAATTGTTGAAGAAACAATTTACGTCACGTTTGACGAATCTCGTTCAGCGAACTCTAAACCGAACGCTGATACTGAAGAACTGAATCAATGGATGTTTTCTCATCTTGGTGACTCAGAAGTTATTCCCACTCCTCGTGCTCATACCGTATCATACCAAACATGCAGAATAGTGAAGCTGAAACTTCATGGGTCTCAGCTGTTCCTATAAACACTATACCTGCTTCTGAACCCTATGTCTCAGACATTCCATCTACTTCTCAGCAATCAGTGAATATAATGACAACTGCATCCATTCCTCTCTTGGCTGATACTCCAGACGTCGCTGAAGCCTCATCTTCAGCTCCTCCAGTTCAGGTTGAGTCAGCGTCTCACGCTCCGGCTCAGCGATGGACTGTAAATCACCCAATTGATCAAATTCTTGGTGATCCAAACGCTGGTATTCAGACTCGACGAAGTGCGGGTAATATTTGTTTATTTGTTAATTTTATTTCTCTAACTGAACCATAGAAAGTAGATGATGCCCTCAAAGATCCAAACTGGGTCAGCGCCATGCAAGAAGAGCTGACTGAATTCGAAAGAAACAAAGTTTGGAAACTTGTTCGAAGACCAACTGACAAAACAGTGATAGACACTAAATGGGTCTATCGAAACAAGTTGGACGAACATGGAACTGTTACCCGCAATAAGGCTCGTCTTGTTGCTCAGGGATACAGACAAGAGGAAGGCATAGATTATGACGAAACATTTGCTCCAGTAGCAAGATTAGAATCTATTCGTCTATTCTTAGCATACGCTGTACACAAAGACTTCAAAGTATATCAGATGGATGTTAAATCAGCGTTTCTAAATGGAAAGCTGAATTAAGAAGTCTATGTGGAACAACCTCCAGGATTCTCAGATCCTAAGCGTCCAGGTTATGTTTATAAACTGGATAAGACACTTTATGACTTAAAGCAAGCTCCACGTGCATGGTATGACACTCTCTCTACTTATCTCCATATTGAACAATTTGAGCGATGTAAAATCGACAAAACTCTATTTTTCAGGAAAGTAAAAGGTCATATCATTCTTGTTCATATATATGTCGATGATATTATATTTGGCTCTACTAACCCTGATCTTTGTACTCGTTTCGCTGATAGAGTTAAAGATGAGTATAAGATGAGCATGATGGGTGAACTAACATATTTCCTTGGTCTTCAGATAAAACAAAATGAAAAAGGAACTTTCATTAATCAGGGAAAGTATGTTAAAGATATGCTGAAGAAATTCGACTTAACTGAAAGTTCAGCTATGAAAACCCCTATGGCACCACCGCTGACACTTGATAAGGACACTAAGGGTGTTCCTGTTAATGTCACGCTGTACCATGGGATGATCGGCTCACTGTCGTATCTTACAGCTAGCCGACCCGGTATTATGTATGCAACATGTTTGTGTGCACGATATCAAGCTGAACCTAAGATATCTCATATGAAAGCTGTAAAGCGAATTTTTCGATATCTTAAGGGTACAGCGAATCTAGGTCTTTGGTATCCCAAAGACTCAGGATTCGATCTAATCGCCTATTCAGATAGTGATTTTGCAGGTTGTAGAATGGATAGGAAAAGCACCACAGGAGGATGTCAGCTCCTGGGTGGAAAGCTGGTAAGTTGGACTAGTAAAAAGCAAAACTCAGTGTCCACCTCCACAGCTGAAGCTGAGTATGTAGCCGCTGGAAGCTGTTGTTCTCAGGTCCTGTGGATGAGAAATCAACTACTGGACTATGACCTTCAACTTTCAAATATTCCAATCTATTGCGACAGCACAAGTGCCATCGCTATATCCAATAATCCAGTACTACACTCAAAGACAAAACACATCGAAATCAGGTATCACTTTATCAGAGATCATGTGATGAATGGTGATATAGAACTTCACTTTATCCCAACTGATTATCAGTTAGCTGATCTGTTCACCAAACCTCTTGATGAGACTAGATTCAACTTTCTCATCAGCTAGCTTGGAATGTTGAACTTTGAAGAGTAAAATCTTCAGCGATTCACATTTGATCAGCGATAGGATAAAATCAACTTGTATAACCCATTCTATCTTCTTCTCTCTGAATAAACTTGATTCACTGAAGACCCATTCTATCTTATACCATCAGCCATTCTATCTTATACCATCAGCCAAAGACCCCTCCAAAACAATTGACTGCATCCTCTACGATATCGAATATGGCACCATGAAGATCACCCCTGCCATCATTCGCAAAGCCCTCAGCCTTCCCATCGCAACCAAAGAAAAACCCTTCGTTCCCCTCCCTGACCCCAAGAAAAACTCAGACAGGGAAGCCATCATTGCATTATTCGATGCAATGGGCTATGTATGGGAAACTGGAAGGGACATGAAACCCGAGAAGAAGCTGACCATTATCAAGAAATCGAAAATGCCTAGCGAGATGAATTTCATCTTCGCCCATTTGATCAGCTGCATGACTGCCAAGAGCGGCTCCTCTGACCAAGCCGCTAAGCCTCAGCAAGCAATGGGATATGCATTGCTGAAAGGTCTACATATAGACTGGGCATCGATTATCTATGATGACCTGGTACTCAGAGTGGATACCGTCGCTGACAGATCTCCATGGGTTCCATATCCTCGGTTCATCAGCGCCATATTCCAAAAAGGCCTGAAGGACAACTATCCTCAAGAGGGTGACCTGAAACTTTCTCAGGTTGGCCCTAAGATACTCGACTTCAAACCAGTGGCGAATGAGGTACGTCTTTCTACACTCTTAACTCTTAATCCTCCTACTTCTTCTACTTCTGCAGCTCCTTCAGCGGACAAACCCACCGCTGATACCCCAGCTGCAACCTCCATTCCTTCTCTAAAAAGGAAACATTCTGTCACCCAACTTGGTTCCAAAAGAACTAAGAAAACCAAGGAGCAACCCCAGCAATCTATTGCTAAAGACTCCTCAGCTCCTCTTGTTGGGCTGAAGGAAAGTTCAATGGTACGCTCTGCCATAGCTGAACAAGCCACCCACTCTATCCCGACTTCAGCGTCTCCAAACGCTGAGGTTACAAACTTGGAAACTACCCAACCTCCCTCAGTCTCTCAAAAGACTGACGAAGTGATTCTCAGCGATTCCAATGCTGAACTCAGTACCCAACCTCCATTCTTACCCTTCGCTTCTTCCTCTACTCATTTGGACACCACTCCAGTTATCACTGAAGCACCTGTCATTCCTCTCCAGAAGCTAAAGAAAATACTCTTCAAGGAGTGATGGGCATAGGACTTGCAGAGCTGTCCATACGTCCACGTACTCTCGCTGACGATATGGAACTTTACTCAGGAACCCGTGATTTTGATGAATTCACCAATCCTCCTGCAGGTACACACCAACCCCTATACACTGTTACTAAACCCCACACTTCTGAGCTTTCCTCTGTTCACAAGTTTTTATATGTTACAGGTCCTAATTTGAGAGACATCAACGCCTCTCTGAAGACAATAGAGACGTCGCTGACAGGTCTCACATCTACTCTTTCCGACAACTCTTCAGCTGTAACAAACGCTGGAGAGAATCTTACAAAGCTGACAACTGTCGTCGAAAAGAATGCCTCCAAAGCTGATTTGGAGAAGGTTGACAAATCACTCGGTGATTTTGCCAAAGTTCTAGATGACATCTACACAGACTACCTCGACATCAAGAAATCAGTTGACACCATGTCCAGCGAAGTCACAACGCTGAAGACATCGGTTAGCACACTCGAAGGTGATATGTCTGCTGTAAAGGCTGATGTCAGTTCAGTAAAAACTGATATGAGTTCTGTGAAGACTGATGTCAACACGATGAAGAATGACATCACTTCAATTCAGACTTTGTTGCAGCAGATACTGACCAACACAACCGCCCCTGTACCTGCCCCTGCTCCTGCACCTGAGCATTTTACTCTGGCAGATCGTGCTGAACTCGTCAAAATCAATCCTGGTATTTCTGCTCTTTAAACCAGATTATCAACGATTGAGACTTATGTGGGGGTCCCTGGCCAAGAAGACAGGGAGAAAACCACAGCTGTTGAATCATCACATTCCTCCCCAACTCATCATGATAAAGAGGGGGGAAGAGCATTGAAGACCTTTCCAAGAGCGCTGAAGACCTTTCCCATGATGAATCTATCAGGGGAGAGAAGACTGAAGACCTCACCTTCACTGAAGAGGGTGAGAAGACAATTGAAGCTGAAGCAGCCGCTGGACCTCAGGGAGATGAACACCCTGAGGGAACCGAGAAGCTCGCCTCTGTATCTGAGGGGGAGCAACTCGAAGAAGAAGCTGAAGAATCTGAGACGGAAGCTGAAGATGAAGAAGCCATCGACTTGTCTGATGATGAACCATCCTCTTCTCCAAAGAATGATGATGATGAAGATAATGATGATGATGACTCTTTTATCGTCAAGCCTGCTCAGAGGACCATAGCTCTTAAAGGGATCAAGATAAATGAACCTTCGGGGGAGCGGACAAAGACAAAGCCATCAGCATCTGAAGCTAACAAAAGCAAAGGAAAAGGTGTCGCTGAAGATGAAAATCTGACGATCTTGCTTAACAAGCCGGTTTGTCAGGTACACTAACTCCTTACTCCACATCCCTCCTCTATACACTTTATCAGCTCTACTTCCACAAACCTCTATACACTATCCCATTCTTTCCATCTCTGTTCTACCCATGTTCTTACTTGTAAGATCGCTGCGTTTCAGCTAGTCCTCTCCCCTGTTTGAGGATATCGCTGAAATTCCTGCAGCTGCGACTTCATCAACGATAATCCCAGCTCTAAATGCTGAAGAAATAATCCCAGTCTTGGATTTGATCTCTGAGACTGATGAACCTGAAGAACATACTCTCTCTCTCTCACAAAAACAGACCTTCCTTGGCTCCTCAAAAGCTAAGTGAAGAGGATCAAGAAAAGAGAGATGAAATGATCAAGACACTCGAAGATCAGCGAATCATTCTGAAGCGTGATCAACTTCCTTCTATTCCTCCAAAGTTCAGAATTTCCCAAAAGGAATACAAGGAACACCTCAAAGCTGAACGCCTAATCGCTGAAAGAAAGGAAGCTGAAGAAAACGATAGAGAATACGCCATCCAGCTTACTCAACGATCAATAAAAGACCCCAAGCTGAAAAGAGTTCCCATTGATGTTCAACGTCAGCTATGGGATGATGCTCAAGAGATCGTTAGAGAAAAGACTAAGGTCTCGGATACGACTTTGGAATGGGCTAAACAAATGCTGACCTATCGATCTAGACCATCCAAAATCATCAAAGTAAACATCAGAGGAAGACTGTACGCCGACGTTCCTGTTGTTGAAGTGGATGTCTACAGAGAAGACAAGACCAAGCAAACCTTCTATGTTGCTACCTTAGAAAAATTTGGTCTCTCTGAATGGTTAGAAACGAAATTATCCATTCAGGGATCGCGCTCAAAGTTCAAAAGCCATGTCGAGAAGATCTTAAACAAACAGATCGACCTGCTTTCCTCTGCTGTGGATATTCCTCCTACTCTTCCTCAACAAAGAAAAGTCTCTGCTAAGGAAAAGAAAGTCTCAGACTCAGGCCCTCCTATACGGAATGAAACGGGTATTCGTTTCTCTCGTGCTGAAGTTCTTGGCCCTGATGCTGATCTCTCAGCGCTTGACACCTCCCTACCACCTGGAGAAACTTTCATTCCTGGCACAGTTGTAAGTGATCCTTATGGTATATTCTTTCTAGACTACGATGGAAACCATCACTTTCAACGTATCTCTGAGCTCCACATCGCTCCCATCGAACAACTCAGAGATCTCTTATACTGGTGTGAAGTCAGACGCGACATCAAAGCTAGACACTTGAAGCCCTTGATTTTTGAAGAAGCTCTGAAGAAAAAGAATCAAGGAGTAGATGTCCCTGATTGGATGATTGCCACACCAATGACCCTTGATGAAAAACTCATTAAGGAAGAACCTTTTGACGGATAGGATAGCCTTGTAATTCTTTCTATCCTTATCTGTCTACATCTTTTGTACTTGTAATTTTATTCGTTGTACTTGTAATTTTTCCACTTCCCTCTGTAATCTTTACAAAGTTTAAAGAAAAATTTCAGCGAGCGTACTTTACTCCATCAGTACAGAAAAGATCCCAGAAAACAGTAAAAGAGACAAATATTTTATGAGTTCTTTTTATCCTTATGTTTTCATTATATAGCAATTTTCTCTGTTGCTATGTCATAATCAAATAGGGGGAGATTGTTGATCCAAACCCTCAGTGATTTGATAATGACCCTCTCTAATATACTTAGTGAAAATTGTAAGTAAACAATATGTATCAGAGTTTCACTATCGCTGATAAGTACTAAGATCTTCCAGTACCGCTGATAGGAACTCTCGCTCTTTAGATTAAACATTCAGCGAAACTGTTCACCATAATACTCTGAGTCTGTTCAGTACTTATGGTGATCGCTGATAAGTTAGTTGTTTACTTATGATCCATGAAGACAAGTTTCACGTTAACATAGGTTCTACGCTGAAGTCGAAGATCAAGCTCAAGAACCAGCGACAAGTCTCCTAATAAACTGATGCGGATCAGCGAAGACTCAGATTTGTCCACTCAACGTGAAGTATCAAGTACAGGACTCTGGCTATCGCTGAATTCTATCATTCGCTGATAAAGAATGATAGATCGCTGAATCAACGAAAAGCGGATCATGAAGTCCTCCATACAAAGTATTTTTGTCTTAACCACCCTTGCACGACTCCGTACGATATGTCAGAAAAGAACCTCCTTATTGTCTGAATTCGTACAACCACCCTGATACTACACTGTTCAAACATGCGGCTACTTAGGTTGTCAACAAAGGTCAATGACATGCAACCAATCAGCTGCTGCCACGTGTAAAGTGTATACTGCCATGCATTAAATGCATGTTGTATATAAGAAGATGAACTCACTTCATTTTGAAGTAACTTGCTAACTCTGGACAAGTTCATCCTTCTTATCCTGAGATAGGTTATTATTAGTAATTTCATTCTCTTTCTTAGTGCAAGAAACTTAGTGTTCCAACTTGTTTAGATTTAGGTTTACCCTTAATCTTGTTTCCGCAACAAGCTGTAAATTGTTAATGATTTATCAATAAACAATTTAGAAAAGTAAAATCTGTGTGTTTGTATTCAAACCCCCCCCCCCCCCCTTCTACAAACTTGTATAGCCCTTCGGGACCAACAGAAAATATGTTGGATATGAAACATCTTCTATCATAAGATATCTTGTACCACTAACGGGTGATGTTTTACAGCACGTTTTGTCGATTACCATTTTAACGAGACTATGTTCCCAACATTAGGGGGAGAGAAGAAAACCTAGGAAAAGGATGTTTCATGGTGTGAACCATGATTATTGTATCTTGATCCTCGCACTAAACAATGTGAAATGGAAGTGCAAAAGATAATGCATTTACAAGAAATTGCAAATCAATTACCAGATGCATTTACTGATACAAAAAAAGTGACCAAATCTTATATACTAGCTGTGAATGCTCCAGCTCGGATTGAAGTCCCAGTTGGACAAACAAATGATAAAGTCATGGAAGAGTCTAAAGCACGCCTGAAGCGTGGAAGACCATTGGGCTCTAAAGATAAAAATCCCCAAAAAAAGAAAAGGAACTGAAATTGCAAATGGTAAAGAGCATAGTGTTCCTGAGGAAGTACAAAATATCAAAATTTCCCTAGAAGAGGAAATGAATGATATTAATAAAGAGGTTGCGATTAATTACGGGTATATGAAAATGTTATGGAACAAAGATGACATGAGAAATATCGATGCTATATTTTCTTATGCTGTTAAATGTGATACTTTTGGAAATGATGATCCTGAACCAATGTCTATCATCGAATGTCAAAACAGACAGAACTGGGTTAAATGGAAATATGCTATTCAGGTTGAACTAGATTCCCTCAATAAAAGAAAGGTTTTTGGACCTATCATTCTCACGACAGAAGCCGTGAAACCTGTCGGGAACAGATAGGTGGAAATGGGAAAAATGAAATTATGAGATACAAAGCGAGACTTGTAGCTCAAGGTTTTTCTCAACGGCCAGGAATTGATTATGAGGAAACGTATTCTCCTATATGGATGCAATTACTTTTAGATATTTAATAGCCTTATGGATGTTGTTACAACATACTTGTATGGATCACTTGATAGCGATATCTATATGAAAATCCCCGAAGGATTTAAAATGCCTGAAGCATTAAGTGCAAAACCCAAAGAAATGTATTCAATAAGGTTACAAAGATCTTTATATGGGTTAAAGCAATCTCGACGCATGTGGTATAATCGTTTAAACGATTACTTGGTAAGTAAAGGTTATACAAATAATCTTATTTGCACATGTGTCTTTATTAAGAAAACAACATCTGGATATGTAATAATAGATGTCTACATTGATGATCTAAATATCATTGGGACAAATAAGGAGATCCAAGAAGTGATTGTGCTTTTGAAAGAAGAATTTGAAATGAAAGATCTTGGAAAAACCAAATACTGTCTTGGTTTACAGATTGAGCACATGCATAACGGAATACTTGTGCATCAATCCAATTATGTTGAAAAGGTCTTAAAACGTTTCAATATGGACAAAACAAATCATTTAAGTACTCCAATGGTCGTTAGATCACTTAATATCGACAATGATCCATTTCGCCCTTATGAAGAACATGAAGAAGTTCTTGGTCCAAAAGTACCACATCTTAGTGCAATTGGAGCTCTTATGTATCTTACTATGTGTACAAGACCTGAAATTTCTTTTGCAGTGAAAATGTTAGCAAGATTCAGTTCATCTCCCACAAAGAGATGTTGGAACGGAATCAAACACATATTCCGATACCTTTGAGGAACTGTTGATTTAGGTCTATTTTATTCTAACAATTCAAAAGAAGGTTTAATTGGTTATGCAGATGCACGTTATTTGTCTGATCCTCATAAAGCTAGATCTCAAACTGGATACGTGTTCATGAACGGAGGTACTGCTATTTCCTGGCACTCTCAGAAGCAAACACTTGTTGCCACATCTTCAAATCATGCCGAAGTTATTGCACTTCATGAAGCTAGTAGAGAGTGTGTTTGGTTGAGGTCAATGACACAACTCCTTTTGACTTCGTGCGGACTAGAGAAGGGAAAAATTCCAAGTTTAATCTATGAAGATAACGCCGCATGTGTCACACAAATGAAAGAAGGATATATCAAGAGTTACAGGACAAAACATATACCTCCAAGGTTCTTCTCATACAATCAAGATCTTATAAAAGATAATCAGATTGAAATGAAATATATTCAATCGAGCAACAACGCATCAGATCTTTTCACAAAGGCACTACCTACTGCAATTTTCAGAAAACATGTTCACAATATCGGTATGCGACATGTGCATAGCATGTGATGATCCGTGGATGTCAACATCAGGGGAGTCAACTACCGGCTGCACTCTTTTTCCCTTAGCTAAAGTTTTTTTCCACTGGATTTTCTTTAGCAAGGTTATTAACATGGCAGTACTTCATGGTTGAACTTCGATTTGAAATTGTCATCCAAGGGGGAGTATTGTAATATAATTGTAATAATATTATATTGAGTATGGGCTTAACTTGGTGGATGAGAATTTCAACTCTCATGTCCAATCCACATCCAAGTTACCTAATAATTACCTATCTAATTCATGTAGATGAATAGTAACTTATATAGTATAAATACCCCCTTTATGTAAATATAAATACACATCAATATACTTGCATAAGTATTCCATACTTTTCAAGTTTCTCTCATTCTTTCTCTATAAATCCCTTAATCTAATGTTAATCTAGTGGTAATCTTAGTTAATTTATAACAATAACAACATTTTATGATTTTTTTTTATTTTTGGTTTTTTTTTTTCTTAAGAAAATAAGAGAGAAAAGAGGTAGGAAATATATGAAGGAGATGTTTGTGGTATGAACAGGAAGGATTAATGATTATAAGAAGACACACGCATTGATGAAGGTTTTTTTTTCAAAGAAGACACACGCATGCAAAGGTGAATATTAAATTGTCAAATGTGGTTGTTGTCTTCTCATGGATGAAGACGAACCGCATCGATCGATCAACATTATAAATTGTCTTTTATTTATTTAAAGAGTGGATTGCATTTTTGGTCCTTAAGCTTATATGATTTCTTTGAAAGAGTGACTTGTATTTGTAAAATCCATCAAAATTTTAGGACCAAAAATGTAAATAACTCTAATTATATATTATACACATAAATGTATATATATTATGCATGTATATATGTGTATACTGTAGCATCGTCCCTTCCCCCATATCGTCACCACCAAACATTGTCCCTTCCATCTCCAGGATCAACTCACATGGGGGTGGGTAGCTTTTGACATAGTGATCACAAGGACCACCATCCTCGTCGCACATATAAAACTCAATTGCTGTTGAGAGACGAGTTCGAGCATGGAGTACGGTTACGGGTTCGAGCACATACATACATATATGTTCATTGGAGAAGGTGAATGATGGTGGTGTTAGCGATGGAACCTGGTAGTGTGGTTCCTTGTGTTTTACATATGTATACATATATGTATATATATATATATATATATATATATATATATATGTGTGTGTGTGTGTACGACAATTGTTAAAGAACAAAACCACAATGATGATACATAGGGACGATACCACATTGACAATACACAGGGACGATGAGTTACGGTTGTGATAGTGAATCACACTAGTGATGGGTTAAGGGGATGCCGGAGTAACTGTAATGGGTTAACGACTGAAATGGAGGCCGGAGATGGTGTCCGACAGGGACGAAAACTGACAAACCACAGGGATGGTACCGAAAGGGACGAGACATCATTGAGGTGGGAGTTTAGCCGACGATAAGTTTGGTTGGAGATGCCATCGATATATATTTTTATGACACATTTACATTATAAAAAATCACTGAAACATAAATGGTTAGTTCATGTGTGTGTATATATATATATACACACACACACATAATGGGGAAGATGATCCCTATGTTTATATATATATATATATATATATAGAGGATGGTAATCAACTGAGAATCACAAAAAGATTGAAAACCGTGAGAACCGATCTAAACCGTAATTTGGTTTTAATCCTATGGTATTAATTAAAAGTTGTTTCATCATATGAAAAGGGCATAATCGTCATTTTAGTAGTAGTGATTCACCATATGAAACACATACTATTTCACTTCATGAAATAAAAACAAAATTTTCATAAATATATTATTTCACTTCATGAACACATTATTTCACCTCATGAAATACAAACAAAATTTTCATAAATATGCTATTTCACCTCATGAAATTCAACATAATGTTTATTATATGTTATTTCACCATATGAAATCAAATACAATTTCTATCTATAATTTAATTCACCTCATGAAATCAAACACAAAATCTGTCAACGTGCTATTTCACCTCATGAAATCAGATATAATTTTTTCTATATGTTATTTCACCCCATGAAATCGTCAATCTCGATCATTGGTGAAACGTTGGATGGCAAGATGGATAAGTTGTAGAGTGCCCACAAGCAACTTGAATAACTTGTGAATCGATGTTAGATCAGCGAAATTCATTAGCATTTTAATCAAAAATGAGACGGCTCTCGATGATCCGATGATGGTTTTGTTCGAATCGAGTGCGGTTAACCCAAGAAAAGTCGCCACAACTGCTGCAGATAAAATTGGGTTAGGCAAAATGTCATTTCAAGATTCGATTAGATCAAGCATCTTGTGTACTGCTCTGCTTTAACAATGGCAGCTTGGTTACTCAAATTAACATTGAAGAAATTATGAGACTTAAGTTCCAAAACTTCCACCAAAATTAAATCAATCACATGAATCAAATGACAGACCTAAACTCCAATTAGGTAACTATTGTAATGATTGTTAAAATTGAGTCAATCCTCGTATAAGAACAAGAACATTGGACCAATATTTGGTAAATATTGAGACAAAAACCAGATCACTGAGTTCAAAATTCATAGGCATTTGATAATTAGGTCGGTTCTGTGAAATTTATCAGAGACCCTGGAATCACAACAATAACATGTAGCCCCAATTTCGTTGATTTCAGGAAACCGCCAAATTTAAGAATTGAGTTTGAGTGTGAAAAGAGATGGAGATGCTTACGGATCATTGTTGATTCCAAGATTAAAAATAGCGTAGAGGGAAACGATTTGGGAATCGAGATCGTCGGAATCAAGGATGGTGACCAACGGCGGGACTACAGTCGATCGGTGGCGGAGATGAACGAAGTCAAGGAATTGGGGGATGATGAAGTCAAGGGTTGAGTCGATAAGCATTTTCCTTGTATTACAGATACCGAAAACAAAACCCTTGACGTTGGAGTGATCGATCCCATCCATAAAACCCACCAAAACCCCCCCATCTTCACCTCTGCAACACTCATATCTCCGTTCCTTCTTCATCTACGTCCATCAATGGCGTATGTTGCCTTCAAAAACTCCAATTCCAAGCGTATATTTAGACTATCTCATCAATTACGCTCCAGGATCCGTCGTATCAGCTTCTGGCTTCCCAACCATCGACTCTTTTTCTGGAAATGACAACGCCGTAGCTCCTAATCCATGGCCACTTTTACCCAAACGTAAGTTGTTAGTATTATGTTTTATCCAGTTGCTTAACCTATTTAAAAACCCAGATATACCCTTATCTTCTCATATTAGATAAAAGATTAGTCATGATTTTCTTAAATATTAGAAAAAGTGCCACCATCTTTAACGGCCATTGATTAAAACCCTTAGATGATTAAGATTGGTCCTTATAGTTCTTAACCTTTTTTTGGTCCTCACAAGATTTAACCCCTATATATATATATATATATAAATATATAAATATATATATATATATATATATATATATATAATATGAGTTAATTACAACAGTGGTCCCTACAGTTTAATGACTTTACATAACAATAAGAAGAAACAAAAAGTGTAAAAAGAGGACAACAAAATCCTTGGACGATTTTGCCTCTGCCTTTAACAAAAAATTTAATAGAGTTAGTGACCCGGTCTCACTTTTAGAGCAAAATCCAAACTTTAGGGACCAAAACTTGAGATATTAAAGTACAAGTCCTTATTTCAAAGAAATCATATAAGTTTAGGAACCAATTCACTCTTTATTTAAATTTGGGTGGAACATATAATATGACATTATATATACTTTTAAGCGGAATTATGGATATGTGGTTGTTTATACATTTTTATATAAACGGAATTTAAATTAAACAACATTGTATAGTATTAAATTGTTTATGTAAATGCCGTAACTTTATGATGAGTATATATGGCGTGATGTTACGGTGATTGTGGGTTACACTATATTTTATACTAAATTTTTAAATTAGTGTAAATTTTAGTGTTAATAGTAAATTTTCTTCAATGGGTAACACTATTTTTTTTAAGTGATGTGAAAAGTAGTGTAAATGAATAGTGTTACACCAAATATATTGTAATACTATTCATTACACTAAATTTAGTGTGGAAAATAGAGACCCCATTGGAGATGTGAATAATGTTATTTACACCAAATTTAGTGTTTATTGTAAGATTTAGTGACCCATTGGAATGGTCTAAGCAACAAGTACATATATGGTGTTTTTTTGGATACACATATTTAAATAAAATATTTACTTATAATCATATTAATTGTATGGTTATCATTTCATTTTAATTAGCAACGTTTTAAACTAAAATACAAGCGAAAAAAGTTTGACAAAAAAGAAATAATTGGAAACAAGTAAAACATAAGAACCAAATGTGTGTATACATGATAACGTGGGTTAATAGCCCAAGGGTTATTAGGTGAAATATTGACCCAAGGGTTATGAGCAGGGGTGTATGCGGGTTAGGTTGGACGGTTTTTGATATTTTTACAACCTAACTCAATTATGGCAGTTTGAAAAATCTCAATCCAACCTAACCCTTGCGGGTTAGGCTGGTTGGGTTGGTTGGTGGATTAGAAATATGAATAAAGTTCACGGTTTAAATACGACAAATAAAACGAAAAATATACCCATCAAAGTTATTAGTTATTACAATCATACAAAGTAAAAACGACTTGACGGGCAGAAGCAAAACTAGTTCATACTTCATACTAATTTAAACATATATCATATTAATAAATTAAGATTACCATAAAACAAATATCAATAAACAAACGACAACCATAAAACAAATATCAATTAGCAAGTTAGCAACCATAAAGCTTTTACTCCCTTAACAAGCAGCAACCAGTAGTCGACCGTGAGCAGAAAACGAGCAAAAGCAGATAACGAGCAGAAAAGTGAGAAAATGAGTCGTACCTAGTCGTGACCCAATAGTCGACCGTGAATAGCAAGTAGTCCGTAGCAAGAGTAATCGAATTAAATTGGGAATGGGAAGTTGGGGCGATGGACGAGGGAACAAGTGAACAACAAGTCTGAGTCTTGTAAAATTTCCTTGACCTAGGTTGATTGAGTTTAGCCTTTGGGCTTAAAAGTTAAATTGGACTAATAATACATGTAGTTAATTTTTGAGTTGTAAAATATATATTAGAGTAAAACGATATATATATATATATATATATATATATATATATATATAGAGAGAGAGAGAGAGAGAGAGAGAGAGAGACTCACTAAATTGTAAACCATGAAATTGGTGTAAACTATGAAACCTAATCTAGACCATTGATTGTTTCAATCAATGATCAAGATCAAACCGGTGGCATTAGTGTAATATTCTATGAACTCGGTGGCAATATGGTCCAATCGAAAGTATGAAAAGGGCAAATCTGGAAAAGGGAATTCGACTTTTAATTGGAAACAATTGAGAAAAGCGTGAAATTAGGGATTGAGGTGGGAACATTCCAGATTCTACGGCCATCACAATCCAAGTTTTTTTTTAATATTCTGTGAAATTACAATCTTTTGAAAACATCTGAGTATTAACTTGGTTTAATCGATTGGAAGGGATGGAAGAAGAACAAAGGGGCGTAAGAGGTTAGGGTTTGTTCTTACGGTTTCTACCATTGTCGATTTTTTTCAATATTGATCTTAACACAGAAGCTATGAAAACTTGGATTTCGGTGTGTAATGTATGAAAATCTGTGTTGTTTCATAACCCATTGTTGTTCGTCGTTCGATTTCAGTGAAAAACCCCCAAGTTTTTTTTTCTAGAAACCAACCATTTTGCAAATAAGTATGAAAACCCCCCAAATTTTACAGCCCTATTAGAAATTGTGTACTAGAGTATATGAAAAAGAGTCGAATTTTAAGATTGGGGATGTTTTTTGTGCGAAAATCGTTGGTCAAAGGATTGGGTGAAATTGTGTGAAAATCAATTATAACACATATGAAACAACTTTTTTTTCATAATTGGAATTTTTAATGCAAAAAGTGTGAAAATTGTGTGAAAACAGATTGTTGTTTGCCCTTATATCTTATGAAAATTGTGTTAAATTGTTGTGAAAATTGGGTTTTTCATGTTAGAAGTGTGAAAATTGGGTTTTTAAGATTGGGTTTTTCATATTAGAGGTGTGAAAATTGTGTGACAATTGTGTGAAAATTGTTGTTCATAATACGATTCGTGTGGAAAAAACACATATTTAACTCAAGAGAATATGAAAAACCCACAATTTTTAAAGCCCTATGTGAAATTGTTATGGAGAATTTCTGGATCGAATACTGTTATGGAGATTGGTGTGTTCTTCAAAAATGGTTGAATGATGGAGATGATTATCAAAAAAACGGATAGTATCAAGAAAATAAAAAAATTGAATAAAATCAATCAATTCCTAAAATAAAGGATGCATATCATTAATTATTAAAATTCCGAAAATAAAAATAAAGGTATGAAAGACAGTTTTACCCTTAATGACATCTTAATCAAGATTAAGAATCAAGGGCTAGGATTGGTTTACATACATTTAGTAGTTATTTTTTGGGTTATAATTTATAATAATGTAAATACAAAGATTTCCGCATGATTAAGTAACATGTGTGGTTATAGAGTGATTTAATGTAGATTCGGAGTAATAATGGAAGCACTGAGACCATAATTTAAGCGTGAATTCGGTGTTTAAATAATTTAGTATGAAGTTTACATTTGTAAATCAATTTAAAACTAGAGTGTAACTTATTGGTAGCCCAGAACTTTGAGTTTATAAGGTGCTTCGAAATCTGATTTTCTATCGATGTGGGTTGGATTGCTACAAACTCTCCTACTTAAATTCCTAACACTCTTGTCAACTTTCCCAGAACTGTAATTTGTAATCGAGCGATGTGGGATTGTCTAAGATGTTACAAACATCCCCCCTTAGGAACTCATCACACTCAATTAGGTTTGCCCCCATCATTCCGGTAGTATAAAGATTGTCTCTGATACCCCGTAGCCCAAAGCAACAGACAAGTACAATAACCTTGAAATCAACTTAAAATCATGGTGGAAGTTATTGGTACCCCACAATGTTAAGCTTATAAGGAGCTTACAAATACATTTTTTTGTGGGACGGATTTGTTGCAACAAATGAACTGATGCAACAAGCTAACTATTAAATATACATGTTAGTAAAAAAAAAGTTAGTGCCAAAAGGACAAAAAAATTGAGATTGAAATAGCTAAATTTACTCATGTGTACACATGCCGAAGAACGTCATTATGTGTGTTGTACGCTAATTCGAAAGTTATAATGTTGAAATCACACAAGTGAAAACACATGCAAGGTTTAAGCTTACTAAGGAAGTCATACATGTGAATGAGACGCTAAATCCAGTATTGCCAATAAGGTCGCTTTGACTAGTCAATACAAGAAGGGTAAGACAAGCATTCAGCTCGTTTAAATACACATGAGGTCATAAGCGACCTCTAAAGTCACACGTGAATTTGTGCATGTGTCTGTTGGGTATATATAACCATGATTACATCAATATGGATAGCCAATCTTAACTAATGCAAGTGTTTCAAAATCAGTTCAGAAACTTAGAAACACTTAATGAATTTTGTGGTTAGTGTGCAAATGATAACGAAATAACCTACTCTTTCATTGAGGTAAGTTTTCATAATACATTTTCAAAAATAGGATACACACATATGTGTATGTTTTCAGATAATTTATGATGATTATGTTTGCAAGCCATGTATTCATGTCTTAAAGATTAACCATGCCACATATGTTAATGTTCTGTGAAAACTGTTTATGCATTAATGTTTGGCCATGCATGAGTATGGGGTCATATATCAGGATGCCAATAAGGACATGGTCGATTACCACAATTGACCCACAGGGGTGGTACATGCACCGTGGGTATGTCTATATACGTGCCTGGTTTTACAAGGTACTTAAGGTATGTGTCACATGGTACCTTTGAGCGTCACTAGCACAATTAGCAAGTGTTGACCCCCACCATGCTAGTTCATGTATCGGATCTTAATTGTTTGTGTTGTCGTTGTATTTATGCATGTTTTGTACATGTTAATTGCTTACAAGATTCATGTTTTGAAATATTTATTCAATCTTTCACATGTTACGTATGCTCAAGATCAAGTGTTTTTTATGAGAACACAAATAGCGTCTCAGATATCTTATGCCTATAAAATGGTTGTTATTAGTTACTATGAAACTATGAACTCAATGAGCATTAAGTCTACTAGTACAATGTGTCTTAAAGGGTGTCAATGTTGAATGTAGAATGGCAAGGATAAGATGTAGAGACATGTGCTTGTTGGGGTTATAAACTATGTTATATCTTTGTAACGTTGAACCAAGTATTCAATCATGTAATTCGGTTGTATCAATGCATTAAGTCATTCGATGCAACGAGATGAGATAATTACGATGTTTTGAAATTTGTAAGTCATGATTATATCAAATGATGTCGTGGTCCTAGGAAAAAGTACAGTATGACATAACATCTCAAACTTTCTTAATAACATGTGATGAACAACTCTTTTTATCTCAATCACAGGCTTTTGTAAGTAGATTAATTTTTGTTGTGAGCTACATCTTAAATATATAACAAAAAATACAATATTGATTTTATCTATTTATCTTTTATGCATATTCTTGTCCTAGTTTAGTTATTTGGTTTGTATATTATGTTCGAGTAAACTGCATATTACACCCTTGAATGATATACTAAGTCACAAGTTTGGTTTGTTGAAGTATCTTTTATCATATGACTGCTAAGTTGGCTATTTTATCAGGTTTTGGTATCTTAAGCTTATCAGTATGGATAGGTATTTGTTACTTATAAGTTTGAGTTTTCAATGGTGTTTTTATACCTTTAACATCTTTTTCAATCTCTACTTTACCAAGTTTTTGTGACAAAACCTTTTAGATGATGTGTTTTGTTAAGAATGTTTATAGGATATGTTTGGTTATGTATTCCTTTGTAGTGAGTATGACCTCTTTCTCGTTGATCAGCTCACCTCCGTTCTATTGATCATTTATTTTAGTTTACATCTTGTAACAACCGTGTCCTAACTGAAAAAGGTGAAAAGAAGTGGTGGTCAAAGTGCAAAAAGGGAAAAGAAAATGAGGGACCAATTAGCAATTTTTGAGAAATATATAAAGGGAGCAAATCCCTAGACATTCCTCAATTTGGTGTTTTTGCGGCTGAGAAAGAGGCCGAGAGGAAGGAAGAGAGGAATCGGCTAAGAAGGGTTCGTTAAGGTATATTCTTGAATCCTCCTCTATGATTTGGGTTATAACAATGAATGCATGTGTTAATTTAGGCTATCAGAATCGATTAAGCACCATCTTTTTCACTCTGTTCTTTAAAAGAAAGTGGGGAAGTTTTCTTGATTTGGACCGAGTAAAGATCATCAAGGATGAAATAAATGAAAGCTTTTCACTGTAAATACATGTCTAGTGTCGTACCTAGCTACGTTTGGGGTGCAACCGCGTGTTTTGATCGTTTTGGGGGGATTTGGGGTTTTTCAGTTCGATTTGACCGGATAGTGCAGGTGTCCGGGTAAGTTTGTTTCCGGGTAGTTAGAGTCCCGGTGTTTGTGTCCGGATAGCTTCTCCGAATAGTTTGTGTCCGGATAGCTTTTCCGGATAGTATGTGTCCGGATAGCTTCTCCGGATAGATTATGTCCGGATAGTTGGTGGCCAGATAGTTTGATCCGGATAGTGGTCTCCGGATGGGAATCCGGGAAGTAGCAGTTCCGGACAGTTTGGGTGTCCGGCAGTTTGTGTCCGGATAGCTAGTTTGCTGAGGTTTGTTGTTATGCTTTAGGTGTTCGGGTTATTTCGGCTTGTTCAAGAGAGTGACATGTGTGTAGGAAATCACTACAACCAGGTGAGTTACCTTAACTCTTTTTACGTGAAATGAGATGTTAAATATGTTACTGATCATGGTATGCTTTGCGAGTATGATTTATTTACAAACTTTTATAAACTTCTCGCATGAAAGTATGTTTTAGAAAGGCTTATTGAGCATGATTGGACTGTTTATAAAGATTGCACGCATTGTGATTTATTGTAAGCTTAGCTTATATGCTATGTGGAGTCGGGTTGCACAGTGGGATCAATGTACCTCGGGATCCGAAGATCCCTTGGGAGTTTCGTAATGAACTGGTAGGATGGAATTTGTTTCCTTCCTGTGCGGGTAATGGGGAGTCTGCTTGGGTCTCGGTATGAGGCGAGAGGGGAGTCTTCTTGGGCCCCGAACGTGGTTGCTGGATGGTGCGATCCTTGAACACTGTGCAAGTACCCATGTGTGGAGTTTTACGTTGAGCTGTATGGTTTCTTTTAAAAGAAATGTTTTATGCATGTTTGTTTAAACCATTTTTCGGAAGGAATTCACTAGACCGTTTGGTCTAACCCTCGCTTTTCAAAACTAAACCATTTTCAGGGAAGCGCTCTAGTTGTGCTTCAAGCAAAGGTAAAGAGAAGGCTTGAGCTTAGAGATGGAGGCTTTAGCGAGGAACACTATAGTTCAATTATTGTACTGCCTAGATAGATCTCTCGGTTGTGGATAGATTATTCCGCTGCAAATTTTGGATAGTTCAGAGCTCGTAATGTTTGTTTAATGAATCTTTTATGTAATTCAGACCCATTTTGGGATTTTATCTATGTTTGTGTTGGTTGAGATTTTTGGGGTGTTACATTTGGTAGCAGAGCCATAGTTTAAGGGATTTAGGTGACCGGACGGGCCTAAACTTAAACTGTAGGATGAGGAAAACAGCCGAGATATAGGATTGCCTCTAGGAAAGATCACTCTAAATGCTCTTAGGGATAAGGTAGCAAGGACTGTCATGTAAGGTAAATTTGGGGTTACACCTGGCCAGTGTAACTGTTAATTTACAGGTACATGTGTGTGCTTAAATTGCCTTACATAGCGAACCTATTGTCGAGCAGTGGTTAATCGTCGGTTTCTTTCAGTTTCTCGTCATGGCTGGAAGGACGCTAAGGAGCAGGTCTGTACCTATGGAGAGTTCAGAATGAGGAGGTCCTCGCTAACGGACCGATGGATCCCCCGAGGCAGGCTGCTACTCGGGGAAGAGGTAGAGGTCGCGATAGGGGATGGGGGAGAATGCCCCGTCGAGTCGCCACTCATGTGGATGGAACCAATGGGGGAAACCCAATCCGAAGAACAACACGAGTGAGACGCATGGCATGAATCGTGGAAATCCCGTTTGAGCGGGAAATATCTCAGTAGGAGAGTTCGGCTACTGTGAGGGTTCAGAACCAACCGAGGAGGCGCGGTCGGGGCCGCACACCTGCGTTTGTGACGCGAGAGAACCTGGCTACTGAGTTGGGCAAAATTCAAGAGACCCTACAAGCCTTCCTTGCCAAGCAGGATCAGTCGGTGTCAGGGAGCAAAGAGGCAAGCGAGAACAAAAAGAGCGCGGAGTTGTCGAGCCCGCTGGTAACTGGTACTGGGGGTCACTCCCAGTCGACCCAACTAGTGGTGAATGAGTCTGCAGCTAAAGTGTGCAACTACAAATCGTTCGCTTCATGTAAACCTCCTACGTTCAAGGGAGAGTGTGACCCTGTGCTGGCAATGAAGTGGGTGAGGGAAATGGAGCGGGTCTTCGATACTTCTAAGTGTGCGGATGGGGATAGAGTGATGTTTGCTGAAGTCTGATGCAGTGTACTGGTGGGATGCTGAGACCGGAGGTAAGGGGTCATCAGCGGCTAAGGAAATGACATGGGAAACTTTTGTGGAAAAGTTTAGGGCACAGTTCTACCCGCTTGCGGCAGTGAAGAGATTGAAGGAAGATTTCATGAGTTTGGAGCAAGGAGAATTGTCAGTGCGGGAGTATAACTCAAAGTTTATCGAGAAATCCCGTTTTGCTGAACTGTATGTGCCGACGGAGGAGCGACGGGTGGAACGCTACATTTATGGGTTGAAAGGTAGCTTTAGAGAATTGGTCTTGACAAGGAATCCCGCTACTTTTCAAGCGGCCATCAATGCGACTGAGTTGACTGAGAAGGAAAAGAACCGTCAGATATCGGAAAGGGGCGGGGAGAAACTGAAATGGGATGGACTGAGGAATGATGCGAGGAAAGGAAAAGTGTTTCGGCCGGAGAACCGCGGGGCTCAGGGATTATTCAACAAACCGTGTAGGAAGTGTAGGAAATGTAACTGGTTGCATCAGGGAGAGTGTATGGTTGACTCCAGGTCGTGTTACTGGTGTGGGTTGCCTAGTCACATGTCGAGGGACTGTCCAGGTGGGAAATCGTGTTTTCAGAGCGGGTCAACAGGTCACATGCGGTATGAGTGCCCGCAGCTGAAGAAAGGGGGATCGACGCAGTTTGGGAACGTCAAGGTGGAAAAGGAATTGACAAGGGAGCAGAGCTGGCGCATCCGAAAGGGGCATGCGTTCCACATGACAGCGAAGGAGGCGGAGGAAATTCCGGATGTTGTGACAGGTACGTTTCTGGTGAACTCTTTGTATGCCAAGGTGTTATTTGACTCGGGTACAAATCGCTCTTTTGTATTGCATGTTTTTATGAAATGATTGGGGGTGAAACCTAGGCGTTTGTATAGGGCATTAGAGGTAGAAACTGTAGATGATAACCGAATGTGCATTAGAGATGTAGTAGAGGTTTGTGTCATAGAGATAGAGGGAAGTCTGGTGCCTATGCGATTGTACCCCATGGTAATGGGAGAGTTTGATGTGGTGTTAGGTATGGATTGGCTAGCTAAGAATCATGATAGTATTGTTTGCAATAAGAAACTAGTTCAGGTTCAGTTACCCGATAAGGGTTCAGTAGTGATCTATGGGAACCGATGAGACATGAGGACTACCTTATTTCGATGATTAAGGAGTTGTTTACCAAATTTTCCATTAAGTCCCGTATGGATAAATTTATCTGTTTAGATAAATTTGTCTGGCTACATGAACATGGATTGTTGTTTCTTTTTCTATTTGAATCAACGATCTGAATGATCAAATTGACCATTTTACCCTCAACAAACTAAAAATTGTTTAACAAAAGAATTTAAGAACTCTCCCCTTGCATCGTTGCAAAGATTTTCCATTACTTTGTTAATTCTGTTTGATTTCTAGAATGTGTTTGATTTCAAGAACTCTTCCCTTGTTTGATTTTCCATTCCATTGCTCTGTTTGATTTTAAAAACTCTTCCATTGTTTGATTACTTCTATTTGATTTCGAGAACTCTTCCCTTGTTTGATTTTCCATTCCATTGCTCTGTTGTGTGGACAAACAGTCCAACTTTCTTTCATTGTAGCTCAGCAATTTCTTAAGGCTAGTAATCAAAATCGAACTTTAGAAACCAAAAACGAACTTCATAAAAAGATGGAATAGTATAAATCGAACGTCAAAATAGAAATCACTTCAGAAACTTCAGATTCGAAAACGAAATCGAACTCCAAAATAAAAATCATTTCAGAAACTTAAGATTCAAAAACGAAACCGAACTTCATAAACGAAATCAAACTTCAAACGATGAATCATTTCTGAAACTTCATATTCGAAAATGAAATCAAACTTCATATGTGGTGTGTTTGCAAATAAATGTTTTTGCTCTTGTTGCTTAAAGAGATGAAATCGATATCGTGGAAAGGAGGCTCGCCAGAAAGAAAGACGAATCTTGGAAGGAGGTGTGCTATTTTGAATCTGGAAGAAGGGCTAAGGTTTTGAATGTGGAAGGAAGAAGGAAAGAAGCAAGCTTTGAATATGGAAGGAAAGAGGCGTGTTAAAAAAATAAGGGTAGAAATGTATTTTTTAGGTTGAATGGGGACAACATAACAAAATCATCTGTGCGATTAAGTCACTTGTTGTGCGAATAAGCCACAAGTAACAGCCTAAAAGAGTTGCGCGAATAAGCCAGATAGACCATTAAGCCCTATTAAGTTGCAAGTAAACACCTCCTAAGGCTACTAGATGCTTGAGGAAGGGTTGTCGAGGATTCTTAGCGTATGTAGTGGACGCTAAGAAAGAGAAGCGTAGGGTGGAGGATGTGCGAGTGATAAGTGAATACCCGGAGGTATTTCCGGATGACTTGATAAGTCTACCCTCGAATCGTCAGATCGAGTTCTGAATCGACTTGGTGCCTGGAGCGGCACCAATTGCCCGCACACCTTATAGGTTAGCGCCTTCCGAGATCAAAGAAATGATTACTCAATTGCAAGAGTTATTAGACTCGAGTACGTCTTTGTGGGGAGCGTCAGTACTCTTCGTGAAAAAGAAAGACGGGACCATGCGAATGTGTATAGATTACTGTTTGGGTAAAATTTCGCTAGTCTCGATCACGACCAAAACAAGGAAAAACATTTATTACACTTCTCCATGATGAGACAAAATCATAAGCACTTTATCTTTAGGCTAAAGTTGAAATCGAAAGTTACTCACGACACCCGACCGTCGTATGAAACCTCACGACCTCGACCGACTAACATGCGACATTACTGTTATGTTTTCACTGTTTAATGCAGGGTCAATGTCATTGATGACCAACGGATATAACCGACAGAGACAGTTAAGAGCATTAAACCTAGCGACCGTTACGACAGTTATCAGAGGATTTTATGGGATCATTTAAAGCACTCGAAGACTATAAATACAAAGACAATCATCATTCCGCGTATCATCACAGACATCTTGGCATAACTGAACTCTCAAGAACACTCGAAGCAAAGAATTTTCTCTCGAAAGATCGCTCACGACGTACGACTTACACGCTCAACGCATAGTTTATATACACGACTCACTTGTTTTACATACACGATACACTTGTTACTTTACATTTAAAGTCTTTCTTTCATTTGTATTGTAATCATTGTACTCTCGACATCCAAAACATAAGGACATCGCCCTGTTTGGTGATCATAGTGCAACGATGACCTCCACAATCGTCTGCGGGTTTTTTCCTCGTTGAGGTTTTTCCCGCGTCACCAAAATCATTGTCTTATTGACGTTTTCTGTCTTTGTCGTACGGTTTGTCAAAAGATTCCCATTCTTTAGTTGTTAAGCTCCACAATCAACCTTAAGTTATCCTTCTGGATGATTTTTGGCATTAACAGTTTGGCGCCCACCGTGGGGCCCCATCTAGAGAAAATCTTCGACAAACGTGCGTCTTACTAACGATTTCTTGGAGTTTCCTCTTTTTCTGTTTCAGGAAAATGGCAGCCCATGGAAATCAGGAGCATCTCATTGCCCAGATGTATCAAGAGTTGGAAGTTGCGCGAAATCAAATCAATGTCATGGCTGAGCAAAGTCAAAGGGAAGCTGAAGAAATCGCGCGACTGAGGAATCCATTCGGACCGCAGAACGGTCCAAGGCTATTCGTTCAGAACCCAGGTCCAGGACCGTTCGGTCAAAATCCAGGAGCTGATCCCTTCGTCCATAACCCAGGTTCAGGTCCATTCATTCAGATTCCAGGACCATTCGGTCAGAACCAGCAGCCGGGATCGTTCATCCCAAATCCCCAGTTCAGGACAGTTCCCCCTCAGCATCAGAGGCCTCCACCTATGAACAATGGGTCCCAACCATATTTTGTTCTTTTCAATGGGGACGCCAATGGCTCGTCGTATGGAAATGGCACCAGTTCAGGGGTCAACCCTCAAACCGGTGTGAATCCCGATCCTAACGACCCCGTCGCTAAGCGGTTGAAGATGCTAGAAGATCAGAATGAGCGTGTCCTGTCCCTACTCGCTAAGTTGCCAGGGGCAGCCGTGTCTGTCGATGTCGAGCCTCGCTCAGGATTTCAGGCGTCGCCCTTCGTCGACATGATAGCGACCGCCGATGTCCCGAAGAAGTATAATATCCCCGCCTTCACGCCCAAATATTCAAGGATAACCGATCCAACGGAACACATCGCGCAGTACAAACAATTGATGTGGACGATCTCGATCCCACATATGTATCAAGAAGTGTGCATGTGCAAGATTTTTGGCGCGACTCTTACGGGTCCTGCTCTCCAGTGGATGATTAACCTCAAACCCAGATCCATTAGGACGTTTGCCGAGTTAGTCAACCAGTTCTCCCAGCAATTCGCCAGCAGTCGCAAGATGGAGAAGCAGACCAGCGATCTGTATTATGTCATTCAGAAGACCGGTGAATCCATCCGAAGTTATTTCAACAGATTCAACGCATAAATGATGAGTGTCCGTAACTGTGATGTCAAGACCGCGATCGAAGCCTACAAACGTTGTCTAGACGACAATTCGGGTCTATACACCGATCTGACCAAATATCCCCAGAGAATTTCGAAGACGTTCGAGCCAGAACCCTTGCTTATATGAGGGTAGAAGATGACGCTGCCTTTCGTCGTAAGCATATCGACGGCAAAAGGTCGTTAAGTGTAAGGAAGCCAGAGTTCAAGACAAAGGCAGTACCCAAGCCAGAATCCGCATGGCACATCTCAAACGTCCGATTCAAGACGAAAACGAAATCCAAGACTGCGACCAAATTTCCTCAGTACCATAAGATCTCCTCCTACGGATTCAAAGGGACCACTAAGGACTTGGTCGAGGCTCTGAAGACCGTCCAGGCGACCATCCGGTGGCCAAAGAAGTCCGACCAAGATGACGATAAGAAAGATAAATCGAAGTGGTGCGACTTCCACGTCGACCACGGTCATATGACAGATGAATGCATAGCTCTCAAAAAGGAGCTGGCATATCACGTCCCGAAGGGCAATCTCAAAGATATCATCGACGACGTCGTTACTCCAGGTAACGACGCTCGACCGCCGACTCCTGATCATGCGAAGGTCGTCAACTGCATCACTGGTGGTTCCGAGGTGTGCGGTCTGACGTATTCCGCGGCCAAACGTCATGCCAGCCAGGCACCTGACGATCGGCCTATCCCGCGCTCATCTAGACCCAAAGGAGATCTGGAGTAAGAAACCATGAAAATCACGTTCGACCAAGATGACCTCGGTAACTCGTATCAGAAGCATCATGACGGGTTGATCATTCAACTCACGATTGGTAATTGTTTAACCCGACGAGTCTTGGTCGATGGAGGCAGTTCAGCGAACGTCATTGTAACACCCTCAAAATTGGAATGAGCAACTAACTTTAATTTCAATAAATTAAACTAAAAGATTATAAAATTACTTCTATGAATCATCCTTAAAATACCTCAAAGTTTAAACCTCGCGAATTAAACAACTAACAACTCAAGGCGGGTGTTACTTAACCCAAATACAAGTTGCAAATTCCAACAAGTGCGAAAGACTTCGCTAAGCATCTCACTCCTCGTGCACTCTACTAGCACTCATCACTTCACCATAATGGAAATGTATCGGACTGCAAATCCTGGAATGACGGTTCGACCCCGTCCTTGGCCTCGAGGAGTGGTGAGCAGCACGGAACTTGAATCAATCTTTTGGCATATCATATAATATAGGGGGCTAGAAATCCACAGACAACATTCTGGAACTTCCAAACCAAAGAAATGCAGGACACCCACCTTCACCGGTTAGAGAGGCCCTCTTTAATACATTAAGAAAAGATGTTCACAGGGGCCAGAAAGACTCGGTCATAGGAACTTAGACCACCTACGCGCTGGTGAAAACCACCTCGACCGGATCAGAGTAAACAACAATGTTCCAGAAATGTCTGCGATCGAGTAAATAGCCGGACGCGGTTCTCTCGTCGTGAAAGAAGTAATTAAAGGTAAGCCCCGGGTCAACCCGCGCTCGTTGTTGCCTGTATAGCTTTCTAGAGTAGAGATCTAGCAACGCATTCTAAGCACAGATCATTGGTATTGGATGTATCGTTAGGTTGTGCCGAGTCAAATCTGCTCCGTTTTTTTTCCGTTGCAGAAAAAAGATCCCTTCCCCCCGCTTTCAAAAATGATGAAAAGTAGTGAGGGCATCAACTAAGCAGTAGTGAAATACCAGCATCAACATAAAGTCAAAAATCAAAACTTGTGACCATAAGCGAGAAGGAGATTGAACTTTCAAGTAAAGCCTGTGTCAAGCCTTAACTGTTGTGCCAGGCAAGCGAATAGTGAGTTTGTCCATCGAGCTGCTTGTAATGGGTTGAAAATAGAGTCCTTTGTTCTGTCTCAGATTGGGTACTGATGGTATCCTAGTGTTGATTTACTTTACCTCGCCTCACCGCCTTAACCTTTCTTTTGCTATTGCTATTAGCCCATTCCTAGTTTAGGACAGTGTAGCTAAAGCTATTCCCAACCTGAACCTGTTGCATATGCCGACAAATAAAAAGGTTAGGCTAACGCCTAGTGAGTTCAAGAGTTTACATCATGAGCAAATCATTTGATAAATCAACAGCTTCAACTTAATAAATGATTTTCTAAAAGGGTTTGTATAAAAGACATCGACAACCCATTTTCCAAACGCACACAACTTCTGAGAGGAAAACTTCCAATGAAAATCGTGTCTCTGCAAAGGACTCAAATCCAAAACTCACTTCAAGAGTTAATTAATAATAATAATTTCTCAAATAATCGCCACTGCGAATAAAACTCCAATAGTTAAAACATCCAATAAGGATGTGACATAATTCCGTCCATCAATCATGGAAAACAATCTGTATGCATGTAATATAACCTCAACAATGCGAATAAATAAAATCCCCGAAATCAACACCCTTCGGTGACGGGGGAGACCCGATCTCATCGAATGTGGCAAACACATAAATTAGACCACGATTAAATAAATGCAAGTAAGCTTCTTGGATGTGGAAAACGGACGACATTAACCATACTAGGTCTTTAGTCAATCCTCGGCATCAATCATACTAGATCTTTAGCCCATATTAGACATCAACCATACTAAGTCTTTAGTCCATCTTAGACATCAACCATACTAGGTCTTTAGTCCATCTATGGCATCAACCATACTAGGTCTTTAGCCCATCCTCGGCATCAACCATACTAGGTCTTTAGCCCTTCTTAGACATCAACCATACTAGGTCTTTAGTCCAAGCCATCAAGTTCAATCCTACTGGATCTTTACCTTGGGAAAACCCACCATCCGAAACAAGCTTACTCGACTTAAAAATAAATGCATGACCCCAAAAGAATAACTAATGCATTCAAATCATGTAAATCTCAAATATAATGCAACTCATGCAATGCAAACCCCAAGCCTACGTCGAGCTTATTAAAACCGGGCGAATGCTATCAAGACTCAACCGAGTCCAAAACCGAGCCGTCTGCTCAAAGATCTAACGATCGTTTATCAACATCAACTAATGCAATTAAAATGCATCTAACTCACATCATGCAACACACGCTCCGAGGCGTGATAATCTCACAACCCCTTCATTGTCACCTTCCCAATGAAGTCAAATCATATATGCATCTACATGTACACGTATATGTAACTCTTTCATAACTCAACAATGCATATCACTCACCAAGGTTCATTAGTCCCAAAGGTACTAAGAATACAAAATCCTCAAACGGTCTTCACACACAAGACCAAACTTAAACCGGCACGTATTCAAATAAAATACGATTAAGCATATAACACACCCAAGACTCCACCTTGAGTCACCAAAACGGGCAAATACCCAAAAGACTCATTTGAGTAATAATCAAGCTTTTAAGGCCAAAATAAACGTTTGGTAAATACGTGTCACTCACACGGTTACGTAAACCAAAATGCGTCGTTACCCAAAATCTTTACCTTTTAATTCCTCAATTGGCCATCGGCCCCAAAATAAATGTTTACAACTCTCAAAACAATCACATGGTCGGATTTACCCAAATCCCCAACCCACACGTTCACACTTTAAAATACGCCACATCATACTTATCGCATAATCACGAAAACACTAAAATTGTATTTTGATCAATTCCTCTTTACTTATGCGATAAATTAACAAAACCTCTTCTACTCGTGATTTATTCATCAATCACTCAAAATCCCCAATTGTGGTCGTTTTACAAGATATGTAAAGTTCAACACTTTGATTAAATCAAAACCCACCAAATAACTCAACAAGAGATAATTTCACATAAAGCACACAAATACTTTAAAACACACATTTTGGCATGTACAAAGTTTTCACAAAGCAACTTGAACTCACCTCGCTAGATTAAGCTAAATCTAGAGTTTCCCATACGTATGCTCCTTTGAAGAAGTCTGTATCTTCAAGTCCAAATCTTCCCAAAACCTAAATCCATAAGTTTCCAACCATAAATATTTATATTCAACCATTTTAAAACCATCCCCAAACATCTTATGTCAAAATCTCCATTTTGACCAAAATCCCAATATTAACCTAACTTTTCCAAAATCATCCAAACCGAATTTGGACAAAAAAACACTAGGAGATCATCAATGGAACATTTATAACTTATATGAAAGTAAAGAAGCTAGGAGGATGAACTCACCACTTAGGTTTTGATGAAAACCTAGAAAACCCCAAAAATCTCTAGTGTTGTGGATGAAACTTGCTCTTCCATCAATAAATGAAACCACTAGCATAAAATGGAGAAGGAACACATTAATCTCCATGAAAAAGCCCCAAAATCAGTTAGGGTTTATGAGAGAAAGAGGGGAAACGATTTGGAGAGAAGAGAAGTGAGAGTGAGAGTGAGAAATGAGAGACTTACCACCACCAAACACCCTTGAATCTTTCAATAAACTTCCAAACTCTTTCTAGATCCTTGAAGAGCTCTAAAAAACGGAACCATAGCAACTTGAATCACCAAAATCGGAGTTGAAATGAGAAAGATATGAAGAAATGAAGTTTGGGGGGTGAAATTCGCGTTTTAAGCTGATCAAGTGCTCGCGGTTTAGCTCGCGGCCGCGAGCAGAGCTGCTGCCAAATTTTGGGTAATTGCTCGCGGGCGTGAGCAAATGGTAGTTCGGGCGCGAGCAGTTCATTTTCCTTAAACATTGTTTTGGTCATAACTTTTTCGTTATAGCTCCGTTTTTGCTCCAGAAAGAACCGTTGGACTCGTATTCGAATTCCCCATCCAACAAGACCATAAAATATAAGATTTAAACCAAAACTCTATTTTTTCATATTTTTCTTAAAAGGTCGGTTCCACACCGATTCGAAATTGTACTTATCCGAAAATTACGGGTGTTACAATTCTCCCAATCTTAGGATGATTTCGTCCTCGAAATCTACATCCTTTACAACCCAAGGTTAACCGACTCAATGACGACTATAATTTATCAGTTCCTAACTGGAATCTAAATTTCCCCCACACAGTCTATAAAGACAATTCCTCGAACAATTTCTTACCAACAAAACCCCTTCAAGTACACTGTACTTATGTCCGGAAGAACACTCTAACCACTGGAATAACTCCTAGTTAGACGACTCCGGTTGTCTCCCAACCTTATATGTTCCATACCTTCACAATCATACCACATTTACATGTTCTTAATTTTTTTTTCCAAACCAACTCAACGTTTAATCACTACCAACATCACCAAAACTTCAGAATCCCCAAATAATCCCGTTAATGGACTAGTATTTACTCTCAGCGGATTCCACCAATTTTAACGCAAACGGTCATCACTGACCCATCAGTTGCACCACTCCCAATACTCGTCTAATTCCGATCATCTAGTCGACAAGTTCTTTTACCACAAACAGAAAGTCATCTCGCTACTCTATTCGTTACAATCGAACTTAAGTTCATCATACCCGATACCACCATTTATTAAATTTGGTCTACACCCTCCAATCACCCTAGTAGTCCTTGGCCTCGAACTCTAAAAGTCGACACTTAGTCACATCACTAAAATTCGACTCATCACATAGCTCCACACACGATCTTCATTCCTCAAATCGTCCCACCAATCCATGGTCATCCCTAAGGTATAAAGGGTTCCACGCGACCCTCACGCAATACCGACAACCCAAAACAAGGTTGTCGAAGTGAACGACTACCACAACACTAATAAGGGATACCGCAAGTCCCACCTTTTAGTTGCCCACAAGAAATGATTCGTCCCCGCAAACGACATCATACGGTTCACGACAATCACATGCGTTAGAAACCCGATCTCTCATCGAAAGGTTCTACACGCCATCACCCCTAACTGAGGTTGCTCAACCTCACCAAGCCTAAAGAGTTCAAGGTTTTCAAGTGAAACTCAATAAATATGCCAGTAAAGTTTTCACTAGATTTTTCAACACAAAAGTTTTTTTATACTAACATCATATACGTACAAAAACTTACCACTACTCAGCTAGTGGATGCACAAACATGGACACACTCGTCCTACGTATGAAAATCATTTGAAAACCTTTTCATCACAATTTAGTTTACTACCGAAACATAAAATGTATTCAACAACTTTTAAAATGAACTGCTTGGGTCCCATCACGGATTTACTTGTGCTACACACGCAAAGTAATTTCGCGTATTAAAATAGCGTCCGACAACCTGTGTGTACAAACTTGAAAAGAAGGATTTACACGACATCAATTCCCAAATTCACTTTTTAACCATAAAACGACATGAACTGAAATTCATTAACAACTTCGCATGTGTCAGTTTTATTCACAGAGAAACGAAGAAAATCATTTACACACTTTGGCTAAAACACGGCATAGTCTGGGCCATCTTCCAGTCTTTAAATCAAATAACAGGATATTTTCATCATTTGGAGATATCGGTTTAAACATCGAAAAGAAATCTCAAATTAAAATTTTGCATGCCGATCTGCAGCACTTTCTTAGCAGTCACTCTGAAATGGTATAACACATACCGGATAGTCATTGCAAATTTTCAAGTAGAAATTTATTAACTCAATTTTGAAACTTCTCATTCAGTCGTAATAGGACAAGTAAATAAAATCCTTTGACCAGGCTCATACCTCAATGTATTTTTCTCAAAACTTCGAAAACCATACGTGCACATAATTTGATTGACACATAAAATAATTTAAGTCAACTTCAAGCCTTAATCCGCACAAGCGATGCACACTATTGTCTCAAAATAGTGTCTATAAATCTATTCATGTCAATGAATTAATACAGTGCATGCGTGAGAAAGAATATCAACAATGCCAACAAATGAGAGTGCATAAAACAGAACATTAGAGATGTACTATCGTGATGCTCTTATATGCGTTACTCACGCCACATAATAACTAATTTGCACATCTAGCAAGTTGCAACAAATATACTACCACAATTTTCAAAGGAGAAGCCATGCAACATCAAAACTCCAAAACCACTCTTTTTGATGCAAAATGTCATGAAACATATTTTCAACCAAATTTGCATGAGACGCAATACTCGCTCAACACATACATTAACGCATGCAACCATTTAAGTATGCACATAACCAAGTGTCACCCATGCAACGCAACACGTCGTAAAACGAAACTTCACCGTATTTCCTCAAGACTTCCATCAACCTCGTTGGAACTCAATAACATCGGACCAAGTAAATGGTGTCACAATTTTCGTTTTCAATAATCAAATTGCGTAAAACAATATGACCAAATCATCAAAATTCTCAAAATCCCCTTTCTACGAGATAAAATAACACCTCTTCGCCAAAACTCGCAAAATTCAAATTCCCATTAAAGATCAATACTAAAACAAGGGAATGTAACTCTTCGTCCAGACTTTAGCATATGTGGAGGAGATCCAATGTTAAAGTCATAAGTCCAAGTTACTTATCCAAAACCATAAACGACATTAAAACATGGATATCATAATATCCGAAAGTAGTAGTGGACGACTACAAGGAATAAAATAAATCCCTACCAAGTTCTTAACCGCTTGTCGTAAAATAATTTCATGCCTGTTCCAAAATCATGGTTTAAAAATCTTGCGTATGTCAAACTTTTCCAAGATTTAGTAGTACCGTCCATCCGACGATTTGAAACATAAGAAATAATCAATGCAATTTATTTTAAAAACAAATAAATTTTGTGCATGCATTTTGTCGGCACTCAACGTCCAGGTCACATTCCTCCAGTTATTCCGATCACACTATTGTCATCCGGATATTCACACATATTAACGCAAAGTGGAAAGTCACATCGACTAACCCCACATTTTTCCTCGAATCAAGTCAATTCAATAAGCCTACGGCTCCAATCCAACTATCAAGTCCGACCACACCGGTTTTCTTAATACAACCAATCATGCTTACCGCCACTCTAAATGGCAAATGCTAAAGTCGTCAACCTCTTCTAACGACTATTTTCTTAGAACTCCTTTACTACCCCAACGGTCATCACGCTAGAGTCGTCCAAGTACTCTTATGTAGCCGGTAGGTTCACCATAGCACTGGCCAGGTGCAATTATGAACGTACCGTACATGATCACCCTTGCTACTCATGACGTGACTTCTCGCATCTAGTAAACTCAACAACATCCGAATATCTTATCTTAGAGTGTCTAATGGTGCAATCTCGCTCTCAATCACTTAAAACAATGCTAGTTTGAGTTTAGGTATCCAACAATCAACACCTAATTCTCTCAAACTTACGCTCTGATACCAACTTGTAAAACCCTCAAAATTGGAATGAGCAACTAACTTTAATTTCAATAAATTAAACTAAAAGATGATAAAATTACTTCTACGAATCATCCTTAAAATACCTCAAAGTTTAAACCTCACGAATTAAACAACTACCAACTCAAGGCGGGTGTTACTTAACCCAAATACAAGTTGCAAATTCCAATAAGTGCGGAAGACTTCGCTAAGCATCTCACTCCTCGTGCACTCTACTAGCACTCATCACTTCACAGTGTAGCTAAAGCTATTCCCAACCTGAACCTGTTGCATATGCCGACAAATAAAAAGGTTAGGCTAACGCCTAGTGAGTTCAAGAGTTTACATCATGAGCAAATCATTTGATAAATCAACAGCTTCAACTTAATAAATGATTTTCTAAAAGGGTTTGTATAAAAGACATCGACAACCCATTTTCCAAACGCACACAACTTCTGAGAGGAAAACTTCCAATGAAAATCGTGTCTCTGCAAAGGACTCAAATCCAAAACTCACTTCAAGAGTTAATTAATAATAATAATTTCTCAAATAATCGCCACTGCGAATAAAACTCCAATAGTTAAAACATCCAATAAGGATGTGACATAATTCCGTCCATCAATCATGGAAAACAATCCGTATGCATGTAATATAACCTCAACAATGCGAATAAATAAAATCGTCCAAAATCAACACCCTTCGGTGACGGGGGAGACCCGATCTCATCGAATGTGGCAAACACATAAATTAGACCACGATTAAATAAATGCAAGTAAGCTTCTTGGATGTGGAAAACGGATGACATCAACCATACTAGGTCTTTAGTCAATCCTCGGCATCAATCATACTAGATCTTTAGCCCATATTAGACATCAACCATACTAGGTCTTTAGTCCATCTTAGACATCAACCATACTAGGTCTTTAGTCCATCTATGGCATCAACCATACTAGGTCTTTAGCCCATCCTCGGCATCAACCATACTAGGTCTTTAGCCCTTCTTAGACATCAACCATACTAGGTCTTTAGTCCAAGCCATCAAGTTCAATCCTACTGGATCTTTACCTTGGGAAAACCCACCATCCGAAACAAGCTTACTCGACTTAAAAATAAATGCATGACCCCAAAAGAATAACTAATGCAATCAAATCATGTAAATCTCAAATATAATGCAACTCATGCAATGCAAACCCCAAGCCTACGTCGAGCTTATTAAAACCGGGCGAATGCTATCAAGATTCAACCGAGTCCAAAACCGAGCCCTCTGCTCAAAGATCTAACGATCGTTTATCAACATCAACTAATGCAATTAAAATGCATCTAACTCACATCATGCAACACACGCTCCGAAGCGTGATAATCTCACAACCCCTTCATTGTCACCTTCCCAATGAAGTCAAATCATATATGCATCTACATGTACACGTATATGTAACTCTTTCATAACTCAACAATGCATATCACTCACCAAGGTTCATTAGTCCCAAAGGTACTAAGAATACAAAATCCTCAAACGGTCTTCACACACAAGACCAAACTTAAACCGGCACGTATTAAAATAAAATGCGATTAAGCATATAACACACCCAAGACTCCACCTCGAGTCACCAAAACGGGCAAATACCCAAAAGACTCATTTGAGTAATAATCAAGCCTTTAAGGCCAAAATAAACGTTTGGTAAATACGTGTCACTCACACGGTTACGTAAACCAAAATGCGTCGTTACCCAAAATCTTTACCTTTTAATTCCTCAATTGGCCATCGGCCCCAAAATAAATGTTTACAACTCTCAAAACAATCACATGGTCGGATTTACCCAAATCCCCAACCCACACGTTCACACTTTAAAATACGCCACATCATACTTATCGCATAATCACGAAAACACTAAAATTGTATTTTGATCAATTCCTCTTTACTTATGCGATAAATTAACAAAACCTCTTCTACTCGTGATTTATTCATCAATCACTCAAAATCCCCAATTGTGGTCGTTTTACAAGATATGTAAAGTTCAACACTTTGATTAAATCAAAACCCACCAAATAACTCAACAAAAGATAATTTCACATAAAGCACACAAATACTTTAAAACACACATTTTGGCATGTACAAAGTTTTCACAAAGCAACTTGAACTCACCTCGCCAGATTAAGCTAAATCTAGATTTTCCCATACGTATGCTCCTTTGAAGAAGTCCGTATCTTCAAGTCCAAATCTTCCCAAAACCTAAATCCATAAGTTTCCAACCATAAATATTTATATTCAACCATTTTAAAACCATCCCCAAACATCTTATGTCAAAATCTCCATTTTGACCAAAATCCCAATATTAACCTAACTTTTCCAAAATCATCCAAACCGAATTTGGACAAACAAAACACTAGGAGATCATCAATGGAACATTTATAACTTATATGAAAGTAAAGAAGCTAGAAGGATGAACTCACCACTTAGGTTTTGATGAAAACCTAGAAAACCCCAAAAATCTCTAGTGTTGTGGATGAAACTTGCTCTTGCATCAATAAATGAAACCAGTAGCATAAAATGGAGAAGGAACACATTAATCTCCATGAAAAAGCCCCAAAATCAGTTAGGGTTTGTGAGAGAAAGAGGCGAAACGATTTGGAGAGAAGAGAAGAGAAGTGAGAGTGAGAGTGAGAAATGAGAGACTTACCACCACAAAACACCCTTGAATCTTTCAATAAACTTCCAAACTCTTTCTAGATCCTTGAAGAGCTCTAAAAAACGGAACCATAGCAACTTGAATCACCAAAATCGGAGTTGAAATGAGAGAGATATGAAGAAATGAAGTTTGGGGGGTGAAATTCGCGTTTTAAGCTGATCAGGTGCTCGCGGTTTAGCTCGCGGCCGCGAGCAGAGCTTCTGCCAAATTTTGGGTAATTGCTCGCGGGCATGAGAAAATGCTAGTGCGGGCGCGAGCAGTTCCTTTTCAACACTGTTTTGGTCATAACTTCTTCGTTATAGCTCCGTTTTCGCTCCGGAAAGAACCGTTGGACTCGTATTCGAATTCCCCATCCAGCAAGACCATAAAATCTAAGATTTAAACCAAAATTCTATTTTTTCATATTTTTCTTAAAAGGTCGGTTCCACACCGATTCGAAATTGTATTTATCCGAAAATTACGGGTGTTACAGTCATCTTCCTTGATACCATCAAGGCCATTTGAATCGACCGATCGGAAATCATCCGTCGCTCGAAAACCTTGGTCGGTTTCAATGGAGACGCGACGAGTACCTTCGGGGAGATCATCTTGCCCGTCTATGCAGGGGGAATCAATAACCAGACGAAGTTCAACGTCATTGATTGTTCGTCGGCCTATAACATCATCTTAGGTCGACCGTGGATCCATGAAATGAAAGTCGTTCCCTCGACGTATCATCAGACCATGAAGTTCCCTACGCCGTGGGGAGTCCAGGAAATCAAAAGTGAGCCGAAAGTCGTCCGTGACTGCTATAAGACCATCCTGAAGCCGTAGAAGTAGTCCATCTAGCGGTTATGGGTCAAGGAAGTCATCCTAGGCCAGAACAAACCTAACCGGAAAGCCTTAAAAACAAGCTAATATCTTTCTTGCAGGAACATGTCAATTATTTTGCCTAGTCGCACGGAGACATAGTCGGCATAGACCCTGGCGTCATTTCCCATAAAGCTCAATGTCGACCAGTCATTTAAACCTATCGAACAAAAGCGGTGTTAATGCCAAAAATCGCACCAAAGGGACAACTTAAGGTCGATGTGGACTTTAACAACTAAAGAAAGGAATCGTTCGACAAAGGCGTGCGACAAAGACAAAAATGTAAATGAGACAGAGGATTTGATGACGCAGGAAAAACCTCAACGAGGAAAAAACCTGCGGACGACAGTGGATATCGTCGCTGCACTATGGTCGCCAATTAGGGGCGATGTCCTTGGTGTTCCAGGTGTCGATCGTACAGAGATTACAATACAAATGAAGGGAAAGACTTCGAAATGTAAAGTACAAGTGTTTGAAATGTAAAAACAGTGTGCGTCGTGTGTGAAAACAATGTGTAAACTATTGGTCGAGAGTGAAAGTCGTGCGTCGAGAGCGATCTTCTATGAATGATCTCTTTGCTTCGAATGAATATTCTTCGAGTGTTTGCGTTTGATTCTATTGTTCGATGTTCGGTGTTCGGTGTTCGGAACTGAGGTTTAACTTGATCTTTTATAGCCTTCGGGTGCTTTGATTAGCTCATTGATTGCTTCGATAACAGCCATAACGGTCGCCAGTTGTAACTCTTCGTAATTGCTCTTCGTCCGTTAGGACCATTGCCCATTAATGACTTTGACTCCTGCATTAATCATCGAACAAACGTAACAGTCGTATATCGAGTTAGTCAAGGTCGTACGGTTTTGTGCGACGGTCGTGCGGAACGGGCGACGTCGAGGTCGAGTGTCGTGAGGAACTCTCGACTTACCTTTTAGGAGGGACGACGGAGGTGTTTTGGGTCTTTGTCGGGACCTTATCTTAATACAAGATATAGCTCATAACATGTGTCTTACCTTTTCTGGTCGTAGTCGAGACCTCTGAAATTTTGCCTAAACAGTTTGCCCCCAAATTTTGAAAGTAGGATGGCAAATTCGAATTTTAAATTTTTCTTGTCGGGTGTTCAGGGTCTTGTGTTGAAAAATACCTTGGTTGTTTTGGAACTGAATCGGTTCAATTCAAACTAGATAGGGAAATCGAAGAGACGATGGAGTCGTGACGTCATGGCGACGCACGATGGTGCTTACCAGCTGTCGATGACAGGTGTCGACGATCTTTGTGGTCATACGAAAAGACGGGGATGCGTGGCGATCGTCTGAGGACTCGACCTGACATGATCATTTGTATAAGTAAAGATCATGATTGATCTTCTTCTGTTTACGATCTCAGAGAGTTTTAAGCACAGATATCCTCTTGATATTCTTGCTGTTCTTCTTCGAATCCCTTCCAAATTTGCGAGAGACTATAGCGATTCAAGGCTTAGAGTGGCTATATAAGGCATTACTTTCTCACCTTCATCTTCATTGCTCCTCTCTTTTTTCTGACAAATAATGTCGTCTGAACCAAAGAGTTCTATCACGAGTCAGGAAGACTTAAATACCTTTAGGTGTTTAGCGAAAATACCTGCAGAGATAGAACTGATATGTCCAGGGAGTACACGTCCTGGGAGTTGTCCTGAAGGATACTTTGTAATATATGAGTATCCCTTCAAAATAGGGTTTGAATGGCCGTATTCGGCTTTATCCAAGGATTTCATGCGAGATTTTGGTCTGTCGCCAGGGCAGCTAATGCCCCAACTCTGGCGAGTTTTCCTAGTCATTGAGCGATTGTCCGCAACGTGGGAGTCGCCTATGACCATGAATGATTTCTTGTTGGCTTATCAAGTCAAGAGAGACAAGAACTGGCGTTATAGCCCTTATTCCTAGTACAAGGGCGATCGTACCCTGGTTTTGAAAACCGGGGTTAACGATCGTGGGTGGAAGTCTAGATACGTATTCATACGTATTGATTCACTTGATCTCCACAGCAATTAGATTCGTCCCGATTGGAATGTGACGGGTATATACTTTTCTTTTGTTTTTAACGTATTCCATTGTTTGATTTATGCTTTCTATTTATTCTTCTTCTTTTGTCGCCTTTAGAGATCCAATTCGATGACGTGAAGCCGAACGAAGATTCCCAAGCCAAGATCGATAGATTCATGAATCACAGCGTCGATGATCGATCTTTCATCGTGCGTCAATCGGCGGTCGAGGACGAGGATGTGGTGGGAGACACGAGAGATTCTGAAGAAGAAGATGAGCAGCAAGAGGCGACTGGTAAGCTGTAATACCCCGGGTAAGTTCGTTAGTTAAAAATATCTTTCCATTAAGTTTAGTTAACTTTAAAGTTGGAAGTTTAGGGTAAGTTTGGGTTAAGTTAGGAATTAAAGGTGTTTTGGTCATTAATGGATAGTTTAGGGGCTAAAGTGGTAACTTGGTTTAATAATACCCTTTAGGACTCTAGATATTTCAGAAATCAGATATTAACTTAGTGTGTGTGTTTGGAGGCAAGGTGTAACGTCCCAAAAATTACAAGGAATTTAAAATTTTAAAAATAATGCATTTCGTTACAATCAAACCATAAGTTAACAAATCCCATTACAATAAAAATAAACGTCGTTAATTAAAACCGTCAAATGAAATTTAAGCAGCGGAAAAGTTATATAATTAAATCCCCATTTAAAAAGTTAAACTTAAACAGCATTCGCCTTGCGCCCGTGTGTACCGTCATGTCCGACTGCTACTCGCACCTGAAATCATAAGATATTGGGAAGGGGTAAGCACGAAGCTTAGTGAATTCCATCACATGCGCAGATAGGAATTATATACACATCACCCCTATCCGCACATAAGCAACAACATCACAGTTACATAAAACGAGTAAACATCTACAAGTAATTATGTATCCAACACCTCGGTCCCACCCAGCCCTCGGTCCCACCGAGTTGTAATGTAACACACTCGTCACACCGAGTTCCCACAACGTTTCCTTCCACTTCCTCGGTCCCACCGAGTTGTAATGTAACACACTCGTCACACCGAGTTCCCACAACGTTTCTTTCCACTTCCTCGGTCCCACCGAGCCCTCGGTCCCACCGAGCCCTCGGTCCCACCGAGCCCTCGGTCCCACCGAGGTGTAATGTAAAACATTTATACTAAGCATTTAAACCAATCAAATATTACACACCACAAAGACAGTAGTACATACAAACTACTATGACATGCATACAACCCCTAACTACGCAGTGAGAGAACTTACCTTAAAGCAACGCGAGTATCCGCAACCGCAATCACAAGCCGGCCAACTTCACTCACCTTCTCCCACCTAATTACGTGTTAACAAATGTCAAAGTGACGCCCCAACCCAAAACCACGACTACTAAATTATAACATACACATTCCAGCTTTTACTCTAAAAACACAGGTCTGTTCGGGACCTGTTTAACCCCTTATAAACTGATAAATCCAGAAATATTAATCCATAAACACAAAGTCCCATGTCTTAGGGTTCCAGGGACATATCGCACGCGCTCTAACGATTTTTCTACAATTTATTATGGATTTTACAAAACCGGTTAACTGCACAGCGAAAAACAGCACCTTTCATTACAAAACAGCGGTTTGACACTAGCTACGGTCCGAACTGGTTTTTCCTCAAAACATAAGAAACTTACTAGACTCATAAAGGGAACTTTTGGCTCTGGTTTCATCCCAATCCGACATTCCTAGCAGAAGTTATACTCGATACAAAAACAGGGACAGAAACTGCAGTTTCACATAAAATGACAAATAATGCTTAGTAACCCATTAAGCCATAGCTTATCCCAAACAGACCCGAATGAACCTTTGAGGATGCAAACAAATAGGGTATTCTAAGTGCAAGTAAAAACAACCCCAAAACATACAATCAACAACCACAATGAGACCCCAAAATTTTAGCGTGGAAAATCCCTCAAAATCGAGAGTAAAAACCACGGGACTACTAGAGCCGCTTCAAATCCACTACCACCAATATTAGAGCAATACAAAGTCTTCTCTAGATTATACTAGAGGCATACAAAACCATCATACACTTGGAAATAAGCACATCAAGATGTATGGAACCAAAATAGAGCAAGAATGGAGAAAAATCACCACAAAGTTACTGCTGTGCAGAACCCCACGAAACCATGACCTCCGGACCTCCGGACCTCAAAACCACGATCCCACCGTCCAGAATGTTGATGAAGATGTCGTGAAGCTGCTCACCAAAAATCACGACGATCCGACCGTTCAATCTCCGGGAAACAGAAGTTTTCTGCAGCTAGGTTTTCAAAATACGAAAATATTGAGCTCCATCCCTTTTTTTCTTGTTACTCACGAACACCACCCCAAAAAATGATACAAGGGTTTGGTTTGGGTTGCATGGGCCGAAACTCTCACTTTTTGGCCCCTTAACAATTTTGGTCCCTCACTACATCCTTCTCGCAAACTAACCACGTCTTGACATATTTAACTATTAGGTCCAATTCGTCTAACCCCGCTAACGAAAACCAAGATAAATAAAACTTTTAAAAAAGAATTAAAACAAAGAAATTACATACCGGGATACGGGCTTTACAACTATCCCCCACTTGGATTAGACTTCGTCCTCGAAGTCTACGTCCGCAAACAGCTCTGGATAGTTTTACCACATCTCAACCTCGGGTTCCCAAGTCCACTCGGAGCCCTTTCTGTGTTGCCACTGGACTTTCCTCAACTAGAATCTAAATTTCTCACCCCGTCTAGAATTTCTCGAATACTTTTCTTACTAACAAAACTCCTTCACGGACATTGGAAATATGATCGGAAGAACACTCCAACAACTGAATTTATTCCTAGTCAAACGACTTCGGTTGTCTCCCAACCTTAGATGTTCCATACATCCCGATTCAACTTGCAAGCTCTAACCATCCTAAAGGTGCTCACCAACATACCCTACAGGATACTCGAATCCGATAATTCCTACCATTACTGCTGATTAACTTCCACGAGTTCTAATAGACTCCCAAAATTATTTCACACAGATCATCAAACCAGTAAACTTATAATCACCCACGCAGGTCATTCCACCATAACCATTCATCACAAATAAGCATCTCAGGGTTACTACTACCATCATCATAATTATTTTCAAATCGGCTACAAATCTCCGATTACACTAAAGGTGTTTGGCCTCAAGCCCAAAAGTCGACACCTAAATATACTACTTACTTCAAAACGGTTATTGCGCATTTATTCTCTTAATTACAAAGGGCATCCTTCCCTTAACCGACACTATTCGGCCTACCATATTAACACGTGTGGAATACCCAATCCTCCACCGTCTACTTATCCCACACGCTCGCTCTAGGAAGCCTAGTTACACTGTATCAAAATACTTCTTAACGCCTACCTCCCAGGTACGTCTCAAGGCCCGGCGCATCGGAACTACCTCCCAGGTAAGTTGTAACATCCCAAAATTTCAAGGAATTTAAAATTTTTAATTAAACGCTTTATATAAAAACTTAATAAATAATTCCAACATATTAATTGCAAGGTCATAAATATTGTCAAGTAATCAGAAACCAGCGGAAACAATGTTCAATAATTAAGACAAATATCAGTCAGCTCATCCCGCGCGCCAGTGTGTACCCGTCACGCCTTAGAGCCACTCGTGCCTGAAACCACAGATTATTGGGAAAGGGTAAGCTCGAAGCTTAGTGAATTCAAACACATGCGCAGGTAGGAATTATATACACATCGCCCCTACCCGCACATAAGCAACAACATCACAGATACATAAAACGAGTAAACATCTACAGGTAATTATGTATCCAACCACCTCAGTACCATCGAGGCCTCGGTCCCACCGAATCGCAAGGTAACCAACACCTCAGTACCATCGAGGCCTCGGTCCCGCCGAATTGTAACATAATCAACACCTCAGTACCATCGAGGCCTCGGTCCCACCGAATTGTAACGTAACCAACACCCCAGTACCATCGAGGCCTCGGTCCCACCGAATTGTAAGGTAACACATATATACCAAGCATTCAAACCAAATCAAATATTATGCACCACAACAACTAGTTCACACCACAAAGTCAGTAGCACATGCAAACTGTTATGACATGCATACAACCCCTAACTACACAGTGAGAGAACTCACCTCAAATGCGCGCCTAGCTTAATCAACACGAATCAAGCTTCACAATTACGGTCACTTTCCAGCACCTAAACGCATGATAAAACGTGTCAATACGAGACCCGGACCCTATGACACGACACACGCTTAAACCGTCACTAAAACTAATTTCCGTTCACACAAAACAGGTCTGTTCGGGACCTGTTTCGACCCCCTTAAATCCAGAAAAAACCCAATATTATATCATGACCAGAAAGTCCTCTGAGTTGGGGTTCCAAGGACATATTATACGTCTCCTAACGATTTTTCTACAATTTATTATGAATTAAATACGAACGGTTACCAAAACTGCCAGTTTCGGTCCAACCTGCATAAACAGTCCAAAACAGCCTAGCTACGGGCTTAAACAGACTTTCGGCAAAACACGAAAAACCTTCCCAACTCGAATAGGGAACTTTGGGCACCAATTTCACCCCAAAACGAGTTACGAGTAGAAAGTTACGGCTTTCGCAAAATCGAGACAGATTCCAGAATTTTCACATGAAATGACGAACCGCAGAACTTGCGACCACTTTTTCTCCCAACTCGAGGCCGAACCAGTTTTCCGCTAAAACACAGAAAACGTGCCCGGTCCCGAGCTCGAAGCGTGGGCGCCAGTTTCGGCTCAATCGGAGTTACGACGGAAAAGTTATTGCCGTCACAAAACAGGGGCTGGACCATAATTTTGCATAAAAAAAAACGATTTAAGAACGGTTCAAAGTTTAACGGTTCGGGTCAAGCGATCAGTTCTAGATTCCACGACTAGGGTCACGGTTCCACGAGTTGGACGATTTCCAGCACCACCCACTGCCACCTCCGGCAGTGGTGGGCGGCGGCGGCGGCGGCCACCGGCGATTTACGAAAACTTAACGAGATGATTAAACGACACGACAAAACACAAAACCACACATCCTCCCCCGCACCGAACTCTCCCTCACGACCACCGCTGGTGGTTTCCGGCGGCACCCGCCGGCGACAGCCATTGCTGTGCCGGTGGTGGTAGGGTGGTGGCGTGCAGAAGGCAGCGACAGAAAGACAAGGGAACGAGCTTTACCTACGATGACGACACAGCAGCGGCGCCCCCCTCCGACAACTCTTTCTTTCTCAAACCTTCCTTCTCTCGCTGGGCTCTCTCTCCGGCGAACCCGTGAAGACGACGCCGGCGCTGTAGCAGCTCCGGTCGACAGCAGCCGCCGTGAACTCTCTTTTAGACTCTCACTCTTGCGATCTGTCTCTCTCTCTACGTCTCTCTCGGTTTCTTCTCTATCTCTCTCACTCGTTCCTTTCTCACTATCGCCCCACACAAACAAAAAACTCGGCAGTAGGGTTAATGAGAGGTTTGGGTTGCTTGGCTTTCACGACAACAAGAAAAGGGGATGGGAAACCGGCCATGGGTCGAGCCCCATGCAATTGTGTTTCCCAAACAATACATTCAAGCCCCTCAACTTTACCTATTTCACGATCTACACTAGAAAAATATGGGTTTTAACATTTTGGTCCTTAACGACATCAAACCCCGAACCAAAACAATTAACGGTACACACTTTAATTAATTAAATAAATAAACAAAAACGTACCGGGACACGGGCTTTACAACTCTCCCCCGCTTGGATTAGACTTCGTCCCCGAAGTCCACGCCCGCAAACAGCTCCGGATAATTCTCCCGCATCTCGGCTTCTGGTTCCCACGTCCATTCCGAACCTTTCCGATGCTGCCACTGGACCTTCACCAATCCAATGACTTTGTTCCGCAGAGTCTTCGTCTTCCTCTCGACTATGGCTATTGGCTTCTCCACATAGTTTAGTCGCTCGTCAATCTGAATATCTTCAAGGGGAACTACTGCAGACTCATCCATCACACACTTCCGCAACTGAGAGACATGGAACGTGTTGTGGATCAGGCTCAGCTCCTCTGGTAGCTCCAATCGGTAAGCTACTTTCCCCACATGCGCGATGACCTTGTATGGTCCGATATATCGGGGACCCAACTTTCCCCGCTTACGAAAACGGATTACCCCTTTCCAGGGTGACACTTTCAAAAGAACGTAATCCCCGACTTGGAACTCCAAGTCCGATCGTCTCTTATCGGCGTAACTCTTTTGGCGACTCTGAGCAGTGACTAACCGATCCCGCACCATCTGAATCATTTCCGTCGTCTTTAGCACAACGTCGGTGCTCCCCAACACTCTGTGACCAACCTCGCCCCAACAAATGGGCGTCCGACACTTCCTGCCATACAACACTTCGTACGGCGCTCTACCGATGCTAGCGTGATAGCTGTTATTATAGGAGAACTCAGCTAGTGGAAGATACTGATCCCAACTACCACCAAAGTCAATCACACATGCTCGCAGCATGTCCTCAAGTGTCTGAATAGTACGCTCACTCTGCCCGTCGGTCTGAGGATGAAATGCTGTACTGAAATGCAACCGCGTACCCATCTCATTCTGAAACTTCTCCCAAAACCGGGAGGTGAAACGAGTATCCCGATCCGAGACAATCGAGACTGGCACCCCGTGCCTAGTTACAATCTCTCGGATGAAAACCTCCGCGAGCTTATCCGCCGAAAAGCTCTCTTTAATCGCCAAGAAGTGAGCGCTCTTAGTCAGACGATCCACAATTACCCAGATGGTATCATTCCCTCGCTGAGTTTTGGGAAGCTTCGTGATGAAATCCATCGTAATCTGCTCCCACTTCCACACCGGAATCTCCAAAGGCTGCAATTTCCCGTGCGGTCGCTGATGCTCCGCCTTGACCTTCCGACAGGTCAAACATACCTCCACACACTTGGCTACATCCCGCTTCATGCCGGGCCACCAATAGCCTTCCCGTAAGTCTCTGTACATTTTGGTAGCTCCCGGATGAATCGAAAACTTGGACTTATGCGCCTCGTCCAATAGTATATGTCGGTTCCCACCGGTGAATGGGACCCAAACTCTACCATATCGGGTCAATAATCCTCGACTATCCCGTATTAATTTCGGAATCTCTCCCGAAACCCTCTCACGTTTTGCATTTTCCGCCAATACGGCCACCTCCTGAGCGACACTTATCGATTCCAAAAGAGGTGCAACCACTGTCAACCGCTGACACAGACCCTTCAGCGGTCCCCCAACCGGATGTCGACTAAGTGCGTCCGCGACTACATTCGCTTTACCCGGGTGGTAAAGTATCTCGCAGTCGTAATCCTTGACCACATCAAGCCATCTTCGCTGTCGCATATTAAGATTTTGCTGATCCATCAGGTATTTAAGGCTCTTATGATCAGTGTATATAGTACACTTGACACCATAAAGATAGTGTCTCCAAATCTTCAGAGCAAACACCACTGCTCCCAACTCCAAGTCATGAGTCGGGTAGTTCGCTTCGTGAGGCTTCAGCTGCCTCGAAGCGTAAGCTATGACCTTGCCGCGTTGCATAAGCACGGCACCCAACCCCTGATATGAAGCATCGCAATAAACCACCAAGTCCTCCATACCCTCGGGCAAAGTCAACACAGGAGCCTCGCATAAACGTCTGCGTAGCTCCTCGAATGCCTTCTGCTGCTCTTCGCCCCAACTGAAAGCTGCGGTTTTCTTCGTCAGTCGAGTCATAGGCAAGGCAATCTTGGAGAAATCTTGGATAAATCTCCGATAGTACCCTGCTAACCCGAGAAAACTCCGCACCTCGGTAGGAGTTTTCGGCACCTCCCACCGCATTACCGCTGAGATCTTGGCCGGATCGACCATAATACCGTTCTGATTCACGACATGTCCTAAGAATTGGACCTCTCGTAACCAGAATTCACACTTGGAGAACTTAGCATAAAGCTTCTCCCGTCTCAAAACATCCAAAACTTCCCGCAAATGCACCTCGTGCTCCTCTTTCGTCTTCGAATATACGAGGATATCGTCGATGAACACGATCACCGAGCGATCCAGCATCGGGCTGCATACCCTGTTCATGAGGTCCATGAACGCTGCTGGTGCGTTGGTGAGCCCGAAAGGCATCACCACGAACTCGTAATGGCCATACCGCGTACGGAAAGCCGTTTTCTCCGTATCCTCACTTCGTACCCGCATCTGATGATACCCGGATCTCAGGTCAATCTTAGAGAACCACGAGGCTCCCTGCAACTGATCGAACAAGTCGTCAATCCTTGGCAGAGGATAACGATTCTTTACCGTAAGATTATTCAGCTCCCGGTAATCAATACACATTCGTTGAGATCCATCCTTCTTCTTCACGAACAAGATCGGAGCTCCCCACGGTGAACAACTCGGCTTAATGAACTCTTTCTCGAGAAGTTCCTGCAACTGATCATACAGTTCCTTCATTTCCGGTGGAGCCAGGCGATAGGGTGCCTTGGCCACCGGAGCAGCACCCGGAATCAGATCGATTCGAAACTCCACCTGTCGTTCGGGAGGTATCCCCGGTAACTCGTCGGGAAACACATCGGCAAACTCCCTCACGACTGGCACATCTTCGGCAGTCTTCTTCGCCTCGTCAATACGCGTATCAATCACATACGCCAAGTACCCCTGACCACTATGCTGAAGGTGTCTCCGAGCCCTCGCCGCGGAACATATTGCCGTAGTCCGCCTGGGCGAGTCTCCCTGAATCAACAACTCTCCCCCGCTTGGGGTTCGAACCCGCACTTGCTTGTGGCGACAAACAATTTCTGCATCAAACGCGTCCATCCAATCCATGCCCACAATCACACAAAGCTCTCGCATAGCTATCGGAATCAAATCTATGGGAAACCTCACACCCGAGATTTCCAACGTGCATCCCCGATACACGTCCGTAACCGTCAAGGTTCGATCATCGGCAACCTCGACTACCAAAGGACATCCTAACCGTCCCACCACTCGGCCCAACCTCTCGCTAAAGGTGTGAGACACAAATGAATGAGTAGCCCCGCTATCAAACATTACAACCGCAGGCACCGAGTTAACTAGAAATGTACCTAACATACAATTAACAACATATATAAAAAAAAGGCATGAAAAGGAAGGACGAAAAGAAAGAGGGTGATAAAGCATACCTGTCACCACCTTAGGCGTCGCCTGCGCCTCTTCCACCTTCAGCTGGTGGACTCTACCTCGGGCTGCCTCTGTCCCCGGCTGACCCGTACGACCGTCAGTGATGCGCAGTGGGGCATTTGCAGGAGCCCTCTGTGCACCACCCCCATCAGTTGCCCTCGCATTCGGACAATTGGCCCTCACGTGGCCCGTCTGCTTGCAGCTAAAGCAGATCATCAATGGCGACTTGCAATCTCGGCTGTGATGACCGGACTGCCCACACTTGAAACACCCGCTAGTCTTCTTCCCACTAGAATCCATGGGTTTAAACCCACCACTCCTCGAACTTCCGCGCGAATCAGAAAACTTCGACTTCTTTTGCACCGCAGAGATTGGCGTCACAGCCTGTGCTGCCTTTCTCTTTTTGGCTTGGGTCTCTAACTCCAGCTCCCTTCTCCGGGCTGCGTCCATCATTGCTGACAAAGAAGCGTACGGTACCGTGCTCACGAACTCTCTGATCTCGGTACGTAACATATCCTTATACCGAGCCATCTTCATTTCCTCCGAAGCGGCATATTGAGGACAAAATAGCGCCATCTCAGTAAATTTCTTGTTCATCTCTTTAACAGTCTCCGTGGTCTGGGTTAGTTCCAAGAACTCCTTCGCTATCCTCTCCATCTCCACCAGAGGCACGTACTCGGCACGGAACCGAGTAACGAACTCCTCCCACGTAAGGGTAGTACGCTCAGCAAGAGTCAGCGCTGAGGCGCACCAATCCTTCGCCCCATCGCGAAGCAAATTCACAGCAAAACGGACCTTCAGATTATCCGGGCAGCCGCAGGTCAAGAAGGCACACTCCATATCAGAAACCCAACGCATGCTAACAATTGGGTTCGAGTCTCCCCTGAACTCCGGGGGAGAACAGGCAGAGAGATCCCGGTACTGGAACTCTCGATTACGGGGCTGTCCCCCAGCAGGCGGCGGAATCGCTGCAATGCGCTCCTCTAGCAGAACCGTTACCTGATCTTGTATGGCGGTGATAATCTCGGGGATTGCCTCCCCGACCGCATGCGCTACCTCCGCTGCAATCATCTCTCGGATCTGCTCCTCCGTGATTCCCGCCTCAGTTCGCGGCTCAGTCGCGTTGCTCCTCCTAGTGATGGCCATTCTATAAAGAAGAAACATACAACGAGTTATTAGTACCTAATAACTCACATTAACAACACTCACGCCCAGCTCCTTGGAATCCTCGCGACTTTCCCGACTCGAGCACTGATCCTGTGCTTCCGGTAGTAGGAGCTCTACTACTACCTTCCACACCTATCATCGCTCGTTCCGAGTCCCATCCCGAGGGGTCCAAGTAGCTTCTCGCCGCAACTACACACATATGCCCGCACCGGCATATATACTCACTCTTCCTAGCTCCCTAGGAATTTCCATCCCAATCACTACCCTTGCTACTAATGAATCCTCACTAATCATAAAAAAAATGGCCACGCGAATACCCGATTACATGCAGTGCAAAACAAATAGACAGTCGAATACAAGATTCTATCCTAGAACGGTTGGACTCAAACAAGAGCTGCGCAATAGAACTAAATCGAATATTCTAAGGCTATAAGTCTCTTACTGCATACAACCTAGAGGGCATTCACTTAGTAACCTATCATAATTAGCATCAATTCCTAATAGCAAGCAATTCAACATACCGCATAGTGTCAACAACAGGCAATCTAGCATGCATACTCTATGATCTAGAAAGCAATAAAACACTAAGCATTGTACCTTTCCCTTCGGCTCCGGCTGACTGTACACACTGCGCCCTCGATCACCGTTCCTCGAACGGGTTTTTACTTTTTCTTTTATTTCCAAAAAGATTTAATAAAGAATTTGAAAATTTCCCAGCCGCAACTTGAGACCAAACACACCGAGGTGCGTTTGATTCACTCAAGCTGTGCTCTGATACCAAGTTGTAACATCCCAAAATTTCAAGGAATTTAAAATTTTTAATTAAACGCTTTATATAAAAACTTAATAAATAATTCCAACATATTAATTGCAAGGTCATAAATATTGTCAAGTAATCAGAAACCAGCGGAAACAATGTTCAATAATTAAGACAAATATCAGTCAGCTCATCCCGCGCGCCAGTGTGTACCCGTCACGCCTTAGAGTCACTCGTGCCTGAAACCACAGATTATTGGGAAAGGGTAAGCTCGAAGCTTAGTGAATTCAAACACATGCGCAGGTAGGAATTATATACACATCGCCCCTACCCGCACATAAGCAACAACATCACAGATACATAAAACGAGTAAACATCTACAGGTAATTATGTATCCAACCACCTCAGTACCATCGAGGCCTCGGTCCCACCGAATCGCAAGGTAACCAACACCTCAGTACCATCGAGGCCTCGGTCCCGCCGAATTGTAACATAATCAACACCTCAGTACCATCGAGGCCTCGGTCCCACCGAATTGTAACGTAACCAACACCCCAGTACCATCGAGGCCTCGGTCCCACCGAATTGTAAGGTAACACATATATACCAAGCATTCAAACCAAATCAAATATTATGCACCACAACAACTAGTTCACACCACAAAGTCAGTAGCACATGCAAACTGTTATGACATGCATACAACCCCTAACTACACAGTGAGAGAACTCACCTCAAATGCGCGCCTAGCTTAATCAACACGAATCAAGCTTCACAATTACGGTCACTTTCCAGCACCTAAACGCATGATAAAACGTGTCAATACGAGACCCGGACCCTATGACACGACACACGCTTAAACCGTCACTAAAACTAATTTCCGTTCACACAAAACAGGTCTGTTCGGGACCTGTTTCGACCCCCTTAAATCCAGAAAAAACCCAATATTATATCATGACCAGAAAGTCCTCTGAGTTGGGGTTCCAAGGACATATTATACGTCTCCTAACGATTTTTCTACAATTTATTATGAATTAAATACGAACGGTTACCAAAACTGCCAGTTTCGGTCCAGCCTGCATAAACAGTCCAAAACAGCCTAGCTACGGGCTTAAACAGACTTTCGGCAAAACACGAAAAACCTTCCCAACTCGAATAGGGAACTTTGGGCACCAATTTCACCCCAAAACGAGTTACGAGTAGAAAGTTACGGCTTTCGCAAAATCGAGACAGATTCCAGAATTTTCACATGAAATGACGAACCGCAGAACTTGCGACCACTTTTTCTCCCAACTCGAGGCCGAACCAGTTTTCCGCTAAAACACAGAAAACGTGCCCGGTCCCGAGCTCGAAGCGTGGGCGCCAGTTTCGGCTCAATCGGAGTTACGACGGAAAAGTTATTGCCGTCACAAAACAGGGTCTGGACCATAATTTTGCATAAAAAAACGATTTAAGAACGGTTCAAAGTTTAACGGTTCGGGTCAAGCGATCAGTTCTAGATTCCACGACTAGGGTCACGGTTCCACGAGTTGGACGATTTCCAGCACCACCCACTGCCACCTCCGGCAGTGGTGGGCGGCGGCGGCGGCGGCCACCGGCGATTTACGAAAACTTAACGAGATGATTAAACGACACGACAAAACACAAAACCACACATCCTCCCCCGCACCGAACTCTCCCTCACGACCACCGCTGGTGGTTTCCGGCGGCACCCGCCGGCGACATCCATTGCTGTGCCGGTGGTGGTAGGGTGGTGGCGTGCAGAAGGCAGCGACAGAAAGACAAGGGAACGAGCTTTACCTACGATGACGACACAGCAGCGGCGCCCCCCTCCGACAACTCTTTCTTTCTCAAACCTTCCTTCTCTCGCTGGGCTCTCTCTCCGGCGAACCCGTGAAGACGACGCCGGCGCTGTAGCAGCTCCGGTCGACAGCAGCCGCCGTGAACTCTCTTTTAGACTCTCACTCTTGCGATCTGTCTCTCTCTCTACGTCTCTCTCGGTTTCTTCTCTATCTCTCTCACTCGTTCCTTTCTCACTATCGCCCCACACAAACAAAAAACTCGGCAGTAGGGTTAATGAGAGGTTTGGGTTGCTTGGCTTTCACGACAATTGTGTTTCCCAAACAATACATTCAAGCCCCATGCTTTACCTAGGGTTAATGAGGGGATGGGAAACCGGCCATGGGTCGAGCCCCATGCAATTGTGTTTCCCAAACAATACATTCAAGCCCCTCAACTTTACCTATTTCACGATCTACACTAGAAAAATATGGGTTTTAACATTTTGGTCCTTAACGACATCAAACCCCGAACCAAAACAATTAACGGTACACACTTTAATTAATTAAATAAATAAACAAAAACGTACCGGGACACGGGCTTTACATAAGTGCTCAAGACTATCATCCTAGTGCCTACTAGAAAGTCAAGGTCATAACACAAGAATACCGGGGTCCCACCCCGAGATACCCAACCGACCATTACCAACGACTGACTGTCATGACCAAGGATCCAAAGCAAACAGTCTACCAACAACATGCCTATCCCGGAATGACTCACTCACCCAAACATGTAAATACTCAACGTGCAATAAATGCAAAACTGTGCAACAAAAACAATCCAACAACAAGACTCCCCATCGAGCCATTAGAACCGTGCAATTGACCCCTGACTATCTCAAAGTCAAAACCGAGCAAAATGCTCCACGCTTGCTAGACCCATAGTCGGTCAAAACGCGTTTAAATAAAGTTTAAGCAAGCAATACTCTAAAATCAACATTAGTCCCAAACTCAACACGGGTTAAACAAAAGAGTTTTCCAAAAGGACTCACACCCTTAAAATTCTCAAAATGACACATAACACTTAAAAGCGCATTGCCCAAATGGTTTACAATATATTTTCAACGTCAAGATTTTTTTATTTTTTTTTTATTTTTTTTTTCATTTCAAAAAGACCGTAAGCAATAAAACTACTATTACCAGGTCGGTAGTTACGCAAAAATGGACACGCTTGCCCCACATATGAAAATCATGTTGAAAACTATTTCATTGCAGCTTAGTTTACTCACAGAACGTAGAGCGAAATAAATAATTTCTTTGAAAATGAACCGTCACGGTTCTAGCATGAATTGACTCATGACATGTATTTAAAGTAACCGCTCGACCTTACACCGGGTGCGACAAAAGTGTGCACAAAATTTCAAAATCAGTTCCACGACATTTGACCCCAAAATTTCTCTTTTTCAACATTCAATGTCGTGGCACAAGGTTCACCAACAAATCTTGCGCGCGCCGGCTAGTCATACAAAACGATGAAACGGTTTACAAATATATTTTTGTTAAAACACAACTGTCTCGTGTAAGTTTCAAACTTAAAGATAAAAACCAATCCGTTTCCATCATTTGAAAATATCGACTAAAACCTCATTAAATCTCAAAAGGTGGGGTTCTTTAAATTGATTTCCAAGATTTCTCCAAATGGTCACATAAACAAATAAGATATGCACCTCGTGAAATTAAACCCACACGACTCAACATGTCGTAAAACAAAACTTATTTAACGAAATCACTCAAATAGCTTTATACAGACATCGTGGAATGTAACTTTCCGTCTCAACTCTAACATATGTGGAGGAGTTCCAATGTTAAAGTCACAAGCCGTAGTCACTTGCCCGACATTTTAAACACCACAAAACACGGATATCATCTTACCCGAAAGAACCGTTGGAAAAATAAAGAAATGAGACAAATTCTAACAAAGTTTGCACTCCCGTGATAAAACGATTTCATACACTTTCAAAACCATATTTCAAAATCTTGTGTGTGTGCTGAACATTTCCCAAAATTCCAAAACACCATCCATAAAATGATTTGAAACACAAGAATTTGTTAATGCAATCTATTTAAAAATCAAACTTTGTGCATGACTTAGTCGGCATTCTACGCCTCGACTCCTACTCCTCCAAATCTCTCCGGTCCACTAACGTCATCTGGACATTTAAACCTCTTAGGCAAGTTAAGAAATTACGTCAAATAATCCCTACGATTTTTCCTCAAATCAAAGTCGGCTCTATAAGCCTATGATTCTAGCACAAACATCCATCTTGGCCCGAAACAAACATCATCCTCATCGTCACTCCAAGTGACTCATACTAGAATCGTCCTTTTATTCCAACGACTGCTAACTTATAACCTTCGACACTACCCCAACGATCATCCCATCAAAGCAAAACAAGTAAACACCTGTACTAGTAGGTTTACCATAGTTGTTCCTCCTTGTGATGGCTATTCTGGGTAGATATTACAACGAGTTATTAGCACATAATAACTCACCCTACCACGCTCACGCTCGACTCCTTGGATTCCTCGCGACTTTCCCCGACTCGAACATTGATCCTGTGCTTCCGGTAGTAGGAGCTCTACTACTACCATCTACACCTATCACTGTCCGCTCCGAGTCCCATCCCGAGTATCCAAGTAGTTGCTCGCCCAAACAAAACCATACATGTATGTCCATACTGACGCATATACACACTATTCCTAGCTCCCTAGGAATAAACATAATACCCCACTACCCTTGCTAGGGCGGAACCCCCACTAACCCTGACGAGTCGCCTCGTGAACGCACAGTCGTATACAGTGGAAACCAGATAGACATTCGAATATAAGATTCTATCCTACAACGGTTGGACTCAAACAAGAGCTGCGCAATAGAACTAAATCCAACATTCTAAGGCTATTCGGTTCCTACCGCATACAACCTATAGTGCATCCGCTTAATCAACCTATCAAAGTTAGTATAAGTTCCTAATAGCAAGTAACAACCATACAATACATTGTATTAAGCACCAAGCAATCTAGCATACATACTCCTATGTTCTAGAAAGCAATTTTGCATACGTACTCATATGTAAACGCTATTCCCAGCTCACTAGGAATTTCATCTCATCCCACTACCCTTGCTACAACGGAATCCCTGTTAGCCATAACGAGTTGCCTCGCGAATACCCAGTCGCATGCAGCGTGAATCAAATAGACATTCGAATACAAAATTCTATCCTAGAACGGTTGGACTCAAACAAGAGTTGCGCAATAGAACTAAATCAAATATTCTAAGGCTATATGATTCTTACTGCATACAACCTATAGGGCCTTCACTTAACAACCTACTATAACTAGCATTGATTCCTACCAGCAAGCAGTCATCATGCAGTACAGTGTAAACAACATAGGCAATCTAGCATGCATACCCTATGCCTAGAAAGCAATAAATACACTAAGTACCGTACCTTCCCAAATAGCGTCGGCTGACTGTACACACTGCGCCCTCGATCACCGTTTCCCAAACGGGTTTTCCTTTTCCCTTTATTCTAAAAGATTTTTGTAAAAGAATTTAAAACTTCATAGCCGCAACTTGAGACCAAACACACCGAGATGTGTCTGATTCACTCAAGCTGTGCTCTGATACCAAGTTGTAACGTCCCAAAAATTACAAGGAATTTAAAATTTTAAAAATAATGCATTTCGTTACAATCAAACCATAAGTTAACAAATCCCATTACAATAAAAATAAACGCCGTTAATTAAAACCGTCAAATGAAATTTAAGCAGCGGAAAAGTTATATAATTAAATCCCCATTTAAAAAGTTAAACTTAAACAGCATTCGTCTTGCGCCCGTGTGTACCGTCATGCCCGACTGCTACTCGCACCTGAAATCATAAGATATTGGGAAGGGGTAAGCACGAAGCTTAGTGAATTCCATCACATGCGCAGATAGGAATTATATACACATCACCCCTATCCGCACATAAGCAACAACATCACAGTTACATAAAACGAGTAAACATCTACAAGTAATTATGTATCCAACACCTCGGTCCCACCGAGCCCTCGGTCCCACCGAGTTGTAATGTAACACACTCGTCACACCGAGTTCCCACAACGTTTCCTTCCACTTCCTCGGTCCCACCGAGTTGTAATGTAACACACTCGTCACACCGAGTTCCCACAACGTTTCTTTCCACTTCCTCGGTCCCACCGAGCCCTCGGTCCCACCGAGGTGTAATGTAAAACATTTATACTAAGCATTTAAACCAATCAAATATTACACACCACAAACAACTAGTTCACACCACAAAGACAGTAGTACATACAAACTACTATGACATGCATACAACCCCTAACTACGCAGTGAGAGAACTTACCTTAAAGCAACGCGAGTATCCGCAACCGCAATCACAAGCCGGCCAACTTCACTCACCTTCTCCCACCTAATTACGTGTTAACAAATGTCAAAGTGACGCCCCAACCCAAAACCACGACTACTAAATTATAACATACACATTCCAGCTTTTACTCTAAAAACACAGGTCTGTTCGGGACCTGTTTAACCCCTTATAAACTGATAAATCCAGAAATATTAATCCATAAACACAAAGTCCCATGTCTTAGGGTTCCAGGGACATATCGCACGCGCTCTAACGATTTTTCTACAATTTATTATGGATTTTACAAAACCGGTTAACTGCACAGCGAAAAACAGCACCTTTCATTACAAAACAGCGGTTTGACACTAGCTACGGTCCGAACTGGTTTTTCCGCAAAACATAAGAAACTTACTAGACTCATAAAGGGAACTTTTGGCTCTGGTTTCATCCCAATCCGACATTCCTAGCAGAAGTTATACTCGATACAAAAACAGGGACAGAAACTGCAGTTTCACATAAAATGACAAATAATGCTTAGTAACCCATTAAGCCATAGCTTATCCCAAACAGACCCGAATGAACCTTTGAGGATGCAAACAAATAGGGTATTCTAAGTGCAAGTAAAAACAACCCCAAAACATACAATCAACAACCACAATGAGACCCCAAAATTTTAGCGTGGAAAACCCCTCAAAATCGAGAGTAAAAACCACGGGACTACTAGAGCCGCTTCAAATCCACTACCACCAATATTAGAGCAATACAAAGTCTTCTCTAGATTATACTAGAGGCATACAAAACCATCATACACTTGGAAATAAGCACATCAAGATGTATGGAACCAAAATAGAGCAAGAATGGAGAAAAATCACCACAAAGTTACTGCTGTGCAGAACCCCACGAAACCATGACCTCCGGACCTCCGGACCTCAAAACCACGATCCCACCGTCCAGAATGTTGATGAAGATGTCGTGAAGCTGCTCACCAAAAATCACGACGATCCGACCGTTCAATCTCCGGGAAACAGAAGTTTTCTGCAGCTAGGTTTTCAAAATACGAAAATATTGAGCTCCATCCCTTTTTTTCTTGTTACTCACGAACACCACCCCAAAAAATGATACAAGGGTTTGGTTTGGGTTGCATGGGCCGAAACTCTCACTTTTTGGCCCCTTAACAATTTTGGTCCCTCACTACATCCTTCTCGCAAACTAACCACGTCTTGACATATTTAACTATTAGGTCCAATTCGTCTAACCCCGCTAACGAAAACCATGATAAATAAAACTTTTAAAAAAGAATTAAAACAAAAAATTACATACCGGGATACGGGCTTTACACAAGGAGGAGAAAAGAAGACAAGTTAGGGTAAAGCTCCAATTGATGTGCTTTGGAAGTGAATTAAGGTATGTTCCTTTGTATTTTGTGTTTGTAATTGCTTTTAGAAGGGTTCTATCGGAGTAGAAACATCATTTACACATTTGGGGTTGATTCAGTCGGTTTTCTGGGTAAAAAGCACCAAACCGACAGAGGTTTCCGGACACAGTATGAATGTGTCCGGGTAGTTTCTTTGGTGGTGTCCGGGTAGTTTTGTTGGTGGTGTCCGGATAATGTTTTAAAGGTGTCCGGACGAGTGTTTTATCCGAATAAGTCTCTCTGCTCGATAGTTTCCGAATGAAATAAGATACCGGGTGGTATCCGGATTACTTTGGTGTCCGGGTGACGTCCGGATTATTGATGCTATCCGGGGAGTTGGGTTGTCCGGATTGGTTATGCTGTCCGGAAAGTTCATGATTGTCTGGATAGTTTGAGGTGTCCGGATACTTTAGCTGTTTGGTCATTTTTGAGGATAAGAGTTATATAGATGTATCTAGAGTCCTTAGCCTGCTAGTAAGTCTTATACATAAGTTGGTAAGGAGATATTTGTATGTAAATGGTTTCAGATTCTGAGAATTTTGGATAAAGGATCGGATAGCTCGGAGAAAGGCTTGGAAGCGTTTTTTTAAGCATTCAATGTGAGTTTTACTTTAAAACGTTTTCAACTGGAATACATGTATGCGTGGTTTGAGAATGTGATAAATGGTGTGATTATGTGTGTTTATGTTGAAATATAATATATTGAGATATTGTATTTACCTAAGAATTATACTATATAAGAATACGACTGGCCGGGCTTAGGACCGGTGTGTTGGCTGTAGTATTCGTACAGCGTTGTTGGCTGTAATTGTCGTACAGTGAAGTTAATTGATTAGTTGGCTTGCAACCAACTAATTTGGCCATGGGAATGAGGAGAGATGAACACGATGCACGAGTCTTGCTTGGTAGTTAATCTTTGTGGTATACGTGTGTTTTATAAAAGAAAAGGATTTCTAAACTGACAGGGATTATCTCACTAGACCGTTTGGTCTAACCCTCATTTTCCTTTCAAAAATATGTATTTCAGGTCAAGGATCTTTGGTTAGCAAAGGGAAGAATAAAGCATAGGAGGCGGTTGATAGATGACGAAGACTAGGATATGTTTACGTTTTTGTATTGTATAGTTTCGAGACTTTGGGACCGAATGTGAATTATTATGTATTTTGTTATGAAAGTGACGACGTTATGTATGATATGTTAAATGATGTATATTATATATGTTATGGGATACCGGGTCATTACAGATGGTATCAGAGCCCTAGTTTAAGGGATTTAGGTATTAGTATCTGTACCTAGACTTAAACTGCATGTGAAGTAGGATGTCCCAATTATTGTAGAACCTTGGGGTGTTAAATATAAAAAGGCAGAAGGAACATCATGTAAGGTAATTTTATTTTTACACCTGGCCAGTGTAATTGTGATCTTACAGGTACATGTTTGAACTGAAATACCTTGTTATATGGGGTATGTGCTTATGTGTATATTAACCTTGTCTGAATCAACAGAATGGCAAGTGGTACTAGACAAACGAATCGGGAAGGAGGAGAAAATCCGAATAGAACAAACCCAACAGCCGAAGGAAGGGGAAGAGGGGGAGAAAGAGGTAGGGGCAGAACTGGAGGTAGAGTTCAGGGCGAGGTACCGAATTTGTTACACGAAATGATTTGACGGTGGAAATGGGAAGACTTCAAGCCAATATACAAGCTATGTTCGATAGAACTCGTCACACAGAAACTGGAATACCAGATCCTAGTCTGGAAGACGAAATGCCCATTACACATACTGTCATACCGGTGCCAAGGAAGTGTGACTATAAAATGTTTTTAAATTGCAAACCCCCGACATATACAGGAGAAAGAGATCCAGTGAAGGCCATGAGGTGGCTGAAAGAGATAGAAGTTATCTTCAGGACCAGCAAGTGTGCAGAAGAAGATAAAGTGCTATATGGAACCGCAATGTTGAAGGCAGATGCTCTATTTTGGTGGGAGGCTCATATTACCTCTAGAGGATCTGATGTATACTCAACTTTTACTTGGGACGAATTCACAACAGCTTTCAAAGGACAGTTATGTCCTCAAGCAGCAGTTAGACAACTGGAAGAGGAATTCATGAACCTACATCAGAGAAGTTTATCGGTTAGGGATTACACTGCTCGCTTTCTGGAGAAGTCTCGCTTTGCGGAGTACTATGTTGCCACGGAGGCTCTGAAGATGGAAAGGTTTATTTTCGGGTTAAATGCAGAAATTAGAAAGCTAGTGATTGCAAAAGGACCCGATACCTTCTCAGCCGCAGTAGATGCCGCGGAAATTGTGGAACGGGATAATAGGAGAGACGTTGGTGATAAAAGTGCTGGGAAAAGAAAATTGGAAGAAACGACGTACGATTCGGAAGAATACGAATCCCCGAGGTTTGATAGTTATTCACCTTTCAGGCCAGCTGAAAGAAGACCATGTTCAACATGTGACCGTATTCATCAAGGAAACTGCTATGGTGATTCCCAAAAGTGCTACAAATGTGGAAAGGCTGGTCATATCGCGAGAGATTGTCGGGTAACTCGATTTTGTTTCGTTTGCAAATCCCCTGATCATATTCAGTCTGAATGTCCACAATGGAAAGCACAGCAGGGTAGTATGACGGTGAGACCAACGGGTGTTAGGCCAGAAGTAATACAAAGGTCTGAAGTACCGAAAGCAAAGGGCCGAGTTTTCCAAATGACGACACAAGAGGCAGAGGAAATTCCGGATGAGGTTACATGTATATTCTAATAAACTCTATACGTGCTAAAGTGTTATATGACTTCGGTGCAAAACGATCATTAGTATGTTCTGTTCTTTTGTTGCTTATCTATGTTAGAGGTATAGATAGGTGTGGGATGTCTAATCAGCTATTTCCTATGGCTTTGGTTGAGTTCGAGGTAGTAGTGGAAACTAAGTATTCATACCTTTTCGCTTAACCGAATTCCGGGACGGAATTCTTTTAAGAGGGGGATAATGTAATACCCCGGGTAAGTTCGTTAGTTAAAAATATCTTTCCGTTAAGTTTAGCTAACTTTAAAGTTGGAAGTTTAGGGTAAGTTTGGGTTAAGTTAGGAATTAAAGGTGTTTTGGTCATTAATGGATAGTTTAGGGGCTAAAGTGGTAACTTGGTTTAATAATACCCTTTAGGACTCCAGATATTTCAGAAATCAGATATTATCTTAGTGTGTGTGTGTTTGGAGGCAAGGAGGAGAAAAAAAAGACAAGTTAGGGTAAAGCTCCAATTGATGTGCTTTGGAAGTGAATTAAGGTATGTTGCTTTGTATTTTGTGTTTCCGGACACAGTATGAATGTGTCCGGGTAGTTTCTTTGGTGGTGTCCGGGTAGTTTTGTTGGTGGTGTCCGGATAATGTTTTAAAGGTGTCCGGACGAGTGTTTTATCCGGATAAGTCTCTCTGCTCGATAGTTTCCGGATGAAATAAGATACCGGGTGGTATCCGGATTACTTTGGTGTCCGGGTGTCGTCCGGATTGTTGATGCTATCCGGGGAGTTGGGTTGTCCGGATTGGTAATGTTGTCCGGAAAGTTTATGATTGTCCGGATAGTTTGAGGTGTCCGGATACTTTAGTTGTTTCGTCATTTTTGAGGATAAGAGTTATATAGATGTATCTAGAGTCCTTAGCCTGCTAGTAAGTCTTATACATAAGTTGGTAAGGAGATATTTGTATGTAAATGGTTTCAGTTTCTGAGAATTTTGGATAAAGGATCGGATAGCTCGGAGAAAGGCTTGGAAGCGTATTTTTAAGCATTCAAGGTGAGTTTTACTTTAAAACGTTTTCAACTAGAATACATATATGTGTGGTTTGAGAATGTGATAAATGGTGTGATTATGTGTGTTTATGTTGAAATATAATATATTGAGATATTGTATTTACCTAAGAATTATACTATATAAGAATACGACTGGCCGGGCTTAGGACCGGTGTGTTGGCTGTAGTATTCGTACAACGTTGTTGGCTGTAATTGTCGTATAGTGAAGTTAATTGATTAGTTGGCTTGCCACCAACTAATTTGGCCATGGGAATGAGGAGAGATGAACACGATGCACGAGTCTTGCTTGGTAGTTAATCTTTGTGGTATACGTATGTTTTATAAAGGAAAAGGATTTCTAAACTGACAGGGATTATCTCACTAGACCGTTTGGTCTAACCCTCATTTTCCTTTCAAAAATATGTATTCCAAGTCAAGGATCTTTGGTTAGCAAAGGGAATAATAAAGCATAGGAGGCGGTTGATAGTTGATGAAGACTAGGATATGTTTACGTTTTTGTATTGTATAGTTTCGAGACTTTGGGACCGAATGTGAATTATTATGTATTTTGTTATGAAAGTGACGACGTTATGTATGATATATTAAATGATGTATATTATATATGTTATGGGATACCGGGTCGTTACATAAGCGTACTGTAGTTTTTTATTTTCTCCGTTTATTTTGTCTGTCTGATGCTTTGTGTGTTTCCTTACTAGTGTCGACTGAGAGGAAATCGGTATCCAGGAAGAGAGGGGTGCAGATCATGCTTTCCCTTCGAGGCGAAAGAGAGAATGTCTCGACAGCTGGGTCGAGGATTCCAAAGAAAACCAGGAAGACAGTCCTGAGGGAACCGTCTTCGAGGGCTAATGACTCATCGAGAGTTGTCACACCTAAGAAGGCAAAGGCGTCATCCATCCTTCGCGGTGCGATGGACGCGACACCGGCAAGTTCGGCGCCTCCGGCGATAGTGATGAAACCGGTGTCTAAGGTGTCGACCCCATCGTCTGCCGACAAGGGCGAGGGGTCGTCGGCCGAAGTTACGACGGTTAACTTTTCATTACCGTTCAACTTTATGGCGGATAGTGTCCTAGACGGGACGGCGTTGTTTCCTCACTTGGGGAAATATTTGCTCCCATCTTTTAAGGAACGTTTTCAGAGAGCTCCGATCAGGGAAGCGGGATCTCAGGTTGCCGGTTTGGCATTCTCAGTAAGTCTTTCTTTCAAGACTTGGTTCATTTGTCGCTGTTGTCGTTGGATATTTAACGAACTTCCTACTTTTTACAGACATTTCAGTCTTCTTTGGCATTATATGCTGAGATGTCGAGAGTCGAAGATCTTGTGGCGTCTGCTCTTGAAAGAGAGGATGTGGCGCTAGAAAGGGAGAGGGTGGCTTTGGACAGGGAGAAGTCGGCCTTGGCGCGCGCCGACGAGTTGACCATTCAACTTTACGATGCTTTGCACGAGCTAAAGGCTGTTAGTCGCGCGAAAGAGGCGGGCGATTCTCCTAAGCTTTAGGAAACTTTTAACCTTTCCTTGTTTTTGTTGACTATTAGTGGTCGAACCACTTTCCTTTGGATTGTAAATCGACAGTTTATGAATGAAACTTAGATTTTTGTTGAACTTGCGTCTTATATATTTGGCAAACAAATATCGCATCGAATGTCAAATTCATAAAGTATAAAATATACAAAGAATCGTGTGACTTAGGAATCATTGCAACACAATAACTGGGACGTAAGCCATAAGACTTAAATCGTGTATATAAATATAAGCACATGCGACTAAAGCATACATTCGGAGTATGAAAATTTTTTCTAAGTCAAGAAACTTAGATCATGAGATCGCTAGACCTCGCGATCGTACGACTAAGTCGTGCGATTAATTCGAATCGTGTGCCCCCGTAGAAGGATGATCAAGTCATAGACCTGATTGTTTATGTCGTGCGACCTTGCGAAATCGTGCTGGTGTCATGCGACAGTCTCAGTGACTTATGTCATGCGATTCTGCGATAAAACATTGTCAGAGGTTGGTCGTTGGCTAACCAACGACCCTCCGATGCTTAAGTTAGTAATCGTCGTTGTTAAAAATCGTATGAAAAAATAGAAAAGGGTTTAGAAGTCGTACCTTTTCTGACGCGTCGTGCCCAACTACGTGGGACGTCTTGATTATTGCTACCATCCTGCCCCCTTGTGGCGATTTTAAGATGATACACTAAATGTCGTCGTGAATCGCCACAATAGAAGGTTTATTTTCGCGGCTTCAGAGTGGTTTTATAGCAATCACGAGCGACTTTCGGCTCACTCTTTATCTCCTGGATTCCCCACGGCGTAGGGAACTTCAGAGTCTGATGATACGTCGAGGGAACGACTTTCATTTCATGGATCCATGGTCGACCTAAGATGATGTTATAGGCCGACGCACAGTCGATGACACTGAACTTGGTCTGCTTGTTGATTCCTCCGGCATAGACGGGCAAGATGATATCTCCAAAGGTGCTCGTCGCTTCTCCATTGAAACCGACCAAAGTTGTCGAACGTCGGGTGATTTCTGAATGATCGATTCCCATGGCCTTGATGGTGTCAATGAAAATGACGTTCGCTGAACTGCCCCCATCGATCAAGACTCGACGGGTTAAATAATTACCAATCGTGAGTTGAATGATCAACCCGTCATGATGTTTCTGGTATAAGTCGCCGAGGTCGTCTTGGTCGAATACGATCTTCATAGCTTCCAACTCCAGATCTCCTTTAGGCCTTGATGAACGCGGGACAGGTCGATCGTCAGGTGCTTGACTGGCGTGACGTTTGGCCGCGGAGTACGTCAGACCACATACGTCGAAACCACCGGTGATACAATTGACGACTTTCGCATACTCGGGGGTTGACGGTCGATGGTCGCTAGTTGGAGTAACGACGTCATCGATGATATCTTTGAGATTTCCTTTTGGGATATGATACGCTAGTTCCTTTTTGAGAGCTATGCAATCATCCGTCACATGACCATGGTCGACATGAAAGTCACACCATTTAGATTTGTCTTTCTTAGCGTCGTCCTGATCGGACTTCTTCAGAGCTTCGACCAAATCTTTAGTGGATCCTTTGAATCCATAAGAGGATATCTTGGAGTACTGAGAAAATTTGGTCGGGGTCTTAGCCTCTGCTTTCGTCTTGAATCGGACGTTCGAGATCTGGCACGCGGGCTCTATTTTGGAAATTTCTTTTGTCTTGAACTCAGGCTTTTTCACACCTAACGACCTTTTGTTGTCGGTATGCTTGCGACGAAAGGCAGCGTCGTCCTCTACTCTCATGTACGCTAGGGTTCAAGCTCGGACGTCTTCAAAATTCTCCGGAGGATACTTGGTCAGGTCAGTGTATAAACCTGAGCTGTCGTCCAGACCACGCTTATAAGCTTCAATTGCAGTCTTGACGTCACAATTGCGAATGCTGATCATCTCCGCATTGAATCGATTGAAATAGCTGCGGATAGACTCACTGGTCTTCTGCACGACGTAATACAGGTCACTGGTCTGCTTCTCCATCTTGCGACTGCTGGCGAATTACTGGGAGAATTGGTTGACCAATTCAGCGAACGACCCGATGGACTTGGGTTTGAGATTGATCAACCATTGGAGAGCAGGACCGGTGAGAGTCGCACCGAAGCTTTTGCACATACAGACCTCCTGATACATGTGTGGGATCGAGATCGTCCACATGAGCTGCTTATACTGCGCGGCGTGCTCTGTTGGATCGGTCACTCCCGAATACTTGGGCGTGAAGGCGGGGACGTTGTATTTCTTTGGGACCTCAACGGTCGCGATATCATCGATGAAGGGTGACGCCTGAAATCCTAATCGAGGTTCGACATCAACGGGCACGGCTGCCCCAGGTAGCTTGGCGAGCAAAGATAGGACGCACTCCTTCTGATCTTCTAGCATTTTCAATCGCTGGACGACAGGGTCATTGGGGTCGAGATTTGCCCCTGCTTGCGGATTGATTCCTGAACTTGTGCCATTGCCATGCGACGAGCCATTGGCGTCTCCGTTGAAAGGAACAAAATACGGCTGCGACCCATTCTGAAACGGCTGCGACCCATTCTGAAACGGCTGCGACCCATTTTGCATGGGTGGTGGCCTTATGTGCTGAGGAGGAACCATCCCGAACTGGGGATTTGGATTGAACGGTTCCGGCTGCTGGTTCTGCATGAACAGACCTGGATGCTGATTCTGAGCGAACGGACCTGATCCTGGACCTGGATTATTCGCGAATGGTCGAGGACCATTCTGACCGAACGATCCTTGGCCTGGATTCTGAACGAATGGCCTAGGACCATTTTGAGGTCCAAAGGGATTCCTTAGTCGTGCGATCTCCTCAGCTGCTCTACGGCTTTCCTCCGCCATGGCGTTGATTTGATTTCGAGCGACTTCAAGCTCCTGGTACATCTGGGCAATGACATGCTGCTGATTTCCAGGGGCTGTCATTTTCCTGAAACAGAGAACAAAGAAAACTCCAAGAAACCGTTAAGGGACAACTTAAGGTCGATGACGTCCCACGGATGGCGCCAAACTATTAATGCCAAAAATCGCACCAAAGGGACAACTTAAGGTCGATGTGGACTTTAACAACTAAAGAAATGAATCGTTCGACAAAGGCGTGCGACAAAGACAAAAATGTAAATGAGACAGAGGATTTGATGACGCAGGAAAAACCTCAACGAGGAAAAAACATGCGGACGACAGTGGATATCGTCGCTGCACTATGGTCGCCAATTAGGGGCGATGTCCTTGGTGTTCCAAGTGTCGATCGTACGGAGATTACAATACAAATGAAGGGAAAGACTTCAAAATGTAAAGTACAAGTGTTTGAAATGTAAAAACAGTGTGCGTCGTGTGTGAAAACAATGTGTAAACTATTGGTCGAGAGTGAAAGTCGTGCGTCGAGAGCGATCTTCTATGAATGATCTCTTTGCTTCGAATGAATATTCTTCGAGTGTTTGCGTTTGCTTCTGTTGTTCGATGTTCGGTGTTCGGTGTTCGGAACTGAGGTTTAACTTGATCTTTTATAGCCTTCGGGTGCTTTGATTAGCTCATTGATTGCTTCGATAACAGCCATAACGGTCGCCAGTTGTAACTCTTCATAATTGCTCTTCGTCGGTTATGACCGTTGCCCATTAATTACTTTGACTCCTGCATTAATCATCGAACAAACGTAACAGTCGTATATCGAGTTAGTCAAGGTCGTACGGTTTTGTGCGACGGTCGTGCGGAACGGGCGACGTCGAGGTCGAGTGTCGTGAGGAACTCTCGACTTACCTTTTAGGAGGGACCACAGAGGTTTTTTGGGTCTTTGCCGGGACCTTAACTTAATACAAGATATAGCTCATAACATGTGTCTTACCTTTTCTGGTCGTAGTCGAGACCTGTGAAATTTTGCCCAAACAGAAATCTGCTCCTAAAAAAAATAAGATGATAAATGACGAGGTCGACAATCTCCTCAAGACAAGAAAATTTTGAGAAGTAAATAACCCCGACTGGCTTGCTAATGTCGTGGTCGGTAGGAAGGTCCTAGTCGTATCTCAGAAGTCGTGGGTAAGGGTGCCTATCGGCTCCAAATCCTCGACAATCGAGATGTCCCCCGTAGCTGGAATGCAATGCATCTGAAAAGGTATTTCTTCTAAGTCCTTTTTTTCATACGATTTTTTACCACGACGATTACTGACTTAAGCATCGGAGGGTCGTTGGTTAGCCAACGACCAACCTCTGACATTGTTTTATCGCAGGATCGCACGATATCAATTACTAAGTCTAATATGCGATTTTAGTCTCGCAGGATCGAACAACATAAGTGATCGGGTCTATGACTTGAATATCCTTTCGCAGGGACACATGAATCAAGATCATCGTACAATCTAGTTGCACGATCGTAAGGTCTAGCGACCCCCCGATCTAAGTTCCTAACTTAGAAGAATTTCATGTTCTGAATGAATGCTTTGATCGCATGTACTTACGTTTGCTCATACGAATTAAAAGTATAAAAGTCTTACGACTTATGTTATAATCGTTGTATTACAGTGGATGCCTAAGTCGCACGTCTTCTTGCTCATTTTTAATGAATTTTACAATTGATATCATATTTGCTTATGAAATGTAATGATACGCAAGTTCAAAAGAAAGATAAATTCATTTATCAAATTGTCGGTTACATTAGACGACTCGACCACCAACGGTCGAGCGATAAAAGCAAAACTAAGAAAAATCTTCTAAGTCTGAGGAGGATCGTCTGTCACATCCTTGCCCGAGGCTTTGCCCTGGAGACCCTTGTCCACCTCATCATCCTCGACCTCCTTCTCATCATCCGAGTCGAGGTCTCTTGCAGATCCGACTTCACTCAGGTAGAAGGCAAGCTCCTCCGACGCCGAGGCGAGGGGATTTTTCCCCGACAGGTGTCGTCGCACAGTGAATCGGGGAAAAGCGAAGACGGGCTTAGTCTCGTCCTTCAGCTCCTTCACCTCTCCCTCACCAACGCCGCGTCCTCTCTCTTAAGAGCAGAAGACACTAGGCATTCTATCCTTGTCGTTTCGGCGTGCAGAGCCAGGGAAGACTGGAACGTCTGAAAAACATGAAAAGCATTGTTAATAAGCATGCGACAAAGTAAACATCAACAAAATAAAACAAGTCTTGGAAGGAAGACTTACCATGAACGCCAGTCCGGCAACATGCGATCCTGCCTCCTCGACGGAGACCCCTCGAAAACGCTCCTCGAAAGATGGGAGCTGATATTTCCCCAGATGCGGAAACAATTTCGTCCCGTCTAGGATGTTGTCAGCTAAGAAGGACGACGACAATGTAAAGTTAACCGTCGTGACTTCCTTATCCTCGGTCGCGTGACCCTTGCCCTTGTCGGCCGCTGTACGGGTCGATGTTGCAGACGCAGGCGTCGTCTTTGTCGTCTGAAGCGCCGGGATAACTGGCGTCGGGTCAATCGCGTCGGAAGACATCTTCATCTTCTCAGGAGTCGCAATCGCCGCCTTCGGCTTCTCAGGACTAACGACTCTCGACGAGTCGCTTACCTTCGAAGACGGTTCCCTCAGGATCGTCGTCCTCGTCTTCTTTAGAACACCCGACCCAGTTGTCGGGATCCCCTTCCTCTTTTCTCTGCCCTGACGGGCCAACTCAGCTTGAGCTGCCTTTTTGGCAACCGCAGGCGTCATCTTCGCTTGGGATCCTCTTGTAGAACAAGAAAAAGAAAGAACGATTAGACGATTAAAAGAAGAGAAAGACTAGGTCGAGCGAGAAAAAAGCGAAGGAACACTTACCTGTCATTTCTTCCTTTTCTTCCCTCGACTCTTCTCTCTCCTTCTCCTCTTCCTCCTCAGTCTCTTCTTCCTCCTCTTCCTCTCGACTCTCCTGACGTCTCTCGCTCAAGAAAACTAAGTCGTCGTCTTCGTCTATCAGATGACGTGTGACGAACGATCGATCGTCAGTGCTGATCTCCAGGAACTTCTCGATCTTGGCCTTGGAGTCGTCGTTGGGCTTCACCTTGTCAAAGTCGATATCTGAAGGCGCATAAGGGAGACGATTAGTCAAAAAATAAATAAACAAATACAATAAAAACGCTCGACTAAAGCTAGAAACTCACCCGCCATGTTCCAGCTGGACCTGATCCAGTCACTTTCGGGGTCCAGCGTCACTACCCGCACGAGTACGTACCTGGTCTTCCATTTACGGTCATTGACCACAGTTTTCAGAAACAGGGTACGATCACCCTTGTGTTTCGAAAATAGGCTGTAGCGACGGTATGTATCCTTCTTGACCTGATAAGCCGTCAACAGATCCGTCACGTTCATTGGCGACTCCCAATTCGAGGTAAGTCGCTCGATGACCTGGATGACACGCCAGAATTGGGGCATCAGTTGCCCCGGCGAGAGGCCGAACTCACACATGAAAGCCTTCGCCAAAGGTGAATATGGCCACTGGAATCCTATCTTAAACGGGTACTCGTATATCACGACGTACCCTTCAGGTTACATCTCCGGTCGATTTGACCGGCCTTGCTCACTGTAATCCCCGCAGGGATTTTTGCTAAACTCCTAAAGTCATCGAGATCATCTTGATCTCGAATGGTACTTCTAGGTTCTGTCGACATAGCTAATCCTGTTAACCAAGTTTTTCGGTCGGAAAAACCCCAAATATCCCAGTTTTTCCTAGGTTTCCTCGCAACTGACTTACGACGCATGCAAAGAAGAAGATGCCGTACCTTAAATAGGCGCTCTAAATCCTCGAAACTCTAACTCTAATCAAGATCTTGCAGGTTTTGGAAACGAATCACTGAAGAATAGCAAGAAAATCTCACTCTGAAAACTCTCTGAAATCGTAAAAAGGAAAAGATCCATCGCGGGTCTCTATTTATTTAAATGATCATGCCAGGTCGAGTCCCTCGATGATCGACACGTACCCTTACCTTTTCGTATGCACGCACGGATCGTAGACACCTGGCAATTATAGCTGTTTAGCACAATCGTGCGTCAGCATGACGTCACGACCTTATCCCTTTTTCGATTCCCTTTTAGTTAGAATCGAACTGATTCAGTTTCCTAGCCAACGACTTTCGACACGTGTCACGACCCTAGACGTCCGACTAACAACAAAATTTAAAATTAGAATTTGCCATTCTATTTTCAAATTTTGTGGGCAAACTGTTTGGGTAACATTTCGCTAGTCTCGACCATGACCAAAACAAGGAAAAACATTTATTACACTTCTCCATGATGAGACAAAATCATAAGCACTTTATCTTTTGGCTAAAGTTGAAATCGAAAGTTACTCACGACACTCGACCGTCGTATGAAACCTCACGACCTCGACCGACTAACATGCGACATTATTGTTATGTTTTCACTGTTTAATGGAGGGTTAATGTCATTGATAACCAACGGATATAACCGACAGAGACAGTTAAGAGCATTAAACCTAGCGACCGTTACGACATTTATCAGAGGATTTTATGGGATCATTTAAAGCACTCGAAGACTATAAATACAAATACAATCATCATTCTGCGTATCATCTCAGACATCTTGGCATAACTGGACTCTCAAGAACACTCGAAGCAAAGAATTCTCTCTCGAAAGATCGCTCACGACGCACGACTTACACGCTCGACGCATAGTTTATACACACGACTCACTTGTTTTACACACACGATACACTTGTTACTTTACATTTAAAGTCTTTCTTTCATTTATATTGTAATCATTGTACTCTCGACATCCGAAACATAAGGACATCACCCCTGTTTGGCGATCATAGTGCAACGACGACCTCCACAGTCTTCCGTGGGTTTTTTCCTTGTTGAGGTTTTTCCCGCGTCACCAAAATCTTTGTCTTATTTACGTTTTCTGTGTTTGTCGTACGGTTTGTCGTACGGTTTGTCGAAAGATTCCCATTCTTTAGTTGTTAAGCTCCACAATCAACCTTAAGTTATCCTTCTGGACGATTTTTGGCATTAACAATTACCGTGAACTCAACAAAGTTACGATTAAGAACAAGTATCCTATATCGAGGATCGACGACCTATTCGATCAGCTACAAGGAGCCAACTATTTCTCTAAGTTAGACTTGAGCTCGGGTATCACCAACTCAAAGTAAGGGAGGAGGACATACCAAAAACCGCTTTTAGGACTAGGTATGGGCACTACGAGTTCTTGGTGATGCCATTTGGGCTAACGAATGCCCCATCAGCTTTTATGGATCTGATGAACAGGGTGTGCTAACCTTATTTGGACAAGTTCGTGATCGTGTTTATAGACGACATATTGGTGTTTTCAAGATCGGAGAAGGAGTACGAGGGCCATCTTCGGACGATTTTAGAGTTATTGAAGCAAGAGAAACTGTATGAAAAGTTCTCCAAATGCGAATTCTGGTTGAGGGAAGTGCAGTTCCTCGTAGGGGTGAGCAAAACCCGATGGACCCGAACAACCCGACCGCCCGAAACCCGAACAACCCGAAGTTGCCTCACTCGAAACCCCGAAACCCGAAATGGACCGAACCCGGACTTTTAAGTCGGATATTACGGTTCGGTTTGGTTTGGTTTTTCCAAACCCGAACCCGTCCGAAACCTGAAGAAATTAAAAAAAATGTTTTTTTATTTAATAAATCATAAATATAAATATATAATTGTATTTTCTCTGAATTAGACATCCATTCAACCATTCCATTCGACCATTCCATTCCAATATCCAAACATCCATTCCTTCCAAACCCTAATTTCATTCACCATCGAATTCGAAAGGGACGAACTGACGAGTGACGCACTGACGAAGGGGATTTCACCATCGAATTCGAAGAGGAACTGGGAAGGGGATTTCACGTTCACCATCGTATTTCACCATCGAAGCTTCTGCCATCGAACCATTGAAGGGGACGAACTCGAAGGTTTCTGATTTGGAAGTTTTTCCATGTTCCACCTTCTAACTTCTAATCCCACCATCGAACTTGTTTTGTGTTTAGTTTCTTGATGTGTTTCCTGTTCTTGTTAACTTGTTTTGAACTTTTATCAGTTCCATCAGTTCCAAATTGTGTTTTCTATTTTGATTTGGTAACCTTTATCAGTTTGTGTTCCATTCCTTCCAAACCCTAATTTCAACCCGACGGGAACCGACCGGTAACCCGTAACCTGAGCCTACCCGGTACCCAAGACCCGAACACTAGTATGGACGGGTTTCAGGGTCTGTCTTGTCCGCCAGAAATCCGTTCGGGTTGGGGGGGTTTTAGGCCCGAACTGACCTGACCGACCGATGCACACCCCTAGTTCCTCGGACCCATGGTGTCTAAGATTGAGGCCATCCGAGATTGGGAACAACCTAAGAATCCATCAGAAGTACGAAGTTTCCTCGGATTAGCGGGATACTATCGAAAGTTCATCAAAAACTTTTCGTGTATCGCTACGCCATTGACTTCTTTGACCAAGAAGAGTCTTAAGTTCACCTGGTTAGGGGCTCAAGACGAAACTTTTCAGAAGCTGAAGGATATGCTGAGTAGTGCGTCGGTGTTGTCATTACCGGATGGTTCGGATGATTTTGTGGTGTACAGTGATGCGTTGAAGTTGGGATTAGGTTGTGTTCTAGTGCAACGTGGGAAGGTAATCGCGTATGCCTCTCAGCAGCTAAAGGATCACGAAGCTCGGTACCCCACTCATGACTTGGAACTGTCGGTCGTGGTTTTCGCTTTGAAAATTTGGCGGAATTATCTCTATGGAACGAAGTGTCAGATTTTCACGGATCACAAAATCTTTTGCCATCTATTTGATCAAATGGACTTAAACATGCGCTAGAGAAGGTGGATCGAGTTGTTGACAAATTACGATTGCAAGATCAAGTATCACCCAGGAAAGGCCAATATGGTGGTCGATGCTTTGAGTCGGAAGGAGAGGAATGAGACCCCCAAAATTGTGGCCATGTGGGCCGAGGTGACGTTTAATTTATTGGCCGAGATAAAGAAATCCCAAGCTGAAGCGTTAGCAACGAAGAATCTTAAGAAAGAAAGGATGGTAGGGCAAACGACCTCCTTAGTGGAAGATAGTCGGGGGATGAGATGCTTCAATGGGAGAATCTAGGTCCCGAAGTTCGAAGAACTTAGGAACGTGATTTTGGAAGAAGCGCACAAGTCAAAGTATTCGATCCATTCAAAACTAATAAGATGTACGGGGATCTACGTCAGGATTATAGGTGGCCTGGAATGAAGAAGGACAAAGCTCATTTTGTGGAAAGGTGTATGACGTGTTCACGGGTGAAGATCGAACACCAGCGGCCATATGGAAAGCTTCAGCCTTTAGAAATACCGATGTGGAAATGGGATCAGATCACGATGGACTTCGTGACGCATCTACCCAAGACTCCAAAGGGTTATGACGCGATATGGGTGATCGTGGATCGACTTATGAAATCGGCGCACTTCTTACCCATAAAGGAAGCTTACTCATTGGAAAGGCTAGCAAAGTTGTACATCGATGAGGTGGTAACCCGTCGCGGTGTACCATCGTCGACAGTGTCAGACCGGGATAGCACGTTTACCTCTGCATTTTGGAGAAGCTTCCAGAGGGAAATGGGGTCGCAAATCAAGATGACTATCGCGTATCATCCTCAGACCGACGGTCAGAGCGAGTGGAAGATCCAAACGTTGGAATATATGTTAAGAGCATGCGCCCTGGATTTTCAAGGTCCATGGGAGAAACACTTGCCATTGATCGAGTTTGCCTACAACAACAGTTATCACTCGAGTATCAAGTCAACGCCGTATGAGGTAATCTACGGGAGAAAATGTCGAACACCCTTGTGTTGGAATGAGGTTGGGGAAAGGCAGTTGGCTGGACCAGAAATCGTACAAATGACCGCGGACAAGATAGTCCAGGTGCGGGAAGGGTTGAAGGTCGCTCGTGATCGACAAAAGAGTTACGCAGATAGAAGGCGGAAGGACATAGAGTTTCAGGTCGGGTATAATGTACTGTTAAGGATATCTCCATGGAAGGGAGTGGTACGTTTTGGAAAGAGGGGAAAGCTAAGTCAGCGCTACATCGGACCGTTTGAAACCACGGAGCGAATTGGGGAGGTGGCGTATAGGTTGAATCTGCCCAGTGAACTGCAGGGCATTCACAATGCGTTTCACGTCTCCAATCTGAGGAAGTGTCTGGCGGACGTGGATAAGGCCGTGCCGCTGATGGATGTAAGAGTAGACGAAAAACTAAATTTTGTGGAAGAGCCCGAAGCCATTTCAGACTTTAAGGTGAAGAAACTAAGGAACAAGGAGATCAATCTTGTAAAGGTTCAGTGGCGATATCCCAAACGTCAGGAAGCAACCTGAGAGTTGGATTCGGAGATGAGGGTGAAGCACCCGCATTTTTTTAGACAATGAATTCTGTGGACGGAATTCTTTTAAGGGGGGAGTGTTGTAACAACCGTGTCCTAACAGAAAAGGGTGAAAAGAATTAGTGGTGAAAGTGTAAAAAAGGGAAAAGAAGATGAGGGACCAATTAGCAATTTTTGAGAAGTATATAAATAGAGCAAATCCCTAAACATTCCTCAATTTGGTGTTTTTGCGGCTGAGAAAGAGACCGAGGGGAAGGAAGAGAGGAATCGGCTAAGAAGGGTTCGTTAAGATAAATTCTTGAATCCTCCTCTCTGATTTGGGTTATAACAATAAATGCATGTGTTGATTTAGGCTACCAGAATCGATTAAGCACCATCTTTTTCATTGTGTTCTTCTTTAAAAGAAAGTGGAGAAGTTTTCTTGATTTGGACCGAGTAAAGATCATCAAGGATGAAATAAATGAAAGTTTTTCACTATAAATACATGCCTAGTGTTGTACCTAGCTAAGTTTGGGGCGTAATCGCTTGTTTTGTTCGTTTTGGGGGGGATTTGGGTTTTTCCAGTTCGATTTGACCGGATACTGCCTCACCCGGATAGTGCAGGTGTCCGGGTAAGGTTTAGCCTACGGACAGTGCTGGTGTCCGGATAAGGTTCAATGTTTCCAGGTAGTTAGAGTCCGGGTGTTTGTGTCCGGATAGCTTCTCCGGATAGTTTGTGTCCGGATAGCTATTCCGGATAGTTTGTGTCCGGATAGCTTCTCCGGATAGTTTGTGTCCGGATAGTTTAATCCGGATAGTGGTCTCCGGATGGGAATTCGGGAAGTAGCAGTTCCGGACAGTTTGGGTGTCCGGCAGTTTGTGTCCGGATAGCTAGTTTGTTGAGGTTTGTTGTTATGCTTTAGGTGTTCGGGTTATTTCGTCTTGTTCAAGAGAGTGACGTGTGCGTAGGAAATCACTACAACCAGGTGAGTTCCCTTAACCCTTTTTACGTGAAATGAGATGTTAAATATGATACTAATCATGGTATGTTTTGCGAGTATGATTTGTTTACAAGCTTTTATAAACTTCTCGCATGAAAGTATGTTTTAGAAAGGCTTATTTAGCATGATTGGACTGTTTATAAGGATTGCACGCATTGTGATTTATTGTTAGCTTTGCTTATATGTTATGTGGAGTCGGGTTGCACAGTGGGATCAATGTACCTCGGGATCCGATGATCCCTTGGGAGTTTCGTAATGAACCGGTATGATGGAATTTGTTTCCTTCCTGTGCGGGTAATGGGGAGTCTGTTTGGGCCCCGGTATGAGGCGAGAGGGGAGTCTGTTTGGGCCCCGTTCGTGGTTGCTGGATGGTGCGATCCTTTAACACTGTGCAAGTACCCATGTGTGGAGTTTTACGTTGAGCTGTATGGTTTTCTTTTAAAAGAAATGTTTTATGCATGTTTGTTTAAACCATTTTTCGGAGGGAATTCACTAGACCATTTGGTCTAACCCTCGTTTTTCAAAACTAAACCATTTTCAGGGAAACGCTCTAGTGGTGCTTCAAGCAAAGGTAAAGAGAAGGCTTGAGCTTAGAGATGGAGGCTTTAGCGAGGAACACTATAGTTCAATTATTGTACTGTCTAGATACATTTCTCGACTGTGGATAGATTATTCCGCTGTAAATTTTGGATAGTTCAGAGCTCGTAATGTTTGTTTAATGAATCTTTTATATAATTGAGACTCGTTTTAGGATTTTATCCATGTTTGTGTTGGTTGAGATTTTTGGGGTGTTACACATATGTTTTTATATACGTGTAAACAAAAAATTAACTTAAAAAGCAGCTTTAAAGATGATAATGATGCCACGTTACATATTCTATGGTCAAATTTTAAGCCCTTATAAAAAAATATAAGTTTTGAGTTGGCAATTTGGCATACCATACACATATAATTTGACACGTCACGTGCCTATCTGTTATGTTATTTCTGGATTAAGTGTTTATTAGGCCATCTGTAAGGCAACCCTCAAGCCCTCAAGCGCCACATCACCTTTTCTCCTAACCCATTCCTTAAATCCTCAAGCTCTAAAGTGGCAACCCTCAAGCCCTCAAGCGCCACATCACCTTTTCTCCTAACCCATTCCTTAAATCCTCAAGCTCTAAAGTGGCGTAGCGCAACCCTCAAGCCCACTTGCCACCTCATTTTTTTAGTTCTTTTATTTATACATTTAATTATTTAACAAAATAAAAATATTTATATATTTTTTAATAAATAAAAATAAGATAAATAATAAAAATAAAAATTCATATCATTCATTAAAAAAATTACAAAATAAATTTAAAAATTATAAAATAAATTTAGAAATCTACTCGTCGTCATTGTTGGGAACTTGGATACGCCAAATATGTTCGACCAAATCCGACCGAAGGTTATTATGAGTGCCCCGGTTTTTGACTTCTCGAACATTTGCCGCGCGTTGTTCCTCACTGATTTGGGTTTCGATATCATCCGTGAAAATGTCGTTTTCATCGCCACCACAAATAGCATGGTCTTCGTCTTCGAGTATCATATTGTGTAATATGACACAAGCGTACATAATGTTTGCCAATCTTGTCGGTTCCCATCCGCGTGCCGGGTTATGAAGTATATGCCAACGTTGTTTAAGCACGCCAAAAGCTCGTTCAACATCTTTACGTGCCGCTTCTTGCGCGGACTTGAACTTTTGTCGTTTAGGGTCCTGTGGGCACGTAAATGATTTTACGAAAGTAGCCCATTCCGGATATATCCCATCCGCTAGATAATATATGTGCTCGTAGGTGGCTCCATTCACCTCAAAAGGGCAGTCGGGTGCTTTTCCATCATATACATCGTTCAAGATGGGCGTCTGATTGAGAACATTGATGTCGTTGTTGGAAGTGGCAACACCAAAGTATGCATGCCAGATCCATAGATCTTGAGAGGCCACTGCTTCTAGCATGATTGTCGGGTGCTCATGATCACCTCTCATGAATTGACCTCGCCATGCTACCGGACAATTTGCCCACGCCCAGTGAGTACAGTCTATGCTTCCGAGCATGCCGGGAAATCCGTGTTTAGCTTCATGTGTGGCGTACAACTTCTGAATATCAATAAAAGTAGGCTTGCGTAAATATTTTTGACCATACAGTTCAATAATACATGTGCGGAATTTGTACAAACAATCTCGTGACGTTTTCTCTCCCATACGGATGTACTCGTCAAGTGCGTCAGCAGCTACTCCATACGCCAATTGCCGAATAGCGGAAGTACACTTTTGTATCGGAGAAAAACCTTGTTTGCGTCTGCCGTCCAACCGAAGTGTAAAATACGGATACTCTCCTTCTAAATCTTCAACTATTCGTTTGAATAGTTGCCTGCTCATCCTGAACCGCCGTCTAAACATATCCGGTGTATAAACCGGGTTGTTGCCAAAGTAGTCCCGCATAAGCCGCTCGTTTGCAGCTACTCGACCTCTTTCTATGTACGCGGCCCTCTCTCTTCTTGACGATGAGGCGGTGCTACTATAAATTAATTGTGCAGTCTGTCGAAAAATTTTCCTTTGTAGATGCAACAACTCGTCGGTGTCTACGGATGATGATGATGCGGTCGGTGAACCGGGTTATGACGAATCCATATTGTTTAAAATATAGAGAATGGAAGAGAATGAGAGAATGAGAGAGTTGTTTTGGTGTGAAAAATAAAAGGTTTGGATTAATATATATAGTGTGATTAAATTGAAAAAAAAAATTACATTTTTTTAAAAGGAGCCGTTGCCAACGACTTTATTTTCAAATTATTTATAAAAAAATTAAAAAAAAACAAATAAAGCCTCGGGTTTCTCGGGTTTTCAAACCCGCTACCCCCGTACCACAACCCGCTGGAACCCTCCCTACCCGAGCCCGAGCCCGCATGCGGTACTGATGGCCTTAGTCGACAATTTAAAAGATTGTCATGTTCCTAACGAAAGATCAACGTTATTTGTCAAATCAGTAAAAAATACAATTTTAACACATGGGATATTTTTTCAATAAAAATATTTTTTTTCCATTTTCTATTATTCATATTTCTAATAGAAGAAAATAGGGGTGAGCAGTGGAACTGGGTACCCGCCTTTGGAACCATAATCGCTCCGGAACTGTCGGTTCCGGAACCGGAACCGATGTGACTGGTTCCGGTTTCGGTTCCTAAAATAACGGAACCGATGTGACTGGGTCCGGTTCCGGTTCTCATTTTTTTAGAACCGCTACCCGCTGGGTACCCGCCGGGACCGGTTCCGGGACCGGGTACCCGGAACCGCTGGGTACCCAGAACCGGAACCGCTGGGTACCCGGTACATTTTAATAGAAAATATCTAATATTTAATATTTATTACATATTTAATCTATGTGAAAAAATATCTAAATTAGATTAATAATTAAAATTTTAAAATTATCTAAATAAAGATTACTAGTTTAAGAAAAAAAATTTAAAGAACATTCATAAAAGGTTGACAAATTGTATATATAGTGTTAGGCCTTAAAAAAATTGTTTACTCTTAGCGATGTGGGAGCTGACAGCACCATCTTTCAGTTTTTGATGAAAGACCTTGTCCCACATCGAAAATTTTGAGAAAATCATGCCTCATCTTTCAGTATATATAACCCTCATCTCTTCCCTTTCAATTACATCACTAGTTCACTACATTGCTTGGGTTTAGCCTTTGGCTTGAGCCCTTTTCCTTGAGCCCTTTGGCTTGAGGCTTTGTAAAAATATTAATGGATTCACTACATTGCTTGGGTTTAGCCTTTGGCTTGAGCCCTTTCCCTTGAGCCCTTTGGCTTGAGGCTTTGTAAAAATATTAATGGAGCACCCTATTAGAGTGGTTGCACCATTTGTTTTTTTAAATATAAATGCGTTCGATTAAAGTTTGTTTATGTTCGTTTAGGTTCGTTTGTTTGTGTTCGTTTAACATTTTAACAAACAAACATAAACGACTATTTTTTAAACGAACGTACACGAACACCAAAAATGCTTATGGAAGAAGTTGTTGGACATTTAAAATGTTAAAAATTAAAAAAACAATTGGTAGGCGGGTACCCGGAACCGGAACCGGTTCCCAGCGGTTCCGGGACCGGTTCCAAAATTATGAGAACCGACGGGAGCGGTTCCGGTTCCGGTTCCTTCTTTCTAGGAACCGCCGGTTCCGGTTCCGATTCCATGAAAATAGGCCGGGTACCCGGTATTGCTCACCCCTAGAAGAAAATTTATCCCAAAACTCTAAAATAGACCCTAATTAATTTCGAAAATTGGATTTTGCCATCTTGTAAATTATTTCAACTTGTATAGTACTTTATTATTTTTTAAGTTTTTAATTTATATATATATATATATATATATATATATATATATATATATAAGGTCTCCTTCTTTTGTTAACTTTTTCATGATGTGCATATATGCACATCGGGCATTGCATATATGCACATATTACAATTGTCTGATGTGCATATATGCACTGGTTAACAAAAGAAGGAGCCCCTATATATTACTACTTTCGAAAAAGAATATGAACCAAATTAGTGGGTAAGAATTTATTTGAAAATAGTAGGCTTTAATTGATCCCACTATATAATTAATTTATAAATTGCTACCATACCAATGATTTGATTAAATTAAAACATCCAACAAAATTAAAAATAATATCTCAAGCATTTATAAAATGTTGTTGGTATATCTACTCGAATATCAAATTGGTTTAATATTTGCATGCTCAATTTCTCTTATATTTTTTGTTTGGTTATGGCGTAGGGGATGAGTATCGATGATCGTTTTTCTGAACCGAACCCAAATCGGTACCATGTATTCGGTCCAGTATTCGGTTCCAAACATTCCTCAAAATCGTTATTCGCTATTTCGGTATTCGGTACCGGGATTTTTCCCGAACAAACCGAAACCCAACCAAAATTTTTAAAAACAAAGTTTTTTTAAAAATTTTAATGCATATCATCTCGTAAATAAAGTTTATCTTGATTGTTGTTAACATTAATTATTATTGTTTCTTGTTGTATATATAGAGATTGAAGAGTTGATAAGCGAACAAAATGAAAAAACGAAAATCGTAAAAGAATACCAAAGATTGTTAAACTTTTGATCTTTTTGATCTTTTTGATTTGTGATTATTTTGAAACACATTTGAAACATTATGAAAGTATTTTGGTTTGTGATTGATTTGATACACATTGATACATTTTAAAATTTCCGGTCTTAAATGGTCCTAGTACCGATTTTCCCGTCCCGAAACCGAAACCGAAACCGAAACCGAACCGGTACTGTACCGATAAATACGGTTCGGTTTTCGGTACCACCTTTTAGTCGCAAAAAATTTTGGTACCAACCGGTCTGGTCCCGATCTCATCCCTATTATGGCGTATATGTTTATTGACGTATGCTTGTAATCTATATTATCTCATAAATCATCTAGATCAAAAGTCGTAAAAGTCTTAATCTTTTTTATTTAAAAAATTAAATAATGCACTGACTTCTTATCAAACTGACTTTTTCTAGAAATTCACGGTAACTTTCATTCTTATCTCTAAAAAGAACCCTATCTCTTTAAGCTAAACTCACAAGATAATTTTAAATTTTAACATCAATATAATAATAATCTACATGACTTATTCTAGAATAATAATTTTAAATCTTCACGGTTCCCAAATTCATAGTTTGGGTATACAATGTTGAATTTGTAATTGAGTTTTTTAGGATTAATCCACCATTGATCAAAATAAAAATTTAAATAATAGGAAAAAGATATTTTTTTTGAAATGAACAAAACGTTATTTATAATTTAATTGTATAAAAATCTTTAATCGTGTAAATATCTAGAATTACGTCTAGATGATATGTATTATAAAAAAACAATTAATGTGATTATATGAATATTAAAACAAAAAGACTTTGGATAGTTATCATGGAAATCGATGGCAAAAATAAAAATCAAACGATAAATAAAATTCATTTTTCATTACGAGATGAAAATTAAACCAAAAAAATCCTTTACTCTTAAGCAGAAAAATATTATAAAACTATAATATGACGTAAACCTGTTTTAGATAATTATCCTACCGTAACCAAGGATAAATAAATAAATAAACTATGAATTTGATAACATTTTATAGTTTTTTTAAATTGTATCAGATATGAATATTTTATCACAATATATATTTGATACAATTTTAACAAACTATGAATTTGATAACATTTTATATATTTTATCATATATTAGATATGAATAATTAGACTTTTAGTTATTAGAGCTTATCTCTAACATCTAAAAACAAAAAGACTTTGGATAGTTATCATGGAAATCGATGGCAAAAATAAAAATCAAACGATAAATAAAAATCATTTTTCATTACGAGATGAAAATGAAACCAAAAAATCATTTACTCTTAAGCAGAAAAATATTATAAAACTATAATATAACGTAAAACTGTTTTAGATAATTATCCTACCGTAACCAAGAATAAATAAATAAACTATGAATTTGATAACATCTTATCCCCAAATATAGCTCCTCCTAAATCGGTCTGAATCATCCCTATCAATTACCCTATCAGTTATTCCATACTCATATATATACATGCATCGGGTTCTTTCAAACCTTGTTTTGCATTCAGGTACGTTTCTTTTTGTTTGATTATATTTCCAAATCGAAGCATCAACAATTCGTCATCCTCAATCCTGGTAATTTTTGTCAATTTAATGTCTGTTTACTTCAAACTTTACACTTAGGTTAGCTGGTGTTTGTCAATTTTCGAATAGATCTCTCTCGTTACTTTGTTGAGATTTCATGTTGTAATTTGTTGTTGTTGTTTGTGATTTGTTTGCTGGTGTTTGTCAAATTTGGAATAGATCTCTGGTTACTTGTAATTTGTTGCTGTAATTTGCCTTTGGTTGTTTAGTGCTTACTGAAGGTGACTCACTGAGCTCATTCTCATGAATGTTGCATGTATGTTATAAAACTTTAAGTATGCTTCCTGTTATTGCTTCCTATTTGCTTTCCTGAGATTTTGGATGCAGAAAGTCAAAAAATAAAATAAAAAATCTCTTCTTAAGTTCAATACTATTAATATGCTACATTCATGAGTTAGAAATTATTAAGTTATTTTGTTGTTGAATGTATTCAAACAAAGAGATCTTCCAAGTGCAATGTTAATATTGTTGGATCCTACCATTTATTTTATTAAAACAAACGATGTCATTTATAACGAAGTCTGATCGAAAAAGATTCAGAATTAGGGCTTAGTGTTCTTATTTTTTTTCAACGGATTAAAACAAACGATGTATTAATCCTTTATTTGAAACAAAACTTGAATTCTAATATGTAAATTTTATTTTTAGTTGCAACTGATAATGGTCTTGCAATGACAAAAACAGAGACCCAAACATGAATTCGACCCAAACAGAACTTGAATTCTAATATATGATGTTTCTACCTATTGTGCTCCAGTTAAAAACCAATTAAATTAAATGCATGTCCCAAAACAAACATATCAGGCTCAAAAAGAGTGCAACTCAAACTCATCATGAGAACTAAGACCTCTATCTAAATGGTGCTTTCTAATCCTGTCATATTTTGCAAAATCAAATTTTTTGTAGTAAAGCTAAACAAGTATACAAACCACACTTCAGCACATGTAATTGTCGACAAACATTATTTTCTTAGAATAATTTTCTAACTTAAATCATATTTTAGCCCTTATCCATGCTCCATCACCATCATATGTATATGAGTTTTAGCAAACATGCTATAATCACCAATTTACAAGTTCACGTTCCTATGATAAATATATATATATATATATATATATATATATATGTATGTATGTATAAATAATTCTGGTAGACAAACTTCAACTGCACTCATCAAAGCCAGAAAACCAAGCCCAAACACTTTGTAGTATTCAGCAATGGTCCCGCTGGCTTAAATTTGCAACTTTGTGGGAAACATGCAAATATCTGACAGGAAGCAGAGTACCCAGGAATTGATGCACATAGAACGAGATTATAATTATTAATGCTAAGCGGCTATCTATCCATATACCTAAGTTATGCACATAGGAGTTGAGAATTTATGGCATAAATGATATGTAGGGTCAGGACTCAGGAGAGTTTGCGAACATGTTTGGTTAGTAATCCCACTTAACACCTTGAAGGAAAGCAAACTACCTTCTAAATAGAGCAAAAAAATTATGATGCATTAACCCTAAATAAAATCTTAAATACTAAGATATTGTGATCAATACGCCAAAACTATGTATACATAAAATCAAGCATTTCTATTTAAAAAATATACATTGTAACAATTAAGTTACAAGATACAAAGTAATATACCAAGTAAGATGACAGTAGCATCAAATTACTAATAATAATCACTACAATGTAACTAAGCATTTATCATTCAATAAATCAAGTAACAAGATACCAACTAATATACCAAGTAAGATAACAGTAGCATCAAATTACTATTAATTATTAGTACCAACTAAAAAAACCAAGTAGCATCAGATTGCCAACTAAACAACCAAGTAGCTTGCATACCTTGAGTGAGAATGTGAGAGTTGAGACGGAGGCAGAGGAGGCGGTGGTCGGACTGCGTCGTAGCCCGTAGGACGCAGGTCAGTGGAGAGTGGAGACGGTGGTCGGAGCCTCGGAGGTCACGGTGGAGCGCCGCTCAAGACTGGAGCCGTGGAGGCGTGGAGCGATGGTGGTCTGGTGGTTTGTGGTCGCGATGGTCGTCACTGTGGTCGAAGGCTCTCGAAGCCCTAATGCTCATTTAGGGGAAAGTGGGTGGGGACGTGGGATTTGGGTTGTATCTTCACAATAAGTTCTATTTTCACCCTTACACTTTCAATCATAAATCATTTTTACAAAAGCCAACATTAAATACACTATTAATTTCCAAATTTTGTTTATTATCTATATCCTCTTAATTTCCTCAAAATATGAGTTTTTCCTTTTAATTTATCTATATTTTGTAAATTTTTTACTTATTAATTTGATTATTGTTGAAATCTTATACCAATACATAAACGAAATAAGATGCATAGTTGATTTGATTTACAAAGCATCTTATTGAACATTAGGAGTTGTAGATGCACAATGAAACAAAGTTGAAAACTTAGAAAATTCATGGTACGAGGTTGATATGTACAGGCTTTCAACCGAACGTCATTGATGCGGAAATAGCTGTTGGTCAACATTCTGGTAAGAGGGTATTTTTACCAAGAATTCCTCTATGTTTATCCGAAGATGACATTTTTCCATTTTAATTGAAGAGAAAACAATTTCCAATTCAACTTTGTTTTGCAATGACAATTAATAAAGCTCAAGGACAAACAATTCCGATGGTAGGTGTTTATCTACCAGAACCGGTATTCTCACACGGCCAACTTTATGTGGCATTATCCAGAGGTATATCACGTGACACTACAAAGGTATTAGTGAAGCCTACCAAAAAGTTCAAACCGAAGGGAGTTTACATATCAAATGTGGTTTATCGAGAAGTTTTGAGTGATAATTGTATATGATTAAAGCATGATTGTAATTTTTTATTTTGTTTAATAAAAAATTTAGACTTTTTGGATAAAAAAATTGCATTAAGTTTTCATTTTTTTAATCTACGATATATCCCGTCGCATTGTGAAAATCTATTAATACAATATATGAACCACCAAATATTTTGCAAAATTTGATATTTAAAACTTAAATATATCTTTATATAACTTTAACAAATCCGCCGCTTACGGGTATTCAACTACTACTATTAAATAGCCTACTACTATTAAATAGCATACCATTGCATGATTGAATTATAAACATAACTCGTATTTAATATTTTATGTGACGTCTTTGTTTGCTTTTTAAGAATAATGTAATATTTGAACTAGATATAAATTTAAAAACTTTTAATGAAATAAATTTGATTTGACTATATATTTGATTTGCAGGAAATAAAAGAAAATAGTTTTCATTTACCAGTGTTTTTGTTTTGGTATATAAGATTTTAGAATAATGTATATAATGGTGGAGATGATAAACATTTTTATCGTCTCGGATTAATAATATATGATAATCAATTAAATTAAATAGAAATAAAAATACGGAATTGACGTATACAGGGACATTCAAATACAAACTTTTGAAATATTGCACCCCTTACAAACTAATCTCAACCCTTAATCTAACCTGATTTTTTTTGTCTCTTTTTTTGTTTTATTTAATTGAGAGGGTAATCTTGTAATTGGTATTTATCTTTAAAAAAATATTTGATTAATTAAATATAGATATTTATTGCTTCAACTTTGTGGTTCCTATTTTTTCGCTAAATTTGTAATTGTCATCTTTATCGCCATGGTTGTGTGTGTGTCGGTAAATGTTTCAAATTTCTGATTTCGAATTCTTGTTCGTTTAGCAGAAATGGTGGACATCGTATGAAAATCATATTTGTGGAGAACCATCCATACTCCCTTGTGCATATATGCATAATTTCATATGCATATATGCATTATCTCATCTGCATGTAGGTCCATTATATGTATAAATGATGTCCGCCATATTTTTTTGTGCATTTATGTTTGTAGCACTAACCTATCGTATGTGCATATATGCACATCTGTATATTTCTCACATATTTCAAATGGCATATATACATGCATACAAATGTCTGTATGTATGTGTGAAATATGCAGATATGCCCATTTCAAAAGAGCACATATGCATACGAACGGGATCCAATGCTTTTTCTGCATGTTTTCCTCACACATCTTCATCGTCGGCATGATTTCCTCCTACCATGATTTCACGATGCATATCTTATGATGGAAGATACAAAGAAATTGTTTTACTGGAATAACAATCCTGCAAATCAATGAATCTTTAATTACAGGAAAGAGAAAATCAAAACAAAAGAGATACAATATTTTAGGAAAAAATATTTATTGATTATCAGTTTCATATTTATCAAATTTTAATAATATATTCCTTAAATAAATGGATATTAGTATTATTACCTTACTACCACTGCTTATTATTTAATTAAAAAAAGCCAAAAATAAAGAGATTGAGATCAAAGGTGGGGATTGGTTTGTAAGGGTGCAAGAAATACAATGTTTTGTATTTGATTTGTATCCTTGATGTATAAATACAAATTTAAGTTTTTTATTTGCGATAATAGCTCAAATGCCATTATACATACATGTATTTAATAATATACCCATTTTTTTGTATTTTGCGTGAATGACCACGTATTTAGCAAATGACCGGCTAAAAATATGAATCGCACCGATTTTAAAATAGTCAATAAGAATGTGACACATAAGCATGAGAACTGACACCGATCGATGCACGACCCCACCACCCGACACAGTTTGCCACCCCCACCCCCGGTCGATGTAACATCCGGGATCTTTATGTAATCGAAACCAGTTAGAGGTGGTTTTACTAAAAGTTTAGAGTGCAAGGACCTAATGTAAAATAGTGGAATTGGGGTATAAAAACCCTAAACCCTAGTTTTTTTAATCATTTTTGGCATTTGAGGAGGCTACGTGAAACCAAAGAGAAAACATGTGAGGGTGAGAGTGCATTTTTTTAGGAGAAATCGAGAAGGATTACTGGGTTGGGAAGAGATTTCTGCATCAATCTCTATTCAAGGTAATCTCTATTGTTAACTCTTATCATTTAATTTTTTTTGTGAGAAAATGGTTTAATCGATTGATTCGATGAGGATTGGGTTTTATTTGTTGAGTTTTTGTTGTTGGAAGTGGTTATGAGAGGTTTGGACAATTACCCCTATCGATTTAGAGGCTTAAAAAGGAGTTGGGATTAATAATCGCGTGGTTGGAATCCGACAGCTCGTGTTTGTCCGGAAATCGCCAGTATCCGGATAAGAGGAATCCGGATATGGCCAAAATCCGGAAAGGGAAAAGAATCCGATTGTGTGCTAAATCTGGATGTGTATGTTCTGGACGTTTTGCTTTTCGGGTGAGTTTCGAATCCGGATACTGTCAGAATCCGGATAGGGCCAAAATCCGGATAGGGTCAGAATCCGGATGGGGTATCTGAACAGAGGTATCCGAGAATTGTTTCCCAGATTTGGACAGTTCCATTTCGTGAGTATTCGTCAGCTATTCGAGCTAGGTTCGAGGTGTGTTAGTGGGCCTTAGGAGAGAGTTGAGAGTAAGCCTTAAGGGATGATCGGGTGACTTATCACACTCGTTTGTTTCCGTAGGTGTTCAATTTAAGGATCAGAAGCGTGAGAAGATTTAAGCCAGGATAACAGGTGAGTCTTTCTAACTGAAAATGTGTTGATTTATGTATTACTTAAAATGCATGAGATATGATGAAACTGCATGTTTTATCCTTTATATGAAACTGCATGTTTTACTATGTTTGAGAAAGTTAAGATATTATGTATGCATACATTTGGAAGTGGGCATGTTTTGGCTAAGTCGGGGGGTGTGTCCCACCAGTGCTCATACCGGGGGGTGTATCCCGTTTATGCCATGAGAGGTGTGACCCAATACGGCAGTGTGAGACTGACACATTGTCATGGATGTGCGTGACTTCAGTGTGCCATATACATGGGTAGTTCTTGCGTGTGAAAGTTTAAATGTTTTAAAGATGAGAAGAGTTTATAAATGCTTATAAACTGTTTAAAATGTTTCACGTGGTGCAAATGTTTGTTTCTAGAGGGAACTCACTAGACCTCATGGTTTAACCCTCGCATTTCCAAAAACTAAACCATTTTCTGGTAAGCACATAGTAGAAGGCTTTGGTAAAGGCAAAGAGAAAGCACGAGCGTGAAGCTTTGGACTAGAAGGAATCCGTTATATTTTGCATGTCAAGCATAATCTTTAGAAATCTCAGTTGTGTGTAATAGATGGTTTCCGCAAACCTTGTGTTGTACTCATATGTTTGAGATGGTATTTTGAGGCCGTTTCGGCAAGTTATTTATTTAAATAGCGTTTTGCTTTATTGGTTAAGTTGGGCTGTTACAGTTGGTATCAGAGCCATAGTTTAAAGGATTTAGGTGACCAGATGGGCCTAAACTTAAACTGTGGAGTAGAGGAGAACACAACTGAGATATAGGAGGCTTTTAGGAAAGGTCACTATAAGTGCGGTAATGATAGGGTAGTGAGGACCGTCAAGTAAGGTAAATTTGAAATTACATCTGGCCAATGTAATCCCGAATTTACAGGTACATGTGTAACAACCCACAGTAAAATACAAGCCAAAATCTACCTCTTTAAGTCATAACGCCATAAACGGCTCAACATAGTCACGCTATTCAGATTACAAACTGGGTTTGCGGAAATAACCCTAACTACAACTGAGATCATAACTACAAGATAAAAGGAAAGCCTTCTAATCCTTCTATATGCAACCTCCGTCTCACGCCTTGCCAACTTCTAATCAAGCTTTCGACTACCTGCTCACCTGAAAATGTTTTAGTTTTGAAAAGCGAGGGTTAGACCATGAGGTCTAGTGAGTTCCCTCCACACCAGGTCACACCATAAAACATTACACTTTATAAATCAGTTATGAAAGAATTTATACAAATCAAAACAGCACACTTTAAAATGATAAACACACAATGATACATGATACTGGCACACGCTATAGTCACACACACCGTGACAGCGCAATAAGGCACACACGCTATAAACACACACACCGTGACAACGCAATAGGGCACACACCGCCCATATATGAAACAAATTCATATATAATTATTATGGGACACACCCCCATTTCACACTAGAGCCAGAGCATGGTCACACACACATTTAAATCACACATATTGTCACACACCTTCTCTTCGCTTGAAATAAAAGCAGTTGAAAAGCACACCGTTAGATAATAAGTATGCCACACTTACTCTTCGTTGTGAAATAAAAGTAGTTGAAAAGCACACAGTTAGATAATAACCATCCATCACACCTGTATAAAATTTAGGTTCAGAAAGACTCACCTAAAGTCCCGATTTGGAATTCTTACTCGCACCGATCATCTCTACTCGCATCTACAATTTAAACCCAACACACATGCCAGGTGAGACACACTGGTTCTACTGAATTTTACTAACTGGAAAAGTCTCAATCGAAGATATCCGGGTTCCGGATACAATCGGCCCAACCACTAAATTCCGGATCTTAATTTACACTTCGGATCTACTATTTATTCAAATTCCGATTTTTAAATTAAATATCGGATCTATCATCAAGCCCAAACACCGGGTTCATAATTAAATAAATTACCGGACTCACTTTGTTTAGCCCAACTAACTTCCAAATCCTACGGCCCATTTCACCCCACACAAAAAGGAGAACACACACTGTCTCCTATTTCTTTCCAGATGAATAACTCACATCAGGCTCTATCACATTAGACCTAAAATTAGGATGTAAAGGAGAAAGGATTGAGAATTACCTTGCTAGCCGAATCTTCACACAACTGGAGAAAGTTCCATCGCATTCACTCTTGAAGCAATCTCACTCTCTACACCTCAGCCGCACACACAGTTTTCCTTGAGAGAAAATAGGGTTTCTAGGGTTTTCTCACCTTTTATACTTTCTCACCCACACACTAAACTTTCTATTTTTCACACTTTGCACCATAAAACTTTCGTTTATTCACTTTAAGAACCCGGTTATTACAACATGAGGGTGCTCAATTGCTCTTGTTGATAAGATAGATGGGTGTGGTAGTATGTAGTGAGTTTTGATCTTGCATTTATAGCAAAGGGTTGAGGTATTGTGAGAGATCGCGTATGATGTAATGTTTTTACCCTCTAGAAGAAGTGTTGTGTGGAGAGTTATGGGCCATCTAGAGGTAGAACTTCTTGGATTCGAAGGTGATGCATGACTGATTAAGGGTAAACCATAGTTTCGCGTGAGTCCGCATTTTGGAATTGAGGTGACGATCATTTCAGACAGGGGAAGAGAGTTGGATTAGGGTTTCGAAAGCTTTAACTCAAAGATTGCGTGAAGGAAGTGAGTCTATGACTCTCCAATCAAGCGGTAGAGTGGCAAGGATGTTGGGGAGAAGATATCGGAATTGGTTTGAATTAATTGAAAGAGCGGGATGTGAAGAAAATTGGTGGTTTATCGACCTGTAGGGGTCAAAGATCGAAACAGTTTGGATTGTATATCGTTGCTCAAGTCGAGAACCGTGTGTGGTGGTCAAACAGGTAGGCTGTGAAACACCTGTACAGCAAGTTGATGCCAGAACAGGAAAGCGGTCGTTGGTCAAAGGTAGAGTGTTATTGGTGAGATGCGTGAGTACCACGATCGACTTTGTTGGAGTGAATAGCCTTCAATTGCAAGTTTAGTTTCATGCTTTGTGTTTTAAAGGTGTTACAAGAGATCTTTTATGATTAAAAGTAGATGCGTACATAACGAATTTCTTGTTTTGGAAATAAGTCGATGCGTGCAAACATGTGTTTAAAGAAAAAGACAAACCTATTTTCGTTACATGATAAAGATTTTGAACTTAGTGATTGCGAATTATATCACCCTTTATCAGGTTGAGATGAACTTCGTTGCGAAACTCATGAAAATGTTTAACTGTAAAGCTTTTATAACCAAAATGTGTAGGGACATGTTATCATATAAATGAGTGTGGAAGCCGACGGATGTGCTTCGTGTACATGATTTTGTTCAGAAATTTTCTAGCCGTATAAGGAATATTTCATTCAATATATTCATGTGGTAACGACATCGTTTGGTTGGTCAAGGTCGTGCTATACCGTACTGTTGCGTGTGAACGGTCTTCGAGATCGTTATGCATGGCTTCGAAGAAGTGAGAGTATTGAGTCATGTGTACTCAAGTCGTTTTCAGGTGATTGTACTTTTGAATTTTCAAGCGTGTGAAATGATTTAAGTTATTGTGTCGTCATGCATGAAGGCTATGAACTCACTAGGTCATGGAGGTTAGTACATTTTAAGATAAGGAAGGATCTCGAGAGTGGAGATGTGTCGATCAAACCGATGGCGGATGATTTGTGATTTAGGTATTCGTGTTAAGGAAGAGAGGTGAATAGTGGAAAGGTTAGAAATGGACTTTGGTGTTGGTTGTATGGTGGTAGTTAGTACTCTTGTTCGGCAATTTGAGATACGGTTGTCGGTGGACGGATGTGTCCGGGGGGAAGGACTTGAATACATCAAGGTATCGGTATTAGTAGCCGTTAGGTGTAGTGTTGAGATGCAGAAATGAAATGTATCGGCGTCAAGCCTGAGTTTTAGGAGTGGTCTTGTAATCTTGACCTAGCACCAAGTAAGTCTTGAAATATTTCCTTCAAGTGAGGACGACAGGGTATAAAGTTGATTATGATACGATGGGGGAAGTAGGTTCCGTTAGGAACCTTTGTTGTCGGGAAGGTTATGAAAGTATCATCATGTCATCTATTGATGTTGAAGTCAGCAACTGTATAAGATGTCTGAGGTTGAGGGCTTTGTTAAGAGGTTGAAAGTTGAGGAAATCGCCCTGGTGTGTGTAGATGTAGGATGTCATCCAGGAAAGATGTATACTTGCATGATGGTGGATCACCTTGTGTAGGTGTTATGATTGTGGAAGATTGCTGTTTTGATGAGTGTTTTCTCTACGAGGTTTTGACGGTTTGTAAAAGGATGAGGTAATAGCGCGACCGATGTGGATGCATTGATTATATCGACCTAAAAGGGAATATGTCTTGTCGGTTGGAATAGCTTCTTGGAGATTGCAATGAGCTGACAGGGAACGAGTATTTTTTAGTAAATTGGGAAATCATGTGTTGTGGTTTATCTAGATTCGAGGAAAGACAGAGTCGTGAGATAGACTTGGTTACATTTTTGCAGGTGAATATGAAGGCAAGATTGATTATTTGTACAAATGACCGTGAGAACGTTATTTGCGGTGTGATGTGGTGGGTGAAGAATGTGTGGATAAGTTAGTGACACATTTTGGCAAGGTAGATGCGCAAGTCAGTGATATGGTAACGTGTTGTTAAAAAAGGATAAGCACAGATGGAAACCCATTTCCAGATATTTTGGATGAGTTATACAAAGTGTTAAGCACGTTGTTGGGACGCACGAATTGTAAGTTGGCGTTATGATATGACTTTATTCGGAATAAAAGGGTGGAACGGTAGTTGGTGGTTACCCAAAAGAAGAACCATGTGCCTTTTGGGTTGCGGGAGTCGTTGAGTGGGTACATTTTGGGATCATTGGAAGATGGTGAAGAGGTTGGATTGGTTAGTTTACGGTGTGGTGTAGTAGATATGAGATCTTTAAGAAATGTAAGTTGTTCTTTGTGTACGAAGGAATTCTCTGAGAAAGTAACAGTTTGAGAAACAAGAAGTGTGTGGTGACTTCGAACACTGGGTGTTGTTTCAGGATGACTTCGTTGTTTTTCTCAAGTGAGAATGGTGGCGAAATCGTTTGGTAAGGCATAGCCATGTATATGTGCTATCGACGCGTTTGGTGTGATCGGAAATAGAATGGGCAATGTTCCATACTAGCTGGAGGTGGTAGAGATGGCATATTGAAATAGGTGAGTAAGTTAGAATTATGAAGATTGGTAAGTGATACCGAAATCGTGGAGCAAGGTTTGCATATTGTTATCGGGTACGTGAACTCCTGGTGGGAGCATGGGCAAGAGGGTTTGTATATGTGTAGTGGTTCAAGGGTCAAGAAGAAACTAACTTGTGTGGTTGGTCGAGAGCATGCACCTGCTAGTGAACGATTCTTTGGAGGTATCAGCGATGTTTCCGAGAAGATATTGGGAAAGGTAGTGGAAAGTGGTGCTCGGAATGGAGGACCGTAGATTTTAGGAGTAGTATTGTTGTGGGAAAAGTTCCAAGTGAGCTTGTCGTTCAGTGCCAAGCCCATAGGAGTAGCTATGCGAGAGCTTAGTCATTCATTCGTGTTGAGCGGGTGAGACTTGAATTGGTTTCATATACGAATGGTCGGTTGTTGGATGCAGTGAAGATTTGAAGGTGTCTGCAGGTTTGGTCCAGCGTGGATTGGTGGGTACTTTCGATGATGGATTGTGGAGGTTTCGTACTATTAGCAATGTATAAGTGTAGGGTGTTGACATGGTGGGAGCGTATGAATATTTGGTTAATATCGATAAGTCGTAGTCAATGTGATTCGGGAAAGAAAGTACCATTTACGTTGGACACGAGTCGTATTGGGGGAGTAATCTAGGATTATATGTTATTCTATGAGGGAACTCTAGACTGCGAGTTTATTGGAATATTGTGCCAAGTTGGCAAGTTGAGTGGTTACATTTGGTAAAGGACTCACGTCATTGTGGCATGGAATTCAGCAAAGTTCCTTCTTTTAAGGAAGTGGAGTTGTTCGAGAAAACCTTGTTTAGACGCGTTTTAAATCCGGGAGTCCAGGTGGGGACAAAGCGAACAATATCTGGTACGGTTGGTCTGGGATGTTACAGTGCAGTGGATCAGAGAGGTTGCAAATATGTTATACGAAATAACTCGATGTAAGAAAGTGGTGGTTAACCGAGGGGTGGTTCTGAAAGGTTGGGTGCGACTATGATTTCAATCAAAATGGTTTGGGCAGCTGGGTGGAGCTAAGTTAATTAGGCTGAAGAACATGAGTCTTGTGAATTTCAAGTTGGGGGCAACTTGATGAGGAGGATATTCCCATAGAATGGGGTGGTGCGTCCGAGAAAAAGGCGAAGTTGGGCCATATTTTGGGTCCGTTGCAATTATTGAATGAGTTGAAGATTTGGCGTGTAAATTAGCTGTACCGGATGAAATTATGGGGAAGTCATAATGTGTATCACGTCTCTATTTTGAGGATGCTTGTTGGAAGTTAATATGGCGATACATTAGCAAATGATACACGTGGATGAGAAGTGAAACTTTGTCGTAGGGTTAGAGACAATCTTTGACCGTAAAGTAAAGTCAAGAAGTTGAGAAACAAGGAGTTTGACCGTGTGGAGATGCACTAGTAATTTTCAATGGACAAAAGGCAACTTGGGAGGTAGTTGTTAAGTGCATTTTCTACATGCATTCATATTAGTTAATAATTGCATTTTGCATCTAGTTTAAGTGTTTGCATATAGTTTTTATTTCATTTTTAGTTAATTTTTGTTTAATCATCGTTGGGGATATTATATTGGTATATTTGTGTTTTCGTCGCATTTTGACAGGTAATTTACGTTGAAAGCGTGGATATGGATGATGATGGATTTGAAGTATTTGATCGATATTTACATGGTGAGCAAATTCAAGAAGAATGATAAAAGTTGGACCCATTTTGAAAGAAAAAACTTCAGTAAAAGAAGTTTGAAATGAAAGAAATCAAGAAGGGCTATGTTTGAAAATGCTGAAAAGTTGAGGGACTGTTTTGATAAATTTTATATTTAAGTAGTTTTAGGCTTTAGAAGTTAGAACCCCCTTTTTTCTCCTCTTCTCCCCCACGGCGCTGCCGTTTATTTCTTCTTCCTTTTTTTTCTCTTCTTTTACTTTTAGGTTTTAGTTTGATTATTCTTTTCTTTTGTAATCTAGGTTTAGGTCTTGTTTAGTTGTTAGTGTTTGTAGTTTTTCTTCGTTTCTTGAGTCGTTGAAGATGTGAAGAAGATGGATGTTTTGACGGAACAAAGATGGAGATGGAATCTGACAGATTTTCATTAACATTTAACACCTGCTGTAACGTTTCGTTTTCTCCATACTCTTATATTTATCTATTGTTAATATCTTTCTCCTTGTATTTATTATAGTACTTACTAATTTTTTGCTCTCTTTTTAATTTAATTTTATTGCTTTCATAGGTTAGAAACAATTTTTGGAGAGTGACACTCCTTTGATCGATCTTTACAGTTTTCTTAGATTAATTTTATTATTTTATTTATATTTATGTTTCCTTTAGTGGTTTAGCTTTCGTTTATTGGGTAAGCGTCACTTTGGACTGACGTTGTGGTATTGATCGATTGTTTTGATAATAAACTTTTTAGTTGGTTGATTTTTCATATAACGAAAGTTAATGTTTGACGAACCGATTTTTTCAAAACGTCTTTAGTTAATTTTGTAAGTTTTGATACGAACGACAGTTTGATCATAACTTAAGACTAAATTGATCAATGACAACGGTCCTAAGATGAAAATTGTTAGGGGCGTTGATTGGGAAAAATATTCGATTTAAATCATAATGTTTCTTCCCAATGTACACATATTGCGAAAGTAAATATGTATTTTGGTTAGAAAAGCTTTTTCACCTCGATAGAGGGTTAAAGTATTTTACACAACAAATACTCACTACAACTAAAATTCGAGAACGACATTACCCAATTTTCGTTAGCTTTTATTTTTTTATGTCTCGTTATTTTTTGTTTATTTCAAGAAAAAACAAAATACTGATGATTTCCCGTAGCTATGACATAGTCTAGAACGAGTTCGTGTTAGTCCATCGTCTCCCTGTGATCGACCCGTATGGTACACTTCTCGTACGCTTGCGGTATAAATTTAAAACACATCAGTAGTGGCGGACAAGAGGTCCAAATACCCAAGCTTGTTCGACGATGGAATTCCGGGGACGAAATTATTTTGAGGGGGAGGTATTGTAATATCCGGGATCTTTATGTAATAGAAACCAGTTAGAGGTGGTTTTAATAAAAGTTTAGAGTGCAAGGACCTAATGTAAAATAATGGAATTGGGGTATAAAACTCTAAACCCTAGTTTTTTTAATCATTTTTGGCATTTGAGGAGGCTACGTGAAACTAGAGAGAAAACATGCAAGGGTGAGAGTGCATTTTTGGAGGAGAAATCGACAAGGATTATTGGGTTGGGAAGAGATCTCTGCATCAATCTCCATTCAAGGTAATCTCTATTATTAACTCTTATCGATTTAGAGGCTTAAAAAGGAGTTGGGATTGATAATCGCTTGGTTGGAATCCGACAGCTCGTGTTGTCCGGAAATCGCCAGTATCCGGATAAGAGGAATCCGGATATGGCCGAAATCCGGAAAGGAAAAGAATCTGGTTGTTTGCTAAATCCGGATGTGTCATTATCCGGTATGTTCCGGACGTTTTGCTTTCCGGGTGCGTTTCGAATCCGGATACTGTCAGAATCCGGATAGGGTCAGAATCCGGATAGGGTTAGAATCCAGAGAGGGCCAGAATTCGGATAGGGTCAGAATCCGGATGGGGTATCCGGAAATTTTTTCTCGGATTTGGACGATTCCATTTCGTGAGTATTTGTCAGCTATTCGAGTTAGGTTTGAGGCGTGTTAGTAGGCCTTATGAGAGAGTTGAGAGTAAGCCTTAAGGGATGATCGGGTGACTTATCACGCTCGTTTGTTTTCGTAGGTGTTCAATTTAAGGATCAAGAGCATGAGAAGATTTAAGCCAGGACAACAGGTGAGTCTTTCTAACTGAAAATGTGTTGATTTATGTATTACTTAAAATGCATGAGAGATGATGAAACTGCATGTTTTATCCTTTATATGAAACTGCATGTGTTTACTATGTTTGAGAAAGTTAAGATATTATGTATGCATACATTTGGAAGTGGGCATGTTTTGGCTAAGTCGGGGTGTGTGTCCCGCCAGTGCTCATACCGGGGGGTGTCCCGTTTATGCCATGGGAGGTGTGACCCAATACGGCAATGTGAGACTGACACGTTGTCACGGATGTGCGTGACTTCAGTGTGCCATATACATGGGTAGTTCTTGCGTGTGAAAGTTTAAATGTTTTAAAGATGAGAAGAGTTTATAAATGCTTATAAACTGTTTAAAATGTTTCATGTGGTGAAAATGTTTGTTTCTAGAGGGAACTCACTAGACCTCACGGTCTAACCCTCGCATTTCCAAAAACTAAACCATTTTCAGGTAAGCACTTAGTAGAAGGCTTTGGTAAGGTTAAAGAGAAAGCGCGAGCGTGAAGCTTTGGACTAGAAGGAAGCCGTTATATTTAGCATGTCAAGCATAGTCTTTAGAAATCTCAGCTATGTGTAATAGGTTGTTTCCGCAAACCTTGTGTTGTACTCATAGGGGGCGTTTGGTTCGCAGAATGTTTTTGGATGGAATGGAATCTGTCAAAGGAATTTGACTTTGGAGGATTTGGAATGGAATGTTGTCAGGTTTGACCAGCTGTTTGGTTGACAGAATTGGAATGGAATCTGTTAAAGGAATTGGAATCTGTCTGTTTGGTTCACAGAATGTAGCTTTCAAATTGGAATGAAATTTGAGTAAATGACCAAAATACCCTTTTGTTAAAATCACCCTCTTTAATTAAAATCAAAACCCTACTCACAAACATCAGATACACGCCACATCCATTCTCACAAACATCACGCCGGTCCCTTCACTCTCTTCACTTCACAGCCGCCATTCACCACCATCTCGCCGCCGTCGACCTGCTCACCGCCGACGAATCACCATCTTGCCGCCGTCGACCTCCTATGTTTTTCACGACTTTTTGCTGCTGTATTTACTCGAAAAAAAACCCAAACTCTTCGATGTATTAACATCGATTTTAGTCTGTATTACATCTGTTTTTCACGACTTTTTTGTTGTATTTTCTTCTGTATAACATCGACATTTCTGCTGTATAACATCAACTTTTCTGTTATTGTGATTTGTTGCTGTGTTTTCTTCAGACGTGAATGTGTTCTAAGGTTGGGTTAAGGGTATTTTAGGAATATAGAGAATGTTAAATTCCATTCCATTGAAATACCATCTATTTAGTAAGGAATGTTGAAATGCTTAAAACATGGAATTGGTTGGAATTTGAGATTCCATTCCTTTAAAACCCTTGAACCAAACAATGGAATTGAATTTGGTCAAAGGAATTTGAGATTCCAATTTCATCAAATTCCTTCACTTTCTGTGAACCAAACACCCCCATATGTTTGAGATGGTATTTTGAGGCCGTTTCGGCAAGTTATTTATTTAAATATCGTTTTGCTTTATTGGTTAAGTTGGGCTGTTACAGTCGACACATGTTTCATCGGTCTGATTTTCGCCGTTGGCGAAATGTGCGTGAATCCCATGTCTGAGTTGGCTGTGACACAATGGACATATATTTAGTGTATTTTAAAAAAAATGTTGCATGACTTTATAATCATATTTTTTAGAAATTAAATGATATCCAACCTAAATAAACAGGAAAAAAGTATATTTATATATATCTTAAAATTAACCAATTGAATGGACATATATTCAATATATTTTGAAATTTAAATAATTTGTTTTCTAATTTAAAAGGAATATGAAATATATATTTTTAAAACATAAACGTATGAAATATAAAGTATGTTTGATTATATTGAAATTAGACGAAAATACGTCTTTTTGTTGTCATTATAGGTAGGGGTGAGCATAACCCAACCGACCCGATAAACCCTAACTTAAGCCACCCGATTAACCGAAATCCGAACTTGCCCGAAACCCGAAACTCGATCAAGGTATTTTGGTTCGGTTTGGGTTGGGTTTTCCCAAACCCGAACCCGACCGAAACCCGAACTTTTAAAAAAAATATTTTTTTTCAATAAATCGTAAATATATTATATATATTTATAATTTATAATTTCTGTTTCTATTTTTCTGTTTATAATTTATAATTTCTCGATTTTGTTTTTTAAAAACACCAAAAAACCAAGCTGGGCTAAAAAACACCAAAAAATTGGGCTGAAAAAACAGGGCTTGGGGATCGGCCCAACCCGAACAACCCGACCGAGGAACCCGAACCCGAAATGGCCCGAAACCCGAGCTACACTTTGGACGGGTTTCGGGGCCTCCTCCTTCCACCCGAAACCCGAAAAACCCGAACCCGAACAACCCGAAACCCAAAAAACCCGACCGATGTACACCCCTAATTATAGGTTTGTTGTTCATCGAATCATGGCTCCAAACAAATAAAAGAAAGGAAAGACCAAATACAAAATGATGTTATAGGTTTTGGTTCTCATGAGTACGTGTCACGTTCTTATTGGCACTTTTAAATCGATGGGATCCACCTGTTTTTAGTCGGTAATTGGCAAAATTAATTAGCTAAGAGAATCTCCGATACCTATGTTAAAGTTTTTATAAAATAGAGTAAAAAGATTTAAAATCTATAACAAAAAATTTGCATCCAACTCCAACAACTATGCTATTTTAGCAACTCTAGTATTAATTATTCTATTAAAGTATTCAACTTATCTAATTATATTATTAAAATATTCAATATATAGAAAGTTGAGAGAATAAAAGTTTGATTTTTGGAGGTAATGATTAGTTTTAGGGGAAACCCATCTATTTAGAGATTTGTTTAAATTTAGAGATTTTTACAATCTCTCTATTATTTTTTCTATTTTAGCATAAAGGATAGCATAGCTGTTGGAGCAACAAAAATGCTAAAATTTTACTTTTTATTTTATTTTAGCATAGCTGTTGGAAATGCTCTAAACATGTGAGAATTTGTGTAAAACATAAAAAATAGATATATTTTAAAAACATATATATTCATTGTTCTAAAAACTCGTCGCACAGCCTTCATGGCGTGCCATGGCTCAAGACTTGTGTCTCACGCCACGTTAAGCCCGTGGCACGTCATGACTTAATGCGCAGTTTTCGTAATGCAGTATTTGATTTTTCTTAATATTTTTAATGTCTTATTTGCAAGTTTTTTATATATAACCTAATTTAACTTGTTTATTACTATTGAGTCATTGAGTAACACTAAAAAAATATGCTTTAATATACAATATTATATATGAATTAGAAACTTGACGCCATAAATCACGTCTTAAAAACATCATGACTTTATCGTAGCTCTTAAAGCTTGAGGTCTGACCTCGTCATGTTAGTGACTCATACTATTTAGAACCTTGCATGTATACATAATGGACATTTGAATGATAAACATATAAAAGTAGGAGAATTCATTTATCTACCTACTTGATAAAACCGAATTTATGAATATTGTTATTATTAAATAAAGAAAAAAACACAACTACCCTCACCTGGAGTGGGTGGGTTTCGAAGACAGTAGTCTCTTCCTTCCGCGTTTTCAAGTTACTTTTTAAATTATTTATTCCTTTATGTTGACATCTCCAAATTTTAATTTGATTAAATTGAGAACTATATGAGCATCTACACACGTCTTGCAAGAGTTTTTGCAAGATTACATGGCATGTCATGTGTCTTGCAAGGTCTTACAAAACCACCCCCATCTTGCTAAACTTGCAAGATCTTTCAACAAATTAAATATATTAAACAAACACATTTTTTAATTTAATTAGTTTGTTTGTTTGTTTAAACATTAATTATTATTAATATGTTTATTAAATTTAATTCATTTATTTAGTTTATTTGAACATTACTTTTTTTAATATTTTTATTAAAATTTCTTACCCACGTTTTATTTTAAAAAAATGATACTTTTATGCAACGTTTTTTATTTAAACTGCTAAATTATATTTACACAAAATATAATAAAAGAAAACTGAAGTAAAATTTTAGTTATCTATATTTTATAATTAATTTATTCGTTATATTATAATTATCTATATTATTTATATTATAATTATTTATATTATAATTTATTAGTTTAGAAAGGAGTTTGGTCTTACATGTGTATGAAAGTTGTTATTGCAAAGCTGATGTGACACTTATGAAAGAAGTAAAGTCTTCTAGGTGTATGGATGGTCTAAATATATATAGACGCATAATTAAATAAAAATAATAATATTTTAAGAAATTAAATAAGAGACTCTTACCCCTAAAACCAAAACCATGTTTGTATCTAAATAAACTAGAAGTGTCGTGCAATTTAATGCAATATATATTGATTTCACTTCATTTTTCTTTTGGTTTTTATCGATTTCATAATATAATTTTAAGTAATTAATTGAAATATGTATTTTTACATATGTGATATTACCTTATATCCACATCTCTTCCACAATTATTAAAACAGCACTAGGTACGCAATTTCTTGTGAACCTAAGTAAACGACAAAAAAATATTTTAATATTGATCCCTGTCCGCTAAAACTTACCTTTGCATTTACGGACTTGGGCTCCTGGACTTTCAAGATTTACAGTTTGTACCCAGGTCTAGAATTGCAGACTTACCTTTTTGCGGACCTACACTTGTCGCGCCCTAGTGAAACCCTATTTTGACCCTTACTTGTTGACCATATCCAGATCCGCAATTTTGACCTTTGACCTTCACAATTTTTCAGGAAATTACCATTTTCACTTGTTTTTTGCATGTTTAATTGTGCATGTACACTATTTTTTCAACAAAGCTTGAAAGCTGATGAAAATTTGTACACTAATTATACTATTTTCCTGCAATTGATTGATGGTTGGTTTGATGAGTTTAATCCATCTTATTTATAAAGAGTCGTGAAAGAATAAGGATGAAAATATAAAGAACTACAATATCAGCTCAATGTCTTTCTTTCTTTGTTCATCATATATTTTTCTTTCTTCAATTCATTTGAAAATGAGTTCCGGTGCCAAAATAATTAAGTTACATATTTGTTCTGGTGGTCAATAGGTGCAAGCAAACAATGGGTGGTATTATGTTTGTTTTGCTGAAACGATGCACCATGTTGTACAATTGTGCGCAAACATTAACACATCAAAGCTTGGTCGCTTATGTTCATAGAAAATGTAGAATCAAAAGTTCCGTTGGTGTAACCATGTTAGTGTACAAGTATGATGGTTCAATTTTTGAGTTAACTGGCGATGGAGATGTTTGTGGTTTCTTGGAATTCGCAGCCGAGTCAAATAAACCGTCTACATTTTTTGTTGTAACAACCCAACTCAAGAAAACACAAAATCAACATGAATTAAGCAAGTCGCCGAAACGGCACCAGAATTTTATAATAATCATAAGAGTACATAACAAGGTTTGCGGAAACAACCTATTACACAGCTGAAATTTCTACAATACTAAGCCTGACATACTAAATTATGTCGACTTCCTTCTAGACCCAAGCTTCAAGCTCATGCCTGCTTCTTGCCCTTACTATAGCCTTCTACTAGTGCTTACCTGAAAGTGATTTAGTTTTTGGAAATGCGAGGGTTAGACCATGAGGTCTAGTGAGCTCCCTCAAAATAACAGTTCTCAAAACATATTTAAACAGTTCATAACTTTCAAAAAACAGCTTTGAATAAACTTTCACGTAAATTCACACTCGTAAATGGCACACTGAAGTCACTCGGAAGTGACAACATGTCAGTCTCACACTGCCTTACTGGGTCACTCCTCCCATGGTATAAACGGGTCACTCCTCCCGGTATGAGCACTGGCGGGCCCCACCCCCCGACTTAGCCAATTTACGTCTAACCACAATGTATGCATACATCTCATATAAACTTTCAAACAAGCAAAATCATGTGAATAAACATGGCATTTCTCATTTACTTACTTCGGAAAACACGTTTAAAACACGTATCTTTAGTTAGAAAAACTAACTTGTCGTCATGCCAAAGTACTTCTCGCGAACTCTCCCGGTTTCTAGATGGAACACCTAAGAGGTCGATAAGATTTAGAATAATAAGGCTCACAATAACCTGACATATCCACAACACCTTACTTAACAAAATGACCGAACCCGGAACCAAAGTCCCGGACTCCTCTTCTGATCCGGGTTCAAACCCGATCCCAGTCCATACCGGATCCCAAATCCGGTTCTACTCATCCGGTTCCGGTCCATTCCGGATCCGGTTCCACTTCCGGTTCCGGTCCATTCCGGATCCGGTCCCGTCTTCCGGTTCCGATCCATTATGGATCCGGTTCCACTTCCGGTTCCGGTCCATTCCGGATCCGGTCCCGTCTTCCGGTTCCGCGGCGCTAGTGACCAAAACCTCAATCCCAATCGACGTATAAGGATCAAAATATGGAGAAATGCATTGCAAGAATCGCTAACACACTTCTAACCAACATAATCATATCTTTCTACAACCTAAACATCGATTAGGTCCTTGATTACTCTAAGAACTCTTTAAACCATAAAACTCACTTGACACAACAGTAAGAGCATAAGATCATGGGATTACCTTTCCAAAATAATACTTGAGTTACTCTGCTGAAATCCTCCTCTTCCTTCTTCCAAGAACCAAATTGCTAGATGGATTTCTCTCTTCCTTTCTCTGCTATCTCCCATCCAAGCCGCCAGCAAGAAGAAATGACGAGCCCTTAGGGTTTTGCCAAACCTTGTGGGTATTTATACCCCTTCCCATTTGTTTCAAAACAGCCCCTGAAGTTCAAAAACTCTTAAATGATTACAATAAAACCTTGGTTATTACAATACCTCCCCCTCAAAAGAATTTTGTCCTCGGAATTCGATCGTCGAACAAGCTTGGGTGTACTTAGACCTCACGTCCGTCACTACCTCCCAAGTTTCCTCTTGTGCTTTGGAATTACTATTGCATCTCCACACGGTCAAATTCCTGGTTTCTCAACTCCTTGACTTGACCTATGGTCAAAGTTTGTCTCCAACACTACGACAGAGTTCCACTTCTCTTCCACATGCATCCTTTGCTAAAGTATCGTCATATCAACTTCCAACTAGCATCCTCAAATATAGAGACGTGACACACCAGATGTCTTCCACATAATCTCATCGAGTTCCTCTCACCGATCCTGATATCCTCCAATGGTACTGCCACATCTGTCTCAGCCAATCGCCTTTTTAAATTCGGAACGTGGAACGTTGGGTGCACTCCCTTTAATTCTTCCGTTAGCTCCAGCTTGTATGCTACCGCCCTTACTCGTTCTATCATGACGAAGGTCAACTCCTTATCGCCTGTATTCTTTGTAAGATTGCCATCATCTCAACTTCCAACATTTGCTCTCCATAAAAGAGACGTGCATCACACTATGAATTCCTCTAAAATCTCATCGAGCACCACAAGATCGCTCACTATCTTTCCAAATCTCATAATTTCGACGGATCCACAAACGTGGTCCACTTCACTTTCCTCTCGACTGCACCACTCCCAACTATGGGAACGTCTTCCGCATCAAATTGCCCCTTACTCAAACTTAAGGCTCAGAAATCTTATACTTTCCAATCCAACCAACTTAGTTCCACTCGGTTTCCCAAACCATTCCGGTGGAAAACATAGCCGTACCACGTACTTCGAAACTGCCCTCGGTGAGTCACAACTTTTCTATGTCGGGCAATCATATATCATATACTTACAACCTCTCCGATCAACTATACCCGCTTAATATACCATATGTAACATCCCGGGCCTACCGTACTAGATAATCTCCGCTTTGTCCACACCTGGACTCGCGATTTTAAAACGCGTCTAATCAAGGTTTTCGCATACAACTTCACTTCCTTAAAAGGAACTTTGTGGAATTCCCTGTCACAATAACGTGAATCTTTTACCGGGAACAATCACTCACTTGTCAACTTGGCACAAGGCCAACCTTGAACATCCCAACAAACTCACACCCAAGAGTTCCCTTATCGGATTACATGCAAACACTAGATCACTCTTCCATTACGACTTACGTCTAACGCAAATAGTACTTTCTTCCTCGAATCACATCATCCCAGTTCATTAATGTTAACCAACTCATACGCTCTTACTACGTCATTACCCCTTCCTTACACATAGCTAAACGTAGAAAATCTCTACAATCCACCATCTGACGTGTCCACCAAACCGAGATAACACATTCAAGTTCCCGTTGCATCCCACAATCGTCCAACCATAAACGAAATAAATTCAGGTTCCACTCGGTCAACAAGGAGCGACCAGGCTCACACGAAACTACTCTCATCATCTTAGTACTAAACGACAAGTTTACTTGAAACATTTTTCACAAAAACACCAATTCAAATCCAATGGTCCTTCATTCTGAGTACTACATTCAACTACCCTTTCCTCTTCCTTCACGAAACATAAAACATTCTTTCGACTAACGGCTCACTAGAAGGTGCACGCTTTCGACCAGTCGCATAAGTGGGTTTTCCATCGTCCTTGAATCATAACACACACAATTCCCCTTTCTCAACACTTACCAGGAATCCCTATACCCACCAGTGACAATCTATACACACACTACTCCACACTTTCGGTGTCACTTGCCAACCTTCCTACTTTCAGGCTACTCATTTATTCTGACATCTCTTTCCACCTTCTTACGTTAACATGGAGCACCACCCACTAAACATTACTTGCCTCTTCTTCCGACCTTTTCTACAAGTGCCGACACACTTCCTCATTACTATACATAACCAAACGGTTTCACTAAAATTTTAACTTGAGGTATCCAACCAAGCATCCTAAAATGACACCGGTAATCGAAGCCACTACACGCTTCTTGCTCTCCAACTGATACCTTCTCAGGTAGTTCTTTCATACACAAGAAACAATTCACATCTCTTAAAGATTTCGCATTTACCACACCGCATCGTAAACTAGCCAATTCAACATCTCCTTTAAACTTTCCATGATCTAAAAAATATACACACCCAGCGACTCACACAACCAAAAACACTTGGCTCCACATTTGGGTAACCACCCACTACCGCTCCGACATTTTATTCCGAGAATAGCCATATCATAACGCCAACTTACAAACCATGTGCCCCAACAACTTGATTAACAAATTGTACACCTCGTCCGAAATCCCCGAAAAGGCTTCCATCTGATGCTTCCTCTTCTAACAACACATTACCACAACACTGGCTGGCACATTTATCTTGGCAAACGATGCCACTAACTTATCCATACATTCTCCACCCACAACATCACACCACAAACTAGGTTCTCACGGTCATTTGTACACCAAAATCAATCTTGCCTTCATATTCACCCACATAAAACCAAGTCTATCTCATGACTCTGTCTTTCCCGAATCTAAATGAACCACAACTCACGATTTCCCAATTTACTCAAACATATTCGTTTCTTGTTGGTTCTTTGCGATCTCAAAACCATTACATAAGACATGGCACATTCCCTTGCAGACCGATAAAATCTATGCACCCACTTCCCTTGTGTTAAATACCTCATCCTTTTACGAACCGTCCAAATCTCGTAGGTAAAACACTCATCCGCTTAGCAATCTTCCACATTCTTAACGCCCACACGAGGTGTTCCATCGTCAAGTATACACCTTTCCCTGAACGATCACCCACATTTACCCATACTATGGTAATTCTTTGAAATTCCAACCTCTTGACAACGCCTTCGGCTCCCGACACTTTAAATAGTTGTTGACTTAAACATTAATAGTCGACCTGATGATGCATCCCTAACCTTTCCGTCAACAAGGGTTCCCAACAGAACCTAATCCTTCCAACGTATCACAATCAACTTAAGGTCCCGTCGTCCTCACTTGAAGGGAAAAGTTTCAAGACTTACCTGTGCAATATCAATATTACAAGACTACCCCCAAACTCATGTCCGACGCCGAAGACATTTCATTTCTGCCTCTCAACACTACTCATAACGAGTTGCTAATATCAGAACCTTGATGACTTCAAGTCCTTCCTCCAGACTCAACCGTCCACCGACCACCGTACTTCTAGTTACTGAACAAGAGTACAAGCTACCTTAATATAAACCATACCAACATCCATTTTTGACCTTCCACCATTCACTTCTCTACCTTAATGTGAATATCAAGATCACAAGACACTCGCAACTGGCGTGACCGACACATCACCACTCTCAAAACATTTCCTTATCCGGAAATACGACAATATCCACGACCTAGTGAGTTCATAGCCTTCATGCATGACGACATGATAATTTAAATCATTTCGCACCTTTTATGTTTAAAAAGAAAACAACACTTGAAAACAACTTGGGTACCCATTACCCCAACACTCTCATAACTCAAATTCCTTGTACAACGATTTCGAGAATCGTTCGCATGCAACTTTTCGGTAAAACACAATCTTACTCAACCAAAACGACGTTGTTACAACAGAAACATATTGACTGGAATCTTTTTCCCATATGACTAGAAAAGTTCTGAACAAAATCACGTACACGAAGTAAATCAGTCGGCTACCACACTCGTTTATTATATCAACGTGTAAATACTCAAAAAAGCCTTGCAGTGAAATGCTTTAATAATTTTCGCAGCGAAGATTCTTCTCACATGAAAAATAGAGATATAATTCGCAAATCAATAAGTTAAATTTTTTTATTGTGTAACGTAACCAGTTCTGTCTTTTTCTTTAAACATACGCTTGCACGCGTCGACTCATTTTCAGCAAGAAATTTGTTATATACGCAATTGCTTTTAAATCATGAGAAGCTCATGTAACACTTATAAGAACACAATGCATGAAACTCAACTTGCAATTCAAGGCTATTCACTCTAACAAGGTCACCCGTTGTACTCACACCACTTATCATTGGCACTCTACCTGGACCAACGGTCGCCCTCCCGTCCTTGCAAAAACTTATTGTACTCGCATTTCACCACCTACCTGCTCAACCATCCTATACAGTTTTCCTCTTGACCAATTACTTCATATTCTATCCCTACTGTAAAGCCCGTGTCCCGGTATGGATTTATTTATTAATTTAATTTTCTCCGAATGAATTTTTTTAACGGGATTTGACGGGGAAGACCAAAAATGAAGAATTATTGTGAAAAAAGACTAAATTGGTTAAACCTTAACTTATTTTGCAAGGATTTGGAAGGCAGGGACTGAAAGTTTACATTTTATATGTAAGTTTGCATGAGGGTTGGCTTTAAGAACCGACCCCCCTCGTTTCTGGCTTCGTCGCACGCAAAGAATACACCACCAAAACCCTAACGCCGCCCCTGCCACTTTGCCTTCTTGCTGTCACTGCCGAGCCGCCCAAACCGCCGGACGCCGCCGCTGCTTTTCTGCCGGCGAGGACGAGGAGTAGCGAGAGAGAGAGAGAGAGCCGACGATCAAGAAGAGGAAGGAGCCGGGATCTCGCTGTGTTTGCTGCTACGTTGTCCTCGAGAGGTAAGGTCTCCCTTTTTCTTTCTTTTGTGCCGTTATCAAGTCACCACGAAACCACCACCATGGCTGCCGCCGCAGCCATGGCTGCCGTCGGAGTGCTGCTGCCGTGCACCACCATTTCGGTGGCTGTAATGTGCGTGTTTGCTGCTGCTAGGTCGTGTGTGGATGGTGTTTGTTTAGCTCAGCCTTAGATGCCTAAAACCCTAGCCCTAACTTGCAAACCCTAAACCTAAAAGCATGAAACTCTAATTGTTGAAAACCCTTGTTTTTACTATTTGGGCATTGTACTTTGTTAGGGTGGAAACCCTAACCAAACTTGTGCACCTAAACTTCATATGGACTGTTAAAGACTTAATTCCAGGTCTGAATGCATTAATGGGTTGAGAAGTGAAGATTAAACCATGTTACGATTTTACGGGAAAATGCCATTCTGTCCCTGTTTTGTAAAATCCATAGAAAAATCTAGGAAGCTCGGATTGAGGTGAAACCGGTGCACAAATCTCACAAATTGTGTCTACTGTGTTTCATATGTTTTACAGAAAAATTAATAAGGCCTCTAGCTATGGCCAAATTGGCAATTAGTACAGACTGGTCCAGAGTTTACTGTTCGGGTAGTCTGTCTTGGAAAATTCATATAAAATAGTAGGGACCTCGGATGAACGCGTACGATATGTCCCTGGAAAGCTAAGACATAGAAATTTCAGAATATGGAATTATATTTCTGGTTTGATGGGTTTAAGGGGGGCTAAACAGGTCACGAACAGACCTGCAGAATTGGACCAAAAGCTGTAAAATGCACAATTAGACTTGTAGTTGTAATTTCGGGTTGGGACTACACATTGACCCTTTATAACACTTCTTTAGGGGGAAAGAAGTGAGTTGGAGTTGGCGGATGCTTGTTGCTATTCGTGGAGTTCTGCATTGCTATTCGAGGTGAGTTCACTCACTACGTAGGATAGAGATTATATGTACACTGCTGTAGTACGTGTATGTTCGCATTGATTTGGTTGGGTGTAGTACTAGGCCGAGTTAGTGTCTAGTATAAGATCTTGGGTGTCGTATCAAACCCCGGGGAGACCGAGGGATACGTACACAGGTAGTATCCGGTGTGAGGACATGGGTGTCGTATCAAACTCGGGGAGACCGAGGAATACGTACACGGGTGTTGTATGAACTCGAGGAGACCGAGGGATACATACACAGGTGTTCATGCACGAGGGTGCTTGTTTAGGATATATTCTTAGACTAGCATGTGTTGGTTGTTTGTATCTATCTGCTGGTAGGGGTAGTGTCTATATGATAGCTATCTTATGTCTGTGTTTGAATTCACTAAGCTTCGAGCTTACCCTTTCCCTACAAACTACTGTTTCAGGTACGAGTGGCAGTAAGGCGTGACGGTACACATTGGCGTGTTGTGAAGACTTTCACCATTATTTATTTTGAGACACTATGTTTAGACTCATTACATTTTCCGCTGTTTTATTTGGGTTGGTTGTTTAACTTAACGAATTTTTGATAAAACGTTTATTTGGATTTAAACACTTATGGTCTTATTTAATTAAAACGGTATTTTTAAAAGTTCAAATTTATTGTAATATTTGGGACGTTACAAGTTGGTATCAGAGCACAGCTTGAGCGAATCAAACACATTTCGGTGTGTTTGAACTCAAGTTTGCGGCTTGGGATTTTTCTTTTAAAATTTTTGAGAAATAAAAGAAAGGAAAAGTACGTTTTAGAAACGGTTATCGAAGGCGCAGTGTGTACAGTCAGCCGATGCCAAGGGAAAAGGTAGAGTACTTAGTGTAATTTATTACTTTCTAGAACATAGGGGTATGTATGCTAGATTGCCTGGTGCTTATTACCCTGTACTGCATGGTTATTACTTACTAGTAGGAATTTATGCTAGTCCTGATAGGTTGTTAAGTGAATGCCTTATAAGTTGTATGCAGTAGGAACCAAATAGCCTTAGAATGCTTGATTTAGTTCTATTGCGCAGCTCTCGTTTGAGTCTAACCGTTGTGGGATAGGATCTCTTATTCGAATGTCTATCTGAATTCACATTGTATGCGATTGTGCATTCGCGAGGCGGCTCGTCATGACTAGTGGAGATTTCGTCATAGCAAGGGTAGTGGGATGGGGTGAAATTCCTAGTGAACTAGGAAGAGTGTGGACATATGCTGGTACGGGCATATGAGTTAAAACTGTCGGCAAGAAACTACTTGGGCACTTCGGGATGGGACTCGGAACGAGCAAGGATAGGTGTGGAAGATAGTAGTAGAGCTCCTACTATCTAAAGCACAGGATCCGCGCTCGAGTTGGGGAAAGTCACGGGGAATCCAAGGAGTTGAGCGTGAGCGTAGTTAGCAGGAATTAATGTGTGCTAATAACTCGTTGTCATATCTACCCATTCAATTGCAGAATGGCCATAACAAGGAGGAACAATAATGTTGATCCAGATGCTGGTACTGGATTTACTGCCGAGCAGATACGTGAGATGATTGCGGCGGAGGTGACGCATGCTATTGGGGAGGCGATCCCCGAAATTATTACTGCCATTCGTGATGAGGTAGTAGTGTTGATGGAGGAGCGCATCGCGGCGATTCCACCCCCTGTGGTTGGGCAACCCCGAGCGAGGGAGTTTCAGTATCGGGATCTCTCTGTTTGTTCTCCTCCTGAGTTCAAGGGAGACTCGAACCCGATCGTCAGTATGCGCTGGATCTCGGATATGGAGTGCGCATTCCTTACCAGTGGTTGTCCTGAGAACCTGAAGGTTTGCTTTGCGGTGAATCTGTTACGAGACGGAGCGAAAGACTGGTGTGCTACTGCTTTGACGCTTGATGAGCGCACTGCTTTGACCTGGGAGGAGTTCGTCGTACGTTTTCGTGTAGAGTATGTGCCTCCAGTGGAGATGGAGAGGATTGCTAAGGAATTCTTGGAGCTCACACAAACTACGGAGACTGTAAAGGAGATGAACCGAAAGTTCACGGAGATGGCACTATTCTGTCCTCAGTATGCTGCTTCTGAGGACATGAAGATGACGCGGTACAAGGATATGTTACGTACCGAGATCAGGGAGTTCGTGAGTACTGTGCAGTATGCCACACTTGCTGCGATGATGGAGGATGCCCGGAGACGGGAACTTGAGTTGGAGACGCAGGCTAAGAAGAGGAAGGCGGTGCAGACCGTGGCACCAGTAAAGTCTGTTCCAAAGAAGACGACGTTTTCGAACTCGCGCTCGGGTCAAAGCAGCGGTGGGTTTAAGCCCAGAGATATTAGCGGAAAGAGAGATGACAAATGTTTCAAGTGTGGCCAGGTAGGACACTACGGCCGTGATTGCAGGGTAACACTGACGATCTACTTTAACAGCAGACAGACGGGCCACGTGAAGGCCAACTGCCCGAATCCGAGGGTTGCTGATGGGGGTGGGGCACAAAGAGCTCCTGCGGTTGCCCCCTTGCGTATTACTGATGGTCATGTGGGTCAGGCTAGACCCGAGGCGGCCCGAGGTAGAGTTCATCAACTAAAGGTGGAGGAGGCACAGGCTACGCCTAAAGTGGTGACAGGTATATTTCATCACTTGATTATTATTGATTATTATATGTAGTTACATTTTGCTTAAACTGTATGATCAGGTACATTCTTAGTTAACTCAGTGCCTGCTGTAGTGATGTTTGATAGCGGGGCTACTCATTCTTTCGTGTCTCGCAGTTTTAGTGAGCGTTTGGGCCGTAGTGTAGGACGGTTAGGTTGTCCACTTGTGGTTGAGGTTGCTGATGATAGGACCTTGACGGTTACTGACGTGTATCGTGGGTGTACCTTGGAGATCTTTGGTGTGAGATTCCCTATTGATTTGATTCCGATCGCTATGCGGGAGTTATGCGTGATTGTGGGCATGGACTGGATGGATGCTTTCGATGCAGAGATTGTTTGTCGTCGCAAACAAGTACGAGTTCGAACCCCAAGCGGGGGAGAACTGCTAGTCCAGGGCGATTCGCCCAGGCGAACCTCAGCGATATGTTCGGCTGCGAGGGCTCGGAGGTATTTACAGCACAGTGGCCAGGGATATTTAGCGTATGTGATAGACACGCGCGATGACGGGGAGAAGAAGACTGCGGAGGATGTGCCAGTTGTACGGGAGTTTGCTGACGTATTTCCCGATGATTTAACGGGGATACCTCCCGAGCGACAGATAAAGTTCCGCATTGACTTGATCCCGGGTGATGCTCTGGTGGCCAAGGCACCTTATCGTCTGGCTCCACCGGAAATTAAGGAATTGTACACTCAGTTACAAGAACTTCTCGACAAGGAGTTCATCAAGCCGAGTTGTTCACCGTGGGGAGCTCCGATACTGTTTGTGAAGAAGAAGGACGGGTCCCAACGGATGTGTATAGACTACTGTGAGTTGAATAAGCTTACGGTGAAGAATCGTTATCCTCTGCCAAGGATCGATGACTTGTTCAACCAGCTACAGGGAGCCTCGTGGTTCTCTAAGATTGATTTGAGATCGGGGTATCATCAGATGCGGGTGAGGGGTGAGGATACGGAGAAGATGGCATTTCGTACACGTTATGGCCATTACGAGTATGTGGTGATGCCTTTCGGGCTAACCAATGCACCAGCAGCGTTCATGGACCTCGTGAACAAGGTGTGCAGCCCGATGCTGGATCGGTCGATGATTGTGTTCATCGACGATATTCTCGTGTATTCGAAGTCGAAGGAAGAGCACGAGACGCATTTGCGAGAAGTTTTGGAGGTTTTGAGGCGGTAGAAACTTTATGCTAAGTTCTCCAAGTGTGAGTTTTGGTTACGAGAGGTCCAATTCCTAGGACATGTCGTGAACCAGAAGGGTATTATGGTCGATCCGGCCAAGATAACAGCAGTGATGCGGTGGGAGGTGCCGAAGACTCCCACTGAGGTACGGAGTTTCCTTGGGTTAGCAGGGTACTACCGGAGATTTATTTAGGATTTCTCCAAGATTGCATAACCTATGACCCGATTGACGAAGAAATCTGCGGCTTTTAGTTGGGGTGAGGAGCAGCAGAGGGCTTTCGAGGAGCTACGCAGACGTTTATGCGAGGCTCCGGTGTTGACATTGCCCGAGGGTATAGAGGATCTGGTAGTGTATTGTGACGCTTCTCACCAGGGATTGGGTGCCGTGCTCATGCAGCGCGGTAAGGTTATAGCTTACGCTTCGAGGCAGTTGAAGCCTCATGAGGCGAACTACCCGACACATGACCTAGAGTTGGGAGCAGTGGTGTTTGATCTCAAGATTTGGAGGCATTACTTGTATGGCGTCAAGTGTACGATATACACTGACTATAAAAGCCTCAAATACTTGATGGACCAGCAAAACCTCAATATGCGATAGAGGAGGTGGCTTGACGTAGTCAAAGATTATGATTGTGAGATACTTTACCACCGGGGTAAAGCGAATGTTGTTGCGGACGCACTTAGTCGACATCCGGTTGGTGAGCCACTTCGGGGTTTGTGTCAGCGGTTGACAGTGGTTGCACCTCTCCTTGAGTTGATAGGTAATGCTCAGGAAGTGGCGATTCTTGACGAGAATGCCAAATGCGAGAGAGTTTCGGGTGAAATTCCGATTTTTACCCGTGATAGTCGGGGTTTATTGACACGGTATGGTCGAGTTTGGGTTCCCTTCACTGGTGGGAACAGACAGATATTGATGGACGAGGCGCATAAGTCCAAGTTTTCTATTCATCCTGGAGCTACGAAGATGTACCGCGACTTGCGGGAGGATTATTGGTGGCCCTGCATGAAGCGGGACGTCGCCAAGTATGTATAGAAATGCTTGACTTGTCGGAAAGTCAAGGCGGAGCACCAGCGGCCGCATGGGAAGTTGCAGCCTTTAGAGATTCCGGTATGGAAATGGGAGCAGATCACGATGGATCTCATTACTAAACTCCCCAGGACTCCACGTGGGTATGATGCTATTTGGTGATCGTCGATCGTCTGACCAAGAGTGCTCACTTTTTGGCCATCAGGGAGAGCTCCTCGGCGGAGAAGCTTGCAGAGATCTTCATGCGAGAGATTGTAGCCAGGCACGGAGTGCCAGTTTCGATCGTGTCTGACAGGGACACCCGTTTTACCTCCCGGTTTTGGGAGAAGTTTCAGGAGGAGTTGGGTACGCGGTTGCATTTTAGTACGGCTTTTCATCCACAGACCGACGGGCAGAGTGAGCATACTATTCAGACACTCGAGGATATGCTTCGGGCATGTGCTATCGATTTTGGAGGTAGCTGGGATCAGTACCTTCCTTTGGCGAAGTTTTCCTACAACAACAGCTTCCATTCCAGTATTGGCATGCCGCCGTACGAGATGTTGTATGGTAGGAAGTGCAGGACGCCCATTTGCTGGGGCGAGGTTGGTCAGCGAGTATTGGGGAGCACTGATATTGTGCTGAAGACGACTGAGATGATACAGATGGTGCGGGACCGTTTAGTTACTGCACAGAGTCGGCAGAAGAGTTACGCCAATAGGAGACGATCAGACTTGGAGTTTCAGGTGGGGGATTATGTTTTTCTAAAGGTTTCACCCTGGAAAGGGGTGATTCTGTTTCATAAAGGGGAAAGTTGTGACCCCGTTACATTCGACCTTAAAAGGTCATTGCGCGAGTGGGAAAGGTAGCATACCGCTTAGAGTTACCGGACGAGCTGAGTTTGATCCATAACACTTTCCACGTGTCTCAGTTGCGGAAGTGTGTGGTGGATGAGTGTGCGGTGATTCCTCTTGAGGATATTCAGATCGACGAGCGGCTTAATTACGTGGAGAAGCCGATTGCCATTATTGAGAGGAAGACGAAGACCTTGCGTAACAAGGTAATTGGCTTGGTGAAAGTCCAGTGGCAGCACCGAAAGGGTTCCGAGTGGACTTGGGAACCCAAGGTTGAGATGCGGGAGAACTATCCAGAGCTATTCGCTGACGTGGACTTCGAGGACGAAGTCTGATTCAAGCGAGGGAGAGTTGTAAAGCCCGTGTCCCGGTATGGATTTATTTATTAATTTAATTTTCTCCCAATGAATTTTTTTAACGGGATTTGACGGGGAAGACCAAAAATGAAGAATTATTGTGAAAAAGGACTAAATTGGTTAAACCTTAACTTATTTTGCAAGGATTTGGAAGGCAGGGACTGAAAGTGTACATTTTATATGTAAGTTTGCATGAGGGTTGGCTTTAAGAACCGACCCCCCCTCGTTTCTGGCTTCGTCGCACGCAAGGAATACACCACCAAAACCCTAACGCCGCCCCTGCCACTTTGCCTTCTTGCTGTCACCGCCGAGCCGCCCAAACCGCCGGACGCCGCCGCTGCTTTTCTGCCAGCGAGGAAGAGGAGTAGCGAGAGAGAGAGAGAGAGAGCCGGCGATCGGGAAGAGGAAGGAGCCGGGATCTCGCTGTGTTTGCTGCTGCGTTGTCCTCGAGAGATAAGGTCTCCCTTTTTATTTCTTTTGTGCCGTTATCAAGTCACCACGAAACCACCACCATGGCTGCCGCCGCAGCCATGGCTGCCGTCGGAGTGCTGCTGCCGTGCACCACCATTTTGGTGGCTGTAATGTGCGTGTTTGCTGCTGCTAGGTCGTGTGTGGGTGGTGTTTGTTTAGCTCAGCCTTAGATGCCTAAAACCCTAGCCCTAACTTGCAAACCCTAAGCCTAAAAGCCTGAAACTCTAATTGTTGAAAACCCTAGTTTTTACTATTTGGGCATTGTACTTTGTTAGGGTGGAAACCCTAACCAAACTTGTGCACCTAAACTTCATATGGACTGTTAAAGACTTAATTCCAGGTCTGAATGCATTAAGTCATAGCTTAATGGGTTGAGAAGTGAAGATTAAACCATGTTATGATTTTACGGGAAAATGCCCATTCTGTCCCTGTTTTGTAAAATCCATAGAAAAATCTAGGAAACTCGGATTGGGGTGAAACCAGTGCACAAATCTCACAAATTGTGTCTACTGTGTTTCATATGTTTTACAGAAAAATTAATAAGGCCTCTAGCTATGACCAAATTGGCAATTAGTACAGACTGGTCCGGAGTTTACTGTTCGGGTAGTCTGTCTTGGAAAATTCATATAAAATAGTAGGGACCTCGGATGAACGCGTACGATATGTCCCTGGAAAGCTAAGACATAGAACTTTCAGAATATGGAATTATATTTTTCGTTTGATGGGTTTAAGGGGGGCTAAACAGGTCACGAACAGACCTGCAGTATTGAACCAAAAGCTGTAAAATGCACAATTAGACTTGTAGTTGTAATTTCGGGTTGGGACTACACATTGACCCTTTATAACACTTCTTTAGGCGGAAAGAAGTGAGTTGGAGTTGGCGGATGCTTGTTGCTGTTCGTGGAGTTCTGCATTGCTATTCGAGGTGAGTTCACTCACTACGTAGGATAGAGATTATATGTACACTGCTGTAGCACGTGTGTGTTCGCATTGATTTGGTTGGGTGTAGTACTAAGCCGAGTTAGTGTCTAGTATAAGATCTTGGGTGTCGTATCAAACCCCGGGGAGACCGAGGGATACGTACACAGGTAGTATCCGGTGTGAGTACATGGGTGTCGTATCAAACTCGGGGAGACCGAGAACTCGGGGAGGCCGAGGAATACGTACACGAGTGTTGTATGAACTCGGGGAGACCGAGGGATACATACACAGGTGTTCATGCATGAGGGTGCTTGTTTAGGATATATTCTTAGACTAGCATGTGTTGGTTGTTTGTATCTATCTGCTGGTAGGGGTAGTGTCTATATGATAGCTATCTTATGTCTGTGTTTGAATTCACTAAGCTTCATGCTTACCCTTTCCCTACAAACTACTATTTCAGGTACGAGTGGTAGTAAGACGTGACGGTACACACTGGCGCGTTGTGAAGACTTTCACCATTATTTATTTTGAGACACTATGTTTAGACTCATTACATTTTCCGCTGTTTTATTTGGGTTGGTTGTTTAACTTAACGAATTTTTGATAAAACGTTTATTTGGATTTAAACACTTATGGTCTTATTTAATTAAAACGGTATTTTTAAAAGTTCAAATTTATTGTAATTTTCGGGACGTTACACCTACACGTGTTTCAATCCAACACTGACACCTTCCCTTCATTGTTCCTGCCACTGAAAAGCTCGACTAAAGAGTCAGGGCTTCAATCCTCCACTCGCTCTTGAATTGAAGCTTTCAATATTCTGGCACCGTCCTTCCTTACCAACCCCAACTGATCTACACAAAAAAAATTCGAGAACGAGGACCTACTAGATGCCAGGGGTTTTTCCCTTAATCAGTCGTTCATCACCTTCGAACCCAAGAAGTTCTACCTCTGGAGGACTCATGTCGTTCCAAACACCACTCCTTCTACAAGATATAAACATTATATCATAAGTCTTCTCTCACAATAACTCAACCCCTTGCTATCATTGCATGATCAGAACTCACTGCATACTTCCACGCCCATCGATCTTCTAAACAAGAGCAATTGAGCACACTCATGTACCTGTAAATTTGTGATTACATTGGCCAGATGTAATTTCAAATTTACCTTACATGACGGTCCTCACTACCCCATACTTAGCGCACTAATAGTGATCTCTCCTAAAAGCATCCTATATCTCAGCTGTGTTTCCCCTCTACTCCACAGTTTAAGTTTAGGCCCATCCGGTCACCTAAATCCCTTAAACTATGGCTCTGATACCAATTGTAACAACCTAACTCAAGATAACAGCAAAATCAACATGAATTAAGCAAGTCGCCGAAACGGCACCATAATTTTATCATAATCATAAGAGTACATAACAAGGTTTGCGGAAACAACCTATTACACAGCTGAAATGTCTACAATACTAAGCCCGACATACTAAATTATGTCGACTTCCTTCTAGACCCAAGATTCAAGCTCATGCCTGCTTCTTGCCCTTACTAGAGCCTTCTACTAGTGCTTACCTGAAAATGGTTTAGTTTTTGGAAATGCGAGGGTTAGACCATGAGGTCTAGTGCTCCCTCAAAATAACAATTCTCAAAACTTATTTAAACAGTTCATAACTTTCAAAAAACAACTTTGAATAAACTTTCACGTAACTTCACACTCGTAAATGGCACACTGAAGTCACTCGGAAGTGACAACGTGTCAGTCTCACACTGCCTTACTGGGTCACTCCTCCCATGGCATAAACGGGTCACTCCTCCCGGTATGAGCACTGGCAGGCCACACCCCCGACTTAGCCAATTTACGTCTAACCACAATGTATGCATACATCTCATATAAACTTTCAAACAAGCAAAACATGTGAATAAACATGTCATTTCTTCTCATTTACTTACTTCGGAAAACACGTTTAAAACACGTGTCTTTAGTCAGAAAAACTCACCTGTCGTCCGGAAAAAGTACTTCTCGCGAACTCTCCCGGTTTCTAGATGGAACACCTAAGAGGTCGATAAGATTTAGAATAATAAGGCTCACAATAACCTGACATATCCACAACACCTTACTTAACAAAATGACCGAACCCGGAACCAAAGTCCCGGACTCCTCTTCTGATCAGGGTTCAAACCCGATCCCAGTCCATACCGGATCCCAAATCCGGTTCTACTCATCCGGTTCCGGTCCATTCCGGATCCGGTCCCTACTCCCGGTTCCGGTCCATTCTGGATCCGGTTCCACTTCCGGTTCCGGTCCATTCCGGATCCGGTCCCGTCTTCCGGTTCCGGTCCATTCTGGATCCGGTCCCGTCTTCCGGTTCCGGTCCATTCCGGATCCGGTTCCGGTCCATTCCGAATCCGATCCCGTCTTCCGGTTCCGCGGCGCTAGTGACCAAAACCTCAATCCCAAACGACGTATAAGGATCGAAATATGGAGAAATGCATTGCAAGAATCGCTAACACACTTCTAACCAACATAATCATATCTATCTACAACCTAAACATCGTTTAGGTCCTTGATTACTCTAAGAACTCTTTAAACCATAAAACTCACTTGACACAACAGTAAGAGCATAAGATCATGGGATTACCTTTCCAAAATAATACTTGAGTTACTCTGCTGAAATCCTCCTCTTCCTTCTTCCAAGAACCAAATTGCTAGATGGATTTCTCTCTTCCTTTCTTTGCTATCTCCCATCCAAGCCGCCAGCAAGAAGAAATGATGAGCCATTAGGGTTTTGCCAAACCTTGTGGGTATTTATACCCCTTCCCATTTGTTTCAAAACAGCCCCTGAAGTTCAAAAACTCTTAAATCATTACAATAAAACCTTGGTTATTACATTTGTGTATGTCAATTTTTTGATGAGCGGTGGAGGTGATGTTGGTGGTAGTTCGAACACTGAAAACAATGAAAACGATGATCAATATCAGACTCAAGGAATGTTCAATCCGAGTCCGAGTCTCAATTCTAGCGCTCCTACGATTTCCAGGGCATACATATGGTCTTAGTGACTATTACCCGAGTTTGTTTTGGAGACACAACAAATAGAAGAAGACGACGGTGATGAAGAAGAAGAAGAAAGACGTTTTGTTGGATTTGATGATGACGAAGCCCATGTTTTCACATTGGGGATATATGATATTGATTTATGATAAACGAATGAAGACGAAGAAGATGTAGAAACAATAACTCCTTCTAGTAAATTATTTAGTGGGATAAATGATGTTTTTGATATGTATCCTCCCCTTCCAGCCAGAGCCCTCTATCACTACCAACCAACTTGTACCTTATAATCGTAGTGGAAGTATAGTTTTTGGTCAATTTTTTAATATGAAAAAATAAATGATTATAGAGCTCGAAACTAACTTTCTTGAAGAGGATTCGAGTATAGAATGAAAAGATATTCAAAAATCATATACGAGGCTATATGCGTTCGAGAGCATGGTGGTTGGCATATGACGACGCTCTTCGTGGAAAAAGACGCTATGTTTAATGTACGAAAGTTGGATGACATACACACTTGTACGAAGACTCAATTGAATCCCAATCACCGTCAAGCAAACAAAAAGGTATCGAGTCATACACTCAAAGGTAATTTTGTAGATGCTAGCAGGACACTTCGGCCATATGGCATTGTGCACGAGATAACCAACAGTACCATATTACTATTGGGTACCACCAAGGTTGGCGTGCGAGATGTAATGCACTATAAATGGTGAGGGGCAACCATGAGGAGTCATGTCGTTTTTATGTAGGGATAAGTTGTACAACGCATACCAACATGTTATGTGAATGGTCAAGAGTTTTAGTGCATCTAGATCTAGTTGATAAAGGTGTCAATTTAAATAAATTTTTAACTTGAACTTTTACAATGTTGGTACAATACCGTACCATCGTGTACCAACCGAAAAAGTTGATGCCAATTCAGTTAGTACTAAGTATAGTTGGTTGGTACATGGAATAAAATTTTGCTTACTAATTATAATTTGTTGGTACATGGTATATGGAAAAAAGCATGGTATCGTACCATGTTCACCCATATCTGTACATGCTATAGTATGTTTTATAGGACTTCAGTTTATATGATCAAACTATAAGACGTCAAAAATGTTAAAATGAATTTATATGACTGTTTTTTAAAAAGTATTTTTGGGCACTTTTAAAATAAAGTGTTTGATTAGCTATTTATAGAAAATATTTAGAACTGTCTAATAAACTCATCTTTTTATGGGACATTTGTGTTTATAGGAATTTTTTTTAATAACGTCGTATAAACTAAATAATACGAAACTTTATTTTAAAAATGTTCTAAAAAACTTGTTAAAATCCCCAAAAACTCTTATAAACCTATTGTAAGACTTTTAGATAGGACACTTATAGTTTGCTCCTAAAAATTTAAGTCCTATAAAGTATGCTATTATGATGCTTAGACATTTTAAGCATTCTATAAACCCAATTTTCTTGTAATGAGCTCACTTTGAATGATTAAATCTCTTGACTTTTCTCTGAATAAATAAATCATCAGAACTTTTAGAAATAGAGACATGCATCAGTTTGACCCAAAAAAGTTATTTGTAACTAGCTATATAGAATTTAAAGTAAAATAAAACTAAATCAGTTTTACAATTTACAATCTCTATGTCATTCAAACCCCTTGTGACCTCTTTGTCGGTTGCTCTCTATTACCGCCTATCACAACCGTTATCCCTTGCCAATTGATCTCCCTCGTTTTGATCGATCTTGTTTTTCGATTCTCTCTCTCTCTCTCTCTGTCTATCCTGATATGTCTATACATGCTCTATTAAATTGTCGTAAAAAAGAGATGATTGAAAGATAAAATAATATATAAAAAGAGGGAGATCGACGACAGGGGCCAACAACGGCAATGAGCGGCATGGAGAACGGGCAACGATGGGGCGAGGAGGAGGTGCAAGAGGTTTAAATATCCTAGGGTTAGGGAATGGTAAAAATGATTTTCTAACCAGTTATATGTAGTTTTTTGTGGTTAAAAGAATGCAAGTAAACAATTCTTAAAAGTTTGATGATTTATTTTAAAAAATGTTAAAAATTTTAATCATTTAAAATAATAAAGTTTATTAATTTATTAATTTAAGAAAATTCATAATTTTAATTATTTAAAATGAGAAGGTTCGCTTATTTTTTTCTAAAAAACTAGTCATCGTACCCGCGCGATGCAGCGGGACGCAATTCGATTATGAAACCAAATCCTCAATCTTGCTACCTGCTTTGTATTATTTTTTATTAAATAGGCATTAGCCAAATATGTCTCAAAAAAATTCAATTGATGCATAGGTCTCATTAGAGCTCACTTCTCAATCGAAGAGGAAAAACTCAAAGAGGAAGATAATTCATTTGGATGAGGACGATGAAAACAAGTTCCTCGTTTGTATCCCTATTTACCTGTCCACTCCATATTTATCCATATAAAAAAGTTTCGAAAGAGACTTACTTGGCAACGATCTAACTCTAAAACCAATCTTAGATTATAAAAACGCAATCATCGAAATTATGAACATCCAAAGATTCGCCTGCCATGACTTCTATATGTACCATCAATACTGAACTGTAGTTCATCAAAGTGTAGATTAACAACGTATTCGCCATTTTCCAAACAATGGCTGAAGTAAACAAGTGAAAGTGGAGAGACCCGTGCAGTTGTGTAAACAGAAGACAAGCTTGTTGAATTGTCCAACGTCACAATGTATCGAGTGTTTTGGTAAACGTTGTCACCCATGAAGTCCCCGGTGCTACTAAATCCCCAAATCCTATTGCTTATGTACAATCGAGATGCACTACCTTCAACATCGGCATCTCCTTCATAAAGAACATCCCCATTACTTTCTCTAACCATCAGATCATTCCCACCACTATTAACATGCATCGAACACACATCTGCCATAAATTTATATACACTTATGTTAAGAGGAAACGCATCTATTTCAAAGTATAAATTGATTAATACCAACGAAAATGGCAGCAAAAGGCTATCCCCATAGTTGTGGTTCACATTTAGTTAATGCAGCTTAGAAATAACATCAATATATATATATATATATATATATATATATATATATATATATATATATTTAAAGGTGTATGGTTCTGTAGGAAATACTTACATCTTGAACAGGTGACATCCTCAGTGCAAGAAAGTATGTCCTTTCTGTTGATAACATTACATATTTAAAACAAAGGAATATGACTAATTAATTCAGAAATTCTCTTCATAATTTAACCAAATAGTAAATTTAAATCAATAGACATGTATTTGAATGCAATAACACCATCTTACAATTGGTTCCTGTTGAGGAGCTTCTGAACAAGTTGATGTATGTATTCCTTATAAAATTACAAAGGAAGAAAAAAATTAGTTATCAATAGCATAAATGGTGATCCCTTTGCATTTAAATGTATTAATATATAACAAGAAAATAATCCATACGTATTTTGTCTGCACGAGGGTCGATCAGGTCCTTGCCAAGTAAAATTGTTGTATGATAGGTCACTGTATCAAATATATCACATATAACATTGGTTGCTTAATAATCACAAAAATGTAAATTAACTTAAACATAGACAAAATAAACTTACATGCTACCTCCATTTAGCAAAAGTGAATCCAGTATGTCTCCACTTAGCATGTTACCAGTTAAAAACCTATTTAAAAACACATCACATTTCAGTTGAGCCATAACCAACAGCTACACAATAGAACTTGAAAATATCCGCAAATTATTTGATGTCATCACACTTACACAAATCTCAAGCTCCTCCCAATGATGTTTGGGGATATTCCTCCTACCAAACTGTTAAAACTTGCGTCCCTTTCAAATTGAAAGTTGAATGTCATTAGATATACTAACAAAGAAGAATTAAATTTAAAAATAATTGATTACCCAGAAAATACGTGACTGTTTGGTAGTGGCTTAATGATATAGAAAGTGGATTATTTAATAAGCTTATTATTACACGTTTACGTTTTCATTTTCTTTACTTTATTCTCTATTTTATTTTATTATCTATTTTATCCTTCCCTAATTGTTTAGGTCTCTTCCCCTTCCATTGTATATATATACTTGTTGTATCTGTTAACCAATATACAGATTCTCAATAACAAACATACAATTCGTTCCAAGTTCTTAATATGGTATCAGAGCGTCGATAAGTTTGAAGTGCCGATCCCGATTCTCTTCCCTCTATGGCAGAATCACCATTTACACCGCCTCTGGTTACCAATGCTCAATCATCTTCAATCGATCAATCACATCCATTTTTTTTACATCACTCAGACAATCCTGGCTTGATACTTGTTAATCAGCCTCTCACCGGTGAGAATTATCTATCATGGAGTCGTTCTATGAAGATGGCCATCTCTGTTAAAAACAAGTTAGGTTTTATAGATGGAACTTTGAAAAGACCTGATGAATCTGATCAGGTTAGTTTGAATTCTTGGATAAGGAACAATAACATCGTTATTGCTTGGATTCTCAACTGTGTCTCCAAAGAAATCTCTGGAAGTATAATCTTCACTGATTCAGCGTACGAGATCTGGACAGATCTACAGGAGAGATTTCAACAAAGCAACGGTCCTCGTATTTTCCAGATTCGCCGTGAGATTATGAATCTTACTCAAGGTGAAGACACTGTTGCAGTATACTACACTAAACTCAAATCGTTATCTGAAGAACTCAATCAATACCGCCCGACTTACACTTGTACACAGAATGATTGTGAAGCAATTAGGAAAATCAATTCCTACTTTCAATCTGAACACACAATGCACTTTCTGATGGGACTGAATGATTCTTTTTCCCAGATCCGTAGTCAAGTTTTAGTTATGGATCCTATACCTCCAATTAACAAGGTTTTTGCGCTAATGGTCCAAGAAGAAAAACAAAGAAAGGTTTTGCAAATCGGAACTCAATCTCCGATGGTGTTTAATGTACAAATGCAAAAACGTAATCAGTCAAGTTCTTACAAGGGAGGAATGAGAAGAGACCGTCCTTTATGTACTCATTGCAAATTCCAGGGACATACGGTTGAAAAGTGTTACAAACTCCATGGGTATCCACCCGGATACAAAAGCAATCAGCGAAACAACTCTCACGCTGTTAATGCTGTGTCTACTATCAACATCCTGAACTCACACGAGAATATAAACAACATGATGCAAGGGTTTTCTGATGATCAATGTCAATATCTGCTGAATGTTCTCTCCAATCGCTTGTGCACAGGATTTCCTTCAAGCAGCAGAACAGATTGTGACTCACTGAACGCAATCACAGGTAGTTGCTATTCTTTGGCTTTTTCTAATAATAGCGACTCATCTTCCGTTTGGATACTTGACTCAGGCGCAAGTAAGCATATCTGTCATCGCAAAGATTTATTCACCAACATTCGAAAAGCCAATGGTTTGACAGTAACCTTGCCTAATAAAGAATCGCTATCTGTCAAAATGATTGGTGATGTTCAACTAAATCAATCTTTAATTCTCAAGGATGTCTTATACGTCCCAGAATTCTTTCTTAATATAGTCTCTGTTAGTGCTTTAACTCACACTAAGTTGCTCAAGGTGAAGTTTTCATATGACTGTGCTGTCATTCAGGAAACGGAGACAAAAGAGAAGATTGGCAAAGCTGAGAGACACAAGGGACTTTATGCCCTGCAAACGGCTGATTTACATCACACCGCTGCTTTAGTTTCTGTTGATACATGGCATAATAGACTAGGACATCCATCTTATGATAGACTAGAGGTTATCAAAGACAAGTTGTGCATCAAGGATGTCTCTATTCCAAAACACATATGCCATGTATGCCCTTTGGCAAAGCAAAAACAATTACCTTTTCAATCTTTCAATAATATGTCTCATGAATCTTTTCAACTGATCCATTATGATATCTGGGGTCCTTACAATGTTGCTGATAATCATGGACATCGTTATTTCCTCACCATTGTGGAAGATTCAAGTAGATATACTTGGACTTACCTGCTTAGGCACAAATCCGAAGTTGCTGATATTTTACCAAAATTTTACAATTTGGTAGTTACTCAATTCGATAAGAAAATCAAGGCTATTCGGTCTGATAATGCGAAAGAACTGGCCTTGACTTCATTCTTTCAAGAAAAGGGAATTTTGCACCAACGGTCATGCGTCAATAGGCCACAACAAAATTTTGTGGTTGAAAGGAAACATCAGCACCTTCTCAACGTCGCAAGGGCATTACTTTTTCAATCTAATGTTCCTGTTGAGTTTTGGACATATTGTCTATTAACTGCTACCTATTTGATCAATAGGACGCCATCCAAGTTGTTGGGAAACGTCTCTTCGTTTGAGAAACTATATGGAAAAGCTCCCGACTATCACACATTGAAAACCTTTGGTTGCCTAGCCTTTGCTTCAACAGTTTCATCTCAAAGGACCAAGTTCAGTCCGAGAGCCACACCTTGTGTTTTCATTGGCTATCCCCATGACATGAGGGCATTTAAATTACTTGCCTTACCGTCTAGGACAGTGATATTCTCTCGAGATGTTGTGTTTCATGAACACACATTTCCGTTTCATACACTAAACAATTCTGGTTTGGATCCTTCACTTAAAAATGTGGATCCTTTTCCACAATTGGTACTTCCAGTACCTTTTACTGACGAATCTATGCTACACCAGAATAATATTTCCGCTGCTCCATCTAACGGCTTTGGTGGTCGAGAAGAAGACCAATCTGATGATTCTGGCATTCAAGAGACAACTTCAGAAACTCAATTTGGTTCACAACCAACTACACGTAAATCTACAAGGACTCATAACCGTCCCTCTTATCTCCGAGAGTATCATTGTAATCTTGCGACCTCTAGCGAGAAAGTTCAATACCCTATACAAGATTTTTTGTCTTATGACAAATTATCACCTCAATACAAGAACTTTGTGATGAATGTTTCGTCCGTCACCGAACCTAAGACCTATAACCAGGCTGTGAAATCCGCCGAATGGAAACTTGCAATGCGTGATGAATTAGATGCTATGGAGAGTAACAAAACTTGGAATATCGTTCCCCTTCCAAAAGGTAAAAATGTAGTTGGTTGTCGATGGGTATATCGTATTAAATACGGTGTCAATGGTCAAATTGAACGCTACAAAGCACGGTTGGTGGCCAAAGGATTCAATCAACAAGAAGGTGTAGATTTTCTTGACACCTTCTCCCCTGTGGCTAAGTTGGTTACTGTGAAGACACTATTAGCCGTGGCTGCTATAAAATCATGGGATCTTGTTCAACTTGACGTTAACAATGCAATCCTTAATGGAACCCTTAACGAAGAAGTTTACATGAGTATTCCTCCGGGCTATCAAATTCAAGGAACGTTTGGTCCAAATGATACGTCGGTGTGTAAGTTGAATAAATCATTATACGACCTTCGTCAATCGTCACGACAATGGTATGCTCGATTTTCGGAGTTCGTGATTGCTGCTGGATTGAATCAGTCTAAATCTGATTATTCTATGTTTTACAAAGGTAAAGGATCAAGTTACGTTGTTATTTTGGTATATGTTGATGACATAATTGTGTCAGGTCCATCCTCATACCACGTATCTAAAGTAAAACAGCAGATAAGCAATGCTTTCAAGTTAAAGGACCTTGGTCCTTTAAAATATTTCCTTGGACTTGAGGTTGCCAGATCAACCAAAGGCATATTCATCTCCCAAAGACATTATGCATTGCAACTTCTTGAAGAAACTGGACTTTTAGCTGCCAAACCCGCTCTCACACCTATGGAGCCTATGAACGTTAACATGTCTTATCTGGATGGTGACCCTCTTCAAAATCCATCTTCATATCGTCGTCTCATCGGTCGACTCATGTATCTCACGATTACACGACCTGGCATTTCTTTTGCGGTACATAAGTTAGCTCAATACATGGCTGCACCACGTTCTTCACACATGTCTGCCGCGTTACATCTTGTGAAATATCTCAAAAACGCACCAGGACAAGGCATATTTTTCTCTGCCTCGTCTCCTTTGCAATTACGTGCCTTTTGCGATTCTGACTGGGGTGACTGTGTGGACAGTCGACGTTCCGTGACAGGTTTTTGTGTCTTTCTTGGAGACTCGCTAATCTCTTGGAAATCCAAGAAACAAACAACTGTTTCTCGTTCCTCTACCGAAGCTGAATATCGGGCTATGGGATTCGTCACATGCGAAATAATATGGTTACAACAGTTGCTAGCAGACCAAGATGGCCTTGAACAACATCTTTGAAGGCTCATCTTGAGGGGGCGTATTACACGTTTACGTTTTCATTTTCTTTACTTTATTTTCTATTTTATTTTATTATGTATTTTATCCTTCCCTAATTGTTTAGGTCTCTTCCCCTTCCATTGTATATATATATACTTGTTGTATCTGTTAACCAATATACAAATTCTCAATAACAAACATACAATTCGTTCCAAGTTCTTAATACTTATAGGGGAGAGCTTTATGCAGAAAGCCAAGTTTTTTCCAAACCTGTCCCTCTCAATTGAAAAACATCTGATTCCATCCCCTTCCAAATAAAACCTTCCCAATCTATACAGACAGATTAATCCATACAGACCACTTTATCCATAGAACTTAATGAAAAAACAACCAAACAACCCCAAAGTTGTTGGTTTGTATAAACTTAAATCCTATTAATTACTTTATTAATTAGATCTAGATGTTCTAAAATGCCCATTTTTTAACATCCATTCCAGGCTACAGAAAATACACATGCTAGAAGGGTGTACCTTAAAGAAAGTGAGTGGGCCATGGGTTTTGAATAAGCCAGCTTCAGAACCACCAACCATGAAAGGAGCATCAGCAGATGAAACAAACTCTTTCTGACCACTCCATGAACCAGAAACAAGATCAGCAGAAATGGAAGAAGCAAAAATATACATTGTCGACAAGAAGTTAGACACACCATTAGATATGGAAGAAACATCGGTTGTGCTTTCAGAAAGCGATCCCTTTGTCCACCTTTTTAACATGTTTAGAGATGCCTTTGGTTGATCCATAGGAACCATATGACCCGCATCGTGAACCTGATGGCATCAAACTAGAAATGTCAAAAGAGAACTTATACCTCCGAGCTACATTTTAAACTGGAATTCTCAAAACATACCTCAGAGACTTTTATATACAGTAAGAAATAAAAATTTGTAACTCGCCAAATTTGGGAATTTGCTCGAAGTCACACAAAAAAACATGGCACTACAATTCATCAAAGTAAATATATATTACTAACCAGGGTACATGTTACCTATACAAATAAAGAAAATGTGTGCACAAAACACCTCTATAAATCTAAACATGGACAAAGAGAAAGAAACTCACTTGTGAATTCGGTGTCTTTGGCTCCTTTGTTGTGTCTTTTGCCTCCTTGGCGGATTTATCCATCTCACTGCTTCCCATTACTCAAATGAGTACCACTTTATATATCCTACAACAATTCTATTAATGGAATCCAAACACACACATTAATATTTAATAGATAGAATGAACAAAAGCAAAAATATTAGGAAAACATAAAGGGCTTGCAAATTGAACAAGACAGGGCTACAAGAATTGAAATTCAACCATTATTTTTGCACATTTTAAACTGGAATTCTCAAAACATACCTCAGAGACTCTTATATACAGTAAGAAATAAAAATTCCTAACTCGCCAAATTTGGGGATTTGCTCGAATTTACACAAAAAAAAACACGGCACTACAATTCATCATTGTCGAAGGTGATATACTACACCACACAAACATCGTACTATCAATATAATATAAGAACTAACTTTCACCAAATATTTAACAACATAAACATAATAAGATAGAAAAATTGGCGTAATTAATCAAGAACCCTAAATAAACTGCAGTCACGTTCAACATTCATGCAGTTAAATTATGAGGTTAGGATGGATCAAATTACCAAAAATCAAACCGGCGAGCTCTTGCAACTGCAATAACAACCTAGATCAAACTCAAAACCCTAAATACAGAAAGATTAAACAACGGGATGATGAAAAGGTGGGATTTGTGGAGAGATCGCATTCAAATAGGTGGCGTCAGGACTCAGGCGTGAGCAGTCTCCAGGTATACCTCCGAGCTCCATTTCTGAAAAATAGAGAGAGAGAGGTCACAACAACTTCTTCTCTACTGTGTACATTCACTCCTGAAAACATAAATGAAGTTATGAAGACAACCAAATCTTGAAAAAAGTGAGCACTAAGAAGAGCATCATCGGGAAATTGTAGAATCCCCTTTCGTCCTCCTCCCTCTGGGATGAACAGTAGAACAACGCTATAGCCTGAAAAAAAAATCCTAATTTAGTTTTAGTAAAAAATAAACGCTGAAACTTATAAAACTGAGGAAATCATATGCAACCCACATAACCAAATCAAAAACCCAGAAAACCCCATATGAGAAATTCAACAACCATATGATAAACCCAACACATAAGCAGAGAACGAGAAGGAGTAGAAAACCAACACAAATAAAACCTAACCAGGTTTGAGAACGATTGAGTGAACGATGGAGAGATGGAACGAGAAAGAGAGAAGATGCAGCGGGATTTGAGAGAGAGCATCAATAAGGGAGCATTAAATTTGAGAAATGGAGCATGAAATATGAGAGGGAGATAAATGAGGAAGACGATCAGTTTATAGAAGAGTGTGAGAAATTGGTGCAGACGTGGGGAAATGTCGTGGAGAAGGAGACGGGAGGAGAACCGGAGGTGTTAGAAAAAAACTGAATCTTGAAATTAACTGATTTCAATGATGATGCAGGAAATTGTACATTAGGCATAAAAAATTGTAACCTTGAAAAACTGAATGTTGAAAAAAAACTGTCAAATCCCCTTATTCTTTTAATAATGTAGTATAGATAACAAAAAGTTCAAATCTTTTCTAAAAAATAACAAAAAGTATTCATATTGAAACAATTAACAAGTTACATTTATCAAATTATATACAAATCATGTTTTAAACCATTTTGTTGAAAATTTTGTACAATCATATATATATAAATCTGTAAAATATTATATCAAGTTGCATTTTACGGTTTCCAAAAGTCTTTGGTGGACAGCTTGCATTTTTAGGTACAAGATCTTTGTTTTTCTTCAAGGGTCACAAGCGACAACGTCTCTACAAATTTCTTGTTCCCGGTTCCCACTATACTTTTATTAGATCATCTCTAACAGTTTTTTTAAAATTTCTTCAAAATGAAGAACCAAAAATCAAAATTTTTAAAAAGAAATTACATTCGTCTCCAATAGATTCTTCATTTTGGAGAAAAAAACATTGATTATAATATTAAAATATTCCATTCATCTATTAAAATATTATTTCTATTTCTATATATTTATTTTCAAAGTTTTCTTCACTTGGTTATCGTTTTTGGAGTGGTCTCCTTATTTGGAGAAAAACTCATTCTCTCTCCTACTTTCTCTATTTTGGAGATAGTTTTGGGAAAACTGTTGGAGCAAAAGTAGAGCCTAAAATCTCTATATTCTCCATTTTCTCCAAAATGAGGAAGTTGTTGGAGATGCTCTTACAAGTTAATAGTAATTTAATACACGACGTTGCTATTTCAACCATTTTAAAGGGTTGTTTACTAAATGTTTATTAAAACAGCTCAGTTGGTTATTGTTTGATGTCTCTATCATGGAGGTCATGGGTTCTAAACTCATCCTTTGCACTTAACTATTTTTACTTATTCATCATTTTTTACTTCCCCTCCATTAGATATTAATATCAATTATAAATAAAAATTAGTTTTTGAAGAAGGAAAAAAATAATTTGCATTAACTCGTTTTTTTTCTTCCCATCCAATACATATTAAATAATGTAGCCAATTGGTTAATCCTGAATATGGAACATTGACAAAGTGAAAGACTAATAGTATAAATAAATAAATAAACTTGAAATACATATTAAAACAAATAGGAGCACTAGTGTCAATTTTTTTTAAAATTAAACAAACAGAAAAATTCTCTAGAAATCAACCAAAAACCAAAAAATTCTCTTGAAATCAAACAAAAAATCGGAAAACTTTTGAAATCAACTAAAAACTAAAAAGTCCCTCGAAATCAAACAAAATAATTTCAAAAATAACTCGAAATTAACCAAAAAACTTTTGAAAAATCCCTGAAGGGAGAAATTCGGATAAAACATCGAGTGGCTTTATCAGCATTTGGTACAATTTAAAGGTACACCCTGTTGTCCAAAATCCTAAATCCACGACTGATTTCGGCCCCCGTGGCTACAATGATCGTGTTCCGCCCCTGTATATCTGTATGAATCTCTCTCATCTCTCTCCCTTTCTCTCTCGTTCAGCAGATTAATTTTATTTTTTGCTTTCTCATCTGTTTTTAATAACTTGTGGTTTGTTGGCAATTTTTAACCTATTTTATACATATATACTTTGATTGATGATTTGGTGGTAATTTTTGACCTAATTTATACATGATGATTTGTGGCTTAACACATGATTGCACATGATTCACTTTTCTTTTGTTCGTCTCCTCCTCTTTGATATCTCGATTTCTCTTCGTTTTGATATCTACTTACAATAATCAATGCAAATGTATTTTTTAATATATTTATATGTGATTAACTAAAATTTAGTCATGGCCTTGATGATGCTTGATTGCAACGTGCTGTCATGTAGGTTGTATCATGGAGATATTACAATTTAGTGCACATATATCTAGTGCTGATATATAATTAGCTTAAGTTAATTAACGTTATAGTTGATCTAGACATGGTTATAATAGTTTACTTGTTAATGTTATGCAATATGCAATGCTAAATTGCTAATACCTTCAAGTAAATTTGGCTTCTAGTTTCATTTGGAGGATTTGAAGGTGTTATCTAGGAACTTTTTGGTAATTCATTGTTAAACTTCTTCACTACTTAATTGGATGTAATTAAGTTGTTTTCATTAGCATTGTACCATCAAGAAAGATGCTTAGAAACCATAGTAACATGTTTTGTACTCTAATGCATATCGTTCGTCTAATTTGAGTAAGTGTTTATCAAATAATTAACGGGAACAGATTATATCTAAAACAACTATAAACCAATATGACATAGGTTGATAAAGTAGCAGATAAAATGTGAAAACAATGTTTGATTTGTTTGGTACCCTGGACATTTTTAGTAAGTGCCAAATAAGTAGTTGGCATAATAATCGTGGAAAGCAGACTTGCAGATATTGTTTGCAAGAATTTTGAGTTCTTATCTCGTATTGCACTACTATAGAAATGACTTTATTACATGCCCATTTTTATACGGTTTTTAAAAAAACCGTGTAAAAATGTACCCTTGTTTTTTTAAAGTTTTTTTTACACGAGTTTTTTGTAATATAACCGTGTAAAAAGGCCTCGAAACATTTTTACACGGTTTTCTAAAATAACCGTGTATAAATGGGTAATCATCTTACACGGTTATTTGAAAAAAACCGTGTAAAAAGGTATCGAAATATTTTTACACGGTTTTTTAAAATTACCGTGTAAAAATGTCTAATCGTCTTACACAGTCATTTGAGAAAAACCGTGTAAAAAGGTATCGAAACATTTTTTACCCGGTTTCTAAAATAACCGTGTAAAAATGTGTAATCATCTTACACGGTTATTTGCGAAAAACCGTGTAAAAAGGTCTCGAAACATTTTTACACAATTTCTAAAATAACCGTGTAAAAATGTGTAATCATCTTACACGGTTATTTGTGAAAAACCGTGTAAAAAGTCTCAAGATCTTTTTACACGGTTGTTTAAAATAACCGTGTAAAAACATATATATTTTTACACGGTTTGGAAAAAGATCCGTGTAAAAAGATCCGGCTTTTTACACGGTTATTTTTTCAAAAACCGTGTAAAAATCACTAAATATTTTTAAAATATACTAGAAGTCTACTCGTTCAATGCAGCGCGATATATCTCGATTTTAATGTTCTAATTTGTTTTAATGTGTGGTTTCGAGAAAACGGTCATGTTTTTTTTATAAATTTGTTTAAAAAATGACGTCTTTTAAGGAGTTCATGATTTGAGGATTTAAAAGTGGTTAGAGATAAGGATTAATTGATAAGAGTTTACGATTTAAGAATTTGAAGGTTGTTAGAGATAAGTATTAATAAAGTAATTAACATTAAAAGCGGTACATAAAGCTTTATTAGCTGTTTTTAAGAGATTTTAAGTAATTAGCGTTAAATAGTGGTACATGAAGCTTTAAGAGTTGTTTTTAAGAGTTTTTTATAAATGTTTTATAGTATAATATAGATATTGTTTACTTATTTGTATATGGTATGTTAAATTAATGGTGTAAAAATATTTTAATTTATTTACATAAATTAAAATATTAGATATTTGGTAGATATATTTCTTTTTAGAGAATATACATGATTATCTTTTAAAATATATATAACTATTTTAAAAATAATAAATAAATAAATATATCAATATAAATGATTCATTGAGATACTTGATAAAAACTAACATTTTTTTAAATAGTTGCTAGTGCCATATTTAGCACCTTGTATTAAATATAGGGACTATTCCGTAACATTCCTATTTACCTACTATATATTGTTTTTAGCCTTATAAGAATTCAGGGTGTCATTCCCTATTCCAAGTACACATTCCACTTTCTCTCTTTATTCACCATATTGTACTTAGAGGATTTATGCTTAATGAGAAGGATGACAACTTGATATTCATTGTGATATATTGAATGCTTGTTCTAGGATCACAATTGGTATCAGAGCATAGCAATTCATTCTGATTCAGATCTATTTTTCATGAATTTTTGAGCTTCATTGAGTTTTCTTCATTTTCTATCATTTTTGATTGATTTTGGTCATTTGAGTTCTTCAAATGGATAAAAAATGATCAAGGATAGTTTGGTGATTGTTCCTACGTGAATTGATTCCGCAAATTCACTGGAATCCAATCCAGAATTAGTAATTTTCGTGAAAAAGTGTTGAGCTACTGTTTTTTGATCGAGTTGCACATTTCAGTTGGTTTTTGGACAAAACTTCTAGTATTAATAGTGTTCAGAAACTCCTTGCGCACCTATCTACAAGTTTTCAGAATTTTTGGACATGATTTGAAGATTGTACTTAGGATTTTATCTGAAATTCAACTTTATCGCACAGAAGTGAGTTCATCTTAATCGCACAGAAATTTATCGCAAGGAAATTTCATCGCACTCATGTCGTGCGATAAACCAATTTTATCGCATTATTCAGAGAGTGAACAGTGTTTTATCGCATCCCTCTAGTGCGATAAACCTTGTGAAATTAATTTTATCGCGTGGTGTGGTCCGCTATATCTTTTCATCGTAAGGGAGTTGTGCGATTTGTCTGAGATATCTTTTATCGTGTGTTTGGTGTGCGACAAAGGTTGGTGGGCGATAAACAGTTGTGTGCGACAAAAAACAGTGGTTGGGTTGAAGTTTTATATTCTGATCAGAAGGTTGTATAAGATCATCAACAAGTATTCTCACAATGACGACTAGGGATATGTTAGTCATAGGCTCTAAGGATAAACCACCTGTCATGTTTCCTAAAGACTTTAGAATATGGAAGGATCGGTTCATGGACTATCTAGAGAGACAAGATAATAGGTATTACATTGTAGTCCTTAGAAGATGGTCCTATGGGTGTTGTTAAAAGAGCAGCTCCAGTTGGTGATGGTGGAGGACCTGGAGAAGAGGTTGAAGTTTCGCCTCATCTTTATGATGCAGAACAAACAAAGAGATACAATGCAGACAAAGCATCCAAATCTTTAGTTATGCAAGCTTTAACTAATGACATCTATCAGAAGGTTGACAGTAAAAATGTATCTGGAAAGGCGATTTTTAATGAATTAGTTAAACTCTATCAAGGATATGATGTTGAAAACCAGATGAGAGTATCCAATGCTATCAATAAGTATGAGAATTTTAAACAAAAAGAAGGCGAGATACTTGATCACACCTATGACAAGTTCACTACCATACTGAATGAGCTGAACAGACACAAAATTGATAAGAAAGTAATAGAGCACAACGTGAAATTTATGAGTGTTCTCCAACCAGAATGGAAGAAATATTGTTGATCCAAACCCTCAGTGATTTGATAATGACTCTGAGAAACACTTAGTGAAAATTGTAAGTAGACAATATGTATTAATGTTTTGTCATCAAAGAAAATATACTAAGTCTGTTTAGTATTGCTGATGATAACATACACTTTAAATTATATATTCAGCGAACACTGTTCATCGGTGAGCCCTGAGTCTGTTCAGTCTCACTGATGATCGCTGATAGTTATGTTGTTTACTTATAATCCCTGTAGATAAGATTCACGTCAACCATGTTCTACGCTGAAGTCGAAGATCAAGCCAAAGAACCAGCAACTAATTCTACTAATGACCTGATGCGGATATCAGCGAAGCCAAGACTTGTCCACTCAACGTGAAGTTTCAAGTAGAAGACTTCAGCGAACGCTGAACTTTATCATTCGTTGATAAAGAATCATTCAGCGAGCGGTGATCATGAAGCCTCCTCTACAAGCAACTTTTGTCTTATCCCCTTGCACGCCCCCGTACGATTTTGTCAGAACGGACATCCCTTTTGTCCAGAATCGTACAACAAACTCTCATTCTACACAGTTCATCATGCGGCCACTAGGTTGTCTACTAAAGTCAAACCATGCAACCAACCTGAGGTTGCCACGTGTAAAGGTGTACTGACTTGCATTAAATGCATGCAGTATATAAAGGAAACCCTACTTCATTTGTGAAGTGCTCGGCCATTCCTCTCTTCGCTGAACTAATGTGTGAAAGAATACTCTCCTTAGTGTTCTTATTTTCCTTCTATCTTATTTCAAGTGCAAGAAATCTTAGTGTTCTCATAGTTTGTTTAGATTAGGTTTATTCCTTAATCTTGTTCCGCAACAAACTGTAAATTGTTTGATATATATCAATAAACAATTTAGAAAGATAAAAATCGTGTGTTTGTATTCACCCCCCCTTCTACAAACTTGTATAACTCCTTTGGGACCAACAAGTGGTATCAGAGCAGTTTGTTTAATCTAATAAACAAGATCTTGCTTATACTAATACTTTTCTCTTCCTTGCTATTTTTCATAATGGCTAACCCCACAAACACAAACTATATCGATAATGGCTCTCTTGCAAAACCCCCTAGGTTTTCCAAAGATAACTTCAATCTCTGGAAAAATAGGATGATGCTCTTCTTGGAAGGTGTAGTGTAATACCCCGGGTAAGTTCGTTAGTTAAATTCCAGTTTCGTTAAATTTATTTAAACTCTATAATTGATGTTTAGGGTAAGTTTAGGTAAATTTATAAATTTAGGGGTGTTTGGGTCATTATTGAATAGTTTAAGCCAAGATTGTAATTTAGTCTAAAATATAAATACCCTTATAATTCCAGATATTTTCAAAAGCAGAAAAATATCCAGATTGTGTGTGTGTGTGTTTTGGGAAGAAAAGAGGCTAAAGAAGAAAGGAGAGGTTAAGGCTTCAATTTGGTGTACTTAGAAGTGATATTAAGGTATGTTTCTTTACATATTATGTTTATAATTGCTAGTAGATAGTTTCTATCGGAGTAGAATCATCGATTTCGTGTCTGGTATAATTTCTGTCGATTCTGGGTAGATTTTGGGTAAACAGTCAGAGGTTTCCGGACAAATTGAATGTGTCCGGTAGTTTTGTCGATAGTGTCCGGTAGTTCTTCTTGCTGGTATCCGGACGAGTCAAGTATCCGGTAAGTTCCTCTTTTCCATAAGTTTCCGGTTAAAATGAGATACCGGATGGTGTCCGGATTGCTTTGGTGTCCGGGTGTTATCCGGATTGTTTTGTCATCCGGATTGGGTATGTGTCCGGAAAGTTGTGTTGTCCGGATTGTTTGGGTTGTCCGGATAGTCCTGTAGTGTCCGGAAACTTTAGCTGTTTGGTCACTTTTGAGTATCCAGTGACCTGTGTTTTGTTGACTCTTGGATAAGGAATGAATGAGGACTGAATATACTGTAGACTCGACTTAAGTTCGGGTTTGGGGGAATAATTGAGGATAAGAGTTAGATAGATTTATCTAAAGTTCTTAGTCCTAGTAAGTCTTATGTGTTCTATTTGGTAAAGAGATATTTGTATTTGAATTATTTCAGATACTGTGAATTTGGGGTGAAAGACAGAACCTTTTGGAAAGGCTTGGAAGCGTTTTGATAAGCAAACAGGTGAGTTTTACTTTAAAACGTTTTTAAACTGGAATACATATATATGTGGAATGAGAATGTGATAAATAGTGTAATAGTGTGCATATTATGTTTATATGAGTATTACACTACATGAGTACAAGTTGGCCGGGCTTAGGACCGGTGGAGTTGGCTGTACAGAGGGACAGCGGTGTTGGCTGTAATTTTTGTACAGCGGAGTAAATTGATTAGTTGGCTCACAACCATCTAATTTGGCCATGGGAATGAGACAAGAAAGTACACAATGCATGAGTCCTAATTAGTATTTATATTGGTGTTATGTATATGGTATTTGTACAAATGATTTTAAACTGACAGGGATTTTCTCACTTAGACCACTAGGTCTAACCCTCATTTTTGTTTTAAAAATATGTATTCCAGGTCGTGGATCGGGTAAGAGCAAGTGAAAAGGGTAATCAGTGGCTAGCTTTTGGGAAGACTTATATTTTGAAGACTATGATGTGTTTTGCAATTATAACCTCGTTATTAGATATCATGTATTTAATTAGCAAAAAGTTTGTAATGAAGTATCTAATATGATTGTAAAGACTAAGGGACCGTACTTGTTATATGATGTATCTTTGTTATGTAACGATGTTATACAATATATGTTATTTGACGCTTGTTTGAGAACCGGGTTGTTACAGATGGTATCAGAGCTCTAGTTTAAGGGATTTAGGTATTCGTACCCGTACCTAGACTTAAACTGCATGTGAAGTAGGTTGTCCCTATTATTTTAGAACCTTGGGATGCTAAGTATAAAAGGTATAAAGAACATCATGTAAGGTAATTTCAAATTACATCTGGCCATTGTAATTGTGAATTTACAGGTACATGTTTGAACTGGAATACCTTATTATATGGGGTATGTGCTTATGTGTATATTAATCTTGTCTGAATCTACAGAATGGCAAGCGGTACTCGAAATACGAATAGAGAGGGAGGAGGAAATCCTAATAGAACGAATCCAACAGTCGGGACAAGGGGAAGAGGGGGAGAACGAGGTAGAGGCAGAATTGGAGGCAGAGTTCAACCGCGAGGAAATGAATTTATTACAAGAGACGACTTGACGGCTGAAATGGGGAGACTGCAAACAAGTATACAGGCTATGTTCGACCGAACTCGTAATACTGAAACTGAAATACCAGACCCTAATCTGGAAGAAGAGATGCCCATTACATCTACTGTTATAACGGTACCAAGAAAGTGTGATTATAAAATGTTCTTAAGTTGTAAACCTCCAACCTACTCAGGAGAAAGACATCCAGTGACGGCCGTGAGGTGGCTGAAAGAGATAGAAGCTATCTTCAAGACCAGTAAATGTGTTGATGAAGATAGAGTGCTATATGGAACTGCAATGCTGAAAGCGGATGCGTTATACTGGTGGGAAGCTCTTATTACATCTAGAGGGCCGGACGTGTATTCTACTTTTACTTGGGAGGAATTTACCATATCTTTCAAAAGATAGTTCTGTCCTCAAGCAGCAGTTAGACAACTGGAAGAGGAATTTATGAATCTGTAACAGGGTAGTTTATCGGTTAGGGATTATACTGCTCGTTTCCTGGAGAAGTCTCGTTTCACAGAGTACTATGTTGCCACGGAGGCACTGAAGATGGAAAGGTTTATCTTCGGGTTAAAGTCAGAAATCCGAAGTCTAGTGATTGCAAAGGGACCAGAAACCTTCTCAGTCGCAGTAGATGCCGCGGAAAATGTGGAACGGGATAGAGGAAGAGATGCTGGTGATAAGAGTACTGGAAAAAGAAAATGGGAAGGACCACAGTATGATCCAAAGAAGTCCAGATTTCAGAGATTTGATAGTCGTACACCTTTCAGACCAGCTGAAAGACCTTGCCCAAAATGCAACCGTTTTCATCAAGGAAATTGTCAAGTTGATCCTCGAGTGTGTTACAAGTGTGGAAAGACCGGCCATATTGCTAAAGACTGTAAAGTAACTCGATTCTGTTTCTTATGAAATTCTCCTGATCACATTCAGTCTGATTGTCCACGGGGGAGAATACAACAGGGTGGTACTTCAGTGAGACCAGCGGGTGTAAGACCGGTAGTACCAAGGCCAGAGTTACCAAGAGCTAGGGGTCGTGCCTTTCAGATGACAGCACAAGAAGCGGAGGAAACTCCTGATGTGGTTACAGGTACATTCTTAATAAACTCTACACGTGCTAAGGTGTTATTTGACTCCGGTGCAAACCGATCGTTTGTGTCTCCTTCCTTTGCTGCTTTTATGCATTTAAAGCCTAAAGTGTTAGACCATGCTTTATTGGTAGATACTGCAAATGATAATCAAGTACCGGTTAAAGAGGTATTTGATAGCTGTGTTATAAATATAGATGGGTGTGGAGTACCTATTCAGTTATTTCCTATAGCTCTAATTGAGTTTGATGTGGTAGTGGGAATGGATTAGTTAGCCGAGAATCAGGCTAGTATAGTTTGTGATAAGAAATTGATCAATGTTGTTTTACCTGAGAAGGGACCAGTAGTTATTTATGGACCGTAGAAACCATCAGTCATGCCTTATATCGATGTTAAAATCTCGTAAGTGTATCAGTAAAGGATGCCCGAGTTACTTAGCTTATGTGATAGATACTAAGTTAGAAAAGAATAAATTGGTAGATATTCCGGTTGTTTGTGAATTTCCGGAAGTTTTCCCTGAAGATTTGAATAGTCTTCCGCCCGTTAGACAAGTAGAGTTCGGTATAGATCTGATTCCTGGAGTCGCTCCTGTTGCCCGTGCACCGTATCGTTTGGCACCTCCAGAGATGAAATGGATGATGACAAAACTGCAAGATCTTTCAGATAAGGGCTTCATCAGACCCAGTTCTTCGCCATGGTGAGCACCAGTGCTGTTTGTGAAAAAGAAAGACGGGTCGATGAGAATGTGTATTGATTATCGGGAACTGAATAAGCGCACGATCAAGAACAAGTATCCGCTCCCCAGAATTGATGACCTCTTCGATCAATTAGTTGGAGCTTGTTATTTCTCCAAGATTGATCTAAGATCTGGTTATCACCAACTGAAGGTTAAAGAAGAAGACGTTCTGAAAACTGCTTTCCGCACGAGGTATGGCCACTACGAATTCTTGGTGATGCCCTTCGGTCTGACGAATGCCCCAGCTGCTTTTATGGATTTAATGAATCGAGTATGTAAGTCGTATCTCGATAAATTTGTTATTGTGTTTATCGATGATATCCTTATCTACTCCCGATCCAAAGAAGAGCACGCTCGACACATTCGTTTGATTCTGGAGTTGTTGAAGAAGGAACAATTGTATGCTAAATTTTCTAAATGTGAATTCTGGCTTCGGGAAGTTCAATTTCTTGGGCATGTAGTGTCCGAGAAAGGCATTCAAGTTGATCCAATGAAAGTAGAAGCAATTGAAAAGTGGGAACCGCCGGGAACGCCAACCGAGGTACGAAGTTTTCTGGGTTTAGCCGGCTACTATCGAAAGTTTATACAAGATTTCTCCCGTATCGCTATGCCTTTGACCAAGCTGACTCGAAAGAATATAAAGTTTGAATGGAAAGCAGAGCAGGATGGAGCATTCCGAATATTGAAAGAGAAACTCTGTAGCGCGCCGATACTGTCACTACCTGAAGGTTTCGATGATTTTGTTGTCTACAGTGATGCTTCCAAACTAGGATTGGGATGTGTGCTAATGCAGCGTGGGAAAGTTATAGCTTATGCTTCTCATCAACTGAAGGATCATGAACGGCAATATCCTACACACGACATGGAACTTGCAGCAGTTGTTTTCGCGCTAAAGATTTGGAGACATTATTTATACGGTTCTATGTGTCAAATTTGTACCGATCATAAGAGTCTCCAACATCTTTTCGATCAGCGGGAATTGAATACGAGGCAAAGAAGATGGTTAGAACTGGTGAATGATTACGACTGTGAAATTCTTTATCATCCGGGAAAGGCGAATGTGGTAGCTGATGCACTGAGTCGTCAAGAAAGGAGTGGAACAATAAAAGTCATTGCACTACGAGCTGAACTCCTACCTGACATCTTTGACGAATTGAAGAAGTGTCAAGTAGAAGCTTTCCAAGAGGAAACTTGAAACCAGAACAGTTAGTAGGAATATCAACAATACTTATAACAGATGATCGTGGGTTACTATGTCTGGGAAACAGAATTTGGGTGCCTCGTTTGGGTGGATTACGTGATCGGGTACTACAAGAAGCTCATCAGTCTCGTTTCTCTATTCATCCGGGTACTAATAAGATGTATAAGGATCTACGACAATTTTACTGGTGGCCGAGAATGAAAAGAAGTATCGCTCAACATGTGGAAGGTTGTACCACTTGTAAGAAAGTAAAGATTGAACATCAAAAGCCTTTTTGGTCAGTTACAACGTTTGGAAATACCAATGTGGAAATGGGATCAGATTACTACAGATTTCATCACGAAGTTACCAAGAACTACGAAAGGGTTTGACGCTATTTGGGTAATCGTTGACAGGTTGACAAAGTCTGCTCACTTTCTACCAATAAAAGAAACCTATTCGTTGGAAAGACTAGCCAAATTATATATTGATGAAATAGTAACTCGACATGGAGTTCCAATCTCGATTATTTCCGATCGTGATAGTCGTTTTACTTCAAGGTTCTGGAGAAGTTTTCAAAAAGAAATGGGCACGCAAATAAAATTAAGTACAACGTATCATCCTCAAACTGACGGTCAGAGCGAACGAACGATTCAGACTTTGGAAGATATGCTACGGGCCTGCATTGTTGATTTTGGGGGATCATGGGATAAGCATTTGCCGTTGATTGAATTTGCCTACAATAACAGTTATCATTCCAGCATACAAGCGGCACCGTTTGAAGTTCTGTATGGTAGAAAATGATGAACGCCTCTGTGTTGGAACGAAGTGGGAGAGAAACAATTAGCGGGGCCAGATATAGTTCAGTTAATCACGGATAAGATTACTCAGATTCGGGAAAGATTGAAAGTAGCTCAAGACAGACAGAAAAGCTACGCTGACCTACGCCGAAAACCGTTAGAATTTCAAGTTGGAGATTTCGTAATGTTAAAAGTTTCGCCTTGGAAAGGAGTCATTCGATTTGGGAAGCAAGGTAAACTGAGCCCAAGGTACATTGGACCGTTTTCAATCACAGAAAGAATCGGTGAAGTAGCTTACATATTAGATATTCTGTCAGAGTTAAGCAAGATTCACAACGCTTTTCACGTATCAAATTTTCGAAAGTGTTTGGTTACGCCAGATCAGGCAGTTTCTCTACCAGATATTCAGGTTGATGAAAGGTTGAAATATGTGGAGGAACCTGAAGCCATTGTTGACAGTAAAGCCAAAGTCTTACGGAATGGTAAGGAGATCAGACAAGTAAAAGAATAGTGGCGACATCACAAAGGGCAGGATGCTACTTGGGAATTAGAATCAGAAATGAGAACTAAGTACCCGTACCTTTTTGTCTAACCGAATTCCGGGACAGAATTCTTTTAAGGGGGGGATGATGTAATACCCCGGGTAAGTTCGTTAGTTAAATTCCAGTTCCGTTAAATTTATTTAAACTCGATAATTGATGTTTAGGGTAAGTTTAGGTAAATTTATAAGTTTAGGGGTGTTTGGGTCATTATTGAATAGTTTAAGCCAAGATTGTAATTTAGTCTAAAATATAAATACCCTTATAATTCCAGATATTTTCAAAAACATAAAAATATCCAAATTGTGTATGTATGTGTGTGTGTTTTGGGAAGAAAAGAGGCTAAAGAAGAAAGGAGAGGTTAAGGCTTAAATTTGGTGTACTTAGAAGTGATATTAAGGTATGCTTCTTTACATATTATGTTTATAATTGTTAGTAGATAGTTTCTATCGGAGTAGAATCATCGATTTCGTGTCTGGTATAATTTTCTGTCGGTTCTGGGTAGATTTTGGGTAAACAGTCAGAGGTTTTCGGACAAATTGAATGTGTCCGGTAGTTTTGTCGATAGTGTCCGGTAGTTCTTCTTGCTGGTATCCGGATGAGTCAAGTATCCGGTAAGTTCCTCTTTTCCATAAGTTTCCGGTTAAAATGAGATACCGGATGGTGTCCGGATTGCTTTGGTGTCCGGGTGTTATCCGGATTGTTTAAGTTGTCCGGATTGTTTTGTCATCCGGATTGGGTATGTGTCCGGAAAGTTGTGTTGTCCGGATTGTTTGGGTTGTCCGGATAGTCCTATAGTGTCCGGAAACTTTAGCTGTTTGGTCACTTTTGAGTATCCAGTGACCTGTGTTTTGTTGACTCTTGGATAGGGAATGAATGAGGACTGAATATACTGTGGACTCGACTTAAGTTCGGGTTTGGGGGAATAATTGAGGATAAGAGTTAGATAGATTTATCTAAAGTTCTTAGTCCTAGTAAGTCTTATGTGTTCTATTTGGTAAAGAGATATTTGTATTTGAATTATTTCAGATACTGTGAATTTGGGGTGAAAGACAATACCTTTTGGAAAGGCTTGGAAGCGTTTTGATAAGCAAACAGGTGAGTTTTACTTTAAAACGTTTTTAAACTGGAATACATATATACGTGGAATGAGAATGTGATAAATAGTGTAATAGTGTGCATATTATGTTTATATGAGTATTACACTACATGAGTACAAGTTGGCCGGGCTTAGGACCGGTGGAGTTGGCTGTACAGAGGGACAGCGGTGTTGGCTGTAATTTTTGTACAGTTGAGTAAATTGATTAGTTGGCTCGCAACCATCTAATTTGGCCATGGGAATGAGACATGAAAGTACACAATGCATGAGTCCTAATTGGTATTTATATTGGTGTTATGTATATGGTATTTGTACAAATGATTTTAAACTGACAAGGATTTTCTCACTTAGACCACTAGGTCTAACCCTCATTTTTGTTTTATAAATATGTATTCCAGGTCGTGGATCGGGTAAGAGCAAGTGAAAAGGGTAATCAGTGGCTAGCTTTTGGGAAGACTTATATTTTGAAGACTATAATGTGTTTTGCAATTATAACCTCGTTATTAGATATCATGTATTTAATTAGCAAAAAGTTTGTAATGAAGTATCTAATATGATTGTAAAGACTAAGGGGCCGTACTTGTTATATGATGTATCTTTGTTATGTAACGATGTTATACAATATATGTTATTTGACGCTTGTTTGAGAACCGGGTTGTTACATGTAGATCCTACTATACCTTACTACATTGAAAATGGACCATATGTCCCTTTCATGTTAGACCCTGCTGTTCCAGGCACTGCTACTAGAGCTGCCATCCCTGAAATAATCATTCCCAGGGAAGTTAGCACATGTACTGATGAAGACAAGAAGAAGGTGGCCATCGATACTTAGGCCAGATCTATCATCTCTATGGCTCTACCTGATGAAGTCTACTACTCCATCATGAACCTGAAAAGTTCTAAAGCCATGTGGGACACAATATGTGCTCAATATGAAGGTACATCTGAAGTCCAGGATTCAAGAAAGATCAACCTGGTAAGACTGTACGAAAGCTTTATTTGTGGTAAGAATGAAACTCTCTCTGAAGTTCACCAATGCTTTAACTGTTTAATCATTGACTTAAAGACTGTTGGTAAGGAATATTCTAACTTTGAGATCCTGACAAAGTTTCTGGAATGTCTTCCTGAAAGCTGGGACAAATTTTCAATGTGTCTTAAGCTCTCAAAGGATCTGAAATCAATGACCCTTTCTACCTTATTTGGCACTATGCTCAATCATGAGCAGTCGTGTCATCTTAAGAAGAATCTTGTAAAAGATTCACAAAGCACACCTGTTGCTTTACTCTCAGAGTTAATACCCACTCAGCGCTCTACTGTCACTATCACTGAGTTGGAATCTAACTCTAATGAATCATTAGAAACTGATCCTTCAGAAATTGATGAGTCATTGGCACTCCTGACTAATACATTCAGTAGATTCGCCAGAAAGAGTAACTTTAGAAGAAATAAACCTCTTTCACTCACTGACAAGCCAAAATCTTCAACCCCTGTAGATAAGGCAACTGCTACCTGCTTTAACTGTGAAAAAGTAGGACACTTTGCTAGTGAATGCAGGTCAAAGAAAGCTTTCAAACTCTCATCCTCCTCATACAAGAAATCCTCTAACCCCAAGGCTAGAGATGACAAATACAAGAAGCTGAAAGAAAAATATGCAAAACTGAAAAGCTTTAAAAAGAAAGGTAAAGGCATGATCGCTGAAGATCATGACTGGGTTGCATATGATGAAGAATCATCTGACTCTGAAGATGATGATGAGGCCAATCTCTGCCTCATGGCTCAAATAGAAGAAGAGGAAGAACAAGCTGAAATTTCCTCTACTTCTACCTCCACCTCTCAGGTATCAAACTCTCTCACTGATACTCATACTTCAGCCCTCAGTGACAGCGAAAGACGTCGGACCGTCGATCTTTTAACTATTGATTTATATGATGCCATGAATGGCAAGACCAAAGCTGAAAAACTAAATATTGATCTTGCTGAACAGCTTAAGAATTGTCATTTGGAAATTCAAAAGCTTTCTAAAATAGAAGAAAATTTGAAAGATCAGGTCTACATAAATCAAATCATTCGTATTGAGCGAGAAGATGCTATCGCTGCATTAAAGGCTGAAAAGGCTACTGTTGAAGGATGGTGTAAATCCTCAACAACGATCACTGAGATATTAAGTGCTCAGATTCCCCTTAGTGACAAACGTGTTCTTGGTTACAAAGCTGACGCTGAAGAACCAACCACTGATCGTTCCATGCTTATGTTTGGAATGTTCGTGTCCTCTATCCCTGACACCTCTTCGTCTCAGTGTTCTTCTTCAAATACTCCCATTCCTGAGGAAAAACCTGCCTTGACTTCTAAAGGCAAAGGTAAAGAAAAGGTTTTTAATCAAACACCTCAGAAGGGTACCAATGTACCTAAGCTGAAAGCCTCAAAACCTTCAGCAAGTCATCCCTCTACTTCTAAGAACAAGATTCATGAATTCGTTCAACGATCTACTCCTAGAATCAGAGTGGATGTAATTGGTAAGAAATCCGAAGAACTGATAGTTCCTCCAATTTCCAATGCCAGAGGTATTCTTGGCGCTGGCCCTGCTCATTTAAAAATTTCGGCTAAGCATGCAAATGGTCCTAAAGCTACTTTTAGCTATAGGAAATGTTATCACTGTGGACTTACTGATCATATTTCTAGTAAGTGCCCCACACCTACCAAGGCTAAAAAACTAGCCAAGGTAAAGAAGGCTGCCCCCAAGGCAAAGAAGACCAATCCTGGTGCAAATCAGGTTAAGGTGAAAACAACCACTGAAGTTAAGAAATTAACCAAAGTAAAGACTTGTCTTGAAGCTGAATCTTCAAATGCTACGAAGATTGTTGAACCTTCCACTTCCTCTACCACCACTGACAAATGTGGACCCATAGTAAAATGGGTGCCTAAATCAATCTAATCTTCCTTTGTTTGCAGGTCCTGAAGGGTATCTGGTATCTTGATAGCGGATGCTCTAGACATATGACTGGGAAAAAGAACCTGTTTGCAGAATATAAGGAAGAGAAAGGTCCCTCATTGACCTTTGGTGGAAATGGAAAAGGCTATACCTGAGGGTTTGGTGTACTTTTGCAATGGTACAACAACCTTCAGAAGAGTCGCATATGTTGAAGGACTGAAGCACAATCTTCTGAGCTTCAGTCAACTATGTGACAAGGACTACAAAGTGTATTTCACTAAGGAATCTTTCTTTGTCACTGACAAAAAGGAGAAAGTCGCTCTTAGCGGATACCGTTTGGAAAATGTTTATGTCATAAACATGGACTCGACAACCACTGAGAATTCTTGTTTCTTCTCCAAAGCCTCATCTGATGTCAACTGGCTATGGCATAAGAGGCTCTCTCATCTCAACTTCAAGACACTGAACACTCTTTCTTCAAAAGAATTGGTCACTGGTCTACCTCAACATTCATACGCTAAGGAATCTCTATGTTCAACATATGAGAAAGGGAAACAAACCAATGCAAGCTTCAAGTCTAAGCAAGTTTCCTCAGTGTCATCTCCTCTTCAACTTCTTCACATGGATTTGTTTGGCCCTGTTAACAAACAATCCATCGCTAGAAAGAAATATACACTGGTCATAGTTGATGAATTCTCTCGCTATACCTGGGTTATGTTTCTCCGTTCTAAGAGTGACACCCATGAAAAACTCATCTCTTTTGTCAGGAAAATGGAAGTCCTGAACAATATGACTGTTCGCTCAATTAGTAGTGATCATGGGACTGAATTCAAAAACAGTTCCTTTAAAAACTTCTTTGAAAGCAAGGGTGTTTCTCACAACTTTTCTTCAGTGAGAACACCACAACAAAATGGAGTCGCTGAAAGAAGAAATCGAACGATCATCGAAGCTGCACGATCAATGCTCAGTGGGAGAAAGCCGTCAACACTGCTTGTTTTACTCAAAATAGGTTGCTGATTGTCAAAAGATTCAAGAAAACAGCCTACGAACTTTTCCATGGGAGAAAGCCTTCAATTAGCTTTCTTCACATCTTTAGATGTCAGTGTTTCATACTGAACAATAGGGATGCCCTAGGAAAGTTTGATCCCATGGCTGATGATGGAATTTTTCTTGGATACTCTTCTATATCAAAAGCCTTCAGAGTCTTCAATCGAAGAAGACAAACTGTAGAAGAAACAATCCATATCACTTTTGACGAATCCCGTTCAGCGAACTCAAGACCCTCTGCTGATACTGAAGAACTGAATCAATGGATGTTTTCTCATCTTGGTGATTCAGAAGCTGATCCCATCCCTCAAGTCAATACTCCTACCGCTGATGATGATCCTACTATCATCCCAAGCATGCCGACAAGTGAAGCTGAATCTTCATGGGTTTCAGCTGTTCCTCTCACCACTATGCCTGCTTATGAACCATCTACCTCAGACATCCCATCTACTTCTCAGCAGTCAGTGAATGAAATGACATCTGAACCTCTTCCTCTTCTACCTGAAGTACCTGAAGTTGCTAAAGCCTCTTCTTCGGCTCCTCCAGAAGTTCAAATCGAGTCAGCGAATCAGGCTCCGGCTCAGCGATGGACTATCAATCACCCCATCGATCAGATTCTTGGTGATCCAAACGCTGGTGTTCAGACTCGACGAGGTTCAGGTAACATTTGTTTATTTGTTAAATTTATTTCTCTGATTGAACCAAAGAAAACAGATGATGCCCTCAGAGATCCAAACTGGGTCAGCGCTATGCAAGAAGAGCTGACAGAATTTGAAAGAAACAAAGTTTGGAATCTCGTTCCAAGACCATCTGACAAGTCGGTGATAGGCACTAAATGGGTCTATCGAAACAAGTTGGATGAACATGGAACTCTAACCCGCAACAAGGCTCGTCTTGTTGCTCATGGATATAGACAAGAGGAAGGCATAGATTACGACGAAACATTTGCCACAGTGGCAAGACTAGAAGCAATTCTTCTATTCTTAGCATACGCTGTTCACATAAACTTCAAAGTATATCAAATGGATGTGAAATCAGCATTCCTAAACGGAAGACTGAATGAAGAAGTTTATGTTGAACAACCTCCAGGATTCACTGATCCTAAGCATCCAGGATATGTATATAAGCTGGATAAGGCACTTTATGGCTTAAAGCAAGCTCCTCGTGCATGGTATGACACTTTCTCTACTTATCTCCATATTGAAAAATTTGAGCGAGGTAAAATCGATCAAACTCTATTTTTCAGGAAAGTAAAAGTTCATATCATTCTTGTTCAAATATATGTCGATGATATTATATTTGGTTCTACTAACCCTGATTTATGTACTCGTTTTGCTGAAAGAATGAAAGTTGAATATAAAATGAGTATGATGGGTGAACTGACATATTTCCTTGGTCTTCAAATCAAGCAGAATAAAAAATGTTCTTTCATTCACCAAGGTAAGTATGTTAAAGATATGCTGAAAACGTTTGATTTAACTCAAAGCTCAGCTATGAAAACCCCAATGGCACCGCCGCTGACACTTAACAAAGATCCTTCAGGGAAACCTGTTAATGTCACAGCGTACCGTGGGATGATCGGCTCTCTTCTATATCTTACAGCTAGTCGTCCTGATATTATGTATGCAACTTGTTTATGTGCACGATATCAATCTGAACCTAAGGAATCTCATTTGATAGCTGTAAAGCGTATTTTTCAATACCTTAAGGGTACTCCTAACCTAGGTCTTTGGTATCCCAAAGACTCAGGGTTTGATCTAATCGCCTATTCAGATAGTGATTTTGCAGGAAGCAAATTGGATAGGAAAAGCACCAGAGGAGGCTGTCAGTTTCTGGGTGGAAAGCTAGTGAGTTGGACAAGTAAAAAGCAAAATTCAGTGTCCACCTCAACCGCTGAAGCTGAGTACGTAGCCGCTGGAAGCTGTTGTTCTCTGGTGTTATGGATGAGAAATCAACTATTGGACTATGACCTTCAGCTCTCCAAAATTCCAATCTATTGCGACAGCACTAGTGCTATCGCCATAGCAAACAATCCAGTACTACACTCAAAGACCAAACACATCGAGATCAGGTATCATATTATCCGAGATCATGTGATGAATGGTGATATAGAACTTCATTTTATTCCAACTGATTTTCAGTTAGCTGATATGTTTACCAAACCTCTTGATGAGACAAGATTCAACTTTCTCATCAGCGAGCTTGGAATGCTGAACCTAGAAGAGTAAAATCTTCAGTGGTTAGCATTAGATCAGTGATAAAATGAACTTGTATAACCCCGTTAATCATCTAATCTCCGAACAAAATTGATTTGCTGATATCAAGGTATGTTCTCTCTTAATCGCTGACACTCGCCTCAGCATGCAAGATTTCAAAATAAATTACATCGCTGAATATCTCTACCTTTCAGTGATTCTTTTGAAACTCTTAAATCTTACTGATATTTCTAATTAGTGCTTCTCTATTTTCAAAATGTCCCTGAGATTTTTCTAAAACCCTCAGAGACACCTTAAAATATGAAAGGACGTTTGTGACGTCATCCTTTGGAAAAACCATGGCACGCCTTTTCATCTGACACGTTCGCCCATTTCGTTTCCTTGTCTAATAAGATTCAAGGGACGTGTCACGTGTCATCATGAAAAACATTTCCCGCTCTTAGTTTTTCTCTCTCTACTTTCACTATATAAACCATTCAAGTTTATATTTTTACCTTTTACGCGTACGAACTCTCTTAAAGCAAAAAGAATTCACGTATTTCCTTTGCATTCGGATTTTTTAAGAACCCGTGTTAATCATCATCTCCATTCACGAATCAGGTTACATTTCTCTTCTTTAATCCATCTTAAACAACATTTTTGATCTTATTTTTGTTTTTACAAGATCAAACAATGTACGTTTCTAAAGTTTGAAATCATCTTCTTCATGGTTTTAATAAACACAACTTGCTTTCAAGTTGTTCTTGTGATTTTAATTAAAGAATCTTAAACTTACACTTTTCATACGTATTCCAGAATCCTTTCCATAAAAGGAAACTGGAAAACAAGAACGTTCACTAGTTTTGTACCTCTTTTCAAAACTGCAAAACCCTAAAAATCTCATTGTGGAATCTATTTCCATTTTAAGAAATTTTCTTCATCTTCTTCATCTTTGATGTTCGAAACAGAAATGGCAACCACTGATAATACCAACGTTGCGTCTCCTACAACTTCTGACAAGGCTGAACTTACCAAGGCACCAAACATGCGCCTTTCCCTGGACCAGATCACGTTCCACTCGAACAATCCCTACGCCTTACTAGAATTCCCTAAGAAGAAAATGGTCACTCATCTGAACGATGCTATGAACTTCATAAAAACCTGTCGTCTGGCGACAGCTATGACTATCAGGCCTCCTACTCACAAAACCAGTTCCTGTACACGGCTTATCGTACCCAAATCTCCTCTACCAAATACCCAAACAAGAAGATTGATGTCATCGCTTTCGAGACTGATCTAGGCGAAGCAAATATCACTCCTGGAGTTATCAGATCAGCTCTCAACCTCCCTAGCAGTTCCAAAGACAACAAGTTCGTCCCGTTCCCTGAAAGGCTGAAATAATCTCCTTCTTGGACGCAATGAAGTACAACTGGAACACAGGGTACTACAATCAACCTGAGAAGAAGAAAACCACCGTGCAGAAAAGAAAAATGCCCAGCGAGATGAACTTCATCTTTGCTCATCTTATCAGTTGTATGTCCGCAAAAGTCGGGTCTACTGATCAGGCCTCAAAGACCCAATCTGCCATGGGTTACGCACTGATTAAAGGTCTGCACGTGGGCTGGGCTCGTCTAATCTTTGAAGACCTGATGGAACGCGTCGAAGCCCCAAATAGGCCAGCGAACATTCCATACCTGTGTTTTGTATCAGCCCTTTTCATACATGGCCTGAAGGAAAAGTACCCTGCTGAGGGAGACCTGAAGTTGTCCCAGGTCGTCCCTAAGGTACTGGACTGCAAACCGATCGATAATGAGGTACGTCTCTCTACTCTCTTACCTCTTCTTCGCTCCTCTACTTCTTCTACTTCTGTGGCTACCTCCTCGGCAGCGGTCGTCCCAGGCCGCAACCACTACTACATCTCGAAAGAGAAAACGTTCTGAATCCCCACTTGGCATACATAAGACCAAGAAGATCTCCAAGGAGCAACCCATCCTTCCCAGGCTGAAGACTCCACGTCTGTCTCTCTACAGAAGACGCTGGATAGTTTCGTGGTACACTCCGCCACATCTGCTGAACCATCCACTTCCATACCAATTTCAGTGCCTTTGTTCACTGAAATTCCTTTGGATACGAACCCCCAATCCTCAGCGCTTCTAAGCGCTGTGGAGGCTTTTCTCAGCAGATCCAACGCTGAATCTGCTACCCACACCCTCTTCTCAACCATCGCTTCTCCTCATTCTTTGGTCTCTTCTACATTCATTTTTCCCTCTACATCACCATCAGGTGTCATCCATCTGGATGACAACTCTGCCGCTAAGTTGCAGAAATTTATGAACCAAAATAAAGGACCTGAAGGCGCTTCCTCCTACCGCGTGCTGGAAGATGACATGGAACAAGTGTCAGGATATCGTGACTTCAACACCTTTTCCAACCCGCCTCCAGGTAACCTAAACACTTCTCTTTCTGAACCCCCAACTTCTGAGCTTTCCTTTGTTCATAAGTTATTTTCTGTTACAGGTCCTAATCTAGGGACTATTAGCAACTCTCTCACGGAGCTCGCTAATAAGGTGGAAACTCTCACCACCAACATCACCAACAACTCCTCAGCGGTTACAGACGTTGGGGAAACGCTGAAAAAATTGGCCGAAGCGATGAATGACAAAGCTACAACTGCTGACGTCTCCACACTTGTCGGCGGTCTATCCAGTGTTGCTGAGGCTCTCACCAACAACTCTACAAACCTCAGCACCCTCAACAACACCAACACTGACCTCTCCTCCAACTTCAAAGCCCTGTCCAGCGAGGTCACAACGCTGAAGACAGAGGTTTCTAATCTTAAGGGAGAGGTGGGTTCTTTGAAGACTGCAATGAATGATCTCGGTCACAAGGTTGGCTCCTCCACTGATCTACTACAACAGATTCTTGATCGTCTCAACGCTCCCACTGTCCCTATATCCCACTTTTCTCAGGATGACCGGGAAAAGATGGAGATGGCAGTGGACTTCATCGTCCAAGGCACCTCTGCTATTTCTGGCTTAGAAGACAGAATGGCAGTGGTAGAAACACAACTTGGGATCCCTGGCCAAGAAGACAGGGACCCTATGACCACCGATGTTGCTGCTACTACTGTTACCTCCCTCATCCAACATATGGAAGAGGGGGAGAAGACTCAAGAAGACCTTCCCCATGTTTCTGAGGGGGAGGAAAATGACGAAAGAGCTGAAAAACATCAGGGAGTTGAAAACCATGAGGGAACCGAATTCTCTGTACTCGCAAATGTTGAGGGGGAGAATGTCGAAGAACATGCTGATTCACCAATGCATGTTGATTCTTCAGAAGCTGAAGAAGAACAAGAAGAAGAAGAAGAAGACGATGAAGATCTGGATCTTCAGGATGACGAACCTTCATCATCACCCAAAAATGATGATGATGATGTTGAAGGCTTCGTTTTTCAGCCAAAACCCAAGAGGACCCCAACTCTGAAAGGGGTCGTTATCACTTAACAAGGGGAGGGGACAAAAACCAAGCTCCCAGCGACTACGGCTGACCAAGGCAAAAATAAAGGCCTCGCTGAAGACAATTTGGCTATTCTCCTCAAAAACCCAATTTGTCAGGTATGTTACATTCTATTCCCTTACACTGCATCCCTCCTCTACCCCGTCTCAATAACTATCCTACTCTCACTCAAACCTCTAAACACTTAAACCCATCCTTTCTCTATCTCTTCTCCCAAATGATCTTACCTCTGTGATCGTTTTGTGTCAGCTAGTCCTCTCCCCTGCTAGAGGGTCAAGCTGAAGATTCTACATCTCCAATAATCCCAGCCTCGAGTGCTGATGACTTACAAATAATTCCAGTCTCCTTCGCTGAGACTGATGAAGCTATTGAAGAAGAAGAAGAACTGCTCTCGCACAATAAAAGACCTTCCTTGGTTCCTTAAAAGCCAAGTGAAGAAGAACTGAAAAAGAGAGCAGCCATGATTCAAAATCTTGAGGCTCAGCGCATCGTTCCTCCTCATCTCAACATCCTATCAAATAGGGAAATCGCTGAAGCTTTCAAGGCTGAGAAAATCTTTACCGAACGAAAAAGAGCTGAAGAAAAAGACAAAGAATATGCAATCGAACTCGTTCAGCGTTCGGTAAAAGATTCTGAACTGAAAAGGTTCCCTGTAGCTGTCTAACGTAAGCTGATCAAGGACGCACAGAAGAGAAGTCAAGAGAAAAAAAAGGTCAGTGATTCCACTCTGGCCTGGTGCAAAGAAAAATGCCATTACAAAAGTTACGCTTCAAGGATTAAATATGTGTTTCTGGAAGGGAGAATGGCAAGAAATGTTCCAGTAGTTGACGTCGAAATCATTATAGAAAACGGATTCAAGTCAACTCGCTACCTGTCAAATATTGATAAGCTTGCAATCCCTGAATGGTTGGAGATGAGGGTAGCTATTCAGCGATCGCGCTCAACATACAAGACCCATGTCGAGAAAACTCTTAACAGGCTGATCGACATGGTAGCTTCAGTTGTTGACATCCCAAAACCTCCTCTAATCTTGCCCAAGCGACCTACTGCTAAGAAGAAGAAACCCTCAACTTTAGGTCCTCCGATAAGGAATGAAACGGGGATCGACTTTTCTCGTGAAGCAGTTTTTGGTCCGGATGTTGATCTCTCTGGACTCGATGTCTCTCCACCTCCCGCTGAAACATTCATCCCTGGTAAGGTTATCAGTAACCCTTACGACATTTTCTTCTACGAATACATTGGTCGCCCATGTTTTCAACGAGTCTCTGAGCTACACAAAGCTCCCATCGAACAACTCAGAGATTTACTTTATTGGTATGACTACATAAAAGATCTCCAAGCAGTCTTTCTGAAGCCTCTGATCTTCAAAGAAGCAAAGAAAAGAAGAGACCAGGGAGTAAAAGTCCCTGATTGGATGATTCCTCAAACTGATACTCTTGACGAACTTCTAGTTAAGAAAGAACCTGAATAGCTGATAGGATCCCTTTTGTAATTCGTCTATCTTTTATCAGCTTGTAACTTTTTGTACTTGTAATTATAATTCGCTGTACTTGTAATTTTTCCACTTCCCTTTGTAATCTATACGAAGTTAAATGAAAAATTTCAGTGAATGTACTTTACTCCATCAGTACTTAAAAAGATCCTTGAAAACAGTAAATAGGACAAATATTTTATGAGTCTTTTTTATCCTTACGTTTTCTTACTTAGCAATTTTCCTTTATTGCTATGTCATCATCAAATAGGGGGAGATTGTTGATCCAAACCCTCAGTGATTTGATAATGACTTTGAGAAACACTTAGTGAAAATTGTAAGTAGACAATATGTATTAATGTTTTGTCATCAAAGAAAATATACTAAGTCTGTTTAGTATCGCTGATGAAAACATACGCTTTAAATTATATATTCAGCGAACATTGTTCACCAGTGAGCCCTGAGTCTGTTCAGTCTCACTGATGATCGCTGATAGTTATGTTGTTTACTTATAATCCCTGTAGACAAGATTCACGTCAACCATGTTGTACGCTGAAGTCGAAGATCAAGCCAAAGAACCAACAACTAATTCTACTAGTAACCTGATGCGGATATCAACGAAGCCAAAACTTGTCCACTCAACGTGAAGTTTCAAGTAGAAGACTTCAGCGAACGCTGAAATTTATCATTCGCTGATAAAGAATCATTCAGCGAACGCTGATCATGAAGCCTCCTCTACAAGCAACTTTTGTCTTATCCCCTTGCACGCCCCCGTACGATTTTGTCAGAATGGACATCCTTTTTGTCCAGAATCGTACAACCAACTCTGACTCTACACTGTTCATCATGCGGCCACTAGGTTGTCTACTGAAGTCAAACCATGCAATCAACCAGATGCTGCCACATGTAAAGGTGTACTAACTTGCATTAAATGCATGCAGTATATAAAGGAAACCCTACTTCATTTGTGAAATGCTCGGCCATTTCTCTCTTCGTTGAACTAATGTATGAAAGAATACTCTCCTTAGTGTTCTTATTTTCCTTCTATCTTATTTCTAGTGCAAGAAATCTTAGTGTTCTCATAGTTTGTTTAGATTAGGTTTATTCCTTAATCTTGTTCCGCAACAAACTGTAAATTGTTTGATATATCAATAAACAATTTAGAAAGATAAAAATCGTGTGTTTGTATTCAACCCCCCCCCCCCCTTTTATAAACTTGTATAACCCTTTTTGGACCAACAAATATGCTCATCGGATGAAACAACATTCTAAGTTGGATGAGTTGCCTTTACAAGAGATGTTTGAGATGCTCAAACAAGATGAGGATGATGGAGAGGAAAAACGAGAGAAGAAGAAAAAGAAAGACAAGAAAGAAAAGAAGGAAGATAAGAAAGAGAAAAAGAAGTAGAAGAATAGATTGATCCAATCGCCTTGATGTCCAGCAAGTCTGGAAAGCGATCTTCAAAGAAAGAGAGCATCGGGTCTGATGAAGATAATGATGGGTATGAAAGTGATGGTTTAGACGAAGCCGAGAGTCTGAAACAAGCAATGATTCTTTTGACAAAGGCTTTCCAGAAGCAATTTGTCAAGAAGACAGGCTCTAACAATCAAAGATATTCATCAGGCTCTAAGAACTTTGAACAAAAGAATCGTATAGAATCAAAGAGAAGATTTAGTGAGAAAAAGGATGAGAGCAAAAGGGAGGATAAGAAGTTTGAGGAAAAGAGAGTGTTCTAGAAATGGGAGGAAGAGCCAAAGTGCTATAACTGCGGGAAAACTGGTCACTTTACAAAGGAATGTTGGAAGCCAAAGGTTAGAGATTCGGAATATTACAAGAACAATATGCTTATTGCTAAACAAAAGGAATCAGGGAAAGCATTAATGGCTGAAGAGGAGTACTGGTTAGATGAAACCGATGATGATGAGGAAGAGGAAACAACAACTCTTGCAAAGTTGTGCTTCATGAGCAGGGACACCGAGGAAGCTAAGCCAGAATCGCAGTCAGAGACAAATGAGGTACATTCCGACCCTCTTGTTAAATTTATTCAAATTCAAAAAGTTCAACAAAATAATTTAGATGATTTGACGGAAAAACTGAAAAAATCAAAAGAATCAATTGTTTATAAAAATGATAAATTGAAAGAACAAGTGATTCTGATTGATAATTTGAAAAAGAAAAACGCAGAGTTTGATGACCACCAAGCGTATTTTAGGAAGAGAATGACTGAATTGTCTGAGAAATTTGAGAGTTACGAAGCAAAGAAGAATGAGTTTGAAAAACTCTTACATGCTTATAAAGACAGAAACACAGAGCTTAGTAATAAAGTTAAAGGATTGGAAGAAAAACTTTACAAAATCGGTCAAACTGAACAGACAATCCACATGAATAAGCCAAGTGAATTTAGATATTTCAACTCAAAGTGGGGCGTAGGATATTATAGTCCTCACTATTTGTAGAATGCCTTATTAAGAGCCCCTACCCTTTATAAATTCGAATGGCTTATACTTCCATCATTGCATCCTTGTTATAAGATCAAATGGCTTAAAATGGATGGTAAAGATTATGAGGTTGAAGAAGAAGTTAAAAGAAAAACAAATGTTAAAATGCAACTTCAGTTCTACTATGGCATAGAAAATAGGAAGGCATTAGAAAACCATAAATCGTTGCCTAATGATTATTTTCAAAGCTACATTGTTGAACAACTAAAGGATAAGGAAAATAGTCAAAAAGAAACTGAAATTAAACTTGTTTTTTAGGCAAAGAGATATTTTCCAACTATGGTTCTTGAACATAAGCTAGTAGAACTCGAAAGAAAAATTGAAGACATCAGAAATGATGACAAGCTTGCTTTCGAGATTGAAAAGGAAGTTATGTTGACAGTATTTTCAAATGGCCTAAAAGAAATGAAAGCTAAACATAAGGAAATGTCTGAAGAGAAAATTTCAAAAGAAAAACATTCTTCAGATTCAGATGTTTCCTCGCATAAGGCATTTATGGGAATTACTATCTTCAGAAGCATAACTATTGATGACCAAGAAGATTCTACAGAAGAAGATAAAGCTTTTCGAAAACAACAAAATGATTTTCTTTATCCTAACTCTTATGGTATCTTTCATACATCCTATGATAGTCAGTCAGATCTTGATAGTGAGAATGTTTGTGAGAACAAAGGTAAAGCTGTAAGTAAAGTGCTTGTTCAATTTGATTTCAATACAAAACTTCCAGATCATTTTGATTTCATAATAAAAGAATATGAACCTAATAAGAGTTTTTCAAGGGTGAATCCTCAAAGTCTGTTGAAAAACCTCCTGTTAACAATTAATATTCAAAATCCAAATCCAAAAGATCGTTATAGAAAAAGAAAAGAAAAACAAAAAGAAATAAGAACAACAACTCTTTCCAAGCTCAACATTCTAAAGCTTACAACTCTTATCTTTCTGGCATTTCAGATCGTTATCTGAGAAACAATACGAGACTTGAGTGGGGGAATAAAGGAGTCCACGCAGGATGTGGCCCAGTCAAAACCATCCCACGTTGATTTTAATTCAATGAAAAACAATTTTGTTTCTGCTGTAAGAAATCAAGCTGTTTGCACTAAACAAAAACTTGTTATTCCTTACAAGGTTTATTCAATGCAACAATTGATCAATTTAGCACATGACCAAATTTGTTGTTAATATTGTGGTGTGGATGATTTTATCTGCAAGTCTGATTATTCTCATTGGTTTGGTTATGATACTTATGGTCCTAAACGTTTTTATTCAAATGGTTATCATAAAAGAAGTTTTAGAAAGAATGGTACTAAATCCAAACAAGTATCATCTCCTAACCCAAAAGGACCCATTTACAAATGGGTACCTAAAACCACTTGATTTCCTTTTTGCAGCCCAGTCATGTGTGGTACTTGGATTCGGGCTGCTCGAAACACATCACTGGAAGAAAAGAGTTGCTCAATAATTATGTGGAGAAATATGGTGGTCGAGTCAAATTCAGGAATGATCAATATTCACCAATTCTGGGTACGGAGACATTGTTAAAGACAACATCAGGATTACAAAGGTTAACTATGTTGAGGGTTTAGGACACAACTTGTTTAGTATAGGTCAATTCTGTGACAAAGACCTAGAAGTCAACTTCAAGAAGACGGTGTTCAGTTCAAACCGAATGAGGATATGAACTTCTAGTGGGTACGAGAAAGTCAAATCTTTACACCACTGACCTGTCGAAAATCAAACCCAAGAACGACGTGTGTCTGCTGTCTAAAGCATCTATGAAAAGAGCTGGTTGTGGCATAGACGATTATCTCACCTCAATTTCCGTTATATTCAAAAGTTGATGATAGGTGATTTAGTCAAAGGTCTACCAGTTCTGAAGTTTGAAAGAGACAATTTCTGCATGGGCTATGAGAAGGGAAAGATGAAACGAGTTCCTCATCTGCCAAAACCTGAGCTAAGTACACACAAACTTTTGGAAATTCTACATATGGATCTCTGTGGGCCAATGAAAATTTAGAGTATCAGTGCCAAGCGATATGTGTTAGTGGTCGTTGACGATTACTCGAGGTATACATGGGTAAAGTTTCTACGCTCCAAAGATGAAACACCCAAGTTGATCATATCTTTAATCAAGATGCTTCAAGTCAATCTTCAACAATCAGTTCAAACAATCCGGTCAGACAATGGGACAGAATTCAAGAATAAGACTCTAGATGATTTTCTTAAATCATTGGGAGTGTCACGTCAATACTCTGCGGCAAGAACACCACAACACAACGGGATAGTTGAAAGACGAAATCGTACTCTAGTTGAAGCTGCAAGAACAATGTTGTCCTATGTTGATCTTCCTTTGTTTCTGTGGGCTGAAGCGGTGTCAACAGCTTGCTACACACAAAATCGTTCTATAATACACCGACGGTTTTGCAAAACACCATATGAGATTATAAATAATAGAAAACCAGTTATAAACTACTTTCGCGTCTTTAGTTGCAAGTGTATCGTGTTAAATGACAAGGACAATTTGAACAAATTCAGTCCTAAGGCAAATGAGGGCGTGTTCATCGGATCCTCATCAACCTCAAAGGCATACAGAGTCTACTTCAAATCTTCAAGAACTGTGATCAAAAGCATAAATGTCAAATTTGATGAGACAGAATAGATGGCTTTTGTGCAAAGCAGTACAGAACCCGCAATATCTGGAATTCTAGCGTCTAGACAAATTCTTCGAACATCTAGTAAGTCAAACAAACATCAAGCTTCCACTTCTAACTCTAACTCTAATTCTAATTCTAAGTTCTAATGAACTTGATATTTTGTTTGAGAATTTTTATGATGAGTTCTTTGGAAGTAATAACTCATCTTCAAATGTGTTTGACAGGAATCAAGTTTCTCAATATCCATTACAAGCCACATTGTCAGGTCCTTCAACGGTACCAACATCATCTAATACTGGTGCAATGACTCGTGCGTCTTCCCCAAGCAATCCAAACATGCCATCTACACAAGCAATACAACCGGTATCAACTAATGGTGCTTCTTCATCAAGTACGACTTCAAATGTTAATGACCAGAGTACTGCCAACATACATGAGGCATCTATTGATGCAGTTCCCGAGGCAGTGCCAGTTGTTTCTTCTGACAACCAACCACCCTCACACCCGGAACCGACATTGATAATTGAGTTGAATTTTGATAAATATCCTACCTTAGTAGACCCCAATCAATATGCCATATCTCCACATCCACATTCAAAGAAGTGGACACGCAGTCACCCGTTAAATCAAGTAATTGGTGAAGTGGCTGAACCTGTAAAGACTAAATCAGCAACTGCAAATGACGTTTTGTTCGCGCTCTTTCTAAGTCAAGTTGAGCCAACCACAGTTCAACAAGCCTTGGAGAATCCAGACTGGATAATTGCTATGCAGGATGAGCTAAATCAATTTGAAGCTTTGAAAGTGAGGAGATTAGTTCCTCAACCCAAGGGTAAAACAGTCATTGGTACAAAGTGGGTCTTGAAAAATAAGAAAGATGAAGATGGTATAGTCATGAGGAACAAAGCACGGCTAGTAGCAAAAGGGTACCGGATACAAGAGGGTATAGACTACGATGAGACGTACGCTCCGGTTGTTCGCTTGGAAGCAATTCGGATATTCTTAGCATTTGTCGCCTACAAGAACTTCACAGTCTACCAAATGGATGTGAAGACTGCATTCTTGAACGACGTATTGAAAGAAGAAGTGTACGTGTCTCAACCTGAAGGCTTTGTAGACAAAGATAAACCAGATCATGTGTACATCCTTGACCGAGATTTTTACGGTCTCAAGCAAGCCTCGCGTGCCTGGTATGAAGTTTTATCCTCTTTTCTACTAGGATCCGACTTTGAGAAATGTAAAGTTGACACGACTCTATTTACCAAGCATGCGAAAGGTGAAATTCTTCTCGTACAGATTTATGTTGATGATATAATTTTTGGTTCGACTAATCCTTCGTTATGTACCTGGTTCTCTAACATTATGGTGATCAGATTCCTGATGAGTATGATGGGAGAGATTAACTTATTTCTTAGACTACAAGTTATGCAATTCTCAACCGGAATCTTCATAAATCAGTCCAAGTACGTGTTTGATATCTTGAAGAAGTTCAAGACGGAAAACTGTACGACGATTGGTACTCCGATGGCACCAGGATCTAAGATCGGTCCGGATCCTGACGGTAAGGATGTTGATTTTAAGACATATAGAGGTATGATCGGGTCATTACCGTACTTAACTACGAGTCGTCCAAATATTATGTTTGCAACTTGTTTGTGTGCAAGATTTCAGGCTAATTCGAAGAAATCACACCTTGGAGCCGTCAAGAGAATCTTTCGGTATTTGAAAGGCACACCGTATCTTGGTCTATGGTATCCAAAGGGGACGGGATACGAACTCACCACATATTCAGACGCTGATCATGGAGGAAGCATGCTAGACAGGAAGAGCACATCCGGTCATGTACAGTTTTTGGGAGATAAGCTCATGAGTTGGGCGTCTAAAAAGCAGAACTATGTGTCAACATCAACTGTGGAGGCTGAATATGTAGCCGCGGCCAGCTGTTGCTGATCAAGGACGCACAGAAGAGAAGTCAAGAGAAAAAAAGGTCAATGATTCCACTCTGGCCTGGTGCAAAGAAAAATGCCATTACAGAAGTTACACTTCAAGGATTAAATCTGTGTTTCTGGAAGGGAGAATGGAAAGAAATGTTCCAGTAGTCGACGTCGAAATCATCAGAGAAAACGGATTCAAGTCAACTCGCTACCTGTCAAATATTGATAAGCTTGGGTTCCCTGAATGGTTGGAGATGAGGGTAGCTATTCAGCGATTGCGCTCAACATACAAGACCCATGTTGAGAAAACTCTTAACAGGCTGATCGACATGGTAGCTTCAGCTGTTGACATCCCAAAACCTCCTCCAATCTTGCATAAGCGACCTACTGCTAAAAAGAAGAAACCCTCAACTTTAGGTCCTCCGATAAGGAATGAAACGGGGATCGACTTTTCTCGTGAAGCAGTTTTTGGTCCGGACGTTGATCTCTCTGGATTCGATGTCTCTCTACCTCCCGCTGAAACATTCATCCCTGGTAAGGTTATCAGTAACCCTTACGGCATTTTCTTCTACGAATACACTGGTCGCCCATGTTTTCAATGAGTCTCTGAGATACACAAAGCTCCCATCGAACAAGTCAGAGATTTACTTTATTGGTGTGACTACATAAAGGATCTCCAAGCAATCTTTCTGAAGCCTCTGATCTTCAAAGAAGCAAAGAAAAGAAGAGATCATGGAGTAAAAGTCCCCGATTGGATGATTCCTCAAACTGATACTCTTGACGAACTTCTCGTTAAGAAAGAACCTGAATAGCTGATAGGATCCCTTTTGTAATTCGTCTATCTTTTATCAGCTTGTAACTTTTTGTACTTGTAATTATTATTCGATGTACTTGTAATTTTTCCACTTCCCTTTGTAATCTATACGAAGTTAAATGAAAAATTTTAGTGAATGTACTTTACTCCATCAGTACTTAAAAAGATCCCTGAAAACAGTAAATGGGACATATATTTTATGAGTCCTTTTTATCCTTACATTTTCTTACTTAGCAATTTTCCTTTATTGCTATGTCATCATCAAATAGGGGGAGATTGTTGATCCAAACCCTCAGTGATTTGATAATGACTATGAGAAACACTTAGTGAAAATTGTAAGTAGACAATATGTATTAATGCTTTATCATCAAAGAAGATATACTAAGTCTGTTTAGTATCGCTGATGAAAACATACGCTTTAAATTATATATTCAGCGAACACTGTTCACCAGTGAGCCCTGAGTCTGTTCAGTCTCACTGATGATCGCTGATAGTTATGTTGTTTACTTATAATCCTTGTAGACAAGATTCACATCAACCATGTTGTACACTGAAGTCGAAGATCAAGCCAAAGAACCAACAACTAATTCTACTAGTGACCTGATGCGGATATCAGCGAAGCCAAGACTTGTCCACTCAACGTGAAGTTTCAAGTAGAAGACTTCAGCGAACGCTGAACTTTATTATTCGCTGATAAAGAATCATTCAATGAATGCTGATCATGAAGCCTCCTCTACAAGCAACTTTTGTCTTATCCCCTTGCACGCCCCCGTACGATTTTGTCAGAATGGACATCCCTTTTGTCCAGAATCGTACAACCAACTCTGATTCTACATTGTTCATCATGCGGCCACTAGGTTGTCTACTGAAGTCAAACCATGCAACCAACCAGAGGCTGCCACATGTAGAGGTGTACTGACTTGCATTAAATGCATGCAGTATATAAAGGAAATCCTACTTCATTTGTGAAGTGCTCGTCCATTCCTCTCTTCGCTGAACTAATATGTGAAAGAATACTCTCCTTAGTGTTCTTATTTTCCTTCTATCTTATTTCTAGTACTAGAAATCTAAGTGTTCTCATAGTTTGTTTAGATTAGGTTTATTCCTTAATCTTGTTCCGCAACAAACTGTAAATTGTTTGATATATCAATAAACAATTTAGAAAGATAAAAATCGTGTGTTTGTATTCAACCCCCCCCCCCCCCCTTTCTACAAACTTGTATAACCCCTTTTGGATCAACAAATATGCTCATCGGATGAAACAACATTCTAAGTTGGATGAGTTGCCTTCACAAGAGATGTTTGAGATGCTCAAACAAGATGAGGATGATGCAGAGGAAAAACGAGAGAAGAAGAAAAAGAAAGAAAAGAAAGAAAAGAAGGAAGATAAGAAAGAGAAAAAAGAAGTAGAAGAAGAGATTGATCCAATCGCCTTGATGTCCAGCAAGTCTGGAAAGCGATCTTCAAAGAAAGAGGGCATCGGGTCTGATGAAGATAATGATGGGTATGAAAGTGATGGTTTAGACGAAGCCGAGAGTCTGAAACAAGCAATGATTCTTTTGACAAAGGCTTTCCAGAAGCAATTTGTCAAGAAGACAGGCTCTAACAATAAAAGATATTCATCAGGCTCCAAGAACTTTGAACACAAGAATCCTATAGAATCAAAGAGAAGATTTGGTGAGAAAAAGGATGAGAGCAAAAGGGAGGATAAGAAGTTTGAGGAAAAGAGAGTGTTCGAGAAACGGGAGGAAGAGCCAAAGTGCTATAACTGCGGGAAAACTGGTCACTTTGCAAAGGAATGTTGGAAGCCAAAGGTTAGAGATTCGAATTATTACAAGAACAATATGCTTCTTGCTAAACAAAAGGAATCAGGGAAAGCATTAATGGCTGAAGAGGAGTACTGGTTAGATGAAACCGATGATGATGAGGAAGAGGAAACAACAGCTCTTGCAAAGTTGTGCTTTATGAGCAGGGACACCGAGGAAGCTAAGCCAGAATCGCAGTTAGAGATAAATGAGGTACATTCCGACCCTCTTGTTAAATTTCTTCAAATTCAAAAAGTTCAACAAAATAATTTAGATGATTTGACGGAAAAACTGAAAAAATCAAAAGAATCAATTGTTTATAAAAATGATAAATTGAAAGAACAAGTGATTCTGATTGATAATTTGAAAAAGAAAAACGCAGAGTTTGATGACCACCAAGCGTATTTTAGGAAGAGAATGACTGAATTGTCTGAGAAATTTGAGAGTTACGAAGCAAAGAAGAATGAGTTTGAAAAACTCTTACATGCTTATAAAGACAGAAACACAGAGCTTTGTAATAAAGTTAAAGGATTGGAAGAAAAACTTTACAAAATCGGTCAAACTGAACAGACAATCCACATGAATAAGCCAAGTGAATTTAGATATTTCAACTCAAAGTGGGGCGTAGGATATGATAATCCTCACTATTTGCAGAATGCCTTATTAAGAGCCCATACCCTTTATAAATTCGAATGGCTTATACTTCCATCACTGCATCCTTGTTATAAGATCAAATGGCTTAAAATGGATGGTGAAGATTATGAGGCTGAAGAAGAAGTTAAAAGAAAAACAAATGTTAAAATGCAACTTCAGTTCTACTATGGCATAGAAAATAGGAAGGCATTAGAAAACCATAAATCGTTGCCTAATGATTATTTTCAAAGCTACATTGTTGAACAACTAAAGGATAAGGAAAATAGTCAAAAAGAAACTGAAATTAAACTTGTTTTTAAGGCAAAGAGATATTTTCCATCTATGGTTCTTGAACATAAGCTACTAGAACTCGAAAGAAGAATTGAAGACATCAGAAATGATGATAAGCTTGCTTTCGAGATTGAAAAGGAAGTTATGATGACAGTATTTTCAAATGGCCTAAAAGAAATGAAAGCTAAACATAAGGAAATGTCTGAAGAGAAAATTTGAAAAGAAAAACATTCTTCAGATTCAGATATTTCCTCGCGTAAGGCATTTATGGGAAATACTATCTTCAGAAGCATAACTATTGATGACCAAGAAGATTATGAATCTTGGGTCTTGGAAAATCAATTAGTTAATGCTCCTCCTGAGAAATATTTTCCTACAGAAGAAGATAAAGCTTTTCAAAAACAACAAAATGATTTTCTTTATCCTAACTCTTATGGTATCTTTCATACATCCTATGATAGTCAGTCAGATCTTGATAATGAGAATGTTTGTGAGAACAAAGGTAAAGGTGTAAGTAAAGTGCTTGTTCAATTTGATTTCAATACAAACCTTCCAGATCATTCTGATTTCATAATCAAAGAAGATGAACCTAAAAAGAGTTTCTTCAAGGGTGAATCCTCAAAGTCTGTTGAAAAACCTCCTGTTAACGATTATTATTCAAAATCCAAATCCAAAAGATCGTTACAGAAAAAAAGAAAAACAAAAAGAAATAAGAACAACAACTCTTTCCAAGCTCAGCATTCTAAAGCTTACAACTCTTATCTTTCTGGCATTTCAGATCGTTATCTGAGAAACAATACGAGACTTGAGTGGGGGAATAAAGGAGTACACACAGGATGTGGCCCAGACAAAATTATCCCACGTTGCTTTTAATTCAATGAAAAACAATTTTGTTTCCGCTGTAAGAAATCAAGCTGTTTGCACTAAACAAAAACTTGTTATTCCTTACAAGGTTTATTCAATGCAACAATTGATCAATTTAGCACATGACCAAATTTGTTGTTACTATTGTGGTGTGGGTGATTTTATCTGCAAGTCTGATTATTCTCATTGGTTTGGTTATGATACTTATGGTCCTAAACGTTTTTATTCAAATGGTTATCATAAAAGAAGTTTTAGAAAGAATGGTACTATATCCAAACAAGTATCGTCTCCTAACCCAAAAGGACCCATTTACAAATGGGTACCTAAAACCACTTGATTTCCTTTTTGCAGCCCAGTCATGTGTGGTACTTGGATTCGGGCTGCTCGAAACACATGACTAGAAGAAAAGAGTTGCTCAATAATTATGTGGAGAAATATGGTGGTCGAGTCAAATTCGGGAATGATCAATATTCACCGATTCTGGGTTACGGAGACATTGTTAAAGACAACATCAGGATTACAAAGGTTAACTATGTTGAGGGTTAGGACACAACTTGTTTAGTATAGGTCAATTCTGTGACAAAGACGTAGAAGTCAACTTCAAGAAGACACGGTGTTCAGTTCGAACCGAATGAGGATATGAACTTCTAGTGGGTACGAGAAAGTCAAATCTTTACACCACTGACCTGTCGAAAATCAAACCCAAGAAAGACGTGTGTCTGCTGTCTAAAGCATCTATGAAAAGAGCTGGTTGTGGCATAGACGATTATCTCACCTCAATTTCCGTTATATTCAAAAGTTGATGATAGGTGATTTAGTCAAAGGTCTACCAGTTCTGAAGTTTGAAAGAGACAATTTCTGCACGACCTATGAGAAGGGAAAGATGAAACGAGTTCCTCATCCGCCAAAACCTGAGCCAAGTACACACAAACTTTTGGAAATTCTACATATGGATCTCTGTGGGCCGATGAAAATTCAGAGTATAAGTGCCAAGCGATATGTGTTAGTGGTCGTTGATGATTACTCGAGGTATACATGGGTAAAGTTTCTACGCTCCAAAGATGAAACACCCAAGTTGATCATATCTTTAATCAAGATGCTTCAAGTCAATCTTCAACAATCAGTTCAAACAATCCGGTCAGACAATGGGACAGAATTCAAGAATAAGACTCTAGATGATTTTCTTAAATCATTGGGAGTGTCACGTCAATACTCTGCGGCAAGTACCTCACAACACAACGGGATAGTTGAAAGACGAAACCGTACTCTAGTTGAAGCTGCAAACAATGTTGTCCTATGCTGATCTTCCTTTGTTTCTGTGGGCTGAAGCGGTGTCAACAACTTGCTACACACAAAGTCATTCTATAATACGCCGACGGTTTTTCAAAACACCATATGAGATTATAAACAATAGAAAACCAGTCATAAACTACTTTCGTGTCTTTGGTTGCAAGTGTATCGTGTTAAATGACAAGGACAACTTGAACAAATTCAGTCCTAAGGCAAATGAGGGCGTGTTCATCGGATACTCTGTTGGTCCCGGAGGGTTATACAAGTTTGTAGAAGGGGGGGTTGAATACAAACACACAATTTTTACTTTCTAAGTTGTTTATTGATATAATCAAACAATTTACAACTTGTTGCGGAACAAGATTAAGGACTAAGCCTAATCTAAACAAGTTATGAGAACACTAAGTTTCTTGCACTAGAATTAAGCTAGAAAAGAAGATAAGGAAATTACGAATAATATCCTAACACAAAGATAGTAGAGAGAAGATGGTCGAGCACTTTTTTTTGAAGTAGGGTTTCTCCTTATATACTGCATACATTTAACGCAAAGCAGTATAACTTTACACATGGAAGCAGCTGATTGCTTGCATGGTTTGACCTTTGTAGACAACCTTAGTAGCCGCATGATGTATAATGTAGAATCAGAGTTGGTTGTACGATCCTGGACAAAAGGGGTGTCCTTTCTGACATTTTCGTACGGAGGCGTGCAAGGGGGTAAGATGAAAGTAACTTGTAGAGGAAACTTCATGATCAGCGATTTACTGAACAGTACTTTATCAGCGAGTGACAAAGCTCAGCGATCGCTGAAGTCTTCTACTTGAAACTTCACGTTGAGTGGACATGTCTTGTCGTCGCTGATATCCGCATCAGTTCATTAGTTCGCTGGTTCTTGGGCTTGATCTTCGACTTCAGCGTAGAACCTTTATTGACGTGAAACTTGTCTTCAGGGATCATAAGCAAACAACTAAAACTATCAGCGATCACCAACAAGACTGAACAGGCTCAGCGCTTTATCGATGAACAGTTGCGCTGAATGTCTAATCTAAAAAGCATAAGTTTCCTATCAGCGGTATTGTAGAGTCACAGTACTTATCAGCGATAGTGAAACTCTAATACATATTGTTTACTTACAATTTTCACTAAGTGTTTCTAAAAGAGTCATTATCAAATCACTGAGAGTTTGGATCAACAATCTCCCCCTATTTGATATTGACATAGCAACAAAAAGAAAATTGCTAACTATGAAAACATAAGGATAAAAAGAACTCATAAAAATATTTGTCCATTTTACTGTTTTCTGGGATCTTTTGAGTACTGATGGAGTAAAGTACATTCGCTGAAAATTTTCTTTTAACTTCGTATAAGGTTACAAAGGGAATTTGAAAAATTACAAGTACAGCAAATAAATTTACAAGTACAAAAGGTGTAAGCTGATAAAGATAGAAGAATTACAAGGAAATCCTATCAGCTAAAAAGGTTCTTCCTTAATGAGAAGTTCATCAAGGGTTCTTGTAGAGGGAATCATCCAGTCATGGACTGTTTCACCAAGATTCTGTCTATTTTGTGCTTCGGTAAAGATCAGGGGCTTCATGTATTGTCCGAGAAGATCTTTTCTGAATTCGTACCAATAGACGAGATCTCTGAGCTGTTCGATTGGAGTGATGGGAAGCTCAGAGATGCGTTGAAAGTGTTCTCGTCCATCGTAGTCGTGAAAGAAGATACCATAAGGTTCGCTTAAGACTTTTCCAGGAATGAAGCGTTCACCAGGGGGCAGAGAGATCAGGTTCAGGACCAAGTACTTCATCTCGTGAAAAACCAATACCTGTTTCGTTCCGGATAGGAGGACCTGAGTCTGAAGGTATTATCTTTTTCTTTGCAGAGGCCCTTCTTTGTTGAGCTGGATTAGTAGGAGGAGGAGGAATGTCCACAACAGATGAAACCAAGTCGATCTGAGAATTTAAAATTTTCTCGACATGGCTTTTATATTGTGAGCGAGATCGCTGAATGGCTATTCGCATCTCCAACCATTCAGAGAGACCGTACTTCTTGATCGTAGCAGCATAGATGGTCTCCTTGGTACCATTTTCTCTGAATATGTCAACTTCAACGACAAGAACGCTTTTGGTCGTTCTTCCCCTGGTGTTCACCTTGTTGATCCTGGCAGCCCGAGATCGATAGTGCAGTCTTTCTTTGCACCATTCCAAGGTAGAGTCAGATACCTTGGTCTTTTCTTCGATGATCTTTTGGGCGTCTTCCCATAATTGACGTTGGACATCAATGGGAGTCTTCTTCAGATTAGGATCCTTCACTGATTGTTGGACAAGCTGGATGGCGTAGGCTTTATCTTGTTCTTCAGCTTTCCTTCGATCAGCGAGCTGTTTTTGAGCCTTGAGGTGTTCAACGAATTCCTTCTTTGATAGTCTGAACTTAGGGTCAGGGATGACTTTGGAACGAGGAAGGATGATTCACCTATCTTCAAGCTGTTTGATCATTGCTTCTCTCTTTTTCTGATCATCTTCACTTAGCTTTTGAGGAGCCAAGGAAGGTCTGATTTTGTGAGAGAGCAGCTGTTCTTCAGGTTCTTCAGTCTCAGTGAGATCCAAGACTGGGATTATTTCATCAGCTCTTGTGGCTGGGATTATTGGAGTTGTAGCAGGAGAACCTTCAGCTGGATCCTCAAGCAGGGGAGAGGACTAGCTGAAACACAACGATCATTTAAGTAAGATCATTTGGGAAAGAAAGAGACAGAGAAAAGAATGAGGGTTAAGTGTTTAGAGGTTTTATGGAGAGGAGAACTGATATAGAGAATGGGTAGAGGAGGGATGCAGAACTGAGTTAAATCAAATTTCTTCAGCATATCTTTAACATACTTTCCCTGATTAATGAAAGTTCCTTTTTCATTTTGTTCTATCTGAAGACCAAGGAAATATGTTAGCTCACCCATCATACTCATTTTATACTCTGCTTTCATTCTATCAGCTAAACGAGTACAAAGGTCAGGGTTAGTGGAACCAAATATAATATCATCGACATATATTTGTTCAAGAATAATATGACCTTTTACTTTCCGGAAAAATAGAGTTTTGTCGATTTTACCACGCTCAAATTTTTCAATATGGAGATAAGTAGAGAGAGTGTCATACCATGCACGAGGAGCTTGCTTTAAGCCATAAAGTACCTTATCCAGTTTATAAACATAACCTGGATGCTTAGGATCTGAGAATCCTGGAGGTTGTTCCACGTAGACTTCTTCGTTCAGCTTTCCATTGAGGAACGCTGACTTTACATCCATCTGGTAAACTTTGAAGTCTCTGTGTACAGCGTAAGTTAAAAATTGGCGAATGGCTTCTAGTCTTGCCACTAGAGCAAATGTTTCATCGTAATCTATACCTTCCTCTTGTCTGTATCCCTGATCAACAAGTCGAGCCTTGTTGCGGGTTACAGTTCCATGTTCATCCAACTTGTTTCGATAGACCCATTTAGTGCCTATCACTGACTTGTCGGATGGTCTAGGAACAAGCTTCCAAACTTTGTTTCTTTCGAACTTTGTCAGCTCTTCTTTCATAGCGCTGACCCAGTTCGGATCTTGGAGGGCATCATCTGTTTTCTTTGGTTTAATCAGAGAAATAAAGTTAACAAATAAACAAATATTACTTACACTTCGTCGAGTCTGAATACCAGCATTTAGATCACCAAGAATTTGTTCAATACGGTGATTTATAGTCCATCGCTGAGCCGGAGCAAAAGTTGATGGCTTAAGCTAAACTTCTGGAGGAGCTGAAGATGAGGCTTCGGCAACTTCTGGTATTTTAGCCAAGAGAGGAAGAGATGCAGATGTCATTTCATTCACTGATTGCTGAGAAGTAGATGGTATATCTGAGATAGAGGGTTCAAAGGCAGGCATAGTGTTTAGAGGAACAACTGAGACCCATGATGTTTCAGCTTCACTATTCTGCATGCTTGGGATGATAGTAGGATCATCAGCTTCAGCGGGATGAGTATGAGATGGAGGAGTAGGAATGTCTTCTGAATTACCAAGATGAGAAAACATCCATTGATTCAGTTCTTCAGTATCAACAGAAGATTTAGAGTTTGCTGAACGGGATTCGTCAAAGGTGACGTGGATTGTTTCTTCTACAGTCTGTCTTCTCCGATTGAAGACTCTGAAGGCTTTGGAGACTGAAGAATATCCAAGAAAGTTTCCATCGTCAGCCTTAGGATCAAACTTTCCAAGGGCATCTCTGTTGTTCAGTATGAAACACTGACATCCAAAGATGTGAAGAAAGCTAATTGAAGGCTTTCTCCCATGGAAGAGTTCATAAGCTGTCTTCTTGAATCTTTTGACAATCAGCGACCTGTTTTGAGTAAAACAAGCAGTGTTGACAGCTTCTGCCCAAAACTGAGTAGGCAGGTGAGAATAGCTGAGCATTGAACGTGCAGCTTCGATAATAGTTCGATTTCTTCTTTCAGCGACTCCATTTTGTTGCGGTGTTCTTACTGAGAAAAATTTGTGAGAAATACCCTTACTTTCAAAGAAGGAATCAAGGGAACTGTTTTTGAATTCAGTCCCATGATCACTCTTTATTGAGCGAATGGTCATGTTGTTCAGGACTTCCATTTTCCTGACAAAAGTGATGAGTTCTTCAGGGTGTCACTCTTAGAACGGAGAAACATTACCCAGGTATAGCGAGAGAATTCATAAATTATGACCAATGTATATTTCTTTCCAGCGTTGGATTGTTTGTTAACAGGGCCAAACGAATCCATATGGAGAAGTTGTAGAGGAGATGACACTGAGGAAACTTGTTTAGACTTAAAGCTTGCTTTGGTCTGTTTCCCTTTCTCACACGCTGAACATAAGGACTCCTTTGCGTATGAGTGTTGAGGTAGACTAGTGACTAACTCTTTAGGGGAAAGAGTATTCAGTGTCTTGAAGTTTAGATGAGAGAGCCTCTTATGCCATAGCCAGTTGACATCAGATGAGGCTTTTGAGAAGAAACAAGAGTTCTCAGTGGTTGTAGAGTCCATGTTTATGACGTAAACATTTTCCATACGATAACCGCTGAGAGCTATCTTCTCCTTTTTGTCAGTGACAAAGCAGGATTCCTTAGTGAAAATCACTTTGTTATCCTTGTCACACATCTGACTTATGCTTAGAAGATTTTGCTTCAGTCCTTCAACATATGCAACTCTTCCAAAGGTTGTTGTACCATTTGAGAGTACACCAAACCTTCGGGTATAGCCTTTTCCATTTCCACCGAAGGTCACTGAGGGACCCTTCTCTTCCTTGTACTCAGTGAGCAGGTTTTCCTTGTACTCACTGAGGGACCCTTCTCTTCCTTCTATCGAGATACCAGATACCCTTCCGAACCTGCAAACAAAGGAAGATTAGTTTGACTTGGGCACCCATTTAACCATGGCTCCACACTTGTCAGTGGTGGTAGAGGAAGTGAAAGGTTCAGCAATCTTCGCAGCACTTGAAGATTCAGCTTCAGAACTTGTCTTCACTTTGGTTAATTTCTTAACCTCAGTGGTCTTCTTTGCCTTGGGGGCATTAATCTTCACCTTAGCTAATTTATCAGCTTTGGTGGCTGTGTGGCACTTACTAGCAATATGATCGGTAAGTCCACAGTAATAACATTTCCTATAGCTAAAAGTAGCTTTAGGACCATTTGCATGTTTAGCCGTTAATTTTAAATGAGCAGGGCCAGCACCAAGTATACCTTTGGCATTGGAAATGGGAGGAACAATCAGTTCTTCAGATTTCTTACGAATAACATCCACTCTGATTCTAGGAGTAGATCGCTGAATAAATCCAGGGATCTTGTTCTTAGAAGTAGAGGGATGAGTCACTGAAGCTTTAGAAGCATTCATCTTAGGTACAAAGGTACCCTTCTGTGGTTTTTGATTGAAAACATTTTCTTTACCTTTATCTTTAGAAATTAAGGTAAGTTTTTCCTTAGGGATGGGAGTTTTTGAAGAGGAACACTGAGATGAGGAAGTGTCAGGGATAGAGGACACAAACATTCCAAACTTAAGCATGGAATGATCAGTGGTTGGTTCTTCAGCGTCAGCTTTGTAACCAAGACCACGTTTGTCACTCAGGGGAATCTGAGACTTAATTATCTCAGTGATCGTTGTTGAGGATTTACACCATCCTTCAATAGTATCTTTTTCAGCTTTCAATGCAGCGATAGCTTCTTCTCGTTCGATTTTGACAAGATGATTTATATGAACTTGATCTTTTAAATCTTCTTCAATTTTAGAAAGCTTTTCTATTTGAAGGTGACAATTTTTAAGTTGTTTAGTGAGATCAAGGTTTTGATTTTCAACAACAGTTTTGCCATTCATGGCATCATATAAACTCATAGTCAGGAGATCGATCTTTCGAAGACTATCAGCTTTATCAAGATCGGAAATATGTGTAAAGAAAGAAGGTGATACCTTGGTAGCAGAGGTTGAAGTAGAGGGAATGTCAGAATTTTCTTCTTCGTCTTCAATTTTGGCCATGAGACAGAGATTGGCCTCATCATCATCTTCAGAGTCAGATGATTCTTCTTCATCAGAAGTAGCCCAATCATAGTCAGCCATCAGGCCTTTGCCTTTCTTCTTAAACCTTTTCAGCTTTAAATACTTTTCTTTCAGCTTTTTGTATTTGTCATCTCTAGCCCTGGGGTTAGAGGTTTTCTTGGGGAAAGCTGAGGGTTTGTAGACTTTCTTTGACCTGCATTCACTAGCAAAGTGTCCTACTTTTTCACAGTTAAAGCAGGTAGCAGTAGCCTTATCAACAGGAGTTGATGATCTTGGTTTGTCAGTAAGTGCGAGGGGTTTGTTCGTTCTGAAATTTTTCTTTTTGGCGAATCTCCTGAACTTATTAGATAGGAGAGCCATAGATTCATCAAGGTCTGAAGAGTCATCATCTGATGAGCATTCAGAGTTAGTTTCCAACTCAGCGATAGTGACAGTGGATCGCTGAGTGGAAGGTGACTCTGAGATTAAAGCAACAGGGGTGCTTTTGTAATCTTTTACAAGATTCTTCTTAAGATGACTCGACTGCTCATGATTGAGCATAGTGCCATATAAGGTAGAAAGAGTCATATATTTTAGATCCTTTGATAGCTTGAGACACATTGAATAACTGTCCCAGCTTTCAGGTAAACATTCTAGAAACTTTGTCAGAACTTCAAAGTTAGAATATTCCTTACCAACGGTTTTCAGATCTATTATTAAACAGTTACACCGCTGATGTACTTCAGAGAGAGATTCATTCTTACCACAAATGAAGCTTTGGTACTGTCTTACCAGGTTGATCTTTCTTGAGTCCTGGACTTCAGACGTACCTTCATATTGAACACATATTGTGTCCCACATGGATTTGGAGGTTTTCAGGTTCATGACGGAATGGTAGACTTCGTTAGGAAGAGCCATGGAAAGAATGGATCTAGCTTTAGTGTCGATATCCACTTTCTTCTTATCTTCATCAGTCCACATATGAATTTCCTTGGGAACCAATCTTTCAGGAATGGCAGCTCTAGTAGCATTTCCTGGAACTTCAGGATCAATTCTAACAGGAATATATGGGCCGTTTTCGATGTAATAAGGCATAGTAGGGTCTATACCTTCTAAGAAGAGTATCATCCTATTTTTCCATAGATTAAAGTTATCTCTGGAAAATCTAGGAGGTTTTGCAAGAGAACCATTGTCAACATAGTTTGTGTTTGTGTTGGTAGCCATTCTAAGAAAAAGCAAGGAAAAGAAAAGATTAGTATAAGCAAGATCTTGTTTATGAGATTAAACCAAATGCTCTGATACCACTTGTTGGTCCCGGAGGGTTATACAAGTTTGTAGAAGGGGGGGTTGAATACAAACACACGATTTTTACTTTCTAAATTGTTTATTGATATAATCAAACAATTTACAACTTGTTGCGGAACAAGATTAAGGACTAAGCCTAATCTAAACAAGTTATGAGAACACTAAGTTTCTTGCACTAGAATTAAGCTAGAAAGAAGATAAGGAAATTACGAATAATATACTAACACAAAGATAGTAGAGAGAAGATGGCCGAGCACTTCATTTTGAAGTGGGGTTTCTCCTTATATACTGCATGCATTTAACGCAAAGCAGTATAACTTTACACATGGCAGCAGCTGATTGCTTGCATGGTTTGACCTTTGTAGACAACCTTAGTAGCTGCATGATTTACAATGTAGAATCAGAGTTGGTTGTACGATCCTGGACAAAAGGGGTGTCCTTTCTGACATTTTCGTACGGAGGCGTGCAAGGGGGTAAGACAAAAGTAACTTGTAGAGGAAACTTCATGATTAACGATTTACTGAACAGTACTTTATCAGCAAGTGACAAAGCTCAGCGATCGCTGAAGTCTTCTACTTGAAACTTCACGTTGAGTGGACAGGTCTTGTCTTCGCTGATATCCGCATCAGTTCATTAGTTCGCTGGTTCTTGGGCTTGATCTTCGACTTCAGCGTAGAACCCTTGTTGACGTGAAACTTGTCTTCAGGGATCATAAGCAAACAACTAAAACTATCAGCGATCACCAACAAGACTGAACAGGCTCAGCGCTTTATCGATGAACAGTTTCGCTGAATGTCTAATCTAAAAAGCATAAGTTTCCTATCAGCGGTACTATAGAGTCATAATAGTTATCAGCGATAGTGAAACTCTAATACATATTGTTTACTTACAATTTTCACTAAGTGTTTCTAAAAGAGTCATTATCAAATCACTGAGGGTGTGGATCAACATACTCATCAACCTCAAAGGCATACAGAGTCTACTTCAAATCTTCAAGAACTGTGATCAAAAGCATAAATGTCAAATTTGATGAGACAGAAGAGATTGCTTTTGTGCAAAATAGTACAGAAACCCGCAATATCTGGAATTCTAGCGTCTAGAAAAATTCGTCGAACGTCTACTAAGTCAAACAAAGATCAAGCTTCCACTTCTAACTCTAATTCTAATTCTAATTCTAAATTCTAATGATGAGTTCTTTAGAAGTAATAACTCATCTTCAAATATGTCTGACAGGAATCAAGTTTCTCAATATCCAGTACAAGCCACATTGTCAGGTCCTTCAACGGTACCAACATCATCTAATACTGGTGCAACGACTCATGCGTCTTCCCCAAGCAATCCAAACATGATATCTACACAAGCAATACAACCAGTATCAACTAATGGTGCTTCTTCATCAAGTACGACTTCAATTGTTAATGACCAGAGTACTGCCAACATACCTGAGGCATCTATTGACGCAGTTCCCGAGGCAGTGCCAGTTGTTTCTTCTGACAACCAACCAGCCTCACACCCGGAACCGACATTGACAATTGAGTTGAATTTTGATAAATATCCTACCTTAGTAGACCCCAATCAATATGCCATATCTCCACATCCACATTCAAAGAAGTGGACACGCAGTCACCCGTTAAATCAAGTAATTGGTGAAGTGTCTGAACCTGTAAAGACTAAATCAGCAACTGCAAATGAAGTCTTGTTCGCGCTCTTTCTATGTCAAGTTGAGCCAACCACAGTTCAACAAGCCTTGGAGGATCCGGACTGGATAATTGCTATGCAGGATGAGCTAAATCAATTTGAAGCTTTGAAAGTGTGGAGATTAGTTCCTCAACCCAAGGGTAAAACAGTCATTTGTACAAAGTGGGTCTTGAAAAATAAGAAAGATGAAGACAGTATAGTCATGAGGAACAAAGCACGGCTAGTAGCAAAAGGGTACCGGCAACAAGAGGGTATAGACTACGATGAGACGTACGCTCTGGTTGCTCGCTTGGAAGAAATTCGGATGTTCTTAGCATTTGCCGCCTACAAGAACTTCACAGTCTACCAAAAGGATGTGAAGACTGCATTCTTGAATGGCGTATTGAAAGAAGAAGTGTATGTGTCTCAACCTGAAGGCTTTATAGACAATGATAAACCAGATCATGTGTACATCCTTGACAGAGATTTTTACGTTCTCAAGCAAGCCCCCCGTGCCTGGTATGAAGTTTTATCCTCTTTTCTACTAGGATCCGGCTTTGAGAAATGTAAAATTGACACGACTCTATTTACCAAGCATGAGGAAGGTGAAATTCTTCTCGTACAGATTTATGTTGATGATATAATTTTTGGTTCGACTAATCCTTCGTTATGTACCTGGTTCTCTAACATTATGGTGACCAGATTCCAGATGAGTATGATGGGAGAGATTAACTTCTTTCTTAGACTACAAGTTATGCAATTCTCAATCGGAATCTTCATAAATCAGTCCAAGTACGTGTTTGATATCTTGAAGAAGTTCAAGATGGAAAACTGTACGACGATTGGTACTCCGATGGCACCAAGATCTAAAACCGGTCCGGATCCTGACGGTAAGGATGTTGATTTTAAGACATATAGAGGTATGATCGGGTCATTACTGTACTTAACTGCGAGTCGTCCAGATATTATGTTTGCAACTTGTTTGTGTGCGAGATTTCAGGCTAATCCGAAGAAATCACACCTTAGAGCCGTCAAGAGAATCTATCGATATTTGAAAGGCACACCGTATCTTGGTCTATGGTATCCAAAGGGGACGGGATACGAACTCACCACATATTCAGACGCTGATCATGGAGGAAGCATGCTAGACAGGAAGAGCATATCCGGTCATGCACAGTTTTTGGTAGATAAGCTCGTGAGTTGGGCGTCTTAAAAGCAGAACTATGTGTCGACATCAACTGCGGAGGCTGAATATGTAGCCGCGGCCAGCTGTTGCTCACAAGTCCTTTTGATGAAAACCCAACTCATGGACTACGGGTTCAAATATGAGAAAATCCCCATCTACTATGACAGCAAAAGAGCCATTGTCATATCTGCTAATCCTGTCCAACACACCAAGACAAAACACATTGATATCAGGTATCATTTTATTAAGGATCACGTTGAGAAATGTACAATTGAATTATATTTTGTTACAACTGAGTTTCAACTTGCCGATCTTTTCACAAAAGCCTTGGATGAAAAACGCTTTAATTTCCTAGTATCCAAGCTTGGCATGTTGAACATGAAAGTTTAACTCTCATAGATTGATCATATAATATATGGAAATATTTGTATCTCAATCTAGATATGTTATCTAGATTGATACATTTAAATTTTCATCATATTTTATTCTCAATATATGTTATTTAAATTTTCATGATTCTATTGTATTTCAAATGTTTATTCAATTGTTATCTCTTAACTTTCATTGATTTATATGTGATTAAATATGATACGTGTGTCTGCATAAGGTGTGTTCATGGTCTCAGAGGGAGTATATTATTCTTTATATATGCATGAGTCTGGGGAGCATGCATAACTGACAAAATGTGTGAGTTTAGATGCCATATGATATACTTGAAGACAATCATGTAAGTATTCTAATCTGTTTTTGAACACACTCCTAAATGATGGAAAACTTCTTCGAAAAACTCTATGCATCGTTTTAGGGGGAGTGAAAAACCTTGTTTTGAAAACATGAGAGCTTAATATATGTGATAAAATCTGTGAAATTTCTTGAAAAATATTTTGAAAAATGTCTAAGTGTTGATGTTATCGCACGTAGTTATGCACGATAACATGTTTCATCGCACGTGCCTTCATGCGATAACACATCAACATTTTTAATCGCACGATGCCTCATGCGACAAAACCGCGATAACCTTTTTTTATCGCAACTGTGGTGTGCGATTAAACTCCATGAACAGTGTTTATCGCACCCTTCATGTGCGATTAAACTTCTCACCTTGTTATCGCACCATGTTGTGCACGATAACTTTGAAGGTTTATCGTACCCTTGTTCGTATGAAAACCTGACACAATGGCAGGTCAACCGTTGGACCAATCCTTCACTGCCACGTGTCACCATCCTCAGGTTCCTATTTATAGAGCGGTTTTTCAAACAATTTTTCTTTTTATCGAAACCAAAAACCCTCTCAAGCCACTGTTCGATTTCTGAGATTTTTCGAAGCTCTTCGTGTTCTATTCGAGTTCATTGCATTCAGATTCACTTCGAGGTTAGTATTCTATACTCTTCGATTCCATTTATCAGTGTGTTATCGATTCTCAGTATGTTTTTAGGGTTTTAGGACCGACACTTATGTGAGTCTTTTCATATTTTGGCTATTAATCCTTGTGTAAGTGTTTTTTAAGTGTTCAAAATACTGAGTTTCTGCTTTTGGGTATACATCGAGTCTAGTGTAATAGTCGAAAACCAATTTTTGTGCGAAAATTTGAAATCTGGGTTGAACACTTAGTATTTTTCATCGTGTTCAATGTTATCGCAGGGTATAGTGTTCTTCATGTTCATCGTTATCGCACCTAACACACATTCATCTTTATCGCACATGCCTATGTGCGATAACCTTTTATCGCATACAGTTACATGCGACAAACTGTGATGTGCGATAACCACTTGATGTATCATGTGATAAAATCCAGACTTCGGATATTTTTAACAAACTTTTCAACAAAACCATTTTTGAGCACTTCACTGATATCATTCTATCCAGATGGCAACCTTGAGACAAAATGATGGCAATTCGTCAGACGAGAACACTGTGACTTGGATGAAGAACTTTTACCCCGAGGGTATCATTTGGAGTTTTCTGACAACAACCATACACTTGATCTCCGAGTCAACTTTGATTACCGTATCATTCTGGAGATACTCAAAGGTCACCCACTCCACACCGCCTTAACCAAAACCATAACCGTACCGGCAATCTACCTACAACAATTCTGGAATACTTTGCAGTTTCACCATGTACATGCAAGAGGCCAACATTTCACTGCTAAAGTCGACCACTTTGACACTAAGCTCGCCTTGAAACGTCTCCGAACTGTTCTCGATCTGCTATTCCAAACTGATTTCGAAGACTTAATATCTGAAGTGGTGAGGACTGTTGGTCATGCATCTACTTCTAGAGCCAACCGACCTCAAATATTCGACGATGATGTGTCTTGGGATTCCCAAGATGATGCTAATGATGTTATATCTGCCTCAAGCTCAGACGATGAAGCCTCTACTCATCCAAAACATAATGACGATGGTGCATCCGACTCAGACTCCGATTCAGATCACGATCCAGATGCACACTTGATACCGAGACACGTTGGTCTACGACATCATATTGAGAGTTCCGATGCTGATTCCACCGGGAACATCGGACACTCTGGAGATATCGGTGACATAAGGAGGGAAGAGGGTGTTGTAGTCGAAAATTTGGAAAATATGAGCCGGGAGAGTGTGAGAAAAGAATTGGGAGCGACTGAGACAGAGTCACAAAAGGTTTTAACCAATGACTCTTCTCGAACCGTGTCAAGCCGGGTAGCCACATCTACTGTCGACGTGTGTTTTTCGTCGTTGCGCATTGAACAAGACATAGTGGACCTAGCTATGCAAAGCACAACCCCACCAAGCCACTCACTAGTCTCTTAACAGACTGGTGTTTCATTTTCCACATGGGATCAAGTACAAACGCTATCAGCAACACATTCGGTGTTTGCAGATATTGAAACAGCTAGGCAATTGCCCCGACCACCGCCTTTTATTCCGCGCACATCGAGTTTAGGGCCTTTTGGTAGAACTTTATTTCTTAGGACACGAGTGCCGGTTACTCAATTTGTTGGAAGCTTTCGTGCTCCAACCGGAACACCCCGAGTTAGGCCGCCATTCGTTGGTGCCTTGCAAGGACATGGTGGAAGACCTGTCAGTGCTACCACTATGCCAACGTTGAGCACAGGCCATGCGGTTGCTTCAACTGGCATGTCAACCGGTAACCTACGTGGTCCGGATGTTACCATTTTCACTGCCGATCAATTGTTGGAAATGCTTGGACCGTCCCCGCATTATATTACTCTGGACTTCCTGAGAGCTTATTTGGCGTCTATCAACAACTCTTACAAGCTTCACACCAAAGGAATAATCAGATAGTCAGCCAGTTATCATCAGAAGTTAGCAGAGCCATTAAAGGAAAGGGTATAGCAGCATCTCCATCCATCCCAGAAATACCTCCATCCGAAGCCCAACAAAAATCTCAACCTCCACCATCGCAGCCTCACACACCATTCCCATCCATGAACTCAAATATGAGTTATTAGCCCAATTACTTGATCAAGGAGACAACGTTGATTCTGAAGAACAAGAGCTAGTAGGTTTACTTAGAAAACAAACCGAAGTACAAACCCGCCTACCTACAAGCTCAGATTTCCAAAATCTCCAAAAAAAACAGGCAAGATATGACCAAAGCCATGCAGTTTGGTTTTAAATCTTTATCTGATAGAATATCTGTTTGGAACAGTCGTGTGGTGATCAAGCCCAAGGTTCAAAGAAAAGAAGGCATGATGATCAGAATGATCCTGATCAACATGAGGGGGAAAAGAGAGCACGGGTTGAAGCGTCTATCCAAGCCGATACAGAAACTACTGGGGGTCAGATCAAGTAGTAACAGAGGGGGCAGAAGGACATGGTAATGAGAATGTCCAAATGGATGATGTTCTAGATGATATCACACTTACGGTTGAAAAGCCTCAAAGTGGTGATAATAGAACGGAGGAAGAGTGGATGGCAGACAATTTGATTATGGATTATATCTACATTGATTCTGAGGAACCGGGGAGAACAGAGGTCCAATTTAAAGAGGAATTGGATGATGTATCTGACACAACCGGAGCACAGGTGGTTGAATCCGATTCTGAAGATGATAACAATCCGCCGCAACAACCGAATGATCCAGGTGCAAGTACTTCTGCGTAAAATATTCCAGTATCTATTGATGGCAAGATTAGAGATCCCGTCTCAGAGGCCGAAATGAGATTCTATCAGACTCTGATTGACGATGAACCGAACTTTGTTGAAAGATGGGAAAGAGTAAGGATCTTGACTCCTTTTCATGAAAGCCTGAGAAAGGATTTGTTTGTAAGGAACGTTCAGAGGATTGATCTGATAAAACTGTATGGGATTGAGAAGTGGACAGCTTTACATCAAACCGAATTTTTGCACGTCATGAAGAACAAAGACCTGGAGATGGACACTGTTAGGTCAGATAAGGCAATTATGAAGATTTTGAAGATAGAGTCGAAGAAACTACTGAATATTTGGTACCCTCAGTTTACTGTCAAAAGATCTGATGGTAAAGAATGGTTCTTTACAGAAGCTGATTTCAAGAGTGTTAGTGCTTAAAATATTGAAAGTTTTGTAAAGCTTGCTATGCCATGTTATGTCTTGTGTGTCTCTATAAATAGAGGTGAGGAGATCATTTGTAGAAGAGAGCACAATGTAGAGAGCTAAATTGTAGAGAGAGAGAGTGCCATCATCTTGTACTTCAAAGTATTAAATCTAATATGAGGATGGCTTCAATATCTCTTTCTCTCTCTAAATCTTGAATTGTCGATTAATTATGGGACTATCAAGTGGTATCAGAGCAGAATTGAAGATATTTCTTCGATACGATCATTCGAATCTCGACAATTCAAGTGGAAAAGTGCCGAATTATGAAGATTTTGAAGAATTTGGAGTTCGATCTACTTGTAAGTGTGTTCTAATCACCTAAGCCTTCAAAGATCTGTTTGTTACTCGATTCCAAACCAACTCCAATATTCAGAATCGAATTTCAACAACATCTCAGTGATTTTGATAATTTTTGAAGTTTTTCGGTGTTTTCTATGTGAAAAGCTTAAGATCCGAAAAACTTGATATGCATGATTCGATTCTAGCCTTTCGGGTCGATTTCCTCTGTGTTTCTGGAGAGAATACAATTTACAAATTTGATTTTGGTTGAGATTTGAGCGAAATAGGAGTTTTTGAAGTGAACAATGCATTCGTTGCCAGAAAAACGATTTTTGGCCGGAAAGTTTGAATTTCACCAGAGTTTTGATGTTAGATGCTCACAGATCTATTCGATTAGATGTAACGATCTGTTTGCAATCATTTGAAGTAAAATTCAGCAAGAAATCGAGGCTTTTGAGCTGTTAAAAGTGTTAATCGAAAAAGTTCATAGTTATCGTACGATCAGTGTTCATCTTTGTCGAACAACATAGATCTTTAAACATTCATAACTATCGTACGATTCATATCTGTAAAAACATTCATAACTATCGTACACAATTGATATTCAAAGTTGTCGTACGAAACTTGATCGACAACTGATTCTAGTCCTATAAGACTTGTCCGACTACTACTGTTCATCAGGTCTTGTCTTATAAGCCTTGTCCGACTACGACTATTCACTTAATATAGTCGTACAAGTATTGTCCAACAGTTACTATTCATTGATACTTGTCATATAAGTATTGTCCGACAGTTACTGTTCATGTTAGGGATAATATCATGTTGAATAGAAGTTCAAGGTTTATTTTGTAAAAGGTGTAATTTTGGCTTGAATGTGTAAATGGGCTATGGGCCTTAATGTTTTAGGCCTAGATATAAATAGCCTATATTATTTATAATTAGAGGTGAATCGTCTAATCGTCTAATTATCTATTATCATTGATATTGTAATTCTCTCAAGATTATTCAAAGTGAAATAGATGACCAGTTGAAATCATAATGATTGTTTCTACTTTATTGATTTCTATTGTTTGTATGCACTAATATGGAACTCACAATTGGTATCAGAGCATACAGACGATTCGATTCAAGGTGATTCAAAGTTTTCTGGTAAGATTTATTGTTCTAAAGTCGATTGTGTTCTTGGCAATATAGTTCATATTTTGATTCTGATAAAATTGCTCGTTTTCGTTTATTGCATTCGATTCACATCATCGTTATAAACGTTTCTGCAATTTTTCGTCTTCTAATTCGATCATCTGATTAGTTTTAAGCAAAATCAAGTTTTTGGTTTTTGGTTTTTGGTCTCTGTTCATATCAAAAATCAAATTTTTTCATCAAAATCGTGTTATTTTGCTTGAAAATCGATTAGGGTAGTGTTATTTTGCTATTTTGGAAGGTTTCTAATCTTTCAGGAAAGATTTTGTCAACCCTAATCGCATTCCAGTCGAACATTTGAGTCTCAGCCGCAGTTTTCGGATACCAGCAGCAGTTTCCAGAACTTCCTTATACTTCACGGGTAAGTCTCATTCTTTCGCTACTTTCCGGACACAATTGATCTGGTAACCAAAGGTTCCCGGTAAATCAAATTTATCCAGGTAACTCAAAAGTTTCTAGTTAATTGTTTCTTTCCGGACATAGCTCTATCCGGTACCCAAATCTTCCCGGACACTCAGCTATCTGGTAAGTACATCAATCCGGTAAGTCTTTCAGCCGGTAAGTTTGTTCAATTTCATTCGGTAAGTAGATTCATCCGGTAACTATTATCTATCCGGTAAACTATTTTTTATCCGGTAACTTCCTGTTATCCAGTAACCTTAGCTTGTCCGGAAACTTCTGTTATCTAAACAATTTCACACACATCTAATCCGGACACTTCCATATCAGACACTATTTCATCCGGATTCCTATCCGGTAAGTTCTGATTAGCTAGTTTCTTACCAGTCTTAGTCTATATCTCTCTTAGAACCTGCGTTAGGACATCACTCTTAGTGCCTTGCGTTAGGTTTACACTTTGAATCGAACAAACGTCTGACGATCACATTAGTGCAATCAACAAAGATGTCTCGTGACGCTCTTGCTATCGGCACCGACTCCAAGCCGCCGACACTCTACCAGGGAGAATACAGCCAATGGCGAGACAGATTCCTGATATTCATCGAGTCGAAGGATAACTACGAGTACATATGGCGTGCTCTAACTGATGGCCCACAACCTAAACCTATGAATGTCATTCCAGCACAAGAATAAGGTGGTCAAGTTCGTTATGAGGCCAAGACATACTTGAAGATGAGCGAGGACAAAAAGGGCATGTATGATGGTGAAAAGCATGCCAAGAGGTATCTTGTTCAGACTCTACCGAATCCGATCTACACAGCCATAGATAGCTACAAGGACATAACCAAGGGCATGTGGGATCAGGTGGAGAAGATGATGAGTGGGAGCAAAGTCGGCAATCAATTGAAGATCAATAGTTGTATAATCAAGTTTGACAGCTTCAAGCAGCGCTCCGGCGAATCTCTCTCCCAGACTTATGAACGGTTTTGCCTCCTACTGAACGAGCTCGACAAGAATAAGATCAATCGTTCAAATATGGAGAATGTGCTCAATTTCTTGAACAACCTCCTACCTGAATGGAAAGTGTTTGCTTCTCACGTCAAACACAACCAGTTGATGGAGGACGTTCCAATTCACGAACTATATGAGATGCTTCTCCAGGACGAAGATGAAGTAATGGAGATTCTGAGCAACAAGAAGTCCGCTCCCAAGTCACCTACTAATCCACTAGCTCTTGTTTCTTCAAAACGAGGCAAATCTTCCGGTCGTCGATCCAAACAAGCCCAAGAGCCAAGTTAATCGGAACCAGAATCTGAGGAAGAAGAAGAAAGCGATTCAGATCTTGAATTGACAGCTGTAAAGAAAGCAATGGCTCTGCTCTCCAGATCTTTCCAGCAGAAGAAATTCTTCAAGAAGCCTACATCCAATAATCAGCGCTACTCCACCTCCTCCAACAAGAGCCACGATTATCAGGATAAATACGAAGGCAAGAAAAAGGCAGATGAGCACAAGCAGCCTCACAAGAAGGAAAAGAGTGAGAAAGAAGACCGCAAGCCGAAACAAAGAAGAAGGATGAACCCGTCACTTGCTACAACTGCGGGAAGTTGGGTCACTTTGTAAAGGATTGTAGGAAGCCTGTCGTGAAGAACGCACACTACTACAAGGCCAAACTTCTTCTAGCATAACAGAAAGAGATCTACAATCGTTCCCTACGTTGAATTGTAATACTCTCTGAACGATTGATACTTTGAATGATTATGAGATGGATGACAACTTGAAATCAACAATTGTTCTTGTTATTGCTCATTGATTTTATTGTTACCTGTCAATTTGGGAAAGATGACCACTGGCTGGCTCGTTCAGATAGTGAAAGCGACTCTGAAGATGCGGATGCTTTCATGGGCTACCATTCTCCTCCAGAAGAACAGGCAAAGCTGTGACAGGTATGTGAACCTATTCATCAAGGCTTAATCAAACAGTTGGAACCTCTAGTTGAACGAATAGATTCTTATAAGGCCACCACTAATGAACAACTGCTTGAAATCAAATCGTTAACTGAAAACCTAGATGTTCAAAAGCGCATAACTGAGAAATACAAGTCCGAAAATGCTAATTTAAAAGAAAAATGTACAAATATTTCAATAGCACCTAAGGACTTAAGGGCCAAAATATCTGAACTGAATTCACAGCTGGATCAGTGTAAGAATGAGAACACAGAGATTGTTTATCAATGCTCTTCTCTTCAAATTCAGCACAAAGAAATGGTTTCCAAAATAACTGATCTTGAAACCAAACTCCACAAAAGAGGTCAAACAGACCAGACCATTCACATGAATAAACCCAAGGAATTCACATACTTCAACAAGGAATGGGGAATCGGATACGATAACCCTCAGTACTTGAAAAAGATTTTGACCAACAGACCGACCACTTTATCACTTTGGCTTTCTCGGTCTTGATAAGAAGTATCCTGAATACAAAATCAGATGGACTGGTCCTCTTGAACCGAAGAAAGAAGAGGAAACTGATGAATACAAGCGCAAACACACCACTAAAATGCAACTTCCTTTTTGCTACGAGCCAATGAACAACATGTACAAGAAAAAACCCAAAGAAATACCTCTCGAATGATTACTTTGACGGCTATAAGGTAGCGACGCCCAATGATTCCTCCAAAAAGGATGAGGTCCAAGCACCTGAACCCAAAACTGAGACGGACGAGTGTAAACTCTATGTCCCTCCTCTCATTTTGGAAGCAAAAATAGTCGAATTAGAGGAGTCGCTCGAGAAGGAAAGATCATGTTTTCAAAAGAAAAAGCAAGCGCTTATAACAGAACTTGAGGCACTTAAATCCGTAAAAACCGAATGTGTGTCGAATGAGGGACGGGAAATCCTTCGGAACGAAATCGATCGGCTCACATCAAAACTGTCTGCTTTGGCAACAGAAGCGATGAAGGAGCATGTGAGAAATGGTCAACTTCAAGAGAAGATTGACCTACTCCAAGAAGAAAAGACTATTTCACCCGAACCTTCCTCGGACTCGTCTGACACGTCTTCGTGCAAAGCTTTCATTGACAAAACATCTTCGTTAAACGGTAAAGATTCTCAAGATGAGTGTGTTTTAAAGAATCTAAACTCTGATTTTTTCTTAGCTTCCGCACCAGATTCACCTGAACACACCGACACAAAGTGTTCCTCACCTCCCTCGACCAATCCTAGTCCATCGATTCCGGATATCGGTTTTTCTAAATTCATGAATTCCGAGGGTAGTTCAGATGAAGAGTTTGAATCATTTCCATTTGACAAACCTCTTCCAAGTCATACCGACTTTCTTTCGCCAGCGGTAAATCGCCCGGTCAATTTTCAAAAAGGCGAATGTTCTAAAAAATCTAAGACCTCGACTGTGATCAAGGTTCCTAAAACTGATTCTTATTCACAAAAACAATCAGAGCCGCGGCAAAAGACCGGTCGATCGACTGATAAACATCATGTATACTCACACTCTACTGACCAAACCGTTAATGTTGTTTCAGATAAAAATGGTCGGGCTAAACAAGACAAACCAAAGTGGGTAGCCAAGGAATGTATCGAGAACAATGCAGCATCGAAGTCATTTAATACTGTCTTTTATCCTAGAATGAATAAGAATGATTGTGCTTTGAATCATAATAATGATTTTGTTGAACAAGATATTAATTTTCCGATTAAACTTTATTCTATTCAGCAATTGATTCAATTGTCACATGACTGCTTGTGTTGTTCTAGTTGTGGTTGGAATGACTTTGATGACATTAGAAATTCAACTGATTGGTTTGGTTCTTATCATGTCTACAATTCTAAACCAAAACGCAAACCCCTAAAAACAAATAGAAGCCCAATTCAAAACGGGGTCCCCAATCAGAGGTTAAACCTAAAAACGTAAGGAAACCCATTTCAAAACGTGTTCCTCAAACAGAGGTTAAACCTACACCCAAGAGGAAACCTGCTTCAAAACAGGTTCCTCAGCCAGGTGTCAAACCTAACCCTCCAGGACCCATTTTCAAATGGGTACCTAAAAACCGTTAATCTTGTTTTTGAAGGACGGTCATGTGTGGTACTTAGATTCAGGATGCTCCAAGCACATGACCGGGAGGAGGGAGCTACTCACGAACTACACCGAGAAATACTGCGGAGACGTGAGATTTGGGAATGATGACAAGACGCCGATTTTGGGCTACGGCGACATTGTTCAAGACAAGATCACTATAAAGAAGGTTTCATATGTCGCGGGATTGGGACACAACCTATTCAGCATCGGCCAATTCTGCGATAAAGATCTAGAGGTCAGATTCAAAGCTAAAAGGTGTAGCGTCCGTACTGACGACGGAATTGAACTGCTGGTTGGAACGCGAAAGACCAACCTCTACACCATCGACCTCTCTGCTCTGAAGACCGATGACTCTGTCTGCCTGATGTCGAAGGCCAATTCTCAGCAAGCGTGGATTTGGCACCGACGTCTCTCGCACATCAACTTCAAGAGTATCAACAAGCTGGTGCTAGGCGGACACGTGAAAGGCATGCCCGAACTTCAATTCGTGAAGGACCGACTATGCGGAGCATGCGAAATGGGGAAGATGAAGCGAGCGACACACAAGCCGAAGGCCGCTCCGAGCACGTCCCGGTCCCTCGAACTAATCCATATGGATTTGTGCAGACCGATGCGTGTTCAAAGCATCAACAAACGGAAGTACGTCCTGGTGATGGTTGATGACTTCTCACGCTATACTTGGGTAAAGTTCCTGTGCTCGAAGGACGACACCCCGGAGCTGATAATCAACCATTTGAAGACCATCCAACTGAACCTTCGACAGCAAGTTCAGACCATCAGGAACGACAACGGGACGGAATTTAAGAATCAAACGGTGAATGAATACCTGACATTCGTCGGTATCTCGCAAACCTTCTCGGTCGCACGCACTCCTCAGCAAAACGGAGTGGTGGAAAGACGCAACCGTACCCTAGTCGAAGCCGCTCGCACAATGTTGTCACAGTCAAAGCTGCCACTATTTCTCTGGGCTGAAGCGGTGTCAACTGCCTGCTACACGCAAAACCACTCCATCATCAACAAGCGGTTCAACAAGACGTCGTACGAGATCATCAACAACCGCGTTCCGAACATCAAATACTTCCATGCGTTCGGATGCACATGCTACGTCTTAAACAACAAGGATGATCTCGGGAAATTCAGTCCGAAGGCAGACAAAGGAGTTTTCATAGGATACTCCATGCAGGCTAAGGCGTATCGAATTTACAACAAACGAACCAAAACCGTTATCGAGAGTGTAAACGTGACATTTGAAGAAGCTGTGGATTTGTCTTCTGAACAACTCAGTTCAGAACCCGGTTTAACTGGCGTGCTAGCTTCCGAACTTTCACGTTCGGGATCTGCATAACCCACAGTAGATCCAAATCATGCATCTACGTCGAATGCACATCTTTCTGATTTGGATTTATTATTTCAATAATTTTATGATGATTTATTTAATGTATCTACCCCTCGTGCCCCAGTACAACCAAGAATTGAAGCTGCTCAAATCGAGGACTTGACGAACCTTTCCGGTCCGCCGCCTTCGACGAGCACACCAACGATTACTTTGGAGACACCTCAACCCTCAAATGCCACATCATCAACTGATACGCCAATTCCCCCGGAGGAACCTGTTCAAAACCCAGAGATCGCTCCTGAAGATCCGTCCTCCACAACACTCATTGATCAACCTCTGAACTCTCCGAAACCAGAAGTTGCTCAACCTTCGACGAATCCTGCCAAGTTTGCTCTAAGAAACCGACCTGCTACACTTGAAGCTGTTCAAGACCTTCCAACTGGCGGCTATGTGGACCCGGACACCTCACACTCGACTCAACAGCCGCTTCCACACACCACCAAATAGACCAAGACTCATCCCCTACACCAAATCATCGGTGATCCCTCTACTCCAGTTCGCACGCGAGGCGCATCGGCCAATTTATGCCTCTACTCTCGATTTCTCAGTAAGATCGAGCCAGCAACCGTCTCCGAAGCATTAGAAGATCCGGACTGGGTCATGGCTATGCAAGAGGAACTCAATCAATTTGAGGCACTCAAAGTATGGCGACTTGTCCCACGTCCATCGCACAAGACGGTGATCGACAGAAAATGGATCTTCAAGAACAAGAAGGACGAGGATGGTATCGTCGTGTAGAACAAGGCGCATCTCGTGGCCAAGGGATACCGCCAACAGGAAGGGATAGACTGCGACGAGACATACACTCCGGTTGCCAGAATCGAAGCCATACGTATGTTCCTTGCATACGACGCGCACAAAAACTTCACGATCTTCCAAATGGATGTGAAGACCACTTTTCTCAACGGCGAGATCAAGGAAGAGGTATATGTATCGCAACCGGACGGGTTCGTGGACGAAAAGAAGCCTAATCATGTCTACATATCTAGACAAGGCGTTATATGGTTTGAAGCAAGCTCCACGGGCCTGGTATGATGCTTTGTCTAAGTTTTTAATAAAATCGGGATTTTCAAAAGGTAAAATAGATACAACCCTATTTATTAAAAACGAAAATGATCATATTATGTTGATTCAAGTGTATGTTGACGACATAATTTTCGGTTCTACTAAACCACTGTATTGTAAGAACTTTGCCACTTTAATGGGTGAATATTTTCAAATGAGTATGTTGTGTGAGATGAATTTTTTCCTTGGTCTTCAAGTTAAACAACTGTCGACCGGGATATTCATAAATCAGGCTAAGTACATCCGGGACATTCTTCGGAAGTTTCAGATGGAACAGTCCTCACCAATGTAAACTCCCATGGCACCCGGTACAAAGTTACACGCCAATCCTAACGGAAAGGATGTGGACACAAAAACGTACCGGGGAATGATTGGTTCTTTAATGTACCTAACTGCTAGTAGATCGGATATCATGTTTTCGACATTTCTTTGCGCCCGGTTTTAGTCAAAACCTAAAGAGTCCCATTTAATTGTTGTCAAACGAATTTTTCGTTACTTGAGAGGTACTGCTGATCTTGGCTTGTGGTACCCGAAAGAGACATGTTTTGAGCTTTCAGTGTATTCCGACGCGGACCACGCGGGCAGCATGATGGATCGGAAGAGCACATCGGGACATGTGCAGTTCTTGGGCGACAGTTTGGTGAGTTGCGCATCCAAGAAGCAGAAGTACGTCTCTACGTCGACTGCAGAGGTGGAATACGTGGCCGCCGCAAGATGCTGTTCTCAAGTCATCTGGATGCGCATGCAACTCAAAGATTACGGTTTCACATACACCAAGGTGCCCATCTAATGTGACTCGAAGAGCGCCATTGCCATATCCAGCAATACGGTTCAGCATACAAAGACGAAGCACATAGACGTTCGGTACAATTTATCAAGGATCACGTCGAAAGAGGTACAGTCGAACTCTATTTTGTTAATACAGAACATCAGTTAGCAGACTTGTTTACAAAACCCCTGGACGAAAAACGTTTTAACTATCTTGTGTCCAGGTTAGGTATGCTAAATCTGAAGATTTGATTATATCGTGCGCCCGATACAAGTTCCATACATCTATGAGAAACTGTCTATTCATCATATGTTGTTTAAACTCCAGATGATTGAGTATACACTTTCTCGTATCTGTATTCTACTTGTATTGTATACACTTTTCGGTTAAATCTCTGTATTAACTAGGTAGATTTCGTTTGGTTACTTTCTTTTAACGTGTGTTTCCTTTAATGTTTAATACTGTCGTCTACTCTCTGTGTTATATCTGTGCTTTCACAAGTTATTCATGTGTTTAGGGGAGCACATAAGCGTATCAGGTTAGAATATTCTAATTTTGAGGGGAGTGTCACACATTTGTTTTTAACTTCCAAAAGTTCCTTTTTTGCGTGTGGCAACTCCAAAGTATTTCTTCATTTCACACTACTTGCACATTCCGGGGGGAGCATGACTCTACTTGTTCATCAGTTGAGGGGGAGCGACACACAGTTTTTTCTTTAATGGAACAAAAGTTTTTATGTGTTGTCGTTCGTTCAAACTCCCTCAAATGCACGATCCGAGGAGGAGCAGAGAAATCCCCATGCTTAGTTCGAGGGGGAGCGGGAAATTTTTCTTTCAAAGTATAAAAGTTTTTTTTAAAAGGCAAAGGGGCATTTTTTCAAAATCCAAACTTTCCGGATGGAACACCCGGAAACCCATCTATCCGGATAGGTTTCCGGACCGGACACCTATCCGGACTGGATGGGTATCCGGACCGAATGGGTATCCGGGTAAGACCCACCCGGTAAGTGGCCCCTTATAAAAGGAATCCGGATACCCTTGTTTCAGTTTTCCGGATATTCAAAACCATCGAAAAACTCTCTCGTTGTCCCTCTCGACCGGAAACCCTCAAATCAGATCATTTTCATCGTTTTTCGAACTCCAATCACCGGTATGTGTTCCTTAATCGATTACTCTTGCTTTTCACATACAGATTCTTGTTTTTACTCGACAAATTTCTCGATTTGAGGATCGACAGGGGTTCTCGAACCCCGAATGCGGGTCGATTCATAATCGGCCTCAAACTATTGAGTTTAGGCCCATTACTTGGTAAATTGATGCATTCTTGATTGATTACTAGCTATTACACCTCATAGATTTGGGTTTCGAACCCACTTTTAGCTAATTTTGATTTGTCCGGGTGTCGTCCGGATAGTTTCAAACTATCCGGACACGTTCAAATATATCCGGAAACCTTCATCCATCAGATACTTTATCCGGACACTCGTAACACCCGGTAACCCTAGTTGTCCAGAAACCTTAGGGTTTCCGGTAAGTTCAACTATCTGGGTTGTGCTTGGTGTCCGGTAACCATTTTCATCCGAAAACCCATTGTTGTCCGGAAACCATTCAATTTGTCTGGATACCTCTTATCCGGTAACCATTTTCATCCTGAAACCCATTGTTATCCGAAAACCATTTGAATTGTCCGGATACCTCTTATATGGTAACTTATGTATCCGGTATCTCAATTATATCCGGTATCTCAAATTTATCCGAATGATTCACTTTGTCCGGACACTTCCTTTTGTCCGGTAACCTTGTGTTTTCCGGATGCATTTTGTTCGGACACTTCCAACAGTCCAGTACCCTGTTTTTCACTGCCAATCCTCAATTTATTCCAGATTGAGCCGATTATTGCCAAGGTACGCATCGACACTGTTTTGCATCCGCATGTATTCTAACTTTGTGTATTTCAGGTATTCTAAATGGCGGATCAAGAACAACAACCACCGCAAGAGAACATTCCTCCTCAAGAGGAATTCATCGATGAAGAGGCGGACAATGCTTTGGTCCCAGCAGACCACGACATTGAAATCGAAGCCAACAACCACTACTTAGACACTGCCAAGTTCCGACCACAACATCGTGTGGTCGTGGACATTCTAATGGGGCACCCTCTTCACAAGGCACTCACAGCCACGACCGACGTCCCAGTACTGTACGTCTACCAAGTCTGGCTTTCCGCTCAAGTTGCCACGGCTGCTAATTCTCAGATAATCACGGCGCGGATCGACAATCACCCGTTCACACTCACACCTGACTCGTTCCGACGTCTTCTATCGTTACCTGAAGCCACTGCCGGCGGACATACAGCTTACGACCCCGCGGTCAATGACACGACTCTCTATGCCGAGATCCGAGCACTCGGCTACAACCACGCACTCGACCGCCCATCAGGATTCAACAGAAAGTACCTGGCGCCCATCTGGTACACGCTGTTCACAATACTGAACAGGTGTCTTTCATCCAGATGGAAGGGAATAGATCAATACACCGGCGACTTTCTTCGACTATTCCACGTCGTCTGCTACAACCGCCACATCGACTACGCAATGGTGCTCTGGCGCGAATTAGTTCAAGCAATCAGGCAGATCAGTGGGACAAAGCAGAAAAAGTTCCTACCATACCCACGATTTCTATCGATGGCCGTCCGTCAGCACATGGACGCGAATCTCAACATACCGCGGCGACTGAACAACCCGGTATGTCCTCCTTTGCATTTACGCTATCTGGTGATTCGAAACTTGTCCAACGCCCAACCAATGCCCTTACCTGAAGCCTTACTGGCACATGGGGACCCCAATGCACCGAGTGTGTTAGCATATACACAAGAGGTAGGTGCTCATGTGGTCCAGCCAGAACCGGAGGGACCTCTCCATGGAGATAGACCTGAGAGGCGTGAGGGTCCAAGGACTCGAGGAGGTAAAGTCCGGGTAGCTGGGGCTCCCGGACGGGGTGTGCTGAGAGTACATCATGGGAGGGGAATAGGCGTGGGCGGTGCATTGCATACGCATGTCAGAACTACCCATTCCATCCAAGCCGGAACTAGCCAACGGCCCTTCATTCACACCACCCGACCCACGACTGAAGTCGAACCGTCGACTAGCCTACACGAGGTCCCGGTTATCACTGCCCCTATACTCGAAGAGGACCCCGACACTGACACAACAGAGCCGATTTCACCATTCACCCAAGTCGAAACTGTCGAATCCGACAGCACTGACACCGATACGGACACAACCAACCGTGCAGCACTCATTCCACCCCGTATCGGACGTCGACCTCCGATGACCGAATGATCTCCTTCTGACTCACCCACACCCCCCATCATTCCAACATCCCAGCCTATTACGGGAGACATAAAGAGAGAGGAGGGAGTTTTAGTTGATATTCTTGAGCAGACGAGTCAGAGAGAATGGAGATCAAAACAAAATCAAGAGAACGAGCATAAGAACTAGAGAGGCTCGTGAGCGAATCCACACCAGCATCAACCAGGTAGCCACATCTGCTATCTTGTCCCATCCGTTGAGACAAGGTATTGAAGAAGCCGCCGTGGACCTAGCGGCGCAATTGCACAACCTCCCTAGCCACTCACCCGTCTCTCAACAGATGGGTGTTTCACATTCACACGGGGACTTAGCACAACATCTACCGATCTCTCACTCGGAGAGTATTGGTATTGAAACAAGAGACCAGCCTCCCCCGGTCTCGACTTATTTCGATGCACGTTCGAGTCTAGAGCCCCTTGATATTATACATTCTTCGGCTAGGACACAGGACGAGACTCCACATATCGGTGATCTTCGTGACCCGATCGGAACTTTCGTAGTGTCTCTGCCTTTGAGCGGAACACGGGGATCGGAAGGAAATCCTACCACGGCCACCCAGTTGCCATCCGTGAACGTAGGTGATACTACCTCTACGGTAGATACCTCAATGGGTAATCTAAGTGATCCTGGAGTTAAGTTACCCGACATTTTGTCAAGGGAATATCTGGACGGCGCCCTAAAGGCTGTCCGCGAGGCAATGGAGTGGCAGTTCACCAATGAGCTCGACAAAATAAAGAGCTTGATCAAAGGGAAGGAGAAGATGGTCGAAACCAAAACCGCACCAACACCTCCACCGGCTCCTGTTCAGCCATCTTTCTCGGTGGATACTCTCAAGATGATGCTTCTTGCACAACTTCTCCAACACACTGACACAGACGCCTCGACAGAAGCAGACCTGATATCCGTTCTACGCTCACATGTATCTGCTCCATCCATGAATAGCCGATTGGACCAGCTTGATTCGACTCTTAAGGGCGTTCAGAAAGCCTTAAACCTTCTGTCCGAAAGAGTCACCTCACTTGAAGACACATGCAAGAGTCAGGCTGGCGGACTCAAGAGACGGTACGATGACCAGGATGATCCTGATCACCGTGAGGGGGAGAACAAGAGACAAAGACTGTTTGAACCATCAACGGTTCAATCAGAACCATCAACTGTGGCACAAACCGTAACCGAAGACCAACCCGAAGCCCAGTTGAGTCTAGCTGAGATGGAAATCGACATAGACATCTCAGACGACGAAGACCCGACGGTTGAAAAGCCCGAGGGAGATTCACAGGCGCTGATCGTATACACTACACCGGAAGGGAATGCTCTTAACCTGATAGATCCCGACTTAGAGATTGACCCGGAGACTGAGAACGCATGGTATCAAAAAGCCACCAGTGCGATGAACTTCGGGGTAAATCTTGTATTTCCCACCGATGCCGACGGCGATATCGACTACGACCAGTTCCTGCTGAAAAATCTTTACGGCATACCTGCCCACACGTCACAGGCCCCCGAGACTTCTACAACAATACCTTTGACATCTCCTTAGCAACCGACATCTTCTGATCAACCTCCTCCTCCATCGCAACAAATCCATTGGGAGAAGATCATGATCCTTATTCCTCATCTGGAGGAATCACTAAAGAAGCTATATGTTCACAGGTTATGCCCTATCGAGCCGACTTTCTGCCTTGGGATTTCCAGGTTTGACAAGGAATACCAAAGCCAGTATGTAAAGGTAATGAAGCGGTGTCTTCCAGTTAGCCAAGTCCGAACAAAGCACAAAATCACTGAAGTGCTCAACATCCAAACCGGCCGAATTCTTAGAGTCATGTTTCCAGTATTCACCGTCCGACGCGAAGACGGAAATGAATGGAGATTTTCCGAAGCTGACTTTAAGAACCTCAGACTGTTTGACTTCCATGCTATACTGAAAGACCACCTAACCAGAACCATCCGACCACTTCACGTTACCAAAGCGCTCGAGGCTGTCCGTCGATTCCTACTCCACAAAGTCATGATTTCTTACATCACAGATTTCCAGATGGGAATCGAGCACATAACAACGAAGATCAACCTGTTGAAACCGAACCTGAAAGCACCCGAGCTGAAGATGTATCTCGAGAACTCACTACTCCTAGAATCAGAGTTTGGGTTAGTATACCTCAACGAACAGAAAGAAAAGAGATTTCTCCGCTTCAGCCAGGTCGACAGATTCTGCGATGGCACGCTACTGAAAGTCAGAGATGCTCTTCGAAACATCATCACCAAAGAATCCGAAAATCGAAAGTCGTCGTTTGTCTCCAACTCAAACGAGGTAAACGGTCGATAAGCCTTTGAAGTGATTGAAGACCGCATCGACTACTGCCGAGCCATCAGAAGTTTTGAGATCCACTTTGCGCTCCGAAAGATACGTTGAAAACTGGCGAGAACTCGAACTTGAATTCAAAGGGGGAGATTGTTAGGGATAAAATCATGTTGAATAGAAGTTCAAGGTTTATTTTGTAAAAGGTGTAATTTAGGCTTGAATGTGTAAATGGGCTATGGGCCTTAATGTTTTAGGCCTATATATAAATAGCCTATATTGTTTAGAATTAGAGGTGAATCGTCTAATTGTCTAATCATCTATTATCATTGATATTGTAATTCTCTCAAGATTATTCAAAGTGAAATAGATGACCAGTTGAAATCATAACGATTGTTTCTACTTTATTGATTTCTATTGTTTGTATGCACTAATCTGGAACTCACAGTTCATTTGTGCTTGTCGTACGCAGCTCATCCGACTACTACTATTCATTCAACTTTGTCGTACAAGACCCATCCGACTACTACTGTTCATTCATCATCACACAACGGTCATGCGATCAAATGAAGTTATCTCACAAAAGATGCCAGATTACAACTTCTAGTCGCACTGAACCTGAGTTGATTTTAGCCCATCACAAATTTTAACCCCCGTGCTAAGTCTCGGGAGGGAGACATTTTTCTTGGACTTGAGCATAAAGCGTGTGTGCTACATTTCGTTTCCTCCTTCGAGCAAATCCGAACCAAGCTCTTAAGCCGAATTCCTACTCAACCCACGGTTTATTGACAGATTATTTGTTATAAACTGAGAATGCACTTGGTTTGTCACTCACAACTCGCTCGTTATCATTCTTGTGGGCTTATCGGAACGAGTTTGAGTTTCTACATGTTAAAGATGTGTTCGTGCATCCAGTCGAGGTTATGGTACACATCGAATCCGATTTTTCAAGGTTGAAAATAAGAAGAGTAAGAGCTTCTTTCAAGGGGGAGCCTAGACTTCATTCGAAGAAAAAGCATCACTAAAGTTTTTCCAAGAAAATCAAGGGGGAGAGGAGCTAAAGGTTGATGATTTTGCTTTAAAAAACTTTACGAGGAGAATGTTAGTGCTTAAAATATTGAAAGTTTTGTAAAGCTTGTTAGGCCATGTTATGTCTTGTGTGTCTCTATAAATAGAGGTGAGGAGCTCATTTGTAGAAGAGAGCACAATGTAGAGAGCTAAATTGTAGAGAGAGTGCCATCATCTTGTACTTCAAAGTCTTAAATCTAATATGAGGATGGCTTCAATATCTCTTTCTCTCTCTAAATCTTGAATTATCGATTGATTATGGGACTATCAAAGAGCCTAAAGCTAGATGATCTTTTGAGCCTATATCACACTCTAGGAAGCATTCCCGATAAGAAAAATGAATGGTTTGCTGCATATCAGTCTGTCAAGAGACTTATGGGAAATATGGTGAAGTTCTCTTACCTCACTAATTTTCAGATGGCACTGGAAGCAAATCAAATCCGAGTGAATCTCCGCAGACCCAACAAACGACTTTCAGATATCCAAGGTATCCCTGTTTACACCGTGCTAGATAAACCAGAACTCGGAGTTGTCTACTGTAATCAGGAGAAGATGAAGAGGTTTCTGAGAATCACTGAAGTTAACAAATACTGTGACGGGACGTTTAAACTGATTCGGATCCAATTGGAGAGTAAACTCAGGCTCGATGAGAAGGACGAGTTCAAGCTAAAGCCGAAAGAGAAGAAACTGATTAACCAAGCCCTGGAAGCCATCAAGAACCGACAAGAGTACCGAAATGCATTGAGGCATTTTGAAATCATCTTCGGGATCAGGAAAAGATACGTTGCTCCGGTACAAGCCTAAATTTGCTGCCTCTACTTTGATACAAAGGGGGAGATTGTTAGTGCCATATTTAGCACCTTGTATCAAATAGAGGGTCTATTCCGTAACATTCCTATTTACCTACTATATATTGTTTTTAGCTTGGTAAGTTTTCAGGGTGTCATTCCCTATTCTTCCCTATTCTAAGTACACATTCCACTTTCTCTCTATATTCACCATATTATACTTAGAGGGTTTATGCTTAATGAGAGGGATGACAACTTGATCTTCATTGTGATATATTGAATGCTTGTTCTAGGATCACAATAGTATTATAAATAACGTAGGATATATATGAGATATATATCCATTTGTTTCTAAAGAATATACATATATATATCCCTCTTTTTCAATAATATACATATTATATATATATATATATATATATATATATATATATATATATATATATATATATATGGAAGTGATTATCTTAATTGTGGTTTTAAAATAAATATAATTGTGTATGATTTTCATCTTCATTATTTAATGGTGTTTTATGGATCTAAATGGCCTTCTCTTAATTTGTTTTTAGTTCTTTTGTCATTCTCGTTAACACATATACATCGAGAGAGGGATATCGATCCAACATCAAGCTATATAGTCATTCAAGGTATGTAATTGATTTAATTAGTTATTATATGTATTTATTTATTGATCAAGATGTATTTTTAATTCTCTTATCATTAAATCACTGATATATTTTTCACGTTTCATATATCTTTCGAAAGCCAGAAGTTTCATATATCATTATATTTAAGGCACCTCCCATTCTTTAGGTGTGAATTTAGTTCTAGATTATGCTTTTTCGATGGTAAAAGATTTGTGGATGTCTCATATTGCTTCTACATTTTTGTTCTTGATGAATCAATCTGCAAGAAGTTGGTTAAAGTTCTAGGGATGTATTTATATTCTTGCTTGTTGTGTCATACATGACTGAGCTTGTTTTGTCTGTGTATTCTTTTTGAAAATTCATCATTGTATGGCACATGCTCGTAAAAATTTTGCTGGAGAAGAGATAGTCTGAATGATGTGCTAGATAACACATAGTTTCAACACTCTCTGTAGTTAGTACGTAATTCTTCCATTATTTTTTATGAAATTGACCTTGAAACGTTTCCATCCATCATTTGGAGTTTGTGTTATTAGAAACGTATTTGGATTAAGTGCAATAGGACACCATCTGTATGGTATGTTTACGAGAGTGTGCAACTGGAAACAAAATGGGATACCGGACATCACTTATGTTTTGTCGTTAAGTGCCAATAAAAATAATGGAAGCTTTACTTCATTTTGGTTGCACTTTTTGTATTTGCTATTAAGGGATATTACCCGTCCCCCACGGAAATCCGACACCCGAACCCGGTTTGACCGGGGAATCCCCGAGTTGACCGAGGATGGGGAATCCCCGAATTTGTTAACCGGGGATGGGATACCTCTCAAACCCGACCCCGACCCTGACCCCGAGTATTTAATATAAGTTTTTATATATAATATGTGTTTATATATATATATATATATATACATATATTAGTTATATATAACATAATAAAAATGATAAATCCAACGAGTATATATATTATGTATAACACACCAATATAATCAATCTTCGATTATGAGAAAATTTTCAAGATATATTATAGTATTGGTATTATTGTTCGGATAAACCTTTAATTATATAACGTGGATGTATAAAATATATATTATTATGTATTGTAATTAATATATTTATTCCCAAAAAACTCTTTTACAAACGCAACAAATTAAAATTTGGTTAACTAAAGTTTATAAAAATACATCATTCAATCGTGAAATTGACATTTATAAAGATATTATATAAAAAAAAGTAAGTTTTGTAAACGGGGAAAAATCCCCGATTCCCCGGTGGGGATCCCCGTTTTTCTGATGGGGAAGGAATTTTGTTCCCCGACAGGGATGGGGGCGGGGATGGGGATGGGGATGGGGATGGGAATGGGAATTGCAATCCCCGATATCCCTGGCCCGTTGCCCTGGCCCCATTGCCATCTTTAGATATTTAGCAGGGTTGAGGAGGTTGGATCCGACCTCAAGGAATGTATGCATACTACGTCATTGAGAGCTTGAGGAGGTAGAGGAAATGTGAAGATTGTACCTTACCAACTCTTAGGAATAAATAGTTTAATATATTCTATTTTTTCAATATAATTTGTTTGATTTAGTGAATTCACAATGTGTAAGTGAAGCGGTTTCTTAGCATTCTGAAAGTGGTGATATGACCTTGAAAGTGGGTTTGTTGTTGTATTCATGTTATGCAGATGTTAAGAGATACTGTGATACCAGAACCACCAATGTTTCGGCATGAGTTTTCTCCTCTAGGTTTTAATTTCTCTACCTTATTATATCTTACGTGTGAGATTAAGAGTTAAAATGAGAAATGTAATAAGGGATTTGGATCTTTAATCACTTTTAATTAGTGTCGATCTAATGGTGTCGCTTAAGTCCTAAATAACCATAAAATAGCTTAGAAGAAAGGTATTTTCAATTAATCTTCAATTATGATTGACTCAAGGGTGGGGATCACTTCTCATGAAAACTACTATTCTTTCTGAAACCAACCCATCTCTCATTCATTTATTGATTGGTTCTTAAATTAAGAAAACTGTTTACATTTGCAAATTTGTTGTTTGGTTCTGAAACCACTTAACCACAAATGCAGCCTTTGTATCGACTCGATATTTTTCTTAATAGGAGCAAGGTGATTTGAAGTTACGAATTCGAGCATTGGAGTCTGAGACGTCCTTTTAATGTATTTCTGCATTGGAAGTGTAAGTATTGTATTTAATTAGTTTACATGTTTTGGTATGTTGTTAGCTAGTGTTCTATCAGAAAACTCTCTTTTCAGTTCCTTACATATTTGGTCCTTATATGATGTAATGATGCATATTGGGTCTACTGTGATCTACAAGAGCTTCTTGTTGATTTTTTAATACAATTAGCGTATGGCCATTTAATCATCTCTCCATCTATGGTGAATTCTTATGCTTTTTAGTTTTTTGGGACATGTTAAAGCCTACTCATGCTTAGTCTAGATTTGATTGAGAATAGGTAGTTTTGCTATTGGCCTACTGTCTGGTTCCATATTTTGGGATTTTAAATTGGTGGTTGTTTGTTATCACTTTTGACCCAATAGCATTATGGTTGATTTCAGTTTCTTGGAGTCTGGTCTTGGTTTCATCTACTGCTCACTACACATTTTTGGCTAGAGATTTAGGGGTTGTTTGGTTTCATCTACTGCTCACTATACATTTTTTGACCACTTTGTTCCATCATGATTTTCTTGATAATAATGATACTATTATCCATTTTGCATGTTTTGCAAATAGAAATTACTTGCCAGCAGGTTTTGTAACCTAAAACCTCACATCCAAAATCTTTTGAGATATTAATGTTTATTTTAAGTCATCAATTATTGCGGTTTTCAAATGTTTTCTAGTTATCTAAATATGAAAATATTTTATAGTTATCTATAACAACCGTATCCTAAGTATGACTTCTTGTAAAAGTTGTGGGTAAAGCAAAAGACAAGAGAAAAGAGGGACTTGGTTGCAATTTAGAAAAGATATAAAAAGAGGAAGAAATTCCTAATTTCCATTTCATCTGATTTCCTCGTGCGGCTACGATAGAGGAAGAGAGAAGGAGGAAGAATCTAAGAGAACGATAAAGGTTCCTCCACCTAAGCTAAACATTGATTCCCTCTCGTTTGATTCATGGTCTTCGATTTCTTCATTTGTTTTGAGGATGTAATTTGGAAGAATATCGTATTTCTTGCGGTGTTGCTTCTTAAAAACAAACTAGCGGGGTTTTGATTGATTTGAACTGATTAAGGGATGAATGGGAGAATTTATTGGTTGTTTAAGACTGAAATGTTAACCCTAATGAGTGTAAGATGGAGCTTAGGACAAAAATTGTGGTTTAAGATCGATTTTTGGGATTGCTGGGTTTTCACTGTTTGTATTGCCCGAATATCCCCCCCACCTGGATACTTGGTTTCTGGGTAAGGAGGTCCGGAGAGTACGGTTCCCGAATGTTTAGTCAATCCGGATAGTCGGTTTTCGATGGAAATCCGTCCAGATTGCTAGGGTATCCGGCCAAGCGGTACCCGGATTAGTGTACCTTGGGATCTGACGATCCCTTGGGAGTTGAAATATTAACCCTGTGGGCACGGAACCTGTTTCCTGCACACGAGGGAGATGGGGAGTCTGCTTGGGCCTCGAAGCCAATATGAGAGTTTGCTTGGGGCCGATCGTGGCTATTGTTGGATATGTGTGTGATCTATTAACACTGTGTGAATACCCTTGTGTGTTACGAAATTACTATCTGGCCTCATGGCGTATAAATTTATGCTTTTATGCATGTTCTCGTATAAACTGCTTTCCATAGGGGATTTACTAGACCTCATGGTCTAACCCTTGCTTTTCAAAACTTAAAAACCATTTTCATGGAAGCGCGTTAGTGTTGCTTCGTCTAAGAGAAAAGAGAAAGCTTAAAGCTTAGAAACGGAGGCGTAGAGCACTGTAGTTCCTACTTTAGCATTGCTTTAGTATAGCTAGTTCTTGGCTGTGGAAAGATGTTTCCGCTACTAGATAATTATGATTATGATTATGGATTTTGTTTTGTATTTGGGACCCACTTTGGGATGTTTACCTTGTATTGCCTGTAATGGATTTTTGGGTTGTTACATTATCTGAGTATAAAATTATTTTCTAGTTATCTGAGTATAAAATTATTTTCTAGTTATCTGAGTATCAAATTAGTTGATTAAAATGTAATTTATAATCAAATTAAAATTGAGAATAAATTACCTATAGCGACGACATGTCATCCCACTAGGGCATCGTTTAGCAAAAATAAGCTAGCTTCTTTTATAGGTACATATTTGGATGGACATAAGCTAACATTTTGATAAACTACTTGAAGTAGCATTTTGATAAGATACTTGGAGTAACTTTTTATGATTATTCCATTTATACTGTCATTAATATTAATTATTATTTAATGACTGTTAAATATAAATAAATATTAATTACTAAAATTTAATTATTATTAATTAATAAATATTAATTAATATTAACAGAAGATTCTAAATTAAATTTTATATATATGTTGATACTAATTTTTAATTATTTAAAGTTATTGGTAATTATATCAATTTTTTAATATTAATCAGTATATTTTAGTTATCAATTATTATTATTTTTTAATTATTATTTATTTTTTCATTATATGTAATGTTATTTAAAATCATAAGTTAATGTATATTTTATCTAAATTTTGTTTCAACAAATTCAAAATTTATAATATATAAAATAATAAATTTCAAATTCTTTTAATTAACATATTATATTATTTACTACCTTCTTTGTATTAATTAACATATTATATCAGTATAAATTTATTTTAATTATATTATTAGATATTGTAGTTGATTATTTTTTCATGATGTTCTTTTTTGTCATTTTACATGTTTATAAGCTAGTTTTTACCAAACGTGACTTTTTCATCAGCTAGATTATCAGTCACTAGCTAGCTTATCAGTCATCAGTTTTATCAGCTAATTTGCCAAACATAACCTAGGTAGAAAATTAAAGATTCGATTTTTACCAGTTGCGTCAACATGTGATCGCTATATGGAAAAACAATTCTTTTTAATTTTCCACCTATAGCGACGATAAGTCATCGATGTAGGTAAAAAGTTGATTTTTTATTTTCACCTACTGCGACGGCATGTCGTCGCTATATGTATATAATTAAAATTTTCATTTTTGACATATAGCGACGACCTATCGTCATAGGTAAACAAAAAAATTTATTTTTACAACTGCACGCATAGTGACAAACGCTACATAGACGACGGTCATCGCAATAGAGTCAATTTGTTATAGTGACTCAGACAAGTCAAAATAGGATATTGTATTATAATTTGACTGAAACTTGAAAAACATATCTACAACAATTATGGATATTGTTCGAATGGAGAGAGAAAACAAGCACAACATGCATGGAATCTACTACCCATAAAACATCGTGTCAAAACATTTACCTTTTGAGTTCCATGTTGCATTGTCTTATTTCTTGTTTACAATTATTGTTACGAATGGAGGGTTCGGTTCTATTGAGAAGTTAATGTTTACGTGAGAAGTGTGATAAATGGTTATCAACCGTTTGATGAGAAATCGATGCACATTAGGATTATATAGAGGGACCGAAATGCACCAGATCAATTCGCTTGTAAAGTGCAATTCATGGGAGGGCATGAGATTAAAAGTGATAAACGGTTCAGATCTACTTCTCATGCTTCTCACGTTAACCTCAACTTCTCACACGATACTTTGCCTACGTATTGATATGATAAATCGATCAACTTTATCATAATAGTTAACTCTATTGTTCGAAAATACAAACATGAAACATATATATATATATATATATATATATATATATATATATATAATATAGAGGGAGGTTCAAGGGAAAACCTCAAAAAACGGAAAACTGAAGAACACCCTAGGAGCCCTTCATCTGGACGGTATGCACTTGTGCATACAGGTATATCGTTGACTTTTTGGTTTTATGCACAAGTGCATTATGCATTTGTACATATATACACAAATGAATGTTACAAATAACCTGTATGCACAAGTGCATACCGCCCAGATGAAAGGCTCCTAGGATGTTCTTTAGTTTTCCGTTTTTTTGAGGTTTTTCCTTGAACCTGACCCTATATATATATATATATATATATATATATATATTTGGCGCTGTTTGGAGAGGATGGGTAATGGGATGCTTATCTTCGGCAAGTGTGTCGGTCCTTGTGAATGGATCACCTACCGGTGAATTTAAGATGGAAAAAGGTGTGAGGCAAGGTGACCCCTTGTCCCCATACCTCTTTATTATAGCTATGGAGGGGCTGGTAATGGCACTTAAGGAAGCATTGGCTAAAGGTATTTTCAAAGGAGTGAGGCTTCCTAATAACGTCCATCGCATCTCAAATTTGCACTACGATGACGACGCAATATTCCTAGGTGAGTGGTCTACTAGGAATGCTTTAAATCTCATGAGAATATTAAGGTGCTTTTATCTAGCTTCGGGGCTCAAGATCAACTGGGAGAAAAGTAAGGTGTCGGGTATTGGAGTCTCGCCCGCGGCGATGGCCAGCTTGGCAAGAAGAATGGGTTGTAAAGAGGGAAATTTTCCTTTTACATATTTGGGTATGCCTGTGGGAGCACACATGTCAAAGGCTTATAGTTGGAAACCGTTGGTAGACAAATTTCTGAGCAAGCTTTCGAGTTGGAAACGAAAAAATCTCTCTTTCGGGGGTAGATTAACTCTCTGCAAGACGGTGTTAGGCAGCCTTGGGGTGTACCTTCTCTCCCTTTTTAAGGTGCCTTCGACGGTGTTAAAGAAGCCTGAGGGTATAAGGAGACGGTTTTTCTGGGGCGGGAACGAAGTTAATGAAAAAATAGCCTGGGTTGCATGGGATAAAGTTCTCAACAGCAAGGAGAAAGGCGGGCTTGGTATTGGAAGTTTAAAGGCACATAATTTGGCACTTTTGGGGAAATGGTGGTGGCGATTTAAGACGGAAGAGCAAGCTCTCTGGAGATTAGTCATTGTGGCTATTCACGGACCTTCGGGCAGCCTTGGTAAGTCTCCTACTTCGTGTAGTGCTAAGGGTGTTTGGGGGAAGATTGCGACCATTAATAAGTCTTTTGATGCGGTAAATATACCCTTAGAGAGCTTATTCTCTAGAAAGGTCGGGAATGGCAATAATATCAAATTCTGGGTTGATGTGTGGTGCAATACAGTCAGCCTGGCGAAGATGTACCCGAGATTGGCGAATTTAGATGTGAACCGTAGTTGTTCTGTGGCATCCAGAGTTTCTAGATCGGCGGACGGTTTGGTTTTTAGATGGGATTGGCGCAGACCAATCAGGGACGGGCGTGAAACTTGCGAGGTGGAGAAGGTTATGGAGCATTGTTCACAGATCAAGTACGGGGGTGGCGAAGATCGTTAGGTCTGGGAATTGGACAGGTCCGGGACCTTTTCCGTGTCCTCTCTGCGTAAGGTTGTGGATGATATGGGGCTCAGGAGATGTGGACCTACAACGTGCTGGAATAGCATTATTCCCAGCAAAGTACAGGTACTTAGTTGGCGTATCAGATTAAATCGATTGCAATCAAGAGAAAACTTACAAAGAAGAGGGGTTGAGCTGGAGTCTTACGGGTGTGCCTTTTGCAGTGCTCAGGTGGAGTCTTTGAACCATCTTTTTGCCGAATGCCGCTTCGCAGCTGAAGTTCGGAAAGCCCTTAATGTCTGGTGGAAAAATTTCCTGGTCGATTGATCCGGACTAGAGCAGCTGATTACTTTGAACGGTAGTAGCAACAGTAACTCTAAATCGCGAATGATTCTCGACACGGTGGTGCAGGTGTACTTCTGGAAGGTTTGGAGTTGTAGGAACGAGAATTTTTTTAATAAGAAGTCGGTTCTTCCCCTAACGCTTGCTAATGATATTCAATCCTTTGCTTATCACTGGATTAAATTTCGGGCCTCGTTCGGTAGGAATCTTAGTTGGATCGAGTGGTGTTGTAACCCGAACGAAGCCCTAGCTTAGTTTTGTTTCTAGCTTCTCTCTAGTTTGCGGTGTCTAATAAATTTGCCGTTCCAAAATATATATATATATATATATATATATATATATAAGAAAACACGACAACGGCCGTTAATATATAAAATCATACATGATTCACATACAAAATCATATATGATTCACGTGACTTAAGTCACGACTAAAGTCGTCTGCATCCCATTTTTTGCCGTTAATGTAAAATCACATGTGATTTTATACATGATTTGTTGTTTTCGTATTTTATTAAATAGTTAGCGTTTTTGTTTGAATCTTTCTCACTCCATAAAGTTTTGGGAGAAAAAGCAACAATGTTTTTCATCCATTTCCTCATTAAAAAACATAAGGACACAAGATTTTTTCTTTCCCTCATATTTTCCTTCTCTTTCTCTACCTTTTCTTCATTAAAAAAACTAAACAACATAGCATAAAAGATGATTCCAAATTCCCCTTCTACTTGGTAAATAAACTTGTTACAATTTTTTTTTTAAGAAAATGGTTGCATCACGAACGTGTAACGGCAAAACCATCACCCGAACGGGAGAACAAACCTTTCATTAAAAACAAGAACATTACAGGAAGTATTAAAACATTGCGAAATTGAAAACATAGAAACATCATGAACTTTAGTACAAGCTAAAAAACGAATGCGACCCGCCGTCAAGTGAGAAGCTTCGTTATCTTGTCTGTTTATCGCCTGGACCGAGAGGCCCCGGTGATTCCAACTTAAGGTGATCATAGAAATGATTCCTTTTCTTGAACGCATAAACACATCATGAAGATAAGGAGGAACAGTGGGTAGGTGCCACCTTGCTTTGAAGCAGTTCTCCATTGTGAAAGTGTGTATGTTCCACTTTCCTGTTTTGAGATTTCCTTTGATATGAATATGCTTTGTTACAATTTCTGCACTCACACACATCAACATCCTTCTTTTCATATTTATAACCAACCAATAATTCTAATTTAACCCCGAAGAAAAAGTTCATTTAATAATCGTAATGGTGATGGGTTGTGTGGACCAAGATGCCAAACACGACGGCAAGAACGAAATATGAAATCTAGTAACCCCCCTCTCTCTTTCAAAGTCCAAATTCCTCAAACCACAACACACGTACACCTCCATCCCCCTACTTCTATTCCTACATCATCGTACTATTATATAACTCACAACCCTCCTATTTTCTCACTAATCCAAACCTTTATTAATTTCTTCTTCAATTCCATGGCATCTCTTTATGCCTTTCTTCTTTATAACTTCATTTTCTCCTTATTTTTTCAATCCACTTTCTCTATTTATTCCAACAATTTATTAATCTTGCCTCTCAAGATTCAATCAATCCCACAAAAACCTCAAGATAATAAGCTCTCTTTCCACCATAATGTTACTCTCACAGTCACCCTCACCGTCGGATCGCCGCCACAACAAGTCACCGTCGTTCTCGACACCGGAAGCGAACTCTCGTGGCTCCGATGTAAAAAAACACCCACCACACCCTTATGGTACAACCCACTACATTCCACCTCATACACCCCTATTCCTTGTTCCTCCCCAACTTGCAGGACTCGAACCCGAGATTTCACCGTACCCGTTTCCTGTGACCCGAAAAAACTCTGCCACGTCATCGTCTCCTACGCCGATGCCACCTCCGTTGAAGGAAATCTCGCCTATGATACTTTCCGGTTCACCAACTCGGACCTACCCGGAATCGTATTCGGGTGCATGGACTCCGGTTCTAGCTCCAACCAAGATGAAGATTCGAAAACCACCGGGTTATTGGGTATGAACCGGGGCTCCTTATCCTTCGTTTCCCAAATGGGTTTTCCCAAGTTTTCCTATTGCATATCGGGTCGGGACTCCACCGGAGTTTTACTGTTCGGAGAAGTCAAGATTTCTTGGCTCCAGCCGTTAAGTTACACGCCGTTAGTCAATATGTCAACGCCGTTACCGTATTTCGACCGGGTTGCTTACACGGTTCAGCTAGAAGGCATCAAAGTTGCGGGTACGGTTTTATCGTTACCAAAATCCGTTTACGTACCCGATCACACCGGTGCAGGTCAAACCATGGTGGACTCGGGTACCCAGTTCTCCTTCCTTCTCGGACCCGTTTACACCGCTTTGAAAAACGAGTTTTTGAAACAAACCAAGACGGTATTACGGGTTTACGAGGATCCGGATTTTGTTTTCCAAGGTGCAATGGACTTGTGTTACCGTATTGACCAAAAGACGGCCGGGTTACCCGTTTTACCGAGTGTTACCATGATGTTTCGGGGCGCCCAAATGAGTATTTCGGGCGAGCGGTTATTGGTTCAAGCACCCGGTTTGATTAAGGGGAATGATCACATACATTGCTTCACATTTGGTAATTCTGATCTTCTTGGGATCGAAGCCTATGTGATTGGACATCACCATCAACAAAACATATGGATGGAATTTGATCTTGCAAACTCTCGGGTCGGGTTGGCTGAGGTTAGGTGTGACATAGCAAGTCAAAAGCTTGGAATGGACCTTTGAACAAGTAGGGTCAAGTAGTTGACTCTTTTGACCATCGGATCCAAAGAGGTCAAGGTTCAAATGTGGGTCGGGTTATCGGGTCCGACTCAGATGGATCAAAATGAGGACCAGGGTGTACCGTGTACGGGCGTGTTTGTGTAGGGTAGATATTAAATTACATACATTTATTTATAGGTCTTTTAATAGATATGAGTGCTTTTATTTTGGTAACATCATAAATTGTAACAAAATGGACATATTGGATTTAAAAATAAGATGATGTATAAAAAAAATCAAATAAAATGACATCGTTTGGTTGAAGTTTTTTATTTTCATGTTTTTACAGTAAATATAAAAATAAAATAAACGTAAAATGCAATTGGATTCACCCCATTTGTTTGGTGAGTAGGAGACCAAGATGAAATATCCTACCAAACAAAATTCATGGTTTTAATGAAACCCAATGCTTTTTTAGGCCACCCATTTTACCTCCTTGTGTTCCCCGTTTATACTCCTTTTTTTAATAAAATAATAATTGATTATTCAAAAATAACAACACCAGTTGTAACCGGACAAATACTATTTATTGTTTTCGTTTTATTAATCGAAATATTCAGAGTTTGATATATTGTATTTCTATGACCAGAAGGTCATAATTTTAATGTCATTGTCAGCTACTCATTTTGTCGTAAATTTTAATGTTTTTTAATATACTTTATATTTAATGTTTTTTAATATGTATATGGTAGTTAGACCATATTAAAGACATCTGTATAAAATTATAGTGGTTGTATGTATAATTTATGATAAAAATTTAGCTTTTGTTAATTATTAATGTCATATTAGTATTTTTTTTTTTACTGATATAAGAGATCATAAGATATATTTTTTAATGATAAATTATTTTATGTCATAATGTGATATTATTATTTTTGATTTTTTGTGAAATATATATATGCTTATAAAGATGTATGTATAGCTTAATAAAGAGTAAAGTTCACTTTTCGTCGTTGATGTTTGTCCAATTCAACGTTTTTCGTCCTTCACCTTTATTTCAACATACTTGTCCCTCTCGTTTGATACATCTCAACGATTTTCGTCTCTCATCTTAACGAACATAAAAGAGTCATTCAAACTTCTCATAGTATAATTTCAAAGTACGAAAACTATCTTCAAAGTCACATACAAGTACATAATAGATCAACGACTCATTGTTTACCGTAATGTTTGGATGCTAGATTTGACAAAGATTTGGAAAATACGTAAATACGATTAATATAATATAATATTTTTATTTATATTTTTTTAATGTTTTAACATTTACTAAATGTGAAGAGTTTACCTTAATGTTTTTAACATTTATTATATGTTGTTTGTTTAATATAATTTTTTGATTTTTATTAATAAACAAAATATCCCTAAATATTGTAAAAGTATACGAAACGTTAAAAACTTTAATACATAATTATAAATATTTATTTACTGAATCAAAAACATTTTATAAATTAGAATAAGGTATTCTATTTATCAAATTAACTTTATTTTATAATAATTATTGAATTAATATATTATAATTTTTTATAAAAAATATTTAATGTAGTTCTAATATTATTAAATTAAAATATAATATTTTATGCTAAGATATCAATTAAAAAAATTGATATCTAATTTCTCTATAATTTTAAACTAATATAATACCTAAAAAACTGTGTTAAAACTCTTACAACAGTTTTGACCGAAGTTGTTTATTGTTTATAAATTTACATTTACATTATTATATAGGGAAATAATTATTTTACCCTAACTTCAAAATTCAGTTACATTTATATCTCATCTCTCCCCCATTTAACCAAAATACCCAAAAATACTGTGAAAAAGCCCTTGATTGCGGACTCCAAATTAAAAAATTTATTTTAACCCCTGGAGTCCGCGACATGAAATTGAGAATCAGACTCCAGTTGATTACCACCGACATGGGTTTCGTCATAACCTTCGTCATCACCTTCGTCGCACATCGATGAATCGACATACACAAAAAGTGTTGGAGGTCCTTCTGGGCTGCAAATTGCATAAAACTAGAGACATATCCATCGTCGGTTAACTCCAACATTGAGGCATCATTCTTATACACTAACATGCAAACAACAGAACGGTCGATTCCACATTTTTGCATGGCGTAAGAAAGAAACTTCTTATGTGTAATGTTTACTGCCAATTTTACAACATGCTTAGATTTATAAGCAAAATCCCACTAATTGTTGTCTTGCACCCATTCACCATCGCAACAGAACTATAGCTTAGTTTTTTCAACAACTGAACTCATTTTTTCAGTAGTATCTTAGAAAGAAAAAATTGAAATAATGAAGAAAGAAAGCAAAGAAAGAACAATGGAATGGATGTGATGAACGATTATGAATTCATTTTACTGCTCTTTATAGACGAAAGTTGGATGGAGAAGATGAATTGAAACCACAAATTCAATGACAATGGTACAATAATGTGACAATCTCAGACCAAAGTGTGGAAAAACAATAAAACCATGCAATAAAACGTGAAAAACTCATAAAACATGAAATCATAGGCAAAACACGCGGACCCTAATAAAAATCGCGGACTCAGGAACCAAATTTGTAAACTTGACATTTTTAGGGAAAATGGCAGACTCTGCGGACACAAATCGCGGACTCCTAGGTGAAAAATGAATTTTTTATTTTGTCCACAGTTGAGGGTTTTTTCACGGGATTTTTGGGTATTTTGGTTAAATGGAAGAGAGATGGGGCATAAGTATAACTCAAATTTGAAGTTTTGGTAAAATAATTAATTTCCCTACTTTATATATAGAGACATCTTAGTTATCCCAATATCAACGGTGGCATCCGAATCTGTTTTTAGCATTGGTGGTAGGGTTCTTGATGCTTATAGAAGTTCATTGAAGCCTTCTACAGTTGAGACTATTATTTGTCTAAGAGATTGGGTATACGGAGAAGGTTTGTTCTAACTTGTTATTTATATATTTCATAGTAACTTGTTTATATATTTCTTTTATCGTATTAAGTTGGTTAATTTATTTATTTATATAGAACAAATGGAATCGCAACTTGAGTTGCTATGTGGAGCAATCATGACGAAGAAGATGGAAGATCAAGAGGAGAGTAATACTAATACCGAGAGTGAAGTTGGAGTCGGTGAAAGTGGAAGTCGAGTTATTTCGAGTTTAGAAACTTATTTTTTTGACTTTAGGATTGTGTTAATTAAACTTTGAACAATTTATTCCACTTTATGGTTGTGTTTTATTAAAACTTTGGACAATTTATTTGGTTTTGTGGTTGTGAGTGTGACTTGTGTATTTGTCATGAAATTAGGTTTAAGTTATTTTTTTATTTTACTTATAGTTTTAAAATAAATGGGTCAATCCAGGTTCAACTCATTTATTAAATGGGTTGAGTTGAAAAAATCATAAACAGGTCAACACGCTACCAACTCATTTAAATACCAGGTTAGGTTGGGTTAAAAATCTCAACCCATTTACTTAAACAAGTCAGGTTGAGTTGAACCAAACCCAACCCAACCTGATCTATTTACACCCCTAGAAATACCCAATTAGTTGTGGATTATTTTTTGTAATACGTTCAACTAATCGACAATAATAAAATGGAAAAAAGGGCACTGCTAAATGCACCCAATTTTTACTAAATGCGTCCAAAAAGTAAGTTATTAATTGCATTTAATTCTGAACCAATCATTACTTGATTTAAATAATATATATATATATAATATATATTTATAATATATATATTATTTGACATATATTTATATTATTATTTATTTGTTTTACATATATATATATATTAGAAATATATATATATATATACGTTACGTATATATATATAGAAAGGTTCCGACAAAATTGTGATATTTGATTTGAATTTTACATTTTCACCCCCTATACTTATTTACTTACTTTGCTTTATACCCTTAACTTTTATAATTTAAATTTACATTTAACACATATAATCGTTTATTAACTAAAATACGTTAAAAAATACGTTTTAATTTTAATAAGTTACACCATTATAATCGTCTATTCGATACGATCGAAATGAGCCTAATATTGAATTTTTTTGATTTATATATTTTAACGTATTTTAGTTAATAAACGATTATGTGTTAAATTTAAAATTAATTATGAAAGTAAAAGGTATAAAGTAAAGTAATAAATAAGTATAAGGGTTGAAAGTGTAAATATCAAATTATTATGTCGGAACCTTTCTAGGGTATATGAATTTGTTTTCTCTTCTTCTTTTCCTTCCTGCTTCTTCTTCTTCTTTTCTCTCCTGCATCATCTTCTTCTTCTTCTTTTCCTTCTTCCTTCTTCTTCTTCTTCTTCTTCTTCTTCTTCTTTTCTCTCCTAAAAACCTCGAGTGAAATTCTTCCAACATCTGTAAGTGATTTTTTCCAACATTTGTGAATGATTTCTTCCAACATCGACTAAATTCAAATTACTTCTTGATTTATTTATTTACTTTTCTTTTCGTTTTACAGTTTACAAATGTGAGTTGGCCTCAAAACTCCAAGATTCTCATATATACTTTAATTTCCAGGTAATGCTAATTTTGTGTTAATTACTAGTTTATTCTTCTAAGATATGTACATTTTATTTTTAAACATAATATCAGTAATTAAGATTATCGGAGTACGTTTAAATGATAATGTTATGATAAACTATCGATCAAACTATTCATGTCACTATTCATATCACTATTATGCCTGAAATAGGTGTCTTGATTGCTTGCAAATATAATGTGATATTACACGTTATGTCAATGACAGGCTGTTCGACGTATTTACCGCTTAGATCTACTCCGCCGGCGTGGTATCAACATGTTGTTTATACAATTGGGTATGTCAATGGTAACCATTATGTGAAACTAGTTTTAGCAGAAGGATACTCGTTTCCTACCATTACATCACATTTCTTCCGTTACAGTTATCCGTGTGCTGCTGCATGGGCTACCCCGTACACAGATCGAATACGGAAGTACAATCGTCTTTTACGTGTTAATTGTACTACAGATAATGTTATTTTAGAATAAGTAAAATGTAATAAACATTATGTTATGCTTTATTTATATGTAAAATCTTAATGTTTATTTTTTATTTTTCTAATTATTTTAGTTTATGTATGTTGATATGATAAGGATGTAACATAAAAATGAAAGAAGAAGAGATAAAGTAAATTAAATAACTAATTATAATGGTATAAAATGTAATTTAAAAATAAAAAATTATTTTTAAAAGAGTATATTAGATAAATATAGATAAGAACGTAAAATGTAAAAAAAAAGAATAACTATATATATATATATATATATATATATATATATATTTCTAATATATATATATATATATAACAAAATAATAATAATATATATATATATATATATTTAAACAAAAAAAATAACAATATATATATATAAAACAAATAAATAATATATATATATATATTATATTATATATATATTATTATATTAAATCAAAAATGATTGACACGGAATAATAGGCATTCAACACACCCTTTTTTGAAAAAATTTAACAAATCAAATGGTCCATGTAGCCTCTCAAAAAAAAATTATGATTAAAATGTTGACTATGGAGTAGGAACAGACAGGCTGGTAATATGAACCTTACTGCCGCCAAAACCACGACTCAGAAGTCAGAACCGCGTGTAGCGTGGCATTCTCCCTATCTTCAATAAATTGACCTTGTTAATATATTATAAATATATAATAATACATATATATTGTGTTTCATTCGTATGGTAACACTTCAAAGACTATATTTGTTTATTTTTTTTATTTTTTTTGAACGACAAGTTAAAACACACACGTTCTTGAGGTATCCGGGCTCTCACTTAAGGGTGCCACCCGACTAATTCCCGTCGACCCGGCTGACCCTATGCATCAACCCGACCGGTCAGGTATAAGGGCCCTATGGACCACCCAACCTTGTTTATTAAACCACTTTAAATTGTTGAATTCATATAAAAAAGGTTTTTCGTAGGCTTCGTAAATAAAAACCAAATGATCTATATAGCATAAAGTTCATAACTGATTTGCCTACATTTAAAATATTTTTATAGATAGCCAATTATATTAAACTAGGTTAAAGCCTAGGTTAAAAAAGTAAAAAAGCATTTTTTGGTAAAAATAAAGCTAGTTTTTTTTTTGGTACATATTTGGATGACCATAAACTAGTTTATAAGCTAGCTACTTGGAGTAGCTTTTCAGTAGTTTTTTATTAATATCTCAATATTGTCTCTTATTAATATTAATTATTATTTATTTATTAACTATTATTATATATAAATATTAATTTTTTAAATTTAATTATTATTAATTAATAAATTAATTAATTTTAACTGAGAATTATTAAATTAAATTTTAATTATTTAGAGTTATTTGATAATCATATAAATTGTTTTTTTATTTTTTTAATATTAATGAATATATTTTATTTAACGATTACTATTATTTTTTAATTATTATTGATTATTTCTCATATGTATATAACGGTAATTAAAATAATAAGTTAATATATATTTTTCTTAAATTTGTTTTAACAAATTCAAAATTTATAGTATATATGTAATAATAAATTTTAAATTCTTTTAATTAACATGTTATATTTTTGTTATTACATTGGTTGTATTAATTAACATATTACATTGATAATTATATAATTAAATACTGTAATTGATAATTCTGTGAAGATGCTCTTCTTGGTAATTTTGCATGCTTATAAGCTAGTTTTTGGCAAACGTGACTTTTTCATCAGCTAGCTTATTAGCTACCGGCTAGCTTATCAGCTAGTTTGCCAAACATAGCCTTAAATATAACCAAACACTTGATTCAATAATACCTTAAGCCCTATCTTCTAGATGTAAATTTTCTTTTTAAAAGGCAAACAATTTATTAGCAACCAATAAAAATAAACAGAGTTTGAATAAGAGGTTTGTAAGACGTAAAACCAAACGAGACCAAAACACCCAAAAAGAAAGCAAGAGTCCATGGACACCCAAAGGAAGAGCGAAATACCCAAACCAACAACATAAACAACCCAAACAACCGAGACCAGGGACGGACCCAGAAACTTATTCATACGGTGACACCATATTTTTTCATACGGTTTTTATCGACATGTATATCTTTTATACCAACGTTCAATATCGACCAATGTGTTTTTAGCCAAATTTCGACATTTCAAGGGATTTTTAAGTTTTTTTTATCAACTTCGAGAGACTTTTCGGTATTTTCGGTTGATTTTGGGAGATTTTTTCGGTAATTTTGGTTGATTTCAAGAGTTTTCCGGTATTTTTAGTTGATTACGAGGTACGCTTGCACTTCCAAAAGAATACGGGAGCACCTTATAAAACGATACGGTTGCACCTATTACAAAACCAAAAAAATTTACCCTTCGTCGGAGAAATAATACGGTGGCACGTGCCACCGTGTGCCCTTAACTGGGTCCATCCCAGACCGAGACACAACCACAATAAACACAAAAATACACCAAGTAGAAGACGAACCTAGAACTGCCACCAAAGCCAATCCAAATAGCAAGACCCAACAGTCGTCTCCAAGCAAACTCGAACCAATTAGCCAATAAGTCCGCCTTCGCTACACCAATCCGACCAAGAATAACTAAAATTGTTTGCATGCTTAGATATCCAATTATAAGACAAAAGTTGGACATTGTATAAACAGTCGATTTGAAGGTGAGAATCTTGTCCAAAACCCCGACTGTTTTGGTAAATCCAAATAGAGTATAAAGTACTCCATACCACCGATTTCCACAAGGGCCGACGAGAACTTGGGGTGTCAATATGTAACATCCTGAATTTTCGTTATTATTATTTTAATGAGAATTGGGATCTAATTGTATTTTGGTTTCAAACCTTGAATTATGTTGTAAATTATAATTCAATAGGGTTAAAATACAAGGGTTTGAAGTTTGGTGTCATTCGTGGATTAATGGAACTAGAGGGTGTGTTTTGTAGCTATGAAAGTGTGTATGGATAAGTTTAGAGAGAATAAGATATCTCATTCTAATCTGTGTGTGGGGTTTTGAGTCGGTCTTAAAGCAGAAAGAATAAGAACATGAGAAAACGAGATTTCATCTGGGTCTGGTAAGAATCGTTTGTTATGTTTGAGAAATCTGGTATAGATGTTAGATTATGAAAGAATATGTATTCTTGGATGAATGTGCAGAATCATTATCGTTCGATTGAAGTTCTTAGTTTGCACAGGAAGTAGGCTTTTACTGCAAAGGTGAGTTCATTCAGTTCTTTGTATAACTCAATGCTTTCTAAGTTGTATTAAACCTTGATATATCTGTATAATTGGATTATGGCTGAATAGAGTGGCTTGAAATAAGATGACTTAATGAATTAGATTGATTTTCTGGACAAATTGAATGAGCAGTCCGTAGTCCCGGTACAGGCAAGTCCCGGTACTAGAGTGTCCCGGTACAATAGAGTCCCGGTATTTACGAGTTCCGGTGAAGTCCCGATAGTGGGACTACCGGGAGTGGGGACTACCGGGAGTGGGACTACCGAGAGTGGGGACTACCGGGAGTGGGGACTACCGGGAGTTGGATAAAAGAGTCAGTTTACAGATTAGCGGAGCCCCCGTGCTAAGTCGTCGAAGGGGGGCATTTGAGGATGAAGATACATTATGTTGCTTGATCATACGTATCTTGAAGAGTAGTATGTTAGGTTTATAGACTGCGCTAGTGTGATACTAGGCAGGAATGTGTTAAAGGTGATTTGCTCATACGGTTGTTATGGGAAATCTACGTGAAATAAATAATTCGCTTATACGATTGCTATAAGGAATTTATGAGGTATAAATATGATATTCGCTTATACGATTGCTATGAGGAATTTATATTGATTAAATACCTGTATTAGTACAATTAGGTGATACGGATCCGTAGGCACTAAAGTTTGGTAATCACATGGAATAGGCGTGTGGTATTTCTCGTTTAATCGTTATTCTAGTGTGTGTGGGATATCATGGAATAGGCGTGTGGTATTTCTCGTTTAATCGTTATTCCTGATTTCTAAGAAAAAGAGTGAGGTTGACATAAGTACTTGTAATCTCTTCTTCCTTACTGATAAATGGGCGTGTGTAATCGCGATTTATTGGTGAAGAGCATTGATCTAGAATCTGTAAAGGTTCGTAGTGTGGCTCTGGATCATGATATGCTGATTATTTTGTTATCAGTCATAGTCATGGAATTGGGTAAAATTTGTATAATGGAATAGAGTTATACGTACGGTAAGAAAAAGGAGTAACCAGGTTTGTTATAACTTGTTTACATTGATTTTGCAAATGTTATTATTGAAATGAATGTTCTCACTAGGCGTTGGCCTAATCGTTTCATATAATGTTTTCTTACCAGGTTCAGGCTCGGGCAAATAAAAGGTTGTGGGACGAGTGTTTTGGGATAGCAGAAGTAGCAATTAACAAAAAGGAGATTTTGAAGGATAGCTTAGATAACTCAATTAATCTGATTATAGAGACATGATTAGATTGATAGGTTATTCGAAGTATCCTGTATTGTAATTACACTCTTGATGGTTAATTCCTTTGCTATCTATATAAGTTGAAATTTTATTGTCATAACCTGTTGTAACTCGAAGTTTAAATTGGTACGGATTTCGGGGCGTTACACAATATCTTCCGAACCAAAAAGATCATCCAAAGAGATTGACGGCACCATGGACCAACCCCACCATCTAAAGATTTGGGACCACAAATGAATGCTTTTCGGACAATGGACAAAGCAATGGTGAATGGTTTATCTTTCCTCTTCACAACAAGGACAAAGAAGGGAATGAAGACCGATCCATTTGTCATGAAGAACCGCACGAACCAGGACATGTCTCCATCTTAGCCGCCAAATGAAGATGCAAACTTTCCTCAGGATGGTAGAGCACCATTGAGTTTCAATAAACTACTTTGAAACCTGCACAAATTTATAGTTCACAAACACCCTTAAAGTACTAACCGAATAAATCACCATCCTCCCTCAACCACCACACCCATGAATCCCTCTCACGAACCCGCAATGAGACATTACGAAGCAAGGCATTCAACTCCTCTACATCACCACCCATCCTCTCTCTCGGAGTCCTCGTCCAATCCCAAGACCCACCCCAAACTTTATCAACAAGAACCATACGATTTTGCACCTATATCCCCTTCACTCTTTCTAGCCTACAAAGTCGTAGGAATTTTTCGCAAAGCCTAAAGCGTCCTAACCACTTATCTGTCAAAAAAAGGTGTCCATCCCATTACCCATCCTTTTTCCAAAGGAGTCGACGAATACAATACCAAGGTTCTCCAAATCCCGACCCACTCTAATCACGCCAACCCAAGCCCCAAAAAATCGATCCGTCTATTTTAGACGGAATTCGCCGCACTCCCTCCACCAAATCCCCCATCTTCCCCGAAGATGCTTTTAGTTACCTTACCCAAAACACGTCCAAACTAAAAAAAGAATCTCCACCACCATTTCCCTAAAACCCCCCAATTTGCCCCCGAAGGCTACCTACTCCTAGACCTCCCTTACAATAAGAACTTAAAATCGTGTCCCATTTCACCCATGCCCATTTACGAGAAGAATCATCCCCACCCTAAAAAAATAGCCGCCTCACACTTTCAAGACAATGAATCACACGAGTTGGCGCACAATAAAGGGAGAAAAATACTAGTAGTGTTATTACATATACAACTTGTAAATACGAATCCATTTGGTTGTTTATTTTAATTTTTTTGTAACATAAAAAATGAACAATTGTATATAATTTCTAATTAAGAATTACTTTTGTTTATATTTAAGAATTAATTTTGTTTATTTTTTGTTATGTTAATTGTCTTGTGTCTCCACCAGGGTTAGTCCTATGGTTTTGAATGCTCTCGGCGGAGAGTCAAAAACGTCCCTAATCCAAGAAACAAAGAACACGAAAAAAGAGGTATGGAACCTAGTCAAACTTGGCAGCTCATTCTCGCGTCGATTTTTATTGAAAGAAAAAATGTTACAACGAGGGGACATAACCAAAACACCGGACAACAAAACAAAGATAAAATATCCTAAAACGATGTATTTGTGCATTTCGTAAAACAAACTATTCAATTAATATATCATATTGACATTTGCTAAAAACCTACTTTCGATGCTACTTTAGATGCTTAAGTTGCTAACCCATTAAGCATCTTTTGAAGAAAAATACATATGTCGTTCATCTTTTAGAAAAATGACATTAGTTGTCCTAATAGACCCTTTTTCTTTAAGCAAATCTTTCATTTAAATAGACTATTCATGACACTTGTCTCAAAAATATTCAAAAGCAATTTAGTTAACTAGAGGTTCATCAAAGTCATTAAAGTTTGGATTAGTAACAAGTTCTCCATCAACAAGATTTTTCACAAAGTCATTATAATTAGGATTACTTACATACTTGTCATCAACAAGATTTTCTACATTGTAATTAGATTAAGATTACTAACAAGTTCTCCATCAGCACATTTTTCAAGATGATCATCTGAATTAGGATTACTAACAAACTCTTCAGTAGGATTTTCAATGGTGTTTTCTTGTCTAAAAATATTCATATAACGACCCATGTAAAAATTGAGCAATTTCTTGTTATTTTTTATTTCTTTTTAATATTTTGAGCATGTGATGGTTGTGATCTAAGCAAGGTTCTAAATGGCGTGAGACCACAATGGCGTGAGGCGTGGTCTGGTGGCGAGGCCAAGCCTCAAGCCTTAAGAGCCACGGCGATGCCATGGCGTTTTCAAGGCGTGACTTATGGCGTCAACTTTCTAATTCATATATAATATTATATATAAAAACAAATGATTTGTAGTGTTACTCAATGAGTCAATAGTAATAGGCAAGTTAAATTAGGTTCTATATTAAAAAAAACTTGCAAATAAGACATTAAAAACGTAAAGAAAAGTCAAATATCGCATTACGAAAACTGCGCATTAGGCCATCGCGTGCCACGGGCTTAACGTGGCGTGAGACACAAGCCTTGGTGCCATGGCGCACCATGGCGGCTGTGCGACGAGTTTTTTTTTAGTACAATGGATCTAAGAAACATATTTAACCAAATTATCCAAATAAAAAAATAACCAAATAACCAAATCAGGCAATCAACAGATAATCACAGTTCAAAACTCCAAATAAACTAAATGAAATATCACATAGGTTCTCAAATAGTGAAATCATCGAGAGATATAAGTATTCACCATATAAACATCAACAAAACATCAAGATTCAAGAATCAAAGAAAATAAGCAAAATAAATAAACAATAAACCATATAACTAGGTCTTAGTTAAGTAAAGAAAGGAAATACCTAGAGCCTCAAGGAAAGTGAGTTCATGGGTGATTGAGTGACTAGTGAGTGGTGAGAAAATGAGAGCTAATGTTGATTGGATCTGGTTGGGTTTTAAAGTTTTATTAAATTGTGATTGGATCACATGTCTAAAGGTTGAAATACAATCCATGTAAGATAATCAAGTTTGGAACTTGGTAGATGCACATGTCAAAAATCACCCAAAGGATAACTTGAGGTTGATGTGGAACTTTTAACAACTAAAGAAAGGGATCTCAAGACAAACAACACAATCGCGATAAAATAAATAAGACAGGAGAATTGGTGACGCGGAAAACACAAATGAGGGAAAAAACCGCGACCGACTTGTGAGAGTCGACGGTGCACTATGATCGCCAAACAGGGAAGAAATTCTTTGGTAACAAGTGTTTTGTGTACAACAGATTACAAAAAGGATAAAAACAAACTTAATCGTAAGATAAAGTTACGCGTCGTGCGTAAATCGTGCGAAACAAGTTGTTGTCGTGCGAAACTTGCGGGAGTGATATTCGTTCAAATGCTTCGGATGTGAGAATGTTGAGAGTATGAAAAATGTTGAGTTCATATGTTGCGTAGATTGTTAGTTGTTTCGATGTGTCCCGTTCGAGTGTGGAGCAGGCCTTTGTATAGCTTCTAGCTGCAATAAATGTGTCTTGGTGACCTATTTGTAACCGTCGTCGGGTCTTTAATGTCATTAAGATCTCGTCCGTTACTGACCGTTGTACCATGATTGCTCGTGGTCCTGCATTAATGGAACAAAGAGAAACGGCTGTTGACTGTTAACAGTTAGTATACTCGTACGACCGTCTTGAGTCGTAGACGTTAGTCGTATGAAACTTACGACCATCGTAGAAATATACGACCAAATATTCGATTGTAAATAACCTGTAGGACCTTATCTTAAAACAAGAATCGTCTTACATAAATGTCACATGTGTTATGCATCGTCGGTCGTGAGGTGTGGATTTTTACCCAAACAGTTTGCCCCCAATATTTGAATTTCGACGTGAAATTCGAATTTTAAATCCAACGAAGTAACTTGACACGTGTCGCATGTGGAGAGGGTTCTGGTCGAATCCCAACCGTCTTGGTTCAATTTGGACTGAGGGAGGCGAAGTGGTCGTGACGTCATGGCGACGTGTCACAGGCGTGGAGCCGTTAGAGGACATATGTCGTTCATCCGCACGTTGCATGCAAAAAGGTGGTGGACAGCTGTCGACCATCCACCGGAACGACCTGACACGATGTTGCTATAAATATCGCGATTGTGGAGATCACTTCATTTTTTACGCTTGAGATATTTTCAGAGAGAGATTTTTTGAAGAGATTCAGAAGAGATCTACCAGCGCTTTCGCTTGTTCGTTCGAGGTTTTATAGATCTAAGGTACGATCTTTAATCTCTTCAATCATGCAGAAAAAATCAATAGCTAGGAAGACCACCACGAATAGGGACCTTATGGACCTATATGTAGCGCACATTTCTGTCCTGGTTTTTTCTGTCTCCCCCGAGCCGGCGAGCTCTTTTCGAGAGAAGAAGAAGGTGGAAGCCTTTAGTTTGTTGGCGGGCATACCTGCCGATGTATGATTATACACACCCGACCAGCTTAGACCGACAAATTGTTTGAGAGGATTCTTCGTCTTGTACGAGCATCCTTTTAGAATAGGATTTAGGTGGCCCTTTTCTCCTCTTGGCCAGGGAGTTTTTGTATGCCTTTGACCTATCTCCTGGGCAGATCTTGCCCGAACTTTGGCAGATTTTTCAGGAGACCGATCGGATCACCGCCGATTGGGAAGTGCCTTTCATGGTAAGTGATCTCCTGACGGCGTTCGAGGTCAGGTCGGACAACTATCATCGATATAGCCTGTCCTCAAAGCTAAGGGGCGGGTATACTCTAGTTCCTGACACCCAGGTCCACGACCGCGGGTGGAGGGCCAAGTATGTTATCGGTCGGGTGTTGACGCTCGATCGGATAGACGAGGATACTTCCTGGGTCGTATCTGGGTGGAACGCCAGGGGTATATACATTTCATCATGTCATACGTTTTTTAGCATTAATTTCGTGTTCTGCTAATTTTTGGTCGTTTGTTTCAGATATCAACTTTGCCAGGGTCGGGCCCGCTCTTGATTCTAAAGAGAAGGTAGCAAGACTCTTTTCTTGTTGCGTCGAAGAGTTGTTCGAGTCTCCTAGTCGTAAGACCGTCGGAGTTTCGGCAACCGAGGAAAGAAGTCAACTGGAGACTTCAACAAGTAAGTGTCTTTAGTCGTACGTTTTTATTGGTGTCGTACGATGATATCTGGCGCTTATAGTTTTTTGCAGGTGATTCTGAGATGCAGCCAGCTTCGAGCAAGTCGAAGAAAGAAGCTCAGCTAGCTCTGGCTCGGAGGGCTAAGGAGCTGAAAAGGAAGGATCCTGCGACTTCAGAGTCGGAGGTTTTGAAGAAGACGAGGTTGATTCCCCTGAGGGAACCGTCGTCGACAGGTGGAGAGCCTACGACGGTCTCCACTCCGGAGAAGGCGAAGACGCCTTCGGGCGTGTCGGGGGAGATGCTGTCGCCACCAATGTCGTCCGCCATGGGGGATAAGAGGAAAGGTCCTCAGGTTGAGGAGACCCCTGAAGTTACGACGGTTAACTTTCCGTTGCCGTCGAACTTTCTGGTGGACGGCGTCTTGGACAGGGCGAAGATTTTCCTAGACTTTGGAAAATTTCTCCTGCCCGCCTTTAAGGAACGCTATCGGGGCGTTTCTATGGATGAGACGGGGTCTCATGTCGCAGGACTGTCCTTTCTGGTATGTCCCTTACATTTTCTTGTCGTAAGATTTTCCTCTCTGATAAGATAGACTTATCTTATATTTTCGTGCGACTGCAGGCGTTTCAGGCGTCGTTGGGCCTTTTTGGCCAACTGGAGAAGCTCCAGAAGGTCGACCCTTCCATCGCTGAGGGGCTTCAGCGAGCACAGGAGTGTGAGCGTATAGCTCGAGAGGAAGAACGGGCGACGAAGGCCAGGGTGGAGGCTCTCTCCGTTCAACTAGACGATCTCCGCAACAGTTTGGAGACGTCGTCGGGGGAGAAGGAAGAGCTTTGGGGTCGTCTCAAGGAGGCATTGGAGAAGGCCTCTGCCCATGAGGCAGAGGTTTTGACGACTAAGGCGTCCCTCACCGTGCGCGAAAAACAGGTGGGGGAGCTGAAGTCGGCGGTTAAGGCCGCTGAGGCCAAGACGGAGGCCTTGGAGGAGAAGCTCCTCTCGTTCAAGGCACTGATCCCTCTAAGGGTTAGGGTGGCAATCATGCACCGTCACCTACCGGAGAAGAATCCATTGGCTGACGCTGAGACCGAGGTCGCGTCCTATCTGGAGAACGTCGGGACCGAAGAGGATCTTGACCAGGAGGATAGGGTCGATGACACCAACTCCGCGGAGGCGGAAGGTGACGCTAGTGTCGCCCAGTGTCCTCAGTAGGCTTTTGTTTTTGCCTCCTCTTGTGTAATTTTGTTTTATTTAAGGGCGATCGTTGGTGGTCGCGCCTTTGTCTTGTACCTTCTTTAAATTTAATATATTATCGCTTTGCTTCATTTTGTCGCAAATGAACAAAACAAAATAAACGAGATATAACAAGATTTAAAGAAGCGTATAAAGACGTATATAAAAACTGTACGACTTAGATACTTGTAACTTTCGAAGTGACCAGGCGACTGGACCGAAAAAACATTCTAAGTATGAAATTCAAGTCATAAGACTTTAACTCCGAAACTTAGATTAAAAAGCACCGGCTGTGATTGTAAGATCCATGAGATGAATCATAAGATCTCGCTTATGACGTATGAGTCATAACTTGACGGTCGTGACATAGCAGTCGTGACATTTTTGGCATAGAGACTTTGTTTCTCACGATGTAAATCGTAAGACTGGCGTTCGTGCGATCCTGCAAGCCTGTAATGTAAGATTCAAGGGTGGTCGTTGGTTTAACCAACGACCCTTTGATGCTTAAGTCAGTAATCGTTGTGAAAGATAAATCGAAAGTAAGATTTCAAAAGAAATACTTCTTTAAATGTACTGCGTTCCAGCTACGTGGGATGTCTCGGTCGTCGAGGGTTTGGAGCCTGTAAGCACCCTTCCCAACGACCTCGGATATTCGATAAGGTCCTTCCCACTTAGTGGACAACTTACCTGCGTTTGGTTCCTTGGTGTTTTGGAATACTCGTCGTAAGACGTAGTCACCTTCCTGAAAGATCTTGGCCTTAACATTTCTGTTGAAATGTCGTTCAACAACCTGTCGCTGAGATGCCGTTTTGACCAGAGCAGACTCTCTTAGCTCTTCGAGAGCGTCGAGGTCGTAGCTCAAATCCACCAAGTTCTGATCGACGGATGTATGTCTCGATTTTGGGAGCTGCACTTCAATCGGTAAGACGGCTTCACAACCGTAAACCAATGAAAATGGTGTCTGTCCTGTCGATGTTCGGGGTGTCGTACAATTTGCCCATAGGACCGATGGGAGTTCTTCGACCCATTTTCCATTTGCGGCCTTAAGTCTCTTCTTGATTGAATTGATAATGACTTTATTGCTCGATTCTGCAAGACCGTTAGACTAGGGATAACGTGGGGTTGAGGGCGTAAGTTTAATGTTACGATCCTCACAAAACTGTTGCGTACGATCACTTATGAATTATGACCCATTGTCACATATGATTTCGGAAGGAATTCCGAACCTGCATATAATGTTAGTCTGGATAAAAGAGATGACCTCTTTGTCCCGAATCTGGGAGTAGGCGGCTACTTCTATCCATTTAGAAAAATAATCTGTAAGGACTAACAGAAAGACTTTCTGCCCTGGGGCAGGAGGTAATTTACCAACGATGTCCATTCCCCACCTCATGAAGGGCCATGGGACCAAAGACATATGTAGAGGTTTAGAAGGCTGGTGTATCATACCTGAGTGTCGTTGACATGCGTCACAGCTTTGGACGTACCTGGTGGCATCTTGCCTTAATGTCGGCCAATAATATCCTTGTCGTGATATACGATTTTCAAGACTACGACCACCAGAATGGTTGCCACATTCGCCGTCGTGCATTTCTTCCAGAATGTTCTGTACCTGTTCTAGAGCATCGATGCATCTTAGGTTTAAACCCTTCGATGATCGTCGATAAAGTCTGCCATCAATGACAATGTATTTTGAAGCTTTAAATCGAATCTTTCGAGCTTCCATTCTGTATTTCGAAGCTATAAATCGAATCTTTAGTTGGAATTGGACCGATTCAGTTCCAAGGCAACTGAAAAGATTTTTTGACACGTAGACGTCCGACTAACATTCAAAATTCAAAATTTGAAATTGCTTTCTCATTTTAAATTTTGGGGGCAAACTATTTGGGCAAAATTTCACCAGTCTCGACCACGACCAAGACACTAAGAACATTTATTACAATTCTTTTGTAATAAAATCAAAACCATAAACACTTTGTCCTTTGACCAAAGCCGAAGTCAAGAGTACCTCTCGACCTCGACCGTCGTGTGGAATCACACGACCTCGACCGACTAACGTATGACATTTTTTTGTTATGTTCTCCTCATTTAATGCAGGGTCAACATTATTTATGGCCAACGGACGAAACCGATAGAAGCAGTTATTAGCATTAAACAACAATAACCATTGCGACCGTTACTCCTACATTCATGAAGAACAATTAAGGCCACGAAGACTATAAATATGAAGATCCCAACCTCACTTTCGGACATATGCTCTCAAGAACATCTGCTCTCAAGGACAAGAAACACATAGCGAAAATACTCAAAGAACTCTCTCTCAAGTGATTGCTCTCGACGCACGACGCACGACTTATACACTCGACCTACAGTTTTTTACACACGACACACTTGTTTTTACATTCGATACACTTGTTAATTTACATTTGAAGTCTTCTGTATTGTAATCATTGTACTTCGACTCCTGAAACACGAGGACATCGCCCCTGTTTGGCGATCATAGTGCAGCGACAACTTCCACAGTCGTCCGCGGGTTTTTTCCTCGTTGAGGTTTTTTCCGCGTCACCAAAATCTCTGTCTCCTTTACGTTTTTTGTCTTTAACGCATCGTTTTGTTGAACGATTCATTTCTTTAGTTGTTAAGCTCCACAATCAACCTTAAGTTATCCTTCTGGACGATTTTTGGCATTAACAGTTTGGCGCCCACCGTGGGGCCCCATCTAGAGAAAATCTTCGACAAACGTGCGTCCTACTAACATTTTCTTGGAGTTTCCCTTCTTTTCTTTTCAGGAAAATGGCAGGTAATAGAAACTAAGAGCAAATCGTTGCCCAGATGCCTGGTAAGCCTGAGAATGCACAGGATGTTCCTGCAGCAGGCGACGATTATCGCCTGGAGGAAATCGTGCTAGATCAGAGCAAACCTGATCGAAAAGTCTTTATAGGAACATCCCTCGATCCCTACATTAAAGACAAGCTAATATCTTTCTTACAGGAACATGCCGATTGTTTTGCCTGGTCGCATGAAGACATGGTCGGTATTGATCCTGGCGTCATTTCCCATAAGCTCAATGTCGACCCGTCATTCAAACCAATCAAGCAAAAGCGGCGGAAATTTGCTCCCGAGAGGAATAAGGTGATAAATGACGAGGTCGACAACCTCCTCAAGACAGGGAAAATTGGAGAAGTAAAGTACCCCGACTGAATCGCTAATGTCGCGATCGTGGAGAAGAAAATGGCAAATGGAGGGTCTGTATCGAATTTACAGATCTCAACAAAGCCTGTCCTAAAGACCCTTTCCCATTGCCACATATCGATGCCATGGTTGACGCGACAGCTGGGCATGAACTATTAACGTTCATGGATGCTTATTCTGGATACAATCAGATCCTGATGCACGTCGAGGACCAGGAGAAAACTGCGTTCATGACAGATCGAGGTATTTACTGTTATAAGGTTATGCCTTTCGGACTAAAAAATGCAGGTTCGACCTACCAGCGCTTGGTTAACAAGATGTTCAAAGATCATCTCGGCGACACGATGGAGGTTTATATCGACGACATGCTCGTCAAGTCGAAGCAAGCAGTCGACCACGTCGAACATCTGAAGCAGTAGTTCGACATCCTCCGAAAATATAACGTGAAGCTCAACTCGACGAAATACTCCTTCGGTGTCAGCGCTGGAAAATTCTTGGGCTACATGGTCACTCGTCGGGGAATCAAAGCCAACCCCGACCAAATCAAGGCCATTGTCGAGATCAAATCTCCAAGAAATTTCAAAGAGGTCCAAAAGCTCACTGGTCGAGTGGCGGCTCTGAACAGGTTTATCTCTCGATCCTCAGACAGATGCCATTTGTTTTACAATGTCCTCAGAAAAAACAAAGGCTTCGATTGGACCGACGATCGCGAGTAAGCACTCCAAAAATTAAAAGAGTATATGACGTCACCGCCTTTGTTGTCGAAACCTCACGATCATGAGACCTTGCAGTTGTATTTAGCTGTCAGTCCAAATGCAGTAAGTGCCGTACTGACGCGAGAAGATGAAAAGCAACAATTGCCTATCTACTATGTAAGTAGATCCCTTTTGGACGCAGAAACCAGGTATTCCTCGATGGAAAAACTACTCTTGTCGCTTGTTACAGCCGCCAAGAAATTGCGACATTATTTCGAATCGCATCCGATTACTGTCGTTACTAACTATCCCCTTCGGTCTGTCTTGAGAAAACCTGAGTTGACAGGTCGATTGGCGAAATGGAGCGTATATCTCAGCAGCTACGACATCGACTTCAAACCCAGAATAACGATCAAATCGCAAGCACTGGCTGATTTTATCGCCGACTTCAGTCCCGAATTGGGAAAAGAAGAGGAGCTCGAAGTATCTACTGTGGCGAATCACGACGACGTACCTTGGACCTTACACGTCGACGGGTAATTCAACATTAGAGGTTCGGGACTTGGCGTCGTCTTGAAGTCGCCACAGGGGGGCAATATAGTGTATTCCGTACGATGCGACTTCAAAGCCACCAACAACGAAGCCGAGTACGAAGCCCTGATCGTAGGGATGGTTATGGCCCATGACTCGGGGTCAACTTCGCTACATGTCAAAAGCGATTCTGTTCTGGTCGTGAATCAAATGAATGGTGAATTCGCAGCCAAGGATTCAAAAATGACAGCATACCTAAAAATAGCGAAAGAAAAATCTGAAAAATTGAAATCATTTTCCATCGGACAAATCCCGAGGGATCAGAATACTCAAGCCGACGCTCTATCTAACCTTGGGTCAGCTCTAGTCGTACCAATATTCGACAGTATTCATTTGATCCATCTAGCGACGTCGTCCATCGAGAATGACGTTGTCGTCCAAATCGAAGAACAAGAAGATGATTGGTCGTGCGACATTCAAAAGTTTCTTGTACACGACCAACTCCCAGAAGACAGGATGGAAGCTCGGAAGATTAGATTCAAAGCTTCCAGGTATGTCATGATCGGAGATAGACTCTATCGACAATCATCGACAGGCTTAAACCTGAGATGCGTCGTTAGTAAGAATCAAATTCAGAAAATCCTCCAAGAAATGCACGATGGGGAGTGTGGCAATCACTCCGGAGGTCGCAGTCTGGCTAATCGTATCTCTCGACAAGGCTACTTTTGGCCGACGCTACGACAAGACGCCGTCAGGTACGTGCAGAACTGTGATCCTTGTCAACGACATTCAGGTACACCCCATAAACCATCTGAACCTTTGCATTCGACACTGATCCCATGGCCCTTCATGGGATGGGGTATGGATATTGTTGGCAAATTACCACCTGCCCCTGGGCAAAAGGTATTTCTCCTCGTACTTATAGATTACTTCTCTAAATAGGTAGAAGCAGCTGCCTTTTCCCAAGTTCGGGACAAGGAGGTCGTGTCTTTTATCTAGACTAACATCATATGCAGGTTTGGGATTCCGTCCGAAATTATCTGCGACAATGGATCCCAATTCATAAGCAATAGGACTCGACAGTTCTGTGAAGACCACAGCATCAAGCTGACGACCTCGACGCCCAGATATCCCCAGGCAAACGGACTTGCTGAGTCAAGCAATAAAACTATCATTGCTTCAATTAAGAAGAGGTTGCAAGCTGCAAAGGGAAGGTGGGTCGAAGAGCTCCCTTCGGTCCTGTGGGTAAATCGCACGACGCCTCGCACGTCCACAGGACAAACTCCTTTCTCTTTGGTCTATGGTTGTGAAGCAGTTCTACCAGTCGAGGTTCAGCTCCCTACCTCAAGGCATACTTCCGTCGACCACAATCTGGTTGATTTAAGTTATGACCTTGATGCCCTCAAAGAACTCAGAGAATCAGCATTGATCAAAATGGCATCGCAAAAGCAAGTGGTCGAACGACATTTCAACAAAAATGTTAAAGTTAAAATCTTTCAAATAGGCGACTACGTCCTCCGATGAGTGTTCCAAAGCACTCAAGAGCTCAATGCCGGTAAACTTTCCACTAAATAGGAAGGTCCTTATCGTATTTCCGAGGTCGTGGGCAAAGGCGCCTATCTGCTACAAACCCTCGACAATCAAGATGTCCCACGTAGCTGGAATGCAACACATTTGAAAAGGTATTTCTTTTAAATCTTTTTCCTTTTCTCACACGATTTTTTACTACGACGATTACTAACTTAACCATCGGAGGGTCGTTGGCTAGCCAACGACCAACCTCTGACATTGTTTTATCACAGATCGCACGACACGTAAAGTCTATTATACGACTTTAATCTCGCAAAATCACAAGACGTAAGTAATTGTTAAAGCCAAAAATCACACCAAAGGGACAACTTAAGGTCGATGTGGACTTTAACAACTAAAGAAAGGAATCGTTCGACAAAGGCGTGCGGCAAAGACAAAAATGTAAATGAGACAGAGGATTTGATGACGCAGGAAAAACCTCAACGAGGAAAATACCTGCGGACGACAGTGGATGTCGTCGCTGCACTATGGTCGTCAATCAGGGGCGATGTCCTTGGTGTTCCGGGTGTCGATCGTACAGAGATTACAATACAAATGAAGGGAAAGACATCGAAATGTAAAGTACAAGTGTTTGAAATGAAAAACCAGTGTGCGTCGTGTGTGAAAACAATGTGTAAACTGTTGGTCGAGAGTGAAAGTCGTGCGTCGAGAGCGATCTTCTATGAATGATCTCTTTGCTTCGAATGAATATTCTTCAAGTGTTTGCGTTTGCTTCTGTTGTTCGATGCTCTTGTTCTATCTCTCTCCCTGTGTTTTTCGATGTCCTGAAACTGAGGATTGAACTTGGGATTTATAGTCTTCGGATGATTTTAATTGAATCATTAAGATCTTTGATGATTGTTGTAACGGTCGTCGTCTTCAATGTGGGATTAGATGCTCATAACTGATTTCGTCGGTTATAGCCGTTGTCCATTAATGACTTTGACTCCTGCATTAATCACTGAACAAACATAACAGTCGTATAACGCGTTAGTCGGCCGAGGTCGCATGATTCTACGCGACGGTTATGAGGAACGGGCGACGTCGAGGTCGAGTGTCGTGAGGAACTCTCGACTTACCTTTTAGGAGGGACGATGGAGGTTTTTTGGGTCTTTGTCGGGGCCTTACAAGATATAGTTCATAACAGGTGTCTTACCTTTTCTGGTCGTGGTCGAGACCTGTGAAATTTTTCCCAAACAGTTTGCCCGCAAAATTTGAAAAAGTGGAGCGACAAAAGTTTTTTAAATTTTACTTGTCGGGTGTCCAGGGTCGTGATATGTGTCGAAGGTTACCTTGGTTGTCTCGGAACCGGATTGATCCGATTCTAACTGAACGAGAATTTGAAGAGAAAAATGGGATTGTGATGTCATACTGACGCACGACTATGCTTACCAGCTGTCATTTTAGAAATGTCGACGGAGCCCGGAGGTACTATTAGAAATGAAGACGATCTAGACGACTTCGGAAGTCTAGCAAAAATTCCCATGGGGATTACTGTAAGCAAGGCTGACGGGGTTCGACCGGAGATGTGTCCCGAGGGGTATGTCGCGATATACGAGTACCTGTTTAAGATAGGCTTCTACTGGCCGTATTCGCCTCTGGCCAAGGCATTTCTGTATGAGTTTGACATGTCGCTAGAGCAACTGATGCCCCAGTCTTGGCGAGTCATTCTAGTCATCGAGCGACTTACTTCGCACTGGGAGTGGCGTATAAAGTCATGAGCGATCAATATCATCGTTATAGTTTACTTTCAAGGCTTAAAGGTAATCGTACATTAGTTTTGAACACTGCTGTCAATGATCGCGAATGGAGGACGAGGTATGTACTTGTGCGGGTGGCGATGCTGGATATGGACAGTGATTGGATTAGATCCGTTGATACTGCACAACTGGCGACGATGTCTCATACTGCGCAACTGGCGACGATGTCTCATACAGCGCAACCGGCGACGATGTCTCATACTGAGCAACCGACGATGATATCTCATACTGCGCAACCGGCGATGATGTCTCATCTTGCCGCGTTAGGCCCTTCTTCCGCCGACAAGGGCAAGGGCGCGCATACCGGCTTTGAAACGACGGTGAACTTTACGTTGCCGTCGGATTTTTTGGATGATAACGTCTTGGACGAGACGAAATTATTCCCCCACTTGGGAAAGTATCAGCTCCCTTCTTTCAGAGAACGTTTCAGCGGGGTTTCTCTTGAAGATATAGAGTCCCACGTTGCTGGGCTTGTGTTCATGGTAAGTCTCTCTTTCAAGACTTGGTTTGTTTGTCATTGTCGTTGTCGTATGTTTTCTAACGATGTTTGCTTTATGATTCTATTAGGCGTTCCAAGCTTCCTTGGAATTACATGCCGAGACGTCGAAGGTTGTAGGTTTAATGGCTTCTGCCATTGAGGAAGAGGATGCAGCGTTGGGGAAGGAAAAATCCGCTCTAGAGCGCAAAGAGGCGATGTCAGTGCGTCTTGACGATGTTCTAAATGAGCTGGAAGCCGTCAACCATACGAGGGACGAAGTGAACTCGCACTTAAAGGAGTCCCTAACTCTGATGCATGATCAAAGGGAGAAGCTGGAGGGGATGAAAGAATCTTTGGTCATGAAGAAGAGAAAGACCGAGGATTCTAAATCCAAGGCGGTGAATTTAGAGAATGAGCTAGAGGAGTTGAAGGATGAGAACAAATCCATCTTCTCCTATGCCCGACTTACTGTACGTGCGGCAATCCTACGTCGTCACTGGTTAGGCAAGAGTCCTCTGGCGTGGGCATCGGATGAGTTGTACCTTTTCTACAAAGAGGTCGGGACTGAGAGGGATCTCGAGAAGGAGATTGAGGAGGAGGATGGTCTCCAGGGTGAGGCGTCAAGCAGGGACGCGACCGACGCTCCCCCTTTGCCTTAGGAAATGCCTTTGTCACTTGTTGTTTCTTTTGCTGCTCGACTGTCAGCGGTCGAGTTATTTTGAATGTAAATGACAAACTATTCAGGGAATGAAATTTAAATTTCCGTCGTACTCGTGTTTTGTATATTCAGTAAATAAATATCATGTCAATTATGAAATTTACTGAGTATAATATAATAGAAATCATGCGACTTAGGCATCTATTGCAACGTAACAGCTTAGAATGTAAGACGTAGCGCTTGTAAATCGTGTAAACAAACATAGGAATGTGCGACCAAAGCATACATTCAGAGTATGAAATTTTTCTAAGTTTAAGAAACTTAGAATGAAAAAGTCGTGTAGACTTTGCGATCATACGATTAAGTCGTGCGACGAGCTTGAATCGTGTGTCCCTGCAGAAGAGTGATCAAGTCGTAGACGTGATCGTCTATGTCAGGCGACCTTGTGAATTTAAAGTCACATAGTAGACTTAGTGATTATTGTCGTGCATTTCTGCGATAAAATAATATTAGAGGTTGGTCGTTGACTAGCCAACAACCCTCCGATGCTTAAGTCAGTAATCGTTCGTGATGAGAAATCGTATGAAGGAAGAGAGAAGAAATTAGGATACGTACCTTCTCAGATTTATTTCTTTTATTTGACGGGGTATTTGCCCCCTGTCATTTATTATCCTATTCCTTTTAGGAGGAAAATAGGTTTTAAATGACAAATCGACACAGGGATCTTGGAAAATACCATCTATGTCTGCGTCGACTGTGTTTTCGTGCGACAAGGCAAGATAGTCGGCATACTCCTGTAGAAAAGGCATGAGTTTGTCCTTAAGGATAGGAGGACAAACCTGTTGCGACCTTTTGGTCGTGTTGTGTCTGCTAGACGATTTACTTTTGCGGCTTCAGAATGGATTTATAGCAATCACGAGCAACTTTCGGCTCACTCTTGATTTCTTGGATTCCCCATGGCGTGAGGAACTTCAGGGTCTGATGATACGTCGAGGGAACGGCCTTCATCTCATGGATCCATGGTCGGCCTAAGATGATGTTATAGGCCGACGCACAGTCGATGACGCTGAACTTGGTCTGCTTGTTGATCCCTTCGGCGTAGACTAGCAAGATGATATCTCCATAGGTGCTCGTCACTTCTCCATTGAAACCGACCAAAGTCGTTGAACGTCGGGTGATTTCCGAACGATCGATTCCTATGGCCTTGATGGTGTCAAGGAAAATGACGTTCGCTGAACAGCCCCCATTGATCAAGACTCGTCGGGTTAAGCAATTACCGATCGTGAGTTGAATGATCAACCCATTATGATGCTTCTGGTACGAGTCGCCGAGGTCGTCTTGATCGAACATAATCTTCATAGCCCCTAACTCTAGATCTCCTTTGGGTCTCGATGAACGCGGGATAGGCCGATCGTCAGGCGCTTGACTGGCGTGACGTTTGGCCACTGAGTACGTCAGACCACATACGTCGGAACCACCAGTGATGCAATTGACGACTTTCGCATGCTCGGGGGTTGACGGTCGATGGTCGCTAGTTGGAGTAACGATGTCATCGATGATATCTTTGAGATTTCCTTTCGGGACATGATACGCTAGTTCCTTTTTGAGAGCTATGCAATCATCCGTCACATGACCATGGTCGACATGAAAGTCACACCATTTAGATTTGTCTTTCTTAGCGTCGTCCTGATCGGACTTCTTTGGCCATCGAATAGTCGCTTGGGCCGTTTTTAGAGCTTCGACCAAATCTTTAGTGGATCCTCTGAATCCATAAGAGGATATCTTGGGGGTACTGAGAAAACTTGGTCGCGGTCTTAGCCTCTGCTTTCGTCTTGAATCGGACGTTCGAGATCTGGCGCGCGGGCTCTATTTTGGAAATTGCTTTTGTCTTGAACTCGTGCTTTTTCACACCTAACGACCTTTTGTCGTCGGTATGCTTGCGACGAAAGGCAGCGTCGTCCTCTACTCTCATGTACGCTAGGGTTCGAGCTCGGACGGCTTCAAAATTTTCCGGAGGATACTTGGTTAGGTCAGTGTATAAACCTGAGCTGTCGACCATACCACGCTTATAAGCTTCAATTGCAGTCTTGACGTCACAATTGCGAATGTTGATCATCTCCGCATTGAATCGATTGAAATAACTGCGGATAGACTCACTGGTCTTCTGCACGACGTAATATAGGTCACTGGTCTGCTTCTCCATCTTGCGACTTCTGGCGAATTGCTGGGAGAATTGGTTGACCAATTCGGCGAACGACCCGATGGACTTGGGTTTGAGATTGATCAACCATTGGAGAGCAGGACCGGTGAGAGTCGCACCGAAGCTTTTGCACATACAGACCTCCTGATACATGTGTGGGATCGAGATCGTCCACATGAGCTGCTTATACTGCGCGACGTGCTCTGTTGGATCGGTCACTCCCGAATACTTGGGCGTGAAGGCGGGGATGTTATAATTCTTCAGGACCTCGACAGTCGCGATCTCATCGATAATGGGTGACGCCTGAAATCCTGATCGAGGTTCGACATCAACGGGCACGGCTGACCCAGGTAGCTTGGCGAGCAAAGATAGGACGCGCTCGTTCTGGTTTTCTAGCATTTTCAATCGCTGGGCGACGGGGTCATTGGGGTCGAGATTTTCCCCTGCTTGCGGACTGATTCCTGAACTGGTGCCATTGCCATGCGACGAGCCATTGGCGTCTCTGTTGAAAGGATCAAAATACGGCTACGACCCATTCTAAAATGGTTGCGACCCATTCTGAAATGGCTGCGACCCATTTTGCATGGGTGGTGGCCTTATGTGCTGAGGAGGAACCGTCCCGAATTGGGGATTTGGGTTGAACGGCCCCAGCTGCTGGGTCTGCATAAACGGACCTGGATGCTGATTCTGAGCGAACGGACCTGATCCTGGACCTGGATTATGCGCGAACGGTCGAGGACCATTCTTATCGAACGATCCTTGGCCTGGATTCTGAACGAATGGCCTAGGACCATTCTGAGGTCCAGAGGAATTCCTTAGTCATGCGATCTCCTCAGCTGCTCTACGGCTTTGCTCCGTCATGGCGTTGATTTGATTTCGAGCGACTTCAAGCTCCTGGTACATCTGGGCAATGACATGCTGCTGATTTCCAGGGGCTGCCATTTTCCTGAAACAGAGAACAAAGAAAACTCCAAGAAACCGTTAGTAAAACGCACGTTTGTCGAAGATTTTCTCTAGATGAGGCCCCACAGTGGGCGCCAAACTGTTAATGCCAAAAATCGCACCAAATGGACAACTTAAGGTCGATGTGGACTTTAACAACTAAAGAAAGGAATCGTTCGACAAAGGCGTGCGACAAAGACAAAAATGTAAATGAGACAGAGGATTTGATGACGCAGGAAAAACCTCAACGAGGAAAAAACCTGCGGACGATAGTGGATGTCGTCGTTGCACTATGGTTGCCAATCAGGGGCGATGTCCTTGGTGTTCCGGGTGTCGATCGTACAGAGATTACAATACAAATGAAGGGAAAGACTTCGAAATGTAAAGTACAAGTGTTTGAAATGAAAAAACTGTGTGCGTCGTGTGTGAAAACAATGTGTAAACTGTTGGTCGAGAGTGAAAGTCGTGCGTCGAGAGCGATCTTCTATGAATGATCTCTTTGCTTCGAATGAATATTCTTCAAGTGTTTGCGTTTGCTTCTGTTGTTCGATGCTCTTGTTCTATCTCTCTCCCTGTGTTCTTCGATGTCCTGAAAGTGAGGATTGAACTTGGGATTTATAGTCTTCGGATGATTTTAATTGAATCATTAAGATCTTTGATGATTGTTGTAACGGTCGTCGTCTTCAATGTGGGATTAGATGCTCATAACTGATTTCGTCGGTTATAGCCGTTGTCCATTAATGACTTTGACTCCTGCATTAATCACTGAACAAACATAACAGTCGTATAACGCGTTAGTCGGCCGAGGTCGCATGATTCTACGCGACGCTCGTGAGGAACGGGCGACGTCGAGGTCGAGTGTCGTGAGGAACTCCCGACTTACCTTTTAGGAGGGACGACAGAGGTTTTTTGGGTCTTTGTCGGAGCCTTACAAGATATAGTTCATAACAGGTGTCTTACCCTTTTTGGTCGTGCTCGAGACCTATGAAATTTTGCCCAAACAGTAATCAGGTCAAAGACCTGACTACTCTATCGCAGGGACACACGATCCAAGAGCATCGTACGATCTAATTATTCGATCGTAAGGTCTAAACGTCCCCTTGGTCTAAGTTTCTAGACTTAGAAAAATTTATATGTTCCGAATGAACACGTCGATTGCATATGTTTGTGTTTGTCAATACGATTCAAATGTATGACTTATGTCTTAGTCGTTATATTACAATGGATGCCTAAGCCGCATGTTTCCTTTCACGCTTGAAATTCGCAATTAACCGTTATGTTTACTTATGAGACGTGTAAAACAGAAAGATATGCGAAATAAAAATTCCATTCATCGACTACTACATTAGATGATTCGATCACCAACGATCGAGCATGGAAGGCAAAAATTCATAAAAGGAACATTTATACTAAAGCTGAGGAGGAATGTCGGTCGCATCTTTGCCCGGGGCCTCGACCTTGGAACTTTCATCCACCTCTTCCTCTTCGGCTTCCTTCTCGTCATCGGAGTCAAGATCTCTCGCAGACCCGACCTCTTTTAAAAAGTAAGCAAGCTCGTCCGACGCCAAGGCCAGAGGATTTTTTCCCGACAAATGTTGCCTCATTATGGCAGCACGAGCGGTCAATCGAGCCAACGCAAAGGTAGACGCAACTTCCTATTTTAGCTTCCCTACCTCCTCCTCCAAACTAGCCATCCTAGCCTTGGAGTCCTCAACTTCCTTCTCCTTTGTAGTCAAAGATTCCTTCACTTTGTTCAACTCCTCCCTTTGACCATCGATCATCGACAAGGACTGCTTTAGACGACGGTTCACCTCATCCTTCGCATGACCGACGACCTTCAACTCTTTTTAGGCCTCGTCGAGTTGTTTGGACATAGCCTCTTCGTGTTCCAAAGCGACCTTCTCCAGGTCCAACGCTGCGTTCCCCCTCTCATGGGCGGAAGACACCAAACCCTTGATCTTCTCTGTCTTCGCACGCAGGGCAAGAAAAGATTGAAACGCCTATAAAACACAAAGGAAACTGTTAATAAACATTCGACAAAAGATAAGAAAACATCGAAACACAAGTTTTGAAAGGAAAACTTACAAGAAACGCTAGTCCGGCAACATGGGATCTGTTAGGTCCATGATCTTCATACAATCCAAGTATTGTGTAACAAGATGATGAAGAACATTATTGAAAAGGAAATCTAACCTAGAGAGAACACAAAGTGATTAGAGAACTACATCTTGCATTTACGATCGTTTACATCGGTCTGTAAGACTAACGTAGGATCACCCTTATATCTAGAAAACAGGCTATAACGATGACATTTATCTTTCTTGACTTGATAAGCCAAGAGAAGATCACGCACGTTCATGGAAGATTCCCAGTTTTTGGTAAGGCGTTCAATCACCTGTATGACCCTCCAGAATTGGGGCATTAGCTGGGCTGGCGCTAAGTCGAACTCAGTCATAAAAGCTTTTGCCAAAGGTGAGTAAGGCCATTCAAAACCTATCTTGAAAGGATATTCATAGATAACTACAAACCTATCAGGACACATATCAGGTCGAGTCTGACCTGCTCTAATCAATGTAATTCCCGCCGGGATTTTTTCCAGACTTCTAAGGTCGTCAAGATCCGTTTGTTCTCTGATGAAACTTATAGGCTCTATCGACATTTCTAAACCTAAAAGTCTCTCAAAGTTTTCTAGCAATAGAGTTATGAAAGGCCAAGAAATTGTACCTTATATAGGTGCCTAAAGCCTCGAAATCTCTAAGCAAGTCGAAGATCTCTTGCAGGTATGGAAACGATTCGGCGAAGAACAACAAGAATCGAGAAAGGAAATCTCTCCTAACTCTCCGAAATCGTAAAAAGAAAAGATCTGTTGGAGGTCTCTATTTATGCTAATGATCGTGTCAGGTCGAGCCCCTCGATGGTCGACACGTGCCCCTGCCTTTTTCGAATACTCGACAGATTGTCGACACCTGGCGTTTACAGCTGTTATGCACGATCGTGCGTCAGCATGACGTCACAACGTTATCCTCTTTTCGACTTCCTCTTTAGTTGGAATTGGACCGATTCAGTTCCAAGGCAACTGAAAAGATTTTGGACACGTAGACGTCCGACTAACATTCAAAAATTGAAATTTGAAATTGCTTTCTCATTTTAAATTTTGGGGGAAAACTGTTTGGGCAAAATTTCACCAGTCTCGACCACGACCAAGACACTAAGAACATTTATTACACTTCTTTTGTAATAAAATCAAAACCATAAACACTTTGTCCTTTGACCAAAGCCGAAGCCAAGAGTACCTCTCGACCTCGACCGTCGTGTGGAATCACACGACCTCGACCGACTAACGTATGACATTTTTTTGTTATGTTCTCCTCATTTAATGCAGGGTCAACATTATTTATGGCCAACAGACGAAACCTACAGAAGCAATTATTAGCATTAAACAACAATAACCATTGCGACCGTTACTCCTACATTCATGAAGAACAATTAAGGCCACGAAGACTATAAATATGAAGATCCCAACCTCACTTTCGGACATCTGCTCTCAAGGACAAGAAACACATAGCGAAAATACTCAAAGAACTCTCTCTCAAGTGATCGCTCTCGACGCACGACGCACGACTTATACACCCGACCTACCGTTTTTTACACACGACACACTTGTTTTTACATTCGATACACTTGTTAAGTTACATTTCAAGTCTTCTGTATTGTAATCATTGTACTTCGACTCCTGAAACACAAGGACATCGCCCCTGTTTGGCGATCATAGTGCAGCGACGACTTCCACAGTCGTCCGCGGGTTTTTTCCTCGTTGAGGTTTTTTCCGCGTCACCAAAATCTCTGTCTCCTTTACGTTTTTTGTCTTTAACGCATCGTTTTGTTGAACGATTCATTTCTTTAGTTGTTAAGCTCACAATCAACCTTAAGTTATCCTTCTGGATGATTTTTGGCATTAACAGCAACTAATCTTTAATTTCAATAAAATAACCAAAAGTAGATAAAGTTATTTCTACAAATCGTTCCTGAAAGTACCTCGGAAATTAAATATCATAATTTCTACAACTAATAACTTAAGACGGGCGTTACTTAACATAACACAAGTTGCTAGTCCCAAATGAATGCGGAAGACTTCGCTACTCAAGTCACCTCTCATGCACTCTACTAGCACTCGCCTCTTCACAGTGTAGCTAAAGCTACTCCCAACCTGAGCCTGTTGCACATGCCGACAAATAAAAAGAGTTAGGCTAACGCCTAGTGAGTTCAAGAGTTTATCATGACCATATAAATTCATAAATTGAGAGAGATGCAATTTAAGTCATGGGTTCAACAGAGTTTACTTTAGATGCAAATCACCCACTTTTCCAACTCACACAAATCCTGTGTTGAAAGCTTGAATATCACGTAATTACCAAAGTGATTTATATTAAATATGAAGACAATCTGATTTCCAATATTACGTATTTTAGACGATGGCAACGCCCCGTAAAACATTTCTTTGCGATGTAAGCTCATACCCTTGAACTGATGATTGAGCTTGGAATTTATAGTCTTCGGGCGCTTTAATTGGCTCATTAAATACTTCGATAACACCTAGTCCTACCACCAAGCTTTGAACTCTAACAGGACTCCACACACGAGTCCCGTTTGCCGAGCATTTCCACAAAACTAAGGTTATCAACACAGTGCCTAAAGGGTTCTTCATGCGGAAATTGTCCAAGACCCAAACATGGCTGTCGACAAAAACGGTTATACTAACCTCAAAATTACGTTATCGCAAAGTTAACCCTTCAATTACCACAAGCACATCGACTCTGCCACCGATATCATCCGGCCTATAGTCACATCACATGCCTAAACGCTCAACTTTTCGTAGTCGAGGTTCTATACAAACTTACCCTTAATCGGGGTTACTTAACTTTTCCCAAGGTCCTAATGAGTTCAAGGTTTTCAAGTGAATCATTTAACAAATATGCCAACCAACAAAAACCTTTCATAGAAATTTTCAACACAAGGATTTTCATATCAAATTAAACGTACGCATAAAAACTACTACTATCAGTTCGGTAGTTGCGCAAAATGGACACGCTCGTCCCACATATGAAAATCATATTGAAAATTATTTCATTGCAGTTCAGATTATCAACAAAACGCAAAAGCGTAATAAACAACTTCTTTAAAATGAACCGCTACGGTCCTAGTATGGATTGACTCATGACATGCACGTAAGGTAACTACCCACTTTAAATGGTGTGTAACAAAAGTTTCGCACATACTTCAAAAGGAGTTCAAACGGCATTTGACTCTAAAATTCCTTTCTAACCATAAAATGGTATGGAACAAGGTTCACCAATAAAATTTGCAAGCGTCAGTTTATTATACAAAAACGATGGAACAATCCATAAATACACCTTAGTCAAAACACAACATGACTTGTGTAGGTTTCAAATCTAAAGACAAAACCAAAATGGTTTATAATTTTCCAAAATGTTCCTCGAACCAAAATTGATCAAATGTCAACGACTCACATATTTGTGTTTTCAAAATGTAATGTATTGTGACTATGCATGATCCCCACAACACTAATGCATATTTTGACCAAATGCTCTTCATTTGTGCAATGAGTTAATAAAAAATTCTTATACACGACTCATTTATCAAAGTGTCGAGGAGTAATGATTACCAAGCTATGCACACCCCTAGGTCAATATAATGTATTTACATGAAATTGATAATAAAACATTTAACTGACCGAAAGCGCAATAAGCAAATTATTATGAAACGCTACCAAAATGTTCTTTCATGCATCACTTAAATCACGTATAAATCAATCCATACACTGAACTATTTGCAATGAAATACGTGTTAACACAAACTCTTGAAAGAGGAATTACGCGACACTAAAGTTCCAAAACTCATCTCTTTCGGTCTCCTTATGGCATAAAATAATATTTCTCCACAAAGCCCAAGTGGGACAAAATACCCAACATGACTTCTGTACGACCACGTCGTTAGCTAACAAGTCGGGATACTTTACTTCCCTGATCTTCCCGGTCTTGAGCAAGTTGTCGACCTCATCGTTGATCACCTTATTCCGTTCAGGAGCGAATTTACGACGTTTTTGCTTTATTGGTTTGAACGATGGGTCGACGTTCAGCTTGTGGGATATGACGTCGGGGTATATGCCGACCATGTCTTCGTACGTCCAAGCGAAACAATCAGCGTGTTCCTGCAAAAAAGAAATTAGCTGATTCTTTAGGATGGGATCTAACGATGCCCCTACAAAGATAATTCGCTCAGGCTTGTCCTGGTCCAAGACGACTTCTTCTAGGCGATAATCATCGGAGGACTCAGGAACATCCTGGACCTGTAATTGATAGATGTCCCTTTTCTGAGGTTTCAATGTAGCTTTGTAGCAATCACGCGGGGTCTTCTGTTCACTTTTGATTTCTTATACGCCCCATGGCGTCGGGAATTTGATCGTCTGGTGATAGGTAGAGGGGACTGACTTCATGTCGTGTATCCACAGTCGACCTAGTATAAAGTTGTAAGTTAACGAACAGTCAATAACGTTAAACTTCGTTTGCTTGTTGACCCCTTTAGCGTACACTGGGAGGATGATTTCTCCCAAAGTGTTGGTAGAATCGCCATTGAATCCTATCAAAGTCATCGATCGACGAGTGATCTCTGACTTATCGATGCCCATAGCTTTGATCGTGCTCAGGAAAATAATGTTAGCCGATCTGCCTCCGTCGACCAATACTCTTTTGGTCGAACAGTTGCCAATAGTAAGCTGGATAATCAATCCATCGTGATGTTTCTGCCAGCTGTCCTGGAGGTTGTCCTGATCGAACGTTATTGGCATCTCCTCTAGTTCCAACTCTTGCTTTGGTCGAGACGACCAAGGAATGGGATATTCTCCCGATGATTGACTGGCATGCCGCTTGGCTGTCGAATATGTTAACCACAGACGTCTGATCCACCGGTCATGCAATTGACGAATTTTACATGGGCCGTGGGCTGAGGATGCTGGTCTTGCGTTTTCAACAGACGTAGGTTCTTTATCAATCATACCTTGGAGATGTCCCTTGGGGACGATCCAGGCTAACTTCTTCTGTAAGGCAAGTCAGTTATTTGTCGTATAACCATGGTCGCTATGTAAGTCGCACCATTTGGTCTTGTCCTTCTTGTCATTGTCTTTGTCATTTTTCTTGGGCCATCGTACAGACGATTGAATGTTCTTGAGAGCTTCGACCAAATCTTTCAACGTCCCCTTGAATCCATTAGAGGAGATCTTAGGATATTGAGGAAATATGGGCGTAGGATTACTGTTTTTCTTATCGAACCGAACGTTCGATATCTGGCACGCTGGCTCTGTCTTGACGCTCGCCTTGGACTTGATATTTGGTTTCTTAATCCTGAGCAACTTTTTGTCGGTAGAATGCTTACGACGGAAAGACATGTCATCTTCAACCTTCATGTAAGCCAAAGTCCTAGCTCGGACGTCTTCAAACATTTCTGGCGGATACTTCGTAAGATCGACGTACAGTCGTGTAGTGTTGTCATCTAGACCACGCTTGTAGGCCTCGATGGCGGTCTTGACATCACAATTTCGGATGCTGATCATTTCTGCGTTGAAACGGTTGAAGTAACTGTTAATGCCAAAAATTGCAGCAAAGTACAACTTAAGGTCGATGTGGACTTTAACAACTAAAGAAAAGAATCTTTTGACAAAACGTGCGACAAAGACGAAAATGTAAACAAGACAGAGAATTTGGTGACGCGGGAAAAACCTCAACGGGGAAAAAACCCGCGGACGACTGTGGAAGTCGTCACTGCACTATGGTCGCCAAACAGGGGCGATGTCCTTGTGTTTCAGGTGTCGATCGTACAGAGATTACAATACAAATGAAAGAAAGACTTCGAAATGTAAAGTAACAAGTGTTTTGAATGTAAAAACAATGTGCGTCGTGTGTTTAAACTGTGTGTCGCGTGCTGATGTCATGCGTCAAGAGCGATTCTTCTGCGAGCGATTTATGTGCTCCAAGTGTTCTTTCGAGTTCGAGTGCTTGTGTCTGTTTTTCGATGTCCCTTGAACTGAGGATTGAGCTTGGAATTTATAGTCTTCGGGCGCTTTAATTGGCTCATTAAATACTTCGATAACACCTAGTCCTACCACCAAGCTTTGAACTCTAACAGGACTCCACACACGAGTCCCGTTTGCCGAGCATTTCCACAAAACTAAGGTTATCAACACAGTGCCTAAAGGGTTCTTCATGCGGAAATTGTCCAAGACCAAAACATGGCTGCCGACAAAAAACGATTATACTAACCTCAGAATTACGTTATCGCAAAGTTAACCCTTCAATTACCACAAGCACATCGACTCTGCCACCGATATCATCCGGCCTATAGTCAAATCACGTGCCTAAACGCTCAACTTTTCGTAGTCGAGGTTCTATACAAACTTACCCTTAATCGGGGTTACTTAACTTTTCCCAAGGTCCTAATGAGTTCAAGGTTTTCAAGTGAATCATTTAACAAATATGCCAACCAACAAAAACCTTTCAAAGAAATTTTCAACACAAGGATTTTCATATCAAATTAAACGTACGCATAAAAACTACTACTATCAGTTCGGTAGTTGCGCAAAATGGACACGCTCGTCCCACATATGAAAATCATATTGAAAATTATTTCATTGCAGTTCAGATTATCAACAAAACGCAAAAGCGTAATAAACAACTTCTTTAAAATGAACCGCTACGGTCCTAGTATGGATTGACTCATGACATGCACGTAAGGTAACTGCCCACTTTAAATGGCGTGTAACAAAAGTTTCGCACATACTTCAAAAGGAGTTCAAACGGCATTTGACTCTAAAATTCCTTTCTAACCATAAAATGGTATGGAACAAGGTTCACCAATAAAATTTGTGCGCGTCAGTTTATTATACAAAAACGATGGAACAATCCATAAATACACCTTAGTCAAAACACAACATGACTTGTGTAGGTTTCAAATCTAAAGACAAAACCAAAATGTTTTATAATTTTCCAAAATGTTCCTCGAACCAAAATTGATCAAATGTCAACGACTCACACATTTGTGTTTTCAAAATGTAATGTATTGTGACTATGCATGATCCTCACAACACTAACACATATTTTGACCAAATGATCTTCATTTGTGCAATGAGTTAATAAAAAATTCTTATGCACGACTCATTTATCAAAGTGTCGAGGAGTAATAATTACCAAGCTATGCACACCCCTAGGTAGATATAATGTATTTACATGAAATTGATAATAAAACATTTAACTGACCGAAAGCGCAATAAGCAAATTATTATGAAACGCTACCAAAATGTTCTTTCATGCATCACTTAAGTCACGTATAAATCAATCCCTACACTGAACTATTTGCAATGAAATACGTGTTAACACAAACTTTTGAAAGAGGAATTACGTGACACTAAAGTTCCAAAACTCATCTCTTTTGGTCGCCTTATGGCATAAAATAATATTTCTCAACAAAGCCCAAGTGGGACAAAATACCCAACATGACTTCTGTACGACCACGTCGTTAGCTAACCAGTCGGGATACTTTACTTCCCTGATCTTCCCGGTCTTGAGCAAGTTGTCGACCTCATCGTTGATCACCTTATTCCGTTCAGGAGTGAATTTACGACGTTTTTGCTTTATTGGTTTGAACGATGGGTCGACGTTCAGCTTGTGGGATATGACGTCGGGGTCTATGCCGACCACGTCTTCGTACGTCCAAGCGAAACAATCAGCGTGTTCCTGCAAAAAAGAAATTAGTTGATTCTTTAGGATGGTATCTAACGATGCCCCCACAAAGATAATTCGCTCAGGCTTGTCCTGGTCCAAGACGACTTCTTCTAGGCGATAGTCATCTGAGGACTCAGGGACATCCTGGACCTGTAATTGCTAGATGTCCCTTTTCTGAGGTTTCAATGTAGCTTTGTAGCAATCACGCGGGGTCTTCTGTTCACTTTTGATTTCTTGTACGCCCCACGGCGTCGGGAATTTGATCGTCTGGTGATAGGTAGAGGGGACTGACTTCATGTCGTGTATCCACAGTCGACCCAGTATAAAGTTGTAAGTTGACGAACAGTCGATAACGTTAAACTTCGTTTGCTTATTGACGAACAGTCGAAAAGTATGGATATCACTGTATCCGAAAGCAACGTTGGACAATAATAGAATGAAACAAGTTCTGACGGAGTTTGCAACTCCCGCAATAAAATAGTTGCATGCACGTTCAAAATCATGATGTAAAATCTTGTGTGTGCTAAACATTTTCCAAGATTTAGTAACACAGTCCATATAAGGATTTGAAACACAAGAAATAATTGATACAATTTATTTTAAAATAAATTTTGTGCATAACTTAGTCGGCACTCAACGTCTCAACCCATACTTCTCCAAATCCCTCCGGTCCACTATTGTCGTCCGGATGTTCAAACCTCTTAAAGCAAAGCTGGGAATTGCATTGAAAATTCTTACGCTTCTTCCTCGAATCAAAGTCGGTTCAATAAGTCTATGGTTCTAATTCAACCATCGATCTCGACCCGAAACGGTCCACTTAAAGCAAATATCATGATTATTGTCACCCTACGTGACTAATACTAAAATCGTCAATCGTTTCCGTCGACTACTCACTTAGAATTTCTTCACTACCCCAACGATCATCACATTAAAGTAGTTTAGGTATGCACATGTACTAGGAGGCTCACCATGACACTGGCCAGGTGCCATTATGAACGCGCCGTACATGTTTATCCTTGCTACTCTCGACGTGATTCTCGTTTCTAGCAACTTTATCGACCTCAAAACATCCTATGTTAATGTGCTTAACGGTGAATTTCACTCTCAATTACTTAAAAAGAACGCTAGTTTGAGTCTAGGTATCCAAAATCAACACCTAATTCTCTCAAACTTATGCTCTCATACCAACTTGTAACACCCTCAAATTTGGAACGAGCATCAAATCTTTAATTTCAATAAAATAACCAAAAGTAGATAAAGTCATTTCTACAAATCGTTCCTGAAAGTACCTCGGAAATTAAACATCATAATTTCTACAACTAATAACTTAAGACAGGCGTTACTTAACATAACACAAGTTGCTAGTCCCAAATGAATGTGGAAGACTTCGCTACTCAAGTCACCTCTCGTGCACTCTACTAGCACTCGCCACTTCACAGTGTAGCTAAAGCTACTCCCAACCTGAGCCTGTTGCACATGCCGACAAATAAAAAGGGTTAGGCTAACGCCTAGTGAGTTCAAGAGTTTACCATGACCATATAAATTCATAAATTGAGAGTGATGTAATGTCAGTCATGAGTTCAAAAGAGTTTACTTTAGATGCAAATCACCCACTTTTCTAACTCACACAAATCCTGTGTTGAAAGCTTGAATATCACGTAATTCCCAAAATGATTTGTATTAAATATGAAGACAATCTGATTTCCAATATTACGTATTTTAGACGATGGCAACGCCCCGTAAAACATTTCTTTGCGATGTAAGCTCATACCCAAAACTCACCCAAAAGGTGAATAAACATTAAATCCCCAAATAGTATAAACGTGTATAAAACCCCATTATTCAAAACATCCCAAACAAGGATAAACATAACGCATTGCCCATAAATCGTGGAAAACAATCCATTTAGACATATAATTACGTCACCAAAAACATGGATAAAAGTAATTACCCGAAACAACATCTTTCGGCGACGGGGGAGACCCGCTTACCAACGCAAGTGACGGAACACAAAAGTAAGCCACTTGACAAGTTGGTAAAGCCAAACACTTAACAAGACATATAACGGATGCTGAGTGTGGCCACTTAAAACCACACCCAATTTGGGGCAACATCCTTAACATATTCGCACGTAGGACGTATACCATACCGTTGATGCCTAACCGTGCCGCGATGTGGAAAACTATCGTCCCATCATCGGCATAATAACTAAAATGTATTCGCACGTAGGACTTATACCATACTGTCGATGCCTAACCGTGCCGCGATGTGGAAAACTATCGTCCCAACATCGGCATAATGACTATAGTGCTTATGGATCCATTGCATTACTAATATAACATTACATGACCCCAAACGAATGTACTAGCGCATTCAAAACATGTAAATCTCAAATAAGATGCATTAAATGCAAAACATAATCAAACGCCCAACACCAAGCTATAAAAATCGGACAAATGTCCCCAAGACCCAACGGAGTCAAAATCGAGCCATGAGCTCCATAAATCAAATGACCCTTAGTAAAAGTCATGAAATGAATTAAACGCAAACAACACACGTTTATGCGAACACCCGTTTTAAATTCATGAATAACCCAAAACACAACATCGGGTGGGACATCCCATTTTCAAAGGCACTCATATCGTTTACCCCTTTCAAACCGTCCCATAACGTAACTTATGCGTATTTCCAAAACATGTGTTAAAAGGGCATTTAAACAAATCTCCATTTATAGGGCAAGACATTTAAATACTTTCGTACATGTCTCATTTATTCAAAGCTCAAAATCCTACACGTTCGCATCTTCAAAACGTATCATAATATAAACTATGCATATTTCCAAATAAGCACTAGTAGTGCATTTTCACCAAATGATCTTCATTTAGGCAATAAATCATAAAAACATTTTCGTTTATGATTTACTTATCAATTTTTCCCAAAAATCCCAAACATGGGCACTTTACCATATTTACCAAGTTAAACATTTCAAATAAATAACCCAACATTAGATAATTCTCAAGTAAACACATAAATACTTGGAAAATAACATTTTTGGCATGTATAAAGTTTTCACAAAGCAACTTGAACTCACCTTGCTAGATTTAAGCTAAATCTAGAATTTCCCAAACGTAAGATCCTTTGAAGTCTCTTGCATCTTCAAGCTAAAACCTCCAAAAACCTAGATCCATAAGTTTCCAACCACAACAACTAGATCTAACCATGAAAACCATCCACCAACCATTTATACCAAAATACCCACTTATATCAAAACCCTAACTTCAAAAATGAAGAGGAGAGAAGATTACCTTAACCACACTTGAATCCACCAACTAATATACTTCTAGCATCACCAAAAGAACCACACACTCCAAATCTTCACAATGGAGAAAAGGGGTTGGGGTGAAACCCTAGAAATTGATGGAGAAGATGAAGTGGAAGATTTCCTTGAAAGGGTTAAGGTTTCCAACCATGGTGAGGGTTTGATTTGGGGAAGAAGATGGAGAGGAGAGGGGAGGTTTAGGGTTTTCTTGAGAGAAAATGATTTTAGAGAGAGGGGAATTCGTATTTGAGGTTGAAGGTGAGAATGAGAGGGGTGAGAGAGGTAAAGGGCTTTAAATCACAAAATAATTCCATCAGACCTATCGCGGACGTCTGCACGGTCCTTCGTGGACGTCCGGCCTGCTATGACCGAATTCCTCAAAAAGTTATGTTGCTTCCGCGGATGATCCGCGGACTTCCACACACCGCGGACTTCCGGCCTTGTGCCCCGCAGACGACCGTGAACCCAAAATCCGTTTTCCAAATTTTCGGGTGTTATAACGACCAATAGGGAATCACTTATGACGTGAAGTCCGACTGCCCCCAAGTCGTGAGCCATATCCATGCCCACGATCAGAGCTTCGTATTTTGCCTCGTTGTTGGTAGCTTTGAAACCGCATCGTATGGAGTACACCATCTTGTCCCCTTGTGGACACTTTAAGACGACACCAAGACCTTCTCCTCTGGAGTTTGAAGAACCGTCGACATGGAGCATCCAGGTCATGTCACTTATAGTCGCCACAGTGTAGGTCTCGATATGTGCTTCTTTTTCCAGTTCAGGACTGAAACCAGCGACGAAGTCGGCCAGGACCTGCGACTTAATTGTCGTATGACGCTTAAAGTCAATATCGTAACTGCTGAGGTAGATACCACATTTTGCTAGTCGTCATGTTAGCTCGGCCTTTCTCAGGACTGACTTGAGAGGAAAATTTGTCACGGCGATAATAGGATGGGATTCAAAGTAGTGTTGTAACTTCTTTGCCGCTGTAACTAGTGACAAAAGTAACTTCTCCATGGACGTATATTGTGTTTAAGCGTCCACTAGAGACTTACTGACGTAGTAAATCAATAGCTGTTGTCTGTCGTCCTCTCTAGTCAAGACGACACTTACTGAGTGAGGACTTACGGCAAGATACAGCTGTAGGATCTCGTGTTCCTTTGGTTTCGAAAGCAAGAGCGGAACGACCATGTATTCTTTCAATCGTTGTAGCGCTTGCTCGTGATCGTCCGTCCAATCGAATCCCTTGTTCTTTCTCAAGACATTATAGAACAAATGACATTTATCCGACGACCGTGAGATGAAGCGATTTAACGCTGCTACATGACCTGTGAGTCGTTGGACCTCCTTGAAGTTTCTGGGCGATTTGATGCTTATCAAGGCTTTGATTTGATCAGGATTTGCCTCTATGCCTCGTCGGGTGACCATGTACCCCAGAAATTTCCCGACGCTGACTCTGAAGGAACATTTAGTAGGATTCAGCTTCATCTGATATTGTCAAAGGATGTCTAAGGATTTCTTTAGGTGATCGATATGGTCGGTCGCCTACTTGGACTTGACAAGCATGTCATCAATGTAGACCTCCATGGTGTCACCAAGGTGTTCTTTGAACATCTTGTTAACCAATCGTTGGAAGGTCGACCCTGCATTTTTTAAACCGAAAGGCATGACTTTGTAACAAAGGATATACATGTGCTAAATTCCTAACCGACCATGATGACATTAAATCACAATCGAGATACATTTTTGTGTTAGATGGTGATGTTGTGACCTAGAAGAGCCACACACAAGGTATGATAGTGGATTTAACTACATAAACGACATATCGTCTCACAAAGCCTATGAGTCCGAGCAAGCATGATGCTCAATGTAGTACTATAAGCTCGAAGTTTTGTAATATAATGATCTGATCTTTAATTTTAGTGAACTTTGAGTTTATTTGAAAATATAAAATAATTATGTTTTTATCCACTAATGGCCTATTGGATATGAGTATTTACATTAAAGATTTCTATGTTCTTTATTATCATGTTTAAGTATCCTTAAATAAGTTAATATGATGATCATATTATTTTAAAATTATCATTGATCAGCTATTACCAGGGGACTGGTAATAAGTCAAGATCATTGTGAATCTGGTCATAGTCCAAGCTGGAAGTACACTAGGTAAAACCATAGTCACATGCGCTTGTCGATACACAAGCATTGGACAAGACCCACAGTCAGGATCACTTCATAGATCATTGTCATTAAGTGAGTCCTAAAATGGTGGATACCTTTATCCTCAGACCTGAGATGTGCATTGAGATCTAGTACACAAGGAGTGTTATCTTTGATACAGTCTAATGTTACCCTTAACCGGGTAATCATAAGGGCCATATTGGGTATAACATAAATTGTGTATATGTACATGTAATATGAAATTTGCTCATTTTAAGATGAGAGATATTTATTGGGATCCTCGATGACATAGTTTGATTTATATGGCCGTAGACAAATGGCTTAGTTGAACTAATAACACTTGTCTAAATAAAATATGTTGGAATCATGAAACAAAATTTTGAATTATAAAGGATGAAATAGATCTACGACTTAAGTTCAATACAAGATATCGTGAAACGAAATAATAACGAGCATTTTACCATATGATTGGTTGGATCAATCAATATGTTCAAGAAAAGCACACTTTTATATAGCTTTGGGGGGCGGTGACGTGTTGCTAGACGCTTACCACCGTCTATGTTACTATGTACCGTGTGCAAGTGAGAAAATATGAGTTATTATATATGCACAACACATGTCACACATAAATACTACTAAGGAGTTTTTTTTGAAGTATATAATATTTATATACGGCAATTGCAACAAATAAACGCATACTCCATCCTCACCTTTGGTGAGGTTTGAACCCCTAACCTCCTAGAAGGTGAGGGGCTCCAATACCGCTAGGCCAAAGACCCTTTGGTTACTACTAAAGAGTTTATAAACCTATAAAGTCACACACAAATAGTACATTTGCTTCCATTTGAAAAACCTAAGTTAAATCATGTTGCTTGTTGAAATAATTGTTTTTGTAAGATAATTATGAAGAAATATTTGTTAAAAGATAATTATGATAGTTACATGGTGTTATGACTCTAAATATGTACAACTATATTAATGTTTTAAAATAATTATATAATTATTATAGGTAATCACTAAATCTTATTTGAGTTATGGATCAACTATAAAACAGTCCATATAAATAAAGTGATAGGCCAGCATAATTTCAAGTGATCGAATCTTTATGATTTGACTATCAATTATATACAGAAAATAAAAACTTTCTTTTCTTTAATACACATAGATCTCGGGTTATTAGATTAGCACCCAGTGGTAGTCAGAAACATGTTTGTGTATGGACTACCGTAGAGGAAATCTTTGTTGATTTCTATCTGAGGGAGGCGAAGTGGTCATGACGTCATGGTATGATAATGGATGTAACTACATAAACGACATATCGTCTCACAAAGCCTATGAGTCCGAGCAAGCATGATGCTCAATGTAGTACTATAAGCTCGAAGTTTTGTAATATAATGATCTTATCTTTAATTTTAGTGAACTTTGAGTTTATTGGAAAATATAAATAATTATGTTTTTATCCAGTAATGGCCTATTGGATATGAGTATTTACATTAAAGATTTCTATGTTCTTTATTATCATGTTTAAGTATCCTTAAATAAGTTAATATGATGATCATATTATTTTAAAATTGTCATTGATCAGCTATTACCAGGGGACTGGTAATAAATCAAGATCATTGTGAATCTGGTCATAGTCCAAGCTGGAAGTACATTAGGTAAAACCATAGTCACATGCGCTTGTCGATACACAAGCATTGGACAAGACCCACAGTCAGGATCACTTCATAGATCATTGTCATTAAATGAGTCCTAAAATGGTGGATACCTTTATCCTCAGACCTGAGACGTGCATTGAGATCTAGTACACAAGGAGTGTTATCTTTGATACAGTCTAATGTTACCCTTAACCGGGTAATCATAAGGGCCATATTAGGTGTAACATAAATTGTGTATATGTACATGTAATATGAAATTTGCTCATTTTAAGATGAGAGATATTTATTGGGATCCTCGATGACATAGTTTAATTTATATGGCCATAGACAAATGGCTTAGTTGAACTAATAACACTTGGCTAAATAAAATATGTTGGAATCATGAAACAAAATTTTGAACTATAAAGGATGAAATAGATCTACGTCTTAAGTTCAATACAAAATATCGTGAAACGAAATAATAACGAGCATTTTACCATATAATTGGTTGGATCAATCAGTATGTTCAAGAAAAGCACACTTTTATATAGCTTTGGGGGGCGATGACGTGTTGCTAGACGCTTACTACCGTCTATGTTACTATGTACCGTGTGCAAGTGAGAAAATATGAGTTATTATATATGCACAACACATGTCACACATAAATACTACTAAGGAGTTTTTTTTGAAGTATATAATATTTATATACGGCAAATGCAACAAATAAACGAACACTCCATCCTCACCTTTGGTGAGGTTTGAACCCCTAACCTCCTAGAAGGTGAGGGGCTCCTATACCGCTAGGCCAAAGACCCTTTGGTTACTACTAAAGAGTTTATAAACCTATAAAGTCACACACAAATAGTACATTTGCTTCCATATGAAAAACCTAAGTTAAATCATGTTGCTTGTTGAAATAATTGTTTTTGTAAGATAATTATGAAGAAATATTTGTTAAAAGATAATTATGATAGTTTACATGGTGTTATGACTCTAAATATGTACAACTGATAGGCGGGTTTACACCCCCCTAAATCTAACCGCAAGTGTACGTGTCGAAATCAAGTAATAGAACAAAAGTACGAGTATCGAACACAGGGAACTAGGAACTAAGTATCACAATGACTATAAGATCTATTAACTGAACGGTCGCAGTTTTGAGTTGTTGATATTAAACTAATTAATTGCAAGTAATTAAATCGAACACGAGACAGCAAATAACTTAAGGACTTCGGATAGAGAAAACAGTTGAGGGTTGGAAATCCTAAGGTTTTCACGTACAAACACTTGACTTAAAACAATTACCAGTTATTCCCTTAATGAATACCCAATCTCTAAAATCACCGTTGTTCTCTCTCGAACAACAACGGGTTTTATTTTGAAAGCATAAGTTTTATCTCTCGATCTCAACCTATGGAACTCAAAACACATTAAACTCAAGATTGTAATGGGACTAAGGCTTACTTGGTATATCTCTATCCAATTTCTCACCTTAGGCATGCAATTCTAGTTCAAGTTATCAATTAATTCTCTCGAACTTAATTGCTAACAAACAAATCAGATGTAAATTGGCCAAACTCACAAAAGCATTAAAACCCAAATCACATGCTTCATTAAATAGGAAAAACTGATAAAAGTATCAAATCACATGTCCATAAGCTTAAACCAAATTCAATCCAACCCCCAACATCTAAAGATTAGTTCATGTTGGTGGTGGATAAAAACATAAGAAGAGGAAGAGAGATTGTGTGTGTAAACATGATGATCGTGAACGTAATGAATAAACTGATCAACTCCCTTCTCTCGGCTCTAATCCGCTTCGCGTGATGAATGTATCCTCTATCGTGGCTCCAAAATCCGTGAAAGTGCTCTGAAAATCGCCCCCAAGCTGCCTCCAGTCACACGTGTCGTGATGATGACCTAAATCCGCAAAACACCAACATATATAAAACGAACAGTGGGTTGCGCGACCTGCCCATGGCTTCAGGCCACACAACAAGTCGCGCGTGTTTCTGAAGGCTTCGAGTCAGGTTCGGGTCCTGGTTTGGGTGCGGGTCTCGAGCTTGGATCTTGGGCTTCCGTTGGGCTTTCTTTTGGCTCTCTTTTGGTCTCTTTTCTGCTTCTTTTCTCGATGATTACTGTCTTTTAGATTACCTGTACATTTCACTCGATAAAACATAAAACTCCGCCTTTTTTCTTTAACACAAGCCAATCTCATTGGTTTATAGACTGGAAATAACGCCAAAAAGTTGCGTTATCAACAACCCCAAACCGAGCGTTGCTTGTCCTCAAGCAAATTAGCGATAAAATAGAATAAAAGCATATATCGGAGAAATAATAACTGCACAACTCCCAATCGGTACCACGTAATGCACTGGTGATTTCCCATACTCGTTAATGTTTATCTCATCCTTGCCTCATCCTTATTCTGTTTGATCTGAGGCCTTCCATTGTGAGTTGAACTCGTGACTGCTCCGATTACATTAAGGTTGTACTAGGTCCAAACATACTAGGGAAAACATTTTGCCTCGACCCTACCTCACAGGATACTTTCATTTCACTCGAACCTAGGTTGTCGCACATGTTGTCATGTATAAGGAAGTTATGTACAATGATACTCAAGAATTACATGACAACTCTAATGAAATACGCACAATTGTCCAAAAGGTTGATCTCAGAAGGGACTCAAGTAGCAAGACAGGGAATATTGGTAAAGGTAGTCGTATACTCTAATCACGTTTTCTAGAAGATCATTCAGGTCTTTACATGGGTTGTAACGGGGCTAGGGTTATGGTTGAGAAATGAAGGGTAAGCGGATCAAAAATCCTCGGTATGTCAATTTTTAGCAGTTCTAAACTTCTTGACTTCACTTTCTATCACTTGGCCCTATTTGTCACAACTGGAGTCGCTTTGACTCTCTTATTTAACTGCTGTAAAACTATCTAAACAACTGTATTTATTTTCTTTTTTGTAATCTTTTTTTTCTTCAAGTTGGGACTTCATTGGTCCTCTTTATTTGATTGGGGCTGCATTGGCCCTCTTTTCTATCTATTTTCCATGACTGGCCTGCACTGCTTCTGATTGACAAACTTTTGGATAAGGGTTGGCTAAGGCTTTTGGCTAGGGTTTAATGGTGGGTATGAAATGAACAAGTGGTGAGTGTTTGGCTGCAAACTGGGTTATGGAAACACACATAAGGGGTCAAAAGGAACGATAGATACAAATGGGTTAACAATACACACAATGCCTGGAATCATCTCTCAAGGTCCACACGATATGGTCTACTTTACCCTTACCCAATATCCCGATGGCCGTCTTTGCTACTCAATGCAATATTACAACCCCCTAAATCTAACCGCAAGTGTACGGGTCGAAATCAAGTAATAGTACAAAAGCACGAGTATCGAACACAGGGAACTAGGAACTAAGTATCACAATGACTATAAGATCTATTAACTGAACGGTCGCAATTTTGAGTTGTTGATATTAAACTAATTAATTGCAAGTAATTAAATCGAACACGAGACAACAAATAACTTAAGGACTTCGGATAGAGAAAACAGTTGAGGGTTGGAAATCCTAAGGTTTTCACGTACAAACACTTGACTTAAAACAATTACCAGTTATTCCCTTAATGAATACCCAATCTCTAAAATCACTGTTGTTCTCTCTCGAACAACAACGGGTTTTATTTTGAAAGCATAAGTTTTATCTCTCGATCTCAACCTATGGAACTCAAAACACATTAAACTCAAGATTGTAATGGGACTAAGGCTTACTTGGTATATCTCTATCCAATTTCTCACCTTAGGCATGCAATTCTAGTTCTAGTTATCAATTAATTCTCTCGAACTTAATTGCTAACAAACAAATTAGATGTAAATTGGCCAAACTCACAAAAGCATTAAAATCCAAATCACATGCTTTATTAAATAGGAAAAACTGATAAAAGTATCAAATTTCATGTCCATAAGCTTAAACCAAATTCAATCTAACCCCCAACATCTAAAGATTAGTTCATGTTGGTGGTGGATAAAAACATAAGAAAAGGAAGAGAGATTGTGTGTGTAAACATGATGATCGTGAACGTAATGAATAAACTGATCAACTCCCTTCTCTCGGCTCTAAACCCCTTCGCGTGATGAATGTCTCCTCTATCGTGGCTCTAAAATACGTGAAAGTGCTCTGAAAATCGCCCCCAAGCTTCCTCCTGTCACACGTGTCGTGATTATGACCTAAATCCGCAAAACACCAACATATAGAAAACGACCAGTGGGTTGTGCGACCTGGCCCGCGGCTTCAGGCCACACAATAAGTCGCGCGTGTTTCTGAAGGCTTCGGGTCAGGTTCGGGTCCTGGTTTGGGTGCGGGTCTCGGGCTTGGATCTTGAACTTCCGTTGGGCTTCGTTTTGGCTCTCTTTTGGACTGTTTTCTGCTTCTTTTCTCGATGATTACTGTCTTTTAGATTAACTGCACATATCACTCGATAAACCATAAAATTCCGCCTTTTTGCTAGAACACAAGCCAATCTCATTTGTTTGAGGACCGAAAATAACGCCAAAAAGTGGCGTTATCAACAACCCCAAACCGAGCGTTGCTTGTCCTCAAGTAAAATAGCGATAAAATAGAATAAAAGCATATATCAGAGAAATAATAACTGCACCACTCCCAATTGGTACCACATAATGCACTGGTGATTTCCCATACCCTTGAATGCCTATCTCACCCTCGCCTCATCCTTATTCTGTTTGATCTATGTCCTTCCATTGTGAGTTGAACTCGTGACTTCTCCGATTCCATTAAGGTCGTACTAGGTCCACACATACTAGGGAAAACATTTCTCCTCGACCCTACCTCACGGGATATTCTAATTTCACTCGAACCTAGGTTGTCGCAAATGTTGTCATGTATAAGGAAGTTATGTACAATGATACTCAAGAATTACATGACAACTCTAATGAAAGACGCACAAATGTCCAAAAATTTCGATCTCAGAAAGGAATCAAGTAGCAAGACAGAGAATATTGGTAAGCGTGGTCGTATACCCTAATCATAGTTTCCAGGAGATCATCCAGGTCTTTACAAGGGTTGTAACGGGGCTCGGGTTATGGCTAGAAAATGAAGGGGTAAACGGATCAAGGATCATCGGTGTGTAAACCATTAGCAGTTCTGGACTTCTTGACTTCACTTTCTATCACTTGGCCCTCTTTGTCACTACTGGAGTCGCTTTGACTCTCTTATTTTCTGCTGTAAATACTATCTAACTAACTATATTTATTTATTTATTTTTATTTTTTTTGTGGGGCATCATTGGCCCTCTTTATTAGTTCTTGGGTTAGAGTGACCCAATTTATTTTCCTGACTGGCCTGTACTATTTCTTTTCTGCTGTATCTTTTGCTGTTCATTACTGCTTCTAATTGACATACTTTCGGATAAGGGTTGGTTAAGGCTTTTGGCTAGGGTTTAATGGTGGGTATGAAATGAACAAGTGGTGAGTGTTTGGCTGCAAACTGGGTTATGGAAACACACATAAGGGGTCAAAAGGAACGATAAATATAAATGGGTTAAAAATACACACAATGCCTAGAATCATCTCTCAAGGTCCACACGATATGGTCTACTTTACCCTTACCCAATATCCCGATGGTCGTCTTTGCTACTCAATGCAATATTATAGCGAGATCACTCTATAATCACGACAAGGAATTCGAAAAAGTGTATACGAATTTCGTGTATGAATCCCTCGAAATGAAAAACGTCTTTTAGGCTCAAATATCACTTTTGGGTGGTCTCCACTAATGTCCATAGTCATGTCTTTTCCCGGTCCTTCCCTAATGGTCACGTTACTATCACAAGATTCTTCCCACAATGGTTGGTCTCAATCATTCAAAATAAAAAATTTAGCTAATATGATCTAAACATTCAGAAGTGCGGGGACGATTGGGCAACCCCAAACCTTACCCACATATTTTCCCCAATGTGTAAGTGTTTGTGTAGGCGATACAAAGATGTGACATGTATCATTGTGCAGTTATAGCAGTTATCAAACAGGAAAGACACAGTCTTAATCACGAAACATCAAAGAGCCAGCCTAACGCTTTAAAAAAAATATGGCCACCCCAAACCTAGGTCGCGGCCTAGGTTTGTCAACTAACGCCAACCCCAAACCTCGGTGAAACCGAGGTTTGCACAGGATTAAAAGTGAGTGTGTAGATGTTGAATGGTGAGGCACCCCAAACCTAAGTGAAACTTAGGTTTGTTGCATCTCGTTTAACTAAAAGGAAACAAAACATCATACACCACTCGTTAACACCACTCTTGCAATACTGAGGAGAATGGTTGGGAGACATCGGAGAAGATGAAGAGGGAATACAGAAACAACAGCAAAGAAAGGAAAAGGAAGCAAAGAATGAAACGACTCAAAGCAGGAAAAAGGAACACACTGCACGAGAACAGGGAGCCGCACGGTTTGGGCCGCGGCCTGAAACCACGTGGCAAACCGTGTAACTCTCAGTTTCGCAAAACCATTCAGGGACACCCGCGACTTAGCACGCGATATGAAGTCGCGGGGTATCCCGCGTATGCCTCTGTTCCAAATTTTTTTTTGTAAATAAAATCACTCAAAAACCTAAATTAAAAAAAAAGAACGCAAACCTCGGTGGGTTGCCTCCCACCTAGCGCCTTGGTTTCGGTCGTGGCTCGACCTTCCTTCTGGTTACTCCTTCGGCTCTCCTTGATTACCGGGTTCCTCTTCACTTCTACCTCTCTCGCTCTCGAACATCTTGAACACTGTCTTTTCACCACCAACCCTTAAGGTCATCTCGCCTTCTTCCATGTCGATCAGCGCTTTGCTCGTGGCTAGGAAGGATCTTCCCAATATTAGCGGGACCTCTATATCTTCATCGATGTCTAGCACCACGAAGTCCACCGGAAAATAGAACTTGTCAACTTTGATGAGCACATCCTCTATTACTCCATATGGATACACTATTGATCGGTCTGCGAGTCGGAGTGTCATGTACGTTGGCTTTACTTCCCCCAAGCCAAGTTTCCTGAAAACAGATAAAGGCATTAGATTAATACTTGATCCTAAATCGCATAACACCTTATCAAAACAAATATTCCCAATTTGAATAGGGATCGAAAAACTCCCTGGATCCTTAAGCTTCGGGGGAAGCTTGTTCTGAATGATCACACTGCACTCTTCAGTAAGTGCAATGGTAGACTGGTGTTCGATTGCCCTCTTCTTGGATAAGATCTCTTTCATGAACTTGAGATATGTTGGCATTTGGGCTAGCGCTTCTGCGAAGGGGATGTTGATGTATAGCTTCTTGAAGATGTCAAGGAATTTCTTGAACTGTTCCTCATCTTTATGTGCCTTCACCCGATTCGGAAATGGTAGCGGTGGTACAAACGGTTTGACTACTGGCTTCGATGGAGGTGTCACCTCTTTTTCCTTCGGCTTCTCCCGATCAATCATATCACTAGAACGCTCATCCTTCAGTCCAACATTCGCCTCCTTGATTATCTCTTTGCCACTTCTCAAATAAATGGCATTACATTCTTCTCTTGGTTTCCTTTCAGTCTGACTCGGAAACGTTCCTGGGGATCGGTTTTGTAAGACTTCAGAAATTTGCCCCACTTGTCTTTCAAGGATCTTGATGGATGCGGTGTTCTGATCAGTTGCAGCTTTCACTGTACTCACCTTGCTTGCCAAACCTTCAACCGTGTTATCCATCTTTGTCATAAACTTCATCATCATATCTTCTAGCCCCGGTTTCTTCTCTACGGATTGTCCTTCATCAAATTTCCTTTGGTTGAAACCTGGAGGACGGTAAACATTGTTAGCATTAGAAGAATTAAAAAAGTTGGGATGATTACCTTGTTGTTGTTGGCCGGGTTGACTCCATGAAAAGTTAGGGTGTTTCTTCCACCCTTCATTATATGTGTTCGAGAAAGGGTCGTTCCTTGGCTGGTTGTTCCGGTTTTGTAAAAACTGAACTTGCTCGGGTTCTTGCGAAGTAGGGAACACGTCCGGACTACCTCCCTTCAAGTGGTTGGTGATAGCGGCTGGCTGAGCTTTTATTACCTTCAGTTCATCCGATTCTTGAACACTCGCTACCGGTCTGATAGAAGATCGTGGAGTGGCATAGCTATGTTCGGCTAGATTCTCGATCAAATCGACTGCTTCTTCATAAGTCTTATTCATGAGAGCTCCACCCGCTGCAGCAGTGATGTCATTCTTGAACTGCGGGTGAAGGCCTCCAAAGAACATTTGGATAATCACCCAGCCGTGTAACCCATGATGTGGACACTTTTTCAACATGTCCTTATATCGTTCCCAAGCTTCATATAGAGTCTCTTGGTCTCATTGCGCGAAGTGAGTAATGTCGGCCATCAGTTGAGCGATTCTTCCCGGTGGGAAGAATTTCTGGAGAAACGCAGCTTTCAGGCCTGCCCATGTAGTGATCTGATCCGATGGTAGGCCCTCTATCCAAATTTCAGCTCTACCCTTTAGGGAAAAACTGAATAGCCTCAGCTTGATCGCGTTCTCCTCCATCCCATTGATCTTGAACGTATTGCAAATCCGTTCAAATGCGCGAAGATGTGCATGGGAATCTTCGGTTGGTGCTCCCCTAAACTGATTATGTTGTACCATCACGATGGTACTCGGTTTGATCTCGAAATAATTTGCCGCAGTGGTGGGTGCTTGGACTCCTATGCGTGCGGCTGCCACGTTCGGGTCGGCAAACGACCGCATAGGACGTCTCTCGGGAGGGGCTTCGTCGCCCATCTTCAATTGCCTTTTGACTTTTGATTCTTTGAGTAATTGACAGGCGGTTCTTTCGATTTCTGGATCGAGTGGTTCGATTCCTTCCCCTCGGGTTTTCCTTGGCATAAACCAATTAGTACCTGAAACGGAAAGTAAACTAAACTAGCAATCCAAAAACTGAAAGTGATGAAAAAAAATAAAAAAAATTCAATGTAATAGCGCTTATAGCTGGTAGTGCTATCAGTTGCAACTAGATCCCCGACAGCGGCGCCAAAAACTTGATAGGCGGGTTTACACCCCCCCTAAATCTAACCGCAAGTGTACGGGTCGAAATCAAGTAATAGTACAAAAGTACGAGTATCGAACACAGGGAACTAGGAACTAAGTATCACAATGACTATGAACGGTCGCAATTTTGAGTTGTTGATATTAAACTAATTAATTGCAAGTAATTAAATCGAACACGAGACAACAAATAACTTAAGGACTTCGGATAGAGAAAACAGTTGAGGGTTGGAAATCCTAAGGTTTTCACGTACAAACACTTGACTTAAAACAATTACCAGTTATTTCCTTAATGAATACCCAATCTCTAAAATCACCGTTGTTCTCTCTCGAACAACAACGGGTTTTATTTTGAAAGCATAAGTTTTATCTCTCGATCTCAACCTATGGAACTCAAAACACATTAAACTCAAGATTGTAATGGGACTAAGGCTTACTTGGTATATCTCTATCCAATTTCTCACCTTAGGCATGCAATTCTAGTTCTAGTTATCAATTAATTCTCTTGAACTTCATTGCTAACAAACAAATCAGATGTAAATTGGCCAAACTCACAAAAGCATTAAAATCCAAATCACATGCTTCATTAAATAGGAAAAATTGATAAAAGTATCAAATCACATGTCCATAAGCTTAAACCAAATTCAATCCAACCCCCAACATCTAAAGATTAGTTCATGTTGGTGGTGGATAAAAACATAAGAAGAGGAAGAGAGATTGTGTGTGTAAACATGATGATCGTGAACGTAATGAATAAACTGATCAAATCCCTTCTCTCGGCTCTAATCCGCTTCGCGTGATGAATGCCTCCTCTATCATGGCTCTAAAATCCGTGAAAGTGCTCTAAAAATCGCCCCCAAGCTGCCTCCTGTCGCACGTATCGTGATGATGACCTAAATCCGCAAAACACCAACATATAGAAAACGAATAGTGGGTTGCGCGACCTGGCCTGCGGCTTCAGGCCGCGCAACAAGTTGCGCGTGTTTCTGAAGGCTTCGGGTCAGGTTCGGGTCCTGGTTTGGGTGCGGGTCTAGGGCTTGGATCTTGAGCTTCCGTTGGGCTTCGTTTTGGCTCTCCTTTGGACTCTTTTCTGCTTCTTTTCTCGATGATTACTGTCTTTTAGATTACCTGCACATATCACTCGATAAACCATAAAATTCCGCCTTTTTGCTAGAACACAAGCCAATCTCATTGGTTTGTGGACCGAAAATAACGCCAAAAAGTGGCGTTATCAACAACTATATTAATGTTTTAAAATAATTATATAATTATTATAGGTAATCACTAAATCTTATTTGAGTTATGGATCAACTATAAAACAGTCCATATAAATAAAGTGATAGGCCAACATAATTTCAAGTGATCGAATCTTTAAGATTTGACTATCAGTTATATACAGGAAGTAAAAACTCTCTTTTCTTTAATACACATAGATCTCGGGTTATTAGATTAGCACCCAGTGGTAGTCAGAAACATGTTTGTGTATGGACTACCGTAGAGGAAATCTTTGATGATTTCTATCTGAGGGAGGCGAAGTGGTCGTGACGTCATGGTATGATAGTGAATTTAACTACATAAACGACATATCGTCTCACAAAGCCTATGAGTCCAAGCAAGCATGATGCTCAATGTAGTACTATAAGCTCGAAGTTTTGTAATATAATGATCTGATCTTTAATTTTAGTGAACTTTGAGTTTATTGGAAAATATAAAATAATTATGTTTTTATCCAGTAATGGCCTATTGGATATGAGTATTTACATTAAAGATTTCTATGTTCTTTATTATCATGTTTAAGTATCCTTAAATAAGTTAATATGATGATCATATTATTTTAAAATTATCATTGATCAGCTATTACCAGGGGACTGGTAATAAGTCAAGATCATTGTGAATCTGGTCATAGTCCAAGCTGAAAGTACACTAGGTAAAACCATAGTCACATGCGCTTGTCGATACACAAGCATTGGACAAGACCCACAGTCAGGATCACTTCATAGATCATTGTCATTAAGTGAGTCCTAAAATGGTGGATACCTTTATCCTCAGACCTGAGATGTGCATTGAGATCTAGTACACAAGGAGTGTTATCTTTGATACAGTCTAATGTTACCCTTAACCGGGTAATCATAAGGGCCATATTGGGTATAACATAAATTGTGTATATGTACATGTAATATGAAATTTGCTCATTTTAAGATGAGAGATATTTATTGGGATCCTCGATGACATAGTTTGATTTATATGGCCGTAGACAAATGGCTTAGTTGAACTAATAACACTTGTCTAAATAAAATATGTTGGAATCATGAAACAAAATTTTGAACTATATAGGATGAAATAGATCTACGTCTTAAGTTCAATACAAAATATCGTGAAACGAAATAATAACGAGCATTTTACCATATGATTGGTTGGATCAATCAATATGTTCAAGAAAAGCACACTTTTATATAGCTTTGGGGGGCGGTGACGTGTTGCTAGACGCTTACCACCATCTATGTTACTATGTACCGTGTGCAAGTGAGAAAATATGAGTTATTATATATGCACAACACATGTCACACATAAATACTACTAAGAAGTTTTTTTGAAGTATATAATATTTATATACGGCAAATGCAACAAATAAACGAACACTCCATCCTCACCTTTGGTGAGGTTTGAACCCCTAACCTCCTAGAAGGTGAGGGGCTCCAATACCGCTAGGCCAAAGACCCTTTGGTTACTACTAAAGAGTTTATAAACCTATAAAGTCACACACAAATAGTACATTTGCTTCCATTTGAAAAACCTAAATTAAATCATGTTGCTGGTTGAAATAATTGTTTTTGTAAGATAATTATGAAGAAATATTTGTTAAAAGATAATTATGATAGTTTACATGGTGTTATGACTCTAAATATGTACAACTATATTAATGTTTTAAAATAATTATATAATTATTATAGGTAATCACTAAATCTTATTTGAGTTATGGATCAACTATAAAACAGTTCATATAAATAAAGTGATAGGCCAACATAATTTCAAGTGATCGAATCTTTAAGATTTGACTATCAGTTATATACAGAAAATAAAAACTTTCTTTTCTTTAATACACATAGATCTCGGGTTATTAGATAAGCACCCAGTGGTAGTCAAAAACATGTTTGTGTATGGACTACCGTAGAGAAAATCTTTGTTGATTTCTATCTGCTGCATCAAATCATAACCAAATCTGTAAAAGTACAACTCTATACACACTATGTTGTGTTTTACTATTCGTATTAAATTGTCACTTTTATTAGAAAAGTTTTCTATTAATTTTGTAAACGAACTTTTAATTTTTTGCCACGTTTTACGGTTACAAAAAGTTTTTAAAACCCCACTATACAAGTTACAAATCTACTTATACAAATCTGCGAACATTTTAATTGTGCATGGTGTTTGTACTAATATGTAAACGTGTGCACTAATTTAGGTCATGTAAATCGACAAGCATTTAGATAAGTTTAACTATGAAATATTGCCAATTTATTTTATGATCATTACTATTAGCATTATGTTGTATTTATGTATTTATCCTGTTTCCTTTTGTATTTATCATGTTTCCTCGTTTAAAGGGATTGATGGCTATCATCTCCCTTTTATATTCGTTGCATCATTGCTTTGAATCGATCAAGGAATAAACACAGATTCATATTTCAATATGGTATCAGAGCTTTAGGTTGCCAACCCTGAATCTCGTTTTCTCTTACAGCTGCCACGACGCTATCACCATCATCATCTTCAACGGCCATGGCCAGGAACAACAAAGAAGCGATTACAACAGAATCCAAACTCCATCCCATATACACGGTATCCAACATACAACACAAAGTTCGCATGCTCGATGGTACCAAAGTGACCTATTCGGCTTGGACGAAGCTATTTCATCTCCACGCTCGAGGTTACAAGGTACTACACCACGTCGACGGAACCCCTCCACCGCAACAGACAGATCCGTCATATGCTCTGTGGGTTGAAATCGATGCCCATGTCTTGCAATGGATCTACGGTACTCTTTCTGATGATCTACTTGCACGTATTTTGGAACAAGAATCGACGGCCCGTAAAGCATGGCTTCGAGTAAAGAACATCTTCCACAATAATAAAGGCGCTCGAGCAGCGGCACTCGAGCATGAGTTTAACAATCTCAAACTCGAACATATGTCGTCTCTCCAAGGTTATTGCCAACGCCTTCGGGAATTGGCCGGTCAACTGACCGATGTGGATGCAAGCGTCAATGAGCAACGACTCATTCTTCAACTCATATGCGGCCTACCATCGGACTACGATACCGTGGCATCCTACATTCATCAAACCCTACCGTCATTCAAAAGCGCTCAAAGCATGTTGGAACGTGAACAACACCGCAAGACCGGCCAGGACGACACACCTCCTGCCTCCTCTGTCCTTGTCACGCCACTGACACCCGATAACCCCGTCTGGGCCAATGGAACTGATAACCGCCAGCAGGACCAGCCGCAACGCAGTGACCACCGTGACCATCCTCAACATCGAGGCAATACCTGTGGACGCGGCCCACGTTCTGAAGGCGCTCAAAATACTAGTCGACGACCTTCTTGGCAGCAACAATCGTGGACTGGGTCTGCATCCGCCACATGGCAGCAACCTCCGTGGCATGTGCCACCTTGTTTGTACCCGATCTACCCAGGTTGGACCGCCCCTTGGACTCCTTGGAATGCCTCACCACCACTAAATCCACCAACCGGTCGTCCACGCCCAAAAACCGCACCCAAGGAGAGGCCTATGTGACTGAGTTTGATGCCTTGCAACCTACTGACCTTGGTCAGGCTTTTCAAGACATGTCACTCGAACAACCAAAGGATCCAGACTGGTACATGGACACGGGTGCGTCTTCTCACTTGACTTCCGAAGCAGGTACACTCTCAAACCTTTCTCCTCCTAATTCTGTTCATTCTATATTTGTTGGTAATGGTATGCGCATTCCAGTCCACGCCACAGGTACATCACACATACCACTATCCACTTGAAACCTTCACCTTCAAAACGTTCTTTACACTCCTCACATAATCAAAAATTTGATCTATGTTCGTCAATTTACTAAAGAAAACCATGTTTCTGTCGAATTTGACCCGTGTGGTTTTTCTATCAAGGACCTCCAGACTGGGATGACACTTATGAGGAGCAATAGTACCGACGAACTCTATCCACTCTTCGCACTCCGCCCTCAAGCTTCTACTTCCAACTGCCTTACCGCTTTTTCCCAAGATGTGTGGTACAATCGCTTAGGTCATCCGGGTGCCCCAATAATCGCACATCTTCGTTCGAAGTCTTTTATTCATTGTAATAAGGAGAATAACTCCCAGATATGCAATTCTTGTCAACTTAGTAAACATAAACGTTTGCCTTTTATTGACTCAATTTCAAAAACGGTTGCTCCATTAGACATTATTCATAGCGATCTTTGGAAATCCCCCGTGCTTAGCAAAAGTAACTACAAATACTATCTTATACTAATTGATTACTGTTAGTCCCAGATGGCTTAACAAGTATTGTAGAAGGGGGGGGGGGTTGAATGCAATACTCAAAATTTTCACAATTTTAATTCTATTATTGAAAAACCTTCAACAAGAATTACACATAGAATCTTAAAGACTGTTGCGGAAAAGAACAGATAAAACTATTCTAACAATCTTTCATAAAGTATACTGAAAACTAAAATAACTTGAACACTTAGAACAAAGCTTTTAAAGTTCTTGAGAGAGTGGAGGATGCTTGCACTGAGAATTACTTTCTGTAAGTGTTGTTTGCATGTGAGCCTCTTCTTCCTTTTATAGTGAGATGAGCATTAAATGTTTGGGACACATGTCATCAGGAGATTTGCTTGTAGCTGTTGACTTCTGAAAAGTTGATATGTCTTTATCACCTTTTCATTGGTACTAGGAAGAATACCCATGCTGAAAGAGACTTTATCTAAAAATAGATAAGATGACAAATAGTCACTTTTACCTGGCAATAGATATTGTCCCATAATAAATGATCTTCTTGATGTGTTTTCCAAGACAATTACACCGATGATGTTCCACCGATATTAGTGACTTGGGTCTTGTAACTTTTCTTCAAGGAAAACCATTCTTGAGAGGAGAAAGTTGATCCCACCGATTTAAGCATCCTTATCGGTGGGATGCTGCTGGCCGACGTGAGGAGGGTCGGTGGGAGAGTGTCCACCGATGTGTGGGAACACAATCGGTGGGCAATGACTTGTTGAATGATGAGAAGAATATTCTCACTTCCACAATGAGAATGTCTTCAAGCTTGGTTTCGGTTGATCTTCGACTTCACCGAACAGTTGCTATTTTGTACAAGTCATTTTAAAGAACCATGCTAATATATTCTAAGTAAGATATAGGGAAAACATCGATGAGTCAATTTCAAATCTTGGTGACCCAACAATCTCCCCCTATTTGAATTTGAGCTCTATTCTTAGAATATTTAAGAGTATCTAAAAGTAAAATGCATTTTGACCCTTTTTACTCTTTTTGGGTTCTTTTCACATAGACCATTCTTTTTTGTTCTTTTTGATATATTTTTCTTTTGTATGAGTTTGTATACTATAAACAATATTTACAAGTAAGAAAATATAACTATGTGCAACAAGGAAATTCAAATAGAAGAGAAGTACTTGCATTACTTAAATTTTCATACATTTGGAGATGAAGAAAATTTTAGAGAAGTACTTAAACGGGAAAAAGGAAAACACTTAGATTATTTTCTCATATCCTGTCGTCGCTTCATTTCGGCGAGGATGTTCTGGTAAAACGGTTGAGCTTCAGAGATGTACGACTTCAGATTGGATATGCCTTCAAGAAAGATGATGTCGGCCAAGTGAATTTGAGAAAATCTGAAGAAGCGTCGGTGGCCAAATCCGTCATTAAAGTAGATTCCAGGAATGGGTGAGAGACTTAGAGTGGTTGAGGGATAAGAACTTGACGTGGGGAGGGACAAGTTGAGATTGTCCACATAGGGAATTTTTCCTATCTCAGCCAACTCTTTAAAGATATTATCGGTGACCTTTTGGTTCTTGGTTTTCGGTAGACGGATGTCTTCTTTTAGAGATTGAAGTTTGGCCCTTTCATCGGTGGAGAGAACGATGTTATGTTTCTTTTTCAACTCTTTCATCTTATTCATCAAGTCATCAATGCACTTGATAAATATGTATCTCTTTGGATTGGCACTCTTCACTAGGAGCTTAGAGAGTTCATACCAATTGGAGAGGCCGAAGAGTTTCAGGTTGTAATCTCTAATAGTTCTAGACAACCCATCTTCTCTTTATATGATCAGTCTTACATCGGAAGGATTAGCTTTAGAGGTGGCAATTTTAATACTTGAGATCGGAGACCTGTTGGTTCGGTGATGCATTGCCTTCTTGTACTAGTTTATTTCCTCATCCTTTTCTTCTTTTAGAGCACCCACAACTGATTCTTGGGTCTTGATAGGGTCGGTGGACTTAGCTTTTGCTGCTTCCTCCTTGGCAACTTTTAGAGAGAAGGCCTTTGATTCATCCAAGGCTTTCTGAGCAAGTCTAGCCTCCTCAATTTCTTAAGGAGATAGACCGAGGTAGGGGGTGGTTTCTTGAGATGGAGGCTTGAGTTTTAGAGTTTGAGCATCTGCAGGACGAGACCCATACTTTGCTAGTTCCTTCTTTTTCTTTTCTTCTTTTGCCTCATCTTCGGCAGAGAGGACTTTCTTCCCTTTATCTTTCGGAGCCTTGCTAACTTGCTCCCCCTCAGACCTTGCAGAAGTTTTCTTCACTGGTGGTGAAGATTTCGGTGGTGGTGACTTCGGTGGTGGTGATTTCGGTGGTGGTGATTTCGGTGGTGGTGACTTCGGTGGTGATTTCTCCACCGATGGTTGAGGAGTGGAAGATAGAGTGGTACCTGATGTTTCGGTGGTCTTCTTGGAGATGTGAATCAATGGTCTGTCGGTGGTGGATGAAGGCTGATTGCTGTTGGTTCTTTTTACCGAAGGCATTTTCGGTGGCTTTAGAGATTTATCCCCCTCAGCAGCGGCCGTAATACCCAAACCCAATTGTTCAAAAAAATTGTCAATTTTGGAGTGCAGCAGTTGTACACCGACCGGATCAATGCTGGTTAAAGAGAAATTACCAAGATCAAGATTCCAATCCAAGCTAGCATTGAGAGTGTCGACTTTATGATGTAGACGTTCAAGTGATTGAGATAAAGAGGTCCGGAGAGATTGATGACGAGTTTCCCGATTGATAAGACGAAAGAGCTCGGGATCTTTGACATCGATGGAGTGGGAGTTGGTCAAATTATCCAACCTTGTAGAGAAGTTGGCCATATTTTCAGTAAGAGGCCGAAGAAGATCCTGTAGAGTAGAAGCCAATAGTTGATGTTGTTGTGACTCTAATACCGAAACGCACTCATTTGCCTGAGCATCATAGAGATAGTGGATCGTTTGAACGACTCGAATTAAGTACCCATCATCCTACATTGACGGGCACTTTCTTGAACCTCAACTATTAAATCACTCGGCAGCCTAATACCTGCAGGAAGTGGGGCACGAACCTCGGGGAGGTGGAATCGTGGATTGGTGGGTGATAATGGGGTATGTGGGAGTAATCTATCCTCAGTAAAATCAGATGAGGAGGGTTGAGCACATAAAGGATCTGGATAAAGAATCCTTCTTGGGGGTGAAGGTGGTCGTCGAGGGGGTGAGGGTGATAAGGAAGAACTACCCTCAGATGATTTAGATCGGTGTGGGGTGGGGGATCGGTGGAGGCTGGGAGATCGGTGGTGAGGAGATGGAATTGGTGTCGGTAGTTTCGGTGTGGGGGAGGGTGGAGTTGGTGAAACAATCTTCGGTGGGGGAGAGGGTTGTTTCGGTGGAGAGTGTGGGTCGGTGAGGGAGGTGTCGTCGGTGGTAATCATGGTTCGGGGAGAACCAGTGTCTTCCAATAAGAAATCAAAGAAATCACATGGGGGGGATTTATTTGTGGGGGAACCCTCAGCGGGTTGTGCATCATCGATCATAAAATGATCGGGTGTAAGGCTGTGCAGTGTGAATTCTGAGCCTTCAAGGGGAGAGACCTCGAAGTCATCTCCACCACCCAAGGAAGTGAGTGGGGAGGTAAGATGTGGGTTCTCCAAAGATACAACCGAGGCCTGTGGAGAGGCAACGGAGGAGTCGGTAGGGGTTATAACAGATTCCCTTGGCCCAGATGGGAGAATTTCAACAACTGTAGATTTTTGAGAATCAACGGGTGGCTTAGATAGCTTGGCCGAAGGTTTCCGAGACCTCTTTAAAGGAGACCTCAGAGGGGATTTTGAGCGCCTCCGCTTTTGAGACGGGATTTGGACCGGGGAAGCCTCCGAGGGATCTCTCGGTGACGTAGTCCTAGAAGCGGGTGCGGAGGTGTCGGGGGCCTTTGTTTGTTTCTTTTTAGCACCACCCGACCTTGCTCGGGGACGGGGAGAAGGGGCCACTACAACTTGGGAATTCGCGGGAACTTCCGGGTGTTGAAACCCGGGAGCTTCCGCGTCTCCCCAGTGAAGATCGGGAGTGTGAGCGAAAGATATCATACCTTGTCTTAGAGGAAGATTAGTAGCGAGGCGACCAACATCGAGTGTCTTTTGGCCAACTATGGGGGATGACTAGTCATAAACAAATCGAGGGGATGAAGACTTGCGATCTGCATCCAAAGCCGAGCCAATCTTGTATTGTAAGATCATAGAAATGAAGCGAGGATAGGCCACATGACCGCTTTCGGGTGCTTGACCACTTCAGTCAGCTCAGTAAAGAAATACTGAGCGAAATCTATCTTTCTTTGAAAAATGAGTGCATGGGCCAACTTTGTAATGTAAGAAGGGGATTGATCTTGACCACTTGTCTTTCTAGAAAGACAATGGATCACGTGTGCGAAGAAGAAGTTCCTTACACCACCCATTTTGTTACGAGTGAGAGTACCTGGGCCTTTTGAGGATTTGGAGGCTTTGTCATCAGATTGGTAGATATAGCCAATAGTAATGATAACTTGTTCAAGAAGGTTGTCGACATGCATGTCAACATATTCTGAAAAAGCATCGATTTTGAGAGCATGACAAACATCATCAACGCCGAAGGTAAGGTCGTGATCACCTTCCTCATCAGAAAGAATAGAGACGTGAATGGATTCGTTTGATGGACCATACACGCTGGTGAGCCAGAATTTGCCAATGAGAACCTTGCTCATATTAGGATTGCATGAGAAAGCATGGAGGAGAGGAGAGGAGAGCGGGTCAAGAACTTCATTACCGTGTTGATTTCAGGATGTGCGGGATCGGATTCAAATCTTGCAACGTGATTGCAAGGATTGAACTTCAAATCGGCAAAAAATGTAGGAATGTCCTTGACAATCTTTGTAGACTTTGGAGCTTTTGAGGAAGCCATCGATGTTAGGAGAGATAGGATGATAGTTGCAGGTTTGGATGGAGAAGAATGAGAGAAGGAGTTTCAGGTTTGAAGATAGAAGAATGATGGAAATGATCGGTTTTATAGAAAAGAGATCGTGGGAAGATGGAAGGTTATGGGTTTTGAATTAAGGCGGAAATGGGTATGAAGGGAAGAGAGGGATGGTCAAATAAAATAAAATTATTTAAAAAGGGTAATGATGATGATATGGGATCGTGTGGAGAGAAAGGGGTAACATGGAAGAGGAAGGGTCCACTAGGTCTGACAAATAGGGTTTAGGTGTGATGTAATCATAAGAAAGCGTGCAGGATAACGATAGAGAAGGAATCGGTGTGATTCTTCCCACCGATATGAAATCGGTGAAATTATCCTACCGAAGTGAGAGTATCGATGTTTGAAAAGAATGAATCGATAAAGAAATTTGGGAGATGCCACCGATATAGGAGAATCGGTGAGGAGGTAGATCACCGACAAGGATACCGATGAATGGGTATGAAGATTACGTCGGTGAGGATTCTACTACCGATAAAAAGTGCGAGGGACGAGCGAGTGTATCGGTGGAAAGATATGGATGAGGTAGAAGCATCGGTGGAGGTTATCGATGTAATTGTCGGTGTTTTGTAGATCCACCGATAGAGAGATTGATTATTGGTGAGTTTATTTGTGAGAGCTGTCGGTAAAGAGATGGAAATATATGTAGAGGAGATCAGTAAGGTCTACAATTTTGGTGAGATGATATCATGGTGATGACATCATCAAGATGATGTCATTGGTGGTGTAAGGTCGGTGGGAAGGAAAGAAAAGAGTACCGATGAGAGATCGGTGAAGGATGAGGATACACCATTACTGAAGGTTGCACATTCCAAGTTCACTTATTAGAAAATTGAACCTGGTTTCATCTAAGGGTTTGGTGAACAAATCATCAAGCTGAAGATCAGTAGGAATGAAATGCAACTCAATGTCACCTTTTGAGATGTGATCCCTGATGAAATGGTATCTGATATCTATGTGCTTAGATCTTGAGTGTAGAACAGGATTGTTTGCAATAGCTATTGCACTTGAATTGTCACATAGAATGGGAATCTTTGAGTATATTTGATTGTAGTCCCGTAATTGATTTTTCATCCATAGGATCTGGGCACAGCAGCTTACAGCAGCTACATATTCAGCTTTAGCAGTTGAAGTTGAAACTGAGTTTTGTTTCTTGCTGGGCCAACTGACTAATTTTCCACCAAGAAGTTGGCAGCTACCTGTGGTACTTTTCCTGTCAATTTTGGAACCTGCATAGTCTGAATCTGAATACCCAATTAGTACAAACCCCGAGTCTTTGGGATACCAAAGACCCAGGTGCAAGGTACCTTTTAGATACCGGAAAATCCGTTTTACAGCAGCCAAATGAGATTCTTTTGGATTGGCCTGATAACGGGCACAAAGACAAGTAGCAAACATAATATCCGGTATGCTGGCAGTTAAATAAAGAAGAGAACCAATCATCCCTCGATAATTCGTTACATCAACAGATTGACCATCTGGATCAATATGAATTTTCAGAGATGGTGCCATGGGAGTTTTCATAGGAGAGCTATCTAAAAAGTTGAATTTCTTCAGAAGGTCACGAATATATTTACTTTGATTTATAAAAAATCCCTTCTGAAGTTTGTTTGACCCGAAGGCCCAAAAAGAATGTAAGCTCTCCCATCATGTTCATCTCATATTCACTCATCATGAGAGAAGCAAACTCATCACATAGTGATTCATCAGTGGCACCAAAGATGATGTCATCTACATAGATTTGAACAAGAATGAGATTACCTGAGGTCTTCTTGATAAAGAGAGTGTTGTCAATTTTACCTCTGGAGTATCCATTCTTTAGAAGAAAGTCAGCAAGAGTGTCATACCAAGCACGTGGAGCTTGCTTGAGACCATAGAGAGCCTTGTCTAATATGTACACATAGTCTGGATGAGCTGGGTCTTTAAAGCCAGGTGGTTGTTTCACACAGACTTCTTCTGCAAGTTCCCCATTGAGAAAAGCACTTTTGACATCCATCTGAAAGACCCTAAAATTTCGGTAGGCAGCATGAGCCAGAAAGATTCTTATGGCTTCAAGTCTTGCAACAGGGGCAAATGTTTCATCATAGTCAATGCCCTCTTCTTGTCTGTATCCTTGAGCTACCAGTCTGGCCTTGTTTCTGACAACTGTACCTTCTTCATCCATTTTGTTTCTGAAGATCCATTTGGTTCCAATGATTGTCTTCTTTGGAGGTCTGGAACCAATCTCCAAACTTTGTTTCTTTCAAACTGAGAAAGCTCCTCTTGCATGGCAGTGATCCAACAGGGATCTGCTAGAGCTTCATCAATCTTCTTGGGTTCAATAAGAGAAAGAAAGTTCACATAGAGACAAATATTTCCAACTCCTCTCCGTATTTGGACACCAGCTTATTGATCACCAATGATTTGGTCTATGGGGTGATCTTTGGTCCATTTTGTGGCAGGAGGTAAAGGTGCTGGAATATTTTGTGTGGAGTATGTTAGTGGAGTGGGATCAGAGGTTCGGTGGAAGGCAGGATTGTCGGTGGTAGGCATAGGATCGGTGGAGGGCTGTGTGTCGGTGGAAGGATGCATGTTGGTGGGAGAATGCATATCGGTGGGAGAATTCATGTCGGTGGGGAGATGGTCAATTTTGGTAGAAGAGGTATTATGTACTATGGAAGGTGACCCAACTTGGTTATTTGAAGGAGAGGGATTTGATGGAGTTAAAGAAGTGGAGGATGCATCGGTGGGATTGACTATGGGAGCATCACCTATACATGAGGAAATCCATCTGTGTAATTCATTATCATCATTTGAAAGAGATGATGATCTTAGATCATCAAATTTGACATGAATAGACTCATCAATGCATTTTCTCCTGAGATTGTACACACGATATGCTTTGGAGGATAGAGAGTATCCAACAAAGATTCCTTCATCAGCTTTGGGATCAAATTTCCCAAGATTGTCACGATCATTTAGAATGAAGCACACACAACCAAAAACATGAAGAAAGCCTATATTTGGTTTTTTGTCATGTAAAACTTCATAAGGAGTCTTATCATGCCTTTTGGAGATCACCGACCTATTTTGGGTAAAGCAAGCAGTATTAACAGCTTCAGCCCAAAATTAGGTGGGAAGATTTGATTCACTAAGCATTGATCTTGCAGCCTCACATAGTGTTCTGTTCTTCCTTTCCACGACTCCATTTTGCTGAGGAGTCCTAACGGCAGAGAAATTTTGAGAAATTCTTTTCTCATTGAAGAAGTCTTCAAGAGCACTGTTTCTGAATTCAGTGCCATTGTCACTTCTCACCAATCGTACAAGTTGTACATTTAGAACTTCATTTTTCTTGACAAAGTTGATGATTTCTTCAGTTGCATCACTTTTATACCTGAGAAAAGACACCCAATTATATCTAGTAAATTCATCAACAATGACAAGAATCTACCTTTTGCCTCCAAGACTGGGAGTGCTGACTGGTCCACATAGATCCATGTGCAGCATTTGGAGAGGAAGGGTGATGGAAGAGCATTGTTTGGTCTTGAAGGAAGTTTTGGTGAGCTTCCCTTTTTCACATGCATCACACAGCTTTTCTTTAACAAAGTTCAACTTTGGCATGCCAGTCACCAGCTCTTTGTTTGAAATTTTGTGGAGTGTTTTAAAGTTGAGATGAGATAGACGTTTATGCCACAGTCAGTTCCTTTTGGCTATATCATCCGACACAAAGCATACACTGGATGAATTATTGTTTTGTCCCATATCTATGATATAGACATTCTCCATTCTTTTTCTGGAAAGAACCACTTTCATATTTTTGTCAACAACAGTACAGATACAAAGTTCGAACATAACTTTATATCCTAGATCACACAGTTGGCTGATACTGAGGAGATTATGCATGAGGCCTTCAACAAATGCCACTTTATTGAAGGTGACAGATCCGTTTGTGAGAGTTCCATATCCTTTGGTGTAGCCTCTAGAGTTGTCACCAAAAGTTACAGATGGACCTTTTTCAGACACATAGTTGATGAGAAGAGATTTATTTCCCGTCATGTGGCGTGAGCACCCACTATCCAGATACCATATTTGATGGTGCTCAAAAACTTGCATGCACACACAAATTAGTTCCTAGGTACCCATTTGGTGGTGGGTCCTTTGGGGTTATAAGAGGAAGAGTCCTTAGGTTTGGTTCTGTCCATTTTTTCCTTTGGACAATCCTTTGCAAGATGAAAAGTGTCACCACAGGTATAACACTTTATGTAGATAAATGTCTTTTTATATTTTTGCAATTTTTCTTTTCCTTTCCCAATGACATTAACTTGAATGGCTTTAGGACCAAAGGATGAGATGAGTGGAGGAAAACTTAAAATCCCATTACCAGAGGTGGAAGAAAAGTTGGAAAGATTTCCTGAAGAGTTTTTGAAATGTTCTTTCCCAAGGTCTGAGGATTTTCTTTTTAAAGAGAGATCGGTGGAGTTAACTCTTTTGAAAAACTTTGATTTTGAAGAATCGGAAGAAGAGACTTCATCAATGGCTAAATCTTTTAAAAGATCATGGATGGTTTAGAGACATCATTAGAATCTTGTTTCTCAATGGTTTGGACAGAAGAAGTTTCTTTAGCTTTTATAAACATCCCAAACTTTAAAGCTTCACCTAGATCTAATGAGTTTAAAGAAATAGAGTCACAAGAGCTTGACTCTGAGGCATCATCCCATATACTATAGGTAGAGACAAGAGGTTAAGAAGAGGTGTCAGGAATGGTTTTTCCAAAGCCTAAACCAAATTTGTTATCACCAGAAATTTGATCTTTAAATATTTGCTCAAGATTTTTTGATGAACTTGTCCATTTTTTAACAACCTCTTGTTCTCTTTTTAATTTCTTAAAAAGCTTGTTTTTCTCTTTTGAAATCAAATGGTTTATTGTTTTTAGATCCTCAAGCTCAGCTTTGATTTCCTCAAACTTTTCAAGTTTAGACATACAAATTTCAAGTTGAGAGGTGAGGTTTTTAACTTGAACAGATTTTCTTTTCTTGCCATCTTTGACAGTATAAAAGTCTTTAGTTAAGGATTCATAAGCATCAATCTTTTCACTATCAGTCATATCATTAAAGGGATGTACCTGAGAGTATGATGTCGAGCACCTAATTGAAACCAAAGCCATTGGAGAGGTAGCTTTTAAAGAATCTTCCATATCTTCTGAGATGGCCATAAAACACATGTTGGGAGAGTTATTGTCACTGTCAGAGGTTTCTTCTTTCCAATCATGTATTTCGGCCATGAGGCCCTTTCCTTTTCTAAGGAGACCCTCATTTCTTTCCTTTTCTTTCTTGTACTTGGCTTTATACTTCTCAGCCCTTTCTTGATGATCTTGGGAAGAAGATTGAGTATCTTTCTTGGCGAGGTTTGATTTGAAAGAGTTATTTTTGGGTTTTTCATACTTGGAGGAAAACTTGTCAGAAGATGAATTCCTAGATTTCATCACACACTTACTTCTACACTCATAAGCGAAGTGTCCTTTCTTTCCACAATTAAAACATTCCTCAGTTGTCTTATCAGACGATGGAGTTTTTGTAGAAGAGAAGGGTTTTCTGAAAGATTTGGATTTGTTAGAAAAACGAGATTTGTTTTTGAAACCAGCCATCATGGCTAGTTCATCAGACATCTTCTTAACCGATATTTCTTCACCTTCATCATCGACATCACTTAGATATGCCTCCGATTGGTGAGAAGAGTTGTTGTGGCTTTCATTGTCAGAGTCTGATGAAGGATATGTAATACGTGGAACACTTTGAGGTTTCTTGGAATTTTCACTGACAAGGGCTATAGAAGAGCCCTTTATCTCTTTAATGAAATATTTCCTTTGTAACTTGGTTTGTTCAAAGTTGAAGAGAGTTCCATATAAGACAGTTAAAGGAATGTACTCAAGGTCCTTGGAAGTTTTGATACAAGTGCACATGTTCTCCCAAAATTCAGGGAGACAATCCATGAACTTGTTTAGAACTTCCTCATTATCATAGACTCTGCCTAGTAACTTCAGATCATTCAGAAGAGAGTTGAAACGATTATAGTAGCTAGGAAGGGATTCACCTTTTTCATGAGTGAAGAGCTCATACTTTATGATGAGATATATCTTTTTGCTCTGCTTCACTTCCCCTGTACCTTCGTACAGTACACACAGTGTAGTCCACATCTCTTTAGCAGTTTCAAAGTTAACCATAGAGTGATAGACCTCATCAGGAAGTGAGAGTGCAATGATTGCTCTTAGCTTAGAATCAAGAGAAACCAAACGTTTTTCCTCATCAGTATATTTCTTAGGATTTTTGAGGATATAACGACCAGTAGCTTTAGATTTCTCTTTGTCAGAAGACTCATCAGAATCATTGGAGTCACTAGAATCCTCCTTATCAATGGTTTCTTTACCAGGCCTCTGCGTTTCATAGCGAGTCCAGACTCTAGGGATAATAGGTCCCTCTTTGAGAATGGTTGGATATCTAGTATCCACTCCTTCCATGAAGAGCATCATGCGGCTTTTCCAAATAGAAAAGTTATTTGGGTTAAACTTAGGAGGTTTGGTAATGGAACCATTTTCAGAAAAGTTATTTTGAAAAGAGTTTTCAATAGTTGAAGAGGAAGAGACAGCCATCGCAGATCAAGTTTATGAATTAAACTTTCTGCTCTGATACCACTTGTTAGTCCCAGATGGCTTAACAAATATTGTAGAAGGGGGGGGGTGAATACAATACTCAAAATTTTCACAATTTTAATTCTATTATTGAAAACCTTCAACAAGAATTACACATAGAATCTTAAAGACTGTTGCAGAAAAGAACAGATAAAACTATTCTAACAATCTTTCACAAAGTATACTGAAAACTAAAATAACTTGAACACTTAGAACAAAGCTTTTAAAGTTCTTGAGAGAGTGGAGGATGTTTGCACTGCAAATTACTTTCTGTAAGCGTTGTTTGCATGGGAGCCTCTTCTTCCTTTTATAGTGAGATGAGCATTAAATGCTTGGGACACATGTCATCAGGAGATTTTCTTGTAGTTGTTGACTTCTGAAAAGTTGATATGTCTTTATCACCTTTTCATTGGTACTAGGAAGAATACCCATGCTGAAAGAGACTTTATCTAAAAATAGATAAGATGACAAATAGTCACTTTTACCTGGCAATAGATATTGTCCCATAATAAATGATCTTCTTGATGTGTTTTCCAAGACAATTACACCGATGATGTTCCACCGATATAAGTGACTTGGGTCTTGTAACTTTTCTTCAAGTAAAATCATTCATGAGAGGAGAAAGTTGATCCCATCGATTTAAGCATCCTTATCGGTGGGATGCTGCTGGCCGACGTGAGGAGGGTCGGTGGGAGAGTGTCCACCGATGTGTGGGAACACAATCAGTGGGCAATGACTTGTTGAATGATGAGAAGAATATTCTCACTTCCACAATGAGAATGTCTTCAAGCTTGGTTTCGGTTGATCTTCGACTTCACCGAACAGTTTCTATTTTGTACAAGTCATTTTAAAGAACCATGCTAAAATATTTTAAGTAAGATATAGGGAAAACATCGGTGAGTCAATTTCAAATCTTGGTGACCCAACAATAACTTTACGCAATTTGTATGGGTGTATCCACTAAAAGCTAAATCGGATGTTTTTTATAAATTCAAACAATTTCATGCCTATGTTAAAACTCAATTCGGTCTCCCTATCAAAAGCTTTCAATGTGACCTCGGTCGCGATGTCGATAATAGCGAGTTTCACCGATTTGCCTTGACCAACGGGTTCACCTTTCGCTTCTCGTGTCCTCAAACTTCCCCTCAAAATGGAAAGGCGAAACGCATGATACGCCGGTTAAATGAAATTGTTCTTGTCCTTCTTTGCCATGCCTCCTTACCTCTGTAATACCCTGGGTAAGTTCGTTAGTCAAATTCTCGTTCCGTTAAATTTATTTAACTCTATAATTGATGTTTAGGGTAAGGTTGGGTTAATTTATAAGTTTAGGGTGTATTGGTCATTATTGATTAGCTCAAGGACTAAATGGGTAAAATTGTGTTAGATATTATCCATTGCAACTTTCAGATATTTCATAAAACAGAAATATCCAGATTGTGTTGTGTGTGTGTTTGGAGAAGAAGCAAATGGAGAAAAGAAGGGTTAGGGATTCTTTTGGGGTACTTGGAAGTGAATTAAGGTATGTATCCTTTACATTTTATGTTGGTAATTGCTAATAGATAGTTTCCATCGAAGTAGAATAGTCGATTTCACATCTGGTATTGATTTCTGTCGAATCTGGGTTAAATTGGAGTAAACCGACAGTGGTGTCCGGACAAATTGAATGTGTCCGGGTAGTTTCGTTGTTAGTGTCTGGATGATGTTCTGAAGGTGTCCGGACGAGTCCTTTATCCGGGTAAGTCTCCCTTTTCTATAGTTTCCGGATGAGTTAAGATACCAGATGGTGTCCGGATTACTTTGGTGTCCGGATGACGTCCGGATTGTATAGGTTATCCGGAAAAGTCATGTTGTCCGGAAAAGTCATGTTGTCCGGAAAAATAGTGTTGTCCGGGTAACTTGTGGTATCCGAATACTTTAGTTGTTTGGTTATTTTTAACTAGTATCCGAATACGGCAGCGGAACCCCCGTGTTAAGTCGTCGTAGGGGAACAATTGAGGATAAGGGTTTGATAGGTTAATTAGGATTCTCAGCTTGCTAAAGAGTCCTATGTGTTCTATTTGGTAAAGAGATATTCGTATTTGAATTGTTTCAGATACTGTGAATTTGGAGTGAAAGCTGAATCTTGTGGGAAAGACTGGAGAGAGTTTTGATAAACTAACAGGTGAGTTTTACTTTTAAAATGTTTTCAACTGGGATACATATATATGTTATATATATATATATATATATATATATATATATATATATGAGATGGATATGTGGTAGGAATGTGATGACTTGTTTATAAAGGAAAATATCATATATTGAGATATGATTGGAATGTGATAAATAATGTGATTATGTGCTTATGTTGAAATATAATATATTGAGATGTATATTATATTTATATGAGCATACGCTACACGAGAGCACTGCCGAGCTATGCCGGCGGATGGTTGTTGCAGCTGTTGTACAGCGGTGTTGCTGTAGTTGTACAGCGGTGTTGCTGTAGTTGTTGTACAGTGGATTAGTTGGCTCGCAACCAGCTAATTTGGCCATGGGAATGATGTGAAGGATGAGTTGAACACAGTGCACGAGTCTTACTTGGTATTTAATCTTTGTGGTATATGTGTGTTTTATAAAAATGATTTCTAAACTGACAGGGATTATCTCACTAGACCTTTTGGTCTAACCCTCATTTTCCTTTCAAAAATATGTATTCCAGGTCAAGGATCTTTTGTTAGCAAAGGGAAGAATAAAGCATAGGAGGCGGTTGCTAGCTGACGAAGATTACGATATGTTTACACTTCTGTATTATATAGTTTTGAGACTTTGGGACCGAATGTGAATTATCATGTATTTTGTTATGAAAGTAACGACGTTGTATATGAAATGTTAATTGTTATATATTATGTATGTTATGGGATACCGGGTCGTTACAACCTCCAAACTTTTGGGTCGAGGACCTGCATACCGCTGCCTATCTACACAACATCCTACCCACCAAAGTACTACAATTCCGCTCCCCAACTTCTGTCTTGTTCCACCGAGAACCATCCTATGATCACTTGCATGTTTTCGGTTGTTCTTGCTACCCCAACCTTTCCGCTAACCGAACACACAAACTTGATTCTCATTCCGTCTGATGCGTCTTTCTCGGTTACCCGCCTCAATATCGTGGCTACCGGTGCCTTGATCTCACATCCGGTAAAGTCATCTTATCTCGGCACGTCACATTTGACGAGTCGGTATTCCCCTACGCCTCTCAACCACCCAAACACCCCTCGGCCTACTCCTTCCTCGATCCCTCTTTCATACCTTTCCCACCCTCACTTCTTACCCACATATCTCACGCTAACCAGCCATCTTCTTCGACACCTTCCCAGATACCTTCCCAACCATCTCACCCCACAAACACCTCAGCCTCTAACCTGCCATTCACACCACCTTCACCGTCGGCTTCTTCACCTCCCACCAACCCACCGCTCACGGACACCATAGAATCCCACCCTAATGCACTACCACCCACTCCCTCACCTAACCCTCCACCACCCACACCACCACCTCCATCCCACCCCATGGCAACTCGTATAAAACATGACATCACCAAACCGCGTCACATCTTTGACCTTCATGTCGACTCTAACCCATCCATCTCACCCATTCCCAAATCCCCACGTGATGCCCTTCGTGACCCAAACTGGAATGCTACCATAAACGATGAATATAGTGCATTACAGGCTAACAATACTTGGGAGTTGGTACCACGGTCGTCGGACGCTCACATTATACGTTGCATGTGGCTCTTTCGCCATAAGTTCCATTCCGACGGGTCCCTACAGCGCTACAAGGCGCGCCTTATGGTCAACAGCAAAACTCAACAGGTTGGGATAGACTGCGATGAGACCTTCAGCCCGGTCGTTAAGCCCACCACTGTTTGAACAGTTCTGAGTCTCGCCACGACTAGATCATGGTCTATTCATCAGTTAGACGTTAAAAATGCCTTCTTACATGGCAACTTGGACGAAACTGTATACATGTACCAACCACCCGGGTTTATCGACCAATCTGCCCCTCATCATGTATGCCGGTTGCGAAAGTCTTTGTACGGCCTAAAACAGGCACCTCGCGCATGGTATCATCGCTTTTCTACGTTCATTCTATCAAAAGGTTTCGAAGTAGCTTTTGTGATACGTCTTTATTTATTTTTAACCATGGGTCCGATACTACTTACTTATTGTTATATGTGGACGACATTGTACTAACCGCTTCCAGTTCGAAGTTAATTCATCACATCATAGATATGCTCTCTCGCTAGTTTGCCATGTCCGACATCGGTCCTCTTCATCATTTCCTCGGCATCAACGTCATTCGCTACAAAACCAGTCTGTTTCCCTTACAGACGCAATATGCGAAAGATATTCTAAGTCGGGCGGCCATGACATCCTGCAAACCCGCTGCAACCACCCCAGTTGAAACCACTGGGAAGGTTAGTGCCATGAATGGAACACTAATAACCGACCCTACGCTCTATCGAAGTCTCGTTGGGGCCCTCCAATACCTCACCATTACGTGTCCGGATCTCTCATACGCAATCCAACAGGTCTGTCTCTTCATGCATGCCCCACGTGAACCGCACTTCCAGTTTCTCAAACGCATATTACGATACATCAAAGGTACACTGGAGTACGGCCTACGCATCTCCGCCTCGAAGTCCCACTCTCTGACGGCATACTCTGACGCCGATTGGGGGGGGGGGCTGCCCGGACTCTCGTCGGTCGACATCCGACTTCTGTATATTCCTTGGCGACAACTTGATTTCATGGTCTTCGAAACGCCAACCGACCGTCTCACGATCCAGTGCCGAAGCAGAATACCGGGGGGTAGCCAATGTCGTCGCTGAAACCAGTTGGATATGAAATATGTTACTCGAACTTCATGTACCTATCCGTCAAGCTACCGTCGTGTATTGAGACAATGTATCCGCCATTTATCTCACAGGCAACCCGGTCCAACACCAGCGAACCAAACACGTCGAGTTAGACATACATTTTGTACGAGAAAAGGTTCGGGTTGGCACTGTACGCGTTTTACATGTCCCAACCGAGTTCCAGTATGCTGATATATTTACCAAATGACTTCCTCGCCATCTCTTTTACAAAATTTCGGTCCAGCCTGAACGTTCGATCATTTCCTTCCGACTGCGGGGGTGTATTAGCATTATCTTGTATTTATTTATTTATCCTGTTTCCTTGTTTAAAGGGATTGATGTCTATAATCTCCCTTATATATTCGTTGTATCATTGCTTTGAATCGATCAAGGAATAAACACAGATTCATATTCCAATATTACTTGTTTTATGAAGCAACAAGATGATGGATGTAGGAATATTCTATGTTGTATATTAAAATAAACCTTGTTCCTCTTATAGGTTGTTGATTATAACATCATATTTTCTTAATTCACATATAGTAATTAATTTTTTGCATGTTCGTATATGTAATTATCACCTTTTAATCTTTTATATGATGGGTTTCCCCTTTTCACATCACATGGTGAACATGGAGCATACAATCAATTAGAGTACTTACTAATTACTCTAGATATGATCAAGAAACTATTGGAGGTTACTCTAGTGTTTGTTTAAAATAGGTGTTTATATGTCTGCAATCTTATTTATAAGAGGTGGCATTGAAGATTGAAATTTGAATAAGTAAGATTATTTGTTTTTGTAAACTGATAAATTTATTGAAATTGTTTAAATTGTCCATTTTACCTATTAAAATATCATAGTGTTGAATTTATATGTAAATTCATACAATTTCACATATTTATTCATCATCATTACGAAATTTTCAACTAAATTATAAGATTAGCATATATTTAAACAAAAATATGCCATCTAAATTATTTTAAATATGCCATTGACGGTATTATTCATTTAAATGAGAGATGTGAGGATCTATTGATAAGGAACTAATGATCGATTAAGGCTGTCGGGACACCAAGGATTTGAAATTGACCCACCGATTTTATCCTTAAAATCTTACTTAGAATATTTCATTTTTGGTTCTTTATGATAACTTAGATAAGACATCAAAAGTTCGGTGAATTCGAAGATCAATCAAAACCAAGTTTGAAGAAGTTTCTCATTGTGGAAGTGAAGATGTTTTTCTCAACCAAAAAGCTAAGTTATTGTCCACCGATTTTCATCTTGAAAATCGGTGAGCACATGGCCGAATTCCTCCTCAATTTCGGTCAACCTTCTCACCGATTTTAAGATGAAAATCGGTGAGATCCCTCCTCTTGGAAGCCAGTAGATGAAGATCATTTATTATGGGACAATATCCAATGTCAGGAAAAAGTGACTATTTGTCGTTTTTTCTAGTTTCAGATAATGTCTCAATCAAGCATGCTTGTTCTTCCTGGTACTGAGAAAAGTGTGAAAATGACTTGTCAACTTTTCAGAGTCAGCTCCTATTCTTGAATCTCCAGATGACAAGTGAACTAAGCATTTAATGCTTCAAGCACTATATAAAGAGAAGAGGGTTCTCCATGCAAGGTTACGCGTTCCTGAAGATTTTTCTCAGTGCAACAAGGCTTTCTCTCCTTTGAACTTTATAGCTTTCAATCATTAGGATTGTTAGAATACTTTTTCTGTTCTTTCCGCAACAATCTAGTTTTTCTGTGTGTAATTCTTGATTTGATAAACCAAAAAAAAATTAATTAAGTGAAAATTTTGTGTACCCCCTTCTACAATACTTGTTTAAGCCATCTGGGACTAACAAAGGCTAATCGAATGAGAAGCGATTGATAAATGTTGTTGCTGGTGTTTGGAGAACAATAAGAAACAAATAGGGAGTTGGTTTACCTTTTAACGGATAAGAGGACAATAAGAAATAAGCGAGTATGAAACTTTAAAAAAATAAATAGTCTTAATAGTCCTACCTCTTACCAAAATCATACATAAGAGGATGTTAAGAACTTTTAAAAAAACAAACAAAACCTAAGGTGATGTTTGTTTTCTAAGAGGTGCTGAAGTCTTAAGTCTGATTTCACTTCTGATTTTTAGGAGGTGGTGCTGAAGTCTGAAATCTGAATAAATATGATTATTTGTTTTTTGTAAACTGACAAACGTCTGAATATGTATTATTGTCTATTTTATCCAGCAAACATAAAACTATGTTTTGGAAATAACAAACCAAATAATGAGATACAAACAAGGAGCATCATACAAGGCAGAATGATATACAATGAACCACAGAAATCCTTATGTGCTATAATGTGCTAAATCCATACAAGGCACAATGATTGAACAACATACATGATTCATAAGAACACTAATCAAACCACATAGATGATCCAAACATATCGAACCAGAGAAATAGAGTAGAAAATCGAACATAAAATCGTACAATGTTAAACCACATAGACGGGAAATCGAACCACATATATAGGGATCGATTTATCGACATAAAATCGAACCACAAAAACAGGGATTGATTTGAAGTTGGTTTGGAGAACTTGGAGTACGATTTGGAGAAAAAGCTCGGATAACGTTTTCGATTCATCTTTTCTTAAACATAAACACTCGTTTCTTCCCTTGACTCCTTTCTCATACCCATGTTTCCGGTTACCGCAAGACAGATTCTGGAATAACAATACGATAAAATCAAACTAATTAAGCAAATCATAATGACCTCACTAATGATAATCGCAATCACACAATTTTTACTCGACCCTTTTCAAGGGTTTCAGAAGGATTGGTGTGTGACAGGTAAGAAAATGCAGAAGGTGAGCTAGCATCATCAGTAAAACAGGGGTTTTTCAATGGAAGGCCACACAAACCACCATTTCTAATGAAAGCGGATGGGCCTCGGTTCACCAGAGCACCATTTTGTTGAATCAGACTGCTTAAGTTATTGTAAACCATCTCAGTAAGATTACCAAGGCTGAGGGGAGAACCAGAGAGATTTGGAGATCGATTTACGATTTGGTGATAAAACCAAAGAATTGTAAACCTTCCAAGTCTTTAGGGATAGAACCAGAAAATTGGTTGAAAGAAAGGTCAAGTTTTTAGAGATCGATTTACGATTTGGAGAGCGATTTGGAGATCGCTTTACGATTTGGAGATCAATTTACGATTTGGAGAGCGATTTGAAGATCGATCTGGAGTGATTAGGTTACGATCTGGAGAACTTGGAGATAGAGGCGAGGAGCGGTCGTGATAGAGAAAAAGGTGATAAATGACTGGCTTATCACTTTTTGTTTCAGACGAGTTTCAGTCATAAGTGGCTGTAAATAGATAAAAAAAACAAACAGACTTAATTAAGAGAGGTTTGACCGAAAAATTGGTAATTGATAAATAAGCTCTGAATATCAAAAAAACAAACAGCCTTAAGTGTGTGTTTTTTCATCTTAATTATTAAGAGCATCTTTAATGAATATCCAAAATTTCTTTTAGAAAGGAAAATTAAACTTCAAAACCCCTAAATTAAAAATATCTTCAACTTTAAAAGATTCTTATTATATTGTTAAACCTTTTCATTTGTTTAACAAAATGTTATTTTTCTTTCAAGAGATTTAGAGCATCTCCAACACATTTATTCAAAATTCTCTAAAATAGAAAACTAAAATTCAAAAAAATTACATTCATCTCCAACATATTCCCCATTTTGAAAATCCAACATAAAATATGATAATAAAATATTCATTCATCTATTAAAATATTATTTCTCTCTTTAAATATTAACTTTTCAAAGTTTTCTACTGGTGTTTTAATTTAGTAGTATTTTTTGAGTTATCTCCATATTTAAAAAAAAATCTTTCGCACTCCTACTTTAGCCGTTTTGGAAATAGTTTTAAAGAAACTATTAGAGCAAAATCATAGCTTAAAATCCTCATTTCTTCACTCTCTCTATTTTAAAGAAATTGTTAAAGGATGCTATTATTTTTAAAATTTCTATTGATAGAAATATATCAAAAACTAGACTAAATTACATAAATCGTCCCTGATGTTTGGTCCCTTTTTGGATATGGTTCCTATTTCGAAAAAATTACACGGATCGTCCCTGAGGTTAGACAAACCGCACGAAATTGGTCCCTCCCTCTAACAGAATCTGTTAACCCCGTTAAGTCAAGGGGTATTTTGGTCTTTTTACATTTATTTTTGTCTTTATTCTAAAAGAAAAGTAAAAAACAAATAATTAAATTAAAAAATAACCCCCCCCCCCCACCCTCCTTCTTCTTCCTCACGACACCCCCCACCTCCGGCCACCACCAACAAACGCCCCTTCCTCACCTTTCTTCTTCCTCACTCTATACATGTAAACCCCATGTATATATACATGTATATACCAAGGCAAATTTGGAGGCGCTCCAACCATGTGAGCTTTGCACTGCTCAAATATTTGTCAAGGCTACCATATGTCACAAACTCCTCAACAAGGATCTTCTCATTATTCTCATCACAGAAGCCAATAAAAGAGACAATATTTGCATGTCTATACGAAGAAAGCATTCCGATCTCATTTAGGAAAAGTTTTTCTGCACGCCGAATTCGATATCCTTGATCAAGATTCTGAACTCCATGGTCAAGAAAGGGTGTGATCCGAACGCAAGTAGTTTCAACCCCATTTTTAAAGAAATCTTGAAAGCCCGCGATGTGAATGGTGCTCATAGATTGTTTGGGAGGATGAAGGAGATGAAATGTAAGCCGAATACAGTAACTTATAACGTGTTGATGAGAGGTTGACTCTGGTCAAATTCGCCATCTTGCTTAGCTCTCTTGGAAGATTGCCTTGTAGAGAGTTGTTGTAAATCATGAGCTGTTCTAGTGATCTCAGGTACCCAAAAGTCGCCGGAATTCCACCGGTGAGACTGTTATCTGCAAGGTCTATGATGGTGAGCTGATGACAATTACCAAAAGTGGCCGAAATCTCACCGGAGAACAGTTTCCGATCTCCAACGGAATCCTTCCGGATAGCTGATTCTCATACAGATACAAAATCTGAAAGTAAAAGAGAAGATTTAGAAGAAAATGGTTTTTGCAGCGGGTAAAAACAAAAGCTTATTACCCCAATCAGTTTCTTCTTCGCTTAATCTCCTAAAATCCCATGTGATCCTACCTGCAACAAGAAAATGCCCGTTTCCGCCCATTAAGCTCCATTCAGGCCGCTTCTGTAGCCAATCAACGAGATCAAGAGACGCAGCATCCCTTGTGGAGATATTATACCCCCAAAGATATCTTGCGATATCGAACCCTGCGTAAAAAGGCACAAAGATTGCTGCAACAAGTGACGAATCGTTGGTTAAGCACTCGTATTGTTTCATCCGGTTACTGAAGATAACATCCACTGCAAACTGGTTTGTAGCGTACCATCCTTTTTCCAAAAATACCCCTTCGGTATTCTCCAATTGAGGTCCAAGTCCAGCATTCGTAGTGAACTTACACATGTTGGTCCATTTGCTAAGACTCCTACACTGCTTAAGCATATCCTCATTGAACCTGGAAGGAAGATCATGAACGTAAACAGGTCTTTTTGGGTAAGAAGAAGAAACCGATTGGAGGTGGCCAGAGGTGGTGGCCGGAAGTGGGGAAGAAGAGAGGTGAGGAAGGGGGGTGGGCGGTTTGTCAAAACATGCACACACAGGTATATATACAGGTATATATACATGGGGTTTACATGTATAGAGTGAGGAAGAAGAAAGGTGAGGAAGGGGCGGTTGCAGGTGGTGGCCGGAGGTGGTGGGTGGAGGTGGGGGGTCGTGAGGAAGAAGAAGGAGGGTGGGTGGGGGGGGGGGGGGGGTAGTGGGTGTAGGGGGGGTTAATTTTAATTTAATTATTTGTTTTTTACTTTTCTTTTAGAATAAAGACAAAAATAAATGTAAAAAGACCAAAATAGCCCTTGACTTAACGGGGTTAACAGATTCTGTTAGAGGGAGGGACCAATTTTGTGCGGTTTATCTAACCTCAGGGACGATCCGTGTAATTTTTTCGAAATAGGGACCATATCCAAAAAGGGACCAAACATCAGGGACGATTTATGTAATTTACTCCAAAAACTATTTGATTTTCATTGTAACCATTTTAAAGAATCTTTTATAAGTTTAGAACATTTTTTGTTTCTCTACTATTTTTTCTATTTTAATTTTTTTATAAATTTATTAAAAATACCTAAAGCTCAATTTCAATAAATAATTTGTTACAAATACTTTAATAATTAGGAATAAACTACACTTTTGGTCCCTGTGGTTTAGTGATTATAACACATTTGGTCCCTACAGTTTAAAAATTACACTTTAGCCACTACAGTTTGCTATTTGGTCCGGATTTGGTCCCTTAATCTAACAGCCGTTAAAAACTCTCGTTAATTGAGGGGTATTTCAGTCTTTTTAGCTTTTCATCACATTTTCTGTTAAAAAAATAAAAATGTAAATTACAGGGACTAAAATGGTAATTTTAAAAAGACTGAAATAATATTAAATATATACACACATGTGTCTGTGTGGTAGCAGAACCACCACCGCCACTCTCCGTTTCTTCTCCGATGGTCACAACCCACCTCCGGCGATCATAACCCACCTCCGGCGGTCAAAGCCTACCCTTGAGAACCATCCATCGAAACCACTCCCTTCATTGCCACTCCACCTCTCCCCTCCCCTCTCGTACCCCTGCCCCTACCTCACATCAAACTCACTCCGGCGGTTACTCCTCTTCTCCGACCATCTTCCTTGATGACCCAAATGCATCCGATGAAAAAATCTGAAGCCATCCAAAATTATTAAAAATTTTGAAACCAATCCAAATCCAAAAGCCATCCATCTCCTGCACATCTCCTGCATACATACACATATATATAGAGGGAGGTTCATTTGTTAACCTCCCATTTTGTATTAACTTTATTAACTTCATCTTAGCCATTCATTTTCTTGTTAATGGTTGAGATTAAAACCATTTATTAGTTAATTAATTAATTAAGTCGTGTAATTAATTCTCCCATTGAACACAAATGAAGAGGGTAATTTTGGAATTTGACACAACCTACTTTTTTCCATTAATTAAGTCGTGTAATTAATGTTTCTATAGTTAAACATATTGTTCCTATGTTCAATCCAATGTTCCTAATTGTTCAATTATATGTTCATATTGGTTCAATTATATGTTCATAATTGTTCAATTATATGCAAACAACAAATTGTTCATATATGAGCAACTATATGTTCATTCATGTCCGATTACTCCAAAATTACATGGTGTTACTTACTAGTTAATTACTATTCCATTTAGAGCATGTAATATTGATGTCACATCATGTATGATGTGCAAATATTAAGGCTATGCATGAACAAGGATGAAATATAAGCCTAAGTGAACCTATATGAACAATATATATTTGTTAATGTTCAAATGAACATCTATGTCTACTCTCTCTTCAACGTCATTGAAAACAACTTGATCACTCATGTTTATGATGCGTCAATAGGAATTCAAACACTAATTTGATAGAAAATACTACAAAATATTTGAGAAATAATAATATAGTTAGAATCAAAGAGATTTTTATTTTTGTAACTCCCTTAATAAATCAATGTAATAAAACAAAAACATTGAATTCCATCCATGCCCCTATTTAATGGTTATATATAAATTTGAAACCACCAACTAAAATGGATTCCTATTGGTTGAATGAAGTTGATAACGTTAACACAAAATAGGAGGTTAACAAAATATTTGATGGTTATATATTATTTCCGTCTTTTTAAAATTACATCTTCAGTCCCTGTAATTTTTATTTTCATTTATTTTAATAGAAAATGTGATGAAAACCTAAAAAGACTGAAATGCCCCTCAGTTAACGAAATTTTCTAACGGCTGTTAGATTCAGGGACCAAATCCGGACAAAATAGCAAACTATAGTGGCTAAAGTGTAATTTTTAAACTGTAAGGATCAAATGTGTTATAATCACTAAACCACAGGGACCATAAGTGTAGTTTACTCAATAATTAATTAGTGATGAATAAGTATTGATTTTATGAAAGCTAAGGGCATCTACAATGGTAAAGCTTTTAAGAAAGACTTTAAAAAAATAAAAATATATAAAAAATTGGTTGGTACAACCAACATATATTTCTCTCTTTTTTGGCTTTCATATTCATTTTTTCAAAGGCATGAGAAACATCAAGTTTTTGTCTCCAATGATCAAGGTTTCTTCAAGTTATTTTCAAACTATCTTCAAATACCATTGAAGATGCTTAAAAATGGAAAAAAGGTAGCTGAGCATGAAAAGAAAGGCTGCTGGAATCTGATGATGATCTCCATACGACAACATAGAAAACGGAGATGCTCTGACACACCACGTGTTAAATACGTTTCATATCATCATCTCAAAACTTTCTCCAATAAAATGGAAATTTTACTTTCTATCATTCAATACGACAATACCTTTAACTTAGTGAAATAGACTCCAATAATTGATTTATATAATAAAGAATAAATTACGTTTTCGTCCCTATGGTTTGCTAAACATTACGGATTTCGTCCCTATCATTTGCAATTTATTTCTATTTTCGTCTCTGAGCCCAAAACCCTACTTTTAAATATGAAAGACTAAAACAGAAATAAATTGTAAACCATAGGGATAAAAGTAGAAATAAAATTTAAATCATAAGGATGAAAAATGTGATGAATTATACACCATAAGGATGAAAATCACAATTTCAAAACAATAAGAACAAAAATAGAAATTTTCAACAAACCATAGGGACAAAAATGTAATTTACTCTATAATAAATTTGGTTTTTAGTTAATCTTTTTTGATTTTACATAAATATTATATTACTTTTGTAATATACACATTTATAAGGCTATGTTTGGCAAACTAGTTGATAAGCTAGCTGTTGACTCATAAGCTAGCTGGTAGCTGATAAGCTAGCTGATTAAAAAATCACGTTTGGCAAAAGTAACTTATAAACATGTAAAATGACCAAAAAACATCTTCAAAAAAATTATCAATTACGATATTTAATTATATATATAAAACAAATTTATAAAAATATAATATGTTAATTAATACAATCTATGTAGTAAAGAAAAATTAAATAATACATGTTAATTAAAAGAATTCAAAATTTATTATTACATATGTACCATAAATTTTTAATTTGTTAAAACATGATTTAGAAAAAATTATATATTAGCTTATAATTTTAAATAACCGTTACGTATAATATGAAAAAAAAAATCAAATAGTACTTCAAAAGATAATAGTAGTTGGTAATTAAAATATATTAAATAATATTATAAACAGTTGAGATTTTGGCTTCTTGCTGGGAATGGTGGTTTCAATTCAAGCTGTTGCTTGTTATTATGATAGATTTCCAATTGATGTGATCTCTTGTTGCTAATTTTATGGCATTTAACTTTGTTTTCAAGTTTGAAGCAATTTCTATTGGGCTGGGCTTTATAGAATGGGCTGATGCCTACTTCGTATTGGACCATGGGACCTTTTGATTTGGTATTGGACTTTTTGCGCTAAGTATTATTATGATGGGCTTTTTCGATCAAAACTCTTGTTAGATAGATAGATGTTTTTCTTGCGAATACCCTATCTAAAAATTTGTAACATTTTAATAGTCTTTTTAGGACTTGAAAATTTACATATGAATGAATGCATATTGGGATTCATGTATTTACATATTAATCTTAAACTAATTTATAAATAAGATTCATATGTGAATATATATATATATATATATATATATATTAATGTTAGGATTCACGACTAAATCTATGTTAGAAGTCACGTGTTTACATATAAATATTAAACTGACTTCAAATCTCGGTTTTCAATTTTAATTTGATTCAAGTACAAGTTATGATTAAGCTTCACATGTGGATCTGTTGTTATGTTTCAATATTCACATTTGAACCAATGAAAAACATCAATGTTCGTGTTCACGTATGAGATTTAGATAAATGAGATTTAATTCGATTTGTAAATTGTAAAATAGTCAATGATTTCAAGGTGGAAAGTTAGATAAAAAAAATCGATGATTATCAATATTCAAAAAATGTTATAGAAAAAATAGGAGATAAATTAAGATATTTGATTTTTCACACGTACATATGCATGTATACATGTATGTATGTATGTACAGCGCTATAAGCGAACCGAACGTTCAGCAAACTGTTCGACGGAAAGTTTGTTTATGTTCGTTTATTTAATAAATAACGAACATGAACACATTTTCTTGTTCGTTTAGTTAAATGAACGAACATGAACAACTTTCTTGTTCGTTCATTTACGTTCGTGAAAACGTTCGTTCATTTATGTTCGTTAATGTTCGGTCATTTATGTTCGTTTATGTTAATTTATTTTTGTTTACATTTGTTTATATATGTAAACATGTTTATGCAGTATGACATTAATATGTAAATTCATCAAGTAAATTAATTTTTAAAAATTCCTATTTATACCTCCTAAGTTAATTTTTTACGAACGAAATGATGAGTAACAGTGGTTATTTTTTGTTCATTTCGGTTCGTTTGTTTATGTTCGTTTACATTCGTTTATGTTCATTTACGTTCGTTTAGCTCTTAATAAACGAACATAAACAAATAATTTTTCTTAACGAACGAACATGAACACAAAAAATATCATTCGTTTACCGTTCATGTTCGTTCGTTTGTTCGGTTAATTTAAACAAACGAACACGAACAAGCATCTATTCATGTTCGTTCGGTTCGTTTACAACCCTATGTATGTATGTATTTATGTATGTATGTATGTGTGTATGTACGTACGTATGTATGTATATGTATGTATGTATGTATGTATGTATTTATTTATGTGGGATTAATCATCTAAGAACTCTAAAATTTATGAGATCTATGAGATCCATCCTAAGCCTAGTTTTACAATTTTTTGTTATTAATTAGTGATATTAATAAAAACTAATGCATTTTAATAAGAAATTCCACATTTTTGTTATTAATTATTGAAACTTTTGTATAAAAAAATCACTAAAGCAAACCATTAAATCACTATTCCACATTTTTTTTACAAAATTTACCTACTTAGTTTTTAAAATAAAAATTAAATTACTCAATTTCTTTTAAAATAAATTATTTAAAATATAAGTATTTTGTTCAGAAATAATACAAAAAAACATTTGTTATCTTTAATTTAAGGTCATGATATATATATATATATATACATATATATACATATCGGGTTGGTTCATATATATATACATATCGGGTTGGCTTCCTGTGATAAGCCCATGTTAATGTGAGAAGTGATTATCAACTGTTGGATGAGAAATGCATGCGTATTAGGATGAGATGCACCGAGATGTACCAAGATGCACCAGATCAATTCTCTTCCAAACCGTAATTCATGGGAGGATATTTGATCAAAAGTGAATTAACGATTCCATTTCTCATGTTTCTCACGGTAACCTCAACTTTTCCTACCATCCTTCACCTACATATATATATATATATATATATATATATATATATATATATATATATATATATATATAGGGGTGGTATTTTTTGCAAACCACTACATTTGTGGAAACTATGCAACCTAACTAATAACCATCCAATTAGATCATCAACGGCCAAGATTCATCCGGTGGCATAAAATGTAAATACTTGCCATTTTGTAATTATTTTAATAAACAAAACACCCTTGTAAGGGTATATTTGTCAAAATCAGAATGCGTCTCCCATAAGCATCCCCAAAAAATCAGGGCGCCTCAAACAGTTTCCAGATCTATTCCTTGTGGCGCGTTTGTGTGGTGCACGGCGGCAGAAAGATGCAGTGGCTAAATTTTGGGCGGTGATTTGGCGGTGAGCGGCGACGCAGGAGGATTTGGGATGAGGTTTGTGGTGAGGGTTGGTTTTGGGATCAATGCAGGTTTGTGGTGGGGTTTGGAAGAGGAAGATGATGCAGTGAAGAAGATGATGCAGTGAAGAAGATGATGATGGCGACCTCCATTGTTGGAAGAGGAAGATGATGCAGTGAAGAAGATGATGATGGTGACCTCCATTGTTGATCCAATCGAAACCCATATTTACAATTAGAACCGAATTAGGTATGATGGTGATTTAAGGTTTATTTATGTTCTTAAAAGCATGATTTTGATTTCTCCATCTCCTTCATCCTAAATCTGCCATCGTTTATGTCTGTTTGCTTTTGATTTCTCCGATCGAGAGTGGCTTTCGGTGGTGCACTCATTGCTGCAGTCGTTGCTTTCTTTGTTCTGAAAGAAATAGTAGATCTGTCATCCCACAATCATTTTTTTTCTGGGTTTTGTCTTCATGATTTTGGGTTTCTCTGAATTTTGGATTCATGATTTTGTGTTCATGATATTTGTATTCATGATTTTGGATTCAATGATATTGGTGTTCATGATTTTAGGGTTTATACAACTTGATTTTTGGTATTCATGATTATGCCAACAATATAATTCATGATTAATGTGTTTCCAGATTTCATGTTTATGATTATGAGTCTTACATGAAGTTGCATTCATGATTTGGTTAATCATGATTTGTTCCTGGGTTTCATGATGAAGAACACGAAAACAGATTAAGAATATTGATAGCATCTGCAGATTAAGAACACGATAGATTTAAAAAAAAAAACCTTAATATTAAGATTACGGTTATTTTAAATTGGATATCAACAAATCGCAATAAATTAGGAAACTTTCTTGATTACACGATTCAGAAAATAATAATTTAAAAGAACTGAATTTAGTAAATTACTTCCATACCCCTCCATAATCATATTAATTAATAATTAATTTTAATTAAATTAAATGAAATGATTGGTTAAGAAGTGGTTTCTATAGTTTCTACAAATGCATTGGTTTGTAAAAGAAACCTCCCCTATATATATATATATATATAGACTTGGGATCATGTGAGACCAAATCGTCATAAGACCCGTAAGACCATAATTTTACACTTAAAACTTCACTGCAAAACATTGTGAAGGTAACCTTCACAATGCTTTTGCTGTAAAGGTTCAAATTTTTTTACCTTCACAATGTTTTGCTGTGAAGTTTTAAATGTAAAAATATGGTTTCACGGGTCTCACGAAAACATGTTGGTCTCATGTGAACCCAACCTAATATATATAGAATACAAATCAAATACAAACCATGTATTTGTTGCACCCCTTACAAACCAATGTGCATATATGCATTATCCCATATGAATGTATGTTCATTATATGTATATTCTTACACGTATGCATATGCATATGTATATGCACATTGTTCACATATGCACAGTGTGGTTTGTAAGGTGTGCAACAAATGAATGGTTTGCATTTTACGGTGCCTATATATATATAAAGATTCACATATGAACTTTAAACTGATTCAAAATCTCGATTAAAAATTGTAAATTGATTCATGTTAGAGGTGATCATTTACGGGCTTGGACGGACCATGGTCCGGGCCTAACATAGTTTTCTTGTCTAACGAGCCTAATATAGCAAACCGGGCTTGAGAACTTACCCATACCCGTCCTATAAGCGGGCCGGGCTTGCCACCGGGCTAACGGGCCTAAAATATTTACACTTAAAAATACCTATATAAAATGGTAAGTTATGTAAAATGAACCAAAATACATAATTTTTATGCAACTAAAAAACGTAAAATATACTAATGTACACAATCTAAGCAAAAGGTAATTTTCACAAAATATGGAGTATGAACTTTTCCTCTCTTAGGATTATCACCTTTTGAAGTTCAGATGTTTTACAACAAACTTTTTAAATTCAAGACGTATTATATGACATAACACATATAATATAGATTTGGGAGGTGGTTGATAACAAGTAGATGGAGTCCAACCGAAACCACTACTAAACTTTGTAAATGAAATATTAATTATATTGAAATTTTATTATAATTATATAACGGGTCGGGCGTGCCTGTCCAAATTTATTTTTCCATCGCCCGAGCCCGCCCATTAATTTGAATAGTCGCATACGAGCCCGTCCATATTTTTTTAAATGGTTGTGCCAGCCCGCTTTTCTGATGGGCCGAGCGGGCCGGGTCTAGCAGGTCGTACAGCCCATGAACAACTCTAAGTCATGTACACGTTATAATTAAGATTCACTTATCAATTTAAATGTGAATTTATGTTAAGATCTACGTGTTCATGTATGAATCTTAGACTGGTTAGAATATCAGTTATGAATTTTAAATTGCTTCACGTGTAAGTTATGATTAAAAGTCATATGCAAATCTATGTTAGGATTCATATGTTTACAAATAAACCAATAAAAAAATCGATTTTCCTGTTCACATATGAGATTTTGGCAAATGAGACTTAATTCGATTTGTAGATTGTGAAACCGTCAATTATTTCAAGGTTGAACTTTGGATATAAATCGACGACTATCAATATCCATAAATTGTTATAAATAAAATTAGGAGATCCCATTGGTAATTAAAAAATAGAAATAATCAAAATCTAAACTAAATACTAAATATTGTAAAATATGATTGTTTTTCATAGTTATCTTAGTTAGTGAAAATAGACTTAAACATAGATATTTTAAACTATTGGTTGAGAATGTTTTTCTCATTCTTAAACTTTAGGGACCTCTCATTTGAACCATATACTATGTGTATATACATAGATGGAGGTTCAGGGAAATATCCCATAGAAAATGAAAAATAAAGAAACACCTAGGTTATCGTTCATCTGGACGGCATACACTTGTGCAAAACTCATTGAACAAAGCTTGGTATTGATGCTCCCCGACATACTACATTATCCTTACCACACAATTTTCGTTTCGACCATTGGCTTGCATATTATCCAGATTCAGATACTTTGGCTTTTTTAGGTCAACAGACGATATTTTTCATTTCTTCCTATTCTTACTCCACATCTCGTATTGGCATTGCCTTTTGTTGGTCCCGAAGGCCTATACAAGTTTGTAGAAGGGGGGGGGGGGGGGGTTGAATACAAACACACATATTTTACTTTTCTAAATTGTTTATTGATAAATCATTAACAATTTACAGCTTGTTGCGGAGACAAGATTAAGGATAAACCTAAATCTAAACAAGTTGGAACACTAAGGTTTCTTGCACTAAGAAAGATAAGGAAATTACTAATAATAACCTATCTTGAGATAAGAGATTTGAACTTGTCCAGAGTTAGCAAGTTACTTCAAATGAAGTGAGTTCATCTCTTTATATACTACATGCATTTAATGCAAGTCAGTATATACTTTACACGTGTCATCAGCTGGTTGGTTGCATGTCATTGACCTTTGTTGACAACCTTAGTAGCCGTATGGATGAACAGTGTAGTATCAGAGTGGTTGTACGATTTCAGATATTCGGAGGTTCTTTTCTGACATTTCGTACGGAGGCGTGCAAGGGTGGTTAAGACAAAAGTACTTTGTACGGAGGACTTCATGATCAGCTTTCGTTGATTCAGCGATTATCATTTACTATTTAGCAGATGATAAAGTTCAGCGATAGCTGAAGTCTTGTACTTGATACTTCACGTTGAGTGGACAAATCTGAGTCTTCGCTGATCCGCATCAGTTCATTAGGAGACTTGTCGCTGGTTCTTGAGCTTGATCTTCGACTTCAGCGTAGAACCTTTGTTGACGTGAAACTTGTCTTCAGGGATCATAAGTAAACAACTAACTTATCAGCGATCATCATAATGACTGAACTGACTCAGAGCATTTATGGTGAACAGTTTCGCTGAATGTTTAACTTAAAGAGCGAGAGTTCCTATCAGCGGTACTGGAAGATCTTAGTACTTATCAGCGATAGTAAAACTCTGATACATATTGTTTACTTACAATTTTCACTAAGTATTTAAGAGAGGGTCATTATCAAATCACTGAGGGTTTGGATCAACAATCTCCCCCTATTTGATTATGACATAGCAACAAAGAAAATTGCTATTTAATGAAAACATAAGGATAAAAAGAACTCATAAAATATTTGTCCCTTTTACTGTTTTCTGGGATCTTTTCAGTACTGATGGAGTAAAGTACGTTCGCTGAAATCTTTCTTTAAAATATTGAATCAGGTTACAATGAAGAACAGAAAGATTATAAGTACAAGCGAAATAATTTACAAGTACAGAAGGATAACTGATATAATAGAGAAAAAGGAGATTATATCAGTTTTCAAAAGGTTCTTCCTTAATGAGAAGTTCATCAAGGGTCGTCTTTTCAGTGGGGATCATCCAGTCAGGAACCGTTACGCCTTGTTTTCTTTTGTTCAGCGCTTCTTTGAAGATCAAGGGTTTTAGGTGTCGTGCCTGAATGTCTTTTCTGAAGTCACACCAGTAGATGAGATCTCTGAGCTGTTCGATTGGAGTGATTGGAAGCTCAGCGATCCGTTGAAAACATTTACGTCCGTCGTAGTCGAGAAAGAATATTCCATAAGGATTACTGATGACTTTACCAGGGATGAAAAGTTCACATGGTGGCAAAGAAATGTCAAGGGCAGATAGATCAGGGTCAGGACCAAGCACTTCAGTGCGAGAGAAACCAATTCCAGTTTCATTTCGTATGACAGGACCTGAGTTTGAATCTTGACGTTTCTTCTTTGGAGAACCCCTTTTTCTTTTCAGCTTTAGATCAGGAAGAGGAGGAATGTCCACACAAGAAGATATCAAATCGATCTGTCTGTTTATCAGCTTTTCGAAATGATCCTTGTACTTAGATTGTGACGATTGGATAGCTAACCTCATCTCCAGCCATTCAGATAGACCATACCTTTTTACAGTGTCAGCGCGAAAGGTTTCAGTTTGGCCATCTTCTCTGAAAAGTTTGATGTCACCAATAGGTACTCCGATAGATGTTCTTCCAGAGATGAATACCTTGTTGATCTTCGCTGGACGATATCTGAAGTGGATTTTCTCTTTACACCAGATCAGGGTGGTTTGAGAAACTTCAGTTTTCTTTTCCACGATCTTCTGGGCTTCTTCCCAAAGCTTTCGTTGGATTTGAATGGGAACACGTTTCAGCTTGGGGTCTTTGACAGATTCTTGAGTAAGCTTGATGGCGTATTCTCTGTCTTTTTCTTCAGCTTCCTTTCTTTCAGCGATGAGGCGTTCAGCTCTGAGGTGTTCCTTGTATTCAGCTTTTGAAATTCTGAACTTAGGAGGAACTGAAGGCGGTTGATCACGCCTTAGAATGATTCGCTGATCCTCGAATCGCTTTATTATTTCTTCTCTTTTCTTTTGTTCTTCTTCTCTTAGCTTTTGAGGAGCCAAGGAAGGTCTGTTTCTGTGTGAGAGAGTTTGTTCTTCAGGTTCATCAGTCTCAGAGATCAAATCCAAGACTGGGATTATTTCTTCAGCGGCAGCTGGAATTATTGGTGAAGTCGCAGTTGTGGAGCCTTCAGCGATATTCTCAAACAGGGGAGAGGACTAGCTGAAACACAGCGATCTTACAAGTAAGAACTTGGGTAGAAACAGATAGAGAGAATTGGTTTAAGTGTATAGGCTTGGGTAGAGGAACTGATAGTGTATGATAGAGGAGGGATGGAGTAAGAGATGATTAGTGTACCTGACAAACCGGCTTTTCAAGCAAGATCGTCAGATTTTCATCTTCAGCGACGCTTTTGCCTTTGCCTTTCTCAGCTCCAGAGGCTGAGGGCTTTGTCTTTGTCCGCTCCCCTGAAGGTTCATTTATCAAGATTCCCTTAAGAGCTTTGATCCTTGGGGCAGGTTTGACGATAAAGAAATCATCGTCATCTTCGTCATCATCATCATCATTCTTTGGAGAAGAAGATGGTTCATCATCAGGGATGTCGACGGCTTCATCATCATCTGCTTCGGATTCTTCAGCGTCTTCTTCGAGTTGCTCCCCCTCAGATACAGAGGCGAGCTTCTCGGTTCCCTCAGGGTTTTCATCTCCCTGAGGTTTTTCAGCGATCAGATCTTCATTCCTCTCTCCCCTGATAGATTCATCATGGGAAAGGTCTTCAGCGCTCTTGTTCAGATCTTCAGCGCTTTTGTTTAGATCTTCAGCGCTCTTCTCACCGGAATGTTCAGCGCTCTTCTCCCCCTCTTTCTCATGATTGGGGGAGGAATGAGTAGACTCAGCATTTGTATTTTCTCTGTCTTCTTGGCCAGAGATTTTAATACAACTTTCTATCGCTGCTAATCTATCTTCAAGGCCAGATATAGCAGGATTGATCTTTTCCAGCTCTTTGCGATCCGCCGCTGTGAAAGTTTCCAATACAGGGGCAGGGGCAGGTTCAGGAGCAGGAGTTCTTGCCTTGTTGAGCAGCTCTTCAATCATTGTTTTCATCGAACCAACATCGGTCTTTACAGAGCCTAAGTCAGTCGTCAGAGTTTGAACATTTGTCTTCACAGCAGACATATCACCTTCTAGTGCTCCAACCGATGTCTTCAGCGTTGTTACTTCGCCGGACATGGAGGAAACTGATTGTTTGAGTGAGGTGTAGTCTGTGTAGATGTCAGCGAGCACTTTGGCGAAATCGCTGAGAGTCTTATCAACAACCTTGATGTCGTCTGTGGAAGCTTTCTTTTCTACCACCGTTGTCAGCTTTGTCAAATTTTCTCCAGCGTTTGTTACAGCTGTAGAATTGTTGGAGAGTGTGGTGGTGAGAGCTGTCAGCTTTGTTTCCACGGACTTCAGAGAGTCGTTGATGTCTCCCAAATTAGGACCTGTAACACATAAGTACTTGTGAACAAAGGAAAGCTCAGAAGTTTCAGGTTTAGTTACAGTGTATATGGGTTGATTTGTACCTGCAGGAGGATTGACGAAATCGTCAAAGTTGCGGACTCCTGAATAATGTTCCATATCTTCCTCAAAAGTTCGGTGAGGAATGGTGATCTCTGCAGGTCCTGTCTTCATCATTCTTTGAGAAGCGTCAGCGGTGGCTTCTGGAATGATGGCATCTCCAGTGTTAGCTGGAGGTGTGTCCAAAGAAGTGGAGGGAGGAGCGAAGGATAAGAATGGGATTCGGGTACTGAGTTCAGCGTTGGAATCGCTGACAATCACTTCATCAGTCTTTTGAGAGACTGAGGGAGGTTGGGTAGTTTCCAAGTTTCTAACCTCAGCGTTTGGAGACGCTGAAGCCGGGATTGAAGGGATGGCTTGAATGGGTGTGGCATAGCGTACCACGGAACTTTCCTTCAGCTCTTCAGAATGAGCTGAGGAGTCTTCAGCATGGGATTGCTGGGGTTGCTCCTTGGTTTTCTTGATCCTTTTGGAATCAAGTTGGGTGTGAGAGGGTTTCCTTTTCTTAGAAGGAGAGGATTGTGTGGCCGGGGTATCAACGATGGGTATTGTCGCTGAAGGAGCCACAGAAAGCGGAGAATTTAGAAGAGTGAGAAGAGTAGAGAGACGTACCTCGTTGGCGACAGGTTTGAAATCGAGCACCTTAGGGCCAACCTGAGAAAGTTTCAGGTCACCCTCTTCAGGATAGCTGTCCTTCAGGCCATATTGGAAGATGGCGCTGATGAATCTTGGGTAAGGAACCCATGCTGGTCGGTTAGCGGCAGAATCCACGCGTTGTACTAGGTCATCATATATAATAGAGGCCCAGTCAATGTTTAGACCTTTCAGCAGTGCGTATCCCATAGCTTGCGTAGGTTGTGCGGCTTGATCAGAAGAGCCGGACTTCGCTGTCATGCAGCTGATCAGGTGAGCGAAGATGAAATTCATCTCGCTGGGCATTTTGGACTTCTTTATCAGCGTCAGCTTCTTCTCGGGCTTCTTGTCCCTTCCAATGTCCCAGATGTAACCCATTGTGTCGAGAAAAGCAATGATGGCATCTTTGTCAGCTTGCTTCTTATGGTCAGGGAATGGAACGAAGGGTTTTTCTTTGGTGGCATTGGGAAAGTTCAGGGCTTTTCGAATGATTGCGGGGGTTATCTTAATTGTGCCATACTCAGTATCGCTGAGTATGCAATCGATGGTTTTGGAGGGGTCTTTGGTGGAGGGTAGCTGAGTGTGTCTGGCAGAGTACCAGAACTGGGATAGTAGAAGCTGACTTGCGGGAGGAGTGATGGTCAGGGCTGTTGAAATGCAGCAGTGTTTCAGGAAATTCACAGCATCATCCAGATGTGTGACTTGCTTTCGAGGAGGAAACTCGAGAAGCGCAGAGAGGGTGTTGACCTTAGTCCAATCTAGTTGATCCAGCTTGAACTTAACCTGAGGGGCTTTGATGATGTCCACTTCCTCAGAGTCAGCGGAGATGGACTCAGCGGTGACATTGATCTTTGAAGATGCCATTTCTCTGTATTATCAGTTCAACCAAAGATGTTAACAAATAAGAATTGTCTTAGTATGGAAAGAATTTCCATTAAGATTGTTCGAATTTTGTCCATTTCATTCAGACATAAATGTCTTAATGAAGATTAGGGTTTTTCATGATTTTGAAACGAAATGTAAAACCCATAAATTCTTGTATTCCAGTTTCAAAAGAAAAACTGGATACGAATGAAGAACAAGTTTAAGATTTAGATTTAAAACTTGAAGAACAACCATGAAATGGTTGTGTTCATAAAACCATGAAAGAAAATGATTTTATTTTTAAGTTCTTTTGTTTGATCTTGTTTAAAACAAAGATAAGATCAGAAACAAGTTATCTGCATTTGAAAAAATAAGAACATATTAACCTTGAAGTTTTGATGAAGAAGATGATGAACAGTTCTTTGAAGATTTGAGAGCACAAATGCAACAGTAATTTCTTTCTTGCGGAGGAAGAATGTTCGCGTAAAAGACAAATATAAACCAAGAGTTTGTTTATATAGAGAGTTTTAGAGAGAGAAAACCTTGAGCGGGAAAAGGTTTTCATCATGACACGGACACGTGTTTGCATTTGATTGGAAGTTTGAACGAAACGTGCAAACGTGTGTCAGAAAGAAATCGTGCCTAGTGTTATCCGTTGCAATGACGTCACAACTGTCCTTTCACATTCTTTTAGGATGTCTCTGAGGTTTTTAAAAGCTCAGGGACTCTTTTGAAAGACATGAAGCACTGAATAGAAAATATCAGTGAAGGTTTAAAGAACTTTCAAAATATCGCTGTTAAGGAAGAGATATTCAGCGATGCAATTTATTTTGAAATCTTGCATTTACATGCGATTTTCAGAGAGAGAAAACATACCTGGATATCAGTTTTACCAAGTTTATTCAGAGAGAAGATGATGAAATGGATTATATAAGTTGATTTTATCCCCAAGGCTATACAAGTTTGTATAAACGTATCGCTGATCAAATGTGAACCGCTGAAGATTTTACCCTTCAAAGTTCAGCATTCCAAGCTCGCTGATGAGAAAGTTGAATCTTGTCTCATCAAGAGGTTTGGTAAACAAATCAGCTAACTGATAATCAGTTGGGATAAAATGAAGTTCTATATCACCATTCATCACATGATCTCTGATAAAATGATACCTGATTTCTATGTGTTTTGTCTTTGAGTGTAGCACTGGATTGTTTGCTATAGCGATGGCACTAGTGTTGTCGCAATAGATTGGAATTTTGGAGAGATGAAGATCATAGTCTAGTAAAGAGAGGAATGTTTGCATTTGTCACTTCATTCACTGATTGTTGAGAAAAAGATGGAATGTCTGAGACATTTGGATCAACTGCAGGTATAGTGTTTATAGGAACAGCTGAGACCCATGATGTTTCAGCTTCACTATTCTACATGTTTGGAATGATAGTGGGACTATCATCTTCTACTGGATGAGCATGAGGAGTGGGAATTTCTTCTGAATCACCAAGATGAGAAAACATCCATTGATTCAGTTCTTCAGTATCAGTGGACGGTTTAGAGTTCGCTGAACGGGATTCGTAAAACGTGACGTGAAAAGTTTCTTCTACAATTTGTCTTCTACGGTTGAAGACTCTGAAGGCTTTGGAGACTGAGGAGTATCCAAGAAAGATTCCATCATCAGCCTTAGGATCAAACTTTCCAAGGGCATCTCTGTTGTTCAGTATGAAACACTGACATCCAAAGATGTGAAGAAAGCTGATTGAAGGCTTTCTCCCATGAAAAAGTTCATAGGCTGTCTTTTTGAATCTTTTAACTATCAGCGACCTATTTTGCGTAAAACAAGCAGTGTTGACAGCTTCTGCCCAAAACTGAGTAGGAAGGTGAGAATCGCTGAGCATTGAACGTGCAGCTTCAATAATTGTTCTATTTCTTCTTTCAGCGACTCCATTTTGTTGTGGTGTTCTCACTGACGAAAAGTTGTGAGAAATACCCTTACTCTCAAGGAAGGAATCAAGAGAACTGTTTTTGAATTCAGTTCCATGATCACTCCTTATTGAGCGAACAGTCATATTGTTCAGAGTTTCCATCTTCCGAACAAAGGTGATGAGTTCTTCAGGGGTGTCACTCTTAGAACGGAGAAACATTACCCATGTGTAACGAGATAATTCATCAACTATGACCAGCGTATATTTCTTTCCAGCGATGGATTGTTTGTTAACGGGGCCAAACAAATCCATATGGAGTAGTTGTAGAGGAGATGACACTGAGGAGACTTGCTTTGACTTGAAGCTTGCTTTGGTCTGCTTCCCTTTTTCACACGCTGAACATAAAGACTATTTGGCGTATGAATGCTGAGGTAGACCAGTGACTAACTCTTTGGAGGAAAGAGTATTCAGTGTCTTGAAATTTAGATGTGAGAGCCTCTTGTGCCATAGCCAGTTAACATCAGAAGATGCCTTTGAGAAGAAACAGGAGTTCTCAGTGGTTGTTGAGTCCATGTTTATTACATAAACATTTTCCAAACGATAACCGCTGAGAGCTATCTTCTCCTTTTTGTCAGAGACAAAGCAGGATTCCTTAGTGAAAATCACTTTGTTATCCATGTCGCAAAGCTGACTGATGCTCAGAAGATTATGCTTCAGCCCTTCAACATATGCGACTCTTCTGAAGGAGGTTGTACCATTTGAAAGTACACCATACCCTCGGGTATGTCCTTTTCCATTTCCACCGAAAGTCACAGAGGGACCCTTCTCTTCCTTGTATTCAGCGAGCAGGTTTTTCTTTCCAGTCATGTGTCTAGAGAATCCGCTATCGAGATACCAGATACCCTTCTTAACCTGCATTTACAAAGGAAGATTAGTTTTGCTTGGGTACCCACTTAACCATGTATACACGTTTGTCAGTGGAAGTAGTTGGAATGGAAGGTTCAGCGGTCTTCGCAGCATTTGAAGATTCAGCTTTGTCTTTCTTCACTTTGGTTAATTTCTTAACTTCAGTGGTAGGAGTCACCTTGACCTGATTTGCATCGGTGTTGGTCTTCTTTGCCTTGGGGGCAATCTTCACCTTAGCTATCTTTTCAGCTTTGGTGGCTGTGGGGCACTTACTAGCAATATGATCGGTAAGTCCACAGTGATAACATTTCCTATAACTAAAAGTAGTTCTAGGACCACTTGTATGCTGAGCTTTTAATTTTGAATTAGAAGTGCCAGCACCAAGTAAACTATTGGCTTTAGAAATGGGACGAACATTCAGTTCTTCAGATTTCTTACCAAGAACATCCACTCTGAGTCTAGGAGTAGATCGCTGAATAGATCCAGAGATCAGCTTTCTAGATCCAGAGGGGTAGGTCACTGAGGCTTTAGAAGCATTCAGCTTTGGTACTAAGGTACCCTTCTGAGGATTTTGATAAATAACAATTCTTTTACCTTTGTCTTTAGAGACAGTGTTAGTCCCAGATGGCTATAACAAGTATTGTAGAAGGGGGGGGGGGGGTTGAATACAATACTCAAAATTTTCACAATTTTAATTCTATTATTGAAAATCTTTCAACAAGAATTACACATAGAAAACTTAAGACTGTTGCGGAAAAGAACAGATAAACTATTCTAACAATCTTACACAAAGTATACTAACAAAATAACTAAGAACACTTAGAACAAAGCTATAAAGTTTTTCAAGCAAACTGGAAATTCTTGCACTTAGAGAAATCTTCCAGTTTGCGTAGAATATCAAGAGCACACAGTAATCTTCAAGTCTCTCAAGATGTGTGTTGTTTCTGCATGGAGAGGTCTTCCTTTTATAGTGACAAGGAGTGTGTAAGCATTGAATGCTTGGGACACATGTCATCTTCACACTTGCTGAGGATGTTGACTTCTGGAGAGTTGTGAAGTCCTTGTCACCTTTCACAAGGTACAGTCAGAAGAGCCCATGCATGAGAAAAGAGCTTTGCATGGAAATGGATAATAAGAAAAAATGTCACTTTATCCATGTAGAAAATCTCTTCTCAATTTGTCTTCTAAAGATTGCACCACCGAAGGAAGCTTGGGATATGTGACACATCTTTGGAGAAAGTATCTTTGAAACTTCTTTGAGATCCCACCGATGATAGCCTTGTGATATGTGACACATCTTTGAGATATGTGACATCATCTTTGGGATATGTGACATCATCTTTGGAGGAAAAACATCTTTGAGACTTCTTTGAGATCCCACCGAAATTGGACTTCCATCGGTGGGATTCTTTGGCCGAAACAGAGAGTAATTTCGGTGGAGATGTGTCCACCGATGTGTGAGAACACCATCGGTGGACAATGACTTGTATGTGTTGAGAAAGGATCTTTCACTTCCACAATGAGAGAATCTTTAATCTTGACTTTGGTTGATCTTTGACTTCACCAAACATTTGCTATCTTGTACAAGCCATTACAAAGAACCATGCATCCAAAATTTCTCTAAGTATAAAATGTTTTTCAAAGTATAAAAGGAGATCATGAGGTCATCTTCAAATCTTGATGACCCAACAATCTCCCCCTATTTGATGATGACATCCATACTTAGAAAAACATGAGTAAGACAGTGAATAATGCATGTTGACCCTTCTTTACTCTTTTGGGTTCTTTTTCACACAGTCCATTTTTTTTGTGTGTGTATGTATATATGATATTTACATATAAGATAAAATAAAAAGGTATAGCTGTACAAATGAATGAAAAAATGGAAAGAAGTATAAACAATATGAACAAAGCAGATGTTACTTGTATCATTGGAGAGGAGAGTTGAAACTTATGTCTGACTTGAGGATTCTTCATTTTGATCAGCAGCCTGTTGATTTGTTGGAGAACTTTATCTTTCAGGCACTTTTGCTTTTCTTCAGATGTTTCAAATCTTCAAGCCATTCACTTGCTCCAAAAGATTTCAGCCAAATGAGTCTGTGGTTTCTGGAAAGAGACAAACCCATTATGGTGAGAATCTTTGAGGGAGGTTTGAGATTAAGTGAATAAGCCTCAGGATGCTTCTGCCAATCTGTGGCATTTTCTATCTTTTTCTTGGCATCTTTGGCATCATTATCATGTGTCTTTGATTTGCTCCCCCTCAGTTGGATCATCCGGTCTTTGTGTTTCTCCCCCTCAGTTTGATCCGTCTGGACTGATATGCTCCCCCTTGACCGGTCCGCCCGATTTCCTCATTTTTTTTCAAGTTGGTCGCTGTATATGAGTACTGAGGGTTTATGTTGCTCCCCCTCAGATGAATTCTCCCCCTCAGCGGCCGACGTAGGAAAAACACCAAGAGAAAATGAAAAGATCGGCCAGAACCAAGACGATTTTTTTTTTTTTGCTTTCCCACCGAAAAAGAAGGAAATTCCACCGAAAATTGGTTATTTTCGGTAGAACTTTCGGTAGAAAATCGGTGAGATTTTTTTTTTTTTTTGCTTTCCCACCGAAAATTAAGGAGATCCCACCGAAAATTGGCAATTTTCGGTAGGATTTTCGGTGGAAACTCAGAAGAATTTTTTTTTTTTGTTTTTTTTTTAATATTCCCACCGAAAAGTTGCAAGAGTTAGACAAAAATTCGGTGTAATTTCTTGAAGAGGTTGACGGAAAACTTCCAAGACATCTTCAGCAGAGTGTGGAGAAAGTCTTCTAAGGCATTATGGAGAAAATCTTCAAAGTGAAGAAAAGATTGGAATTTCATCTTCAAATTTTGATGACCCAAAAAGATTGAGTTTGAGGATTTGGGGTGACATCTGCAGAAGAGTTTGTAGTGGGTGGATTTTATGAAAGGAGAGATGGGTTGCAAACCAAGAGTGAAAAAGATGGAAAAAGGGATGGGGTGAGGAGATGACACATAGGAAGTTGGGTTAGGTGAGAGGAAGAGTATATGAGAAGCTAGATAAAATTGGTGGGGAGAGAATCGGTAGAGGAATTGGTAGAGGTCTACAACTTTGGTGAGATGAGATCATGGCGATGACATCATTAAAAGAAAAAGGTGTCTACCATGCATGGGATGACATCATTTGGAGGGGTTCTTTCCTATGTTTCTAGATAGGAGAGGAGATTTGTGAGAGAAGAATAGTGTCCACCGATGAGAATTCGGTGGAAACTTAGGACACATAGTTATTGAAGATTACACATGCCAAGTTCATTTATGAGGAAATTAAACCTGGTTTCATCTAGAGGTTTGGTGAACAAGTCGGCAAGATGAAGATCTATAGGAATGAAGTGAAGCTCAATGTTACCTTTGGAGATGTGGTCCCTGATGAAATGATATCTGATAATGATATCTGATATCTATGTGCTTTGATCTGGAATGAAGAACTGGATTATTTGCAATAGCTATTGCACTTGAGTTATCACACAGAATTGGGACTTTGGAATAGATTTGAGCAGAGTCCCTTAGTTGATTTCTCATCCACAGGATCTCAGCACAGCTACATATTCAGCCTCAGCAGTAGAGGTTGACACAGAGTTTTGTTTCTTGCTGGACCAACTTACCAATTTGCCACCAAGAAGTTGGCAGCTTCCTCTGGAATATCCATTCTTTAAGAGAAAATTGGTAAGAGTGTCATACCAAGCACGTAGAGCTTGCTTGAGACCATAGAGAGCTTTGTCTAGTCGGTACACATAGTCTGGATGAGTTGGGTCTTCAAAGCCAGGAGGTTGTTTCACATAGACTTCCTCTGCAAGTTCCTCATTGAGGAAGGCACTTTTGACATTCATTTGAAAGACTCTGAAATTTCTGTAGGTAGCATGAGTCAAAAAGATTCTTATTGAGGAGGAGAGATCGGTGGGATTTGAGGTGGTGGATCGGTGGAGATTCGGTGGTGAGGTTTAGAAAAGAAATGGAATTTTAAGAGATTGGAGATGGTGATGTCATGAGAATGACATCATCATGCTTATGATGTCATGAGAGTAAAGAATTCTAAGGTTTTGTCAACTTTCTCACTTGTTCACATAGATCCATCTGCCCAGCTCAAAATCTGCAATCACAAAGAATTTAATTTCCAGGTACCCATTTTGAAGGTGGGTCCTTTTGGGTTAGAAGAAAAGGGTTGGTGTCACTTTAGATCAGTTCTTACTTTCTGGCAGTCTTTGGCAAAATGAAAAGTAGCACCACAGATATAGGATTTTCTATGAGGAAAGATCCTTTTAGAAACTTGACATTTTTCCTTACTTTTGCTCAAGGAATTTGATGAGGTAACAAAGAATTGGGGTGTAGCTCCTAAAATTCCTTTATCAAGATTTGGGAGGACAAAAATCTTTTCTTTTGAAATAGACAATTTGAGACACACAGAAGGAAAATCGGTAGGAGATGTCACACAGGTATTTTTAAAAAAATTAAGGAATTTATTTTTCAGAAGGAATCAACACCCAAAAACTTTCATTTTTCAGAGTTAGAAAATATTTTGCATGAGTTAGAAGAGAAGGATGCATCATCTAAAGACAATAGATAAAGAATTAAATGCTTCAATCTTTTCAGCATCAGAGAGAGATAGAAATGGGTGTACCTGGTGAGGAGGGGAGACACTTAGCTGATACAAGAGCAGTTGAGGAGGTGTGGCCTTCTGAATCATCCATGTTATTTATCTTGGCCATGAAACAGACATTTGAGGTGTCATTCGCTTTCAGATGTGGGTTCATCTGCCAAATCATGAGTTTTAGCAGGCAGACCCTTTGCATTTCTGACAAGTCTTTCATTTCTTTCCTTTTCTCTCTTGTATTTTTCCTTGTATCTTTCAGCCCGGTCAGAATTTGCAGAAGAGAGGTGTTGGCTGAACTTTTGGGAATCAAATTTGGATCTTTCCGATTTTGAGGAAAATCGGCCTGAGGAAGCAGTTCTGGGTCTTTCAAAATGTTTACTTTTACACTCAGAAGCAAAATGACCCTTCTTACCACAGTTAAAACATTCCTCATTAGATTTGTCCAAACAAGAGTGTTTGGAGAGAGAAGAGGATGACTTTCTACCAAACTTAGATTTTCCAGAAGAGAGATGAGATTTGGATTTAGAGTGCCCATCCAACATGACCATTTCATCAGATAATTTATCAACAGAAGTTTCCTCACATTCTTCCTTAGCATCACTAAGATATGCCTCTGAATGATCATTGGGATCTTCTTGACTATCATGGTCAGAGTCAGATGGGTAGGTGATTTTTGGTAAACACTTAGTCTTTTTGGAAGAGTCACTTAGGAGAGCAAGAGAGGAGTTCTTTGTAAACCTATGCAGTTTCGTCTGCTCATAGTTGAAAAGAGTTCCATAAAGAACAGTTAAGGGCATGAACTCAAGGTCCTTGGTAGTTTTGATGCAAGTACATATATTTTCCCAAAAATCTGGAAGACAATCCATGAACTTGCACAAGACTTCCTCATTATCATAGACTCTGCCCAACAACTTAAGATCATTTAAAAGAGAGTTGAAACGGTTATAGAAGCTAGGAAGAGATTCTCCTTTTTCAAAGGCAAAGAGTTCATAATTTCTAACAAGAGCAATCTTTCTGCTCTTTTTAACTTCATTTGTACCTTCGTACAAAACACACAGAGTGGACCACATCTCTTTGGCAGTAGAGAGATTTACCAGAGAGTGGTACACTTCATCAGGAAGAGAGAGCAATGATAGTTCTAACTTTAGAATCAAGAGACACAAGTCGTTTTTCCTCATCAGTATATTTCTTAAGATTTTTAAGAATGTAACGACCAGTAGCAGCAGATTTTTCTTCATCAGAGGAATCATCAGAATTATCTTTTTCCATGGTTTCTTTACCAGGCCTCTGCGTTTCATAGCGAGCCCAAACTCTGGGGATGATGGGTCCCTCTTTGAGAATGGTTGGATATCTAGTATCCACTCCTTCCATGAACAGCATCATGCGGCTTTTCCACAAAGAGAAGTTGTTAGCATTAAACTTAGGAGGTTTTGAAATGGACCCATTTTCAGAAAAATTATTTTGAAAAGAGTTTTCAACAGTAGAGAAAGAGGAGGCAGCCATCGCAGATCAAGTTTATGGAATTAAACTTTCTGCTCTGATACCACTTGTTAGTCCCAGATGGCTATAACAAGTATTGTAGAAGGGGGGGGGGGGGGGGGGGTTGAATACAATACTCAAAATTTTCACAATTTTAATTCTATTATTGAAAATCTTTCAACAAGAATTACACATAGAAAACTTAAGACTGTTGCGGAAAAGAACAGATAAACTATTCTAACAATCTTACACAAAGTATACTAACAAAATAACTAAGAACACTTAGAACAAAGCTATAAAGTTTTTCAAGCAAACTGGAAATTCTTGCACTTAGAGAAATCTTCCAGTTTGCGTAGAATATCAAGAGCACACAGTAATCTTCAAGTCTCTCAAGATGTGTGTTGTTTCTGCATGGAGAGGTCTTCCTTTTATAGTGACAAGGAGTGTGTAAGCATTGAATGCTTGGGACACATGTCATCTTCACACTTGCTGAGGATGTTGACTTCTGGAGAGTTGTGAAGTCCTTGTCACCTTTCACAAGGTACAGTCAGAAGAGCCCATGCATGAGAAAAGAGCTTTGCATGGAAATGGATAATAAGACAAAATGTCACTTTATCCATGTAGAAAATCTCTTCTCAATTTGTCTTCTAAAGATTTTACCACCGAAGGAAGCTTGGGATATGTGACACATCTTTGGAGAAAGCATCTTTGAAACTTCTTTGAGATCCCACCGATGATAGCCTTGTGATATGTGACACATCTTTGAGATATGTGACATCATCTTTGGGATATGTGACATCATCTTTGGAGGAAAAACATCTTTGAGACTTCTTTGAGATCCCACCGAAATTGGACTTCCATCGGTGGGATTCTTTGGCCGAAACAGAGAGTAATTTCGGTGGAGATGTGTCCACCGATGTGTGAGAACACCATCGGTGGACAATGACTTGTATGTGTTGAGAAAGGATCATTCACTTCCACAATGAGAGAATCTTTAATCTTGACTTTGGTTGATCTTTGACTTCACCAAACATTTGCTATCTTGTACAAGCCATTACAAAGAACCATGCATCCAAAATTTCTCTAAGTATAAAATGTTTTTCAAAGTATAAAAGGAGATCATGAGGTCATCTTCAAATCTTGATGACCCAACAGACAGAGGTAGGTTTTGAATAAACCATTTTATCCTTACCTTTTGAGGAGGTAGCAGTTTCCTCAGGGATTGGTGTATTGGACGAGGAGCACTGAGAAGATGAAGTGTCAGCGACTGAGGATACGAACGTTCCAAATTTAAGCATTGAACGTTCAGTGGTTGGTTTTGGAGTATCATATTTATAACCCAGACCACGTTTATCACTCAGAGGAATCTGAGCCTTAATTATCTCAGTGATCTTTGTTGAAGAATTACACCATTCTTCAACACTAGCTTGTTCAACTTTTAATGCAGCGATAGCTTCTGCTCGTTCGATTTTGACTAGCTGATTTAAATAGACTTGATCTTTAAAATCATCTTCAATTTTAGAAAGCTTTTCTATTTGAAGGTGGCAGTTTTTAAGCTTTTCAGCGAGATCAAGATTTTGGTTTTCAACCACAGTTTTGCCGTTCATGGCTTCGAATAAACTTCTAGTCAAGAGATCGATCTTACGGAGACTATCAGCTTCATCAATATTTGCAATATTGGTAAAGAAAGAAGGTGATACCTGAATGGCAGATGTTGAAGTGGAGGGAATGTCTGAACTTTCTTCCTCTTCTTCAATCTTGGCCATGAGACATTGATTTTCTTCATCATCTTCAGAGTCAGATGATGATGCTTCTTCATCAGAAGCAGCCCAATCATAGTCAGCCATCAGGCCTTTTCCTTTCTTCTTAAAACTTTTCAGCTTTGCATACTTCTCCTTCAGCTTTGAGTATTTGTCATCTTTATTCCTTGGAACAAAGGATTTCTTTGTAAAAGCTGAAGGTCTCATGATTTTCTTTGACCTGCACTCATTAGCGAAATGACCTGTCTTTTCGCAGTTGAAACAAGTAGCAGTAGCCTTATCAACAAAAGCTGATGTTTTAGGCTTGTCAGCTATGGAAAGAGTTTTGTTCTTTCTAAACATTTTCTTCTTGGCGAATCTCCTGAACTTTTTAGTTAGGAGAGCCAAGGATTCATCATCATCTGAAAAATCAGAATCTGATGACCTTTCAGAGTTACTCTCTAACTCAGTGATAGTGACCGAAGGTCGCTGAGTAGAAGGTTCCTCTGAGATTAAAGCAACAGGGGTGCTTTTGGAATCTTTTACAAGATTCTTCTTAAGATGGCTGGATTGCTCATGATTCAGCAACGTACCATATAAGGTAGAAAGGGTCATTGATTTAAGATCCTTTGACAGCTTGAGACACATGGAATAATTGTCCCAGCTTTCAGGTAAACATTCTAGAAACTTTGTCAGCACTTCAAAGTTAGAATATTCCTTACCAACAGTTTTCAGATCTATAATTAAACAATTAAAACGTTGGTGAACTTCAGAGAGAGTTTCATTCTTACCAGAAATGAAGCTTTCGTATTGTCTTACCAGGTTGATCTTTCTTGAGTCCTGGACTTCAGACGTTCCTTCATACTGAACACATATTGTGTCCCACATGGCTTTTGAGGACTTCAGGTTCATGACGGAATGGTAGACTTCGTCAAGAAGGGCCATGGATAGTATGGATCTGGCTTTTGTATCTATGGCCACTTTCTTTTTATCTTCATCGGTCCACATGTGTATTTCCTTTGGAATCAGCCTTTCTGGAATAGCAGCTCTAGTTGCAGTGGCTGGAACTAAAGGATCAATTGTTACAGGGATGTGTGAGCCGTTTTCAAGATAGTAAGTCATAGTAGGGTCTACACCTTCTAAGAAGAGTGTCATCCTATTTTTCCACAAGTTGAAGTTGTCTCTGGAAAATCTAGGGGGTTTTGCAAGAGAACCATTGTCTATATAATGTGTGTTTGTGTTGGCCATTTTCAGATAATAGCAAGGAAGAGAAATATCTTAGATTAGATCTTGTTTATGAGATTAAACAAATCTGCTCTGATACCACTTGTTGGTCCCGAAGGCCACAGATTTTACTTTTCTAAATTGTTTATTGATAAATCATTAACAATTTACAGCTTGTTGCGGAGACAAGATTAAGGATAAACCTAAATCTAAACAAGTTGGAACACTAAGGTTTCTTGCACTAAGAAAGATAAGGAAATTACTAATAATAACCTATCTTGAGATAAGAGATTTGAACTTGTCCAGAGTTAGCAAGTTACTTCAAATGAAGTGAGTTCATCTCTTTATATATTACATGCATTTAATGCAAGTCAATATATACTTTACACGTGTCATCAGCTGGTTGGTTGCATGTCATTGACCTTTGTTGACAACCTTAGTAGCTGTATGGATGAACAGTGTAGTATCAGAGTGGTTGTACGATTTCAGATATTCGGAGGTTCTTTTCTGACATTTCGTACGGAGGCGTGCAAGGGTGGTTAAGACAAAAGTACTTTGTACGGAGGACTTCATGATCAGCTTTCGTTGATTCAGCGATTATCATTTACTATTTAGCAGATGATAAAGTTCAGCGATAGCTGAAGTCTTGTACTTGATACTTCACGTTGAGTGGACAAATCTGAGTCTTCGCTGATCCGCATCAGTTCATTAGGAGACTTGTCGCTGGTTCTTGAGCTTGATCTTCGACTTCAGCGTAGAACCTTTGTTGACGTGAAACTTGTCTTCAGGGATCATAAGTAAACAACTAACTTATCAGCGATCATCATAATAACTGAACAGACTCAGAGCATTTATGGTGAACAGTTTCGCTGAATGTTTAACTTAAAGAGCGAGAGTTCCTATCAGCGGTACTGGAAGATCTTAGTACTTATCAGCGATAGTAAAACTCTGATACATATTGTTTACTTACAATTTTCACTAAGTATTTAAAAGAGGGTCATTATCAAATCACTGAGGGTTTGGATCAACACCTTTATTCTCAATAATCATTGTCACTTCCACTGACTAAAAAGTCAATAGATTCATTATCATTATTTGTTTTCTTGCGAAAGCTTTCAAACCTCAAATTTACTTATCCATTTTATGACATTCGACCAACACAACCAACTTAGAAAATGGATATTTCCATTAATGTAGAAGTATACTCTCAATCCATCGTACTTCATTGCTCGAATCTCACGAATTCTACATCTAGCTGATTCACTAACATCTCGGACAAAACTTGTTTTTGAAGGTCATAAGAATGACACCATAAACGAACCTCACACAACACACAAATACCCTTGCTAATTATTTGCAAGATTAGACCATAACACATACAACCACGTTCATCGATCGCCTCAATAATAGTAATCAAGCACACTCATGCAACTGTAAATTCATTATGACAATGACCAGATGTGATTTTGAATTTACCTTACATGAAGGTCATCATTACCATCGTCATGATTTAAGTTTAGGCCTAATCGATTAGCTAAATCCCTTAAACTATTGCTCCGATACCAATTGTAACAACACAAGGGATTACCACTATCCCAATTGTAACAACCTAAGAAGATGCTCATCCAATGTGCTCGTGAAACAAATTCAAGACATGTGGAATAATAAACTCCCATGGGATTACAACTATCCCAAGGTATATTAATCGTACTGTGCAACCCAATCTCAAAGCCAAAACCATAACATTCAACGTTAAACAAGATTAAAACAAATAATCTCCCAAGGCTTCAAAGTATGTAAACCATGCATGGAAAATCATATATAGATTCATAATAAAAGATTAGACAACATTCATAAGCAATTCCACATTTGGAAGAAGAGTCAAGGGAACTTGCATGAGGTTCAACACACCCCCACCTCCTAACAGCTAATTAAGCTTAAACCGAACGCCTGAATTAGATAACATAGAAATAGTGTTAAATCATCTAAATTATTTTGAAAACACGTCTATTATGATCCCTAAGACAATCCTCTAGTATATGTCTCGAACCTGCCCCAAATCGAGAAACACTTATGCAAAATCGAAATCGCACAAGGCAGTGCCTAGAGCGAGTTTAAGCACCCAACCTTGCTTGGAAAGTCACTTTAGCCACCTATACGATTTTTTTCACCAAAAATCCAACTTGCATCTCTTGCCCATCCTTTCCAAATCGATTTGAAGGTCTAAAAACGATCAAATTGTTATTCAAAACCATTCTAAACACTAATCTAACTACAAAACATAAACCAATCCATCCAAAACCATCTAATAAGCATGATTTTAAATCTTTAAAACTTGAAACTGTACCCTTATCGAAACCATCAATAATAGTGAGTTTTCTCAAAACAACCATTAGTAAAACATCAAATATACTTCAAAATGAACATCCAAAAAGGATTTCAATCACATGATTCAAAGAGAAATCAAAACCCCAAAAATCCAAAACCCCAAAAAGGAGGTTTCTAGTAGAAATTAAACATCCATTGACGGTGGCTTAACCTTAAAGGGAAGAAGATTACCTTATGAAAATGGTGATTTGTTCGTTTGACAATTATGTTACACCCGAAATGTCATAATTCTACACTACAAAGTCGATTATTAGTTTATTACAATTATTAGGTTAACGACTAGTGATTGAAACATGGGTCAAATATTATCTTTATATATATAAAAGGAGAATCCATGGTTGATGAGGTGGCATCATGAGAATCAAGTATTCATCAAATGGTGAATTATGGTTGATTATTCATTGTCCCACATTGGTGACAAAAGTGAAAAGTTGGAAGTGTGAGTGGCTATATAAAGGATAGGATATGGCTTGAAGGTTGATACAAAATTTTATCCATTTTTGGGTTAAATAGTTATTTTTTATTTACATGACAAAACATTTCATGTAATAGTTAAATATTTCATGTAATCTTTATATCTTTATATAAAAGAAGAATTCATAGTTGATGATGTGGCATCATGAGAATCAAATATTAATCAAATGGTGAATTGTGGTTGATTTTTCATTGTCCCACATTGGTGACAAAAGTTAAAAGTTGAAAGTGTGAGTGGCTATATAAATGATAGGATATGGCTTGAAGGTTCATACAAAATTTGATCCATTTTTGGGTTAAATAGTTATTTTTTATTTACATGACAAAACATTTCATGTAATAGTTAAACATTTCATATAATAGTTAAACATTTCATACCCTTAAAGGAAAACCCAAGAGTAATGAGGTGGCATCATGAGAATCAAGTATTCATTAAATGGTGAAATTTGGTTGATTTGTCATTGTCCCACATTGGTGACAAAAGTGAAATTTGAAAGTGTGAGTGACTATATAAACGATAAGATATGGCTTTAAATCTTTATATATATATAAAAGGAGAATCCATGGTTGATGAGGTGGCATCATGAGAATCAAGTATTAATCAAATGGTGAATTGTGGTTGATTCTTTATTGTTCCACATTGGTGACAAAAGTGAAAAGTTGGAAGTGTGAGTGGCTATATAAAGGATAAGATATAGCTTGAAAGTTCATACAAAATTTGATCCATTTTTGGGTTAAATAGTTATTTTTTATTTACATTACAAAATATTTCATGTAATCTTTATATATATAAAAGGAGAATTCATAGTTGATGATGTGGCATAATGAGAATCAAGTATTAATCAAATGGTGAATTGTGGTTGATTCTTCATTGTCCCACATTGTTGACAAAAGTGAAAAGTTGAAAGTGTGAGTGACTATATAAAGGATAAGATATGGCTTGAAGGTTCATACAAAATTTGATCCATTTTTTTGGGTTAAATAGTTATTTTTTATTTATATGACAAAACATTTCATGTAATAGTTAAACATTTTATATATTTAAATAGATAAAAGAAAAACCCAAAAGATACGAGTTAGCACCATGAGAGTTAAGTATCAAATAGTGGATTGTGGTTTAGTTGTAGCTATCCCACATTGGTAAGAAGTTGAAACATTGGAATAAAGATGTTGTATAAAAAAGATGGATGTGATGACATTATGTCAAGCCATAAGATTTTAGTATTCTCAAATAGTGAATTGTGATATATTAGAAAATGAGAGTGTATTAATAGGAGAAGGTGTCATTGAAAATTAAAAAGAGATTAATGATTGTTAAAACGAAGTTTGTTTATAAACACAATTAAACAATCAATAAGGTACGACCCAAAAGTCATAAGATTTTAGAATTTTCAAATATTGAATAAAACAATCTATCTATATATAAGAAATAACCAAAATAATTTGAGGTACCATTGTGAAACGTCTTTTGACTAATACCTCAATAGATATTTTACAAAAGATAACATAAATATTTATATAACATATTTATATATACATATATATATATAATTAGAAATAGAAAAATATTTACATTTTCTATCTTTCTTTATTTATATGTATAAAAGAAATAACCAAGGGTATTTGAAGTGACATTGTAAGATTTTTTATTTTCTTAAATCTTGCATTGTATTATTTTAGTCATTCCACATTGATGAGGGAATGTTAGATTGGAGAATGAAATGTGCTACAAGAAATGATGAAGGAAAGTTGTATATAAATTTGAAATGAGTTTGGTAATCTCACACTGATAAGAAGATTAACATTTTTATGAAACATGTTAACATATATTGACAACAAGAGAGGGATACATGTTTAATTTGTGGAAACTCATAGAGTTCACTAAGTTTAGTCAAACCCTTTTTGGGAAAAAAAATTCTTCAAACTATTCGTAACAACAATATGTTTGGTGTGTCATTTGAGTTCTAAACAATATAACAACAAAATTATTACCAATAAATCTCAATTTATTCGTAACAACAAATGGTAATTAATAGATGAAAATGAACCACTTATGGAATTGCATTTTTCGTTTTAAATCGTATCTCATTAGTATTAACCGATGAATTATCTTTTATCTTAATGCGATCAAGTAATACCTTAAAATATTACTCGCTACCGCGCAACGCGCGGGGCACACACTAGTATTATGTATAACACATAAAATACCTTGGGCTCTTACATCTAATCATGCCTAAAATCATCTTAAAATCCTTATAGATTTGTTTTAAAATTCAAAAGAGGATTCTATGATGAACGAAATGATTAGAAAATGGTCAAAAAGGAAATCAAAATTGCTGACTTTTTAATTATTCCATTCCATTAGAAACCATAATCAAGGTTTGCTATTTACTAAGCATGCCTTGCACTTTATGTGCCGAAGCACGCCTTATGTTTCCACCCATAATTTTGTATTCAACCGATAGTTATTGATTTTGATGATTTAAAAGCATTTCAAACAGCTTTCTCATTTTGAATAAAATGGAGAATATGAGGATTTTAGGTTGTTTTTTTTGCTCCAACAACTTCTACAAAACTATCCCGAAAATGAAGAAAGTAAGAGAGAGAATAAGTTTCTCCAAATATAAAGATAACCCAAAAAATTATTACTAAATGAAAGCACCAATGGAATTCTTTGGAAAAAAAATACTTGGAGAGAAAAATAATAATATTTTAATAGATGAATGAAATATTTTAACTTTTAGTTTTTCATTTTAGAGAAATTTTAGGGAATCTATTGGAGATGCTCTAACTTATCTATTGACATAAATATGTTTTTTTTTCATCTGATAAATATTATGTTTTAAAATCTAAAAGGAAACAAATTAAAGTAAAATAAATAGAAAATCAATTAATAATGTTGTAATAACTGATGTTTTCATACAAAAAGGAATTGTACATCGTATGTATGTTGGTGCCCAAGGAACAATACCTGACCCAAGATACGTAGAATTTTATCAACCATTGAAATAAAAAGTTAATTTTTTTCTTTTTATGAAAAGAGATATTGTATTTTTTTAATAAATGGAGAATAAAATAATACATTGTTGATAACTTTAAAAGTGTGGATGGATCAAAAAATAAAAATATGATTTTTTTTGGAGTAGACAATATATTATAATAATATTGATTTTATGGACGTTAAAATGTCTAAACGTCTTAATAAAATATTTATAAGACTTGAGTTTATAGATACAATTCAAAATGTGTTCTACTTAAACGTCTTACAATAAGTTTATAGAAATTTAGGCATTTTATGTTTTTTAGAAAGTTTTTGAAGAGAGGGTCGTATTAATTTTTTTATACAACAATATTCGAAAAAATGTCCTATAATCACAAGTGTCATATAAAAATATAGGTTTATAGAACATTTCTCAAAAGTATTATGTAAAATAACTAATAGTACATTTGATTTAAAAAGTGTTTTAAAAACTTGTTGAAACACCCAAAAGCGTCTTATAATCTACTGTAACGCTTGTAGATAGGATGATTTACTTATAGTTTGGTCCAAGGTTGTATGCTCTGGAAAGAGACCCGTCTTGTTTGGTTAAACAGCGAATCCATAAGAATGAAAATGGCTGCAACTTCTATTACGATTGGAGACGCGGGCTTTGGGGGACAGAGAGGCGGAAGACTTAATTGGGTAACCTCCTCTCTACGGCTGACTCGATCAGGACCCAAGGAACAACAAAAGGAGGTGTTATATGATGTAACTACTGTGTTCGTTTGGGCTATGTGGTTGGCTCGGAACAGAGTGGTTTATTGAAGGAAAGGAAGGGTCGAGTAGTCGTATAGCAGTCGAGGTGCAATACCCGTCTTTTCTCTCGGTTAGGAGTAGATTCAAGAATGGGTCCAAGTTAGACTGGAATGAGTGGTGTAAGGACCCTAAGATTGCTTGTAACTCTTTGATGTATCATCACTAGCTTCTCGCTAGTTTTTCATAATATAATTTCGCCATTCTAAATTATAGTTTGGTCCTATAAACTTAAGTTCTAAATATTCTACTAGGACGCTTAGACACACGTCGTATAAACACTACTAAAATTAAGACTTTCACCTACAAACATTTCTTGGTGGGTTTGCTTTTAACGTGCGTATCATGGTTACAAGAATCTATAATCTTTATATGGGACATGATAATTTATTACCTTTTTTTTAAAGGGTATCCTAGACTTTGTCTAGACTAATTACTGGCACTGATTGACCGCTAAGCATGCAGCCCTGAGATAATTCCTCAGTGGCCACAAGTTGCCAACGCCCGGATTCGAACCCGGGGTAGATGGGTTTCTGAGCCACATCCCCCCAAGGCCTTAACCAGTACGCAGTGGCGGATCCAGGATTTTTGTATAGTGGGGTCACTTTTAAGGTAGGTTAAAGTCGTTCGATGTGTTTTAGCCTAATTCTACGGTTTCAAGAGATTTTGAAGTTTTTCGGTTGATTTCGAGAGATTTTAAAGTTTTTTTTGTCGATTTCGATGGACTTTTTCGTTTTTTTGGTTAAATTCAGAAGACTTTTTTTTTTGTTTTTTGATTAATTTTTAAGTACTTTCTTTGGTTTTTTAGCTAGTGGGGGACATGTAAAAAATCACTGGGGAAACCATGCTATAACGCTAAACTAGTGCTCTAGTAGAGGTTAGGATTGCACACATCTCACCCCTACACCCTAAATCGAGTGTGATTTAGTGAGTCAATTTGGTTTGGTTGATCTTATTTCCATAATCTTGACTTGTTTTCTTTTATGAATCTTATAGCGGAGGGTTCCATTTTGACTTATTGGCCACTGTAGCCGACAAGTTATTGCAGGAAGGTGGAGAAGAAACCGAAATGGTCAAAGAATCCACCGGAACAACAAACCGTTGAAGATGACCCTTTTTATAATTTTAATAATTAATATTTGTGATCAAGGACGCTGCAACATGGATGATGGGTTGTTTCTAGTATGGATGAGTTAAAGGATTGTCTACATCATATCCCAGCACGATACTTATTCTGCAAGTGTTACCGTTTTTGATTGCTCAGAGAAGCTTCTTTCGGCTTGTTTTTTTGTAATTTTGCACGTTTAGTATTTTGTAATATTATTTGCTATTTGGGTCAAATTATATTTAACATGAAAATTCAATATTTTTAATGGATTTCTAACAAATTTTACGTCGGAAAAGAGTAGTTTTCAATTATCTTTTAATAAAAAATCAGAATTAAATTTCAGGCGGATTAATTTACCACTACCATCGTTAGCCACCTCTACCTCTACCTCTACCTCTACCTCTACCTCTACCGACCACCACCATCCATCGCCGCCCACCACCACCTATACCTCCACATCGGGCACACCTCATCCAGATGGGGCACAACTACCTCCTCCACAACTGTCTGCCACAATTGTCTACCAGCCACCACTCTCTACTTCCACATGTCATTGCAATAACTTTCACCGTACCTCCGTCAATTCGTAAAGATCTTCCAAGCTGAACCAAATATACTTTTTCCTTTGTGGGAATCGAGTTTTTCCGAACTACTATCAATTATATCGCATTCCCCATTCAAATTTTGTACAATGATATATGTATGTATTTATGTGTACGAAATTTGTGTAAAAATGTTTACAAATTAAATTAATTAAATATATACTTGATTTATAACATTTATAAGGCCATCCGTAACGTGTGCGGGCTCGGGCTAGGGAGCGGGCTCGGCGGGCTCCAGCGGGTTGTGCTACGGGGGGGGGGGGGGGGGGGGGGGGGGGGGGAACGGGCTCGGGTTCCAGCCCCGGGTTCCAAAACCCGTTGATCCCGATTGCTTTTCTTTTTTCTTTTCTTTTTAAATAATTTGAAAATAAAGACGTTGGGAACGGCTATTTTTAATTTTTTTTTTCAATTTAATCGCACTATATATATAATCCTAAAACCCATTTTATTTTTCACACAAAACAACTCTCTCATTCTCTCATTCTCTTCCATTCTCTATATTTTAAACAATATGGATTCGCCACAACCCGGTTCACCGACCGCATCATCATCATCCGTAGACACCGACGAGTTGTTGCATCTACAAAGGGAAATTTTTCGACAGACTGCACAATTAATTTATGGTAGCACCGCCTCATCGTCAAGAAGAGAGAGGGCCGCGAACATAGAAATAGGTCGAGTAGCTGCAAACGAGCGGCTTATGCGGGACTACTTTGGCAACAACCCGGTTTATACACCGGATATGTTTAGGCGGCGGTTCAGGATGAACAGACAACTATTCAAACGAATAGTTGAAGATTTAGAAGGAGAGTATCCGTATTTTACACTTCGGTTGGACGGCAGACGCAAACAAAGTTTTTCTCCGATACAAAAGTGTACTTCCGCTATTCGGCAATTGGCGTATGGAGTAGCTGCTGACGCACTTGACGAGTACATCCGTATGAGAGAGAAAACGTCACGAGATTGTCTGTACAAATTCTGCACAAGTATTATTGAACTGTATGGTCAAAAATATTTACGCAAGCCTACTTTTATTGATATTCAGAAGTTGTACGCCGCGCATGAAGCTAAACACGGATTTTCCGGCATGCTCGGAAGCATAGACTGTACTCACTGGGTGTGGGCAAATTGTCCGGTAGCATGGCGAGGTCAATTCATGAGAGGTGATCATGAGCACCCGACAATCATGCTAGAAGTAGTGGCCTCTCAAGATCTATGGATCTGGCACGCATACTTTGGTGTTGCCGGTTCCAACAACGACATCAATGTTCTCAATCAGTCGCCCATCTTGAACGATGTATATGATGGAAAAGCACCCGACTGCCCTTTTGAGGTGAATGGAGCCACCTACGAGCACGGATATTATCTAGCGGATGGGATATATCCGGAATGGGCTACTTTCGTAAAATCATTTACGTGCCCACAGGACCCTAAACGACAAATGTTCAAGTCCGCGCAAGAAGCGGCACGTAAAGATGTTGAACGAGCTTTTGGCGTGCTTAAACAACGTTGGCATATACTTCATAACCCGGCACGCAGATGGGAACCGACAAGATTGGCAAACATTATGTATGCTTGTGTCATATTACACAATATGATACTCGAAGACGAAGACCATGCTATTTGTGGTGGCGATGAAAACGACCTTTTCACGGATGATATCGAAACCCAAATCAGTGAGGAACAACGCGCGGCAAATGTTCAAGAAGTCAAAAACTGGGGCACTCATAATAACCTTCGGTCGGATTTGGTCGAACATATTTGACGTATCCAAGTTCCCAACAATGACGACGAGTAGATTTTTAAATTTATTTTGTAATTTTTAAATTTATTTTGTAATTTTTATTTTTAATGAATGATATGAATTTTTATTTTTATTATTTATCTTATTTTTATTTATTAAAAAATATATAAATATTTTTATTTTGTTAAATAATTAAATGTATAAATAAAAGAATTAAAAAAAAATGAGGTGGCAAGAGGGCTTGAGGGTTGCGCTACGCCACTTTAGGGCTTGAGGGTTTGAGGAGAGGGTTAGGAGAAAAGCTGATGTGGCGCTGATGTGACGCTTGAGGGCTTGAGGGCTGCGTTACGGATGGCCTAACTATTATATGATATATAAAATCATCAAACAACTTTTACACGCAACTTATATTTATAAAGATTTCCGACGGATTCTCAGTGGGTTTTTAAAATTTTAAAAAGTTCTTAACATTATTTTTGGCGGATTTTCAACGGAATTTATTTTCTATTTAAAAAATAAATTCCATCAGAAATCCACCAGAAATAATATCAAGAAAATCTTTTTTTTTTAATATTTCCCGTTGAAATTTTTAGTTTTTATTACATGTATCATTTCATAAACTTATAGCGGTTCACATACATATATGTAGCGATATACATGTATGTTTGTGTTTATAGACATAACGAGTCGCATATATCGTTTCACATACATACCAAATCTGCTGGAAACTATTAAAAAAATAAATTTATTTTCTTTTTCAAATTAAATAAAACCGATGCCGGAAAATCCGCCGACAATTTAATTTAATTATTTAATACATTTTCATAATCTTCTTTTTAATTTATTAAATTTTCCGGCGGATTATTCACTGGAAATTAAGAAAATAAAATTTTTAGAAATTCGTTTAGGTGGATTTCCGTCAGCCGAAGTCCGCCGGAAGCGTTAGATTTGCCCGTAAATCTGTTGGAAATTAATGTTTCCGGCAACAGTTTTTCCGGTGGCACCATCCGCCGACAACACTTAATTTCTGGTGGATTTTCGACGGATTTTGTCGTCAGAAAAACCTATTTTTTAGTAGTGATATGGATCAAATGCTTTGAGTCCAAAAACTTTTGAGTTTTACTTTGTCAGTTTTCACCAAGTTTCATAATTGAATCAGAATCACTGATTAGAGGACTCAAACGCTCCAAGTCCAAAGGCTTATGAGTTATACTCTTAGTCAATTTGCGCTAAGTTTTTCATCTAATTGAACCAGATTTCCAACCTTCTGAGATTCACGCAGAATGTTTAGAAAGTTAAAATTCCTAAGTAAGCCGCCAGGGGCGCTACCCCTAGGTACCCGTAAGGGGGGCATGACCCTCTTGAACCCGCCTTATGGCGACCTAAAGTGATAGAGACAACATTTTTAGTGCGTACTTTGTACCTTCTAACTCACTTATGTTTGTCTTATTACCTAATCGAGCTCAACAAAATCACAATAACACTAAAATGACTGACGACTTTGAAATCACCAACAATATGCAATACCCCAAATCTAAAAGGACTTATTGACCCGATAACCTCTAGATCAACTATGTGGGTTGGTTGTCACAAAATATAAGATATTATAATACATCTCTTTAAATTTAACTAAATATGTCTTTTAATATGCTAGTTTCTAACAAAACGTATATAATCTCTAATACACAATTACACATATTTTTAAACTGTTTTTGTCATTGGCATCTTATTATAAAACTTTATAGATGAAAAAGAATATCGTATCTGAAGAAGCAAGCATCAAGGTTACCATGGTCTAGGTCCAAGATATCTTACAAGGTGCATTCCAAACTACAAAGCAAAAAAAGTTGCTCTATTTTCATATTTATTACATTGATATTTCAAATATTATAAATGAGAAAAATTGTTCGTTATTGGGTAAAAATATTGTATCTTTCCTACAGGCTAAAACTTTTCAATACATAAGATTTTCGATCTTTACAATATTTATCTGATAAGATAAACTACACTCAACAAATATTTGATAAACGTTACTAAAATTATAAACAAAAACAAGGTATAACCGAATCAACTTGATAAAAGTTTTGGGTTTAAACCCAAATAATCATTAACTTGAATCTTATCAAGATTGGTAAGAGCATCCACAACAATGAAATTTCAGGACAATTGCAAATGTGTCATGTTAGCGTCACATCAGCTTTGTAATTATTTTAAAATTATCCGAATCACTTTCTAAAGTGACACATTATCATAAAAAACTATATTTTAATCAAATAACAACAAAACTATAATTAAATATTTTTTCTTACTATATCTTTTGATTTTTTTTTAAATTGAGGTGACATTAAAATTTGTATTATAGTGGATACTCTAATATTACAAACAAATAGTTTTGAGAGATGAATAGTTTTTATAAAATAAAAAAAAATGTGTCAGCCAAGCCCACTGGAATGACTGGATCCACACTCTGCTCTGCTGCATCAATACTTTAATGGAATCTTTCTCTCTCTACAAAACATATTCAACAAAATCCAAAATATCCATCCATCACCATGTATGATCCAGGATATCAAAACAAGCAATTATCCATTTCAAATTACATGGATTCCTTTGATTTTCATCAAAATCTGCTCAATATATATATATATATATATCATTGTATCCGTAAAACTATAAACCTATAACAAAATATGTAATTACTGTACATGTTATTGCTCTTTTCTCTTCCTCCTCGAGAGTCGAGACGCCGGAGGTGGAAAGTTGTTTATCGATTTGAGAAGTACCAAATGTGGTGAGAAGTGGTATCAACCGTTGGATGAGAAAGAGACGAACAGTAGGATGAGATACACCGAGATAGGATGTTTCAAGATGCACCAGATCAATTAAGTTGCAATTCATGGGAAGAGTTTTTGATTAAAAGTCATCAACGGTTTAAAAGTAATTCTCACCACAAACGACACTTCTGAGGTGATCCCATGTACGTCTGGTGATTAATTAGGAATCTCCGTAATCACGCCAACAGACAAGCATACTGACGCACCTTCGCATGATGTAGAATCTGGCTCTTTGTTCTTTCACAAGTCCAGCACATTTTCTGGTGAAGGTACACCGCCGGTGAGACGGAGAAGAACGGCTTCCTTTTTTAGACATCCTCCGGTTATCGTCTGAGCAACTGAAATGCAGTGGTGCATCGACGGTTGTGCTACGAGCTGCCATGGATGCCGGTGGCGGTGGAAATGAATTTTGGTTCTGAAATCGTGGTGGAGTTAAAGGCTTGCTACAACTTAGGATTACTATATATAATGCAAGTGGTGGGGTGGGGGTACCAAATTACAATAACGCCATTCTTAAAAAAATGCCAAAAAAATAATCAAAGTTTGTAATAAACTAATAATTATTGTGTGCTTAATAATATAATTATCGTCACACTCACTCACTCAAAATATAAATATAGAAATAAAAATATCATCGTATTTGTTACATTTTTATAATGTATAGTAATTTTCCTTTTAAATTAACAAAAGGTTCCGAAAACTCCAAGAAACTATATTATTTTAAATGATTAAGTATCTAAACTATTTTTAAATAAAAAAATATTAAATTTTCTTATTTTGAATTATCAAGTTCCTGAATTATTTTTTGAATAAAATCCATTAAACTTTTTTATTTTGAATAATTAAGTCTCGGAACATTTTATAATAAATAAATTATCAAACTTTTAAAAATTGATTATTTACTTCCATTTACAAAAATTGATTACTTACATCCATTTACAAAAAAACTACCGTAACCGAGTAGGAAGGTTTTAAAGTAAAATAAATCTAAATCAATTTTACCATTCCCAAACCCTACGTCATTTAAACCCCTCACAAACAACGGTATCTTTCACCCTCCATCGCCCTATCGTTGTCCGTTCTACATATCACTTATCACGTTGTTGGGTGTGGAGGTGGAATTGGAGGAGGGACCCGAGAGGAAGAGAGCTAGGAGAATTAGAAAATTTGGAGGAGCTCTTGAAAGATTGGACTCCAAAGGGTGAAATACGAGATAGGAATAAGTGGCTTATTGGGGTAGATGGGGTTTTCTCGGTCCAAGACCTTAAGAAATTAATTGAAGAAAAGATGGCGATAGGTGAAGAGCAAATCGATGAAACAAAATGGTCAAAGTTGATTCCTAAGAAAGTTGAAATTCTCTATTGGAGGGCTAAACTAGGGAGACTTCCTTGTAGAGTAGTGATTGATAGATTAGGTGCGAGAGAGAAGTAAACAGGTTAATTGAGAATTGTGTATATTTTCCTTAATTTAGAGATCAGAAATACAGGGGATACAAATAGCTACAGAAACATAATTACAGGAGCAATTTAAGGACTAAACATGGAAACTACAACAATAACCATTATTCTCTAGAATAATCTAAGTTAATTCAAAAACATTAGCGGGAATGATTTGCGGAACACATGTTGGATGCCATAGTGTTAATACGCCACCGCAAGATGGCGGTTCCGTCGGAAACGCCAATCTTTGATCGGAGACGCAAAAAAGGAGCTCGAGGCAAAGGTTTGGTAAGAGCATCCGCAAGTTGATCGAATGAGTTTATGTGATGAACCCGTAGTGTCCTGGCGGCCACCTTCTAGCGAACAAAGTGATAATCCAAGGCAACATGTTTCATACGTGAGTGATAAACGGGGTTCACACATAAGTATGTTGCGCCAGTGTTGTCACAGTAAAGTCGAGGAGCCCCACACGTAGAAAGGCCAAGTTCTTTGAGTAAATTTTCAACCCAAGCTAACTCGGCAGCCGCATTCGCGAGAGCTTTGTACTCGACCTCGGTGGATGACCGGGAGACCGATTTTTGGCGGGCAGATTTCCACGAGATAATGTTTGTACCAAGATAGAGTATGTAACCTGTTGTGGAACGGCCAGCTGTGGTGACCCCTCCCCAATCTGAATCAGAAAACGCGGTCAGCTCGATGGGAGAGTTCTTGTTCAAGAACAACTCGTGATACACAGTACCTTTGAGATATCTCAGCAATCGTTTGAGAGCTTGCCAGTGTGTTTGAGATGGCTGATGCATAAACTGGGCAAGCTTGTTGACAGCAAAGGAAATATCCGGTCTTGTGAAAGCAAGATATTGAAGGGAACCCACAAGCTTTCGGTAAGGAGTTGGATCAACTTTAGGTGTTCCATCTTCAAGAGTTAAGACTTCAGATGAACAAAGTGGTGTGAGAACAGGTTTAGCTCCATCCATCCGCTGCACTGTTAACAAGTCATGTATGTGCCTATGTCGTGAAAGAAACAAGCCGTTGGGAGTAGGAATGAGTTCTACTCCGAGAAAATGACTCGGATAACCCAAATCTTTGACGGAGAACCGTGTTGCAAGATTGTGGATAAATTTGGCGATGAACTGTTCGTTATTCCCCGTTAAAATAATGTCGTCTACGTAGACCATGAAATAGCATATGATACCATCCCTGTTGTGGATAAATAACGAAGCATCGGCATGAGATTTGATGAAGTCCGACTCAACTAAAAACGAGGTTAAAGCTGTATACCAGGCTCGTGGAGCCTGTTTAAGGCCATAGAGAGATTTTCGGAGTTTGCAAACATGATTGGAAAGTTGAGGATGGACATAGCCTGGAGGTTGCACCATATAAACTTCCTCTTGCAAAGTTCCATGTAAAAACACATTATTGACGTCTAGTTGACGTAGTGACCATCCCCGAGACAAGGCAATAGATAGCACCGTACGGATAGTGACGGGTTTGGTAATGGGACTAAATGTGTCAAAGTAGTCCCTACCGTATTCTTGCAAAAATCCTTTGGCAACAAGCCGAGCCTTGTATTTGTCAACGGTGCCATCAGGATGTCTCTTGATGCGAAAAACCCATTTGCATCCAATGGGTTGTCGGGAGGTTGGAGCAACAAGTTCCCACGTGTGATTACGAAGCAAGGCATTATACTCATCATCCATGGCCTTGCGCCAAAGTGGGTCTTTAGATGCTTGAAGGTAGGTGGTTGGTTCGAGAGCCGGTGGAATAGGGTGAACTGTGGTGGTGTTGACAAAGTGAGGGTTGTAGTATTTGGGGTTGGGCTTTCTATTTCTAGGGGGAAGTTGTGGAGATGATGATTGAGATGGAGTGGAATGCGGCGACGGGACAGAGGAAACAGGAGAAGAAGGGGCTATGTTAGGTGAGGGAATATTCGAATGAGAAGATGAAAGTTCAGTAGGAGAAGGGGTTTGGATGATTGAGGGTGCATTGGTAGGTGACGTAGGAGAGGAGGGTGAATGTGCATGGGAAGGAGTGGAAATTGGGGTATAAGTGGGAAGGGTGGCAGGAGGTTGAGAGATGGATGGAGAATCAATAGGTGGGGAAACAGTGGGAAGAAATTCACTCACTGTTGGAATGGGAGATGATGTGGTCTTAGTGTGTTTAAATGGGAAATTGTCTTCAACAAAGGTAACATGTCGAGAATGGTAAAGCCGATTTGTGTGGGAATCAAAACATTTGTAAGCAGATTTAGAGGAAGAGTAGCCAAGAAAAATGCAAGGGTGAGAACGAGGTTGAAGTTTAGATGTGACATAAGGTTTAAGCCAGGGATAACACATGCACCCGAAGGTTTTCAATTTTGTGTAATTTGGTGAAGCACGGTATAACATTTGGTAGGGAGATTTGGAATGGAGGATTGGTGTGGGAAGACGATTGATAAGATAGACGGCAGTTTGGAACGCATGAGACCAAAACTTAAGTGGTAGGCCGGCATAATGTAGTAACGCGAGGCCGGTTTCGACAATGTGTCGATGGCGACGCTCGGCTATACCATTCTGTTCGGGTGTGTGAGGTGGAGTGGTATAGTGTGAGATCCCATTTGACTGAAGAAACGGAAGAAGTCCGACGTACTCGCCACCATTATCAGTGAAAATGGACACAATGGGTGTTTGAAAAAACTTTTCAACAAGTAATTTAAATTGTGGGAAAAGTTTAGCAACATCGGATTTAGATTTGATAGGATACAACCACACGTATTTGGAATAGTAATCCACAAACACAACATAGTATTTGAATCCATCAACCGATTGTTGAACCGGTCCCCAAACATCCGAATAGAGGAGTTGCAATGGTTTCTTAGCAACAAACGAATTTTGTCCAAATGGCAATTTATGACATTTATTAACAGCACACGATTGACAATGTAAATTAGAACCCGACAATGATTTAAAACGAAGACCGAGGTCTCTACAAAGAAGTTTGAAAACACGAAAACACGGATGTCCAAGTCGATGATGCCATTGGATGGGTGAGACAGATGTGACAGCATTGATTTGAGGTTGTGAAGACAACTGATTTAGGTAGTAAATATCATTGATGTTCTCCCCTCGCATGATGCGCGCCCCCGTTTTGAGATCCTTCACAAAAAAGTGGAAAGGAAAGAATTCAACCGAAACATTATTAGTTCGACATAATTTAGCAACGGAAATCAAATTGTTACGCATATTTGGAACACAAAGAGTGTCAGGTAAATTTAATTGTTTCGTTTTGGTGGAGAGTTTAGTTGAACCGATATGAGAGATAGAAAGACCCGTACCGTCACCTAAGACTACTTCATCGGGTCCACCATACTCGGAGATAGAACTAAGAGTGGTGGGACATGAAGTGAGGTGATGAGAGGCACCACTGTCCATCATCCACATTTGAGAACCCGGGGCAGAAGTAACCGCATTAGCAACCGGAGTGAACTGATTTGTGTGGAATGAGATGTGATTGTCTTTCAAGAAGCGGGCAAGCTTCCTGCAGTCACGAGTATCATGGCCAGGGATATTGCAAAAGTTGCAGAACAGGTTGAAACGATTACCCGAGGTACCCGACGGATTCCTATTGCCCCGAAATGACCGTTGAGATGAAGGTATAGATTGAGGTCTGGTGGGGCGATGTTGTGAGTCTGTGCGTAAGGAGGAACGACCCTGTTGTCGTTGAGTGACATTGGCAGTGGCGAGAAGAGGGGTGTTGGATCCAGCCTCTGTTAAGGATCTTTCAAAGTCCATTAACTTGTCAAGTAGTTCAGGATAAGAGACCGGGTGTTCCCGTACCTTAAGAGCAGCGGTAATGGGGCCGTATTCGTCACCAAGTTGAGTGAGTATATGAACCATGAGGTCTTCTTCTTGAATCGGGCTTTGGACAAGGGCCAACTCATCCGCAATAGAACGCATTTCGTTCATGAAATCGGAGACAGATCTGGTACCGCGAGGGTTCTTCGCGAGTTTGGACTTCAGGGAGATAATACGAGAACGGGATGTACTTGCAAAGCTGGTTGTTAGCCGTTCCCACGCCTCTTGAGCAGTCAAGGCAGAAGCGATGAGCGGCTGAATATCATCAGAACACGAGCCAAGAATGGCGTTAAAGATCACCTGATCTTGACGGAACCAGGCGGTGTAGGCTGGGTTAGGTTTTGGACCGGCTGTTTCAGTGAGAGTTTTTGGTGGGACAGGAACAACACCGGTTAGGAAATCATCCAGCCCTAAACCGATGAGAGTAGATTGCACATGGCGTCTCCATACGGAGAAGTTCTGGGAGGTGAGTTTGATGGGGAAGTGGGTGGGAGCAGTGACTGTAACGAGGGTGTTAGGGGCAGCCATTGATGCGATTCTGGTGTTTAGACAAGGAAGGAGATGGATCGAATTTTCTCGTTGGAGATTGCAGGCTCTGATACCATAAACAGGTTAATTGAGAATTGTGTATATTTTCCTTAATTCAGAGATCAGAAATACAGGGGATACAAATAGCTACAGAAACATAATTACAGGAGCAATTTAAGGACTAAACATGGAAACTACAACAATAACCATTATTCTCTAGAATAATCTAAGTTAATTCAAAAACATTAGCGGGAATGATTTGCGGAACACATGTTGGATGCCATAGTGTTAATAAGAAGTGGAATCGGTAGAACACGCTTTAGTTCAATGCCAAGAGGTACACAAAGTGTGGTTCCAAGTGTGTAAGTGGTGGAATATCAAAAAAGTTCGAATCGAGTCACTCAACGACGTCTTAGATGTTGATGGATGCCCGGCGTTTTGGACATAAATGGTTTGGTCTTTTATATACCTAATCTGGTCCCAATCGGAACAGGATAGTGTTTAAAGATGAAAAAAGGAAGCTGTTGAACGTAATGTTCGAGTTCCAGCGAAAGAGTTATGAGTGGATCGCGAATCAGATCCCGCAGGGCTGCAGTAGACAAAGGCGGTAGCTGTTCGTTTGTTCACAGATCGGGATAAGCTGCTTTTTGGGCTGTTTTAGTGCAGGCCACGGTTTTGTTTGTTGCTGTTGACACTCGCTTTCTGCACGGATTAGACACGACTGCTTTGGTGTAATCTAAGGCGCGTTTCGATCGTTTGTAATCTGAGTCTTGGGTCTGTTTGGGATCTTTTCTATTGGTGTCGAGGTTAAGGTGCGGGTGGCGAGTATCGACATTGGCCGACGAAACTAGCTGTTTTGGGGGCAGCAGCGGCTGAATGGATTCAGTAGTGGTGCTGTATGTGGCTGTTGTTCACTTTTTCTCCACAGACCGGGTATAATTGCAGGCCACGGTTTGGTTTTAATTTTGGTCTTATTTTTGTAAAGTGATTGTGATGATCCTGTTAGTGGGTGCATGGTTTGCTTCTTGCAAGCCTGCACTTTGGTTTCTATTTTGACCAATATGTAAGTGAACTCTTCTGTATTGGTACTGATTGTGGTAATGAAATGAACTCTTCTGTATTGGTACTGATTGTGGTAATGAAATATGTTTTGCTTTTCAAAAAAAAATCACCTCCCACTTTTTGATCTATTTTTTGTCTATAAAAAGAGGGAGAATTAAAAGATCAAAAACATATCAAAAAGAGGGAGATCGATCTTAGGGGCCAACAACGTGATAGGAGATATGTAGAATAGACAACGATGGGTGACAAGAAGCGCGAGGGGAGTGATACCGGTGTTTGCGTGGGGTTTGAATGGTGTAGGGTTTGGGAAAGGTTAAAGCCGATTTAACAATATTTCGACAGGAGGATCGCTACTAAATAAAGACTTTTGCCTACAGACTCGCTGGGAAAGTTTTGTCGCTAAAGGGTGATTCATCACAAGACCATCACAAAGGTTGGTGGGTAAATTGCTGGTGAGTAATTCAAATCAGTGATAGATTATCCAGTGATTCTTTGGGTGATGCATTGGTATATTCTCGAAAAATAATCGGATTCTACCACACCATTGATATCTTCTGGGTGATTCGTTAGTAATCACCAACGAAAACTCTATAGGTGATTTACGTAGGTAAAAGTCAATTGTTTTGTATTGGATTATAGATACGATGTTCGCGATTTGGTCCAAAAGTCAAGTTAACATTATTTTTCAGTTAGCTTTGGGTTTGATTTCGGTTAGGGGTCGTTTACCAAATTATCAGGCAAATGTTACCAACAAGAGTCACCATTCTTAGGTACCTTATTAGGTAATATTCGCAGTCATCGAAACGGACTCACTACTAGACAACAGATCATTTACGGCGGCAAAATTCGTCGGAAAATATTGTTTTCGGCGGATTTCCTACGGATATGTGGCTGGAAAAACAAGCGCCGCAATGTCAATTTTTCGGGTGACTTTTCGACGGATTTACCATTTTCGGCGGATACCGGCAGCTGGAAATCTACCAGTAAATTATTTTTAGTTTATTGGTTTACTTAGTTAAATTAGTAATTAAGATTAATTTTCTAGCGAATTTCCGGCGGAATATTCTGCCCGTAATTTAGTAAATTTAAAAAAAAATAGTATTTATGTAATTAAATTAAATAAACAAATTAAATTTCTAGCGGATTTTTCCGTCAGATTTCCAACGGAATATTCCGCCGGAAAATATTTTATTCGTTTAAATCTCTCTTTTATTTCATAAATTTATTTAAATTTATTTTTAAAAATATTTCTAATTGTTTCTAGCGGAATAATCGGCCGAAAATAAGACCAGTACATAAACATGTTGTCTTTTATAATTTAAAAACCTGTAAATTCTGTAAATATGAAAATAAATGTTAAAAACATAAAATACTACTAAATATCATACATTAATTTAACGTTAAATACAATTGTCCGGACGGAAATAGCAAACAATTGTTTCAAACAAAAATTAAAATGTTCCAATACAAATAACATTGTTCCAGACACAATTCAAACCGTTCCACGACAAACAGATACTCGAAAAATGTCTGGCGGCGATTGTGGCGGTTGCGGTGGACTGCTGAGATTGATAAAAGATGTATGACCAAAACAACCATCTTCTCATATTGTTTTTGTCGTTTCGCATCCTTTGCCCACCGTCTTTCCTCTTCCTCCCGGTGTCTCTCATCTCACTCCAACAAATCCTGAATTTGGGAGCTTAAATCGTGATTTTCAACGGTAGAATATTTAATATGAATTATAAATGAAATTGATAAATATCATCAATGAAAAGGGGTACGCACATGGGAAGAAGACGCACCACCCTGTGCGGGTGTCCCAGTTAGATCAAATTGGGATCTTGGTGGTACCCAAACCCAAATAGATGACCTTTCTTTGGTCTCCCAACAACCCGATGCCACAACTATGTATCAACTAGAGGATACTGGTTGGGGTCCTTGTCGTACCTTTGGGTGAGATTTGGTGCATACTCACTTTATGGTTTACAAATACTACAAGTCAATTTCAACAACATAACGGTTGTAAAAGGGACGTTTCCAACTAAGTTAAACAATCCTAATGTTTGCCAACAAATGGCAACCCAAACTATATATATATATATATATATATATATATATATATATATATGGGAGGTTTCTTTTACAAACCAGTACATTTATGGAAACTCTGCAAACCACTTCTCAACCAACCAATTTAACAATTTTAATTAAAATTAAATATTAATTAATATCAAACTGGAGGGGTATGGAGGTCATTTTACAAATTAATTTTTTTATTAATATTTTTAGAATCGTTTTTAATTTGTTAATTTCCTAAATTAATGGGATTTTTTAATATCCCATCTTGAATATCAACGTCTTCTTCATATGGGTAGCCAAAAACATGAAATCTAAAGCCTAAATTAATGGTATTTGCTAATATCATTGAATTTTGTTTACTAATAGGATGTTTGTTTGGAAATATTGATTCATGAATCCGAAAATCATGAATATTCATATTATGAACACAAAATCATGAATACTCATATTATGAACACAAAATCATGAATACTCATATCATGAATACTCATATTATGAACACCAATATCATTGAATTCAAAATCATGAATACTCATATTATGAACACAAAATCATGAATCCAAAAATCAGAGAAACCCAAAATCATGAATCCAAAAATCGTTAACCTTACTCCATTAAACCCAAAATCAGAGAAACCCAAAATCATTGAAACCAAAAATAAGAGAAACCCAAAATCATGAAGAGAGAGAGAGAGATGATAAAATCTTGAGGATCCCGTGATTTATGTATAGCGGCGGCGGTGGTGGTGCCTGTGGTGGACAACGGCGGTGGTGGTGGTGCCTGTGGTAGGCAGCGGTGGTGGTGGTGGTGCTTGTTGCCGCCGGTGGCGGCGGCGGATTTGAAGACCGATAGAGAGAGGGAAATCGAGAGATAGAGATTACAGGTCGTGAAGATGGAGGTTGTTTCTTGCTGCTGGGTTGAAATCGACGAGAGAAGAGAGTAGAGAGAGGTCTGACTCTGGAATGGGTAGAAGAGAGTAGAGAGAGGTCAGGCAGAAATCGAGAGGAAGAAGGGGGTGGGGGAATCTTCTTGTTTTGACTACAATACCCCTACTTGCCTATTTTCTTTCTGGAATTAATTGTGTAAAGGTCATTATTTACTGAATTTGCCACCGCTCAAATCTTGTACGTTGATATATTTTGATCTGATTAATGGATGGTCTATAGATGGTTTCTATAGTTTCTAAGAATGGGGTGGTTTGCAAAAAATAGCACCCCTATATATATATACACTAAGATAGATAGTTACCCAATTATAAAGTTTAAAGTTAAACAAACTATATAGATATTCTAAAGTCTTATGCAAAATACTTACCGCAACCCGACTATACCTCGATGTCACTTACTCCTCGGTATCCGAAGATGAGGTATCTGAATTCAACTGCTTCTTAAGTGTATGATTGAAGAGCTCCTAATCGGTCGATGGCACGACTTGTTTTTCTTTTGTCTACAAAGGGCAAATAATACAAACAAAGGTATAGCAAGGACCAGTAAAGATCAAATTGGGATCTTGTTGGTACCCAAAACCAAATGGACGACGTTTCTTTGGTCTCCCAACAACCTGATGCCACAACTCTGTATCAACTAGAGGATATTGGCTGGGGTCCTTGCTGTACTTTTGGGTGAGATTTGATGCGTACTCACGTTGTGGTTTACAAATACTACAAGTCAATTTCAACAACATAACGGTTGTAAATGAGACGTTTCCAACTAAGTTAAACAATCCTAATGTTTTCCAACAAATGGCAACCCAAACTATATATATATATATATACACACACACACTAAGATAGATAGTTACCCAATTATAAAATTTAAAGTTAAACACAAACTACATAGATATTCTAAAGTCTTATGCAAAATACTTACCGCAACCCGACTATACCTCGATGCCACTTACTCCCCGATATCCGAAGATGAGGTATCTGAATTCAACTGCCTCTTATGGATATGATTGAAGAGCTCGAAACCGGTTGGTGGCACACCTTGTTTTTTTGTCTACAAAGGCCAAATAATACAAACAAGTGTTGATTATAACATATTAAAAATCAAGCTACTAAAGTAATGAGTTAATTATAACATATTAAGCTCCTACCAAACGAGCACATGTCTCTCCGAACGAGATCGATCCGGAGGTGTGTTTGGATATATCGACATCCATCTTCGTATTTCGGTTTGCACGTGACACCATGAAACAAACTTCCAATGCTCGTTGCTCCAGTGATCGATCATCGTGTTCGAGTGCCCCGAAGAGATCCAATCGGGGGGAATGTCTTCAACAAGTTTATATCGAGGGTCATTCTCGTCATAGGGAAAACCAAGCCGGTTCGATAAAATGGCAGCACTAGACTTGGCAGAACTCAAATTGTCATTGTATGCTTTAGCACACTTTCTCTCCCATATCTCTCGCATCCGGGCGTCCAAAGCGCATCCCACATGTAGAAGCCCTATACGTAAAAGTTTAGTTATTTTTAAGTTTAAAATACTACTACCAAATATTAATTACATAAATATACACTACCAACCTGAAAAACGCTCCCACATCCGGTGCCTCAGCTCGATACGGATGTGGGACCAAGTGCGCCATGGCCAGTCAAAAAGGTATGATTAATCTCCGTGACTCGTCGGTTCACACCGCACTCAGACCCTCTATATAATGAATTGAACTAATATTGATACAAAGAACAATTAAATTGATCAATAAGTTAATAGAAACGATTTTACTCATTGTCACGAGGTGAAAGCTGTGTTCTTTGCGCAGGGAGCTATTTCGGAGCAGCGCTGCTACGGTAGACATTACCAGACTCCAGATCGTCTAGTTGTGTCGAACCGCTACTAGAGACTCCTTCTGTAGCTCGGCTAGGAATACTACACCTACCTCGTCAGGAAGAAGAGGTGCACGACATTGTCTATAAAGCAACGTTTGAAAACATACAACAATAATTCAAGTATACAACACAATGTGATATTCCACCCAATAACATATGTCAGACACAAACATTTTATAGACTAGTTCATAAAGGTGAAAATAATAAGTAAACATGGAAACAATTAGACATAGTTTACTAAGACTAAGATTAACATAGTATTTAATTATGTGAGGATTGATCAGACAAGTCAGGTTCTTCTTCGTCAAAGTCACCATTTGAGTCTTGGAACCCTTCCTTTTCGTCACTACTCTCATCAACAAACCAGTTGTCGTGACCATCATTAGGAACTTCGATGTCGTCTTCCTTTGTAACAAGACATATGAGTTTATCCACGTCTTCGTTTCCTCCTATAGGTGCAAGTCTATAATTTTCTTTGAAAAACTGTTCCCCATCCATAGGTACTTTGAGTGTACTTGATGCCAACTCATAGACCCCTCTTGGCTTTGTATTCACCACAAAACACCAATCTTTTAGTGAGTTCGATAGATATGGTACATAATAAAGTTGTTCAGATTGTGATGATAGGATAAACAGTTATCTGAACGAAGTCTAGATCTGGTTTTGACGTCTACGAAATTATGCTTTGTGTCAACTCGGACGCTGCTAATTGTATCGAACCATGTGCATTTGAATATTGGGACAACACAACAATCGAGTCCATACCGATAATATTCTATCTCTATCACTTCATCCAACAATCCATAGTAGTCTGCCTCATACTCAGAGTGACAAGATCCTCTCATGGATACTCCACTATTATGTGTGGTGCGATTCCTACCGTGAGTCTGAGTGTGGAACTTGTAACCAATTACAAAAAAACCCGGGTATCTCCAAACCCAACATGCGGTCTTTGTGCCAAAACTTTCAGATGGTTGATTGAGGATTCAGATCGAGTCATAACCTATATGACAAATAATCATGTCATTTGTAATATTATATTAAGTACATATAAATGATGATGAATAAAAGTTCATATGTAATCTTACCTAGGTCTCAAACCAACAACAAAGTGGTCACTTAAACATTTGTCGACAAACAATCCTTCCAAAACCTAGATCCACAAGCTCTGAACAGAAAACAAACAAATCCAAGTGCTTATAATCATCCTCCAAACACCACTTATCAAAATCTCTATTTTTACCAAAACCTTAATTTTGATCTAACTTTTCCCAAAACCATCCAAACCTAAATTTGAGAAATGAAACACTAGGAAGTCATAAATGGAGCGTTTATAACTTATATAAAAGCTTTAGAAAAGTGAAGGGTGACTTACCACTTAGGTTTTGAGAAAAATCCCCAAAACCTAGGAATCTCAAGAAATGGAGATAAACATTTGACCTGACACTTAGGATTGGGGTGGTAATCACAAGCTTGAAAATGAAGGAACACTTTGATTTCCAAGAGAATAACCCTAAAATGAGTTAGGGTTCGGAATAATGGAAGGGAGAATGATAGGAGAGAATAAGGGAAGAGGTTGGTGAAATAGTAATGGGTTGACAGCTGAAAAAACGCAGCTTATAGTGCCCTGCTCTATTCGGGCAATTGTGACACGTGACAGTGACCCTTGCAAGGTCGTCAGGCACTGTCGCCCAAATTTTATCGATTGGTACTGCTTCCACGCAATAATGCCTAGCGACCGGGGCATAATCCCCCTACGCCTGTTGAGCCATGAAAATCCACTTCTCTCACCCTAAACACCCTGGTCACTCTTAGAGATTAAAAACAATAACTCCCTAACGTAAAACCATAACTTGAAAACCACAAAAAAACATATGGGTGACTTTTATTTACTGAAAATTACGGATGTTACAGTCCTCGAAATCTAGTACTAAATTCTGCCGGAAATCCGCCGAAATGAATAATTTTTCTTTTTTAAATGATATTTCCGTCGGATTTCCAACGGAATTTAATTTTTAAATAAAATAATAAAATCCTCCATAAGTATCATTTAAAAAAATTACTCGAAAGAATATATTAAAAATAATTTCCGCCGGAAATCCACCAGAAATCTTTTTAAACATTAAAAACTATATATAAATTTACTTGTTTAGAAACAACTAGTAAAATTAATTGTTAATAATTAAAATTTCCAGCGGATTTTAATTATTTAAAATATCATCGAATCCTGGTATTTGGAGCTACGAAGGTGTGGTTGGAGCGCATATTATGTTTTCTGGGTTGTGATGCCTTTTATGGAACATTCTTAACTGTCGGGATAGGAAAATTCGCCAAATTCTCTAATGAACGACGACAATAACATAATGGTCGTAAGGTAGCGAAATTCTTTGTCGAGGAAGTTCAAACCCGCACAAAAGGCGTAACGATCTGGGCATTGCCTCGGAGACAGGCTCGGGGAAATAGACATGTCTGTGAAGATGCAGACTACCTGCACCTTGACAAAAAGACCTGTTCCATGGGATTGGCTTTGGGCCTTTCCTGTGCAACTTAGGTGGATGACAAAGAAGGCCTCCTTCCGAGTGGGTCCGAGCCATCAGTGAGATACCACTCTGGAAGAGCTAGAATTATAACCTTGTGTCAGGACATACGGACCAAGAGACAGTCTCAGGTAGACAGTTTCTATGGGGCGTAGGCTTCCTAAAAGGTAACAGAGGCAAGGATTTCCTTGTGCCGGACGCAGATTGGCCCTCGAGTGCAAAGACAGAATCCGCTGAAAACTTTAATTACTTTAAATTAACTGTTTTTAAAATTAAATAGATAAATAAATATTTAAACCCGACGAAAATCGGCCAGATAATCGTTATATTTTTTAAAAAAAAAATTCAAAATATATTTCCGATCGATTTCTGGAGGAGGTCAACGCCATTTGACTTTTTTAATTCCTGTCGGACATCTCTGACAGATTTGCCTATTTGTTTAGTAGTGACTGTTGGTAAGCGTTTCTTGCCCGGTAAGCGTTTACCGAGTAAATGTCTTTTCCATTATTTACCGGATAAGTTCGGTCTTTCCATACCTCTCACCAGATAAGATTAACTATTGATCTTTATCATGCTCACTTGATAAGGTATAAGTAATATTTGGTAAGCGTTTAATAAACAACCTCTTACTTATTATAAAGAAAACAAATGGACATTGAATTTGTATTGATTCTATGATGATTTAATATTTTGCATTGATAAAATTGATTATATGTTCGAAGCTATGTAAAAAATGAATAACAAAAAGTAAAATAGTTATCATCTAAGAATCATACGAATGTGTTGAAATATGTTTATAATTGTCCAATCTTGATTTTGGGTTTATTGTTATATTTCAGAAGTAGATAAGGAATAAAGGGTTGAAACTGAAGTTCAAGGCCTGAAAAAGAGCAAAACTTAACCTTGTGGGTGTCGCCTCATATGTGGAGAAAGTTGGAGGTTAGCGCAGCTATTAAAGGAAACTTTAGGGGCTGAATGTGAAAATTGGTGATATATTTAAAGAAGAAGTCTACTCTCTCTTGAAGACAATCATATCATTTTCTTCATTTTCATTTTTTAGAAAACTACTAAATCTCTCTCAATATTCTTAGGGTTTACATTTTGTAAGATGGTTTCATATTGTTTAGTTTGTAACTAGTTTAAACTTGTAATCATTTTGTAATAATAGAAAAGTGTGTATGAATTTTAAGATCGTATTAGAGCTCTAAGAGGGTGTTCATCTTTAACGCCAAGATCCAATTTACCATATGTTCTCCCTTCTTTTATTCTTTAGGTAAACCTTCTTTTTTTTGTTCATTCTTGAAAGAAAACGATGCTATTCATAAGGCAAGCTAGTGAGATCTAACGTTCTCTATTGATACCTTGGTCGCAAGATTCTCTTCAAGTTTGTACATCTGATCTTTCGTTTTTACTGATATGTGGTATCACGACAGATCCTTAGATCCGTGGTTGTTTTTTTTTCGAGAATCTGCTTCTTCACAACAGATCCTTAGATCTGTGTTTTTCTTCGAAGTTTTTCTTTCGAATCTGTTTTATCACACCAGATCCTTAGATCTGAGTTTTTTTAGATCTGTCTCTTTAGTTGTTTGTAACGATCGAGCATAGAGACCATGACATTTCCATGAAAGTTTCGATGAAGCCTCTTGGTTTCTGTTGAGAAAATCATGGATCGAGTCTTCAATAAGTGCATCGATCGTCTTTAGCAGCCTCTATATCTTTGAAGTGTTTTCTCATTTTTTTCACTTCAGATCAGTTTAGATCTATTTGTTCTTTTTCTTCGCATGCACTGAAAGAAGCCTGGTCGGTTCTCTCGTCTCATTAATAGACAAACGAGTTCAGATCCTTTGGTTCGTGTTTTTTGTTTACAATTACCGATTCCTCGAACAGGAACGATGACGTTCCTCTAGCCACACCGACGAAACCTTGCGGTTCTGTGAGAAAACTAGGAACGAGTTCCTCTCTACGTCCGCCTGCTTGACTAGTCGATCATTTCAGATCAGTGTTCATAATCGTTCATTTTTGTTATTCATTTCTTCTAGATCTAATCTGAAGGATTAGTCCTCGGGTTGTTCTAGGCCGAGTGTTCTAATTAGTTGTTATAGTAATTATTAGTTTAATAATTTGTTGTATCTTATCTCTATTATTGTTGAGGTTCTTGCTTGTTTAATTTTCCTATTCTTGTATCTCAGATCTGGTCCATTATCTCAGATCTAGTCCTTTTTTTGTTGTTTTTCACAGATCTGGTCCTGTATCTTAGATCTGGTCCATTTTCTTACTGTCTTACCGCTCTTCATTTTTTTAGATCTAGTCCATAATTTCCCAGATCTCTTTGTCCTTGTTTAAATGTTCTCTTGTATATTGCTAGCCTGTTATATCTCTATAGACTTCGTTATTTCATCTGTTCAGGTGTCTAAGTCTATCACCACTGTGATTAATTAACACTTAGATGGTTAGTGGACCTCTATTGCAAAAGCTCTGTAAATTTTCTTCCTCTTTTAGCTTCTGATGTGCTCTATTTTTCTTTTTGGCTGGCAAGGAGCGCTCTGTTTATCTTTTGTGTTGTCTTTGTTCTTGTGGTTGTTGATCCAAACCCTCAGTGATTTGATAATGACCCTTTTAAACACTTAGTAAAAATTGTAAGTAGACAATATGTATTAGAGTTTCACTATCGCTGATAAGTACTATGTCTCTACAGTACCGCTGATAGGAAACTCATGCTCTTTAATTTAGACATTTCAGCGAATCTGTTCACCCATAAAGCTCTGAGCCTGTTCAGTACTTTTGGTGATCGCTGATAGTTTAATCGTTTACCTATAATCCCTGAAGACAAGTTTCACGTCAACAAAGGTTCTACGCTGAAGTCGAAGATCAAGCCCAAGAACCAGCGACAAGTCTACTAATGAACTGATGCCGTTATCAGCGAAGCCAAGACCTGTCCACTCAACGTGAAGTATCAAGTAGAAGACTTCAGCGATTGCTGAGCTTTGTCACTCGCTGATGAAGTACTGTTCAACAAGCGCTGATCATGAGGTCTACTCTACAAATTACTTTTGTCTTTCCCCCTTACACGTCTCCGTACGATAATGTCAGAAAGGACATCCCTTCTGTCTAGAATCGTACAACCAACTCTGATTCTACACTGTACACCATGTGGCTATTAAGGTTGTCTACAAAGGTCAACCCATGCAACCACTCAGCTGCTGCCACGTGTAAAGTAATACTGTCATGCATTAAATGCATGCAGTATATATGAAGAACCCTACTTCAGAAATGAAGTGCTCGGCCATCTTCTTCTTTCTCTCTTAGTGTTAGAATATTTATCTTTAATATTCTTATCTCATTTCTATCTTAATTCTAGTGCAAGAAACTTAGTGTTCTTAACTTGTTTAGATTAGGTTAATCCTTAATCTTGTTCCGCAAGAAGTTGTAAATTGTTTGATAATATCAATAAACAATTTAGAAAGTAAAATTCTGTGTGTTTGTATTCAACCCCCCCCCCCCCCTTTCTACAAACTTGTATAACCCTCTCGGGACCAACAAGTGGTATCAGAGCAAATTTGTTTAATCTCAATAAACAAGATCTTGCTTATACTAATATTTTATCTTCCTTGTTATTTCTCATAATGGCTACTAACACAAACACAAACTATATTGATAACGGTTCTCTTTCAAAACCTCCCAGATTTTCCAGAGATAACTTCAATCTATGGAAAAATAGGATGATACTTATCTTAGAAGGTGTAGACCCTACTATGCCTTACCACATCGAAAATGGCCCATATATTCCTGTGAGAATTGACCCTGAAGTCCCAGGCACTGCTGATAGAGCTGCCATTCCTGAAAGGTTGATTCCCAAGGAAATTCATATGTGGACTGATGAAGACAAGAAGAAAGTGGCTATCGACACCAAAGCCAGATCCATTCTTTCCATGGCTCTTCCTGACGAAGTCTACCATTCCGTCATGAACCTGAAAACCTCCAAAGTCATGTGGGACACAATCTGTGTTCAGTATGAAGGTACATCTGAAGTCCAGGACTCACGAAAGATCAACCTGGTAAGACAGTACGAAAGCTTCATTTGTGGTAAGAGTGAATCTCTCTCTGAAGTACATCAGCGGTTTAACTGTTTAATAATAGATCTGAAAACCGTTGGTAAGGAATATTCTAAATTTGAAGTTCTGACAAAGTTCTTAGAATGTTTACTTGAAAGCTGGGACAGTTATTAAATGTGTCTCAAGCTGTCAAAGGATCTTAAATCTATGACTCTTTCTACCTTATATGGCACGATGCTCAATCATGAGCAGTCGAGTCATCTTAAGAAGAATCTTGTAAAAGATTCCAAAAGCACCCCTGTTGCTTTAATCTCAGAGTCACATTCCACTCAGCGATCAACTATCACTATCACTGAGTTGGAGACTAACTCTGAATGCTCATCAGATCCTGACTCTTCAGATCTTGATGAATCTATGGCTCTCCTATCTAATAAGTTCAGGAGATTCGCTAAAAAGAAAAATTTCAGAAAGAACAAACCTCTTGCTATCACTGACAAGCCTAGATCATCAACTCCTGTAGATAAGGCTACTGCTACTTGCTATAACTGTGAAAAGATAGGATATTTTGCTAGCGAGTGCAGGTCAAAGAAAGTTTTTAGAAACTCAGCTTTCTCCAAGAAATCCTCTAACCCCAGGTCTAGAGATGAAAAGTACACCAAGCTGAAAGAAAGGTATGCAAAGCTGAAAGGCTTTAAAAAGAAAGGCAAAGGCCTGATGGCTGACTATGATTGGGCTGCCTCTGACGAAGAAAAATCATCTGACTCTGAAGATGATGATGAAGCCAATCTCTGTCTCATGGCCAAAATCGATGATGAGGAAGAAAAGTCTGACATTCCATCTACTTCAGTCTCTGCTACCAAGGTATCACCTTCTTTCTTTACCAATATTTAAGATATTGATGAAGCTGATAGTCTTCGAAAGATCGATCTCCTGACTATGAGTTTATATGAAGCCATGAATGGCAAAACTGTTGTTGAAAATCAAAACCTTGATTTCGCTGAACAACTTAAAAACTGTCACCTTCAAATAGAAAAGTTTTCTAAAATTGAAGAAGATTTAAGAGATCAAGTTCATATAAATCAGCTAGTCAAAATCGAACGCGAAGAAGCTATCGCTGCATTGAAAGATGAAAAAGCTACTGTTGAAGGATTGTGTAAATCCTCAACAACGATCACTGAGATAATTAAGTCTCAGATTCCTCTGAGTGACAAACGTGGTCTTGGTTATAAAGCTGACGCTGAAAAACCAACCACTGATCATTCCATGCTTAAGTTTGGAATGTTTGTCTCCTCTATCACTGACACTTCATCTTCTCAGTGTTCCTCTTCAAAAACTCATATCCATGAGGAAATCTCTACCTTAGTTTCTAAAGGTAAAGAGAAAATTATGTATCCAAAACCTCAGAAGGGTACCTTTGTACCTAAGCTGAATGCTTCTAAAGCTTCAGTGACTTATCCCTCTACTTCTAAGAATAAGATCCCTGGATTTATTCAGCGATCTACTCCTAGAATTAAAGTGGATATTATTGGTAAGAAATCCGAAGAACTGATCGTTCCTCCCATTTCCAATGCCAAATGTATACTTGGTGCTGGCCCTGCTCATTTAAAATTAACGGGTAAGCATGCAAATGGTCCCAAAGCTACTTTTAGCTATAGGAAATGTTATCACTGTGGACTTACAAATCATGTTGCTAGTAAGTGCCCCACAGCCATCAAAGCTGAAAAGACAGCTAAGGTGAAGATTAATGCCCCCAAGGCAAAGAAGACCACTGAGGTTAAGAAATTAACCAAAGTGAAAACTGACAAAGCTGAATCTTCAAATGCTGTGAAGACTGCTGAACCTTCCACATCCTCTACCCCCACTGACAAGTGTGTACACATGATGAAATGGGTACCCAAGTCAAACTAATCTTCCTTTGTTTGCAGGTTAAGAAGGGTATCTGGTATCTCGATAGCGGATGCTCTAGACACATGACTGGTAAGAAGAACCTGCTCACTGAGTATAAGGAAGAGAAGGGTCCCTCAGTGACCTTCGGTGGAAATGGAAAAGGCTATACCCGAGGGTTTGGTGTACTCTCTAATGGTACAACAACCTTTGGAAGAGTTGCATATGTTGAAGGACTGAAGCATAATCTTCTAAGCACAAGTCAGCTATGTGACAAGGATAACAAAGTGATCTTCACTAAGGAATCCTGCTTTGTCACTGATAAAGGGGAGAAGATAACTCTCAGCGGTTATCGTTTAGAAAATGTTTACGTTATAAACATGGACTCCACAACCACTGAGAACTCCTGTTTCTTCTCAAAAGCCTCATCTGATGTCAACTGGCTATGGCATAAGGGGCTCTCTCATCTCAACTTCAAGACACTGAACACTCTTTCTTCTAAAGAGTTAGTCACTGGTCTACCTCAGCACTCATACGCTAAAGAGTCCTTATGTTCAGCGTGTATGAAAGGAAAACAGACCAAAGCAAGCTTCAAGACTAAGCAAGTTTCCTCAGTGTCATCTCCTCTACAACTTTTGCATATGGATTTGTTTGGCCCTGTTAACAAACAATCCATCGCTGAAAAGAAATATACATTGGTCATAGTTGATGAATTCTCTCGCTATACATGGGTAATGTTTCTCCGTTCTAAGAGTGACACCCCTGAAGAACTCATCACCTTTGTCAGGAAAATGGAAGTCCTGAACAACATGACCGTTCGCTCAATAAGGAGTGATCATGAAACTGAATTCAAAAACAGTTCTCTTGATTCCTTCTTTGAATGTAAGGGTATTTCTCACAACTTTTCTTCAGTGAGAATACCGCAACAAAATGGAGTCGCTGAAAGAAGAAATAGAACTATCATTGAAGCTGCACGTTCAATGCTCAGCGATTCTCACCTGCCTACTCATTTTTGGGCAGAAGCTGTCAACACTGCTTGTTTTACTCAAAACAGGTCGCTGATCGTCAAAAGATTCAAAAAGACAGCCTATGAACTTTTTCATGGGAGAAAGCCTTCTATCAGCTTTCTTCACATCTTTGGATGTCAGTGTTTCATACTGAACAACAGAGATGCCTTTGGAAAATTTGATCCTAAGGCTGATGATGGAATCTTTCTTGGATATTCTTCTATCTCTAAAGCATTCAGAGTCTTCAATCATAAAAGACAAACTGTCGAAGAAACTATCCACGTCACCTTTGACGAATCCCGATCAGCGAACTCTAAACCTTTTGCTGATATTGAAGAACTGAATCAATGGATGTTCTCTCACTTTGGTGATTCAGAAGATATTCCCACCCCTCATACTCATCCCGCTGAATATGATGGTCCTACTATCATCCCAAGCATGCAGAATAGTGAAGCTGAAACTTCATGGGTCTCAGCTATTCCTCTAAACACTATGCCTGCTTCTGAACCTTCTGTCTCAGATATACCATCTACTTCTCAGCAATCAGTGAATGAAATTCCATCTACACCCTTTCCTCTCTTGACTGGGATACCAGAAGTTGCTGAAGCATCATCTTCAGCTCCTCAAGTTCAGGTTGAGTCATCGACTTATGCTCCTGCTCAGCGATGGACTATCAATCACCCTATTGATCAGATTATTGGTGATCCAAACGCTGGTGTTCAGACTCGACGAAGTGCAGGTAACATTTGCTTATTGTTAACTTTATTTCTCTGATTGAACCAAAGAAAACAGATGATGCCCTCCAAGATCCAAACTGGGTCAACGCTATGCAAGAAGAGCTGACTGAATTTGAAAGAAACAAAGTTCGGAAGCTTGTTCCTCGTCCATCTGACAAGTCAGTGATAGACACTAAATGGGTCTATCGAAACAAGTTGGATGAACATGAAACTGTAACCCGCTACAAGGCCCGACTTGTTGCTCAGGGATTCAGACAAGAGGAAGGTATAGATTACGACGAGACTTTTGCTCCAGTGGAAAGACTCGAAGCTATTCGTCTATTCTTAGCTTACGATGTACACAAAGACTTCAAAGTGTATCAAATGGATGTCAAGTCAGCGTTCCTTAATGGAAAGCTGAATGAAGAAGTCTACGTGGAACAACCTCCAGGATTCTCAGATCCTAAGAATCCAGGTTATGTTTATAAACTGGATAAGACACTTTATGGATTAAAGCAAGCTCCTCGTGCATGGTATGACACACTCTCTACTTATCTCCATATTGAAAAATTTGAGCGTGGTAAAATCGATAAGACTCTATTTTTCCGGAAAGTAAAAGGTCATATTATTCTTCTTCAAATATATGTCGATGATATTATATTTGGTTCCACTAACCCTGACTTGTGTACTCGTTTCGCTGATAGAATGAAAGCTGAATACAAAATGAGTATGATGGATGAGCTAACATATTTCCTTGGTCTACAGATAAAACAGAATGAAAAAGGAACTTTCATTAATCAGGGAAAGTATGTTAAAGATATGCTGAAGAAATTTGATTTAACTCATAGTTCAGCTATGAAAACCCCTATGGCACCACCTCTGACACTAAACAAGGATCCTTCTGGAATACCTGTTAATGTCACGACGTACTGTGGGATGATCGGCTCTCTGCTATATCTCACAACTAGCCGATCTGATATTATGCACGCAACCTGTTTGTGTGCACGATATCAAGCTGAACCTAAGGAATCTCATATGATCGCTGTAAAGCGAATCTTTCGTTACCTTAAGGGTACTCCTAACCTAGGTCTTTGGTATCCCAAAGACTCAGGGTTTGATCTAATCGCCTATTCAGATAGTGATTTTGCAGGTTGCAAAATGGATAGGAAAAGCACCACAGGAGGATGTCAGCTCCTAGGTGGAAAGCTGGTAAGTTGGACAAGTAAAAAGCAAAACTCAGTGTCCACCTCAACCGCTGAAGCTGAGTATGTAGCTGTTGGAAGCTGTTGCTCTCAGGTCTTGTGGATGAGAAATCAACTACTGGACTATGACCTTCAGCTCTCAAAAATTCCAATATATTGCGACAGCACTAGTGCCATCGCTGTAGCCAACAATCCAGTACTACACTCAAAGACCAAACACATCGAAATCAGGTATCATTTTATCAGAGATCATGTGATGAATGGTGATATAGAACTTCACTTTATCCCAACTGACTTTCAGTTAGCTGATCTGTTCACCAAACCTCTTGATGAGGCAAGATTCAACTTTCTCATCAGCGAACTTGGAATGCTGAACTTTGAAGAATAAAATCTTCAGCAATTCGCATTTGATCAGGGGTAATAAGAACTTGCATTTGATAAGGAACAAAATGGATTCGCTGATATCAAGGTACGTTCTCTCTTGCTCGCTGACGTTCGCCTAGAACTGAAAGATTTCAAAACAAATTGCATCGCTGAATATCTCTTCCTTATCAGCGATACTTTGAAATTTCTAAACATAACACTGATATTTCTATTCAGTGCTTCATGTTTTCAAAATGTCCCCGAGTCTTTCAAAAACCACAGAGACATCCTAAAATATGAAAGGACGTTTATGACGTCATCCTAACGGATAGACCCTGGCACGTTCCTATGACACACGTTTGCATGTTTCGTTTTCTCATCCAATCAAATGCAAACATGTGTCCGTGTCATCATGAAAAACTTTTCCCGCTCTTAGTTTTTCTCTCTCTACTCTCACTATATAAACCCTTTCGAGTTTATATTTTTCCTTTACGCGAACAACTTCTTCTTCAAGAAAAGAATTACTGTTGCATTTTGAACTATCGTTTCCAGAAACTGTTCATCATCTTCTTCGACAACAAAGGTTAATATTCTCATTATTCTCCTGCATTAAACTTGTTTTTGATCTTATTCTTTGTTTTTAACAGATCAAACAAAAGAAACCTTTTTAAAATAAAATCATTTTCTTTTCATGATTTTATGAACACAACCTTCATGGTTGTTCTTCAAGTTTAAATCAAATCTTAAACTTGTTCTTCATTTGTTTTTCCAGAATCTCTTCTTCAAACAAAAAAAACTGGAAAACACATGCTCTTCATGTTTTGTATCTCTTTTTCAAAACAAGAAAAACCCTAATCTTCTTCAAGGCATTTTTTTGTCTGAATGAAATGGACAAAATTCAAAAACATATGTTTGGAAAATCTTTCCACATTAAGACATTTTTGTTCATTTTCTTCGTGGTTACATGTGTTAATACAGAATTGGCAACCTCTGAAGCTACTTCTGCTAAAACCCCCACTACTGCTGAGAAAGTGGTTATCACCAAGGCTCCTCAGGTCAAGTTCAAACTTGTTAGGTTACATTCCAACACAACAATCACTATGCGCTTTTCGATTTTCCTCAGAAAAAGCAAGTCACACATCTGGATGATGCTGTGAATTTTCTCAAAACCTGCTGCTTATGTACAGCCCTGACTATTGTACCCCCTGCCCATAAATTCCTTTTAGCTCAGTTCTGGTATTCTGCCAGACGAGCTCAGGTTCCTTCACCCAAAGACCCAACGAAACTCGTTGATACCATCCTCTGTGACACCAAATTTGGAACCACAAAAATCAACCCTGTTATTATCAGGCGTGCACTGAACGTCCCGACCGCTACCAAAGAAAAACGCTTTGTACCTCTCCCAAATTTCAAAAACCATGCTGATAGGGAAACAATCATTGCATTCTTTGATGCAATAAAGTACGTATGGGGAACAGGGAGAGATGAAAAACCCGAGAAGAAGCTGACAGCAATCAAGAAATCCATGATGCCAAGCGAGATGAACTTCATCTTCGCCCACCTGATTGTTGGATATAGTGTCCAGAGTCATTAACTATTGGTAATATTTCTAATAATAGCAGGGTACTTTTGGGTTGCCCTTAAGACTCAAATAAACAATCAGAAGAATGAAAGGGAATTAATGTAGTTAGATTATTAATTTGTCATTTGATGATAAATTAATTACAAGCTACAATATAATTAATTAGATTAATTATAGGGACTAAATGATAACTTGTTAAAATAGTTTTTATCAAGCTTATATGCTCAAGGGGGCTACTTGTAAATATAGAGGTTATAAATAAGATTCTAGGGATCAAACCCTAGGATGATTTTTTTGGTGTGATCTCTCTCTCTCACAAGGCCGTAGCCTCCCCTCTCCTCCCTCCCAAAATCGTAAACCCTTCCAAGGGTTTAGGGTTTAAAGCTTCAATCTTGATTGTTGGTTTGGTGTTCTTAAGTGTGAGCCACTAGAGGGATTCACACTATTGATCCTTGACATCCAAGAAGCAAGAACAAGGTTAATTCATCTTTGTGTTTTCGACAATCACGAGAAACAAGTAAGTGTTCTGGATTCTTTCTATTGTAGTTAATCATCTAGAACGTATGCATCTTTATAAGTTGTTTATTTGTATTGCCATGGATGATTCAATTCTAAATATGCTTCCGTTGCCTATATCATGTGGTAGTACGGTTTAACAAAACCTTTCACTGATAAGCTGCATGACAGCGAAAACCGGCTCCTCTGATCAAGCCGCTCAACCTCAGCAAGCCATGGGTTATGCATTGCTGAAAGGTCTCCATATTGACTGGGCATCAATCATCTACGACGATTTGGCATTCAGGGTGGACTTGGCTGACAGGCCAACATGCGTTCCATACCCCCGTTTCATCAGCGCCGTCTTTCTAAAAGGACTCGGGGACAAATACCCAAAAGAGGGTGATCTGAGACTCTCTCAGGTTGGCCCTAAGGTGCTCGACTTCAGCCCCATGCCAAACGAGGTACGTCTCTCTATTCTCTTATCTCTTCTCAATCCTCCTTCTTCTACTTCTGTAGCTACCTCAGCGGAAATCCCCACCGCTGATACCCAGGCTGCACCCTCCACTCCTTCTCGAAAAAGGAAACATTCTACTTCCCAACTTGACTCCGAAAGGATCAAGAAAACAAAGGAGAAACCCTCCAAGCCATCAACGGCTGAAGACTCCACGACTCATCTTGTACAAGAGTCGTTGGATAGCTTCGTGGTACGCTCTGCCACAGCTGAACAAGCCACCCCTTCCATCCCAACCTCAGCGTCTCTAAACGCTGATGTTATTAACTTGGAACTGAACCCACCTCCTTCAGCCTCTCTACAGACTGAAGTGATTCTCAGCGGATCCAACGCTGAACCTCGCTCCCAACCAATTTTCTCAACCTGCGTTCCTCCCACCATTTCTTTGGACACTCCACCAATTTTCCCACCGTTCTCAGGAACACCCGTCATCATACATGACTCAGCTGCTGATACTCTACATATGATGATGGATGCAAACTTAGGATCTGTAGGCACCTCCATGCGCCAAGGAACTCTCTAAGGCGACATGGAACACTACTCAGGTTTGCAAGGTTTCGACAACTTCGCCAACCCGCCTGCAGGTATGCACAAAACCATACACATTCCTCTTTCTCAACCCCAAACTTCTGAGCTTTCCTCTGTTCATAAGTTCTTTACTGTTACAGGTCCTAATTTAGGAGATATTCAACACTCCCTGAAAGATCTGGTGACAAAGGTGGATTCTTACAACACCACTCTCTCCACCAACTTTTCATTGGTTACAGACGCTGGAGAGAATCTCAAAAAGCTGACCGAGATTGTTGATAAGAAAGCCTCCAGTGCTGATCTGGAGAAAGTAGATGGCAGCATTGGTCAATTTGCTACCATTCTCGCCAACAACTCCACAATCGTCAATGATCTCAACCTCACCAACACCACCCTCGCAACAAACTTCACCACTCTGTCCAATGAAGTCACATCATTGAAGACAGAGGTTGGTTCTCTTAAGGGTGAGGTCTCCACGATCAAGACTGAGGTCTCCATGGTTAAAGATCTTCTTCAGTAAGTACTCGATCTCCTGAACGTCCCAACTTGCGCCCCTTCTCACTTCACTCAGGCTGATCGAGAAAATCTTCAAAGTCTCAATCCTGCAATTTCTGAACCGAGAAATTTCCCTCTGTATCTGAGAGGGAGCAACTCGAAGAGCAACTTGATGAAGTTGTTGCTGATGTTACCGAACCTTATGCTGACGAGGTCGAATCTGAAGAAGAAGCTGAAGACGACGAACAAATCGACATCGCTGACGATGAACGATCATCATCCCCTAAAAACAATGATGATGATGATGTCGATTTCTTCTACGTCCAGCCTATTAAGACCGCCACAGCTCAAAAAGGGGTCGTGATAAAAGAACCATCAGGGGAGACGACTAAGACAAAACATGCAGCATCTGAAGCTGATAAAGGCAAGAACAAAGGCCTCGCTGCAGAAGACAATCTGACGATCTTGCTTCGAAAGCCAGTTTGTCAGGTAACTTACTCTTTATTCCCTTACTCTGCATCCCTCCTCTATCCCTTCTCAATCTCAGTTCTCCTCTCCATAAAACCTCTATACACTTAACCATATTCTTTTCTCTATCTCTTTCTTCCTAAATGATCTCATTTAAACGATCGCTGTGTTTCAGCTAGTCCTCTCCCCTGTTTGAGGATCCTGCTGAAGACTCTCCTGCTACAACTCCAATAATCCTAGCCACAAGAGCTGAAGAAATAATCCAACTCTTGGATTTATCTGAGACTGATGAACCTGAAGAACAACTGCTCTCTCACAAAAACAGACCTTCCTTGGCTCCTCAAAAGCTAAGCGAAGATGATCAGAAAAAGAGAGACGAAATGATAAAGAAGCTTGAGGATCAGCGAATCATCCTTCCTCGTGACAAAGTCCCTGCTCCTAAGTTCAGACTTTCAAAGAAAGAATTCGCTGACCACCTCAGAGCTGAAAGGTTACTCGCCGAACGAAGGGAAGCTGAAGAAAAAGATAAGGCCCTTGCCATCCAACTTGCCCAACAATCGGTGAAAGACCCTGAACTGAAAAGAATTCCCATTGAAGTCCAACGACAGTTATGGGAAGACGCCCAAAAGATCGTTGAAGAAAAGACCAAGGTATCTGATTCTACTTTGAAATGGTGCAAAGAAAGGCTGAACTATCGATCTCGGCCATCCAGAATCAACAAGGTACTTATCAAGGGAAAATCGACCATAGACGTTCCTGTTGTTGAAGTTGACATATTCAGAGAAGATGGTTCCATGAACACATCTATGCTGATACAATCAAGAAGTTCGGTCTCTCTGAATGGTTGGAGATGCGAATAGCCATTCAGCGATCTCGCTCAAAATATAAGAGCCATGTCGAGAAGATTATAAATTCTCAGATCGACTTGGTTTCTTCTGCTGTAGATATTCCTCCTCCCACTCCTCTTGCAACTCAACGAAGAAGGGCCTCTGCAAAGAAAAAGATAATATTTTCAGATTCAGGTCCTTCTATCTGGAACGAAACAGGTATTGGTTTCTCACGTGCTGAAGTACTTGGTCCTGAACCTGACCTCTCAGCGCTTGACACCTCTCTGCCTCCTGGTGAACAATTCATCCCTGGAAAAGTCATAAGCGAACCCTATGGGATATTCTTTCATGACTATGATGGACGTCAATGTTTTCAACGCATCTCTGAGCTTCCCATTACTCCCATCGAACATCTCAAGGATCTCATCTATTGGTGTGAATTCAGACACGACCTTCAGGCTCAATACCTCAAGCCTTTGATCTTTGAAGAAGCAAAGAACAAACGAGATCATGGAGTAAAGGTCCCTGACTGGATGATTCCTACATCAAAGACCCTTGATGAACTTCTCGTTAAGGAAGGACCTTATAGCTGATAGGACTGCCTTGTAATTCCCCCTTCTTTATCAGCTAATATCTTTTGTAGTTGTAATTATTATTTGTTGTACTTGTAATTTTTCCACTTCCCTCTGTAACCTTTACGAAGTTCAAAGAAAAATTTCAGCGAATGTACTTTACTCCATCAGTACTCAAAAGATCCCAGAAAACAGTAAAAGGGACAAATATTTTATGAGTGCTTTTTATCCTTATGTTTTCATATTTAGCAATTTTCTCAGTTGCTAAGTCAATATCAAATAGGGGGAGATTGTTGATCCAAACCCTCAGTGATTTGATAATGACCCTTTTAAACACTTAGTGAAAATTGTAAGTAGACAATATGTATTAGAGTTTCACTATCGCTGATAAGTACTATGTCTCTACAGTACCGCTGATAGGAAACTCATGCTATTTAATTTAGACATTTCAGCGAATCTGTTCACCCATAAAGCTCTGAGCCTGTTCAGTACTTTTGGTGATCGCTGATAGTTTAATCGTTTACCTATAATCCATGAAGACAAGTTTCACGTCAACAAAGGTTCTACGCTGAAGTCGAAGATCAAGCCCAAGAACCAGCGACAAGTCTACTAATGAACTGATGCGGTTATCAGCGAAGCCAAGACCTGTCCACTCAACGTGAAGTATCAAATAGAAGACTTCAGCGATTGCTGAGCTTTGTCACTCGCTGATGAAGTACTGTTCAACAAGCGCTGATCATGAGGTCTACTCTACAAATTACTTTTGTCTTTCCCCCTTGCACGTCTCCGTACGATAATGTCAGAAAGGACATCCCTTCTGTCTAGAATCGTATAACCAACTCTGATTCTACACTGTACACCATGCGGCTACTAAGGTTGTCTACAAAGGTCAACCCATGCAACCACTCAGCTGCTGCCACGTGTAAAGTAATACTGTCATGCATTAAATGCATGCAGTATATAAGAAGAACCATACTTCAGAAATGAAGTGCTCGGCCATCTTCTTCTTTCTCTCTTAGTGTTAGAATATTTATCTTTGATATTCTTATCTCCTTTCTGTCTTAATTCTAGTGCAAGAAACTTAGTGTTCTTAACTTGTTTAGATTAGGTTAATCCTTAATCTTGTTTCGCAAGAAGTTGTAAATTGTTTGATAATATCAATAAACAATTTAGTAAGTAAAAATCTGTGTGTTTGTATTCAACCCCCCCCCCCTTCTACAAACTTGTATAACCCTCTCGGGACCAGCAGTGGTGCTTGCTTCTTCCCTTTTTTTTTGGTTTAGCTTGTTTGTGTGCCTGGTTATTTTGGTATCTGAATATTGGGCTTGACCTAGCACCTTTGAGTGTATTAGGAATCCTGCTGTAATCTATTCAGTTTTTACCTTGTGTGCTTCTTTGCTCCTTTGTTTGTAGCTATGGCATGTTCTGCTGATGACCCTAAAGGTTCAGGCGCAAAGGAATCCAAAGTTGCTAAACTAGACTTTGGAGATCCCTTGTACCTGCACCCCACCCTAGTGACACCAGTGGAGCACTGCTATTGAACATTAAATAGAGCGGCAGTGATAACTACAGAGTCTGGGCATGTGCTATGACCTTAGCCTTGGAAACTAAGAACAAATTAGGCTTTATTGATGGATCCTGTCATCGTCCTGAAATTGACCCCGTCCTGGGAAAACAATGGGACAGGTATAATTATGTTGTCCTCTCCTGGATTTTAGGGTCTATGACTGAGGATCTGTTTTTAGGACAAGTGTTTTCTAAAGAATCCTGCAAAGTCTGGAAGGAATTAAAGGAAACTTATGATAAGGTGGACGAATCTCTCACTTTTAACCTGCACCAAAAGAAAAATTTATTAACTCAAAATGGGACTTCTGTATCTGAGTATTACCACAAACTTAATTCCTTGTGGAAACAATTTTGATGCTTTTGTGAAACTACCTTCATGTACTTGTAATGCATCTTATTATTTTCATGAACATAGTCAACTTATCAAACTGATGCAATTTCTGATGGGTCTTGATAATATCTATCAACCTATTAGAAGTAATATCCTTACCCGTGACACCCTCCCTTCTGTCAAAACTGCCTTCTCTCTTGTTTCTAGAGAGGAATCTCATCGAGGGGGTACAACACCTGCTTCCACACCAAGTCTCAACAATCCGCCTTTTTAAGCAAAACCACTGATAGTAAAAAAAAAATCTGGTGCTAAACCTTCTAATCGCATGTGTAAAAACTGTGGGATTTCTGGGCATACTATTGAACGATGCTACAGACTCATAGGCTTTCCAAAAGACTTCTAATTTCGACTCAAACCTCAAAATCAAAATTTTAAACCGGTCGCTGGAAATGTGTGTGTCTCTAAGTCTCTTTCTCCTAAACAATCTGTTTCTACTCTATCATTTCCATTTTCTGAGGAACAGGTTGCCAAAATTCTAAACGGTCAGAAAAACACTCAAGATGGGGCATCTGCCAATATGGCAAGTATAACTTCTATGCCTCGTCCTGGTTGGATCATTGATTCTGGTGTAAACCAACATACGACATCCAACACATCTCAACTTGAAAATGTTGTTGATATTTCTGACTTAAATCTCACGGTAAATCAGCCTAATGGGGCTGAAGCCCAAATAAATAAAATTGGAAATTTCAAACTCATAAACACTGTAACTCTGTTTGATGTGTTGGTAATACCTCACTTTCACGTCAACCTTCTTTCTGCTCATAAATTATCCAGAGACAGTAAACGTTTCATAGGTTTTGATGAATTTCATTGTTATGTTCTTAATCCTCATGCTTCTCTTCGAGAGAGTGTTGTGGGGACTGGTAGTGAGACATGTGAGCTATATTTCTTTGATCAAAATGTTAACACTGAGTCTCTCCCTAGTAGTAACATGGTTGTGTCATGTTCCGTGTCTACTCACCTATGGCACAATCGCTTGGGTCACCCAGCTGACCTAGTGTTGAAAGTGCTAAAGGACCAACTTAATCTTGGAAATGACTTAAGTGTTCCCTGTGAGATTTGCAATAAGGCAAAAGAAACTCGGGACAAATTCAACTTAAGTGACCGTAAATCTAAATGTCTTAGTGAATTTGTCCATTTGGATGTCTAGGGACCCTATCATGTTTAAAGTAGGGAAGGGTACAAATATTTCCTCACTATTGTTGATGACTTTACCCATGTTGTATGGGTTTATCTTTTAAAAAGAAAACATGAAGTTGGTGATTACATAATTAAGTTTGTGAACCTTATTGCCACTCAATTTGAAAAATCTGTCAAAATATTTAGAAGTGACAATGGGACTGAATTTACTAATTCCAAACTTAACTCTTATTTTAGAAATAAATGCATCATTCACCAAACCTCTTGTGTTTACACCCCACAACAAAATGGGGTTGTGGAACGCAAGCATCGACACTTACTTAATGTAGCTAGGGCTCTTATGTTTCAAGGGGGTGTACCTCTTAACATGTGGAGTGAATGTATTCTTACGGCTACATATTTGATAAATCGGACCCCTACATCTATTTTAAATGGTAAGTGTCCTTATGAACTTGTTCATGGTTTTAAACCTGTCCTTACTCATCTTAAGAACTTTGAGTGTTTGTGTTTTGTTGTTATACCTAATTTGACTGACAAATTTTCATCCAGATCTGAAAAGTGTATTCTATTGGGATATGCAAATTCCCAAAAGGGATATAAACTTTTTAGTTTGGACTCAAAGAAAGTTTTAATTTCTCGTGACGTGAAATTTTATGAAATTTTTTCCGTATAAGATGAGTTCAGATAAGTCTTTTAAGCAAGATAATGGAAACTTAAATACCCTGAATTTCTTTGATTCTTTTATTGAAACTACTGATGATTATATTGATTCACCTCCCAATGATTAAAGTGGGAACCCCTTTTTAGATGAAACTCTTAGTGACCATAGTCAACTAGGTAGCCCTAGTAGAGCTGATAGTAGGCTGCCTCCAAGCAGGTCAAATGACTGCATTAATCAAGGCACATCCATACCATCTGGGAGTGACCTTGAACAAAATATAGGTTGGCAACCATTGAGTAGCACCGATGTGGCTGCCAGTCGGCCATGTGATGCTAATGTTGAATTAATGATTTAAATTTGGGTTCCAATTCTGAGGGAAATCTGTCCCAACCTTCCTGTTCTTCTTCTTCTCACTCTTCTAGAAAATCTGCAAGGGTATCAAAATTTCCAAGAAAGTTTGATGACTTTGTGGTGGAGGGAAAGGTTAAATATGGGATAGAAAAGGTTGTGAATTATTCCTGTCTTAGCAATGAATTTTTTTGTTTTGTTTCTAGTCTTAATAAATCTGTTGAACCCAAAACTTTTCAAGAGGCTTGTAATGATATTAACTGGATAAAGGCTATGAATGAGAAAATGGAAGCCCTTTATAGAAATGGTACATGGATAGTTACTGATTTACCTCCTAATAGAAAACTTATAAGGTGTAAATGGATCTATAAAATCAAATACAAGTCTACGGGTGAAATTGAGCAATATAAGGGTTGACTTGTTGCTAAGGGTTATAGTCAAAGAGAGGGTATTAACTATGATGAGACTTTTTCTCTGGTGGTCAAAATGGTAATGATAATATGTATTATTGCTTTAGTTGTACAATTTGAATGGAGTCTTTGTCAATTAAATGTTAATAATGCTTTCTTGTATGGGGATTTGTTTGAAGATGTTTACATGACATTACCTGAAGGTTATTATAATTCTGATGATCATAGAGTATGTAAACATGTTAATCTCTTATGGGTTAATACAAGCTCCTCGCCAATGGTACGCTAAATTATCTACTTGCCTTCTTGATTGTGGTTTTATTCAAAGTGAAAGTGATTACTCTCTTTTTACAAAATTTTATAGGTCTGTTTTCCTTGCATTATTAGTCTATGTGGATGATATTGTCTTGACTGGTAATAGTTTAGATGAAATAAATAAAGTGAAAGATCAGCTGAAAAGTCATTTTCTTATAAAAGACTTAGGAAAATTAAAGTTTTTTCTGGGTATTGAAATTGTAGACTGTATTGATGGTGTTTGTATGTCGCAAAAGAAATATTGTCTAGAATTGCTTAATGATTTTGGATATCTTGGGTGTAAATCTTGTAGTACACCTATGGATATGAATATGTTGGTTACTGATTGTAGCAACTCTAGAAATTCTCCTTTGTCTGACTTTTCTGGTTATCAAAGATTAATTGGTAGGTTAATTAATTTATTAGCTACTCGACCTGACATCGCCTTTGTTGTCCATTGCCTTAGCCAATTTATGCATGCTCCTAGACAATCTCACTTGAAACTTGCTCTTAGAGTGCTTAGATACTTGAAGCTTTCTCCGAGAAGAGGTGTTAGCTTCACCAGGTCAGATAATTTTTGTTTAAAAGGTTTCGTAGATGCTAATTGGGGTAAGTGTCTCTCTACTCAAAGGCCTGTTACTGGTTATTGTTTGTTTCTTGGAATTGTATGATTTCGTGGAGAAGTAAGAAACAAAATATTGTTTCTTGTTCCTCCGTTGAATCTGAATATCGTGCAATGGCTGCAACTGGTCGTGAAATTGTTTGGGTTTTGAAAATTTTAGATGATTTACATGTAAAAGATTTATTGCCTGTAAATCTGTTTTGCGATAATAAATCAGGAATTCAAATAGTCTACAATCCTGTTTTCCACAAACACACTAAACACATCGAAATTGATGTTCATCAAGTTCGACAACTAATTAGTGGGTGTGTTAAAAGTTTTTAAAATTCGTTCTGCTAAAAGTACTGCTGATATCTTTACAAAATCTCTTGAAATAAATCAACACACATTTTTATGTTCTAAAATGAGAATGCTTGATTTATTCAAAGGTCTAAATTGAGGGCGGATGTTGAAATATGTTTATAATTGTCCAATCTTGAATTTGGGTTTAATTGTAATATTTCAGAAGTAGATAAGGAATAAATGGTTGAAACTGAAGTTCAAGGGCTGAAAGAGAGCAAATCTGAACCTTATGGGTGGCGCCTCATATGTGGAGAAAGTTGGAGGTTAGTGCGGCTATTAAAGGAAAATTTAAGGACTGAATGTGAAAATTGGTGATATATATTTAAAGAAGAAATCTTCTCTCTCTTGAAGACAATCAAATAAATCATTTTCAATTTAGAGAAAACTAGTAAATCTCTCTCAATATTCTTAGGGTGCGTTTGGTTTGCGGAAATGGATTGGAATGGATTTAATTTCATGTAAGGATTTGGATTTGGAGGGATTTGGATTCGGGGGGATTTGGAATCCCATCATGTGTTTGGTTTGTAGGATTTGGAATGGATTTGAATTCCATTCCATTATAAATATTGTTTGGGTTGTAGGTTTAGGATTTGGATTTGGATTTTTTTTGTAATTTTTTTTAACTAACTGGCTAAACAAGGAAACTAACGGATGGACTAAATTTGTAAGAAAATTAACGAAAAACTTAACGGAATTGTTAACAAAAGTTAACTAACAAAACTGACTTTGGCTTAACGATATTAGGACTAAAAAAGTAACAAAAATTAACAAAATAAACGGACAAACAAACGAATCCTAACGAAACTAACGAAAACGGACCAATTGTGTTAAGAACTTAACGGAGTACTAACGGACTCCGTTAGTACTTTTCATCATCAACTTCAATCACGATTTGCAAGTTTTCAACTCGATTTTCTTCTGTTTCTCACGTTCAAATCGAGTTTCTTTCGGTTGTTAAACAACAAATTACAACCACAAAAGTAAAATCATGCAACAAGATTATTTGCGATAAAAAAAGCCGGCGACCATGAATTTTCCGGCGAGATATGGTTGCGACAAAATGTTTATCGCAACTGAGGTTTGTCGCACCCAAGTGTTGCGATAAAAACAAAACTTGCGACAATAAATGATCCTTGTGATAAAAAGTTGCGATTACTATGAACTCCGGTGATGTTTGCACGTTTTTCCGGCGACGTAACCCAGATTCTGGCGATGAAACATTGACTCACTTTTCTCATTGATTTCTGAACCTCTTTCGAGGCTGAGAGTTGCTAATTGTCAGAAAAATCCAAACGATCTTATCTATGGAAGAAAATCTATCAAAAACACATAAGAACTCAAGATCGATTAAATTATTAATCCTGAAACCTTCGATGAACAGTGGTATTCATATTTGTTCTAGATCGTTGATTTGATGTTGATTTTTCACGTATAAAGTTGCTGTCGTTGAAGAGATCAGGGCATGTGATCGAATATGAAATCCCACAGGACTTGGATTTGAAATCCCAACTTTTCTCAAAGGATTTCCAAATCCACCAGGTGAGGGATTTTAAAAAAGTCAATACATTCCATTCCTTCAAAACAAACATAGGATTGGATTGGATTCGAAATCCAAATCCTTTCAATTCCAATCCATTCCCGTAAACCAAATGCGCCCTTAGGGTTTACATTTTGTAAACTAGTTTCATATTGTTTAGTTTGTAACTAGTTTAAGCTTGTAAGACCATCAGTACCGCTGCGGGTACCGACTCGGGCTCGGGCTCAGGCTCCCCCGGGTTCCAGCGGGCTGTGGTACGCCACATGCGGGCTTGGGGCTCGGGCTGCGGGTTTGAAAACCCGAGAAACCCGAACGACTCCAACGGCTCCTTTGTTGTTTTTTAATTTTTTTTAAAATCTTGAAAATAAATAAACTCCCAACGGCTATTTTTTTTTAAAAAAAATTAATTTTTATTTCCAATTTAATCACACTATATATATTAATCCAAACCTCTTATTTTTTCACACCAAAATCTCTCAAACTCTCTCAAATTTCATCATGAATCCAAACAAAACACCTACATCCCGTCGTAACCGACCGGATACACCGCAACCGCAAGAAGATCCGGTGCTTGGTTTTCAAGCGTTTGCACAACAAGGTTATCATCCGCACTTTTCGCAACCAATTCCGCCACAATTTTCGCAACAATTTTCGCCACAAAATCCGCCACAATTTTCGCAACAATTTCGCCAACAATATCCGCAACAAATTCCTTACCAACTTACACGTCCCGGTTTGATTGAACAAGGTTTTACTCCGGCCAACTACAATTTTCCTTCACCCGCAATCAATCTCGCCGACGACATTGTTCCAGAAACCCAACATTCTAGCCCGCACACACCACAATCCATCTACACACAACCATCAAACCCGGAACCATCAAACCCGAGACCAACGAGAAAAGGAAAAAACAAACAATATGAAAATAGAGCCCCCAAACAGATGTGGAGTAAAGAGGAGGAACTCGCGTTAGTGTTGGCGTGGGTTGACGTTTCGGAGGACCCCGTTATCGGTAACGCACAAACCGGTGGTAATATTTTTATTATTGTTATTATTATTATTATTAATATTATTAATATTATTAATATTATTAATATTATTATTATTCTTGTTAATATTCTAATACTTGAATTTACATAAATGTAGAAAGTTTTTGGACCCGAATCGGGCAAATGTTCTTTAGTTTGATGGGTCGCGCCAATTATAGAACAACTCATCAACTCAACACCAAGTTCAACGACCTCAATAAAAAAATTAATGTTTTTGGCGGCATCTACAACAACTTGGTCAATAATAGATCAAGCGGAATGAGTGAGGCCGACATTTCACGAACGGCACACGAACGGTACCAAGCACAACAAGGGTTTGCTTTCACTAACGAACAAGCTTGGGAAGTCCTAAAAAATGTCCAAAATGGGGAGCCGTTCCAACGATGACGACAACTTCATCGCGGGGTTCAAAACGTACCAAACCTTCCGATGATGACGATGGCGACAACTTCATCGAGCAACTTCAACGACCCATCGGGAGAAACAAGGCAAAAAAACATCAACGAGTAATACGAGCGGGTCGAATACGAACGAAAGTGTTACTCAGTTGTTGACGACGTTCAACGAGAAGATTGATGATACAATGCAGTACAAAATGAAAAAATCGAACTCGAACTACAACAGTTGGAGTTTAAACGAGAACAGTTGGAACTCGAACGAGAAAAGCGATATGAACAAGACTTCGAGTTTTTCATATCCCCGCATGATCACCTTTCGGGAGACGTTTTGAGGGCTACTTTAGCGAGAAAAGAGAAAATTAGAAAATATCATAATTTTTAGTGTTTTGTATTTTGTAATTTTTAATTTTTTAATGAATGATATGAATTTTTATTTTTATTATTTATCTTATTTTTATTTATTTTGTTAAATAATTAAATGTATAAATAAAATAATTTAAAAAAATGAGACGGCAAGAGGGCTTGAGGGTAGCACTACGGGTCTTTAGGGCTTGAGGGCTTGAGGTGAGGGTTAGGAGAAAAGCTGATGTGGCGCTGATGTGGCATTGAGGGCTTGAGGGCTTGCGGTAATGATGGCCTAACCATTTTGTAATAATAGAAAAGTGGGTATGAATTTTAAGAGAATGCATAATCCAATTAAATTAAAACGAAGTGAGAATTTAGACTTACAATTTGTAATTTCCCCAATTGACTCTTTAACACCTTGAGTATAAATTCATTTATTTTGTTCGAAACTAACTTGTTGAAGTTTGTTCCAAAGCCTCCTCATTAGCTAATATCAGAAATACAGTTTTTTGCATGTTAAGTGACACCCCATCTCATATGATCTAAACTTTTCATTAATAGCTCTTAATTTATCACTAAAAAATTTAAATTAATTATTGAAACTCAACTGCACATAGTTGAACACTACTAAAGACTTTTACCTACGAAATGTTTTCTTGAGAAATCTGTTGTGATTCGTCACAAAAATTGGTGGGTAATAAAATGGAATTTGGATGATAAAAACATAGGAGTGAAAGGACGGTCCTTTTCATGAATAAGTGAAGCAATATATGTCAGATCAGTATAATTGTACTCGTATTGTTTTTTACTTTAGACAATTCATAAAATTATTGCATGTCTGGATAGATATATTTCAACGTATATTGTATTCATCGATGACATGACTTTCTTGTAGTTTTTCTTCTTCATGTAATGCAAAGTCTTATAAGTTATTTTAGAATCATCATTATGATATGAACGTTTCACATTATTAGCAATTTGGATTAGTGGACGTGGTATTTATGTATTTTAGAATCATCATTATGATATGGACGTTTCACATTTTTAGCAATTTCGATTAGTAGATGTGGTAACATTTCATAACTAATCAAGTATAGTGGTCAAATTGTTAAAAATCAAAACAATATAACTATTGAAACATGAAAATTATAATTAAAATGACGTGTCTATAAAACTAGTGACAAGTCATAAATAGATATATGCATCTATTGACAATTATAGTGAACACTACTAAATGAAAAAAATTTACCTACAAACTTTTTTCTGGAAAATCTATCGTTATATGATGATTTGTCACAAAACCATCACAAAAGTTTGTAGGTACATTTTTGGTGGGTAATGCAAATCAGTGACATATTACCCAGGGATTCTCTGGGTGATCCATAAGTATTTTCTCGAAAAACACCAGATTCTACCGAACCATTGGTATTTTCTGGGTGATCCTTGGGTAATCACCGACGGAAATTTTCCTGGATGAATTTTGTAGGTAAAAGTCATTTGTTTTGTAGTCGAAAATTAGCTAATATACAGTTGAATTGAAACTACTTTAATCAATAATCAATTATTTAATAATCTCTCTTAATAATTTAGGTTTGACACAACTCTTTGTCAAAATAATAATTTTCTAGAATTATAAGATAATGTATTTATGATTACTCTCACACACACACACACACACACACACACACACACACACACACACACACACACACACACACACACACACACACACACACACACACACACACACACACACACACACACACACACACACACACACACACACACACACACACACACACACACACACACACACACACACACACACACACACACACACACACACACACACACACACACACACACACACACACACACACACACACACACACACACACACACACACACACACACACACACACACACACACACACACACACACACACACACACACACACATATATATATATATATATATATATATATATATATATTGGGTCTCAGAATAAGTAATCAACACAATATAATCATGAATGATGCCATACCTCTATTAAGCTCAAAATGATGAATTACAATCTAGAGAGTATTTGGATATTAGGTCCTTGGAATGACATAATGAAAAAGTAAGAACAAATTCCTATTTATACTAGGAAATATAGAAAGTACAATTAAGCCCTTCAACTTGATACAACACAATAATAATGGCACTAACATTCTCCCCCTTTGTATCAAAAGTTGAGGCAACATTTAGGCTTGATCAGGAGCAATGTATTTCTTTCGGATTCCAAAGATGATTTCAAAGCGTCTTAGGGCGTTCTGGAACTCTCTTCTATACTTGATGGCTTCCAAGGCTTGATTGATCAACTTCTTCTCTGTGGGTTTCAACTTGACTTGATCCTTGTCATCTAGTTTGAGTTTGCTGTCAAGTTGAATCTGGATAAGCTTGAAGGCCCCGTCACAGTTTGTTTACTTCAGCAAACCTTAAAAAGCTTTTCTTTTTTCTGCTTATTGTAGTAAACAATACCAAATTCTGGTTTTTCTAGTACAGTGTAAACCGGAATACCTTGGATGTCGAACAGTCTCTTATTGGGCTTTCTAAGGTTAACTCTTGTTTGACCGGCTTCAAGTGCCATTTGGAAGTCGGTAAGATAAGAAAACTTCACCATATTTTTCATGAAGCGCTTAACTGATTGAAAGGCTTCAGACCACTCCTTCTTGTCTGGGGTACGGGGAAGAATGTCATAAAGGCTTAGCAGGTCATCTAGGTTCAAGCTCTTGTAGTCTGCTTCTGAGAAGAACCACTCCTTACCATCAGTTCTGTAGACGGTGAACTTCGGATACCACATTTAACAACTTAGTCGACTCAATCTTCACAATTCTTACAATTCTCTTTTTAGTTCTAACCAAGTCAAATTTCAAATCCTTGTTTTTCATGACATGTAGGAATTCGGTCTGATGAAGAGACGACCACTTTTCTATCCCATACAACTTCACCAAATCAATCGTCTGAACATTTCTTACAAACAAGTCCTTTTTGGCATCCTTTTGAAACATAGTTAATATTCTTATCCGTTGCCCTCTTCCAGCTAGATTAACTTCACTGTTAACCCAGTGTTGAAACAATCTGGTTTCAGCCTCTGAAACTGGATCTCTTATTTTACCATCAGTATTAACATGAGTATTCAGCTCGGTAGTACATATCACCGGATCTTCTTGTTGTTTAGACAATTGATCATTGCCATCATCAGAATCGGAAACTTCAATTTGTACATCTCCAGTAGCATCAAATATATCATCTAACTCTTCCTTGATCTTAGAGTCAGTTCTGTCTGGCTTCTCCTCTGAGTCAATGTACACTATTTCCTGAATCATGTCATCAGCCATCCTTTCCACTTCAGTTCTATTGTCACCACCTTGAGGCTTTTCAATCCTAGGTGTGACATCATCTAGAACATCCTCATCCTGGACAGTATTGCCAGCCTGTCCTTCCGGTGCATCAGTGATCATCTAATCAAAACTGCCAACATTAGCATCTTTAACATCTGTAGATAAATCAACCCTAGCTCTCTTCTCCCCCTCATGGTGATCAGAATCATCCCGATCATCATGCTTTCTCTTAGGTGAACTCTGGTCTTGGGAACTATAGCTTTGTTCTAATACGGTAATTCTGTTAGTTAAGGCTTTAAACACAGAGGTCATGGCATTGGTCATTTCATGTATGGATTGCTGTAAGGATTGGAAATCTGAGCTTGTGGGTAAACGGGTTTGGATTTCGGTTTATTTCCTAAGGAGCCCTACAAGTTTAACTTCCTCAGCAACGTTCTGATCTCCATGGGCCAATAACTGAGCTAAAAGTCTGGATTTGAGTTAATGGATGGGTAAAGGTTGTTCAGGTTGGGTAGGAGGTGGCTTTGATCTTGGTTGGGATTCAAGTGGATGAGTTTATTGGATAGATGGGGTTTCTATGACAGCTTTTCCCTTCACTGCTCTACTCACCTCTGCAGATAACTGACTTACAATCAGTTGCATCTCCTTGGTCTTATTCTTGTAAGACATGTTCAGCAAATCCAAGGCAGCATGCAGAAAATCCAGAGTTATGTAGTGAGGAGGCGGACCTAGCATTCCAAGTAACTGCGTAGCAAGATTGGATCTAACACTCGGACCACTTATTTCCGATTGACATGACGGTTGAAGCAACCACATGGCCTGTGCTCAATGTTGGCATAGTGTTAGCATTGACAGGACTTCCACCCTGTCCTCACGAAGCAGCAACGAATGGCGGCCTCACTCTGGGTGTTCCGGTTGGTGAACGAAAGCTACCAACTGATTGTGTCACTAACGGAGTAGTGACAGAAGCACGTATCATAGGAAATGATGTATATCCGAAGGGCTCTAGACACAATGTTCGTTAAACTGATGTTGATGGTCGGGGAGGGAGCCTATCTGTTTCAATACCGACAGACACCGAGCGTGTCGCCGATAGAGTTTGTGCAAAATCCCCTCGTGAGAATGAAACAACAATTTGTTGAGAAACTGATGAGTGGTTGGGGGGCTGTGCATTGTGTAGCTGGGTCCACTACGTCTTATTCAGTGTTCAACGGCAACGAACGCACGTCGATAGTAGATGTGGCTACCCGGCTAGACACGGTTTGGGTAGAGTCTATCTTTAATTGTTTTTCAGACTCTGTCTCACACTCACCATATTCTTTTCTCCCCTTCTCTTGGCTCACATTTATTTCTGTTTCGACTTGAACTCCCTCATCCATCCTTATGACTTCGGTTACGCCTACGTTCTCCATGTTCCAAGTGGAATCAACATCGGAACTTTCGACATGCGGTGTCAAGCCGACATGTTTAGGGATCTTATGGACATCGGGATCATGGTCAGAATCAGAATCAGAATCATTTTTAGCACCATCTCCTCCATCATATTCATCTTCTGAAGTAGAGGCAGAGATAACATAATCAACATCATTTGCAGAATCCCATGAGGATTCATTATCATCAAGAAGTTCTTCTGCATTTGGCATTGAAGTAGATGCATGACCAGCAACACCCCCATCTCCTGTTCCCCTCATTTGAATGTTTTCTCTCAACTCTTCCCATTCAAGAACCTCATGTTCTTGAACCTGCTCAATGTTATGACCCTCACCACCCAGTTGGTTTGCACCCGGGGCAGGTTCCTCTGGATCTGGCTGGAGCATGAGTGCATTCTCTATCCTATACTCAACTACTATTGGTGACTGCTGGTCAGCATAAGCCAGGACGGCTTCAGGTAGAACTGCAGTGTGGGCAAAGTTGATTGGGGCAAACATCTTCAGAAAATGCATCCATTGTTGTGGACCATGTTCAGCGTTTGGGCGCCGGGGTATCTCCTGGTTGGATTCCATAATAGATCAGAATCTGGAGGAATCTCTGAAATGGTACAAACGCTCTGGCTTTTGCAGGCTTGGACTTGTCACCGTTCCAGATTAATACGGCATAGTCTATCTTTCGGTTGAAGGCCACAACATGAAAAAGTCGTAGAGTGCGAATGTTGCACTTGTCGAGGCCTGTGTGTTTTGGTGTCATGCAGCGGTTCAAGATAGAAAATAAGGTATACCAGATCCTCGGTAGAAATTTCCTTTTGAACTTTGAGGATCGGGTCAACATTGCACGATCATCAACTTGGTAGCCCAAAGACATGATATCAGCACAAAGGTCGGCTTCAGAGATTAGGTCTTCAAAGTCATCTTGTCTCGGTAGATCTAGGACGTTTCAAAGTCTTTTCAAAGTATTCTTGGCATTAAAATGGTCAACCTTTGCAGTGAAGAACTGGCTTCTCTCATTAACTGGGTGGAACTGGATTGAGGGCCAGAACTGCTGTAGATAAATCACCGGTACAGTGATGGTCTTTGTCATTGCAGTACGTAGGGGATGGCCTTTGAGAATTTCCAAAATGATGCGGTAATCTAGGTTCACATTCAGGTCTAGAGTGTAGTTGTTGTCTGACAGTGAAATATGCTCTCGCCTGGGTAACAGTTCCTCATCCAAGTCTCGGGCATTCACCGAGGGATGTGACGATCGGTGGGATGGGGTGGGTGTGTTCTCATCCGAAGAATCGCCATCATTACTGTAGGAACCCAGATACAACAAGTAACAATAATAATAGCAATAATCTTTGTATATTGACTAATAAAGAGAAGAGTTTACAATATAGGAATTAAGAACGACTCTCTCTTGAAGCTTTCTCTCTCTCAGTAAACGTATGAAAGTAAAATGAGACTAGGAGGCTTAAGCTAAAATTCTCTAAGACAAGACTTTATAACCAATACATCAATTGGTTATTTACACTTTTAGCCCTTGACACTCAACAAATACAAATAAGTCCTTGACACTATTTCTTTATAAAACATTCATATAAATTAGGGGCTAATTAAAGCTAACAATCTCCCCCTAATGTTTTATAAAGAAAGCATCATCTTGTAGTCTCCCCCTTGCTTTCTTTAGAGGCGTTGGAGTGTCAATCTTCAAGTCTTGGGAGTCTTCTTTTCCTGATCTTCCACAATGTCAGTTGCTTTAGTTCATTTTTTTTAACTCCCCCTTGATCTTTGTCTACTCCCCCTTGAATGTTGCTTTATTTTTCAGATCCCAGTTATCTTCCATAGATTAAACTCAAACAATCAGAGAACGATTTGATGTGCGGAAGCTTGTATAACCAGTTTGAGTAATAACCGATGGTAGATAAACAACTAGGAGATGAAGACTAGCGAACACATTCGGCTCATGAGAATCTGCATTAACAATAATAAGTAACCAGGGGTAATCATCTAACACAAAAGCACATAGCAACTGTTATCACAACAATTAAAATAATTGTGTGGCCTATGTTCAGAGTTGACAAATATGAAGCTCTGATAGGACTTCCAGTTATCATAGAAGTAGAATTATAAAATTAAACTTCTCAAACTGTTCTGGCAATATCACATAGATATGAATGTGGAATCACAAAGATTCGTGATATTATGTGGAAGAAAAATAGAATATTATCTATTAGGCTCAAAAGTGTGTAAACTGTTTGGACATAACAGGTGTTCACAGACTCAATGTGCATGAGTAAAGTGTGAAGGTGGGGCAAATTTCCTTCTTTTCAATATCCAACCTTCCAAATAAAGATCAGATAGCATATATGTTGCTTCCCCATGGAAAAGTGAAGTATTTCCCTGTTGAGAAGGAAATAAGTAGCTAGTGGGGTTAATTCAAGAGTTGGCATGGGCTCACTGCCTGTTTCAATGATAATCACCAAAGAATCGTGATAAATCAGTAATGTGGCTTGCCCGACTCAGAAAAAGTTAGTGTAGAGTTGTATAATTCTTTTGACTCTATTCTCACACCCTCTTTCTTTTTATCATTTAGCTCACATCTAACCAAACTCTCTTTTCATTTTTACCTCTTAAGCACAATGAGAAAAACTCAGATGAGTTGTCTCCCCCACTCTTTAATGTAGACCCTTTACCTCTCAATCACTCAATGGTTTACTTCTTTGGTAGGAAAACACATGTTTAAGTGAATCCATAGAAGTGCTATATATGCTCACACATTGATCCCATGAAATTGTTGTCCTAAAGATTGTATTGTTCCACACACTGACTATTTTTAGTCTCAGAAAAGCATTTAAAATCCAACTTCTATATCAGAAAAAGCATTTAGCATCTAGAAGTGGTTTGACCATTTTTGAAAGGTTTTATCATTTTAAAGTTAGTCTTCTTTAAAACTGATGAGTCTAAAGATTTAGAAATTTACCTTTGGATGTACATGGTCAGATTGGCATTCTCCCCCTCAAATTGAGTATTTAATCTCATTGAAGCTCAATTTGAAATTAGATATCCTGTAAAATCAAAAAATATTTTGGTAATCATCTTTGATGATTCCTCATTTGTTAGGAATATCCAAAAGCACTAATAATTAAAAACAATGCAAGGGGTCAGAGTTTAGAAATACCAGTTAAAAAACTCTGAACTGAACATATCTGAGGTACTGGTCCTACACTGAGTTATGTAGAAGCATCAATTCTGATGAGGTACTGGTTCTACACTGCTGTGTGTAGAAACGTCGAGAGAACACCGTTCTTGAAAGCGGAAGGAGCATGAATTAAATGCAATGCTTTCGGTCCAGCACCTTACAACAGACTTTGAAGCTGTTTTTGGCATATCAACACACATAATTTGAGAAAACGCAGAACATCAAAGTCGTGCGTCTGTGAACTATCTTTCCAATGCAACTGGACTCGTGTAATTTGGAGCGCCGAGTCAAAAGTTATGTGCATGTTTCTGAAACAGCGCAAAGCTGTCAAACAAACAATTTTCGGGCTCTGGACAACTTCTGACAAACCAACAGAGCTCTGGTAGATGTTTGGTGGCAGAGGTTGGTCGGCAGAGGTTGGTCGGCAGAGGTTTGGCGGCAGAGGTTGATCGTAGTGCCGACAGAGGCTGATCTCGTGTCGACAGAGGCTGATCAACTGCTGACAGAGGTCTACCTTATGATCTGCATGAACTTTGATCTTCAAGACTGCTTCTGATCTTTTGAGTCTCTGAAAAACTCCACAGAGCTCTGATGATGATTTTAGTGAAACACAACTTTCTATCCAGCATATGTATACTGACTTTAGCAGAGATTCTGACCAAGAAGAACACTGATTCAGATCAATCTCAAAACACGAACATTGTTCATCTGTGTCTTAGGAATCCAACGCATCCGGACTCATCAAATTTGGAGCTTCGACGAGGGAGTTCTGTTGAAAATACCACAGGTGCGCAAAGCTGACATCAAGTACTAAGACGTTGGGCTACGGGCTCTGAGGTTCGGTCGCAGAGGTTCAGTCCACAGAGGCTCTGTCGGGTTTCACAGAGGCTCTGTGGTGAACAGTACCACAGAGGGTGGTCGCAAAATTCTGAGCCAAAGCTTATGTTGTCGCCAGAAGTTGGTCTGAGTGGTCGACAAAGAATGATCGCGGCTTGACAAACACTTGACAAACGCTCGGCAGAGGTTTGGTCGCGGCTCGACAGAGGTTGGTCACTGCTCGGCAGAGGTTAGTCGCTCCTCGGCAGAGGTTGGTCGCTTCTCGGCAGAGGTTGGTCGCGGCTCTGTGATCTGAGACTTGACTTTTATTCTTCTCTAGACTTGCATCTTTACCAAGATCGTTTGAAAAAGCATTGGAACTGATCGATATAGCGTTAGCACGAAATTTTCACCAACAAAGGTTTTGAAGCTCTGTGAAACTCGGCAGAGGTTCTATGAGAGAAAATTTCTAATAACTAACGATTCATAAGCATTTTTGATCATCCAAAGTTTTCATCGTTTTAGGCAATGTTTTTAGGACGTATTTGGAAGTTGGTGTGCTAGAAAACTGTTTTTTGAAAAGATTTTTTGCGAGACATTCTTACTTTGGTTTACCCTTGATCGTAAGAGGTTTGGTCGCAGCCGAAAGAGGTTTGGTTGCGGCTCGGCAGTCGCGTTCGGCAGAGGTTTGGTAGCGTCCGGCAGAGGTTTGGTCGCGGCTCGGCAGAACCTTAACAGAAATGTTACACTAACTTTGACACTGATTTAGACCATTTTACCTCTGGAGTTTGCAAAAACTCAAAACACAAACAACTTTCATTGGTTTGTTATCTGTTCAGATCATCTTGAATCACCTCTTTTGGAGCTCGTACGAATAAGATATGGTTGATTTACCACAGTCGCGCAGATCTGTCCATCAGCTTTCCATCAGCACACTGTTGTATACTTCAACGATGCATATGACCCGTCTAAATTTCGAATCTCTGAAATATTAAAACACGAAAGCTGTTCATCAATGTGTTTTAAATCCAGGGCCTTTTGAATCGCATCAATTGGAGCCTTGATCAGTGAGATATGATCAATTTACTACAACATCGCAAATCTGTCAGCATGCTGTCATAGTACTTGATTGTTGTGCACCGAAATCAATTGCCTTTGAAGGATGAGTCTTAAACTGAGTGTTTAAGAGTCCATTGTCCACTGAAGTGTGAGTCCTTAACAGATGTATTAAGGAGTCCAAGTACCTTCAAAACAGATTAAAGACATTTTGGTACCCATTTCCAAATGGGCCCTTTTCTGTTAAGATTAGGATCTGTTGTAAGGTCCTCTGGTTTGCCAAGTTTAGCTGGTTTGCCAGGTTCCTTTCTATGACTTTTCTCACTTTGGGTCTTTGGAATTTTCTTTTCAAATGACCCATTTTGAACATAGTTTGATCTAGACAAATGGTTCTTTAATGTAAACAGAAGATTAAAGCATTTACAGTTATATGAGTGATGAGATGAAACAGAAACAAAAGGCTTTGGAGCATTTTTGACAGGAGTAGAGCTTTTGACTTTCCAAACCATTTTCACTCTTTTGAAAACAAGATTATCTGTATTATCAACACGAGAGTTTTCTAAGTCAAATTCCTTAAGCCTTTTAGCTAAAACATCTTTTTCTTTAAGATTCAAATCAAACTTCTTTAGAAGATCTGATTTATACATCTTCTCCAACATAATATTGGTTGACAAAACAGATAGTTTTTTTTGTCAATTTGCTCTTTTCAGCTTTAAAAACCTTTCTTTCTCTCTCAAAATCATCTTTCAAACATTTTGTTTGAAATCCTTCAATCTTCTTCTTCTCAAACTCTTTTCTTTCAAGATCAGACTCTTTCCTCTCCTTTTCAAGAGTTTTCTGTAATTCTGAGATTTTGCAAGAAAATTCCACAGACTTTGTTTTAAAAATTGTTTTCTCCATTTCAAACTTTTCTCTTTCACAGATCACAAGCTTTTTAAAATCAGAAACCAAATTAGAAAATTTTAAACATTTAAGTTCACGTCTTTTCTTCTCTTCTTCAAAAATCTTTTCAGACTCACATAATTTTCTCTTAAGATCGAGATTTTCACAGGTTAAGAGTTTACCTGATTCTTCAAGCTTAGCAATCTTTTCTGAATCAATCAAAATGTTTTTGTTCTTTTCCTCCAACTCTTTTTCAAGATTAGGAATAATTTTGCGAAAATTAGTATTGAGTTTAGAATAATAATGAGCATCAGCATCCACACTAAATCTTAGTCTTGACATATTGTTACTTGAAAGATCGTTAACAGATACTTTGTGCGAAAAAGAATTAATTGTTACACAGTCTTTTGTCTTAATACACTAACCTGTCTCAGCCCAAATCTTGTCGGATTGAGCTGAAATTTGGAAGGTAGGTGCACGAGGATATTCTGGACAACTTTAATTCTTCGAGTTTTGTCCAAAAACCAACAAAAAATGGATTTTCGAAGCAAAAACGTGTGCAGTAAATAAAAGTTATATTCAAATGTTCTTGAGTCAATTTTTTTCAAAAATGATCGGATTTAGCTGAAATTTGGTACACAGGTTTGTGACACTATTCTGAGAAACTTTAATGATTGGTGTTTTGTCCAAAAATTAACATAAAGTGGTTTTCCGAAGCAAAACAGAGTGCAGAAAAATAAAAGCTTAAAACTCCAAAAATTGAGTAAATGAACAAACTGAGCTACAAACCTAGTGATTTTGCGGAATAAAACACTCATGTATTATCTACTAACAACCCTTGATCGATTCTAAACCAGTAGAAGAACTCTAATGGCCAAAACCAACCAAAAAGATGAAGAACTTGAGGAACTCTCAACTTTGCACAAAAACACAATAATCTCTCAAAAATTGATAAAAATCAATGGATTGAAGCACAAATTCGAATCTGTTTGGCTCTGATACCAATTGTAGGAACCCAGATACAACAAGTAACAATAATAATAGCAATAATATTTGTATATTGACTAATAAAGAGAAGAGTTTACAATATAGGAATTAAGAACAACTCTCTCTTGAAGCTTTCTCTCTCTCAGTAAACGTATGAAAGTAAAATGAGACTAGGAGGCTTAACCTAAAATTCTCTAAGACAAGACTTTATAACCAATACATCAATTGGTTATTTACACTTTTAGCCCTTGACACTCAACAAATACAAATAAGTCATTGACACTATTTATTTATAAAACATTTATATAAATTAGGGGCTAATTAAAGCTAACAATTACATCTAATAACAGCCATCTGTACGAGGTAAAATTAGCAAAGTGCCCAAAGTAACATTTTTGATTTTTTTTCCATAAATTTGCCTAAGTCATGGTTTTATCGCACAAAACATCAAGATTTTATCGCACAACACATGTTATCGCATGAAACATGCGCGACAAAATGTTGTCGCACAAGGCATGTGCGATAACCAAGAACACTAAAACGTGCGATAATTCTGAATTTTTGAAGACAAGTATCGTGCGATAAACATGAACACTTGCATACTAAATAAGTGTACAGGTCCAGAAAATTAAGATAATCAAAATGGAGTCATGAAACTTCGACCCTAGACTCGTCTTATTGACAGAAACCTATATCTATCATTTCTAGCATGAACACTAACATATTGAGTGATTGTAGTCGAGAATATGAATAGACCATGACTCTTCGATGAACAAAAACCCTAATATCGATTTTAACTCTAGTAACAGGAATAAAAACCATGAAAGATCATTGAAATACTAACCTCGAGTTGATTCTGAGTGGAATGCAATCGATTAGACAATTTCAAGCTTCGAATTTTGTTTGAAAATCGTTCAAAGGCAGAGAGGGTTTTTGGTTCGATAAAAGGTTTAATGCTTTGAAAAACCGCTCTATTTATAGAATCTTGATAATGATGACATGCGGCACAAAGATATTGGTCCAACGGTTGACCTGCCAACATGTCAGTTATCGTACGATCAAGGCACGATAACCCAGTGTTTTATCGTCCGACACACGTGCGATAAAACTGGGTGATGGGTAATCGCACACGTTGCGTGCGATAACCACTGTTCAATGGGTATTATCGTACATGTGCGATAAAATTATTATCGACAGTTTATCGTACAACACATATGCGATAGAAAGGTTGTGTATGTGTTATCGCATAAGGCATGTGCGATGAAAATGTTATCGTGCACCACTTGTGCGATAACACCAACACTTAGACATTTTCAAAAGATTTTCAATTATTCCAAAAGGTTTATCACATTAAAAGATGTCCAACTTTTAATTGATTAAGCTCTCAAGGTTTAAAACCCAAGGTTTTCACTCCCCCTTAAATGATGCATAGATTTGTAAAAGAATTTTTCATCATTAACGATTTGTGCAAAAACAAATAAGAATACTTACCTTGTTGTCTTCAAGTATACTTCTCCTGGCATGTACACTTACAAGCCTCATCAGTTAAGCATACTCCCCCTAGACTTATGCATATTAGTACTAATCACTCCCCCCTGAGAACATGAACACACCTCATGCAGAAACAGGTATCTTATTGAATCACAAGTAAAAACATGAAAGAAGAGAAATACAAATTTGAACAGACATTTGAAAAACAACAAAATCATAAGAATTTAAAGGACATATACTGAAAATTTAAGTTTATCAATCTGGATAAAATATCTAGATTGAGATACAAAATTTCCATCTACTGAATGATCAATATAAAGAACTTTAAACTTTCATGTTCAACATGCCAAGCTTGGATACTAAGAAATGAAAACGTTTTTCATCCAAAGCTTTTGTGAATAAATCGGCAAGTTGATATTCAGTTGTGACAAAGTACAGTTCAATTATACCTTTCTCAACGTGATCTTTAATAAAATGATACCTGGTGTCGATGTGTTTTGTCTTGGTGTGTTGGACAGGATTAATTGAAATGGCAATGACACTCTTACTGTCACAGTAAATCGGGATCTTCTCATATTTGAAGCTGTAATCCACAAGTTGGGTTTTCATCCACAGTACTTGTGAACAACAATTGGCCGCAACAACGTACTCAACCTCAGCCGTTGAAGTTGACACGCAGTTCAGCTTCTTAGACACCCAACTCACGAGCTTGTCTCCCAAAAACAGTATGTGACCAGAGGTGCTCTTCCTGTCCAGTAGGCTTCCTCCGTGATCAGCATCTAAATACGCAGTGAGTTCGTATCCTGTCCCCTTAGGATACCATATACCAAGATAGGGTGTGCCTTTCTGTTGGTCCCGAAGGGCTATACAAGTTTGTAGAAGGGGGGGGATTGAATACAAACACACGTTTTTACTTTTCTAAATTGTTTATTGATAAATCAAGACAATTTACAACTTGTTGCGGAACAAGATTAAGGATAAACCTAATCTAAACAAGTCTTGAGAAACACTAAGTTTCTTGCACTAGAAAGAGTTAAAGAAATTACGAATAATAACTTAACAATAAGAAATAAGAAGATGGTCCGAGCACACTTCAAAACTGAAGTAATTCTTCTTATATACTGCATGCATTTAATGCATGGCAGTATGGCTTTACACGTGGCAGCAACTGAGTGGTTGCATGTCATTGACCTTTGTAGACAACCTTAGTAGCCGCATGGTGCACAGTGTAGAATCAGAGTTGTTGGACGATTACAGACAAAAGGGATGTCCGTTCTGACAGTTCGTACGGAGACGTGCAAGGGAGGTAAGACAATAGTAACATACAGGGAGACTTCATGATCAGCTTTCGTTGAGTCAGATATTTATCAGCGAATGATAAAGTTCAGCGATTGCTGAAGTCTTATACTTGATACTTCACGTTGAATGGACAGGTCTTGCTTCGCTGATATCCGCATCAGTTCATGAGTAGACTTGTCGTTGGTTCTTGAGCTTGATCTTCGACTTCAGCGTAGAACTTTGGTTGACGTGAAACTTGTCTTCAGGGATCATAAGTGAACAACTAACTTATCAGCGATCATCTCATAGACTGAACAGGCTCAGAGCTATATGATGATGAACAGTGTTTGCTGAATATCTAATCTAAAGAGTGAGAGTTCCTATCAGCGGTACTGTAAAGTCTTAGTACTTATCAGCGATAGTGAAACTCTGATACATATTGTTTACTTACAATTTTCACTAAGTGTTTAAGAGAGGGTCATTATCAAATCACTGAGGGTTTGGATCAACAATCTCCCCCTATTTGATTATGACATAGCAACAGAGAAAATTGCTATTTAATGAAAACATAAGGATAAAAAGAACTCAAAAAATATTTGTCCCTTTTACTGTTTTCTGGGATCTTTTCAGTACTTATGGAGTAAAGTACATTCGCTGAAATTTTTCTTTAAACTTCGTAAAGATTACATAAGGAAGTAGAAAATTTACAAGTACAGCAAATAAAATTACAAGTACAAAAGATGTAGACAGATAAGGATAGAAAGAATTACAAGGCGATCCTATCCGTCAAAAGGTTCTTCCTAAATGAGAAGTTCATCGAGGGTCTTTGATGTAGGAATCATCCAGTCAGGGACATTTACTCCTTGATTCTTTTTGTTCAGAGCCTCTTCAAAAATCAAGGGCTTCAGGTGTCTAGCTTTAATGTCGCGTCTGACTTCACACCAGTATATTAGATCTCTGAGTTGTTCGATGGGAGTGATTGGAAGCTCAGAGATGCGTTGAAAGTGATGATTTCCTTGGTAGTATAGAAAGAATATACCTAAGGATCACTTACAACTTTGCCAGGAATGAAAGTTTCTCCAGGTGGTAGGGAGGTGTCAAGCGCTGAGAGATCAGCATCAGGGCCAAGAACTTTAGCACGAGAGAAACCAATGCCTGTTTCATTTCGTATAGGAGGACCTGAGTCTGAGACTTTCTTTTCCTTTGCAGAGACTTTTCTTTGTTGAGGAGGAAGAAGAGTGGAAGGAGGAATATCCACAGTAGAAGAAACCAAGTCGATCTGAGTATTTAAAATTTTCTCGACATGGCTCTTGAACTTTGAGCGCGACCCCTGAATGGCTAATTTCACTTCCAACCATTCAGAGAAACCAAACTTCTCTAAAGTAGTAGCATAGAAGGTTTGCTTGGTTTTGTCTTCTCTGAATACATCAATTTCAACAACAGGAACGTCAACGAATAGTCTTCCTCTGATGTTTACTTTGATGATTTTGGATGGTCGAGATCGATAATTCAGCATTTCTTTACACCATTTCAAAGTCGTATCAGATACTTTCGTCTTTTCTTCAACGATCCTTTGGGCATCATCCCATAGCTGACGTTGGACATCAATAGGAGTTCTTTTCAGCGCGGGGTCTTTCACCGATTGTTGGACAAGCTGGATGGCGAGTTCTCTGTCTTTTTCTTCAGCTTCCCTTCTTTCAGCGATTAACCTTTCAGCTCTGAGGTGATCCTGGTATTCCTTTTGTGAAAGTCTGAACTTTGGAGGAATAGAAGGAAGTTGATCATGCTACAGGATGATTCGCTGATCTTCGAATCTCTTGATCATTGCATCTCTCTTTTCTTGATCCTCTTCACTCAGCTTTTGAGGAGCCAAGGAAGGTCTGTTTTGGTGAGAGAGCAGCTGTTTTTCAGGTTCATCAGTCTCAGTGGTTAAATCCATGACTGGGATTATTTCTTCAGCTCTTGTGGCTGGGATTATTCCTGGTGTAGTTGAAGGAGCTTCAGCGGGATCCTCAAACAGGGGAGAGGACTAGCTGAAACACATCGATCGTTTAAGTATGCAGAGTTGGGGAAGAAAGAGATAGAGAAAAGAATGTGGTTAAGTGTATAGAGGTTTTATGGATAGAAGGATTGAGATTGAGAAGGGATAGAGGAGGGATGCAGTGTAAGGGAATAGGAGGTAGTATACCTGACAAACTGGCTTTTGAAGCAAGATCATCAGATTATCTTCTGCAGCAAGGCCTTTGTTTTTGCCTTTGTCAGCTTCAGACGCTGCAGGCTTTGTCTTGGTCCGCTCCCCTGAAGGTTTGTTTATCGAAATCCCTTTTAGAGCTGTAGTCTTCTGAACAGGCTTGACGATAAAGGAGTCATCATCATCATCATCGTCATCATCATCATTCTTTGGAGAAGAAGATGGTTCATCATCAGAGATGTCGACATCTTCATCGTCTTCAGCTTCGTCTTCATCAGATTCAACTTCTTCAGTGTAGGGTGAGGTTACATCAGCAGCAGCTTCAATGTTCTACTCTTCGAGTTGCTCCCCCTCAGATACAGAGGAAGGTTTCTCGGTTCCCTCAGGGTTTTCAACTCCCTGAGGTTTTGAAGAAGTAGCATCAGCTTCAGTCTCAATACCCTCCCACTCAGCATGGGGAAGGTCTTCTTTATTTTTCTTCTCCCCCTCATCATTATGGGGAAGGTCTTCTTTAGGCTTCTCCCCCTCTTCCACATCATGGTTGGGGGAGGTAACGGACTTTTCAGCAGCAGCAGCAGCAATAGGATTTCTGTCTTCTTAGCCAGTAATTCTTATCCAGTTTTCAATCGCTGCTACTCTGTCTTCTAGGCCAGTAATAGCAGGACCGATCTTTTTGAGATCGTCTCGATCGGCCTGAGTGAAATGAGAAGTTGGGGGTGGTCAGGCGATCGAGCACTTTTTGAACAATCTCTTTGACCGCAGAGACTTCAGTCTTGATTGTGGAAACTTCACTCTTAAGAGAACCAACCTCTGTCTTCAATGATGTGACTTCATTGGACAGAGAGGTGAAGTTTGTTGAGAGAGTGGTTGTGGCGGTTGAGTTTTCAGTGAGGGTGGTAGCAAATTTAGCAATGCTACCATCCACCTTCTCCAGATCAACTTTGGAGGCTTTCTTTTCGACCTCAGTGGTCAAAGTCTTCAAGTTCTCTCCAGCGTTTGTAACCGCTGAAGAATTGGCAGTTAGAGTTTTGTTGAAAGACTCCATCTTTGTTTCCAGGGCCGTCAGGGAGGTGTTGATATCCCCCAAATTAGGACCTGAAAAAGTTATAAACATGTGAACAGAGGAAAGCTCAGAAGTTTGGGGTTGAGAGAGAGAAGTGTGTGGGATTTTGTGTATACCTGCAGGCGGGTTGGCGAAGTTGTCGAAACCTCGATGTCTTGAAAAAGTTTCGTAGTCGTCTTCAATATTTCCTAGACGACTTGAAGTACCTGCAGGTCTTGTGGTGTGTCCTATCATCCTCTGAAAATGTTCAACAGTAGTGTCGCTGAGGATGACGGTTGTTGAGGAGAATAGGGGAATAGATTGAGTGACCAAAGAAGAAGAGAGAGGAATGGAGGATGAGAATGATCGTTGGGTGCTGGGTTCAGCGTTGGATCCGCTGAGAATCACTTCAGTCTGTAGAGAGGCTGAAGGAGGTGGGTTCATTTCCAAGTTTATAACTTCAGCGTTTAGAGACGCTGAAGCTGGGATGGAAGGGGTGGTTTGTTCAGCTGTGGCAGAGCGTACCACTGAACTTTCCACCAGCTCTTCAAGATGAGCTGAGGAGTCTTCAGCATGTAAATGCTTGGGGGGTTGCTCCTTGGTTTTCTTGATTCTTTTGGAACCAAGTTGGGTAGTAGATTGTTTCCTTTTTCTAGAAGGAGTGGAGGTTGCAGTTGGGGTATCAGCGGTGGGGATTTCCACTGAATGAGCCGCAGAAGTAGAAGAAGGAGGATTGAGAATAGATAAGAGAGTAGAGAGACGTACCTCGTTTGGCAGGGGCTTGAAGTCAAGCACCTTAGGGCCAACCTGAGAGAGTTTCAGGTCTCCTACTTTTGGGTAGTTATCCTTAAGGCCGGTTTGGAAGATGGCGCTGAGGAATCTTGGGTATGGAACCCATGATGGTCTATGAGCAAAATCTACTCTGAGCGCAAGATCGTCGTAGATTATCGAGGCCCAGTCAACATGGAGACCCTTCAGCAATGCATAGCCCATGGCTTGCTGAGGTTGAGCAGCTTGATCAGAGGAGCCACCTTCGCTGTAATGCAGCTTATCAGGTGTACGTAGATGAAGTTTATCTCGCTGGGCATTTTTGACTTCTTGATTGCAGTCAGTTTCTTCTCGGATTTTTCATCTCTCCCTTGATCCCAAACGTACTTCATTGCATCAAAGAATGCAATGAGTGTTTCTCTATCAGTATGTCTCTTGGGATCAGGAAAAGGAAGAAATGGTTTATCTTTGGTGGCAACAGGGAGATTCAGTGCTTTTCGAATGATAGCAGGGTTGATTTTGATGGTGCCAAAATCAATGTCACAGAGGATGACATCAAGTCGTTTGGTAGGGTCTTTGGATGATGGTAGCTGAGTGTGTCTGGCGGTATACCAAAATTGAGATAATAGTAACTGATGAGCAGGGGGGTGTTATGGTCAAGGCTGTAGAGAGGCAACAGGTTTTCAGAAAATTCACAACGTCATCTAGATGTTTGACTTGTTTCTTCGGAGGAAAATCGAACATCGCATGGAGGTTGTTTGATTTTGTAAAAGAGATATCCTCAATTTTGAACTTGACCTGAGGAGCCTTGGTGATTTCAAGTTCCTCAGCAGCAGTAGTGTTCTCAATAGTTGGAATACCAGTAGAAGGAGCAGCCATTTCTGTAATCAGTTCAACCAAAGATCAACAAAACAAATAGTCTTAATGTGGAAATATTTTCCAATAAGATGTTTTTGAATTTTGTCCATTTCATTCAGCCAAAAAATCCCTTTGAGAAAGATTAGGGTTTTTCTTGTTTTGAGAGAGAGTTACAAAACGTAGAGATTATGTGTTTTCCAGTTTTCATTTGAAGAAGGAATTCTGGAAAAACATATGAAGAGCAAGTTTACGAGTTTTGATATAAACTTGACGAACAACCATGAAGGTTGTATTCATAAAATCATGAACAGAAAATGATTTCATTTTATAAAAGTTCTTTTGTTTGATCTGTTAAAAGCAAAGAATAAGATCATAAACAAGTAATGTAGGTAAATAATAAGAGTATTAACCTGGTTCGTCAAAGAAGAAGATGAACAGTTTCTGGAAATTTTGAGACCTCAAAATGCAACAGTAAATCTTTTTCTTGCTTGGAGGAGAAGTTTTTCGCGTAAAGAGAAAAATATAAACCCAAAATGGTTTATATAGAGAGAGTAGAGAGAGAGAAATTCTTGAGCGGGAAAAGATTTTCATCATGACACGGACATGTGTTTGCATTTGATTGGAAGGTAAACGAAACGTGCAATCGTGTGTCAGAAAAAGAACGTGCCAGGGCTTATCCGTTGTGATGACGTCACAACTGTCCTTTCATATTTTAGGATGTCTCTGAGGTTTTGAAAGCTCAGGGACACTTTTGAAAATATGAAGCACTGAATAGAAATATCAGTGTTGGTTTAAGAAATTTCAAAGTATCGCTGTTAAGGAACAGATATTCAGCGATGCAATTTGTTTTGAAATCTTACATTCACATGCGAACGTCAGCGAGTAAGAGAGAAAACATACCTTCACATCATCGAATCAATTATGTTCAGAGAGAGAATGATAGAATGAGTTATACAAGTTGATTTTACCCTATCGCTGATCAAATGTGAACCGCTGAAGATTTTACTCTTCAAAGTTCAGCATTCCAAGCTCGCTGATGAGAAAGTTGAATCTTGTCTCATCAAGAGGTTTGGTGAACAGATCAGCTAACTGATAGTCAGTTGGGATAAAATGAAGTTCTATATCACCATTCATCACATGATCTATGATAAAATGATACCTGATTTCGATGTGTTTTGTCTTTGAGTGTAGCACTGGATTGTTGGCTATAGCGATGGCACTTGTGCTGTCGCAATAGATTGGAATTTTCGAGAGCTAAAGGTCATAGTCTAGTAGTTGATTTATCATCCACAAGACCTGAGAACAACATCTTCCAGCGGCTACATACTCAGCTTCAGCAGTTGAGGTGGACACCGAGTTTTGCTTTTTACTTGTCCAACTCACCAGCTTTCCACCCAGGAGCTGACAGCCTCCTGTGGTGCTTTTCCTATCCAATTTGCAACCTGCAAAATCACTATCTGAATAGGCGATTAGATCAAACCCTGAGTCTTTGGGATACCAAAGACCTAGGTTCATAGTACCCTTAAGGTAACGAAAGATTCGCTTTACAGCGATCATATGAGATTCCTTAGGTTCCGCTTGATACCTTGCACACAAACAAGTTGCATACATGATATCGGGTCGGCTAGCTGTAAGATACAAAAGAGAGCCGATCATCCCACGGTATGCAGTGACACTAACAGATTTCCCTGAAGGATCTTTGTTAAGTGTCAGCGGCGGTGCCATAGGGGTTTTCATAGCTGAACTCTGAGTTAAATCAAATTTCTTCAGCATATCTTTAACATACTTTCCTTGATTTATGAAAGTTCCTTTTTCATTTTGTTTTATCTGAAGACCAAGGAAATATGTTAGCTCACCCATCATGCTCATTTTATACTCTTCTTTCATTCTATCAGCGAAACGAGTACAAAGGTCAGGGTTAGTAGAACCAAATATAATGTCATCAACATATATCTGAACAAGAATAATATGACCTTTTACTTTCCTGAAGAATAGAGTCTTATCGATTTTACCACGCTCAAATTTTTCAATATGGAGATAAGTAGAGAGTGTCATACCATGCACGAGGAGCTTGCTTTAAGCCATAAAGTGCCTTATCCAGTTTATAAACATAACCTGGACGCTTAGGATATGAAAATCCTGGAGGTTGTTCCACATAGACTTCTTCATTCAGCTTTCCATTTAGAAATGCTAACTTAACATCCATCTGATATACTTTGAAGTCTTTGTGTAAAGCGTACGCTAAGAATAGACGAATAGATTTTAGTCTTGCTACTGGAGCAAATGTTTCGTCGTAATCTATGCCTTCCTCTTGTATGTATCCCTGAGCAACAAGACGAGCCTTGTTGCGGGTTATAGTTCCATGTTCGTCCAACTTGTTTCGATAGACCCATTTAGTGCCTATCACTGTTTTGTCAGTTGGTCTTCGAACACGTTTCCAAACTTTGTTTCTTTCGAATTCAGTCAGCTCTTCTTGCATGGCGCTGACCCAGTTTGGATCTTTGAGGGCATCATCTATTTTCTTTGGTTCAATCAGAGAAATAAAGTTAACAAATAAACAAATATTACCTGCACTTCGTCGAGTCTGAACACCAGCGTTTGGATCACCAAGAATTTGATCAATTGGGTGATTACAGTCCATCGCTGAGCAGGAGCATAAGTCGCTGACTCAAATTGAACTGGAGGAGCTGAAGATGAAGTGTCAGCAACTTCTGGAAAATCAGCCAAGAGAGGAGTAGGTGCAGATGTCATCTCATTTACTGATTGCTGAGAAATAGATGGAATGTCTGAGAGATTTGGTTCAGAAGCAGGTATAGTGTTTAAAGGAACTGCTGAGACCCATGATGTTTCAGCTTCACTATTCTGCATGTTTGGGATGATAGTAGGACTATCATCTTCAACTGTATGAGTATGAGGAGTGGGAATATCTTCTGAATCACCAAGATGAGAAAACATCCATTGATTCAGTTCTTCAGTATCAGCAGAAGGTCGGGAATTCGCTGAACGGGATTCGTCAAAAGTGACGTGAATAGTTTCTTCAACAGTTTGTCTTCTTCGATTGAAGACTCTGAAGGCTTTGGAGATTGAAGAATATCCAAGAAAGATTCCATCATCAGCCTTAGGATCAAACTTTCCAAGGGCATCTCTGTTGTTCAGTATGAAACACTGACATCCAAAGATGTGAAGAAAGCTAATTGAAGGCTTTCTCCCATGAAAAAGTTCATAGGCTGTTTTATTAAATCTTTTGACTATCAGCGACCTGTTTTACGTAAAACAAGCAGTGTTGACAGCTTCTGCCCAAAACTGAGTAGGCAGGTGAGAATCGCTGAGCATTGAACGTGCAGCTTCAATAATAGTTCTATTTCGTCTTTCAGCGACTCCATTTTGTTGCGGTGTTCTCACTGAAGAAAAGTTGTGAGAAATACCCTTACTCTCAAAGAAGGAATTAAGAGAACTATTTTTGAATTTAGTCCCATGATCACTCCTTATTGAGCGAACGATCAAGTTGTTCAGGGTTTCCATTTTCCGAACAAAGGGGATGAGTTCTTCAGGGGTGTCACTCTTAGAACGGAGAAACATAACCCATGTATATCGAGAGAATTCATCAACTATGACCAGTGTATATTTCTTTCCAGCGATGGATTGTTTGTTAACAGGGCCAAACAAATCCATATGGAGAAGTTGTAGAGGAGATGATACTGAGGAAACTTGCTTTGACTTAAAGCTTGCTTTGGTCTGCTTGCCTTTCTCACACGCTGAACATAAGGACTCTTTGGCGTATGAGTGCTGAGGTAGACCAGTGACTAACTCTTTTGAAGAAAAAGTGTTCAGTGTCTTGAAGTTTAGATGAGAGAGCCTCTTATGGCATAGCCAGTTGACATTAGATGAAGCTTTTGAGAAGAAACAGGAGTTCTCAGTGGTTGTTGAGTCCATGTTTATTACATAAACATTTTCCAAACGATAACCACTGAGAGCTATCTTCTCCTTTTTGTCAGCGACAAAGCAGGATTCCTTAGTAAAGATTACTTTGTTATCCTTGTCGCAAAGCTGACTGATGCTTAGAAGATTATCCTTCAGCCCTTCAACATATGCGACTCTTCTGAAGGTTGTTGTACTATTAGATAGTACACCAAACCCTCGGGTATGTCTTTTTCCATTTCCACCGAAAGTTACAGAGGGACCCTTCTCTTCTTTGTACTCAGTGAACAGGTTCTTCATACCAGTCATGTGTCTAGAGCATCCGCTATCGAGATACCAGATACCCTTCTTAACCTGCATTACAAAGGAAGATTAGTTTTTCTTGGGTACCCACTTAACCATGTGTATACACTTGTCAGTGGGGGTAGAAGAAAAGGTGGAAGGTTCAGCAGTCTTCGCAGCATTTGAAGATTCAGCTTTGTCAGTCTTCACTTTGGTTAATTTCTTAACCTCAGTGGTCTTCTTTGCCTTGGGGGCAATGATCTTCACCTTAGCTATCTTTTCAGCTTGGGTGGCTGTGGGGCACATACTAGCAATATGATTTGTAAGTCCACAATGATAACATTTCCTATAACCAAAAGTAGTTCTAGGGCCATTTGCATGCTGAGCTTTAGATTTTGAATTAGAAGGACCAGCACCAAGTAAGCTATTGGTTTTTGAAATGGGAGGAACATTTAGTTCTTCAGATTTCTTACCAATGATTTTCACTTTGATTCTAGGAGTAGATCGCTGAATAGATCCACGCTGAATAAATCCAGAGATCTTATTCTTTGAATCAGAGGGATAAGTCACTGAAGCTTTAGAAGCGTTCAGCTTTGGTACAGAGGTACCCTTCTGAGGATTTTGGTTAAAAGCAATTCCTTTACCTTTGTTTTTAAAGACTGAGGTAGGTTTTGGATAAATAACTTTTTCTTTACCTTTAGAAGTTAAGGTAGAGATTTCCTCAGGGATAGGCGGTTTAGAAGAGGAACACTGAGAGGATGAAGTATCAGCGACTGAGGATACGAAAGTTCCAAATAAGAGCATGGAACGATCAGTGGTTGGTTCTAGAGTATCAGCTTTGTAACCAAGACCACGTTTATCACTCAGGGGAATCTGAGACTTAATTATCTCAGTGATCTTTGTTGAGGAATTATACCATCCACCAACAGTAGTTTTTTCAGCTTTTGATGCAGTGATAGCTTCTTCGCGCTCGATTTTGACTAGCTGATTTAGGTGAACTTGATCTTTAAAATCTTCTTCAATTTTAGAAAGATTTTCTATTTGAAGGTGACAATTTTTAAGCTGTTCAGCGAGATCAAGGCTTTGATTTTCAACTACAGTTTTGCCATTCATGGCTTCATATAAACTTCTAGTCAAGAGATCGATCTTTCGAAGACTATCAGCTTCATCAATATTTGCAATATTGGTAAAGAAGGAAGGTGATACTTGAGTTGCAGAGATTGAAGTAGAGGGAATGTAGAATTGTCTTCCTCATTTTCAAGTTTGGCCATGAGACATAGATTGGCTTCATCATCATCTTCAGAGTCAGATGATTCTTCTTCGTCAGAGGCAACCCAATCATAGTCAGCCATGAAGCCTTTGCCTTTCTTCTTAAAGGTTTTCAGCTTTGCATACCTCTCTTTCAGCTTTTTATATTTTTCATCTCTATTCCTGGGAATAAAGTTTTCCTTGGGAAAAGCTGAGGGTCTAGAGACTTTCCATGACCTGCATTCGCTAGCAAAATGTCCTATCTTTTCATAGTTATAGCAAGTAGCAGTAGCCTTATCAACAGGGGTTGATGATCTTGTCTTGTCAGTAATAGCAAGAGGTTTATTCTTCTTGAAATTACTCTTTCTAGTAAATCTCTTGAACTTATTAGCCAGGAATGCCAGAGTTTCATCATTATCTGAAACGTCACAGTCTGATGATCTTTCAGAGTTAGTTTCCAACTCAGTGACAGTGATAGTCGAACGCTGAGTGGAAGGTGACTCTGAGATTAAAGCAACATGGGTGCTTTTGGAATCTTTTACAAGATTCTTCTTAAGATGACTCGATTGCTCATGATTCAGCATCGTGCCATATAAGGTAGAAAGGGTCATTGATTTTAGATCCTTTGACAACTTGAGACACAAAGAATAACTGTCCCAGCTTTCAGGTAAACATTCTAAGAACTTTGTCAGTACTTCAAAGTTAGAATATTCCTTACCAATAGTTTTTAGATCTATTATTAAGCAGTTAAAACGTTGGTGTACTTCAGAGAGAGTTTCATTCTTACCACAAATGAAGCTTTCATACTGTCTTACCAGGTTGATCTTTCGAGAGTCCTGGACTTCAGAAGTACCTTCATACTGAACACAGATTGTGTTCCACATAGATTTTGAGGTTTTCAGGTTCATGACGGAATGATAGACTTCGTCAGAAAGAGCCATGGAGAGTATGGATCTGGCTTTGGTGTCGATAGCCACTTTCTTCTTATCTTCATCAGTCCACATATGGATTTCCTTAGGAATCAACCTTTCTGGTATAGCAGGTCTATTCTCAGCGGCTGGAACTACAACATCAATTCTTACAGGAATATATGGGCCGTTTTCAAGATAATAAGGCATAGTAGGATCTATACCTTCTAAGAAGAGAATCATCCTATTTTTCCATAGATTAAAATTATCTCTGGAGAATCTAGGGGGTTTTGCAAGAGAACCGTTGTCAATATAGTTTATGTTTGTGTTGGTAGCCATCTTTAGAAATAGCTAGGAAGAGAAATCTTAGTTTAGATCAGATATTGTTTATGAGATTAAACAAATCCGTTCTGATACCACTTGTTGGTCCCGAAGGGCTATACAAGTTTGTAGAAGGGGGGGGGGGGTTGAATACAAACACACGTTTTTACTTTTCTAAATTGTTTATTGATAAATCAAGACAATTTACAACTTGTTGCGGAACAAGATTAAGGATAAACCTAATCTAAACAAGTCTTGAGAAACACTAAGTTTCTTGCACTAGAAAGTGTTAAAGAAATTACGAATAATAACTTAACAATAAGAAATAAGAAGATGGTCCGAGCACACTTAGAAACTGAAGTAAGGTTCTTCTTATATACTGCATGCATTTAATGCATGGCAGTATGGCTTTACACGTGGCAGCAGCTGAGTGGTTGCATGTCATTGACCTTTGTAGACAACCTTAGTAGCCGCATGGTGCACAGTGTAGAATCAGAGTTGTTGTACGATTACAGACAAAAGGGATGTCCATTCTGACAGTTCGTACGGAGACGTGCAAGGGATAAGACAATAGTAACATACAAGGAGACTTCATGATCAGCTTTCGTTGAGTCAGATCTTTATCAGCGAATGATAAAGTTCAGCGATTGCTGAAGTATTCTACTTGATACTTCACGTTGAATGGACAGGTCTTGCTTCGCTGATATCCGCATCAGTTCATGAGTAGACTTGTCACTGGTTTTTGAGCTTGATCTTCGACTTCAGCGTAGAACTTTGGTTGACGTGAAACTTATCTTCAGGGATCATAAGTAAACAACTAACTTATCAGTGATCATCTCATAGACTGAACAGGCTCAGAGCTATATGATGATGAACAGTGTTCGCTGAATATCTAATCTAAATAGTAAGAGTTCCTATCAGCGGTACTGTAAAGTCTTAGTACTTATCAGCGATAGTGAAACTCTGATACATATTGTTTACTTACAATTTTCACTAAGTGTTTAAGAGAGGGTCATTATCAAATCACTGAGAGTTTGGATCAACACTTTCAAATAACGAAAGATGTGTTTGACTGCTCCAAGGTGTGATTCCTTCGGTTTAGCCTGAAATCTCGCATAGAGACACATGGCAAACATAATATCCGGCCGACTTGCAGTTAAATACATTAATGACCCGATCATACCTCTATACGTTCTAAGATCAACATCCTTACCATCAGGATCCGGACCGATCTTGGAACCAGGTGCCATTGGAGTACCAATCGTCGTACAGTTTTTCATCTTGAATTTCTTCAAGATATCAAACACATATTTTGATTGATTTATGAAGATTGCGGTTGAGAACTGTTTGACTTGTAGACCAAGAAAGAAGTTAATCTCTCCATCATACTCATCTGGAATCTGGTCACAATTAGTTTAGAAAACCAGGTACATAACGAAGAATTATTCGAACCAAAAATTATATCATCAACGTAAATTTGAACGAGAAGAATATCACCTTGTTCATGTTTAGTGAAGAGAGTCGCGTCGATTTTACCTTTTTCAAATCCGGATTCAAGTAGAAAAGTAGATAGAACCTCATACCATGCTTGAGGGGCTTGCTTCAGTCCATAAAGTGCTTTGTTAAGAATGTAAACATGATCTGGTTTGTCTTTGTCTACAAAGCCTTCTGGTTGAGACACATACACTTCTTCTTTCAGTACGTCGTTCAAGAATGCAGTCTTCACGTCCATTTGATAGACGGTGAAGTTCTGGTAGGCCACGAATGCTAAGAACATCCAAATTGCTTCTAATCTAGCAACCGGAGCGTACGTCTCATCGTATTCTATACCCTCTTATTGTTAGTAATCTTTTGCTACTAGTCGAACTGTGTTCCTCACGACTATTCCGTCTTCATCTTTCTTGTTTTTAAGGACCTACTTGGTGCCGATGATAGTTTTTCCTTTGGGTCGAGGTACTAGTCGCCACACTTTCAATGCTTCAAACTGATTTAGCTCATCCTGTATTGCAATTATCCAGTATGGATCCTCCAAGGCTTGTTGAACTGTGGTTAGCTCAACTTGACTTAGGAAAAGCGCGAACAAGACTTCATTGGCGGTTGCTGATCTGGTTTTGACCGGATCAGACACTTCTTCTATTACTTGATGTAAGGATGACTTCGCGTCCATTTATTTGAATGCGGATGTGGGGAAAATTGTGTCTTGATTGGGGTCGACTGATGAGTTGTCTTTTTCAATGGTTAGTTTAATTGTCAATGTTGGTTTCGGTTGAGACACTGACTGTTTATCTGATGTAACAATTGGCACTACCTCAGGAACTTCTTCTGTAGGTACCTCAGGTGTGTTGTTAGTACTCTGATCATTGACATTTGAAACAACATTGGTTGAAGAAACACCATTAGAAGATTCTGGCTGTGTTGCTTGTGTAGAAGTCATGACTTGAGTACTTAGGGGAAGACTCGGGAGTTGTTGCAGCAACATCAGTTGATGTCTGTTCCGTTGAAGGACCTGACATGGTAGCTTGGACAACATTCTGAGCAACTTGATTCCTGATAGAAACATTGGAAGATGAATTATAACTTCCAAAATATCCATCGTAAAAATTCTCAAATAATTGATCAAGTTCATTAAGATGAGAGTTATAAGTTGAGGCTTGATCTTTATTCGATTTAGTAGACGTTGGACTGATCTGTCCAGATGCTAGGACTCCAGTTATTTCGGGTTCTGTACTGCTTTGCACATAAGCCATCTCATCTGTCTCATCAAATTTGACATTGATGCTCTCAATTTCAGTTCTTAAAGACTTGAAATAAATTATGTATGCCTTTGTGGTGGATGAGTATCCGATGACACGCCCTCGTTCGCCTTATGACTAAATTTGTTCAAATTTTCCTTATCATTCAGAACAATACCTGCAACCAAAAGCACGAAAATAATGTTTGGTTTTCTTTGTTTATAATCTCATATGGTGTTTTGCCAAACCATCGGTGTATAATTGAGCGATTTTGTGTATAGCACGCCGTTGACACTGCTTCAGCCCTCATAAACAAGGGTAGATTAGCATACGAAAGCATAGTTCTTACGGCTTCAACTAGAGTGCGGTTTCGTCGTTCAACAACCCCGTTCTGTTGTGGTGTTCTTGCTGGCAGAGTATTGATGAGTCACTCCCAATGACTTCAGGAAATCATCTAGAGTTTTATTCTTGAAATCTGTCCCGTTATCTGACCTTATTGTCTGTACTGTTTGTTAAAGATTTACTTGAAGCGTGTTGATTAAAGAAATGATCAACTCGGGTGTTTCATCTTTGGAGTGTAGGAACTTTACCCATGTGTACCTAGAGTAATCATCAACGACCACTAACACATATCGTTTGGCGCTTATACTTTGAGTCTTCATTGGCCTACAAAGATCCATATGTAAGATTTCCAATATCTTCTGTGTGCTTGGTTCAGGTTTCGGCGGGTGAGGAACTCTCTTCATCTTACCCTTCTCGCAAGCAATGCAGAAGTTGTCTCTTTCAAACTTCAGGACTGGTAGACCTTTGACTAAATCACCAATGATAAGCTTTTGAATGTACCTGAATTAGGTGAGATAGCCGTCTGTGCCATAACCAACTCTTTTCCACAGAAGCTTTAGATAACAGACAAACGTCATTCTTGGTTTTGACAGTTGAAAGATCAGTTGTGTACAGATTAGACTTTCGAGTACCAACTAGAAGCTCTTCTCCTCCTTCAGTCCGAACCGAACATCGTTTCTTCTTGAAGTTAACTTCTAGGTCTTTATCACAAAATTGACTGATACTAAACAGATTGTGCCCCAAACCCTCAACATAGTTGACTTTGGTTATCCTGACGTTGTCTTTTACTATATCTCCATACCCCAAGATTGGCGAATATTGATCATTACCGAACTTGACTCGACCACCGTTTTTCTCGACATAATTTGTGAGCAACTCTTTTCTTCCAATCATGTGTTTTGAGCAGCCCAAATCTAAGTACCACACATGACTGGTCTGCATAAATCAAATCAAGTGGTTTTAGGTACCCATTTGTAGATGGGTCCTTTTGGGTTAGGAGTTGGTACTTGTTTGAAATTTGTACCATTTTTGTTTCTAAAACCTCTTTTATGATATCTTTTAAAAAAAGATCTTTTTGAACCAGGAATATCATATCCAAACCAATTAAAATAATCACTCTTACAGCTAAAATCATCTACACCACATAATGAACAACAAATTTGGTCATGTGATAAATTGATCAATTGTTGCATTGAATAAATCTTGTATGGAACACCAAGTTTTTGTTTAGTGCAAGCAACTTGATTTATTACAGCAGAATCAAAATTGTTTTTCATTGAATTAAAAGGAACGTTGGATGACTTTGTCTTGGCCACATCTTGTGTGGACTCCTTTATTCTCCACTCAAGTCTTGTGTTGTTTCTCAGATAACGATCTAAAACACCAGAAAATAGGAGTCAGAAGGTTTAGAATTCCAAGTTTGAAAAGATTTAGATCTTTGAGCCTTTCTTTTCTTTTTCTGTAACGGTTGTTTGGATTAAGAGTTTGAATAATAATCGTTGACATAATTTTTCTCAACTGATTTTGAAGTTTCACCTTTGAAGAAATTCGTCTTAGGTTCATCTTCCTTGATTAAGAAATCAGAATGATCTGGAAGTTTGCTATTGAAATCAAATTGAACATATGTTTCTTCTACACCTTTACCTTAATCATCACACGGATTCTCAATATCATGATTAGAATGGCTATCCAATGAGGTATGAAAAAATGCCATAAGACTTTGGATAAAGAAAATCATTTTGTTCTTTACGAGCAGCTTTATCTTCTTCTGTACGAAAATGCTTTTCCGGAGGGGCATTAAACGACTGGTTTTCCAAGTCCCAAGATTCAGAATCTTCTTGGTCATCCATCGTGTGCTTCTGAATAAAGTGTTCCCCATAAAAGCCTTACATGAGGAAAAATCTGAATCTGAATAGTGTTTTTCTTTTGAAATTTTCTCTTCATATATTTCCTCATGTTTTGTTTTCATCTCTTTTAAACCGTTTGAAAATACTGTAAACATAACTTCCTTCTCGATCTTAAAAGCAATTTTGTCATCATTTCTGACGTCTTCAATCTTGCTTTCAAGATCTACAAGCTTTTGTTCAAGAACCATAGGTGGAAAATATATTTTTCCTTCAAAAACAGGTTTAACTTCGTTTTACTTTTGAGTATTTTCCGTTTTTCAACAATGTAGTTTTGAAAATAGTCGTTAGGCAAAGTCTTTTTATTTTCCATATCCTTCCTATTTTCTAACCCATAGCAGAAAGGAAGTTGCATTTTAACTGTGGTTTTTCTTTTTGATTCTTCATCTGCTTCGTAATCTTCACCATCCATTTTAAGCCATTTGATCTTATAGTAAAGATCTAGTGATGGATATCTAAGCCATTCAAATTTATATAAAGTAGGAGCTTTTAATAAGGCAGTCCTCAAATAATGAGGGTTGTCATATCCCAAACCCCACTTAGAATTGAAATACCTAAATTCGTTTGGCTTAATCATGTAAATCGCCTGTTCAGTTTGACCAATTTTATAAAGCTTTTCTTCTAGACCTTTAGCTTTCTCAACAAGTTATGTGTTTCTATCTTTGTAAGCATGTAAAAGCTTTTCAAACTCATCATTCTTTGCTTCTGAAATTTCAAATTTCTCTGATAGTTCAGTCATTCTTTTTCTTAAATAAGCTTGATGTTCATTAAATTCTACATTCTTATTTTTCAAAGTCTCAATTAAAACAACTTGTTCTTTCAGTTTGTCAATTTGAAAAATTATTGATTCTTTTGATCTTTTCAGTTTACCAGTTAAGTCATTTAACTTATTTTGTTGAAGATCTTGAATTTTGAGAAATTTATTGAGAGTGAAGGAATCTACCTCATTTGTCTCTAACAGCGATTCTGGCTCAGATTCCTCGGTCACTTTGCTCATGAAGCACATTTTTGCAAGGGCAGCTGTTTCCTCTTCCTCATCATCATCAATCTCATCCAACCAGTATTCTTCTTCAGCCAGTAAAGCTTTGTCGGATTCTTTCTGTTTTGCAAGAAGCATCTTGTTCTTGTAATAATTCGAATCTCTGACCTTCGGCTTCCAGCATTCTTTGGCGAAGTGACCAGTTTTTCCGCAGTTATAACATTTCGGCTCTTCTACCCGCTTCTCAAAAACTCTTTTCTCCTCAACCTTCTTGTCATCCTTCTTACTCTCTTCTTTCCTCTCCTCAAACCTTCTCTTTGATTCTATTCGGTCTTTATGCTCAAAATTCTTGGAGCCTGATGAATACCTTTGATTGTTGAAGCATGTCTTCTTAACAAACTTCTTCTGAAATGCCTTTGTCAAGAGAATCATAACATGCTTCAGACTTTCAGCCTCATCTAAACCATCACTTTCAGACCCACCATCTTCTTCATCAGTATCCCTTCTTTCTTTCCTTGAAGAACGCTTCCCAGACCTGCTAGACATCAAAGCTATAGGATCATCTTCTTCCTTTTCCTCCTTCTTCTCTTTCTTTTCTCTCTTTTCTTTTATCCTCTTCTTCTCTCTTTTCTCATCAGCATCATATTCATCTTGTTTGAGCATCTCAAACACTTCTTGTAAGGGCAACTCAGTCAACTTAGAATGTTGTTTCATCCTATGAGCATATTTCTTCCATTCGGGCTGGAGAACACTCAAAAACTTCACATTATTTTCTATCGCTGACTTTGTAATGGTGTGTCTGTTCAATTCATTCAGGATTGTTGTGAATCTATCATAGGTGTTGTCAAGTGTCTCACCTTCTTTCTGCTTGAAATTCTCATACTTGTTAATGGCATTAGATACCCTCATTTGGTTTTCAACAAAAGATCCTTGATACAGTTTAACCAGCTCATCAAACATATCCTTTCCAAAAGTATTTTTGCTATCAACCTTCTGATATATGTCATTAGTTAAGGCTTGCATAACTAAGGGTCTAGCTGCTCTATCTCCATTGTGTCTCTTTGTTTGAACTTCATCATAAGCATCAGGTGGAACCACAACATCTGGTCCTTTCTGTCCATCTTCACCAACAACACCATCCTTTTTTACTTCTCCTAGAGGACCTTCCTTTAAAGACTTTACTATATAAAATCCAATTTCTTGTCTCTCCACATAGTCCATAAAACGGTCTTTCCATATTTTAAAATCTTTAGGAAACAAGACCGTTGGCTTATCCTTAGAACCAATAACTAGCATGTCCCTAGTAGTCATTGTGTGAAAACTTGTTGATGATCATTAAGCAACCTTCTAATCAAAAATGAAAATCTCACAAATCACTGTTTTGTCGCACACCAAAGAATATCGCACACAAAGCTCACGATAAAATAATATCTCTCAGTTATCGTACACCACACCCGCGATAAAAAGTTTATCATACACAACTTCACGCGATAAAAACTTGTCTCAAAGTTATCGCACGATAAGGCTGCGATAACTACTGTTCAACTCGATTATCGCACGTCGAGGGTGCGATAAACACTGTTCACCAAGGTTTATCGTACACCAAAGACGCGATAAAACTTCTAAGGATTTTTATCGCACACTAAAGACACGATAAAAATTTCCGCGATAAAGACGATCTTTTCCACGTGCGAGAATGATGAACTATGATGCCTACGATAACTTTGAATCTCAGATCAAAATCCAAGTTTATGCTCAAAACAACTCTAAATGATCTGAAATTTTGTAGGGTTATGCGCGAGAACAGTCTGAACAACTTTAACACTTGGTGTTTTACCCAAAAACCAACAGAAAAGGAAATTCAATCCCAAAATAGTGATATCAATGCTATTTCACAAAAATGACAATTCTACCAAATCTGGATCGATTTCTGGTGAATTTGCGGAATCAATTCATGCAGAAACTATCTATGAACAATCACAAATCGATTCTAATCCATTTGAAGCACTCAAATGATCAAAATCAAATAAAAATGGATATTCTAGGAAATATAGAAAGTACTATCAAGCCCCTCAACTTGATACAACACAATAATAATGGCTCTAACAATATAGTTGTGTTCTAGTGAAAAGTTGAGGTTAAAATGAGAAACATGAGAAGTGGATTTGAACCTTGGATCACTTTTAATCTCAAACTCACCACTATCTCGTTTCATAAGGGAATTGGTCTGGAACATCTTGGTGCATCTCATCTTAATGTGCATCTAATGGTTGATAACCATTTATCACGTTAACTCAACTTCTTACTAGAACCTAACCATATATATATATATATATATATATATGTATATATATATGTATGTATATAGACCTGGGATCATGTGAGACCGCCAACATGTTTTCGTGAGATCCGTGAGACCACATTTTTACACTTGAAATTTCACAGCAAAACATTGTGAATGTAAAAAAATCCGAACCTTCGCAGCAAAAACACTGTGAAGGTTACTTTTACAGTGTTTTGATGTGAAGTTTCAAATTGTGGACTCACGGATCTCACGATATAGCTTGATCTCAGATGATCTCAAGTCTCTCTCTCTCTCTCTCTCTCTCTCTCTCTCTCTATATATATATATATATATATATATAGAGAGAGAGAGAGAGAGAGAGAGGAAAGTTCAAATGAAAACTCAAATTCAATTGTGAACGTGAGGACGAATATTGACCCTTCCATCTCTATTGATCTAATGACTCATATTAAATAAAGTTTTTAATTGAAATTATTAATTAAGGTGATTAGGGGTAAAAGGGGAAGATAATTTAAACTCACACCTACCGTATTTGACTTTTTATTTTTTTTTAATTAAAAACTTTTACCCCCTTAAAGTTTAAAATAAATTATCTTAAAATTTACTAATATTTTAATCAAACAAATTATATAAAAAAACGAGAATTCCGTGCTCTTCGATATGACATCCATCTCGATATAGTTTTTTTTTGTTGTTTTAACCGTTTTTACGTGAAATGTCATATATGTGTTATATTCATTATGAATATTTATGTATTCATGTGTTTATAACATCTCGACACCGTAAGTCCGTAACTCGACATCACCTTCTATAACACTTTCTTCAACATCTTAAGGCATCATGTTCTTCATTACCGTAACCCAACACCTATCGAGATGAATCGGGAACCTATCGAGTTTCGATTGTGAACCGAAGAACGAAAAAGAGTGTGTCACGTCTCCACACCTTCACGGGTCACTCGTGTATTATTCACCCTGAATGATGTATTATTCATACTGAATACTGTATTATTCATCCTGAATGTTGTATTATTCATCATGAATAGTTAATGAACGTTCACCTTTGTTATTTATACTGAATGTGGACACCTGGAGATGTGCATACATATTCATAAAGAATAAAACCAAATCGCGGTTGTGAATCGGAAAACAAAAGAGAGTGCGTCATGTGTTCACACCTTCACGGGTCATTCATATATTATTCATCATGAATAATACAACATTCTAGGTGAATAATACATGATTCATGTTTAATAATACATGAATCAGGAATTCGTGTATTATTCATCCTAAATGTTGTATTATTCATTTTGAATACTGTGTTATTCGTCATGAATAGTGAATGAACGTTTCCCTTTGTTATTCATACTGAATATGGACAGCAGGAAATGTGCATACATATTCATACTGAATATAACACATACATAGCATTTCACGTAAAAACGGTTAAAATGAAGAAAAAACTATATCGAGATTGATGTCATATCGAAAAGCACGAAATTCTCGTTTTTTTGATGTAATTTGTTTGATTAAAATATTAGTAATTTTTAAGATAATTTATTTTAAACTTTAAGGGGGTAAAAAAATTTAATTAAAAAAGAAAATAAAAAGTCAAAGATGGTAGGCGCTGATTTAAATTTCCATATTTGTCCCTAATCAGTTTTCAATTGGTTTCATTAAGTTTTAACCATTGATTAGTTTTTCAAATCTTGATCAATGGTTGTGACTTGTCCTCATGTTCACAATTGAAAATGAGTTTTCATTTGAACCCACCACTATATATATATATATATTGAAAGATCCGGCGAACAAACATTATTCCAGAGAACCCCTTGTTGAACATAAGATACACAATGTAATACCAGACAGAACAATAACATTGTTAAAAAAGACACATACAACCGATACTCACTATGATACCTAGCATAGATATAAGATACACATTGTGATACCATTTGTAAAGCAACCAAAATGCACACTATGATACCCTTCATGAAACAATAAAAATAACAAAAAATACATATTGTGACTCACTTCACCAGACATACAGTTGGTTTACACAGGAAATCGATACATAATGTGGAAATACATGAAGGATTTCATCATGTGAGATGGTTGAATTACAGAAATTTTGGAAAGTGAAAACTGCGAACAAGATGTTTACCAATTGCATTTGATATATATGTTATTTTAGTTAAATACAAAATGGGAATATCAAATTACTAATTCACCTTTTACTTTATTTTAATAAATTAAAATAATAAGCACCCGAATGTTTCCAGCTTGGGACTTAGACTAAACGGAAATCGTACTTGTTAATAGTAGACACACTATTGCTGTGAGTGTTAATCCTACTCGAAAGGGAGTGATCGCACTACTAGTTCTAGGGCGTGAAACGGTCTAACAATAAGCTTTAACGTAGTTCAATGTTCAACATCGGTAAAACTATGACAACCCAAAATTTCAATCAAATTTTGAAGTTTTTGAGTGGGTTCACCATCTAACTAGATTCTCTAAGGTTAATGTGTCTCACTTAATTAATAGATTTGTGAAATATTAATCTTTAGAGTTTTGAATATATATGTATGTACATATCATTTCATGAAATAGGTGTATTAACGATAGAGTCCTTTTTATTTGTACAATTTAACCAATTGGGGACCAGTTAATCTTTCAGTCTCTCATGTCAAACAAAATGAAATGAAAGATCCATGGTACCAATTTGTCTTACATAAACATGATATGCTTTTTGGTATTTTATATTAGATTGGTTTTTATATGCCAATAATCGATTTTTATTTCCTAAAAATAAAATTTGTAACTATCAAATATTGAGTTTATAAATGATAACTTATGTTATTCGGTTGATTTATTTATTTTTTTGCTTATATATTTTAGCATTATCCTAACTAACTAATAAACAAATCAAACAAGGTACAATTTTTTCAGTTTCAAGTTGTTAGATTATCAGATAAACTGAATAAGATTTTATTTTACTATATATACACTTGACCATTGGAAAAAAAAAAAAATTTAATACTACGATCGAAGAGAAGGATTCACAAGATTAAATGAAAATAGTATAAACGGATGGAAAATAATAATATAACTCTTTGTTCGTTATAACCAAAATTATATAAAATACCCATAAACTAAAAGAACTCAATACAAAAGTTATATATATATATATATATATATATATATATTTAGTTATAAGGAGTTTTTAATTCGGTTTATTCGAAATGAATAAACATCACCGGAAAACCAAACCTAAATAACTAATAGTCAATCCTAATGGAAATGAAAAATGAATAACCTGAATCGTTATATGGATCGAATGATTTATTCGATTTCAGGTATTTTCTACACCCTACTCAATATACAACTTTTACTATATCATGTTAATATGAAATATATATTTTAGGTTATTAATATTGGGAAGGTAAAAAAGGCATGTTAATGTAGTTGTATCTATGAGAAAATAAAAGTGATTGGTGCAAAAAGCTAAGTATGTGTTTGCATTTAGAATCATCTTTTTAAAGAAAATGTTTCTTTTTTTTTTTGAATTTTTTATTCTATCTCATTATATTTTAATGGCTCATACTTCATCTCGATGATCTAGCTAGCTAGAAAAGAGCCAACTTCTAATGACAAAGGCATATGTTTGTCAATGTTCACTTCATTCAAGAATCAAGAACAATATCAATAGACATGTGACAATTCTAGTCTTTTCCATCCCTTTCCTTTTCTTAATCAAGGAATTACGCCTTTAAGTGTATATCACCAACTTTTCATGATTTAAAACATATTCCATCCCTCAGATTAGTGTGAAAGTGCATGCTAAAGGTTTTGTACTTGTTGGTACAACACATTGATAGCAACTCTCATATCGAGTGCATAAAACACAAAGGTTAAATACAATGAAAAGAGAAACAAAGTCGAATACAAACGCTTGAGGCTAAATGATTCTTTCACATTTTATAGAGGCAGGCTCTGCATCCGTTCATGTATGATCAAAATTTCATTGTCATATTTTTTTATGAAAGACAGAAAATGTCATTGTCATCCATAGATTATAATTGGTTTGTATTATTTTGCAGGTTGTTTGCAATACGTAATAACATAAAACTTTGTTTTATTATGTTTTAAATCAATCTCGACGACATGGTGCTTTTTTCTAAACTGTGAAAACACAAAAGTTGTGTAACAACCCAATTTCCATAAAATAACATTAAACAATATTACAACCAAAAACGGTCCCAACACAAATAATTTACATAAGTTCTACACTAAACTCGCAGCGGAAACACCTTCACAACCGAGATACTACAGGAAGCCTGACGGTAATCTACAAGTCTTTACTAGCCTCTAGCTCTTCTACCACGACACGACCTTCCATCATCATTGGATGAAACTCCATACACGACTAGCACCTGAAAATGGTTTTAGTTTTTGAAAAGCGAGGGTTAGACCATGAGGTCTAGTGAATTCCCTCTTTAAAATAGTTCTACACAAACAGTAGTATAAAACATTCAACCGTTATAACAATAAACGGAAATTCCAATTCAAAAGCTCGACTCCACATAAGGGTATTGCACAGTGGTCTCAATTTTCATCACCTTATTAAGCCAGGTACGACATTCACCTTACAAAGCCAGGCACGGCATTCATCACCTTACAAAGCCATGCACGGCATTCGGGCATCAATAATAGTTCTCCATTGTACAACCCGACTCCACACATAGCAACAACATCCCAACAGCATGCAATCAACATTTACGTAGAAATGAACGTATAAACAACTCCCATGCTTTAATAAACGATTTCACGTCACGAAATATAAAACCTTTCAAATAGTTTAATCAGGTCAACATGCTCGTAACCATAATCAGTTATGAAAACTTTTCGTAAAACATTTCATTCACACAAAGAAGGTAAGGGAACTCACCTTAGCATTCGCACATCGACACACGCTTCGAAATCCACTTTAGTTCAAACCGAACACCTGAATTGGACGTCATAAAAATGGTGTTAAACCATCTAATTACATCCCAAAACATCCCTACTAAGCCCCTAAAACAAACCCCCAAACGATGCCTCGATTCTAGACCCGAAACACGAAGCGAACCGAAGATGGTGCACAAAACAGGGACTTACGCCACTTGTCCCGTGGTTTGCAAACCGCGGGACAAACCTGTTCGTCATTCTCAACTCTGCACAACAATTTCAGTCCGAAATCTCATCCTTTCTCAACCCCAACTCATCCCAACTCGATTATAAGCCTCCAAAATGAAATAAGGGATGTCTTAAACCTTTCCCCACAATTACCAAACATCAAAACATCATTTAATCTAACCAAAACCATCCAAAACCCAACCATTGATTCATGATTTAAAACCCCAAAACTCAAAAACTCAATCCATAGAAAAGTGGAGATTACCAAGCAAAAATGATGAAGTTTCTTACTGAATTGATCAAAACTCATAGGGAATCAATCCCAAAATCATTTGTCTCATTTCCCATTGATTAGAAATCACAATCCCCTGATTTATCAAAACCTTAAAACACTAACCATACTAGCCACATAATGAGAAAGAAGGGAGATTAACCATACCTTGAAGGAGATGAAGTCTTCACTCCCAAAGATGCCATCCTTCTTCCTCACCTCTCACCATGGATGAGCTCTTCCTCCCTTCTCCTAAATTCCCAGCCGACACTAAGAACAAATGAAAGAAAATGAGGGTTTTCATCTTAACACTTCTTCTATTCACCCTCTTGGCACATAAGTTTTCAAGTTTCACACAAAGGCCCCCAAACTCTTATTTATTCACTACAACTACAAGAGAAAGAAAATATGGGGTGTTACATCACCTCCCCCTTATTAGAATTCCGTCCTCGGAATTCCATTGCCGGACACATGTTGAAAGTTGGAGTTAACTTCTGATTTCCAATACTTACATTGCCCCAAAAAAATTGCTTCCAACGATACGACAAAATCTGACTCCACAAATGCTTACATTGTCTGCGAAGACACACCATACTGCTTTCCAACCCACACTCTCTACAATAAAGATTGAAACGCATCATGAACGTTCCATAACTTCACCGAGTGTAATTGACTCGTCCATTATCTCTCTAATTCCTTCTATAACTGCCATTAATTCATTACAATGAGGCCCAACTCACATTCTTCTCGAAGCACACTACTCCACTTCCCCGGGGATATTTCCCATATAACTACTTCCTCCGACTTGAGGTTTAAAATACTCAAACCTTCTAATCCAGTTATCTTAGTTCCATTCACTTATCCATCCATTCCTGACCAGAACCGACAACGTACATTATTCTTTGACATCGCTCACCGGCCAACTACCACATTCTCAGATCGGTAGCATGTCCAACCATACACACTTGCAATCTCTTCGCTCATCCATACTACTCACACCAAAATACTCTTTTTTTAAGAAAAAAAAACGACTCCACTCGGGTCAACGCCGCAACAACCCGAATCTCTAAACGGACACTGACCACTCCCTTCATCGACATTACACAAGATCGCCCTCATAACGTTAACGCATTCTCACCACTGTATAACATTCTTAACAAAAGGAATAACACCATCCCACCAATACAGCTTTTGCCTGGCACAATTTACGTCTCCCCAAAATCACACCGATCACACGTGCCACAACAGTTACCAATCAACGGTCCAAACTTACAACAATCATTAAGCCATAACTCGTTTCTATACACGATTATATTCCTCACCAAATCCACCGAATGGTTTCACTAATTAGGAACTACCACCAAAATTCACTTGCCCTCCCACAAGGAGGAGTGACCAAGCTCACTCAAACTATCTCAATTAATCGAATACTGAACGACACGCTCATGTGAAACATTATCCCCGACAATACCGCATCTAACCCACGGTCCCTCAACCAGAGCCCCACATTCGACCACCTGTTTCCATTCTAACTTGACCACATTAAGATGCTTTATAACAACGACTCGCTAACATGTGCCAGTTTTCCAGACCGGCCGCATGAATTTAGCTTTCACAACTCTTTAACCATGACACACACAACGACCCCTTTTCTTATGCCTTTCAACTAACAGTCTTCTAATTATAGTCTGTCTTTCCAGTGTCCCACGACATCTTCTTACTGCAATCCTGTCTATACTTGATCTATCATACTGTCATCATTTCCTCTCGTGCTTACACATAACGCCCAACGCACACGCTACCGTCCAAAAGAACGGTTTCTCCAAAACCATCAATCATGACCTTTAGCCAGGTTCTCGTAAGATACTTAACACCGAGAGCTACCACGAGTTCCTAACTCTCCAAAACAGTCGACCCACTCATTGCATTTCTTTACATCCACGGTATGCTCCAACGCTCCTGACTAAACTCCACGACGAAGCACCACTGCTTAACGGATACAACACCCCTTTCGACAATCGAGTGGAGTATGAAGACTCACCCAAAATCCAATGGGATCGAGAAGAACAAGGGTTCTCCTTTCATCCAGTCACCAACCGTAACTCAATCTCCAGATCTCAAACTAGCATTAACGTATATTGCCTACCAATCCACACACTTCAATCGAGCCTACTCACCACTTTTGACTACTTCAATAATACGGCAAACCATCATTACATCTATGACTTACACGTTCCTTCGGTACCAAGTGCTACCACTTCCTCACGCCACTATCGCACCACGCGACCACATTGCAAATAAGCTATCATGATTCCTTTATACACACTAAAGATATTACTTCCTTCATGCTACCCATAACACCATTTCATTTGAAGTAAAATCGTTTCCCGACTTAGTCTTTCCTGGATCTAGACGAACCACCTGTCAAGTTCAACTATTCAAAGGACACCCACTTCGATTACCCTAACATCTCATTCTTATAGGGATCTTCAAACCCATAGGAAATTACTTATGCAACCACGATCTTTCACTTCCGCAACACTCACACAAGGTGATCCGGCGTCATGCCGGATACACACCTTTCCCCGAACAACTTCTTACATCCTTGCAAGAAAACTCAACAAGATAACCACACTATAGTTACTTCTCCAATGCCAGCCTCCTGACAACCATCCAACAAATCGGCCATGGATTTCAACATCGACAATCGGCCTACTAAAGTCCAGCCGCCTCACGACAGACAAGGATTCTCGAAGGAATCTACTTCTCCTAACTCCTCGAACAAGTTATCGTTAACCCCTCGCGATCCATCTCCCCTATGCTATACACCTTACGCATAAGCGAATCATCAAAACCTCAAAGGCATCATATCCACATAGTGATCTTCCGTTCTCCCAATGCCCTCACTAGGTGTTCCTGTACCATATCATTTACACATTCTCGGACGACCTCATCCATTCACACACAACGATTTCATTCTCACGTTCAATCTCCTGACAACACCTCTAACTTGAGGCATGTTACACAGCCACAAATCTCCATATCAATGGACTACATGATGATGATTCCATTCCTTTCTGACCCTCTAGGATTCCTAACAGAACCCACTTCGTCCAACGCATCATAACCAACTTATATCCCACCGATCTCACTCGAGGAAAAACACAAGACCTTTCTTAGTGCAAAAATCTAATTACCAACCTATCGTAGTACTCAGACTCACAGCCGATAACATCACATCAAGTAACGTAACGCTACTTATTACTATTCTACCAAAAGAATCACTTCGACCATTTCAAGTCTTACCGCAAAGAAAACCATTCTCACATAACTAAGCCATAGCTCAAACTACAATCATATCGACATTCCGAATTCACTGCCCGAGGCTCCCGGTATTCACCCACCTCTTCTAACGGAAACACTAAGGTCATAACTCGACCACATCTTATTCAACTGACAATTCCACTCCCAAAGCCTTTCCTCAACCTAAATCGTAATACCCTTCCCGATCTAGCGAGTTCATAGCCTTCATGCACGATGACACAACGATTGAAATCATTTTGCACTCTTTTAAAAGACCCCATAGATACAAAATCATAAAACAAGCTTGAGTATGCATGAAACAACACCACTCAAGATGAATAGTAAAACACAACGATCGCAAGGGTCGCTCACAGGCACTCTTACGATAGTTCGTAACCTTGTCCATCCGAATCGATGCCGACACTACGGTTGTTTCCAATGAAACCCTGTCACATACGACTGGAAAATTTTCGAACGAAATCACTTACCCAAAGTGGGTTTGTCAACTCCAACACTCGTTCATTTAATAATAACGTGTCAATACTCATTTGTTTATAAAACAAAACCTTGCAATAAAACGTTTTCAATATTTTCGTAACGAAGATTCTCTCCACAAATAAAAGCGTGCAATGATTCGTAGATTTCTAAGTTCAAAGCTTTATCGTATAATGAAAACAAATTTGTCTTTTACTTTAAAAAAATAAACACTTGCGAGTGTCAACTCATTTCCCAAAATAAGGAAAATTTGTTATGCACGTACATGCTTTTAATCATGAAAGAACTAGTGTAATACATTTGCTGACATAATGCACGAATTCAACATGCAATTGAAGGCTACTCGCTCTAACCAGGTTAATCGTTGCACTCACTTCAACTTTTCACTAACACCATACTATGACCAACAACCGCTTTCTTACTTTCACTACGATATGAAGTACAAGTGCTTCACAGCCCACTTAATCGACCACTCAACATGGTTTAACAATTGACTACTTATCTCACCTTCTATTCTTATACATACCTCAAAAAACACCGATCTCTTGCAATCATTAACCTTGCCACTAAACCGATTGACTAAAGAATCCAATACTAGATTCCCTCACTCGATCTTGAATTGAAGGTTTTCAAGATGCCAACATAATCCTCACTTCCTATCTCAGAGAGTTTACCTCTAGACAGCTCATTAACGTTCCAGACAACACTTCTTCTTGAAGTTACAAACATCGCATCACAAGGGATCTCCCATGACACATCATCTCTTTGCTATCATATACAAGGTTAGAACCTTCTATATACTGCCACGCTCACCACTCATCCTGACAATAGCGATTTATTACACCCATGCACCTGTAAATCCATAATAGCATTGGCCAGATGCTATTTGAATTTACCTCACATGAGAGTTCTCACTACCATTGTCAAGATATCCTATGATTACGGTCTTTCCTAATGGCTTCCTATATCTCAGTTCTGTCCCACTCTACTCCACAGTTTAAGTTTAGGCCCATCCGGTCACTTAAATCCCTTAAACTATGGCTCTGATACCATTTGTAACAACCCAATTTCCATAAAATAACATTAAACAATATTACCACCAAAAACGGTCCCAACACAAATAATTTACATAAGTTCTACACTAAACTCGCAGCGGAAACACCTTCATAACCGAGATACTACAGGAAGCTTGACGGTAATCTACAAGTCTTTACTAGCCTCTAGCTCTTCTACTACGACACGACCTTCCATCATCATTGGATGAAACTCCATACACGACTAGCACCTGAAAATGGTTTTAGTTTTTGAAAAGCGAGGGTTAGACCATGAGGTCTAGTGAATTCCCTCTTTAAAATAGTTCTACACAAACAGTAGTATAAAATATTCAACCGTTATAACAATAAACGGAAATTCCAATTCAAAAGCTCGACTCCACATAAGGGTATTGCACAGTGGTCTCAATTTTCATCACCTTATTAAGCCAGGTACGACATTCACTTTACAAAGCCAGGCACGACATTCATCACCTTACAAAGCCAGGCACGATATTCATCACCTTACAAAGCCAGGCACGACATTCGAGCATCAATAATAGTTCTCCACTGTACAACCCGACTCCACACATAGCAACAACATCCCAACAGCATGCAATCAACATTTACGTAGAAATGAACGTATAAACAACTCGCATGCTTCAATAAACGATTTCACATCACGTAATATAAAACCTTTCAAATAGTTTAATCAGGTCAACATGCTCGTAACCATAATCAGTTATGAAAACTTTTCGTAAAACATTTCATTCACACAAAGAAGGTAAAGGAACTCACCTTAGCATTCGCACATCGACACACGCTCCGAAACCCACTTTAGTTCAAACCAAACACCTGAATTGGACGTCATAAAAATGGTGTTAAACCATCTAATTACATCCCAAAACATCCCTACTAAGCCCCTAACACAAACCCCTAAACGATGCCTCGATTCTAGACCCGAAACACGAAGCGAACCGAAGATGGTGCACAAAACAGGGACTTACGCCACTTGTCCCGTGGTTTGCAAACCGCGGGACAAACCGCGAGACAAACCTGTTCGTCATTCTCAACTCTGCACAACAATTTCAGTCCAAAATCTCACCCTTTCTCAACCCCAACTCATCCCAACTCGATTATAAGCCTCCAAAATGAAATAAGGGATGTCTTAAACCTTTACCCACAATTACCAAACATCAAAACATCATTTAATCTAACCAAAACCATTCAAAACCCAACCATTGATTCATGATTTAAAACCCCAAAACTCAAAAACTCAATCCATAGAAAAGTAGAGATTACCAAGCAAAAATGATGAAGTTTCTTACTGAATTGATCAAAACTCATAAAGAATCAATCCCAAAATCATTTGTCTCATTTCCCATTGATTAGAAATCACAATCCCCTGGTTTATCAAAACCTTAAAACACTAACCATACTAGCCACATAATGAGAAAGAAGGGAGATTAACCATACCTTGAAGGAGATGAAGTCTTCACTCCCAAAGATGCCATCCTTCTTCCTCACCTCTCACCATAGATGAGCTCTTCCTCCCTTCTCCTAAATTCCCAGCCGACACTAAGAACAAATGAAAGAAAATGAGGGTTTTCATCTTAACACTTCTTCTATTCACCCTCTTAGCACATAAGTTTTCAAGTTTCACACAAAGGCCCCCAAACTCTTATTTATTCACTACAACTACAACAGAAAGAAAATATGGGGTGTTACAAGTTGTTTATAATTTACAAGTATCACTCATTAAAGAGTTAATTATATTTAATGTCCGTTAATTTAGTTCCATTAAATTATCCCATGTGCCCGTCACTAAGGGTACTTTTATCAATATTTTCTATGTTTTATTGTAGAACATATGTACACATTAGTAAAGCATGAAACTCCCCCTAAGTTAACACCCCTCTTCTTTTGCATCGTGCACTTCACCTACACCAATCGTTTTTGGCGACCCAAGCATTCTTTGGCTCTATTTCCTTGAACTAGAAGTTTTAATGGATTCAAATCGGAATGGTCTTTCAAACCTTCCTTGAAATGGTGTTTGAAACTAAACCCCAAAGCCTTCTCCGATTTCATGGTATTTACCCCACTCAATCGGTCCGATCTTGTTCTTGATGTTGCTTCTCCATCCATCTTTCTAGGTCTAAATCTCTACCCTTGTGTGTTTGTCTAATTTATGTAAACATGTGGGCTCTTGCATAGAGTTTGGCACATGTGTAACACCTGGAATTTCGGTAAGTAAAATCCTAAGTTTTTTATATTCCTTATCATTAAAATATAGTTTTGAATTAGTGTCTTGAAATTTAATAATCTTGGGTATCATCCTTTAGAAAGAAAAAGCTCAAATGGATGAAAAATAGGAAAAACTCTCGGTACGGGTCTCGCTATACAAGGCGGGAGATAATGTCTGACGATAGTGACAAAAGGCACTATCGCATGTCAGTCTCCAGAAAGGGGGCATGCACTTTAAAACCTGATTTTCGGGCTATTTCTTCATTTCTTACCGGATTTGAGCGATTCTTAAGGTTGTGGTTTTTGTTTTTTGAAGCTCTTCAAGATGGGAACAAGGATGATTAAAGATTTTTTTGATGATTATACCGTTCAAAGAAGTTGAAGGTAAGATCACATGTTTGTTTTCGAATCTAGGGGTTGGTCCTTCTACACCAATAACTCACATCCTCTTAGGTTCTCTTTTGTCTATGTGTTTAGAGAAAATGAGGCATTCTTAGGGCTTTACACCAAAGATTTTGAGTTTTAGCTTGAGGATTTTACCTCTTCAACAAAGAAAGCTTAGTATCGTAGTAAAACCTAGATTTAACTTAAATCTAATAATGTGGTTTAAAATTGCTTTATGAATACTATGTACATGCCAAAATGTGTCTTTTGAAGTATTAAAGTGACCTACCTGATAGTTATCCAATGTGTTGAGTATTTAACGAAGTTTGCATATTCGGTAAATTTGGGTTAATAAATCTTGTAAAATGCCTATGTTTGGGTATTTTTTTTGACATTTGACGAATAAATCTCAAGAATATGTTCTTTGGTGATTTGTTGTATAAATGAAGATTATTTGATGTTAGTGCATTTTAAGTGTATTTGGTTTAATAAACAGTTTGGAAAATGCATGTTATTGTGTTATGAGGCATTTTGAAAATATAAGGCTATGATTTCATTTAAAACATTGTTTGTCTCACCCAATGATGAGTTTTTGAGTTGACCATACTTTTGAAATATGTGTTTGTATAAACTTTGGTTAATGCATTTTATTGACTTATGTTTGGCTTTTATTGAGTAGTCACATAGGTGTGAAATTATTGAGTTGTTGAGCTTTTGGCTCATATTGACTTAGAAGAGTCTTGAGGACATTTGTTCAGTTTAGTTTACTCTATGTTGAGCTTTTGGAGTTCAATGAGTTATGACATATTTATTTGTAAGTTACATGTTTTGAGTGTATTATCATTCATTTGGAGTCATGTAACTTAGACTGCAATGCATTGGATCCATAGACATAGCAGTTGCTTAGGAATGGGATAGTTATCCCTGTATTGTAGTTAAAAACTCAGATAATCGGAGGACGCAAGGTAAAGAGTTGGATATAGTTGAACCTGATGACCGTGTGATCCGTAGCGGGGGACTCAAGGTAAAGGTCTTGGATGGAGTTGAACTTGATGAATGTAAAGTCCATAGTGGCTGTAATTTCTAGTGAACGAAGTTAACTTGGATCTGGGAGATCCCAAGGTAACGACCCGGATAAGGTTGAACTTGGTGACTCCCAAGAAAGACTTGGATATAGTTGAGTGTGTTAATCCATTTGACTAAATGCTAGCTAAGGTTGATGTCCATGTTTATTTATCCATAAGTGATGCATATATAACATTGAATCGTGGCTTACTTATGTGTTCCATCACAATCAACGGTATATCGGATCTCACCCGTCATCTTATGACGTTTTACACCCTTCCAAGGGTAAATATCTAACTATACAAAATGATTTGATTAAAGTTATGTTTTCCCTTTTAACGTTTTAACGTTTTATTATTGGTTGTGTAACTATCGGGTTTTGGTTGCTTATAAACGAGTATTTTGAATGAGTTTTCATCAAGAAAAGGGTGGGTTTGAGAAGATGTTTTTACTGTAGACATTTCATTTGCGATTAATATAAATAAACAGTCTTTCAGTTTTATCATTTTATGATTATGATGAAAGATGATTGAAGTCACTAGGCGTTAAGCCTAACCCTTTTTATTTGTCAGCATGTGCATTAAGGGGGTGTTTGGGATTGCGTCTGCTTATCTGCTTCTGCTTATCTCCTTCTCAAAAAACTTCGGCGTGGAAAAGTAGGTCTCAACCTACTTCTCAAAAAATCGCGTTTCTCCTTCTCTAGAACGTGATAAGGAGAAAAACACTTTGAATCCAAACACTGAGCTGCTTCCTAGGAACGTGATAAGCAAATAAGCACCCTTGAAACGCAATCCCAAACACCCCCTAAGTCCTTGTTAGGATTTGGTACTAGTGACATCGTGATGAAGTGAGTGCTAGTTAGAGGCACAAGAATGATCTAGCTATTCAATGATGTCTTCCACATATGGAGATATGGATTGTTATTGGGTTTTAGTAGCACCCGTCATTGACCTAGTCTTGACGTAAGGCTTGGTTTAGCTATTGTCGATGCTTAATCTAGTTTTGCTATTCGAGTTATTTTTAAGTAATGACTTATAGAAAGAGAATTATACTTTATTTTATGTATTATGTATTATTAAAAAATTTAATTTAATTGTTTTTCCAGATTTGAGGGTGTTATAAGTTGGTACCATAGCATATGTTTGAGAGATTTAGGTATTGATTTTGGATACCTAGACTCAAACTAACGTTTTTCTAAGTGAACGATAGTCAGAATGTAAGATTAAACACTTTAAGATATTATAATTGGAGGTCAATAGAGACATTAGTATCGAGAATCAGAAAATTGGTAGCAAGGACTCTAATGTAGTTCATGGTTACACCCAAACAGTGTTATTATGAATTTACATTTATATGGGCATGCTTGAACTTCCTTTTCTATGATGATTGATGGGGTAGTGAGTATATTTCTTATGAATAACCGTTAGAATAATTGATGTATGTATCTTGTGGGCCAGGGATATTGGTTAAGTATGGCAATTATGTTAACCCGATCATTGTGGTCTAGGGATATTGGTTAAGTGTGAACCATAGGTTTATTGAAACCTCATTTATTTCAGGAAGAAACTGTAAGGTTAATCGATTTAACTATTGATTATCGGCTTAAGATGTGGGGCTTTCCAATGTTGGTTATGTGACTAATAGTCTTGACGAGCGTGGTTCTAAGACCTTAGGTATCGACCAAATGCATGCATAATATTTATTTTAAAATAAATTGCATAAATTTTTTCAAGCTTTGTCAAAACGTGTTTGCGTGTCAGGTCACTAATTTGGAGAATTTTACGACACACACATGTTTTGAAACTTCCTAAATTATTTTGGTTACATAAGATTTGCATCGAAGTTTTGTGTTAAGTTTTCTTCGTACTGTTTTCGCTGTTATTGCAAATTATTGAAGAATACATTGTTAAATAGTTTTAAATTTGAAACTGACATGAATTGTTCCATTTCTTACCTAAAGTACTTGTAGACATTTTGTTACTAGTTTTTAGAGGTAAGTCATTGCATGGGTCAAGTTTTGAAATGCATGAATCTACTTTATTACATACGGTTACATATGAGTTTTATCGGATTTTTAGTTTGTGTTATCTTGTGGCTCATTGGTGAAATTTCGAAATGCATAGGCTTGCTTTATTGCGTGTGTTTTTATATAATGTTTTATTGAGAATTATGCGTTTTTGTTGATTAGATGTGAAGAGTTTGATGACATTCAGTTGTATAGTTTTCCCTTGAAATTTTTTGCATACATGTAATTACAATTTCTGAACCGTAATTTCTAAACCACTTCATAATTACAATTTACAAGTAAATTGGTGACTTTACATTAATCTAAATGTTCTATAAAGACACAAAAAAACAGCTTAATATGAAGTAATTTTTAAACCAGAAGAACAGAAACCGCAAATGTTAACAAACTACAAGGACTAAATATGTATGGTACCGTTATTCCAAAAACATTTGGCCGCTTTGCCATCGCATTTATATCGGATCAAGACAGAACCATAGCAAGCTTTGCTGAGCCGTCCATCCACTGTGGCGATCTTCCCCTTTTTCCTTTTCGGGTTAAGCACTTGGATTTTTAATTATATTAATTAATTAAAGCATATGTTCATAAAAGATGGTTTAAAAGCCATTTTACAAACTTGGTATTATTATTATTATTTAATGAACTTAAATAAGAGTGAATTATATTTATATTTTACTCAAAACATATATATATATATATATATATATATATATATATATATATATATATATATATATATGGTCCCCTTCTCTTGTTAACCATCCAATTATTATTAACCTTATTAACTTGTATCAACCAATAGAAATCAAGAGAAATGGTTGGTTTTACTAATGGAGGGCCGATTTCTGCAGGGGCATTTTTGGAAGATTGACATTTTATTATTTCAAGTAAGTTTACATTCCTAATTTCATGCCATCTAATATTGGTAGTTATTATTATATATTTTTTTAATATTAATGATTATCTTCATCTTTTTTCTCTTGATATTATCAAAATCACTCATTTTTTCCACGTTTTTACTGGTAATTTCCTAATCGAATATGCATCCATCTGAAGAAGAAAGTGGTGTGTCAATTTTGATATGTGCATATTAAAACTGGATTATCTAAATTTTACACATGCAGCATATATGCACATATCAAAATTGCATATATGCATACTTTACACCCTAAACATATATGCATCATTTCTCAATTGCATATATGCACATATCAAAGTTGCATATATTTACACTTAACATCTGAAGCATATATGCACATGTCAAAATTGCATATATGCATATTTTACACCTACAACATGCACATAAGAGAAATTGCATATATGCACATCAGACAATTGTATATATGCACATATTATAATTGCATATACTTCACTTTACACCGGAAACATATATGCATATATCAAAATTGCATATATGCATATTGTACACCAACAACATGCATATCAGAGAATAGCATATATGCACATTAGAGAATTGCATATATGCAGTAACTAACAGTATGGTTGATTTACACGAGAGAGAGAGAATGTGTGGAGAGAGAAAGAGAATGTGTGGATAGAGAGAAAATGAAAGTTTTAAATCTTGATGCCGCCTTCAACCCATGCCACCATCGACATCCACCCAGCCGCTGTCACCACCATCGCCCTCAGCCACCATCGCAATCGCTGAAGTTTCCGGCCTCAACCAGCCGCTACCAGCTACTACACCCTAAGCCACTTTCGACCTGCACTCTCCCTCTCCACCTTGTTGTTTTCATTACAACAAACAACCACCGCCAAACCCACTCTCAGCCGCCACCCACCAGCCGCCATCCACTACCTTCTACCCCATCCCGTCGACCATCGTGTACTGCCGGTGAAGAATCAGCCGCTATCTCCATCGCCGGTTCGCACTCACGTCTTGCTGTGGTGCTGCTGTGGTTTTTCTCGATTAGAGATAAGTTATAGGTCCTTAAATGTAGGTCCTTAAATGTAGCGATTTAATGTATTCTTTCCTTATCTGATAGTTTCCAACATTTGTTAAATGACAATACTACCCCTATGCATATATGCTTCAAATTAAATCAGCCATGTGTTTATTTTAATTATGAATTAAAAAAAGATTTTAATCTTAGCCATTGATTTTGATGATTAATGGTCCAGATTAGTTAATAAGGTTAACACTAAAAGGGTGGTTAACAAAAGAAGGGCTCTCTCTATCTCTCTCTCTCTCTATATATATATATATATATATTGATTTTTTTATTAATATAACAATGATTATAAATTAAATTTATTATTAATTGTATTCAATATCATTTAATTAAATATATAAAGTTATAATTTTTAAGATAACAATATTTATAAATAAAATTCTATTATATATATATATTGTCAAGTTCAAGGGAAAACTAAAAAAAACGGAAAACTGAAGAACACCCTAGGAGCCCTTCATCTGGACGGTATGCACTTGTGCATACATGTTATTTGTAGCATGCATTTGTGCATATATGCACAAATGCATAATGCACTTGTGCATAAAACCAAAAAGTCAACTATTTACTTGTATGCACAAATGCATACCGTCCAGATGAAGGGCTCCTAGGGTGTTCTTCAGTTTTCCGTTTTTTTGAGGTTTTCCCTTGAACCACCCTCTCTCTCTCTCTCTCTATATATATATATATATATATACACACACTAGCTGTGTGCCCGTGCAATGCGGCGGGATATGAAATTTGAAAAAAAACGTAATCAAACATACCGAATGCAGTTAAACAATTGCATTTAAAATAATCAAACAAAAGTTAATTCAACAGCGAGAAATTGGTATTTTTAATTTTTTAAACTTTGTACACCCATCCTTGGACTTTGATTGTACAAGAATAGAGTTCAAGAAATGTTATACAATTGAAACATATATCCATAATTCAGGATATGTTGAATACAATTGATCAGGTATTGTAATAACCAAGTTTTCAACGTGAAGAATTGTAAGATAGAGGGAAGGAAAGTGAAAACTTAATCTTGAGGGACCAAAGTGTAATTTTGGGAGAGAGGGTATAAAGTCGTTAATTTGGGCGTAAAACCCTAGAGAATTCTTATTTTGAGAGCGGATTGTACGTGGGGGAGCAGGAAGAAGAAATCAATCTAGCTTCTGGGTTTTGAGAAGGAGGCAAGGAGAGGATTGGCATCAAAGTAAACTCTAACATCAGTTTGGAAAGGTAATCTCTTAAATTCATACTCTTATTGTGTTTTCAAGTGGGTTTCATGTTTTGGTGAGTTTCTAGATTTAACGAGCACCTAATCGCAGTTAATAATGTGTGAGGAATTGATTTTTAGTATCTAGTAACGTCATATTGATTCCTGCAATCGTTCCAACGTTTTCGGCTAGTGTACGTCCATTTGGGTCGAGATTTTATCACTCAAAATGAATCGAGTGAAAGCCCAGCTTAATCCGGAACTAGATGAATCTGATTCCGGAATGGGAATCCGGAAAGATGGCAGATTCCGGGTGGGATCTGGAAAGATGGCGGATTCCGGATTGGAATCCGGAAGGAGTGCGGGGTTCGGAATGGGAAATCCGGGAGTGTCGGATTCCAGATTTGATTCCGAAAAAGTGTTGATCCAAACCCTCAGTGATTTGATAATGACTCTTTAAGAAACACTTAGTGAAAATTGTAAGTAGACAATATGTATTAGAGTTTCACTATCGCTGATAAGTACTATGTCTCTATAGTACCGCTGATAGGAAACTCATGCTCTTTTGAATTATACATTCAGCGAAACTGTTCATCAATAAAGCTCTGAGCCTGTTCAGTCTTGTTGGTGATCGCTGATGATTTTAGTTGTTTACTTATGATCTCTGAAGACAAGTTTCACGTCAACAAATGTTCTACACTGAAGTGGAAGATCAAGCCAAAGAACCAGCGACAAGTCTACTAATGAACTGATGCGGATATCAGCGAAGCCAAGACCTGTCCACTCAACGTGAAGTTTCAAGTAGAATACTTCAGCGATCGCTGAGCTATGTCACTCGCTGATAAAGTACCGTTCAACGAACACTGATCATGAAGTTTCCTCTACAAGTTACTTTTGTCTTATCCCCTTGCACGTCTCCGTACGAACTGTGAGAACGGACATCCTTTTTGTCCAGAATCGTACAACCAACTCTGATTCTACACTGTTCATCATGCGGCTACTAGGTTGTCTACCAAGGTCAAAACATGGAACCAATCAGCTGCTGCCACGTGTAAAGTTGTACTGCTATGCATTAAATGCATGCAGTATATAAGGAGAACCCTACTTCAGAAATGAAGTGCTCAACCATTCTTCTTATCCTTACTACTTTGTGTTAGAATATTATTCGTAATATTCTTATCTTCTTTCTTACTTAATTCTAGTGCAAGAAAATTTAGTGTTCTATTAACTTGTTTAGATTAGGTTTAATCCTTAATCTTGTTCCGCAACAAGTTGTAAATTGTTTGATAAATCTCAATAAACAATTTAGAAAAGTAAAATCTGTGTGTTTGTATTCAACCCCCCCCCCCCCCCCTTTTACAAACTTGTATAACCCTTTCGGGACCAACAAGTGGTATCAGAGCAGATTGTTTAAACTCATAAACAAGATCTTGCTTATACTAATCTTTTCTCTTCCTTGCTATTTCTCATAATGGCTACCAACACAAACACAAACTATATTGACAATGGTTCTCTTGCAAAACCCCCTAGATTTTCTAGAGATAACTTTAATCTATGGAAAAATAGGATGATAATCTTCTTAGAAGGTGTAGACCCTACTATGCCTTATTACGAAAATGGCCCATATATTCCTGTTAGAATTGACCCTGAAGTTCCCAGCACTGCTACTAGAGCTGCCATTCCTGAAAGATTCGTGCCTAAGGAACCTCACAATTGGTCTGATGAAGATACGAAGAAAGTGGCTATCGACACTAAAGCCAGATCTATCCTCTCTATGGCTCTTCCTGACGAAGTCTACCATTCCGTCATAAACCTGAAAACCTCCAAATCCATGTGGGACACAATCTGTGTTCAATATGAAGGAACGTCTGAAGTCCAGGACTCACGTAAGATCAACCTGGTAGGACAGTATGAAAGTTTCATTTGTGGTAAGAATGAATCTCTCTCTGAAGTACATCAGCAGTTTAACTGTTTAATTATTGATCTGAAAACCGTTGGTAAGGAATATTCTAACTTTGAAATACTGACAAAGTTCTTAGAATGTTTACCTGAAAGCTGGGACAATTATTCAATTTGTCTCAAGCTATCAAAGGATCTAAAATCTATGACTCTTTCTACCTTATATGGCACTATGCTCAATTATGAGCAGTCATGTCATCTTAAGAAGAATCTTGTAAATGATTCCAAAAGCACACATGTTGCTTTAATCTCAGAGTCACCTTCCACTCAGCGATCTACTGTTACTATCATTGAGTTGGAAACTAACTCTGAATGCTCATCAGATGCTGACTCTTCCGATCTTGATGAATCTATGGCTCTCCTATCTAATAAATTCAGGAGATTCCCCAAAAAGAATAATTTCAGAAAGAACAAGCCCCTCGCACTTACTGACAAGCCAAGATCATCAACCCCTGTTGATAAGGCTACTGCTACTTGCTATAACTGTGAAAAGATAGGACATTTTGCTAGCGAGTGCAGGTCAAACAAAGTTTCTAGACCCTCAGCTTTCCCCAAGAAATCCTCTAACCCCAGAGCTAGAGATGACAAATACAAAAAGCTGAAATAAAAATATTCAAAGCTGAAAAGCTTTAAGAAGAAAGGCAAAGGCTTGGTCGCTGACTTCGACTGGGCTGCCTATGACACTGAAGAATCATCTGACACTGAAGATGATGATGAGGCCAATCTCTGTCTCATGGCCAAAATCGAAGATGAGAAAGAAAATTCTAACATTCCCTGTACTTCAACTTCTACCTCTAAGGTATCACCTTCTTTCTTTACACATATTTCAGATATTGATGAAGCTGATAGTCTTCAAAAGATCGATCTCCTGACTATGAGTTTATATGATGCCATGAATGGCAAAACTGTTGTTGAAAATCAAAACCTTGATCTCGCTGAACAGCTTAAACGCTGTCACCTTCAAATAGAAAAGCTTTCTAAAATTGAAGAAGATTTAAAAGATCAGGTTCATGTAAATCAACTAGTCAAAATCGAGCGCGAAGAAGCTATCGCTGCATTAAAAGCTGAAAAAGCTACTGTTGAAGGATGGTGTAAATCCTCAACAACGATCACTGAGATAATTAAGTCTCAAATTCCCCTGAGTGACAAACGTGGTCTTGGTTACAAAACTGACACTGAAGAACCAACCACTGATCATTCCATGCTTAAGTTTGGAATGTTTGTGTCCTCTATCCCTGACACTTCATCATCTCAGTGTTCCTCTTCAAAATCTCCTATTCCTGAGGAAAAACCTACCTTAATCATTAAAGGTAAAGGAAAAGAAAAAGTTTTCATTCAAAAACCTCAGAAGGGTACCTTTGTACCAAAGCTGAATGCCTCTAAAGCTTCAGTGAGCTATCCCTCTTCTTCTAAGAATAAGATCCCTGGATTTATTCAGCGATCTACTCCTAGAATCCGAGTGGATATTATTGGTAAGAAATCCGAAGAACTGATTGTTCCACCCATTTCCAATGCCAAAGGTATACTTAGTGATGGCCCTGCTCATTTAAAATTAACGGGTAAGCATGCAAATGGTCCTAAAGCAACTTTTAGCTATAGGAAATGTTATCACTGTGGACTTACCGATCATATTGCTAGTAAGTGCCCCACAGCCACCAAAGCTGAAAAGTTAGCTAAGGTGAAGATCAATGCCCCCAAGGCAAAGAAGACCACTGAGGTTAAGAAATTAACCAAAGTGAAGACTATTTCTGAAGCTGAATTTTCAAATGCTGTGAAGATTGCTGAACCTTCTACTTCCTCTACCACCACTGATAAGTCTGGGCCCATGGAAAAATGGGTGCCCAAGTCAAACTAATCTTCTTTTGTTATGCAGGTTAAGAAGGGTGTTGATCCAAACCCTCAGTGATTTGATAATGACCCTCTCTTTAACACTTAGTGAAAATTGTAAGTAAACAATATGTATTAGAACTCTCGCTCTTTAAATTAGACATTCAGCGAACACTGTTCATCTAGTAGCTCTGAGCCTGTTCAGTCTTTGTGATGATCGCTGATAGTTTAGTTGTTTACTTATGATCCCTGAAGACAAGTTTCACGTCAACAAAGGTTCTACGCTGAAGTCGAAGATTTAGCCCAAGAACCAGCGACAAATCTACTAATGATCTGATGCGGATATCAGCGAAGTCACAGAATTGTCCATTCAACGTGAAGTATCAAGTAGAAGACTTCAGCAATCGATGAGCTTTATCATTCGCTGATAAAGTACTGATTCAACGAAAGCTGGTCATGAAGTCTCCTTACAAAGTATTATTGTCTTACCTCCCTTGCACGTCTCCGTACGAAATGTCAGAACGGACTTCCCTTCTGTCTAGAATCCTACAACAAATTCTGATTCTACACTGTGCACCATGCGGCTACTAAGGTTGTCTACAAAGGTCAAAACATGCAACCACTCAGCTGTTGCCACGTGTAAAGTAATACTGTCATGCATTAAATGCATGCAGTATATAAGAAGAACCCTACTTCAGAAATGAAGTGCTCCGGCCATCTTCTTCTTCCTTACTACTGTGTGTTAGGTTATTATTCGTAATTTCCTTATCTCCTTTCTGTCTTTATTCTAGTGCAAGAAACTTAGTGTTCTTAACTTGTTTAGATTAGGTTAATCCTTAATCTTGTTCCGTAACAAGTTGTAAATTGTTTTGATTTATCAATAAACAATTTAGAAAGTAAAAATCGTGTGTTTGTATTCAACCCCCCCTTCTACAAACTTGTATAACCCTTTGGGACCAACAAGTGGTATCAGAGCAGATTTGTTTAATCTCATAAACAAGATCTTATCTATACTAATCTCTTCTTCCTTGCTATTTCTTAAAATGGCTACCAACACAAACACAAACTATATTGACAACGGTTCTCTTGCAAAACCCCCTAGATTCTCCAGAGATAACTTTAATCTGTGGAAAAATAGGATGATTCTCTTCTTAGAAGGTGTAGACCCAACTATACCTTATTACATCGAAAATGGTCCATATATTCCTATAAGAATTGATCCTGAAGTTCCAGCCGCTGAGAATAGAGTTGCAATTCCAGAAAGGTTGGTTCCCAAGGAAATTCATATGTGGACTGATGAAGATATGAAGAAAGTGGCTCTCGACACTAAAGCCAGATCCATTCTTTCCATGGCTCTTCCTGACGAAGTCTATCCGTCCGTCATGAACCTGAAGACCTCCAAAGCCATGTGGGACACAATCTGTGTTCAATAAGAAGGTACTTCTGAAGTCCAGGACTCTCGTAAGATCAACCTGGTAAGACAATACGAAAGCTTCATTTCTGGTAAGAATGAATTTCTCTCTGAAGTACACCAACGTTTTAACTGCTTAATAATAGATCTAAAAACCGTTGGTAAGGAATATTCTAACTTTGAAGTACTGACAAAGTTCTTAGAATGTTTACCTGAAAGCTGGGACAGTTATTCAATGTGTCTCAAGCTATCAAATGATCTAAAATCTATGACTCTTTCTACCTTATATGGCACTATGCTCAATCATGAGCAGTCGTGTCATCTTAAGAAGAATCTTGTAAAAGATTCCAAAAGCACACCTGTTGCTTTAATCTCAGAGTCACCTTCCACTCAGCGATCTACTGTTACTATCACTGAGTTGGAAACTAACTCTGAATGCTCATCAGATGCTGTCTCTTCCGATCTTTATGAATCTATGGCTCTCCTATCTAATAAGTTCAGGAGATTCGCCAAAAAGAATAATTTCAGAAAGAACAAGCCCCTCGCACTTACTGACAAGCCAAGATCATCAACCCCTGTTGATAAGGCTACTACTACTTGCTATAACTGTGAAAAGATAGGACATTTTGCTAGCGAGTGCAGGTCAAACAAAGTCTCTAGATCCTCAGCTTTTCCCTAGAAAAACTTTACTCCCAAGACTAGAGATGAAAAATACAAAAAGCTGAAAGAAAGGTATTCAAAGCTGAAAACCTTTAAGAAGAAAGGCAAAGGCCTGATGGCTGACTATGATTGGGTTGCCTCTGGCGAAGAAGATTCATCAGACTCTGAAGATGATGATGAAGCCAATCTATGTCTCATGGCCAAACTTAAAGATGAGGAAGAAAATTCTGACATTCCCTCTACTTCAACCTCTGCTACTAAGGTATCACCTTCCTTCTTTACCAATATTTTAAATATTGATGAAGCTGATAGTCTTCGAAAGAATGATCTCTTGACTAGAAGTTTATATGAAGCCATGAATGGCAAAACTGTTATTGAAAATCAAAACCTTGACCTCGCTGAGCAGTTTAAAAACTGTCACCTACAAATAGAAAAACTTTCTAAAATTGAAGAAGATTTTAAAGATCAAGTTCATTTAAATTAGCTAGTCAAAATCGAACGCGAAGAAGCTATCGCTGCATTAAAAGCTGAAAAAGCTACTATTGATGGATGGTATAACTCCTGAAAAAAGATCAGTGAGATAATTAAGTCTCAGATTCCCCTGAGTGATAAACGTGGTATTGGTTACAAAGCTGATACTCTAGAACAAACCACTGATCGTTCCATGCTTAAGTTTGGAATGTTCGTATCCACAATCCATGACACTTCTCATCTCAACGTTCCTCTTCCAAACCTCCCATCCCTGAGGAAATCTCTACCTTAACTTCGAAAGGTAAAGAGAAAATTATTTATCCAAAACTTACCTCAGTCTCTAAAGACAAAGGTAAAGGAATTGCTTTTAACCAAAAACCTCAGAAGGGTACTTGTGTACCTAAGCTGAATGTTTCTAAAGTGTCAGTGACTTATCCCTCTACTTCTAAGAACAAGATCCCTGGATTTATTCAGCGATCTACTCCTAGACTTAAAGTGGATATAACTGGTAGGAAATCTGAAGAACTGAAAGTTCCTCTCATTTCAATTGCCCTCTGTATACTTTGTGCTAGCCCTGCTCATTTAAAACTAACGGATAAGCATGCAAATGGTCCTAGAACTACTTTTATTTATAGGAAATGTTATCACTGTGGACTTACAAATCATATTGCTAGTAAGTGCCCTACAGCCACCAAAGCTGAAAAAATAGCTAAGGTGAAGATTATTGCTCCCAAGGCAAAGAAGACCACTAAGGTTAAGAAATTAACCAAAGTGAAGACTGATAAAGCTGAATCTTCAAATGCTGCGAAGAATGCTGAACCATCCATTCCATCTACCTCCACTGACAAGTGTGTACACATGATGAAATGGGTGCCCAAGTCAAACTAATCTTCCTTTGTTTGCAGGTTAAGAAGGGTATCTGGTATCTCGATAGCGGATGCTCTAGACATATGACTGGTAAGAAGAACCTGCTCACTGAGTATAAGGAAGAGAAGGGTCCCTCTGTAACTTTCGGTGGAAACGGAAAAGGACATACCCGAGGGTTTGGTGTACTCTCTAATGGTACAACAACCTTCAGAAGATTCGCATATGTTGAAGGGATGAAGCATAATCTTCTAAGCATCAGTCAGCTTTGCGACTAGGATAACAAAGTAATCTTTACTAAGGAATCCTGCTATGTCGCTGACAAAAAGGAGAAGATAGCTCTCAGCGGTTATCGTTTGGAAAATGTTTACGTTATAAACATGGACTCAACAACCACTGAGAACTCCTTTTTCTTCTCAAAAGCCTCATCTGATGCCAACTGGTTATGGCATAAGAGGCTCTCCCATCTCAACTTCAAGACACTGAACACTCTTTCTTCTAAAGAGTTAGCCACTGGTCTACCTCAACACTCATACGCCAAAGAGTCCTTATGTTCAGCGTGTGAGAAAGGGAAGCAGACCAAAGCAAGCTTTAAATCAAAGCAAGTCTCCTCAGTGTCATCTCCTCTACAACTTCTCCATATGGATTTGTTTGGCCCTGTTAACAAACAATCCATCGCTGGAAAGAAATATACACTGGTAATAGTTGATGAATTCTCTCGCTATACCTGGGTAATGTTTCTCCGTTCTAAGAGTGACACCCCTGAAGAACTCATCACCTTTGTCAGGAAAATGGAATTCGTGAACAACTTGACCGTTCGCTCAATAAGGAGTGATCATGGGACTAAATTTAAAAACAGTTCTCTTGATTCCTTCTTTGAGAGTAAGGGTATTTCTCACAACTTTTCTTCAGTGAGAACAACGCAACAAAACGGAGTCGCGGAAAGACGAAATAGAACTATCATTGAAGTTGCACGTTCAATGCTCATCGATTCTCACCTGTCTACTCAGTTTTGGGCAGAAGCTGTCAACACTGCTTGTTTTACGCAAAACAGGTCGCTGATAGTCAAAAGATTCAACAAGACAGCCTATGAACTTTTCCATGGGAGAAAGCCTTCAATTAGCTTTCTTCACATCTTTGGATGTCAGTGTTTCATACTGAACAACAGAGATGCCTTTGGAAAGTTTGATCCTAAGGCTGATGATGGAATCTTTCTTGGATACTCCTCAGTCTCCAAAGCCTTCAGAGTCTTCAATCGAAGAAGACAGACTGTTGAAGAAACTATTCACGTCACTTTTGACGAATCCCGTTCAGCAAATTCTCGACCTTCTGCTGATACTGAAGAACTGAATCAATGGATGTTTTCACATCTTGGTGATTCAGAAGATATTCCCGCTCCTCGTACTCATACCGTTGAAGATGATGGTCCCACTATCATCCCAAACATGCAGACTAGTGAAGCTGAAACTTCATGGGTCTCAGCTGTTCCTCTAAACACTATGCCTGCTTCTGAACAAAATGTCTCAGACATTCCATCTACTTCTCAGCAATCAGTAAATGTAATGACATCTGCACCTACTCCTTTCTTGACTGATATACAAGAAGTTGCTGAAGCCTCATCTTCAGCCCCTCCAGTTCAGCTTGAGTCAGCGACTCATGCTCCGGCTCAGCGATGGACTATTAATCACCCAATTGATCAAATACTTGGTGATCCAAATGCTGGTGTTCAGACTCGACGAAGTGCAGGTAACATTTGTTTATTTGTTAACTTTATTTCTCTGATTGAACCCAAGAAAACAGATGATGCCCTCCAAGATCCAAACTGGGTCAGCGCTATGCAAGAAGAGCTGACAGAATTTGAAAGAAACAAAGTTTGGAAACTTGTTCGAAGACCAACTGACAAGACAGTGATAGGCACTAAATGGGTCTATCGAAACAAGTTGGACGAACATGGAACTGTAACCCGCAACAAGGCTCGTCTTGTTGCTCAGGGATACAGACAAGAGGAAGGTATAGACTACGATGAAACATTTGCTCCAGTAGCAAGACTAGAATCTATTCGTCTATTCTTAGCCTACGATGTACACAAAGACTTCAAAGTTTATCAAATGGATGTTAAGTCAGCGTTTCTTAATGGAAAGCTGAATGAAGAAGTCTATGTGGAACAACCTCCAGGATTCTCAGATCCTAAACATCCATGTTATGTTTATAAACTGGATAAGGCACTTTACGGCTTAAAGCAAGCTCCTCGTGCATGGTATGACACTCTCTACTTATCTCCATATTGAACAATTTGAGCGTGGTAAAATCAATAAGACTCTATTCTTCAGGAAAGTAAAAGGTCATATTATTCTTGTTCAGATATATGTTGATGACATTATATTTGGTTCTACTAACCCTGACCTTTGTACTCGTTTCGCTGATAGAATGAAAGCAGAGTATAAAATGAGTATGATGGGTGAGCTAACATATTTCCTTGGTCTTCAGATAAAACAAAATGAAAAGGGAACTTTCATTAATCAAGGAAAGTATGTTAAAGATATGCTGAAGAAATTTGATTTAACTCAGAGTTCAGCTATGAAAACCCCTATGGCACCGCCGCTGACACTAAACAAGGATTCTTCTGGAATACCTGTTAATGTCACGACATACCGTGGGATGATCGGCTCTCTTTTGTATCTTACAGCTAGCCGACTTGATATTATGTACGCAATCTGTTTGTGTGCACGATATCAAGCTGAACCTAAGGAATCTCATAAGATCGCTCTAAAACCGAATCTTTCGTTACCTTAAGGGTACTCCGAACCTAGGTCTTTGGTATCCCAAAGATTCAGGGTTTGATCTAATCGCCTATTCAGATAGTGATTTTGCAGGTTGCAAATTGGATAGGAAAAGCACCACAGGAGGCTGTCAGCTCCAGGGTGGAAAGCTGGTGAGTTGGACAAGTAAAAAGCAAAACTCAATGTCCACCTCCACCGCTGAAGCTGTGTATGTATCCGCTGGAAGCTGTTGTTCTCAGGTCTTGTGGATGAGAAATCAACTACTGGACTATGACCTTCAGCTCTCGAAAATTCCAATCTATTGCGATAGCACTAGTGCCATCGCTATAGCCAACAATCCAGTGCTACACTCAAAGACCAAACATATCGAAATCAGGTATCATTTTATCAGAGATCATATGATGAATGGTGATATAGAACTTCATTTTATCCCAACTGATTTTTAGTTAGCTGATCTTTTCACCAAACCTCTTGACGAGACAAGATTCAACTTTCTCATCAGCGAGCTTGGAATGCTGAACTTTGAAGAGTAAAATCTTCAGTGGTTCACATTTGATCAACGTGTGGTTAAAACCAACTTATATAACCCATTCTATCATCCTCTCTCTGAATAAAGTTGATTCGCTGATATCAAGGTATGTTCTCTCTTTAATTGCCGTCGTTCGCAAATGAATGCAAGATTTCAAAAACAAATTGCATCGCTGAATATTTCTTCCTTAACAGCGATACTTTGAAATTTCAAAAACTAACACTGATATTTCTATTCAGTGCTTCATGTTTTCAAAATGTCCCTGAGCTTTCAAAACCTCAGAGACATCCTAAAATATGAAAGGACGTTTGTGACATCATCACAACGGATAAACCCTGGCACGTTCTTTTTCTGACACACGTTTGCACGTTTCGTTTACCATCCAATCAAATGCAAACACGTGTCCGTGTCAAGATGAAAAACTTTCCCGCTCATAGTTTTTCTCTCTCTACTCTCACTATATAAACCCTTTCGAGTTTATATTTTTCCTTTACGCGAACATCTTCTTCTCCAAGCAAGAAACTACTGTTGCTTTTTGAACTCGAGTTTTTCCAGAAAACTGTTCATCTCCTTCTTCGTCAACAAGGTTAATATTCTTATTATTTACCTATTTTAACTTGTTTCTGATCTTATTATTGTTTTTAAAGGATCAAACAAAAGAACCTTTTTAAAATGAAATCATTTTCTTTCATGATTTTATGAACACAACCTTCATGGTTTTTCCAGAATCCTTATCTTTAAAGGAAACTGGAAAATAAGACATTCACTAGTTCTTGTCTCTTTTTGTCAAAACTAGAAAACCCTAATCTTCATTAAGACATATTTGGTCTGAATGAAATGGACAAAAATCAACATCTTATTGGAAATTCTTTCCACAATAAGACATTGTTCTTTATCTCTTCTTCATGTTTATATATGTTAAACAGAAATGGCATCTTTTACTGCTGAGAAACTGACTCTTCCCAAAGCTCCTCAAGTCAAATTCACGCTTGAGGAAGTAAATTTTTCAAAATCAAACAACCTCTATGCGCTTTTTGATTTTCCTCCACGAAAGCAAGTCAGGCATCTGGATGATGCTGTGAATTTTCTCCAAACCTGCTGCTTATTCAAAGCCTTAACCTTTGTACCCCCTGCCCATAAATTCCTTCTATCTCAGTTCTGGTATACTGCCAGACGAGCTCCGGTTGCTTCAACCAAAAACCCTAAGAAACTCCTTGATGTCATTCTCTGTGACACCAAATTTGGCAAAACCAAAATCAATCCTGCCATCATCCGACGTGCACTCAGCCTACCCACTGCCACCAAAGAAAAACCCTTTGTCCCTCTCCCAAACCACAAAAACCATGCTGATAGGGAAGCCATCACTGCATTCTTTGATTCAATGGGTTACACATGGGACATAGGGAGGGACAAGCAGATTGAGAAGAAACTGACCCTGATCAAGAAGTCCAAAATGCCCAGCGAAATGAACTTCATCTTCGCTCACTTGATAAGCTGCATGACAGCGAAGTCCGGCTCCTCTGATCAAGCTGCTCAACCTCAGCAAGCAATGGGCTATGCATTGCTGAAAGGTCTCCATGTTGACTGGGCCTCAGTCATCTATGACAACCTTGCGTTCAGAGTTGATATGGCTGATAGACCGTCATGGGTTCCATATCCCCGATTCATAAGTGCCATCTTTCAACTTGGCCTTGGGGACAAATACCCAAAAGAGGGTGATCTGAGACTCTCTCAGGTTGGCCCTAAGGTGCTCGACTTCAAGCCTCTGCCAAACGAGGTACGTCTTACTACTCTCTTATCTCTTCTTAAACCTCATTCTTCTACTTCTGTGGCTACTTCAGCGGAAATCCCCACCGCTGATACCCAAGCTTCACCCTCCACTCCTTCTCGAAAAAGGAAATAATCATCTTCCCAACTTGATTCCAAAAGGATTAAGAAAACCAAGGAGAAACCCTCCAAGCATTCACATGCTGAAGACTCCACAACTCACTTTGAAGAGCTGATGGATAGTTCCGTGGTACGCTCTGCCATAGCTGATCAAGCCACCCCTTCAATTTCGACCTCAGCATCTCTAAACACTGAGGTTATAAACTTGGAACTGAACCCACCTCCTTCAGCCTCTCTACAGACTGAAGTGATTGTCAGTGGATCCAACGCTGAACCTCGCACCCAACCAATCTTCTCATCATTCACTCTTCCCACTCATTCTTTGGACACTCCACCAATTTTCCCAACATTCTCAGAGACACCCGTCATCGTTCATGATTCAGCTGCTGATACTCTACATGCGATGATGGAGACAAACTTAGGATCTGCAGGCACCTCCATGCGCCAAGGCACTTTCGACGACGACATGGAACACTTCTCAGGTTTACGAGGTTTCCACAACTTCGCAAACCCGCCTGCAGGTATACACATAACTCAACCAACTCTTCTCTCAAAACCCCAAACTTCTGAGCTTTCCTCTGTTCATAAGTTAATAACTGTTTTAGGTCCTAATTTGGGGGATATCAACACCTCCCTGAAGGCCCTGGAAACAAAGGTGGAATCTTACAACACCACTCTCTCCACAAACTCTTCAGCGGTTACAGACGCTGGAGAGAACCTTAAAAAGTTGACCGAGGTCGTTGATGAAAAAGCCTCCGAAGCTGATATGGAGAAGGTGGATGGCAGCATAGGAACTTTTGCTACCACTCTCACTGAAACTTCCACAAACATCAACAATCTCAACCTCACCAACACCACCCTGGCAACAAACTTCACCACTCTGTCCAATGAAGTCACATCATTGAAGACAGAGGTTGGTACTCTTAAGGGTGAGGTCACCACGTTTAAAGATCTCCTTCAGCAGATAATCAATCGCCTTGATACCCCAAAGTCTCACTTTACTCAGGCTGATCGAGATGATCTCCAAAAGATCAGTCCTACTATTTCTGGCCTAGAAGCAAGAATAGTTGTAATTGAAACCTTCATGGGACTTACTGGCCTGGAAGACAGTAATCCTATGACTGCTGCTGCTGCTGAATAATCTATTTATTCCCCCACTCATAATATGGAAGAGGGGGAGAAGAAAGCTGAAGATCTTCCCCATAATTCGGAGGGGGAGAAAAATGAAAATGCTGCTGCTACTTCTGCTTCACAACCTCAGGGAGTTGAAAACCCTGAGGGAACTGAGAAACCTACCTCTGTATCTGAGGGGGAGCAACTCAAAGAGCAACACAAGGAAGTTGTTGCTGATGTGACTGAACCTTACGCTGATGAGGTCGAGTCTGAAGAAGAAGAAGCTGAAGACGAAGAACCCATCGATATCGATGATGAAGAACCATCATCATCCCCTAAAGATGATGATGATGACGATGATGATGATGACTTCTTCTTCATTGAGCCCAAGAAGGCCCCTGAGAAAGGGATTTCGATAAATGAACCTTCAGGGGAGACGACCAAGGCAAAGCCTGCAACGTCTGAAGCTGACAAAGGCAAAAACAAAGGCCTCGCTGCAGAAGGCAAGCTGGCCATCCTTCAGATAAAGCCAGTTTGTCAGGTACAATATCTTCTCTTCCCTTACACTGCATCTCTCCTCTATCCCTTCTCAATCTCAGTTCTCCTCTCCATAAAACCTCTATACACTTAAACCCCATTCTTTTCTCTATCTCTTTCTTCCCATGTTCTTACTTAAACAATCGCTGTGTTTCAGCTAGTCCTCTCCCATGTTTGAGGATCCAACTGAAGTCCCCACTGCTGCACTAACAATAATCCCAGCCACAAGAGCTGAAGAAATAATCCCGGTCTTGGATTTAATCACTGAGACCGATGAACCTGAAGAACAACTTCTCTCTCACAAAAACAGACATTCCTTAGCTCCTCAAAAGCTAAGTGAAGAGGATCAGAAAAGGAGAGAAGAAATGATCAAGAAATTCGAGGATCAGCGAATCATCCTCCCTCGCTCCAAATTCCCTGTTCCTAAAAAGTACAGGTTATCAGAGAAAGAGTTCGCTGATCATCTTAAAGCCACAAGATTACTCGTCGAAAAGAAAGAAGCTGAAGAAAAAGATAAGGCCCTCGCCATCCAGCTTGCCCAAGAATCGGTGAATGACCCCAAACTGAAAATAGCTCCCATCGAAGTCCAACGTCAGTTATGGGAAGACGCCCAAAAGATCGTTGAAGAAAAGACCAAGGTATCTCATTCTACCTTGGAATGGTGCAAAGAAAGACTGCACTATCGATATCGGGCTGCCAAAATTCACAAGGTATTCATCAGAGGAAAATCGACCATAGATGTTCCAGTTGTTAAGGTCGATCTATTCAGAGAAAACGAGACTAAGGAAAATATCTACGCTGCTACGATCAATAAGTACGGTTTCTCTGAATGGTTGGAGATGCGAATAGCCATTCAGCGATCTACCTCACAATATAAGAGCCATGTCGAGAAAATCATAAATTCTCAGATCGACTTGGTTTCTTCTGCTGTGGATATTCCTCCTCCTCCTCCTCCTCTTGCGACTCAACAAAGAAGGGCTTCTACAAAGAAAAAGTCCAAACCATCATATTCAGGTCCTCCTATCCGGAACGAAATAGGTATTGGTTTTTCACGTGCTGAAGTACTTGGTCCTGATCCTGATCTCTCAGTGCTGGATACCTCTCTACCACCTGGTGAACGTTTCGTCCCTGGTAAAGTCATAAGCGAACCTTATGGTATCTTCTTTCTCGACTACGATGAAGGACTACGTTTTCAACGTGTCTCTGAACTTCCCATCACTCCCATTGAACAGCTCAGGGATCTCATCTATTGGTGTGAATTCAGACGCGATCTTCAGGCAAGATATCTCAAGCCCCTGATCTTCAAAGAAGCACAAGAAAGAAGAAATCAAGGTGTAACGGTCCCTGACTGGATGATCCCAACAACAAAGACCCTTGATGAACTTCTCATTAAGGAAGAACCTCTTGAAAGCTGATAGGATTTTCTTGTATTTCTTCTATCCTTATTAGCTTACCTCTTTTGTACTTGTAATTTAAATTTGTTGTACTTGTAATTTTTCTATTTCCCTCTGTAATCTTATACGAAGTTAAAAGAAAATTTTCAGCAAATGTACTTTACTCCATCAGTACTTAAAAGATCCCAGAAAACAGTAAAAGGGACAAATATTTTATGAGTTCTTTTTATCCTTATATTTTCATACTTAGCAATTTTCTTTGTTGCTATGTCATAATCAAATAGGGGGAGATTATTGATCCAAACCCTCAGTGATTTGATAATGACCCTCTCTTTAACACTTAGTGAAAATTGTAAGTAAACAATATGTATTAGAACTCTCGCTTTTTCAAATTAGACATTCAGCGAACACTGTTCATCTAGTAGTTCTGAGCCTGTTCAGTCTCTGTGATGATCGCTGATAGTTTAGTTGTTTACTTATGATCCCTGAAAACAAGTTTCACGTCAACAAAGGTTCTACGCTGAAGTCGAAGATTAAGCCCAAGAACCAGCGACAAATCTACTAATGAACTGATGCAGATATCAGCGAAGTCACAGAATTGTCCATTCAACGTGAAGTATCAAGTAGAAGACTTCAGCAATCGCTGAGCTTTATCATTCGCTGATAAAGTACGGATTCAACGAAAGCTGATCATGAAGTCTCTTTACAAAGTACTATTGTCTTACCTCCCTTGCACGTCTCCGTACGAAATGTCAGAACGGACTTCCCTTCTGTCTAGAATCGTACAATAAACTCTGATTCTACACTGTGCACCATGCGGCTACTAAGGTTGTCTACAAAGGTCAAAACATGCAACCACTCAGCTGCTGCCACGTGTAAAGTAACACTGCTATGCAGTATATAAGAAGAACCCTACTTCAGAAATGAAGTGCTCGGGCCATCTTCTTCTTCCTTACTACTGTGTGTTAGGTTATTATTCGTAATTTCCTTATCTCCTTTCTGTCTTTATTCTAGTGCAAGAAACTTAGTGTTCTTAACTTGTTTAGATTAGGTTAATCCTTAATCTTGTTCCGCAACAAGTTGTAAATTGTTTTGATTTATCAACAAACAATTTAGAAAGTAAAAATCGTGTGTTTGTATACAACCCCCCTTCTACAAACTTGTATAACCCTTCGGGACCAATAAAAGGTATCTGGTATCTCGATAGCGGATGCTCTAGACACATGACTGGAAAGAAAACCTGCTCACTGAATACAAGGAAGAGAAGGGTCCCTCAGTGACCTTCGGTGGAAACGGAAAAGGCCATACCTGAGGGTTTGGTGTACTCTCAAATGGTACAACAACCTTCAGAAGAGTCGCATATGTTGAAGGACTAAAGCACAATCTTCTAAGCATTAGTCAGCTGTGTGACATGGATAACAAAGTGATTTTCACTAAGGAATCCTACTTTGTCACTGACAAAAAGGAGAAGATAGCTCTCAGCGGATACCGTATGGAATAATAGACATGGACTCTACAACCACTGAGAACTCCTGTTTCTTCCCAAAGCCTCATCTGATGCCAACTGGACATGGCATAAGAGGCTCTCCCATCTCAACTTCCAGACACTAAACACTCTTTCCACTAAAGAGTTGGTTACTGGTCCACCTCAACACTCATACGCTAAGGAATCCTTATGTTCAGCGTGTGAGAAAGGGAAACAAACCAAAGCAAGCTTCAAATCTAAGCAAGTTTCCTCAGTTTCATCTCCTCTACAACTTCTCCATATGGATTTGTTTAGCCCTGCTAACAAACAATCCATCGATGGAAAGAAATATACATTGGTCATAGTTGATGATTTCTCTCGCTATACCTAGGTAATGTTTCTCCGTTCTAAGAGTGACACCCCTGAAGAACTCATCACTTTTGTCAAGAAAATGGAAGTCCTGAACAACATGACCGTTCGCTCAATAAGGAGTGATCATGGGACTGAATTCAAAAACATTTCTCTTGATTCCTTCTTTGAAAGTAAGGGTATTTCTCACAACTTTTCCTCAGCGAGAACACCTCAACAAAATGGAGTCGCTGAAAGAAGAAATCGAACTATCATTGAAGCTGCACGTTCAATGCTCAGCGATTCTCACCTGCCTACTCAGTTTTGGGCAGAAGCTGTCAACAGTGCTTGTTTTACTCAAAACAGGTCGCTGATAGTCAAAAGATTTAAGAAGACAGCCTATGAACTCTTCCATGGGAGAAAGCCTTCTATTAGCTTTCTTCACATCTTTGGATGTCAGTGTTTCATACTGAACAACAGAGATACCCTTGGAAAGTTTGATCCCAAGGCTGATGATGGAATCTTTCTTGGATATTCTTCAATCTCTAAACCCTTCAGAGTCTTCAATCGAAGAAGACAAACTGTAGAAGAAACAATTCACGTCACTTTTGACGAATCCCGTTCAGCTAACTCTAGACCTTCTGCTGATACTAAAGAACTGAATCAATGGATGTTTTCTCATCTTGGTGATTCCGAAGATTTTTCCACTCCTCCATCTCATAATCATCCCGCTGAAGATGATGATCCTACTATCATCCCAAGCATGCTGTCAAGTGAAGCTGAATCCTCATGGGTCTCAGCTGTTCCTCTAAACACTATGCCTGCTTCTGAACCTTCTATCTCAGATATACCATCTACTTCTCAGCAATCAGTGAATGAAATGACATCTGAACCTATTCCTCTCTTAGTTGATATACCAGAAGTTGCTGAAGCCTCATCTTCAGCTCCTCCAGAAGTTCAGATTGAGCCAACGACTTATACTCCGGCTCAGCAATGGACTATAAATCACCTTATTGAACAAATTCTTGGTGATCCAAACGCTGGTGTTCAGACTCGATGAAGTGCAGGTAATATTTGTTTATTTGTTAACTTTATTTCTCTGATTGAACCAAAGAAAACAGATGATGCCCTACAAGATCCAAACTGGGTAAGAAATATACAAGAATAGCTGATTGAATTCGAAAGAAACAAAGTTTGGAAGCTCGTTCCAAGACCATCTGACAAGTGAGTGATAGGTACTAAATGGGTCTATCGAAACAAGTTAGATGAACATGGAACTGTAACCCGCAACAAAGCTCGACTTGTTGCTCAGGGATACAGACAAGAGGAAGGTATAGATTACGACGAAACATTCGCCCCAATGGCAAGACTCGAAGCTATTCATCTATTATTAGCTTACGCAGTACACCGAGACTTCAAAGTTTATCAGATGGATGTTAAATCAGTGTTCCTTAATGGAAAGCTGAATGAAGAAGTCTACGTGGAACAACCTCCAGGATTCTCAGATCCTAAGCATCCAGGTTATGTTTATAAACTGGATAAGGCACTTTATGGCTTAAAGCAAGCTCCTCGTGCATGGTATGACACTCTATCCTCTTATCTCCAAATCGAAAAATTTAAGCGAGGTAAAATCGACAAAACTCTATTTTTCAGGAAAGTAAAGTCATATTATTCTTGTTCAAATATATGTCGATGACATTATATTTGGTTCCACCAACCCTGACCTTTGTACTCGTTTTGCTGATAGAATGAAAGTTGAATATAAAATGAGTATGATGGGTGAGCTAACATATTTCCATGGTCTTCAAATCAAACATAATGAAAAAGGAACTTTCATTCATCAAGGTAAGTATGTTAAAGATATGCTAAAGAAATTTGATTTAACTCAGAGCTCAGCTATGAAAACCCCTATGGCACCGGCGCTGACACTAAACAAGGATCTTTCTAGAAAACCTGTTAATGTCACAGCGTACCGTGGGATGATCGGCTCTCTTCTGTATCTTACAGCTAGCCGACTTGATATTATGTACGCAACCTGTTTGTGTGCACGATATCAAGCTGAACCTAAGGAATCTAATTTGATCGCTGTAAAGCGAATCTTTCGTTACCTTAAGGGTACTTCTAACCTAAGTCTTTGGTATCCCAAAGACTCAGGGTTTGATCTAATCGCCTATTCAGATAGTGATTTTGCAGGTTGCAAATTGGATAGGAAAAGCACCACAGGAGGCTGTCAGCTCCTAGGTGGAAAGCTGGTGAGTTGGATAAGTAAAAAGTAAACTCAGTGTCCACCTCAACCGCTGAAGCTGAGTACGTAGCCGCTGGAAGCTGTTGTTCTCAGGTCTTGTGGATAAGAAATCAACTACTGGACTATGACCTTCAGCTCTCGAAGATTCCAATCTATTGTGACAGCACAAGTGCCATCGCTATAGCCAATAATCCAGTGCTACACTCAAAGACCAAACACATCGAAATCAGGTATCATTTTATCAGAGATCATGTGATGAATGGTGATATAGAACTTCATTTTATCCCAACTGACTTTCAGTTAGCTGATTTTTTCACCAAACCTCTTGATGAGACAAGATTCAACTTTCTCATCAGCGAGCTTGGAATGCTGAACTTAGAAGAGTAAAATCTTCAGCGGTTCACATTTGATCAGTGATAAAATAAAATGAACTTATATAACCCTATTAATCACCTTCTCTCTGAACAAAATTGATTCACTGATATCAATGTATGTTCTCTCTTACTCGCTGACGTTCGCCTTGAACTGAAAGATTTCAAAACAAATTGCATCGCTGAATATCTCTTCCTTTCAGTGATATTATGAAATTTCTAAAAATAACTGATACTTTTAATCAGTGCTTCTATTTTTTAAAATGTCACTTAGTCTTTCAAAAAACCTCAGAGACACTTTAAAATATGAAAGGACGTTTGTGACGTCATCACAACGGATAACTATGGCACGTTTTCTCTGACACGTTCGCCCGTTTCGACTTCCTTGTCCAATCAAATTCAAGGGACGTGTCCGTGTCATCATGAAAAACTTTCCCGCTCATAGTTTTTCTCTCTCTACTCTCACTATATAAACCCCTTGCGTTTATATTTTTACCTTTTACGCGAACATCATCTCCTTCAAAGCAAGAACTCTCTATTGCATTCAAAATATTAACTCAAGAATCTGTTCATCTTCATCTTCTTCAAACTACAGGTTAATATTTCTTTTATGTTGCAACTAATAAACTTGTTTTCGATCTTATTATTGTTTTCAAAAGATCAAACAAAATAACTTTCTTAAAATAAAATCATTTTCTCTGCATGATTTTATGAACACAATCTTCATGATTGTTCTTCAAGTTTAAAAACAAAAATCTTAAACTTGTATCTTCATATGTTTTTCCAGAATCCCCTCTTTAAAAGAAAACTGGAAAACATGACATTCACTAGATTTTGAATTTTTCTTTGTCAAAACTAGAAAAACCCTAATTTCTATTTTCTTTTCTAAATAGAAATTACAAAACCCTAAAAACCCTTATTTTGTATATTTTATCCATTTTAAGTTCTTCTGTTCATAATCTGTATGTTTAAACAGAAATGGCATCACCTACTGAGGCACCATCAACTCAGTCTCCTACTGCTCCTTCAAAGACTGTACTCACTCCTGTTCCTCAGGTTGGTTTCAAATACGAGCAGATCAACTTTCAGAGAAACAACCCTTTCGCTCTCTTTAACTTCCTCAGAGAAAGCACATCACCCACCTATACGATGCTGTGAATTTTCTCAAGACATACCCTCTCTCCACAGCTCTGTTCTGGTGGACTGCAAGACGAGCTATGATCACCTCAAAGAAAGACCCCAAAAAGGAGATCGAAGTCATCCTTTTTGAGACTCACCACGGTACCTCCAAGATCACACCTGGTAACATCAGGTGTGCCCTAAACCTCCCTACAACAACAAAAGAGAAACACGTTATCCCTCTGCCAAATCCCAAGAACCCCACAGACAGAGACGCCATCATTGCATTCTTTGATGCAATGAAGTATGTGTGGGACACAGGGAGAGATGAACTCCCTGAGAAGAAGCTGACTGCCATCAAGAAGTCCAAGATGCCAAGCGAGATGAATTTCATCTTCGCTCACCTGATAAGCTGCATGACAGCTAAAGTTGGTTCTTCTGACCAAGCTTCTCAACCCCAGCAGGCTATGGGGTATTCACTGCTGAAGGGCCTGCACATCGACTGGGAAAAAATCGTCTTTGACGACATGATTCAGAGAGTCGAGGAATCCAAAAGACAGAAGACGGTTCCTTATCCTCGATTTCTCAGCGCTCTCTTCCTACAGGGACTCGGGGACAAATACCCGAAGGTGGGCGACCTGAAGCTCTCACAGGTTGGCACCAAGATCCTCGAGTTCACGCCCATGCCGAACGAGGTACGTCTTTCTACTATCTTATCTATTCTCAATCCCCCAACTTCTTCTACTTCTACGGCTACCTCAGCGGTAATCCCAATTGCTGATACCCAGGCCGCAACCTCCACTCCTTCTAAGAAAAGGAAACACCCTACTACCTCACTTGATTCTCAAAGGATCAAGAAAACCAAGGAGCAACCCCCAAGCCTTCACAGGCTGAAGACTCCACGACTCTTTCTGTACAAGAGCCGTTGGATAGTTCCGTGGTACGCTCTGCCACAGCTGATCAAGCCACCCCTTCCATACCGACTTCAGCGTCTCTAAATGTTGAGGTTATAAACTTGGAACTCAACACACCTCCTTCAGACTCTCTAAGATCTGAAGAAGTATTTCTCAGCGCATCCAACGCTGAACCTCTCACCAAAACCCTCTTCTCAACCATCACTCCTCCCACTCTCTCTTTGGACACTCCACCTATTTCCCCCCCCCCCCCCCATTCTCTGCAACAAACATCATCCTGCACGATACATCTGCTGATACTTTAAAGGGGATGATGGATAAAAACACAGGACCTGCGGAAACTTCCAAGCGTCAAGGCTCTCTGGAAGATGACATGGAAACCTTCTCAGGTCATCGTGACTTCGAGGACTTCATCAACCATCCCGCAGGTATACAAAAAAACATAAACACTCCTCTCTCCAAATCCCCAACTTCTGAGCTTTTCTTTGTTCACAAGTTATTAACTGTTGCAGGTTCTAATTTAGGAGATATCAACAACTCCCTGAAAGACTTGGTGACAAAGGTGGACTCTCTCACCACCACACTCTCTGCTAACTCTTCAGCGGTTACAAACGCTGGAGATGCTCTAAAGACGCTGACCACTGAGGTCGAAAAGAAAGCCTCATGTGCTGATCTGGAAAAGGTAGAAGGTAGCATTGGAAACTTTGCTACTACTGTCGCTGAAAACTCCACCTCCACCAACAATCTCAACTCCACAAAATGACACTCTCTCCACAAACTTCTCAGCCCTGTCCAGCGAAGTCACATCGCTGAAGACAGCGGTTGGTAACCTTCAGGGAGAGGTGTCTACCTTAAAGACGGATGTCAGCACTGCCACCGGTCTATTAAAGCAGATCCTCGAACGTCTGAATGCCCCTACTTGCGCACCATCTCATTTCACTCAGACGGATCGAGAAGCTCTCTAAAAGATCAGTCTTACTGTATCTGGCCTAGAAGACAGATTAGTACAGATTGAAACCTGTGTTGGGATCACTGGCCCAGAAGACAGTGACCCAATGCACACTGATACTGCTGTTGCTGCTAAGATTCCAGTTACCTCCCCCATCCATCATGTGGAAGAGGGGAGAAGGATCAAGACCTTCCCCATAATGTTGAGGGGGAGAAGAAAAATCTTGAAGACCTTCCCCATAACACTGAAGGGGAGGGTATTATTTCTAATGCTGCTGATAAACCTCAGGAAGTTGAAAACCTTGAGGGAACCGAGAAACCTCCCTCTGAATTTGAGGGGGAGCAACTCAATGCTGAAGCTGATGTTACCGAACCTTATGCTGATGAGGTTGAATCTGAAGAAGAAGACGAAGACGATGAAGACGTCGACATCGCTGATGATGAACCATCATCATCCCCTAAAGATGATGATGATGACGATGATGATGATGTTGACTTCTTCGTCCATCCAATCAAAAGAGCCCCTGCTCAAAAAGGGGTCATGATAAAAGAATCATCAGGGGAGGGGACCACCAAAAAGCCTGCAGTGACCGAAGCTGACAAAGGCAAAAACAAAGGTCTCGCTGCAGAAGGCAATCTGACGATCTTGCTTCAAAAGCCAGCTTGTCAGGTATAATATTTTTTCTTCCCTTATAGTGCATCCCTCCTCTATCCCTTCTCTACCTCAGTTCTCCTCTCTATAAAACCTCTAAACACTTAACCCTCATTCTTTTCTCTATCTCTTTCTCATAAATGATCTTACTTAAACGATCCTTGTGTTTCAGCTAGTCCTCTCCCCTGCTTGAGGATCCAGCTAAAGTTCCTCCTACTGCATCAACAATAATCCCAACCTCTAGTGCTGAAGAAATAATCCCAGTCTTAGACTTCGCTGAGACTGATGACATTTTTGAAGAAGAACAGGAAGAAGAACCGCTCTCTCACAAGAATAGACCTTCCTTGGTTCCTCAAATACCAAGTGAAGAAGAAACGAAAAAGAGATCTTCTATGGTTCAGAAACTTGAAGCTAAGCGCCTTGTTCCTCATCACCTAAGGCATTTCACAAACTAGGAAATCGCTGAAGCTCTCAAAGCTGAACAACTCTTCGCTGAACGAAAGAAGGCTGAAGAAAAAGACATGGAATATGCCCTAGAGCTAGCCCAAAGTTCTTTCGAAGATCCAGACTTAAGAAGATTTCCTGTTGCTGTCCAAGAGAAACTGCTGATAGACGCATAGAAGACTCACCAGAAAAAGACCAAAGTCAGCGACACCACTCTTGAATGGTGTAAGAAGATGTGCCACTACATACAACATCCCTCAAGGATAAAAGCTGTAAATGTCAAAGGAAGATATGCTCTGAAAAATAACATAAAGGTATCGACCGTGAATGTTCAAATTGTCAGAGAAAACGGCCACAATAGAATTGTCTACATGTCAGCCATAAACACTTTTGGTCTCGTTGAATGGTTGGAGATGAGAATAGCAATTCAAAGATCCCGCTCAACTTTCAGGACCTATGTCGTACAAGAAATAAACAAACAGATCGACTTGGTTTCCTCAGCGGTTGATATTCCTGGTCCTCCACAACTTCAGAAGAAGCGAGCTGCTCCAAAGAAGAAGACTCCTTCTTCTCCAGGTCCGCTGATAAGAAACGAGACATGAATTGAATTCTCTCGTGATGCAGTTCTTGGCCCTGCCCCTGACCTTTCTGGACTTGACGTATCCCTACCTCCTGCTGAAACTTTCTTCCCTGGCAGAGTAATCAGCAATCCTTATGGCATCTTCTTCTATGACTTCAGTGGTCGTCCGTGCTTTCAACGCATCTCTGAGTTATACAAAACTCCTATCGAACAACTCAGAGATTTATTATATTGGTGCGAGTACAAACAAAGTCTCCTCGGACAACTCCCGAAACCCCACATCTATCGCGAAGCAAATAAATTAAGGGAACAAGTAGTTACAGTCCCTGACTGGATGATCCCAGAGACTGACACTCTTGATGAACTCGTCAAGAAAGAACCTGATTAGCTGATAGGATTTCCTTGTAATTCTTCTATCTTTATCAGCTTGTATCTTTTGTACTTGTAATTTAATTTGCTGTACTTGTAATTTTTCCACTTCCCTTTGTAACCTTTACGAAGTTTAAAGAAAAATTTCAGCGAATGTACTTTACTCCATCAGTACTTAAAAGATCCCAGAAAACAGTAAAAGGGACAAATATTTTATGAGTTCTTTTTATCCTTATGTTTTCATACTTAGCAATTTTCCTTTATTGCTATGTCATAATCAAATAGGGGGAGATTGTTGATCCAAACCCTCAGTGATTTGATAATGACTCTTTAAGAAACACTTAGTGAAAATTGTAAGTAGACAATATGTATTAGAGTTTCACTATCTCTGATAAGTACTATGTCTCTATAGTACCGCTGATAGGAAACTCATGCTCTTTTGAATTATACATTTAGCGAAACTGTTCATCAATAAAGCTCTGAGCCTGTTCAGTCTTGTTGATGATCGCTGATGATTTTAGTTGTTTACTTATGATCCCTGAAGACAAGTTTCACGTCAACAAATGTTCTACGCTGAAGTCGAAGATCAAGCCAAAGAACCAGCAACAAGTATACTAATGAACTGATGCGGATATCAGCGAAGCCAAGACCTGTCCACTCAATGTGAAGTTTCATGTAGAATACTTCAGCGATCGCTGAGCTTTGTCAATCGCTGATAAAGTACTGTTCAACGAACGTTGATCATGAAGTTTCCTCTACAAGTTACTTTTTTGTTATCCCCTTGCACGTCTCCGTACGAACTGTCGGAACGGACATTCCTTTTGTCCAGAATCGTACAACCAACTCTGATTCTACACTGTTCATCATGCGGCTACTAGGTTGTCTACCAAGGTCAAAACATGCAACCAATCAGCTGCTGCCATGTGTAAAGTTGTACTGCTATGCATTAAATGCATGCAGTATATAAGGAGAACCCTACTTCAGAAATGAAGTGCTCAGCCATTCTTCTTATCCTTACTACTTTGTGTTAGAATATTCTTCGTAATATTCTTATCTTCTTTCTTACTTAATTCTAGTGCAAGAAAACTTAGTGTTCTCTTGACTTGTTTAGATTAGGTTTAATCCTTAATCTTGTTCCGCAACAAGTTGTAAATTGTTTGATAAATATCAATAAACAATTTAGAAAAGTAAAATCTGTGTGTTTGTATTCAACCCCCCCCCTTCTACAAACTTGTATAACCCTTTCGGGACCAACAAAAAGTGGTGGAATCCGGAACTTTGGTTTGGATCCTGGAGTTCATCTTTAGTCGAATTATTTGAGGGTTTGGTCAGGACTTTGTGAGTGTCAGCTTAAGACTTATCACTCTCATTATCTTTGCAATCATAGGTGTCCTACCTAGAGACCCGAAGCCTAAGTGAGGAGTTTCGGAGCAAGCAAGATCAAGTGAGCCTTCTAACTGAAAATGTGTTGATTTATGTATTACTTAAAAGGCAAAAGATATGATGAAACCGCATGTTTTATCCTTTATATGAAACTGCATGTTTTACTTGTTTGAGAAAGTTAAGATATTATGTATGCATACATTTAGAAGTGAGCATGTTTTGGCCAAGTCGGGGGTGTGGCCCACCAATGCTCATACCGGGGGGTGTCCCGTTTATGCCATGAGAGGTGTGACCCAATACGGCAGTGTGAGACTGACACGTTGTCACGGGTGTGAGTGACTTCAGTGTGCCATGTGCATAGATAGTTCTTGCGTGTGAAAGTTTAAATGTTTTAAAGATGAGAAGAGTTTATAAATGTTTATAAACTGTTTAGAATGTTTTATGTGTTATAAATATTTGTTTCTAGAGGGAACTCACTAGACCTCATGGTCTAACCCTCGCATTTCCAAAAACTAAACCATTTTTAGGTAAACCCTAGTAGAAGGCTCTAGTAAGGGCAAGGAGAAGGCGTGAGAGCGAAACTTAGGTCTAGAAGGAAATCAACATATGTTAGTATGCCAAGTTTAGTATCGTAGAAATCTCAGTTGTGTATTGGGTTGTTCCGCAAACCTTGTATGTTTATGATTGTATTCTGGAGCCATTTTGGCGAGTTGTAAATTCTTGTTGTTTACACTTTGTTTTCGAGTTGGGTTGTTACAATTGGTATCAGAGCCATAGTTTAAGGGATTTAGGTGACCGGATGGGTCTAAACTTAAACTGTGTAGTAGAGGGGAGCAGAACTGAGATATAGGATCCTGTGAGGAAAGGTCACTTTAAGTGCGTTAGTGATACAGTAGCGAGGACCGTCATGTAAGGTAAATTTGGAATTACATCTGGCTAATGTAATCGTAAATTTACAGGTACATGAGTGTGCTCAATTTCTCTTGTTGAGAAGGTCGAGGGGTGTGGTAGTATGTAGTGAGTTTTGACTTTGCAATGATAGCAAAGGGTTGAGGTATCGTGAGAGATCGCACATGATATAATGTTTATATCTTCTAGAAGAAATGTTGTTTGGAATGTTATGAGGTATCTAGAGGAAGAACTTCTTAGGTTCGAAAAGAGTGAACGACTAATGGGTCTCCGTTCTCGAAATTGTTGTGTATATCAGTTGGGATGGTAAGGAAGGACGGTGTCGGAACTTGAAAGCTTCAAGTCTAGAGCGAATGAATGATTTGAGCCCTGACTCTTTAGTCAAGCTTTTCAGTGGCAAGATTAATGAAGGGAAGATATCAGTGTTGAATTGAAACACGTGTAGGGGTAGAATGTGAAGTAATTGGTCAACACGAAAACTGTATGGGATGGTTGAATAGGTAGGCGGTGAAACACATGTAGAGCAAGTTGTTGCAAGGACGAGAGGGCGACCCTTGGTCAAGGAAGAGTGTCAATGATAAGTTATGTGAGTACAACGGGTGACCTTGTTAGAGTGAATAGCCTTCAATTGCAAGTTGAGTTTCATGCATTATGTCCTTATAAGTGTTACATGTGCTTTTCATGATTAAAAGTAATTGCGTAAATAACAAATTTATTGTTGAAAATGAGTCGACGCGTGCAAGCGTGTGTTTAAAGGAAAAGACAGAACTAGTTACATTGTACAATCAAATTTTTGAACTTAGTGATTTGCGAATTATATCGCTATTTTTCATGTTGAGGAAAATCTTCATTGCAAAAATCATTAAAGCGTTTGACTGCAAGGCTTTTATAATCAAAATGAGTATTGACACGTTGATATCATAAATGAGTGTGTGAGCCAACTGATTTACTTCGTGTAATTGATTTCGTTCAGAACTTTTCTAGTCATATGGGAAAAGATTTCAGTCAATGTGTTTCTGTTGTAACAACGTCATTTTTGGTTGAGTAAGATTGTATTTTACTGAAAAGTTGCATGCGAACGATTCTCGAGATCGTTGTACAAGGCATTGGAGTTATGAGACTGTTGGGGTCATGTGTACCTAAGTTATTTCCAAGTGTTGTTTTCTTTTTTTAATGTTAAAATGTGCGAAATGATTTAAATTATCATGTCATTATGCATGAAAGCTATGAACTCACTAGGTCGTAGAGTTATTACATCTTAAGATGAGAAAGGATTTCGAGAGTGGAGATGTGTCGGTCAAACCATGGGTGAATGTTGGTGATTTTGGTATTCGTGTTAAGGAAGAAGGGTGAATAGTGGAATGGTCAGAATAGGGCTTTGGTGTTGATTGTATTGTGGTAGTTTATACTCTTGTTCGGTAACTTTAAATGCGGTCGTCGAGGGACGGTTGTGCCCGGGGGAAGGACTGGGAGTCGTCAAGATATTTATTTCAATAACTCGTTTCATGTCGCATTGAGATTCTTTGATGAATATTGCCGGCAATGAGCCTGAGAATTTGGGAGTGATCTTGTAATGTTGACCTCGCACCAGGTAAGTCTTGAATTTTCTTCAAGTGAGGCGGTGGAGTATAAAGTTGATTATGATATGTTGGAAGAAGTAGGCCTCGTTAGAACCCTTGTTGACGGGAAGGTTTTGGAGGCATCATCATGTTGTCTATTGATGTTGAAGTCGACAACTGTTTAAGAGCTGAAGACTTGGATCAAGAGGTTGAAAGTTGAGAAAATTAACTTGGTGTGAGTAGACGTAGGAGGTCATCAATGAAAGATGTATACTTGCAAGATGGTGGATCACCTTGTATGGGAGTTGTGATTGTGAAAGATTGCTATTTGGATGAGTGTTTTCCCTGCGAGGATTTGATGGTTCGTAAAAGGAGAAGGTAGTTAGCGCGACCGAAATGGATGCATTGATCTGAAAGGGGATGTGCCCTATAAATTAGGAATGGTTTCTTGGGGATCGCAATGAACCGACAAGGAACGATTAGTTTTGACAAAATTGGGAAATCGTGAGTTGTGGTTCATCTAGATTTGGAAAAGACGAAGTCGTGAGATACACTTGGTTATATTTATGCAAGAGATTATGAAGGCAAGATTGAGTATGTTTACATGTAACCGCGAGAACCTGGTCTGTGGTGGGGTGTTGTGGGTGGAGAACTTGCGGACAAGTTAGTGGCATCTTTTGCCAAGGTATATATGCAAGCCAGTGTTATGGTAATGTGTTGTTAAAAGAGGTGAGGCATCAGATGGAAGTTCTTTTCGAGGATTTCGGATGAGTTATACAATTTGTTAAGCAAGTTGTTGGGGCACGTGGTTTGTAAGTTGGCGTTATGATATGGTTATTCTCGGAATAAAATGGTGGAGCGGTAGTGGGTGGTTACCTAAATGGGGAACCAAGTGTTTTTGGTTGTGTGAGTCGCTGGGTGAGCATGTTTTTGGGAATCATTGAAAGTTTAAAGAAGATGTTAGATTGGTTAGTTTACGATGTGGTGTAGTAGATGTGAAACCTTTAAGGAATGTGAAGTATTTCTTATGTGCGAAGGAGTTATCCGAGAAGGTAACAGTTTGGAAATCAAGTAGTGTGTAGTGGCTTCGAGCACCGGTGTCATTTTGGGATGACTTGGTCGGATACCTCAAGTTAGAATTTTGGTGCAACCGTTTGATTATGTACAGTAATGAGGAAGTGTTTTCGGCGCATGTAGAATGGTCGGAAGAGGGGAGGGGCAAGTGATGTTTGGTGGGCAGTGCTTCGTGCTAACGTGGGGAAGCGAAGACTGTATGTCGGAATAAGTGAGTAGCTTAGAAGCAGGAAGTTTGGCAGTAACACTGAAAAGGTGGAGTAGTGTGTGTAGATTGTCATCGGTGAGTATACGACCTCCTGGTAAGAGTATGGAGGAAGGGGATTTGTGTATGTTTGTTCGAGAAAGAAGTGGAAAAGGTAGTTGAATGTGGTGCTCGAAATGAAGGACCATTGGAATTGGGTTGATGATTTTGTGAGAAATGTTCAAGCGAACTGATCGTTCAGTGATAAGCTATTGGGAATAGTTTTCTGTGAACGTGGTCACTCCTCCTTGTTGAGTGAGGGTAACCGAAGTTATGTCATATATGATTGGACGCTTGTAGAATGCAGTGAGAAATTGATGTGTCTTCAGGATAAGTTCAATTCGGATAGGTGAATATTTCAAATGAGGGATTGTGGAGGTTTCCTGCTATTAGCTATGTGTAAGTGTGGGGTGATGACGTGGTGGGAGCGTATGAATAGGTTGTTGGGTTGTAGCCGATGTGTTTCGAGGAAGGGGGTATCTGCATAGACGTATGTCGGTTGGGAGAAGTAATCTAGAATTGCATGTAATCCTATGAGGGAACTGTAGGTGTGAGTTTGTTGGGATGTTCAAGGTTGGCCTTATGCCAAGTTGGCAAGTGGAGTGGTTGTTTTCTGGAAAAAGATTCACGTTATTGTGGCATGGAAATCCGTAAGGTTCCTTCTTTTAAGGAAGTGAAGTTGTATGAGAAAACCTTGTTTAGACGCGTTTTAAAACCATGAGTCTAGGTGTGGACAAAGCGGACAATGTCTGGTACGGTTGGCCTGGGTTGTTACAAATGGTATTATTAAGTGGGTATAGTTGATCGGAGAGGTTGCAAGAATTTTGTACAAGATTGCCCGACATAGCAAAGTTGTGACTCACTGAAGGCGGTTCCGAAGTATGGGGTACGACTATGTTTTCCATCAGAATGGTTTGGGTAACCGAGTGGAACTAAGTTGGTTGGATTGAAAATCATAAGACTTCTGAACCTCGAGTTTGAGAAAGGGGCAGTTTGATGCGGAAGACGTCCCCATAGATTGGAGTGGTGCATTCGAGGGAAAAGTGAAGTTGACAACGTTTTTGGACCCGTCAAAACTATGAAAGTTGGAGAGATAGCGTACGATCTTGTGGTGCTCAATGAGTTTTTGGAAGAATGCATAGTGTGATTCACGTCTCCATTATGGAGAGCCGATGTCGGAAGTTGAGATGTTGGCGACCTTGCAAAGAATACAAGCGATAAGGAGTTGACCTTCTTCAATATAGAACAAGTAGGAGCAGTAGCCTACAAGTTAGAGTTACCGGAAGGATTAAAGGGAGTGCACCCAACGTTCCATGTTTCGAATTTAAAAAGGTGTTTGGCTGAGACAGATGTGGCAGTACCATGGGAGGATATCAGTATTGGTGAGAGGTTGACTTACGTAGAGGAACCCGTTGAGGTTGTGGACAGCAAGATTCGTAAGTTAAGGACAAGGAGATCAGACTGGTAAATGTTCAGTGGCGGTTTCTTAAGGGACAAGAGGCAATTTGGGAAGTAGAGGCGGACATGAGGTCTAAGTACCCTCAGCTTTTCAGCAAGGGAATTTCGGGGACAGAATTCTTTTGAGGGGGAGGTATTGTAATAACCAAGTTTTCAATGTGAAGAATTGTAAGATAGAGGGAAGGAAAGTGAAAACTTAATCTTGAGGGACCAAAGTGTAATTTTGGGAGAGAGGGTATAAAATCCTCATTTTGGGCACAAAACCCTAGAGAATTCTTATTTTGAGAGCGGCTTGTATGTGGGGGAGCAGGAAGAAGAAATCAATCTAGCTTCTGGGTTTTGAGAAGGAGGCAAGGAGAGGATTGGCATCAAAGTAAGCTCTAACATCAGTTTGGAAAGGTAATCTCTTAAATTCATACTCTTATTGTGTTTTCAAGTGGGTTTCATGTTTTGGTGAGTTTCTAGATTTAACCAGGACCTAATCGCAGTTTATAATGTGTGAGGAATTGATTTTTAGAATCTAGTAACGTCATATTGATTCCTGCAATCGTTCCAACGTTTTCGGCTAGTGTACGTCCATTTGGGTCGAGATTTTATCACTCAGAATGAATCGAGTGAAAGCCCAGCTTAATCCGGAACTAGACGAATCTGATTTCGGATTGGGATCCGGAAAGATGGCGGATACCGGATTGGAATCCGGAAGGAGTGCGGGTTCCGGAATGGGAAATTCGGGAGAGTGTCGGATTCCGGATTTGATTCCGGAAAAGTGGTGGAATCTAGAACTTTGGTTCGGATCCTGGTGTTCATCTTTAGTCGAATTATTTGAGGGTCTGGTCAGGACTTTGTGAGTGTCAGCTTAAGACTTATCACTCTCGTTATCTTTGCAATCATAGGTGTCCTACCTAGAGACCCGAAGCCTAAGTGAGGAGTTTTGGAGCAAGCAAGATCAGGTGAGTCTTCTAACTGAAAATGTGTTGATTTATGTATTACTTAAAAGGCATGAGATATGATGAAACCGCATGTTTTATGCTTTATATGAAACTGCATGTTTTACTTGTTTGTGAAAGTTAAGATATTATGTATGCATACATTTGGAAGTGAGCATGTTTTGGCCAAGTCGGGGGGTGTGGCCTACCAGTGCTCATACCGGGGGTGGGGGGGGTGTCCTGTTTATGCCATGGGAGGAGTGACCCAATACGGAAGTGTGAGACTGACACATTGTCACGGGTGTGCGTGACTTCAGTGTTATGTGCATGGATAGTTCTTGCGTGTGAAAGTTTAAATGTTTTAAAGATAAAAAGAGTTTATAAATGTTTATAAACTGTTTAGAATGTTTTATGTGGTATAAATGTTTGTTTCTAGACGGAACTCACTAGACCTCATGGTCTAAACCTCGCATTTCCAAAAACTAAACCATTTTCAGATAAACCTTAGTAGAAGAAGGCTCTAGTAAAGGCAAGAGAAGGCGTGAGAGCGAAGCTTGGGTCTATAAGGAAGTCAACATATGTTAGTATGCCAAGTTTAGTATCGTAGAAATCTCAGCTGTGTATTGGGTTGTTCCGCAAACCTTCTACGTTTATGATTGTATTCCGGAGCCATTTTGGCGAGTTGTAAATTCTTCTTGTTTACACTTTGTTTTCGAGTTGGGTTGTTACAGGTATACTTTTTTCTCCTCGTGACTCGAGAAGTCCTCTTGAAGGTGATTACAATTCCAAGCGATTTACTATTTCATAGGTTTCATCCACTTCCAAAAAAAATCCAAGATCTTTAAACCTTGTCAAGTTAGCTCTACGCCTCTATTGGAAATAATGTTCAAGTCTTTTGAGATTTTCCTCGGAGATCACCGGTTCAAGTCCTGCAAGGCGCCACTTGGAATTTTCTTGGCTCTTCTCCAGGCCCTAGGATTTGTCGGGGTGTGTGCAAGTTAGTGTGGACATCCATGGTTAACAAATACTCCAGTATTAATGGTCAACATTTCATATTAAAACAAGTGCAACAAATCGTTGTTTAAAATCAATGGTTTTATCAATCAACGCAAATCAAACAAGTGAAAATCAATGGTTTAAAACAGATGCAAATCGATGCTTCAGGACTCGATGCAATTCAAACAAAGAAATTAACGGCTCGATCGTGAGATTGATAGATTCGTTCCAAGAAAGATTTACCAGAAGAAACGTGGCACATTGTGTTGTGCAGAATGACAGGCTGCTCCTGCAATCTGATGGCATTTCACCTCATGTTGTGACTGCAAATATTTGATTGTCCCATTTTTAGTCATTTAAATCCCACTAGTGGTCTCTTCCGAACAAACTTCGAATCAGATGACATCACTTCAAGGCTCTAAGTAAATAATATAGGCAATCAATTCTTATAGAATGATGGTTTTTGTTCCATAACCAAGTAATTAATCAATGGTAGAAACTTGGAGGAAACTCAAAGAAAATGCAGGTTTATAATGAAAAAATGAAACTTGTATATGCATTTGAACCTCAACAAAAAAGAAAGGTTGGCAGTTCAACACTAACCAACAATATTTTTAATGAATAACATTGAAGAGAATATTCGAAAAATAACATACCGTTGAGCCAACCAGGTAGCAAATACTCAGACAGAGCCAACAAAATAGCAAGCACTCCTCTTCTAACCTCTAATCTGTTGAGCCAATAACTAACATATTAAAGAACAAACCGAACAGTAGTAATACATAACATATTAACAAAGCAACATCTAATCAAGAAACATAGAAATAGAAAACAAAAGCAATTGATTAAAAGAAAAACAAACCAAAATCAATTCTAAATTGGAAAGAAAAGCAACTGATACAAAAGCAAGAAAACAATTGAATGACCATGTTCTCGATTTTCAAAATTTGGACTGAGAGAGTAGTAGGCATAAACTATTAAGACATGAGAGCACAAGTGGCCAACTAAAGCCATGCAAGTGGATTTTAAAAGATACATCACCCAACAACTTGAAAGATGAACAAAACAAAATTGACAAATGAGAATCGACCATATGAACTAACCACACATTTCGAAAGTTCCACAATCTGCAGAGAACATATTACTCGATTTAGAGATAAATCCTGACAGCTTTATGATATTTTTATTAGGGTTAACATTAGAAACCAAGAGTTTACATTTCTATTAATTTGTCTACCTAATGAAACCAAACATAACATTAGAAGTTTATCATCTTTCTGATGTTTCAGGAGAACAGAGGAAAAGAACTGCAAAAGCATGCAAAGCAATGAAGCCTTATTACAGAGGTGTGTTACTATGTCCAAATTTACAACACTAAATTGATGCCACGTTGTTGTCTCATTGGTAGGATATCTTTAGCTGACTCTAATTTCTTGCATGTAGACAATGGACAATGGACACTCCGAAAATAGACTTCCAGTTAACAGCCCCGCTAACCAAAATCGATTTAGAAAAAAGTTAATTGTCTTTCATTTAGACATAGTAAAATGAACAATTTTGAAGTTAATTCCAATAGACTATGTGTAACAACCCAAAATATCCAAAGTAATATCATAACCAAAAGCCCATGAGAGGTCCCAACAATTCAAAACAAGATAGCATCATTCTCCAAGTACAACGGTTAACATACGAATACAACCGAGATGTCTAAAGATAAAATAAAGTAGCGGGTAAGGTCTCTAGCAAGACTCTTCTAGACTTTAAGCTATCCTCTTCCCTTTGGAAGATGCACCTATCACGCCCTTACCTGAAAATGGTTTTAAGTTTTTGGAAAAGAGGGTTAGACCATAAGGTCTAGTGAATTCCATAACAAACAGTTTGTAAATCAACGTAAAAACATCGTGTAGTAATCATAACCGCCCTAAGGCCCATTTAAAAAAGTAATAGCACACATAACAGTTGCACAACGTCCATAGTCCTCACCTACAATACGGTAGTAACCACGATCGGGGCCCAAGCCGACTCCCCTCTCGCCCTCGGGGCCCAAGCAGACTCCCCTTAATCTCGTATATAGGAAACGAATTCCACACACATAAACATATCAGAACTCCCAAGGGGTATGTATTACCCCAAGGTACCCTATGCTCGTTGTGCAACTCGACTCATATACATCAAGCCAATAATAAAGCATCCAATAATGCAAGTATATTAGTAAATGTTTTCATGCCATTCGTAATCAATCCTCATGTGCATACAAGTAATATGAATGAGTTTATACCAATTTCAGTAAGTAAAACATGTAAGAAACAATATTTGTGAGTGGTAAAAGATTAGGGAACTCACTTGCAACTTGGCTAATGGACACTCTAACCGAAGATCACTTTTCCACCAACCGAACACCTTAATTAGGGTTAATAGAAGTAATGTTAAACTCTCTAATTATGCCCCAAAACATCTCCAATAAACTCCTAAGATAAACCCCCAAACAATGCCTCGATCCTAGTCCCGAACGAAAATGAAGCAAAACAAAGGAGCGCGCCAAACAGGGACTTGCGCCCCCTACCTCGCGGCCTCAGGCCGCGGGCCAGGCCGCGCACCCCGCTGTTTGGGGCTCCCAAACTCTGCACTCTGAATCTTCTTCCCAAAACCTCCCAAATCGATTCTAATTGATGAAAAACCCCAAAATCGATGGTTTAAGCTAAACACATTCTAAGGGATCAAATCTCAAACCTAAAACATGTAATTCCCATCAAATTAATCCAATGAGTCATCTCTTTCATCACTCAATTCCTATTTTTGTTCAAAACCCAAAACCTCCATTGGAGTGGTGCAAGCTCTTCAAGAGAAACTCACAACCAACCAAGGGATTCATTAATCCCACCCTCTCCAATAGGTTTTAGCCCAAAACTTGGAATTAGAAAGAAATATTGAATTCCATCCACCTTCTCTCTCAAGACAAACAAGAAAAAAATGGAGATTAGAAGAGAACCATACCTTGAAGATGAATCTCCTAATTCCTTGCTGAAATCCTCCTTCTCCAATCCTTCATGTGATGCTTCTACACAATTTCTCCTCTCCTCAAATTTCTAGCCGACCAAATGAAGAGAAAAGGGTTTTTCAGCTTATGTACATTCTTGATTTCTCACTCCTGCACTTAAGTTTCCAAATTTCTCACTTTGGCCCCAAAACTTCCATTCATTCCAAAATTTTGCAAGAAAGAAAATATGAGGTGTTACATCACCTCCCCCTTATTAGAATTCCGTCCCAGGAATTCCATCATTGAAAAGGTGCGGGTACTTTTTCCTCATCTCGAATTCGGTTTCCCATGTCGCTTCCTGTCCCTTATGAAATCGCCATCGTACATTCACTAGGTGGATGTCTTTGTTCCTCGACCTCTTGACCTTGTGACCCGTGATCGCCTCGGGTTCCTCATCAAAGTTTAATTTCTCATCAACTTGCACTTCATGCAACGGTATAGCCATGTCAACTTCCGCTAAACACTTCCTTAAATTCGACACATGGAAGGTGTTGTGGATTCTATGCAACTCTTCGGGTACCTCCAACTTGTACGCTACTTCCCCAATGCGCTCGATAATTTCAAATGGCCTGATGTAGCGGGGACTCAACTTTCCTCTCTTCCCAAATCGTATCACTCCCTTCCAAGGTGATACTTTTAGCATTACTTTATCCCCAACTTGAAATTCAATGTCCTTACGCCTCTTGTCTGCATAACACTTTTGCCGATCACGCACGACTTTCAATCTTTCTCTTACTTGTACGATCTTATCCGCCGTCAATTGTACTATTGCGGGTCCGACCAGTTGCTTATCTCCGACCTCGTTCCAACAAAGAGGTGTCCGACACTTCCTACCGTAGAGCACTTAATAAGGTGCAGCCTTTATGCTCGCATGATAACAATTATTATGTGCAAATTCGATCAACGGTAGATGATTCTACCACGAGCCTTGGAAATCTAGCGCGCAAGCTCTTTACATGTCTTCCAAAGTTTGGATGGTCCGCTCGCTCTGGCCATCGGTCTGCGGATGATATGCGGTACTCATCTTGATTTGAGATCCCATTTCTCGTAGAAAGCTCCTCCAAAATGTCGATGTGAATCGGCTATCGCGATCTGAAACTATTGATGACGGTATACCATGGCGGGTCACTATCTCGTCAATTTACAACTTTTCTAACCTCTCCATCGAATACAATTCTTTTATAGGTAAGAAATGCGCTGATTTGGTGAGTCAATCCACAATCACCCAAATGGCGTCAAAGTCCCTTGGAGTTCTAGGCAACTTCGTCACGAAATCCATCGTAATTTGATCCCACTTCCAAACTGGGATGTTCAAGGGTTGGGGTTTACCATACGGTCGTTGGTGCTCCACTTTTACGCGTAGGCACGTAGTACATCTCTCCACAAAGTATGCTATATCCTTCTTCATGCCCGACCACCAATAACATTGTCACAAATCTCCAAACATCTTATCGGTTCCCGGATGGATGGAATACTTTGACTTGTGGGCCTCCTCCAATATCATTTTTGAATATCACCAAGCTTCCGAACCCAGATTCTCCCGTTGAGGCATTTCAACCCCAGACTATCCTCTACCAAGGTGTCCATATTCCCAACCATCCATTCTTTCTTAAGGTTCTCGACCGCTAACGCTTCTGCTTGCCATTTCTTTATCTCCCCCAACAGGTTAAACGTGACTTCGGTTCTTAAGGCTAAGATCTTTGAAGCTTCACCTCCTTCTTTACGGCTCAAGGCGTCAGCCACCACGTTGGCCTTCCCGGGATGATACTCGATCGCACAGTCATAGTTAGTCAACAATTCCATCCACTTTCGTTGTCACATGTTTAACTCTTTTTGATCAAAGATGTGACGAAGACTTTTATGATCTGGGAAGATTTGGCACTTCGTCCCATACAAGTAATGCCTCCAAATCTTTAAGGCAAAAACAACGGCTGCCAATTCCAAATGTGTGTGGGGTATCGTTTCTCATGCTCCTTCAATTGACGGGATGCATAAGCAATCACTTTCCCACGCTGCATCAAAACACATCCCAAACCCAGCTTGGATGCGTGGCTATACACCACAAAATCTTCGGTTCCGTCTGGTAAGTTTAGAATCGGAGCACTACTCAACATCTCTTTCAATTTCCGAAACGCCTCTTCTTGGCTTTCCGTCCAACTGAACTTGACGTTTTTCTTAGTCAAGGAGGTCAACGGAGTAGCAATCCTCGAAAAATCCTTGATGAATTTCCGGTAATACCCCGCTTGCCCAAGAAAACTACGGACTTCCAACGGTGTCCTAGGCGGCTCCCAGTTTCTAATAGACTCCACTTTTGCTGGATCAACCTTGATTCCACTTTGGGACACTACGTGCCCTAAGAACTGCACTTCCCGAAGCCAAAATTCACATTTTGAGAACTTGGCGTAAAGCTTTTCCTGCTTCAATAACTCCAAGACGGCCGTTAAATGCTCTTCATGCTATTTTTCCGACTTCGAGTAAATAAGAATATCGTCTATGAAGACGATCACAAACTTATCCAAGTAGGGTTGGCACACCCTATTCATCAAATCCATAAAAGAGGCGGGGGCGTTCGTCAGCCCAAAAGGCATTAGTAAGAACTCATATTGCCCGTAACGAGTTCGGAAAGCCGTCTTTGGAATGCCTTCTTCACGCACTTTGAGTTGATGGTACCTCGATCTCAGATCTATCTTCGAGAAGTAGCTAGCCCCTTGCAACTGATCAAACAGATCATCAATTCTGGGGAGTGGATACTTGTTCTTTACGGTGACTTTATTGAGTTCACGGTAATCTATACACATCCTCATTGTCCCATCCTTATTCTTCATAAAGAGTACCGGTGCACCCCACGATGAGGTACTTGGTCTCACAAACCCCTTGTCCAATAGCTCTTGGAGTTGTGTCATCATCTCCTTCATTTCTGATGGCGCTAGACGATAAGGTGTGCGGGCTATTGGAGCGGCCCTCGGCACTAAGTCAATCCGAAACTCGACTTGACGGTCAGGTGGTAAATCACTCAAATCTTCCGGGAACACTTTCGGGTACTCTCCCACTACCGACACCTCCTCTACCCTACGCTTCTACTTTTTAGAATCCACTACATAGGCTAGATAACTTTGGCATCCCTTCCTTAAACACTTGGTACCTTTAATCATAGAAATGAGGTTAGACTTCCTATCTCGACAATTTCCATAAATCACCACCATCCCCCTATCCGGTAGGTGGATATGGATTAACTTTTTATTACACACAATGTTAGCATTATTCTTCGCTAACCAATCCATCACCAACACTACATCAAACTCCCCCATTGGCATAGGGTACAATTGCAACGGTACCAAGCTCCCTTCTACATCTATACAACACCCCTCAATCACATCGCTAATTGACACTCGATTATCATCGGCGGTCTCAACCTCTAAGGCATGATCTAAACGCTTGGGTTTCACTCTCAGACACCTCACAAAATCAGGAGGTACAAAAGAGCGATTCGCTCCCGTATCAAATAACACTTTGGCACAAATAGAGTTCACCAAAAAGGTACCTGTCATGACATCCGGAGTCTCCTCTGCCTCAACCGCAGTCATGTGGAATGCACGCCCTTTCGCGCGCCATGGCTTCGCCCCTTTCTCATTTCCCTTGCTCACATGACGTCCCCCAGATGACATTGACCTTCCTCTCTTTGACTGTGGGCAATCGTACTTCATATGATCCGCTGACCCACACTGAAAGCATGACTTACCACTCGGGCAATCTCTCGACGAATGGCCCGGCAATCCACACGATAGCAAGACCTCGAATCTGACATACACTCACCACGGTGAACCCAGTGACACTTCCCACACGGCCTCTCACTCGCCCCACGAGTCACTCGGGGCTCCGGCCTAAAGGCCCTTCCCTTCCTCGCATCGCCTCCCGGTCCATCCCATTTCCTCTTGTCCCCAACCCTCTCAGTTCGTTGGCGATCCTTTTCTTTCTCCGTTAGTTCGGCCGCATTTATGGCCGATTGGAAGGTGGTAGAGTTTCTTTCCAAAACCAGCTCTCGGATGCAACTCTTCAATCCATAAATGTACCTCTCAACTCGACGCTCCTCGGTCGGTACGTACAACTCCGCAAAACGAGCCTTCTCTAAAAACTTGGAGGTGTACTCCCTCACAGTCATTTCTCCTTGTTCTAACTTCAAGAATTCCTCTTCTAACTTTTTGATTATCGCTAAAGGGAAAAATTGAGCCTTGAACTTGCCCATAAAATCCTCCCTATTCATAGTCTTAGCCGCCGACGATCCCATTCCTCCCGTCTCGGCATCCCAGCAAAAGATAGCATCCGCCTTCAACATTGATAGGGCATAAATCACTTTGTCTCCCTTGGCACATTTGCATGTGTCAAAAACAAGCTCCATTTCCAGAATCCACTTCATTGCCAAAACCGGGTCACATTCTCCCTTGAAAGTAGGAGGCCTACAAGAAGAGAATGCCTTGTAGTTGCATCCCTTAGAAGCTGACTCATTCACCACTAGAGTTGTAGATTGCGGATGACTACCCATCTCCGTCGCGGGTGGGCTAGACATTTCCGACCCCGCCTTACTTTCACTCTTCTCCTTGCTTTCCGACGCCGACCCATCCCGATGGTTCATCCAACGTTTCAATTTGTCTTGAAGTTTCCCCATCTCAGCGGCAAAGGCCTCTTGGGTCACAAAGGCTTGACCTCCCGTTGCTGAACTCTCTGGGTGAGACCTCTCTCGCTCAACCGGTATCTCAGCACTTTTTACTCGGCGAACGACTGGGGTCTTCTTATTTGCATGAATTCCCCCAGCTAGTGTGGTAGCCCTTCGCGGTACAGTCCCACGTCCCCTACCAGGACCTCTTCCCCTCCCCCTCCCACGAGTGGCCACCGGCCTCGGAGGGTCTACCGGTTCGTCTGCGATGACCTCATTGGTCGGGATTGCCTCTGCACTAGACACCGACCTACTCCTCAATGATCTTTCAGACATGATGAAACTGAAACAAATCACATACACAAATGCTTAGTATCACAACTTCATACTATGAGGCAGTTAAGCATCCCCACGTGCCTGTAAATTCGGAATTACATTGGCCAGATGTAACTCCCAATTTACCTCACATGACGATCCTTGTCGCCCAGTCCTACGTATCCTTCCTAGGACATTTCCTATAGGCATCCTATATCTCGGTTGTGTCCCTATCCTCTAAGTTTAAGTTTAGGCCCGTCCGGTCACCTAAATCCCATAAACTATGGCTCTGATACCATTTGTAACAACCCAAAATATCCAAAGCAATATCATAACCAAAAGCCCATGAGGGGTCCCAACAATTCAAAACAAGATAGCATCATTCTCCAAGTACAACGGTTCACATACGAATACAACCGAGATGTCTAAAGATAAAATAAAGTAGCGGGTAAGGTCTCTAGCAAGACGCCTCTAGACTTCAAGCTATCCCCTTCCCTTTGGAAGATGCACCTATCACGCCCTTACCTGTCCGGTGGTTTACAACATAGGAAGGTCTTGTAAGAGCATACCCTTCCCGTCGGCCTCGTTTCCAAAGTGACTACTCCCTCTGTCTGGATTTCATCACCTGTACCACCAGATCCCACAACACCCACATTTTCTTCAATTGTCTCGTGACGGCGCGGTTGAGCATCCCTTTCCTCCAAAAGCATCATGAACAACTCTTGCTAATTGACCATGGTATCGTTCATGGCCCGCAACATGTCCATCATTTGAGTTTGAGGGGTCACTTCCATTATGACCGAATTAGTAGAGGCAATATCCTCCTCGGGATTTGCTCCATTCCTCTGCCCAACAGAGGCGGAAGTGGAGGTGGCAAAGTGGATGCATCGATGTTCGGTTGATCCGCCGTGGATTCGGTCACGACATTATCTTCTTGAGTCCTGCCCCGAGTATTTTCCATTTTTGTCTGTTGCATCCGAGAATAAGGGTAAGAACATAGTCTACGAGATAACACAAGGAAACGTACTAGAACAATCATCGATCCTCATAATTATAGCAATCAAGCATGCTCACGTAACAATATATTCATAATAGCAGTAGCTATATGAAATTATGAACACATTACACATAAGAATTCCCGTTACCACTTTCATAATTCACAATAATGTAATTTCCGTTGACTCCGAAACGTCCCATCTTAATGTTTTTACCCAATTTCCTCACATTCCATTACCCAATGGTTTCAACTTAAGTCTAGGCATCACACTAGTACGCCTAGTTCACTTAAACTAGAGCTCTGATACCAACTTGTAACACCCTAATATTTAAACGATAAATATAGGGGATTTCCGGAAAATGAGTAAATTTAAACCTCAAAATATCATCCAACTATAACCCTTAAATGCAATGGGATAGTTTGGACAATGATTAAACATAGGAGTATTGAGACATAAAACACAACAACCTATTAATCTAGAATTTAAAGTAAGCTACATTAATCCGGGTGTCACTATATCTCAAAAAAAATCTCGAATCTCGAATCCCCAAAAGCCCGACCCTCCAAGCTCCTAGCATGGTCGGCAACTCAACAAGATCTAGACACCGCTAGTAGGACTTGTAATCCATAAACATGCAACAACAAAGTGTTAGACAAAAGTCTAGCGAGATTACAAGAAATACACATTTATATAATTGTGACAAAAGACACATAATAATGTTACCGGCACCGTGTGATCTCAAATTACCACAACTCAATTCGTTAAGCGTTCCCACCTGAACATAATTATATAACCGAGAAGCATTTCTTTAACATCAAAATACGGGGAGACCCGTTACCATCGAGGTGACAAGAACACGGGAATGGAGTCACCCACGACGTTATCGGATAGCACCTCAAGTCCCGGTCCTAGTTCCCATGCCATAAAGACATCACAACCTCAAACCATCTCGTACCATGCCTTTAGTGCCTACTCCGTCGAGTTACACCTCAAGGACTTATGGGACCACATTGCATATCCGAACTAGACGAGTTACACCTCAAGGACCCCAATGTCCCCCATTGCCTACTCGCTAGTGATCCAATACGGCCAACAATAACATGAACAATTAGTCCATAAAGGTCTAAATCCTCGTGTACAAGGAGATAAACACCCAATAATTATGTACCATAGTAAAGGAAACATATAAAATAATTCATAGGAGTTATGGCACAAAGGCAAACCTCGCATATCAATTACTTAGCATATGAAACTCAACCTCATGAAGATTTCGAATATTTACAACCAAACATATATATATATACTACATATATAAGCATTTAAGCAAAATGTCTTAAAGACAACCTTTCATGCATGATGTACAATGATTTTATGCATAAAATTAGAAATCTCTTAATTACCATCTCTTATGCACAAGTTACAACTCTTTTAAGCAAAAAGGTTTTAAATCCGTACCAACAAAAATGAATGGTGGACTTACCTTACTTCCTCACATACTTTTCTTCCTTATTTCACGTGCGCCAGGAACTGTGTTTGGGAAGCTTCACACGCAAAAACCATGCCAATTGCCAAACCACAGTACAACCATACTTCTTTTACCTTTTCACGTCAAAGGCCATACCTTTCTCCCTACATTGTAGCTGCAGTATTTCTTCTTGCTTCCAACTACTTTCAGAGGAATTTTGAATTCAAATTTCATTGATCTCCGAGTTTCTCTCGGTTGAAGACTTCCAAGTAAGTTTCCTCTGCAATTTTCTCTCCCATATCCATTTAATCCCTAAATATTACGCCTCCTCCCTCTCTGATTTGTTATGAAGTAGAGATGAAGATCATTCCATTTTTATCTTTCCCACAGTCTTCAATCCATGCTCTCGATCCCTCATCGACGAATTAACGACCACCCATCGCCCGCACCCCTGTTTTTGACTCAAAACGCCTGCTTCTCTTAATCTATTTCAAGGTAAACCTAAACTTTACGGGTCTTTTGACTGTTTTTTATTTTATCGATTCTCTTATCTATCGATTTTCTTATCTATCGAATCTACCCGGATCTACAGGACCGATCCATATCAAAATTATAGCAGATCAACTAATCTACAGGTAAGATTTTTCTTTGTTGTTTGAAATTATAGCAGATCAACTTTTTAATCTGATTTTAGTTTACGTTTTCGGTTTGGTTTGGTTTGATTTTGATTTTTAACTGTTTGATTTCTGCTTTGAGTTCTTGCTGTCTTCCTCCATACCTGGCTCTCTACTATCGCTTGAAATTAGAGGACGGAGTCATCTCATCTCCAGGTAATATTTTATCTATGTTGCTTGAAATTAGGTTTGTGGTTTGGTTTGAATTTGGTTTTGACCTTAATGTTATCTTTTGCTTCTTTATTTTACTGAAAAGATTTTTTAACTTATTGTTCAAATGGTTCCATTTCAACAGACCCTCTTTTGACATTTGATGTTTATAAGTGAGATCTTTCCTAAAGACTGGCCAAAAATAGAGGCTTCAGAGACACCAAACATACTCACAATTCAGAATAAATCTATTTCAACAAGGTTCATGTCCATATATTGATCTATTCTAAAAATTTTGTCGTTGATAAAAAGATGGTGATAATCTTAATTAGAAAGACAACATTGATGCTCAAAATATGACAACCTTCATAGTTTTTAGTTTTGAACTAGACATGTGAGATGGTTATGTGACTGCATTGGAAATAAGAGAATTTTTCTTCGTTGATTTCCATGGTTTTGCTTTCCTAATGTGTTCTAAATGTAATATTTGATGTAATTGCGGATTGTGCTCCTAGGGAAATAGTCTACAAAGAATTTTAAAAGTTGCTGGAAGCCTGGAAATAGTCTACAAAGAATTTTAAATGTTGCTTTGTTTCTGATCTGAAATGGCGAGGCTGTTGTTTTATCTTCCACGTGGCTGCTTTTGAGCTAGATGAATAGTTGACATTTTTCTATCGATTAGGTAGAATGCTAGGTTGTCCGAGTTGCTGATTTTGACGATAGTGTGGTGTTTAACAAGTAGCTTAGTGTTCTACTAGGCTGTTAGCCATTGTTGGATAGCATCTTTCAGCTGCTAATATCTCAAAAATGGTTGTTGGATTAAACAGTATCGCTGGTAACTACTTCAACAGCAGTTTCTCTCCCACCTTTTTTTCTCTTTGTTCTCATATCACTGTTTTGAATATCTCATACATGTTTGTCGGGAACTTACCAGAATTTGAGCTAAGGTTGTTATCTTGACGGTCCTCGATGTCTCTAATAACAATTTGACCGACAATATTCCTGCAAGTATTGGTGAATCGTTACCATACTCCATATCTCAAGTATGTAACTAATTAATCTCATATTCTATTTTGATATTTGACCCTAGAAAATTATCGCCAAGTTACTTTTTTCTTTTATATATAATGGTTTATTTGGTAGCTTTGTTTTGATTTGGGTGTTTGGATTTGTGTTACAAACTGCAAGTCTAGGGGTTCCCGATAATCGTTGTTGGTTGCTTATCTAATGAATGGTTTTGAGTCATCACTGTCAACTTCTTCTTTGATCAGTTTTTACAACCTTTTGAAGCAGTTGTCCATGATTATCCTGGTACGCCGTACATTAACCGATCAATTGTACTCTGTTAATATGTTAATAATCATTGTTGAGAATAGTTACATCCTTGTGATTTCTTTTTATACAAATCCCATTGTGGTTTTGGCTTGGATCATGGGGCATCAAATGGACTTGAAATTTCTACCATCTGAGACTACTACTTTCTTTATTAGGGTGTTACCCTGCTGAGTGTATTGGATAAAGTTGTGACTAATTTGTTGTGTGCAGGAAAGAATATCAAATTACTTCAAAGGTGTGATGCTGATTTTATGTTCACTCATTTTTTTTGCAAGTTTCTTTGTACACGCCGACCATAAATCCATTATCATAAAGAAATGCCTTTCTTAAGTTAGGGGTCGTTTACGATACGTTTACCTAGGTAAGTGCTTACAAAGTCACATTACATTACCGGATAAATATGGCAAGGACCAAGAATCTTACCCGGTAAGATTGAAAGCAAGGACCATGAGTTTTACCCGGTAAGTGAGTGCGATGACTCTTACCACGGTTAGCCCTCACCGACTAAATTGTTGCATATACTGCCATTTTGGTGGACTAAAATCTTACCCGGTGAGTAAGTGATACTATTGAATTTTACCGGTAAGCACTGACCCGGGTAAATAATTAGGTAAATGGTCCCTTAGTCATTTTTACTTCTGCATCTTCTTTGTACTTGCTCAATCCATTCCAAGGCAAATGACATGTTGGATCATTCACATGTTGATGTTTCAACTTTTTTTCTTTTTATTTTTTTGCAAACTTGTAGGATTATATACTTTTTTTGGTTTATTCAATTATTGTTATGTGACACTAATCCTTGAGTTGTAAACAACACATGCTTAGACAAGGTATTGACAATGTTCTTTTGGGGCTACCCTTACTCAACTGATGTTGTGATGAATTCTCAAATGTTGTGTAAAGATGGGGTTGAATTCAAAGTAACTTGTTTTGATTTGTTTGGTGGCATATCATTAGATCATATACAAGACTGGAGAAATTTTATCCCAAGGCCCATACAAGTATTAACTTCATGTACTTGGATCAAAACTGTGTGAAAAAGTTCACACGATTTTCATGTCTATATATTAATTGTTTTGTTTGATTTCTAATTTGAGTTGTTATTAGTTTTTATATTCGGTGATCTTCTTTGTTATTAGCTTTTATGATTAATATGATTCTTTAATGCCCAATCTATCAAACAAAAAAACCGTATATGTTTCAAAAACTTGCTTAAAAAAAAGACCACACAACATGACAAACAAATAAACAATCCATTTTTTTGTCATAGAATCGTTTATCAAATTCTTACAAGATAAACAATTATCAAACGCACTATAAGAACTCACTTTGATAACCACATCTGAGGAGGTATTTCAGAGTTGACTTAGCGACTGAGGGTAGCAGAGGGATTCAAGCTCGTCTCTAACATGTGTATTTGAGCAAAGTTGTTCAACTCTTTTGCCAACTGAGCTACACGTTCCAGGGCTTTTCATTTTTCATTTACAATAAAAATTTCACGCCTTGCTCACCCGATGCATTGCACGGGCACACTGCTAGTATATATATATATATATATGCACATACATACGCATCGACTTATATTTATGCATATATAATCATACACACATACATACAGATATATATAAGTATATCTATTCATACCCATATATATATATATATATATATATATATATATATATTTATACATACATATATAAATATGCATACATATATATACATGTGTAACCATGAGCACAATTATATATATATGTAAACATACCCATATATATATATATATATATATTTGTACGTACATACATAAATATGCATACATATATGTACATGTATAATCAAGAGCACAAATATATATATATATATATATATATATATATCTAAACATACCCATTTATATATATATATATATATATATATTTATACATACATATATATACATGTATAACAATGGGCACAAATATATATATATGTATATAACTACCTACACAAGAACACACGTTTATGCAATAAGATGAGCACAATGTGAATGTATACATGTATTCACCAAATCCCCTCACTTAGTAAACCCTAGTCTCTTAGACAAGGTCACAACCACATAAGTAAGTTTTCATTTTATTAACAAGAGATTTAGTAGTTAAATAAAGATGTACAAACACTCACCAATTAGGGTTTGTAGAGAGAAAACCCCTTAATTGAAGAAACCCTAGATTTAACAAGAGATTCCAAGTTAGCTTCACATTAAGAGTAAAACTTAACCTAAGATGAAGGTAGTTACTTGAGATCACTCACCTAAGGGTTTGTAAGTGAAACCCTAAAAATATGGAGACCCTAGATTTCTTGCAGTTGGCTTGACTTGTAGATTTGAACATGGAGATCTTCTTAAATGCTTAAAGGTAGAGATTTAGAAACCCTAAACACCATTTATGATAGCAACCACCAAACTCATAAATGAGAAAATGGAAAGAGATGAGTTGGTGTCGGTCGAATGAAATAGAAGCAAAGGAACAAGTAGCAGAAAATTAAATGCTTTCCTAAAAAAAATCAACGCCGCTTCTTTATACCCCAAACAAATAGTCGTCGGCGAGAATGACAAGGGCGGTTGTGACACGGCACTATCTCCGGTCACTTCCACCGGATATGTACCGAGACTTTCTCCATGTTCCAGCAACTACAGCTTCGCAATAGTGCCCTCCGGCGAGAGTGACCCTGGCACTATCGCCGGGGCACTCTCGCCCCTTTTGTACCGCCTGCAAGATGGTGAGTGGACGCTGAAGAAGACTCACATGAACTGCAGAAAAACTAAGTCCTACCTGCTAACTTGCTTGGCCATCCACGGTGCACTCATTCAGAAAGGAATATGAGAATGGTCACACACCCACACACCATGGACACGTGTAGCTTCTTTAATCCATGCATGCATGTAAAGTCACTACTATGATATCCATGAGGGTTATTTATTTTCTCAATAATATTATTATTTTTATTTTTATTTTATTCAATTAGCAAGATAAAGAAACGACTTAACGAATACGGGTTGGACGGAAAAACGGTAAGATACTTTTCACAAAAATTCGGGGTGTTACAGAACGACCATTGGATTAGACTTGTAGTAGTGCGGGAAATATTCCAAGTGAGCTTGTCGTTCGGTGTTACGCTAATGGGAATAGTTTTGGGTGAGCTTGGACACTCCTTCGTGTTGAGTGGGGGAAACTTGAATTTATTTCGTATGTGGATGGACGATTGTTAGATGCAAGGAGAATTTAAATGGGTGTCTGCAGGATTGGTTCTGTTTGGATGTGTGGGTGCTTCAGATGAGGGATTGTGGAGGTTCCCTACTTTTGACTAGGTATATGTGCGGAATGACGACATGGTGGGAGCGTATGAATTGGTTAACATTGATGAGTTGTAGTTAATGCGATTCGGGAAAGAAAGAGTTATATGTGTTAGACATATGTCGTGTTGAGGGAAGTGATTTTCGAATTGCGTGTTATCTAATCAAGAAGCTTATAATTGCGAGTTATGGTGACATTCAAGGTTGATATTATGTTAAATTGGCAACTTAGTGTTCGTTAATTTATTAAGGGATTCATGTTGTTGTGGCGTTAACTTCGCTAAAATCCGTTCTTTTAAGAAAGTGAATTTGTGTGTGAAACCCTTAATTCGACGCGTTTTAAAACCGTGAGTCCAGGTATGAGGATGATATTGTGTATAGTTGGCCTGAAGCGTTATATTTATGTTACTCGAATTTTCTGGGGGTAAGAGTTGTAGTTAACCGAAAGTGTGATAATTCGTTGGTATACGCGCTATTGTTGAAGGGTTATGCATAGTGGGATCAATAGAATCCTTAGAGAAGGAAAGAGGTTGGCATGTGCAGTTATCTGTGAATCTTCCAAAAATAAAGATGTATCGTGAGAGAGAGACAGTTGGTGGGACCAGAGGTGGTGCACTTGACCGCTGATATGATTAATGTGATTAGGGGGAAGTTGAGGGTGGATCAGGATCGCCAAAATATGTATGCAAACAAAAGAAGGAAACCGATTGAATTCATGGTGGGGGATAAAGTGATGCTTAATGTATCGCCGTGGAAAGGCGTCGTGCATTTTGGAAAGAAAGGGGAAGCTAAGGCCTAGATATGTTGGGCCGTTTTCCATCACCGAACGTGTGGGTGAGGTGGCATATAAGTTGGAGTTGCCCGAGCTACGGGGAGTTTATTCGACCTTTCACGTGTCGAATCTAAGGAAGTGCTTGGCCGAGGAAAGCATGGGTGTACCATTAGAAGACATTCACGTGGATGAAAAGTTAAATTATGTTGAGGAGCCGTTGGCGATCGTGGATCGCAAGGTCATAAATTTGAGAACTAAAGAGATCTCGCTAGTGAAAGTTCAGTGGCGCTTCCACAAGGGACAAGAAGAGACTTTTGAAGTGGAATCGGACATGAGGATCCGTTTTCCTCATTTGTTCGAAGATGGAATTCCGGGGACGAAATTCTTTTAAGGGGGGATGCTGTAATAACCGGGTTCATTCTCGCAATAAATAATAATTGGCGTGTGAGTTGTGAAATTTGAAAAGTTTGGTGGCTTTTTGTGAATTTAGAAAGTAGGGTTAAAACCCTTAATTAAGCCCTCAATTCCTTCCTCATCTTGAGAGCGGCTACTGTGTGTGAAATTGTAGGGAGCAGACTTTGCTATCTTGAAGAGGACATTGGAGAATCAAAGCTTGGAGGTGTGAATCATCACTTTCTTTGAGGTAAATTCCTTCTCCTTAACCCATAAATCTGTTGAGTGACATTTGGAATCATGGTGTGGATCTTGAATGATGGGGTTTTTGGTTTTTGGAGATCATTTGACCGATATCTCCTCAAGAATGTGAGAAAAACAAACTGTGTGTTTTGTCCCAACCAAATTAGTATGGGAGGTCGAATGTTATAGCTCGCTAAATCATTAGTAATGATGACTCCTTATTTATCGTGACTTATAATCGATCTTGAGTCAAACCGTTTGATGTAATGAGGTATTGCAGTGCGATAAAACCCTATTTGTCCGGAAGGTGTCCGGAACCTGGTTGTCGCCCGGAAGAAGTTTCTCGGAATCCGGAATAGAACCCGAAAGGTACCGGAATCCGGAATAGAATCCGTAAGGTGCCGGAATCTGGAATAGAATCACTGGGAAAGTACCGGAATCCGGAAAGGGTCTGGGAAAGTACCGGAATCCGGAAGGAGTCCGGAAAGTAAATCCGGAATCCGGATTGCCTGTGTCCGGGACTCTGGTTGTCAGTAGCATTTTGAGAGTGCCTAGAGGGTCGGGACGCTGCGTGAGTGACTTATCCACTCTTGTGTGTTGGGTGCAAATGTAGGTACGGATAGAGGATAGCAGTTTCAAGTGAGAACATTTAGTGTAGACGCCAGGTGAGTCTTTCTAAACTGAAGCTTTGATGATACTTGATTTTATTGCTCGTGCATTTTATATTGTATTGCATGTTTTCATGTGGTTGAAGTTATTAAAGTTGAAGGTGTGTTGTTTATACTGTGGTATGCATGGGCCGGGACTAGGGGTGGTTTATTATGATGCCATATGGGGTGTGTGTCCCATACGAAATGTATGAACATGTTTCATATAACTCCTAAGGGTGGGTGTGTTGTAACACACTCGAATTGGGAAAGAGCAACTAAATAAAAATTTCGGTAAAACATCCAAAATAACAGAGTTTCTCCCTATAAGCTAATACGGGAAATACCTCAATTCAAAGTTTATGATTAACCTCAACAAGTTATTACCCAAAATTCATTACAAGGACTAAAACCACATCGGGTGTTACTTAATCCAAGTACACGTTGCTAATCCCAAAGATGATGCAGAAGGTTTCACTTAAACAATTCACCTCTCGAGCACACTATTAGCACACGACCTCTCGCATTGTCACTAGAACAACTCCCAGCCTGAACCTGTTGCACATGCCGACAAATAAAAAGGGTTAGGCTAACGCCTAGTGAGTTCAAGAGTTTATAACATGATTTAAATAATTCTTTGAATGAAAGTTTGCGACATAGATTATAATTTCCAAAAGAGTTTATGAGAAAGATGTAAACGACTCATTTTCCAACGCGCGCAAAATCTATGAGAAAAGTTCCCAAAATGTACAAAGCATTTTCCAAAATGAATTCCAATCCCAACTCACTCAAAACTTGCTTTGACGTTAAATATCCCAAGTAATTATAAACGTAGATAAAACTCCAATATTCAAAACATCCAATAAGGATGAGGCATAGTACTCCGCCAATAAACCATGAAAACATTTCACATAAATAAAAAGCGTCACCGAAAATATGGATAAAAGTAACTACCCAAAAACAACACCTTTCGGTGACGGGGGAGACCCGATTCCATCGAAAGTGACGGGAACGTAAAGTTAGGCCACTTATGATGTTACTGGATTACACCTTAAGTCCCGGTCTTAGTTCCCATGCCATAAAGACATCACAACCTCAAACCTTTCCCATGCCTTTATTGCCTACTCCGTCGAGTTACACCTCAAGGACATATGGGACCATATTGCCTATCCAGTCTAGACGAGTTACACCTCAAGGACTTCAATGTCCCTTATTGCCTACTCGCTAGCGGCCCCACGGCCTAATGCATATAACCATGCGTTCCAATAGTCCACTCCTCGTGCACAAAGAGATAGACCATCAAATAAAGACTGGCTTCCGTGCCTATGGATCCAATGCAACACAGTCTAAAATAACACGCCCATACCGAAATGATTAAAGCACCCGAGCATGTAAATACCAATAATATGCAATATGTTGCAATAAATGCAAACCATAAAATAAGACCCCACATTAAGCCATCGAAATCGGACAAATTGTCCCCAAGACTTCCTCAAAGTCAAAACCGAGCAAATGCTCACATTAGACCCATAAATAACGGTCCTCAAAGTATAAATGCATTAAAACGTCGTTTAGGTAAACGTATACCATAAAATCCCCATTAACCCAAAACTCGTCACGGATTAATATAAATGAGTTTTCAAAATGGACTCATGACACCAAAATGTGCATTTTCCCAATTGGGTTATAAAATCAATTACACCGATATGATTAAACCATCAAATAACCTTTATTTTGAGAAATAAATCTTTTAAGGACATACTATTATTTCTACACATCAAAATATCCAAAAATCCCAAATATGGATGTTTTACAACATTTGTGAAGTTAAACACTTTAAAAGGGTTAAACCCATCAAATAACTTAACAATTGATAATTTCAAGTAAAACACATGTTGGGGGATTTCGGAACAGTATCGAGAGAGAGAAACAGAGTGATGATTATAATAACTTGGATAAAGAACAGAGATCGCGTGAGAGCTCGCTTTCCGTATGAGATATTTCAACCCTATTCTGCTCGGGTATCATGAAATTCTCTCGAGGATAATCTCTATTTTTCAGTGTGTTCATTAAGGAAGAAATCGACTCATACTTATACACCTTAGAGAATCATAACCGACCCATATTGATACTGATAATAATATCTCACTTAATGAGATTGATTGTGGAATTAAAGAGGGCAGTTACAATCGTGAAAAGACATTCCAGAAGCTGGCGCCAGTCTCCGTGCCAGTCAACTGGCGCCACAACTGGCGCGGGTAACATTCCAGAGCTTGGCGCCAGTCTTGGCGCCAGCCAACTGGCGCCACAATCGGCGTGGGCAACATTCCAGTGCTTGGCGCCAGCACTGGCCCCGACGCCCAGTTCATGAAAACACTTTGTAACTTTGCCAATCTCAACCGTCCAACAATCCCGGGTTCTAGTTAGCTTACACGAGTGTGCACTCCACACCTCCTAACTCATGTTATAGCTTAGCTAACAACCCCATTATTATCTTTGTGAATCCAATTACACAAAATGAACTTGTTGATTTCACTAAAATCACCAACATTCCTCCCCTATTTTAGTACAATCCTTGATTCACAAAATAAAAATCAATATAGGTAAACAAACTCATGCATAAATGAAAATATCTAGAGATTGAATTTCCATCTTAGTACATTACACATTTCAAATACTCGAGAATCCGGGTGTCCTATGGATTGAACCCGTCAACCCATTTGAGTACCAGAAAATAACATACACAAGAATTTAAATGACTCTCTAAAGTATAAACTTGACACTATACAAGCCATGTGTCCTTATCCATTCATGAGTGCATCAAAGCCAAGTCCAAGCTTCTTGAAGGGGCCACACTTCCCACTCATATAGGTAGTTATTTTCTTCATGCAACTGCACATGCATTTTTACAAAAGAACAATTACCTCCTTCACTTGCAGTACCGAGCACATACCGTGGGATGATCATCTTGTGCTCCAATCCCTTAGAGTGAGCTTTCCCATTGAATTCAACTTCTAACGTTGTATTAGAAGGGAATTGGGTATCTCACTGTTAGAGATTTAGATGGACTTTAATCCCATCCCTATCACCGACTTGTGAACCAAGTCCCTAGCTAACCCCTTAGTCAAGTGGTCCGCTAGATTTTGTTGCGACCGAACAAATTCAACCGAAATCACCCCATTCGTGATTAGCTCACGAATCATGCTCTGTCTAACACCTAAGTGTCTAGACTTGCCATTATACACTTGACTATAAGCTTTAGCCAAAGTAGCCTCACTATCACAACGGATAGAAATGGGTGATATTGGTTTCGGCCATAATGGAATTTCATGGACCAAATTCCTTAGCCACTCCGCCTCTTTACCGGCAGCAGCTAATGCCACAAATTCCGACTCCATAGTCGAACTCGTGATGCAAGTTTGCTTCTTGGAAGCCCATGAGATGGCACCTCCCCCAAGCAAGTACACCCAACCACTCGTACAAGAGTGATCTTCCAAATTGGTAATCCAACTTGCATCCGAATATCCCTCCAATATAGAAGGAAACCCGACATATGACAAACCATAATCAATGGTTTTCTTCAAGTATTTGAATACTCGTCTTATCGCTTGCCAATGATGAATACAAGGATTACTAGTATACCTACTCAACTTTCCTATGGCAAAAGCGATATCCGGCCTAGTGCTTATCATGGCATACATCAAGCATCCAATAGCCTTTGAGTACTCGAGTTGTGACACCGCTTCACCCGAGTTGGGCAGAAGCTTTACACTCAGATCCCATGGAGTACTCACCGGAGAACAATCAAAGCAATTAAATTTCTTTAATACTTTTTCAATGTAATGAGATTGCGTAATTGCAATCCCTTTGTTCTCACGCTTGATCCTTATACCAAGGATCACTTCCGCCTCTCCCATATCTTTCATGGAGAAACTCGACGACAAAAACTCTTTGGTTTTCCCAACTTGATTTTGGTCGGTGCCAAAGATCAACATGTCGTCAACGTATAAGCAAATGATTACACTGTTACCGGATGCGTCAAATTTGCTATATACACACTTGTCCGCTTGGTTTATCATAAAACCGTTGGACAAGCTAACCTCATCAAATTTCTGATGCCATTGTTTGGGTGCTTGTTTCAGCCCACACAATGATTTTATAAGTTTACATACCTTATGCTCCATCCCGGGCATAACAAAACCTTCCGGTTGTTTCTTGTAAACTTCCTCCTCCAAATCACCATTCAAGAATGCCGTTTTGGCATCCATTTGGTGAATCACTAAATTGTGGATAGCTCCTAAGGCTATCAACAATCTAATCGTGGAGATCCTTGCTACCGGGGCATAGGTATCAAAATAATCGATGCCTTCCCATTGTCTAAAGCCTTGGATTACTAATCGAGCTTTGAACTTGTCGATTGATCCATCTGCTTTCATCTTCCTTTTGAAGATCCAATTGCATCCCACAGGTTTGCAACCCGGTGGCAAGTCCGATAATACTCAGGTATTATTCCCCATGATGGAGTCCATCTCATCATGTATTGCTTCTTTCCAGAAAGCAACATCTTGAGAGTTCATAGCCTCATCAAATGATTTTGGATCCTCCTCAACACTATAACAGTAAAGGAATTGAGACCCAATTTCATCTCTTGATCCCTCTACCAAGTATACTTGGAAATCGGGACTAAATGATTTTTCAATCCTTCCTCTTTTGCTCCATCGAAGCATCGGAGATTCGGTTGGAACAATTGCTTGTTCTTCAACCTCACTAGTTTCACTAGTTCTTGGAACTATGTCCTTTGGCCTAGGCATTGAAGAGAATCTAGTCTCATCAAAAATTACATCTCTCGATAATATAACGGTGTGAATCGCTATAGAATCATTAGGTTCAATAACATAGAACCTATAAGCTTTGGAATGCTCGGCATATCCAACAAAGATGCAGTCAATACCTTTCTCACCCAAAGTCTTCCTTTTGGGTTCGGATAGTCGAACAACCGCTCGACAGCCCCAAACTCGAATATAACTCAAGTTAGGCATTTTCTTGAACCAAAGTTCATATGGGATAATCTTGTTCCTTTTATTGGGAGCTCGATTCAGCAAATAACAAGCCGTTAGCATGGCTTCACCCCAAAATCCATCAAGCAATTCATTTGCAACATAAAGCAATTCATAAAGCAACATAAAGCAATTCATTTGCAACATAAACAGAATTTGAAACAAAACTCTTTTTATTCAAATTTAACTTAAACATGTTATTCAACATAAAACCAAATCCAACAAAAGAGCCACCCTTTGACAAGATAAACTTGTCGGACCCATAAACTTTCCTATACCCTAACTTATTCAAGATACTACCGGAAACCAAATTCTTTCGAATTTGTGGTATAAACAAAACGTCTAAAAGTTCAACTATTTTGCCAGAACTAAACTCTAGCCTAACTAAGCCACGTCCAAGAATGGGAGCAACCGACTCGTTTCCCATGCGTAGCATTGATCCGTCTTCAATCGGTTCCAAGGAGGTGAACCAACGGCGATCTTTGCACACATGACTTGTAGCACCCGAGTCGATCCACCAAGCGACATCATTATCCTGCACGTAAAAGGATTCGGATATTAGTGGTACATAATTCAAATTTGAATTAAAACCAAAGTCAAAATTCTGACCTTGCCGTGGGTTTTGATCCTTGGATCCTTGCCCACCACCACTTGTGCTTTCTCCATTCTTACTCTTGACAACCCGACAATCCCGCTTGAGATGGCCGGTCATCCCACAGGTCCAACAGGTTAATTTAACCTTTTTATTGGGCCCTTTCTTGGCTTCATTGAACTTACGTTTTCCCTTGAAGTTGTTAGTCTTTCCCTCTTCCACCATGTTCACCGAAGGTGCAGAAACTTCTTTTATCTTAGGTTTCTCAGCCTCTTGCGCCCGAAGAGATTCCTCTATGCGCAAGTGACTACCGAGTTGTACAAGAGACGACTCTTCCTTCTTGCGTTTCAACATATGTTTGAAGTCTTTCCATGAGGGTGGCAGTTTATCAATGATACTCGATACAGAGATGGATTCGTCCATCTTCATATCATGTTGAGCATATTGGCCGAGAATGCGAAGGAGCTCATTGTATTGCTCCATCACCGGCCTTGAGTCCACCATCTTGTAATTATTAAAATTACTAACAAGGAACTTCTTACTAGAAGCATCCTCCGCCATGTATTTGGACTCGAGAGAGTCCCATAGCTCTTTGGCGGATTCAACGTTTTGATAGATATCGAAGAGGGAGTCACACATACCGTTTAAGATGTGGCCACGACAGATGTAGTCGTCGTTCTCCCATTTTCCGCGACGCCGGGTCATCTCCAACGTCTCTTCTTCCATTACCTCCGGCATCAGGGTGCTTAGCACGTACACAACCTTCAACGTCGTCAACAAGAAGTGCATCTTCTTCTGCCATCTACGGAAATCAACGCCTTCAAACTTATCCACCTTTGTGAACTTGGTCGTCATGTCTCTCACGGACTGATCACTCGCCATCTCTCTTCACGAAGACAAATATCTCTTACGATTGTTGGGGGATTTCAGAACAATATCGTGGGAGAGAAAGAGTGACAGAACTTGGATAGAAACAGAGATCGTGTGAGAGCTCGCTTTCCGTAAGAGATATTTCTACCCTATTCTGCCCGGGTATCACGAAATTCTCTCGAGGATAATCTGTATTTTTCAGTGTGTCGATTAAGGCAGAAATCGACTCATACTTATACACCTTAGAGAATCGTAACCGACCCATATTGATACTGATAATAATATCTAACTTAACGAGATTGATTGTGGAATTAAACAAGGCAGTTACAAATGTGAAAAGACATTCCAGACGCGGGCGCCAGTCTCCGCGCCAGTCAACTGGCACCACAACTGGCGCGGGTAACATTCCAGAGCTTGGCGCCAGTCTTGGCGCCACAATCGGCGCGAGAAACATTCCAGTGCTTGGCGCCAGCACTGGCCCCGACGCCCAGCTCATGAAAACACTTTGTAACTTTGCCAATCTCAACCGTCCAACAATCCCTGGTTCTAGTTAGCTTACACGAGTGTGCACTCCACACCTCCTAACTCATGTTATAGCTTAGTTAACAACCCCGTTATTATCTTTGTGAATCCAATTATACAAAATGAACTTGATGATTTCACTAAAATCACCAACAACACATAAGTACTTGGAAAATAACATTTTTTGCATGTACAAAGTTTTCACAAATCAACTTGAACTCACCTTGCTAGATTTAGGTTAAATCTAGATTTTCGCCAAAGGTAAGCTCCTTTGAGAAACCCGAATCCTCAAGCCAAATCTTCCATAAACCTAGATCCACAAGTTTTCAACCATGAATATTCATATTCAACCACTTTAAAACCATTCCCCAACATCTTATATCAAAATCTCCATTTTGACCAAAACCCCAATATTAACCTAACTTCCCCAAAATCATCCAAACCAAGATTTGATAAGCATACAAACTAGGAAGCCATCAATGGAGCATTTATAACTCATATGAAAGTATAGAAGATGGGAGGAGGAACTCACCACTTAGGTTTTGATGAAAACCTAGAAAACCCCAAAAATCTCTAGTGTTGTGGATGAAACTTGCTTTTGCATTAATAAATGAAACCACTAGCATAAAAATGGAAAAGGAACGCATTAATCTCCATGAAAAAGCCCCAAAATCAGTTAGGGTTTGTGAGGGAAAGACGGGAAACGATTTGGAGAGAAGAGAAGAGATTTGAGAGTGAGAAATGAGAGACTTACCACCACCAAACACCCTTGAATCTTCTAATGAACTTCAAAACTAACACTTTATCCTTGAAAAGCTCTAAAAATCGAAATCATGGCACTTTGAATCGCCAAAAACGGAGGTGAAATGAGAGAGATATGAAGAAATGAAGTTTGGGGGGTGAAATTCGCGTTTTATGCTGATCAGGTGCTCCGCGCGGGTTCATCGGCGCCATGATTGGCGCGAGGCACTGTTCGTTCTATTTCTTCTTAAACACTGTTTTGGCCATAACTTCTTCGTTTTAGCTCCGTTTTCTCTCCGGAAAGAACCGATGGACTCGTATTCGAATTCCCCATCCAACAAGACCATAAAATCTAGGATTTAACCCAAAATCCTATTTTTCATATTTATCTTAAAAGATCGATTCCTTTCAGTAATCGGGGTGTTACAATCCTCCCAACCTTAAAAGAGATTTCGTCCTCTAAATCTAGTTCCCATATACTCAAGTGAACGCTCAACTCACTAGAGTAACTTCCAATCGATAGACTTTGGTTGTCTCTCAACCTTAAGTGATTCATACTTCCCCAAATGTAGATCCCGACTACCAATCAGTCCAGATCTACACTCTTATAAACGTTTTCTCTTACCATCCCAAAGTATGTTTGCCATAGTAACTAACATTAAATTCTCCAGTTCAGTTGTTCTCACTATCGAACTGTCATCTACCTCTAACGAGTGCTATTAGACTCCAAAACAGAGGGTCGTCCTTGATCCATCGCTTAAACCACTTCACGAATACACCCAAATACCAATCATCCAAGCGACAGGTTCTTTTACCATTCAAGGAAAGTCATCCGACTATAACTACTTATCACAGACTGGATTTCATAAGATCACTACGACCGTTACCATTATTTCTAAAAAAACTGATTACAACCCTCCGAATACACTAACGGTTCTTGACCTCGGACCCCAAAGGTTGACACCTAGTCATACCACCAAGCTTTGACGCCCACCAGAACTCCTTACACGAGTTTCATTCGTCGAGTATTCCCGCTAAATTAAGGTTATCAACTCGGTGTCTAAAGGGTCCCTCATGTGAAAATTGAACAAGACCCAAACTAGGTTGCCAACAAGAGCGGTTACCACCAACCTCAATATACGATACCGCGAATCTAACCCTTCAGTTACAACAAATACATCGACTCTGCCACCGATACCATCCAGCCTATAGTACCATCACGCGTCGAAATACCCAACTTTTCATAGTCGAAGTTCTACACACACTTACTCTTAACCGGGGTTACTTAACCTTTCCAAGGTCCTATTGAGTTCAAATTCTCAAGTAAATTATTTAACAAATATGCAATCAAAACTTTTTATAGAAATTTTCAACACAAAGGTTTTCATATCAAATTAATCGTACGCATAAAAACTACTACTATCAGTACGGTTGTTGCGCAAAAATGGACACGCTCGTCCCACTTATGAAAATCATGTTGAAAACTATTTCAACGCAGTTTAGATTATTAACAAAACGCAAAAGTGTAACAAACAACTTCTTTGAAATGAACCGCTACGGTCCTAGTATGGATTGATTCATGTCATGCACATAAAGTAACTACCTACTTTAAATTGTGTGTAACAAAAAGGTTTGCACGTACTTCAAAAGAAGTTTAAACGACATTCGACTCCGAAAATTCTTTTTTTTACCATAAAATGGCATGGAACAAGGTTCACCGCCAAAGTTTGCGCGCGTCAGTTTATTTCACAAAAACGATGAAACGATTCATAAGTACCCTTTGGTTAAAACATAAAATGACTTGTGTCAGTTCAAAGTTTAAAGACAAAATAAATACGTTTTAATCATTTGAAGATATCGGCTAAAACATCATGAGGGGATCTCAAATTGGAGTATTCATGCAAGCTTGTAACACTTCCTAGTAGTTTTTCTTGAAATGAACTAACACGCATCAGATGGTTCACACGAAATTTCAAAAGATGAAATTCTTTAAATCAATTTCAAAATTCTCTCATTTAGTCATATAATGACATATGAGTAAAACCTCTTTGACAAGACTCTCACACATTAGTGCTTTTCTCAAAAATTAGGAGAATAATGGGTGCTTGTAGATGATTGACACCAAAAGGGTTTAAATCAACTTCCAACTTCGAATCTTACAAACAGTGCGCATTAATGTTCCAAAAACTTAAATAGTTCTTCGCACTCTAGGTTAAGACAAATAATTTTCCAAAATCTCCATCACGGGGCATTTACACTAAAAAGTCTTTTCACTCGTAATACAAAATGTCAAAATGTCGATGCTTACAATTTACTTATTACACACTCAAAATACGCTTTTTCATTAAAACCGAAACGGTTTACAATTTTTTTTTCCAAAATGTTCATCAAACCAAAATTGACCAAATGGCAACGACTCACACATTCGTGTTTTCAAAATGTACCATTTCGTGAACCATGCATTATCCCCACAACACTAAACGTACTTTGACCAAATGGCCTTCATTTATGCAATGAGTTAATAAAACGTTTTCATTCACGATCCATTTATCAAAGTGTCGAGAAGTAATGGTTACCAAGCTATGCATACCCCTAGGTCGATATAATGCATTTGCATGAAATGATAATAAAACAATCAACTGACCGAAAGCGCAATAAGAAAATTGTTATGAAATGCTATCAAGGTGTTCTTTCATAAATTACTCACGTCACGTAATAATCAATCCATATACTAAACAAGTTGCAACAAAATGTGCTAATGCAAATGTTTGAAAGAGAAATTACGCGACACCAAAGTTCCAAAACTCGTCCCTTTTGGCCGCCTTACGGCATAAAGTAACATTTCTCAACAAAACCCGAGTGAGACAAAATGCCCAAAATGACTCATAAATTCCCACATAATAAATAGAGTATGCACATTATGAAATTGCACTCACATGACACAAAACGTCGTAAGACCAAAACTCCATGAAACTCAATGGGGCTCAATGACCTCAAGTCAACAAAATGGCACCAAACCTTTCGCTCCCCAAAAATCGAATTGTAATAAGCAAAATCATGACTAAAACGTCAAAATCCCGAAAATCCCCTTTTTGTTGTAATACCATATAAACAACCTTGTTTAACAAACTCACATTAAACAAAATCTCCAAAATAGCTTTACATAGACATAGTGGAAGATAACTTTCCGTCCAAACCTTAACATATGTGGAGGAGATCCAATGTTAAAGTCATAAGCCGTAGTTACTTGCCCAACACCTTAAACATCATTAAAATATGGATATCACTGTATCCGAAAGTAACGTTTGACAATAATAAAATAAAGCAAGTCCCGACGGAGTTTGCAACTCTCGTAATAAAATAATTTCATGCATGTTCAAAACCATAATTTAAAATCTTGTGTGTGCTAAACGTTTTTCCGAGATTTTGTAACACAATCCACATAAGGATTTGAAACACAAGAAATAACTGATGCAATTTATTTTTAAGATAAATTTTTGTGATTGAACTTAGTCGGCACTCAACGTCTCAAATCATTCTCCTCCAAATCCCTCCGGTCCACTATTGCCATCCGGATGCTCAACACATCTTAAGGCAAATTGGGAATTCACATCGATTATCCTTACAATTCCTTTCCGAATTAAAATCGATTCGGTAAGCCTATGGTTCTAATCCAACCATTAACTTCGACCCGAAATGGTTCACTTAAAGCAATTATCGTGCATATCGTCACTCCACGTGACTAATGCTAAAATCGTCAATTTCTTTCAACGACTACTCGCTTAGAAATTCTTCACTACCCCAACGGTCATCACATTGAAGTAGTTCAAGCATGCACATGTAACTAGTAGGTTCACCATAACACTGGCCAGGTGTCATTATGATCGCACCGCACATGCTTATCCTTGCTACTCTCGACATGATACTCGTTTCTAGCAACTCCATCGACCTCAAAACATCCTATCTTAAAGTGCCTAATGGTGAATTTCACTGTCATTTACTTAAAAGAACGCTAGTTTGAGTCTAGGTATCCAAAATCAACACCTAATTCTCTCAAACTTATGCTCTGATACCAACTTGTAACACCCTCGAATTGGGAAAGAGCAACTAAATAAAAATTTCGGTAAAACATCCAAAATAGCAGAGTTTCTCCCTATATGCTAATACGGGAAATACCTCAATTCAAAGTCTATGATTAACCTCAACAAGTTATGACCCAAAATTCATTACAAGGACTAAAACCACATTGGGTGTTACTTAACCCAAGTACACGTTGCTAATCCCAAAGATGAATGCGGAAGGTTTCACTTAAACAATTCACCTCTCGATCACACTATTAGCATACGACCTCTCGCAGTGTCACTAGAGCTACTCCCAACCTGAACCTGTTGCACATGCCGACAAATAAAAAGGGTTAGGCTAACGCCTAGTGAGTTCAAGAGTTTATAACATGCTTTAAATAATTCTTTGAATGAAAGTTTGCGACATAGATTATAATTTCCAAAAGAGTTTATGAGAAGGATGTAAACGACTCATTTTCCAACGCACACAAAATCTATGAGAAAAGTTCCCAAAATGTACAAAGCATTTTCCAAAATGAATTCCAATCCCAACTCACTCAAAACGTGCTTTGACGTTAAATATCCCAAGTAATTATAAACGTAGATAAAACTCCAATATTCAAAACATCCAATAAGGATGAGGCATAGTACTCCGCCAATAAACCATGAAAACATTTCACATAAATAAAGAGCATCACCGAAAATATGGATAAAAGTAACTACCCAAAAACAACACCTTTCGGTGACGGGGGAGACCCGAGTCCATCGAAAGTGACGGGCATGTAAAGTTAGGCCACTTATGATGTTACTGGATTACACCTCAAGTCCCGATCTTAGTTCCCATGCCATAAAGACATCACAACCTCAAACCTTTCCCATGCCTTTATTGCCTACTCCGTCGAGTTACATTTCAAGGACTTATGGGACCATATTGCCTATCCAGTCTAGACGAGTTACACCTCAAGGACTTCCATGTCCCTTATTGCCTACTCGCTAGCGGCCCCATGGACTAACGCATATAACCATGCGTTCCAATAGTCCACTCCTCGTGCACAAAGAGATAGACCATCAAATAAAGACTGACTTTCGTGCCTATGGATCCAATGCAACACAGTCTAAAAAACACGCCCATACCGAAATGATTAAAGCACCCGAGCATGTAAATACCAATAATATGCAATATGTTGCAATAAATGCAAACCATAAAATAATACCCCACATTAAGCCATCGAAATCGGACAAATTGTCCCCAAGACTTCCTCAAAGTCAAAACCGAGCAAATGCTCAAAACCCATTAGACCCATAAATAACGTTCCTCAAAGTATAAATGCATTAAAACGTCGTTTAGGTAAACGTATACCATAAAATCCCCATTAACCCAAAACACGTCACGGATTAATATAAATGAGTTCTCAAAATGGACTCATGACACCAAAATGTGCATTTTCCCAATTGGTTTATAAAATCAATTACACCGATATGATTAAACCATCAAATAAACTTTATTTTGAGCAATAAATCTTTTAAGGACATATTATTATTTCTACACATCAAAATATCCAAAAATCCTAAATATGGATGTTTTACAACATTTGTGAAGTTAAACACTTCAAAAGGGTTAAACCCATCAAATAACTTAACAATTGATAATTTCAAGTAAAACACATAAGTACTTGGAAAATAACATTTTTCGCATGTACAAAGTTTTCACAAATCAACTTGAACTCACCTTGCTAGATTTAGGTTAAATCTAGATTTTCCCCAAAGGTAAGCTCCTTTGAGAAACCCGAATCCTCATGCCAAATCTTCCATAAACCTAGATCCACAAGTTTTCAACCATGAATATTCATATTCAACCACTTTAAAACCATTCCCCAACATCTTATATCAAAATCTCCATTTTGACCAAAACCTCAATATTAACCTAACTTCCCTAAAATCATCCAAACCAAGATTTGATAAGCATACAAACTAGGAAGCCATCAATGGATCATTTATAACTCATATGAAAGTATAGAAGCTGGGAGGAGGAACTCACCACTTAGGTTTTGATGAAAACATAGAAAACCCCAAAAATCTCTAATGTTGTGGATGAAACTTGCTCTTGCATCAATAAATGAAACCACTGGCATAAAAATGGAGAAGGAACGCATTAATCTCCATGAAAAAGCCCCAAAATCAGTTAGGGTTTGTGAGGGAAAGAGGGGAAACGATTTGGAAAGAAGAGAAGAGATTTGAGAGTGAGAAATGAGAGACTTACCACCACCAAACACCCTTGAATCTTCCAATGAACTTCAAAACTAACACTTTATCCTTTAAAAGCTCTAAAAATCGAAACCATGGCAATTTGAATCGCAAAAAACGGAGGTGAAATGAGAGAGATATAAAGAAATGAAGTTTGGGGGGTGAAATTCGTGTTTTATGCTGATCAGGTGCTCAACGCGGGTCTCCGCGTGGGGTTCATCGGCGCCATGACTGGCGTGGGGCACTATTCGTTCGGTTTCTTCTTAAACACTGTTTTGGCCATAACTTCTTCGTTTAGCTCTGTTTTTGCTCCGGAAAGAACCGTTGGACTCGTATTCGAATTCCCCATCCAACAAGACCATAAAATCTAGGATTTAACCCAAAATCCTATTTTTCATATTTATCTTAAAAGATCGATTCCTTCCAGAAATCGGGGTGTTACATGTGTGCTCTAACACGTTGTCACAGGTGTGTTCGTGACCAAAGTGTGGATCATCATCATGCGTGTGTTTGTTTAAACTGATAAGGCGTAATTGTTCATAATTCTTTATAAACACTTTTATTGGACATGTGTGGTGTGATATTGGTATCTTGAGGGATCTCACTAGACCTCGTGGTCTAACCCTCGCTTTTCAAAATGTAAAACCCTTTTCAGGCAAGCAGGTAGTCGAGGGCTCGAGTATTGGCATGGGCAAGATGTGAGCTGGAGTTTGCGTCTAGTGGAACTAGAAGACTTTCCTTTTTAATATTTTAGATACATTTCTCAGCTGTAACTAGGGTTATTTCCGCGAACCTTAGGTTTGTAATCTTGAATGTGTGACAAGTGGGGCCGTTTAGGCATTTTCAATTAATTATCGGATTTATGGCTTGTTGGTTGATATGGGTTGTTACAGTGTTGTCAATAATAACGACGGTGGTGTCTTTACAGATTTGTTTAACAAATCGTGTTTTCTTGTAAGTAGTTTAACGACAAATGATGAAAACTAAAAATACTTTTTCTATGCTACAGGTGTAACCTCAAAAACAGTTAGATTGAATTTCAACACCAAACATCCTAATGTATGCTCTTGATTTTCAATGTATTTCTACTGTTACATTATAGATAAGTTTAAAAATATAATATTCATAAATTACAATATTTGTCGCACTTAATATTTGTATTCACCCTGCTTTCACAATGCCGTTACCTAGTTCAATAAAATTATCAAACCATTGATTACAATTTAAATATGTTTTATAACAGTTAGCTTCTAAACAAAATCAAAGTTGGGAGTTCAAATAAACAATGATTGATGGAAAAACAAAAATAATTAAAATCCTATGAATGAACATTGTATATCTTTAACATCCAAGAGTATTTACATTACTAGACAATAGAGTTTTTTTGACGATAAAATCTGCCGGAAATCCGCTGAAAAATATGTTTTCGTTAAATTCTCACAGATCCGGCTGCCGGAATAAAATGAGCCGAAAAGTCATATTTCTGGCGGACTTTTCAGTGGATTAAGGCCACTGGAAATCCGCCGGAGGTTATTTTCATTTTACTGAATTACTTAATTAAATTAGTAATTAAGATTAACTTTGCGACAGAATATACCACGGGTAGTTTTTTTATTCTTTAAAAATCTTATTTATGAAATTGAATGAAATAAATAATTTAAATTTCCAGCGGATTACCGGTGGAATAATCCGCCGTAAATTATTTGAATTTATTTTTTAATTTAACTTGTTTATTTAAATTAATTTTTTTTAAAATTAATAGTTTATGGCGGAACATTCAGTGAGTAATCCGTCGAAAATGTACCTAGTGCAGAAAAAGCTGGCTTTTATTTAAAAACTTGTACAAACTTGTAAATCCTGTAAATATGTAGAAAAAAATGTTAAAAACATAAAATACTTTAACAAACTTCACAAAATACTGAATTAGTATGATCTAGTAATGTTTTTCTTTTAAGACTATCACTAAAAAATGACTATCACCGACAAATAGTACCGACGGATTAAATTCGTCAGTAATTTCCAACAAATCACTGATGGATCCGAATATTACAGACGGATCCGTCGGTGATACCCTCGCCCGTGACTTTTTCGACAGAGGTTACCGACAGATTACTGAAGGTTTCAACTTTTACTGACAGATTTTTCCGTCAGTAATAGTCTTTTGTTTTTTAGTGTATCAAGGTCTATATTATTGTTAACCGGTCAAATGATACAAAAAGTAAAAATATTTTGTGAAAAAGATTCCGTGAATTAAAAATTGTATAATCATAGAATATAGTATATTTTCCCTCTTAAATAGTAACATTGCAAAGACCAAAACAATGTATTAACTCAGTGATACTTATAAATCAACTCAAATTCACGGTAGCGATTATTTGTACCCAACAATTTTCATTTTCTATCCATGTTGAAAGCTTTTCACAAACTCTCTTACCTAAATTCCTAACGTCCTTGACTGGACTACCCAACATTCTCATTTATCGGGATTGTGGAATTGGCTTAGGATACTACAATCCCCCTCTCAGGGACTCAACCTTCTTGATGAGGTTTGCCCCACAAATCCCACCACGTAACAATCCGTCTCACATGGATAGAAAAGTAGATTTGTGACATTTTTTATAAATTTAAAGTTGTGAGTTGGTATGAAGATTATTGGATCAACCTTCTACTTTTGGCTATGGGACGTCACAAGCGGTATTAGAGTCGCACCTTGTGTCATCATGGTGGCGGAAACCTCATCGAACATGATGATTCTATATCTTCTTATATAAGAAAATATATTTTACCTATATAGTACAGTGACCCGTTCAGGAATTAACTCATTGCGGAGTATTTGTAACATCTTATGTGAATCCTACACCGTCGATGAACAAGGAGGATGTTGAGAAATGCTAACGAGAACGTCAAGAATTTAAGTAGGGAGTTGGTAACAACTCATCCTACATGGATAAAAAAGTAGATTTGCGAGCTTCTTATAATTTCAAAATTATGGGCTACTAATAACTTTATCATGGTTTTAAGTGGGTTCAAAGGTTTCTGAGTCATCTTGTTACTTTGAGCTTTTGGACGTTGCAGATCGACTCTTATACCATTTTTAACGACCCAAAGCCAAAATTACTTGAGTATCTCAATAATTGTAAATCAACTTATAATCATAGTAGAGTTATTAGTAGTCCACAACTTAGAACTTAATTACAAGGAGGTCGTATATTGTAACATCTTAAAACTTTAAACGTTACAATAACCATATATATATATATATATATATATATTGTGAAGTCTCAATTGCAAACCAGTCAATTTGTACGAGGTTTGCACAAACTGACTGGTTTGCAACGGAGACCTCCCCTATATTATGAAGTCTCAATTGCAAACCAGTCAGTTTGTGCAAACCCCGTACAAACCAATCTACAATGATGAATCTGCAAAAAAAATTGTTGATACTTCATGAATCTATATTTTGGCTTCATGAATATAAAATTTGGCTTCAGGAATATATAACTTGGCTTCATGAATCTATATTTTCCGATAGAGCCCTAAAACACCCTTATGGATATAAAAAAGAAGTTATGGATATAAAAAAAATAAGTTACGTGATTGGTGGAGATGAAACAATATGCTAAAAGCCCTAAAATACCCTTATGGATAAAAAAACAAAGTTACGTGATTGGTAGATTGGTTTGTACGAGGTTTTCACAAACTGATTGGTTTGCAACGGAGACCTCCCCTATATATATATATATATATATATATATATATATATATATATATATATATATATATATATATATATATATATATATATATATATATATATATATATATATATATATATGGTTGAGTTCACCTGAGACCAACCTGTTTTCGTGAGACTCGTAAGACCACAAAATAACACTAAAACTTCACAGTGATTCATTATGAAGATAAGAAAAACAACGAACCTTCACAACAAAAACACTGTGAAGGTTTACCTTCGCAGTACCTTCACAGTCTTTTGCTGTGAAGGTTTAGTGTTAATTTTGTGCTCTCACAAAAATAGCATGGTCTCACATGATCTCAAGTCTATATATATATATATATATATATATATATATGTTATCCCAAGACCAACATTTACTCCACATGTATCATCATGTGTAATTATAAACCATGTTCATGCACTCTCAAAATATATAAATCACATATTTGCATGCATCAAATTTTCATATTTTCATATATTATTTAACACTTCATGAACAAATCATAATATCCTAATAAGAAACTCATATACACAATCCATAAATATCACATAAAATACATCAGAGGTCCACAGCCCCCATCTATTTCTCATAAAACTCAAGTGATCATCTCCCTATAAGTCCTCAATAAGCAACGAAATATAAGTGTGATAACCATAGGGAAAGTTCCTAAAGTCTTATGAGTAGATTAGTTGGGTTCCTCATAGTGTTATGTACTAACATTAATTAAATGCGAAGTCATATAGTGGGAGTGAAGTTTCATGGGACTATGATGGTATGTAAAAGAATTATCGTAAGAACAACACAAATGTATCTTCTAGGATTCATGAGACTTTATCCGTAAGGGCATCACAAATATGCCTTTTTAGAAAAAGAGAAAAATTAGTCAAATTATGCACACTCACTAAATTTTCACTACCAATATGCATCGTCAAGAGAAAAATTGGTAGCATTATGACGTTTAACCGTGTTTTGCTTTTCAAGTGGATTTGGCAGTTTTGGTTGAAGAATGAGACACTTTGGGTTAAAATTATTGAATCCATCTATGGCGAGAAGGGTCTAATTGGTTCGAATTTGCCTAGGCATTTTTCGAACTCCACATGGGTATCTATTATAAAAACGATCAACTGTCTAAAGGACAAAGGCATCGATCTTTTCTCTTTCTGTAAGAAAAAAGGTGGGCGATGGTTTTTTGACCACTTTTTGGGATGATGTTTGGATCGGGGATTCTCCTTTTAAAATTCAATTTCCTAGAGTTTACGCTTTAGAATTGGATAAATCGACGAATGTCAAGTCTCGTTTGGAGTTAGGGTGTTGGGATGTGTGTCTTTGAAGGGCGCCACGAGCTGGGGTAGAGGTTGTCCTATTTTGTGAACTACAAACCCTCCAGTCAAAATGATAGATGGGTGTGGTTGTTAGAGGTCGGGTGATAATTCAGTGGCTTCGGCTAGACGTTTAGTTGATTCTAGTTATTTGGAGGTGAATTCTCATCCTACTAAATGGAATAGACTTGTTCCCATCAAAGTTAATGTGTTCGCGTGGCGGTTGTATCTCAATTGGCTCCCTACTCGGACAAATTTCGATAAAGGAGGTATCAATGTTTCGTCTATTTTTTGTCCTAGTTGGGATTTGGCGGTGGAGGACTGTAGTTATCGTTTCTTTTCATGTCATGTCACTAAAGACTTATGGGTTCTTATTGAACGTTGTGGCAAATGGATATTCCGAATCTCCACTCTTATTCGGATTGGGTCTCTTTGTTTTACTCAATTAGATTAAAGGAGGTGTTTTTTTTTCTTTGAGGTCATTACGCTTACCACTTTGTGGTCTATATGGGTGTTTCAGAATGGTATTCTCTTTGGCAACCCGAAGCCAAAGAAGGCGGCCACTTTTGAAAATATAATAGCCCGTGCTTACTTTTGGGTAAATCATAGAAGTAGCAATTTGTTTTTTAATTGGATTGATTGGCTTACAAATCCTTTCATTGCTATTATTTCTTTGTAATTGTGTCTTTTTCTAGCTTCTTACTAGTTTTATAAAATTTCGTCGTTAAAAAAAATATGCATCATCGATAGAGTCGAAGATGGTTTTATTAGTGGTGAACACATGTGTAATTATGAAAGCTTTATAAATATGATCTCAAATTTGTTTAAAATGATTAACGTCATTTTTTCATAAAACAACAAACTCATTAGGCCCGAGGAGTACCTAAAACTTTTTAAAAAAGGGAATTTAATTAAAATACCCACAGTTTAACTTTGACTTAGCAAAATATCAATTTTCTCGTCGAATTTGCCGAAATACTCATTTTTCCCGCGGTGGGTCCTGCGATCGTGGGACCCACAACCACGTGGCACGACGTGGCACCATCTTTGGCCAAATCTCCCGCTATGCCCCCTCAAGATACCTCGCGGCTACCAAAATGCCCCTTGTCCCGCGACTGGATCCCGCAATCGCAGGATTTAGTTGCCACGTGTATGGCTGGGGTTGAAACCCTAATTTTTTTATAACTATAAAGAGAGAGGGTGGGGGACCAACATCCGGCCACCATACAATATTTTTAAACTCTCTCCCAACTCTCTCAACTTCTCGTATCGATTACGTGTTCGGTTTGAAGATGTCACGTGTTAGGGATGTGGTAAGTTATTTTCTTAACTTTTTGTTGTTTATTGTTGTTATCTTAAATTTTCAAAATATATAATATGTAAACTTTGTTGTTTGAACTTTGTTGTTTGAATGTTGTTGTTTAAATATTAGAGTGAGTTTATAAAAAATAAGTTCGTGTTTTTTTTAAACGTTGGTGTTATTTATAAAAAAACATGTTAAAGTGGTTTTATAAAAAATATGTTAGTGTTTTTTTGGTTATAAAAAGAGAGTGTTTTTTTAAAAATTAAATGTTAGAGTGGGTTTATAAAAAATAAGTTAGTGTTTTTTTTAAAAGTTGGTGTTATTTATAAAAAAATATATGTTAAAGTGGTTTTATAAAAAATATGTTAGTGTTTTTTTGTTATAAAAAGAGTGTTTTTTTTAAATTAAATGTTAGAGTGAGTTTTATAAAATAAGTTAGTATTTTTTTTTTAAAGTTGGTGTTATTTATAGAAATTAATGTTAAATTTTTTTTATAAAAAAAGTAGGTGTTACCGTGTTAGTGTTTTTTTTGTTATAAAAAGAGTGTTTTTTTAAAAATTAAATGTTAGAGTGAGTTTATAAAAAATAAGTTATTGTTTTTTTTTAAAGTTGGTGTTATTTATAGAAATAAATGTTAAATTTTTTTTATAAAAAAAGTAGGTGTTAGTGTTTTTTTGGTTATAAAAAGAGAGTGTTTTTTTAAAAATTAAATGTTAGAGTAAATTTTATAAAATAAATGTTAGTGTTTTTTTTTATAAAAAAATTGGTGTTATTCATCCAAAAAAATGTTAAAGTGTTGGTTATAAAAAAAAATGAGTGTTTTTACAACTTAGGTCCCTAAACTTTGGTGAATGACAACTTAGGTCCCTAAACTTTGCTACTTTACAACTTATGTCCCTAAACTTTAGTGAATGCAAACTTAGGTCCCTAAACTTTGCTAATTTATAACTTAGGTCCCTAAACTTTGGTGAATGACAACTTAGGTCCCTAAACTTTGGTGAATGACAACTTAGGTCCATAAACTTTAGTAAATGCCGACTTAGGTCCCTAAACTTTGCTAATTTACAACTTAGGTCCCTAAACTTTGGTGAATGACAACTTAGGTCCCTAAACTCTAAACTTTAGTGAATGACAACTTAGGTCCATAAACTTTAGTGAATGCCAACTTAGGTCCCTAAACTTTGCTATTTTACAACTTAGGTCCCTAAACTTTGGTGAATGACAACTTAGGTCCCTAAACTTTAGTGAATGACAACTTAGGTCCATAAACTTTAGTGAATTATTTAATTGTTTATCTTTCTTTTGAGTTTCCTACTCATAAATAATTATTTAACTTTAGTGAATTATTTAATTGCAACATTTTACCGAAAATCCGTTAATGGTATGAAGATATAAAAACATTGAAATTGGCTTCACATGCAGTACTCAAATTCATTTTGGCCTCTTTCCAAAAGCATCTATATATAACAATGTTACATTGAAATAAAAAAAACCCACAACATATCTATTTGGATTTTGTCAAACGGGTGTAAATAGCCCTAAGGTATGTGGGGACTTAAGCAATCCTTGTGATTCCCCTGCTACCTGGAAGTCCAATTGATTGAGTGGGTTCTTTTCTAAAACTAAAATACACAAATAATTATCAACCCAATAAACCAAACAAGCATTATAACATCCGTGAATTTTCTCTGCAGCGCGATTTTTTAACGATCGACTTGACGTTAAGGTGTCGCGTTTCGTTCATCGTAGAGATGAGACAGCGCTTCGCCAATTTAGGAGATCGGGTACGTGCGGTTGATGAGATCTTCAGAGGGACACCTTTCGGTCCATGGCTGGATCTTACCATGAGCGGTGGCGACCCCATGCTAGTCCACAGGTTTCTACAGCTGGAGGTCGAGGTCTCCAATGCTGATGAGGAGGAGATGTATTTTGATGTCTTCGGGCATCATATGCGGTTTGGCCGTCACGAGTTCTGTCTTATTACAGGACTACTTTTTGGAGACGAACCCCCTTCCTCCGTTATCAAACATTACTTGGGTTAGTAGGGTTTGGCCTAGCGTGTCACCATCTCGTTTGAGGTTGAGGACAGTCGTGGACACGATGAAAGACGGTCTTTCTGCCCTTAGCGACGAGGATGTTGTCCGTGTATGTTTGGTGGTGACGGTGGGGATGGGCTTCATGGGCCGTGAGTGGAGCCAGTATGCTTTCGAGACGGTCCTTACGGCCGTCGAGGATTTGCATTTATTTAGCAGGTATCCGTGGGGTTGCCACATCTGGACATATACCTAAAGACAGATGCACCGAGCCATCGCCAGACGCGCCGACATACATGCGAAGATGGCTCTTTGTGGATTTACATACGCCTTCAAGGTTAGATAAGTAGTATATAACATAAACAATAATACATACAGACTGTTTGGCTTTCCTTTTTACGTACTTGTTCTTCTTGTGTAATTCCAGATATGGATCTTGGAGATGTTTCCCATCGCCGGTCAAAGTTTCACCATGCGCACCGACCGGTTAATTAGGGGAACCCGTTGGGACATGGTTATTAACCTTAATAGGAACAATTGCATTGCATTCTTCAGCCGGTCATGCACCGTAAGTTCTTTCACTATGTTTACAATGTTTCCTACGTTATTCCCTGTTATTAAGTTTTTGTGTTTTACCATATATTTAGCCGGCGTATGCGCCTCTCGAAAACCTTGTGGCTATGGATACCGAGAGGGACACGCCTTGGTACAGAAACAACGTGACCTTTATCGATAGAGAGGAGGCATGACATCATGGGTCTAGTTCTTCATCTGACGAAGATGAGGAAGACGACGCGAGGCCCCCTTCCGATCGATATCAGCCGCCCCCTTCCGATCCATATGAGGCGCCCCCTTCCTCCTCCCATCAATATTCGACTTCCACCGAGCCATCTTATGGCACTTTACACCAGCTGTGGGACTACGTCAAGGGGCCTCTAGACACACGAGTTCAAGATCTGGAGGAATTCGTCAGACAGTTTCGCTCTGTAAATGTTAGTGTTTAACTTAATTTGTCGGCCACGATCTTTTAGTTTGTATATTAATATTACGTTCCATATTTGTTTTAGATGTCGGGTACGACGCCGATCACCGCTTCGTTCGGACAGGGGGCACCGGCGACGTTTGCCACCACATCCCATCCGTCATTCCTGGAGAGTGTAAGTCACACTGAATAACCAATGTAGTTATATATTCGTTCCTAAATTTTTAACTCTTATAATGATCAATGTCACGCAGGTCGGGATGTCAGGGCCAAGGGGTTACACAACCCAAATGCCGCCGTTTGGCACCACATCCTATTCGTCATTCCCGGAGAGTGTAAGTCACACTGAATAACCAATGTAGTTATATATTCGTTCCTAAATTTTTAACTCTTATAATGATCAATGTCACGCAGGTCGAGATGTCGGGGCCAGGGGGTTACACAACCCAAATGCCGCCGTTTGGCACCACATTCTATTCGTCATTCCCGGAGAGTGTAAGTCACACTGAATAACCAACGTAGTTATTATTTCGTTCCTAGGTTTGTAACTGTTAAAATGAAATATGTCATGCAGACTGGGATGACGACGGCAGGGGCTTATACACACCCAACGTCGACGTTCGGCACCTCATCATTCACGGACCTCCTTGAGATACCGGCGACAGACTATTACAGGTCGGACATGCCGGGGCCGTCGTACGTCACACCGCCACCACATACTATGACTGTAAGTTATTTTGGTAGTTTTGGTTTAATTGTGAACATGATGAAATTTTACTTAAAACATCTAATAAGTTAATTTTCAGTCGATGGGGTCGGGAGAGGACTTACGGTGCTCGGAAATTCTTGAGGACCACTTCTCAGAGCCGGAAGTTGACCCGATGGATGTGGTAGAACCTGATAGGACGGTTCGGAATAGGAAACGTTCAACATGGTTCGGATCCCCAATATTTGGCCGACAAAAATCTACCACACCGCCCCCTGAAAAGAAAGCTAGGCCAAAGGTGACAGGAAAGGGAGCAGGAAAGAAGGCGGGAAAGAAGGCGGGAAAGATGACCACTTCACCGGAGCGTCTTCCAGCCTCGGAGATATTGAACCTGTGTCAGACTGGTGACCTCCTGATAACGCCACTTTTTGGCGTTATTTTCGGTCCTCAAACCAATGAGATTGGCTTGTGTTCTAGCAAAAAGGCAGAATTTTATGGTTTATCGAGTGGAATGTACAGGTAATCTAAAAGGCAGCAATCATCGAGAAAAGAAGCGGAAAAGTGCCAAAAAAGAGTCCAAAAGATGCCCAAACGAAGCCCAACGGAAGCCCGAGATCCAAGCCCAAGACCCGTGCCCAAACCATGACCCAAAACCTGACCCGGACACTTCAGAAAAGTGCGCGGTTTGTTGCGCGGTTTGTAAGTCACGGGACAACTGGCGTAAGTCTCTGTTTGTTTGCTATATTTGGTGTTTTTCGGAATTTAGGTCATCACTTCTCTACGTGCGACGGTAGGCTACTCGGGGGCGACTTTCAGAGGTTTTTCACGGACTTTTGAGCCACGATAGAGGATCGGTTGAGGAGAAGTTCATTACGCGAAGCGGATTAGAGCCGAGAGAAAGGAGTTCACCATTACACTCATCACGTTCACAATCACTATGTTTACACACACAATTTCCTTTCCTTTTCTTATGTTTTTATCCACCACCAACATGAACTAATCTTTAGATGTTGGGGGTTGGAATGAATTTGGTTTAAGCTTATGAACGGATGATTTGAGACTTTTATCAGTTTTTCCTATTTAATGAAGCATGTGATTTGAGTTTTAATGCCTTTGTGAGTCTGGCCAACTTTCAATTGTTTTGTTTGTTTCCAGTTAAGTTCAAGAGAATTAATTGTTAACTAGAACTAGAATTTACATGCCTAAGGTGAGAAATTGGATAGAGATATAACAAGTAAGCCTTAGTCCTATTAAAATCTTGATTTTAATGTGTTTTGAATCCCATAGGTTGAGATCGAGAGATAAAACTTGTGCCTTCAAAATAAAATCCGTTGTTGCTTGAGAAAGAACTACGGTTATTTTAGAGATTGAGTATTCATTAAAGGAATAACTGGTAATTGTTTTGAGTCAGATGTTTATATGCGAAAACCTTAGGATTTCCATCCCTCAACTGTTTTCTCTATCCAAAGTTTCCTCAAGTTATCTACTGTCTCGTGTTTGATTTAGTTACTTGCAATTAATTAGTTTCATACCAACAACTCAAAATTGCGACCGTTCAGTTAATAGATCTTATAGTCATTGTGATACTTAGTTCCTAGTTCCCTGTGTTCGATACTCGTACTTTCAGTACTATTACTTGATTCGACCCGTACACTTGCGGTTAGATTTAGGGGAGGGGGGGGGGGGTGAACCCGCCTATCAAGTTTTTGGCGCCGTTGCCGGGGAACTTGTTGCAACTGATAGCACTACCAGCTATAAGTGCTATTACATTGAACATTTTTTTTATTCCTGTTATTTTATTTTATTACTTTTAATTTCTGGATTGCTAATTTTGCCTACTTTCCATTCCAGGTACTAGTTGGTTTATGCCAAGGAAAACTCGATGGAAAGGAATCGAACCAATCGATCCGGAGATCGAAAGAACCGCCCGTCAGATACGAAAAGCATCCAAAACTTAAAGACAATTGAAGATGGGTGACGAAGCTCCTCCTGAGAGACGCCCTATGCGGACGTTTGCCGATCCGAATGTGGCAGCCGCACGCATAGGCATCCAAGCGCCCACTACTGGGGCGAACTACTTTGGGATTAAACCGAGTACCATCGTTATGGTACAATAGAATCAGTTCGGAGGAGCCCCAACAGAAGACCCTCATGCACATCTCCGTGCATTTGAGAGGGTATGCAACACGTTCAAGATCAATGGGGTGGACGAGAATGGAATCAAGCTAAGGCTATTCAGTTTTTCCCTCAAGGGTAGAGCTGAAATATGTATAGAGGGCCTACCATCGGATCATATCACTACATGGGCAGGCCTGGAAGCTGCGTTCCTCCAGAAATTATTCCCACCGGGGAGAACCGCTCAACTGATGGCCGACATTACCCACTTCGCTCAATGGGGCCAAGAGACTCTATACGAGGCATGGGAGCGATATAAAGACTTGTTAAAAAAGTGTCCACATCATGGGTTACATCCAAACGTTCTTTGGAGGCCTTCACCCGCAGTTCAAGAATAGCATCACTACTGCAGCGGGTGGAGCTTTCATGAATAAGACATATGAAGAAGCAGTCGATTTGATAGAGAACTTTGCCGAGCATAGCTATGCCACTCCACGATCTTCTATCAGACGGGTAGCTAGTGTTCAAGAATCAGATGAGTTGAAGGTGATAAAATAGTTTCTATCATAAACCACTTGAAGGGAGGTAGTCCAGACGTGTTCCCCACTTCTCAAAAACCTGAACAGGTTCAGTTTCTACAAAACCGGAACAACCAGCCGAGGAACGACCCTTTCTCGAACACATATAATAAGGGGTGGAAGAAACACCCTAACTTTTCATAGAGTCAACCCGGTCAACAACAACAACGTAATCATTCCAACTTTTCTAATTCTCATAACTCTAACAATGTTTACCGTCCTCCAGTTTACAACCAACGAAGATTTGATGAAGGACAATCCAGGGAGAAGAAACCGGGGTTAGAGGATATGATGATGAAGTTCATGACCAAGATGGATAGCACAGTTGAAGGATTGGCAAGCACAGTGTGTACAGTAAAAGCAGCAACTGAATAGAACACCGCCTCCATCAATCTCCTTGAAAGACAAGTGGAGCAGATATCTGAAGTCTTACAAAACCGAGCTCCCGGGACATTCCCTAGTCAGACTGAAAGGAAACCAAGAGAAGAGTGCAATGCCATTTATCTGAGAAGTGGCAAGGAGGTGATCAAGGAGACGAATGTTGGGCTGAAAGATGGTATTGCTAGTGATATGACTGATCAGGAAGAGCCAAAGGAGAAAAAGGTGACACCCCCGTCAAAGCCGGTAGGCAACCCGTATGTGCCACCTCTACCATTTCCAAATCAGGTGAAGGCACGTAACGACGAGGAACAATTCAAGAAATTTCTTGACATCTTCAAGAAGTTGCACATCAACATTCCATTTGCAGAAGCACTTGCCCAAATGCCAACATATCTCAAGTTCATGAAGGACATCTTATCCAAGAAGAGGGCAATTGAACATCAGGCTACCATTGCACTTACTGAAGAGTGCAGTGCAATCATTCAGAATAAGCTTCCCCCGAAGCTTCAAGATCCAGGGAGTTTTTCTATACCTATACAAATTGGAGATTTTTGTTTTAGTAAGGTATTATGCGATTTAGGAGCAAGTATTAATTTAATGCCTCTTTCCATTTTCAGGAAACTTGGCTTGGGGGAAGTGAAGCCTACAAACATTACTCTCCAACTCGCCGACAGATCAATAATGTATTCGTATGGAGTGATAGAGGATGTTCTCTTTAAAGTTGACAAGTTCTACTTTCCGATGGACTTCGTGGTACTGGATATTGATGAAGATGAAGAGGTCCCGCTAATATTGGGAAGACCATTCCTGGCCACGAGCAAAGCACTGATTGACATGGAAGAAGGCGAGATGACCTTGAGGATTGGCGGCGAAAAGGTAATTGTGGATCCCAGATTAACAAGTAACAATGAATATGAAACGATTAATCCTTTATTGATTGAATGCATAGAGTTACAAGATTATAATGATGAACAAACTCTCTCTCTAAACTCTGTTAAGCGCACGGCTAATCTCACCACTACTTCTCTAACCTATTTACCACTCTAAATACACATTAAATACCAAGGGCTTGACAGGCCCAAGCCCATTATCCATAAAGCCCATTATCTTGAGAGGCTTTACAAACCAATAAATAACACTAATTATTTCTTTATATCACTTTCTATTTTATAGGACTTTTAGTCCTAACAATCTCCCCCTAAAGTTATATAAAGAAAAAATACTAACTTGAACTCTTCCGATCTTGATCTTCTCTTCGTCTTGAATCTTTGAAGCACTTTAGTGTTGCTTGTCTTCATATCTTTCACGCTCCCCCTTGAAATATGCTCTTGGTCTTCTTAGTATCACGAGTTGAACCACGAGTTGAATTAGCTTTGAAAACTTCAGCACTTTGTTAAACGGATAGAAGAACCATGCACGTTGTAATATTTTTAGCACAGGTTATAACAGTTACTCCCCCTCAACTTTTGCTTACTCCCCCTCAACTTGATAGTCTGGGTCTTTGAACTTTTATAACGTTTTTCCCCCTCATGATGATGATCTTTGTCTTTGAATTTGTATCAGTTCTCCCCCTCATGATGATTAGGAGCATCCTGAGCATCATGTAACTTCAAAGACAACACTGATGAGTAGCAAAAGTACCAGATAAAACGGTAAGTAACCAAAATAGGGTAATCATCTAACACAGAAACCCAATAGTAACTGTTATCACAACAATTAAAATAATTGTGCGGCCTATGTTCAGAGTTGGCATCGGGGTATCTCTGATAGGACTTCCAGTTATCACTGAAGTAAAATATCAAAAATTACCTCTCAAACTGTTCCGGCAATATCATGAAGATATGCAATGGGAATCACAAAGACTCGTGCATGTGTGAAAGAAATAAATTATATCGATTTGGCTCAAAAATTGATTTAATCTGGGACTCAAGTTAAAAATCAATTGACACAGTGAATAGAATATGAAGTTCGGAGATCGGAGCTGATGTCTTCCTTTTTCAATATCTAAGACCTCCGAGTGAGGAATAGATAGATTATGTGCTAAATCTCCGTGCATTTATGAAACAAACATCTTTTGTGAGATGCTTAAGTGGCTAGGTGGGGTGACACGAGTTGTTGACACTGCCCCAATGTTCAGACGGACAAATGCTGCTGGGGGAGTGCAGAATAGACCAGATGAAGATGGAAGAGTGCACGTTGTAGAGCCTAGAGCCCGGGAAGCTCTAAAGGTAAGTGAAAGTCGGAAACATAGCGGGGGTTCTGAAGCTTAGGAGAGGAGGCAGTTTCGCTGTCGTTAGATTGTGTGGCAACGTGAGCCAACGCCAGCAGAAAGGAGGAGGAGACGGAAGGCTGTATTCCGAATCTATGTCCTAATTGGACAGTGAAAAGATGATCATTGATGCTGGGAGTTCTATTAACATAGCGCCCACGGAGATGGTAGATCAGTTGGGGCTGGGGAAGTTAAAGCAGGGCGTCTGGTGTGAGGTCGTCCCTATGTATTACGTATCCTACTCGGAAGACCATGGTAATACGAGTAGGGTGTTACCCGCGTAGGGAGAACACCGGTTGACTTTTAACGGCAAACGCGGTTATTGCCATCAGAAGACTTTGGTTGGCTAAGGAGAAAAGGTGTTGGCATAGCATTTCTGGGCGTGGTGGAAGAGTCCATAGAATGCTATGCCTTGATAGTAAAGCCAACTAGCAGAGCCGAGGATCGGTGGGATGCCGTAGCTTTAAGAGATAAGGGCTGAGGCAATCGGAAAGGCTTTTTTTTAGGAAGGAGGCCCCCTCCCTCCTATGTTGTAAAAGGGAAGTGCAGATCTTTCTGCAACATTCTTCCGGCTTGATTACCCCCTAAGATAAGAGGAGGATATAGAAGCAAATTTAGTTGCAGGTAGGAGTGAGTCTACCCTGCAAAGCAGCTTCTCGCTTATCCCCATTTTCAAATGAGGAGACCCAACGTCAAGTGCAGGAATTGCTGTCGAAGGGGCGGGAGAGTCTCAGTCCGTGTTCAACGCCTGCTTGACTAGCTCAAAAGGAGGCAGCTGGAGTGTGTAGATGGGCTTTGAAGCAGGGCCACGTATATTTCAAAACTTTCGGAGACGGGATGGAAAGACTTTCGTGAGAAGATATGGTAGGCTTGATACGGATACAGTTGCTTATCACCCACCTTAGAATCAACCAGTTCGACTATACCCACCTTAATTCCCTCATTTAGGACAGATGGAACCAGGTTATGGATCTGTTCAAGTTGGTCGATCAATCCCTCCTTTATTTCCCCTGCCTCCGGGCACCTTAGAATAGATTTGATTGGAAGGAGGGTGAGGAACGAAGACAGTGGTTTGACTGCTGGGATCCCAATCGGCCTGCATCAGCGGAAAATGGAACTATCGAATCACGGGTGACTCCCTTTATCGGGATGGGGGGAATTGCTTAATCGGCATTTCTGTCAATCGGCGGAAGACTCATGCATCCTGGGAGGGTACGACTTCAAGGGATGGACTCGATTGAACGGCCAACCACTTTCCATTTTTGTAGGATATTAAATCCAAAAGACCATTATTAGCGTGTAGTAGATTGTCCCGAGTGCGTAATACGCCAGTCAAGAAGAAATTCCATCAATGAATACGGTAGAGGAACGAAAGTGGCCGGCGGCGGTGTAGAGCTATAGCTATAAGGAGCGAAGCTCACACACACCGGCTGATGTAGGGTGGGATAAAGTTGCCAATGCGAGTCACGCGCAGAGTTGGACACTTTTTTTTGAAGCGTGATGCTGATAAGTCCACTCGATAAGATACAACTTCCGGGGCCTTATGGGGAAGGGCCGACCTTGGTTTTAGCTACTGATGACGGGCCAGCATCGGAGACCGGAATAGGGACACGAAGCTGCTCCGTGATATTCCAGATGAGTTGAAAGACTATGATCCCCCCCCCCCTTGACATCCACTCGCCCTAATGAATAAGCAGGAGAAAACCCACAAGCTTTTATCCGCACCATGGCCTGCCAAAAGTAGAATCGGGGGAGGCTTTCGAAGAAAGGTTCTGAACTAGAGAGGGACCCCCCTACCCCGCGACAGATTAACTAGAGGAATGTCAGGTGATTTTTCAAGGAGACGGTTGAAAGACCGGCCTTGAGAGGACATTCTCTTTCTTGAGCTTCCGTGGGTTACAAGATCGACTAGCACATCCAGCTTACTCTATCGACAGCCCAGCCAGATGAAGGATCAAGGAAATCGGGAGCAGCTGCCTTTACTTTATTTAAGGGGGGTCTTGAATCTCATGTCATCAAAAGTAGGCAGGCTTTGAACAACCAGATAAGAATCAGTTCCACTTTCAAGGGCTTTCGTCCATCTTTCGCCCATCTATCTCCGGATGCAAGCATTGATCTTGAATGGTGCAGTTATCATATCTCTTAGGAGGCACTACCTCCAGACCTGCCCGACTTCCTCAACCTATCGGTCGAGTCACTTCCTTCCACTCGCCTTACAAGGACCTACTGGACTATCGGCTTTAGATAGTCATCTTCCCCCCCCCCCCCCCTATCCTTCCTTTTCACTCGCTTCCTCTCGTCTTTGAGTCGAGTAGCTCTTCTCGATTGCTCTCAACCGCTTCTCCTTGAAAAGGAAAGGTAGGAGCACTTTAACGACGGAATGTACATATGCACGCGAAGGTGACGGACAATTTCAGGCTCTTTTTGCCTTCAGTAAAACCGGACAAAACATTGACTAAGTTGATTTAATTCGCATGAGAGGGCTTCAGGACAATCGAGGTGTCAAACATCCTCATTTTGTCTGTTCGCAACTTTCTTTCAATTGCTGGCAGTTGCCCCTGTCGATGGACCACCCCCCCCCCCCAAAAAAAAATTCCTATATTTAGCTTTCTTTTTTTTGCCAAAATGAAAAATAAGTTCTCACTTATTTTTCTAATTTTTTTCATACTTTATTTAGATGTGGGCACTCCTCAGCCCGAGGACAATCTCTCAAATACACATTAAGATGTTGACCCTTTTTCTTTTCTTTGTTGATTCCTCTCAATGAAATTTTCCATGTTGCACTAAGTTACTTACGGATGTATGCATGCAGTCCGGGAACACTTTGGGGTAAACACCCATCCAAACAACTCCAACAAGAAAAGGTATAAATATGAAAACTTCTCTACCATTTAGATCGGAGAATTTATGGAGGAAACCCGGTTTTAAATTCCCGGAAACCACACAATTATATAGCCAAAGGGAATACGCCGCGCCTAAAATCATCCCAAGCACTGCTAATGTGGCTACTAAGCTATTTCTTTGGAAAGCTCCTACTAAGATGAGAAATTCCCCGATAAAGCTGCTAGTACCAGGTAAACTCATATTGGCCAAAGTGAAAAAGAAGAAAATGGTAGAGAAATTCGGCATGGTGCTCACTAAACCTCCGTAATATCTAACAAGTCGAGTCTTATGTCGGTCATATAGAACACCAACACATAGAAAAAGGGCTGAAGAAACCAGTCCATGACTTAACATCAGTAGAATTGTCAGGATCGATTCCAAACAAGAATAATTATACTTAGAAATCAGAATTAAAGAATCTTGCGGAATAGAACTTTAATTCAAACACACTCAATGAACAACTAATCAGAAAACACAATCGGTTTGTATTCAATACTTCAACTCACAAGTTTACAACCAAACCTCAATCTTGTTGAACAGGCTCAACAAGACGACTTCTACTTCTCTAGAAATAGGGTTCTAAACCTTGAGGTTAATTCTCTCTAAAACAAAAACGAATTCTGATGATATCTCAGAATAGCTATCTATCAAAATCTATTTATACTAAATAATTACAAGATAACTATCAAAACAAAATTGATCTTCAGAATATTCTTTCATGCTTATCTTCAATCATTCCATCTTTATCTCCAACATTCTCGCATTCCATAATTATGATCACAAGCAGTATTAACATCGTTATGCACAAGCAGTACTAACATTGTTCCAGCAGCATTAACTTTTACTTGCAGTACTAACTTTGCTCTGGCAGTAGTATTGTTGTTCTGGCAGTACTAACCATACTTGGCAAATCTTCAGTTCCCAACAATCTCCCCCTAACTTGACTTTTTAGGTTGAGAAGTCAAGTTCTTCAGATGATGCTTCCAAAACCTAATCATGAACACATAAATCAGGATTCAAACCCAGGCTTTGATTGATAATCCTTCTCACCAAGTATCTTCCCATTTCATAATCCTTTTTGCAAGCCAACTTAGCATGTAGCATTCCATTCAACCTTTTCTTGCTGTGCTTGTATGCAACATCCACCAAATAATACTCATGATATGTATAGTCAAGTGTGATGACATACACTCCACATTTTTCAATGAGCATCCAGTTGGTAATGGCTTGAAAATTTCTTTCTATCATATACTGAACTGCTTCTGGTTTGAACATTAGGCACAGGTATTCAAGAACCAATTTGGTGATAGACATCCCTTTCTCATTCAGCATATTTCCATACAGCTTCATTCCAACCTTGTACATCTCCTCTACGTCAGATCTAGAGCACATTCTGATAAGTCTTCCCCATGTAGAACAGACCTCAAACTTCCCATCTGCTCTTTTGACTCTAATGTACTCCTTTCTCTGATCTACCAAGGTATCCCAGAAGATGATCTCAGGAGGCATGGAAGATAATGGGTCAACTTTGATTGGATCAGTATCAACCATAGTGATATACATATCACATTGAGCATTACTTGGTTGACCTGATGGAGTTGCTACTTCTTCTTCAGCAACCTTTGTATCATCTTTCTTTTCTGGAACATCCTCTTCTTTTTCTTCTTCTACCACTGGTTCTACCCTAGGTTTCTTGACAACTTTCCTCTTGGTAGCTATAGACTTGGTTCTTGCTCTTTTCAGTGACACCAGCTTTTCACCCAGAGTTTCTTCTTGCTTTTTAGGAGTGTCATGTTTGGCTTTAATCAAAGCCTCTGCAACTTCAACTTCTTCCAAAGTAGGCATTTTAGTTTCTGTTGCTTCCTATGTTTCTGCTGCTTCTTCCTTTGTAGATACTGCTTCTTGCATGGTTTCTGCTGCTTCTTTTGTTTCTGCTGCCTCTGGAATGGTTTCTGCCGCTTCTGCTTTTTGACTTTCATCAGCATTAACCGTTTCTGCTGCATGATCAGTTTCTGCTTCTTTCTGAATTTCAGCAGCATTAACCGTTTCTGCTGTTGGTTCAGTTTCTTGCTTCTTTTTGAATTTCAGCAGCATTAACCTTTTCTGCTGCATGATCAGTTTCTGCTTCTTTTGCAATTTCTTCAACACACTCATTCTCCCCCTTTTCCTGTGCACTCTCCATGTTGAATTCAGCTTCTGACTCCCCCTTTTTGGGAGCATCATTGTTGGGGCTTCTTCTTTTAAGAACATACTGAGCTTTCTTCTTCCTGTGCATCAACTTTGTAATCAGCTTCTTATGCTTCTCAAGCTGTGTTTGTTGATATAGGACCACTTTCTTGAGTCCATCTATCTCCTTTTGCTGACTTACAACATCTGTGTTGATATTGGCAATGGTTTCCATCAATTCCTCATATGTATATCTATCCTCACCTTGTTTAGGAGTTTTTACTTCCTTTAAAGGATCACTGGAAATTTTAGTAGGTGTCTTTTGCCTAGCAAAAGCACTGCCTACCCCCGTGGTTTCTTGGCACCTGGGACCTCTGAATGATTTATCATTCTGAGTTGCCGTGAGGAAGGTCTTAGGTATGTTACCACTGTCCTTCTCTGTGCTAGCAGAAGTAGTGGCAGCCTTGCTACTCACATGCTCAACCTTCTCCTTAGTGAGCACCTTCTTGGGGTTGGGAGACACCCCTGTGGTTTCCCTTTCGATATTCTCTATTGGAGAATGCTCCAATAGAGGGCTTAAAGGCTTTGGGCTTGTAGGAGGTACATCAAGGGAAGGAGTCTTGTGTACCATTCTTCTTGTAAACTTTTTGGTTATGAGAGGAGTGGGTCTTTGAAGAATGGACTGAGGAATTTCTTTGGTGATTGAAGGTGGGGTTTGGCTATCAGTGGGTTGGTCTAATGAGGGCCTTGACCCTGATGCCATACCTTATTGTGTGTGGGACACACCCATCATTGTAGAGAACAATGGAGTGTCAACTCCTTCCGAGTCCCTGGAAGTTCTTCTCATATTTGAGAAGACCTTTCCTTTAGGGGGTTTAGGTACATATACCTCAGTAAATTGAGGCAAATCCGTCAATTCCTGAGTAATCACTGCTTGGACAAACCTTGGGACATATAAAAACTCTTTTTGGATTCCAGGTTTGACACAAGATCATTGAAAATCATTTGTGAAAAATTAAACTTCCTGGCAGTGGCCAAGCAGACCAGTGCATAAGCAATGGTACTGCTAAACTCACTCCATCCAGTAGTTTTCTTTGAAATGCAATGCATTAAGGTATGAACAAAGAATCGCCATTGTGTAGAAAATTTAGACTTGAAAAACTTAAAGAACACAATGATCATCACATGAATAAACTTTTGATGGTAAACCCCTAACAAGATTATTTTTAACAAGTTTATTCATTGTTTTAAAATTCATGTGACACATCCTTCTGTGCCAAAGTGATGATTCATCCATTGAAGCTTTTGATACCAAACAGTTTAGGGATGAATCAGATGAAACACTTTCTAAATCTAAACAATACACATTATCCTTTTTAGGAGTTCTCAATAGTATCATGTTTTCATCAACTACTTTGAATCCAGGAGCAAGAATAATGCATTCAGAATCAGTAAATAATATACTATGTTTCTTGTCACATACCTGTGATACACTTAACAGGTTGTATCTCAATTGCTCAACATAGTAAACATCCTCAAATGTCATCTTACCTTTTGATACATCACCTTTACCACTTATCTTACCTCCTGCAGGATTATTCCCAAAAGCAACATGTCCTCCATCAATTCCTTTGAAATTCTTGAGGCAGGCCATGTTACCTGTCATGTGCCTGGAGCAACCACTATCAACATGCCAGATGCTCTTCCCCTTGAGCTGCTGGTTGCCCTGCACATAAGATAAATCAATTAGTTTTTATTGGGAACCCAAGCCAAAGTGGTATTGGGTCTCCCTTGCTCATCAAAGTACTTACATTCAGTTTGGATAAGTTTTTCAACCTGAGGAACTTCCGTACTGGAGTACTTTGTCAAGATGATTGGTCTAGCAGCACAAACACTAGAAGCAGTATTATCTTTAGAAGAAGTACTAACAGTGTTAGCAGTACTAACACTGCTAGCAGCAGTATTGCTTCTGGAAGAAGTACTAACAGTGTTAGAAGCACTAACACTGCTAGCAGCAGTACTATCTGAGGCAGCAGTACTAACACTAGTGCTTTTAGGAACCCACATTGTGACACATTCTTTTTCAGTCTTTTTCTTCATGTGGCTTTTGGATTTAGCTTGTTTCTTAGCCACATGGTTTCTTACAGGCTTCCTATAACCATTTGATTTTTGAAAAGTTCTTTGAAAATTTATCCTTTGGTTAATAGGATTGAAATAACAGTGTTTGGCAAGGTGATTCAATTTGCCACAGATAAAACAAGGTTTTGGTCTGTTAATCCTTTGCAGATCAACTCCTTGTTTTTGAGCCCACTGATTATTCCAGTTTCTTTGATTTCCCCTCTTTTTATCATGTTTTTGGGGTTCATTCTTTTGAGAATTCTTGCAAGAACAATGTTCACAAGTATTGGAATTCACAACAGTGGTCTGTGTATAATGAAATCCCTTTCCTTTTTCAGATCTTTTCATCTCATTGTTCTTATCCCAGGGACTTCCACCTTCCTCATTAGTCTTGATGTAATTCTCTAAGGGGATCTCACCACTGACATTCTTGTTCCTTTTCTTAGACTCTTCTTTTTCAGTTTATCCTCAACAACAACTTCATATAATGGATCTACTTTAGTAGCTCCTTCAGGTAAGTCCTTCCTATCCTTGGTTTCTAACAGGTCTGACCTAAGAGGGATGTATGTGTTGTTGTAGGGTGGGGGTGTGGCATTGTACCCTAGGCCTGGTTTCATCTTACTGTGGATTTGAGCATTTATTATGGTGTCCATGACTTTAGAAGCACATGAAAACTTTTCAACATCAAGTTTTACTTTCTCAAGTTCTCCTTTTAATTTCTCACATTCTTCCCTAGACTCTTTCAGTTGGAACTCCAGACCATTCTTTTCCCACTTCCAGTAGTTTGTATCATATGAGTGTTGAAGTTCATTGGCTTGAAAAGCCTTAATTTGTTCTTCAAACCTCTCAACAATCACTACATAATCTCTTCTATCCTTTTCTAATCTCTTAAGGTCATCACACATTCCCTGGTTGTGATCTCTATACTTTTTCACAGTGTCTATACAAGCTTGAGAACAGAGATTAGATTTTACCTCAGTAGGAAGATCTGAGACTTCTGCCATGAGTGCATGATTCTGAATTGCCTCTTCTGCTTGATCACTCCAATCAAATCCCATTCCTTGTTGAGAAACAAGGGCTTGAACAGAGTTTCTGTTCTGGTTGAAGCTTCCAGTCTGAGCTTGTTGATGGTTGTTTTGAGATACTCCACCTCTGCATTCTCTGGCAAAGTGTCCCATCTTATGACACTTGTAGCATTCCACCTTAGACTTGTCAAACCCAGCACCATCTTCTCTTCTTTGGGAAAAGTTGTTTCTCCCAGTCCTCTTTATAAACTTCTTCACCCTCATAGAAAGCATAGCCATCTGCCACTTGATATCCATCTCCTCAAGATCATCAGCATTAATCTGTTCTAAGTCATCAATAATTAATGAGGAATTAACATGACTAGAAAAGAAAGCTTCTAGTACAGAATCATTGGCCTTCTCCTGATTGACTCCACCAGCAGTACTAACTTATTCAGGGTTAGGAGTAGAATCAGTTGATGCTGATAGGAGTGCAGCATTATACACATATCCTGAGGGCTTCTTCTTGGCTTCAACCTCTGCTTCAAATACCCTAAGATCATTGTAAAGATCATCAAGCTCTTTATCTTCTAACTGATCATTCTGTCTGAAAGACACAGTATACATTTACCATTCCTCACCTAATGATCTTAGAAACTTCCTATTTACATCATCAACCTCCATACGAACTCCAACTATAGCCAATTCTCCAATCAACTTGTTAAATCTATCAAAAGTTTGAGTCATAGACTCATTCTTTGTAGAAGTAAAATTTTCATATTGTTGCTTAAGAATTGCCTTCTGGTTCCTCTTGGTGCTCTTGGAACCAGTGAATCTCTTTTCCAATGCATTCCATAAAATCTGAGCATCAGTGCAGTGATGAAATTGGTGCTGATACTCATTGGGAATAGCCAAAAGCAGAGTGCTTAAGGCTTTCATCTCTGTTTGTCTAACCTTTCTTTCTGCATCAGTCTTTGGAGGGGGTCGTTTGCCATCTGGTCCAACCCTTCCTTCAGCACATGGACCATTCTCTATAATATCCCAGATGGAATAATCAGTAAGCAAAATATACTGCTTGATTCTAATCTTCCACATGTCAAACTCATTAGGCCTGAGCATGGGAACCTTTGAAACAAGAGTACTGTTTGATTCAACTGTGTTGTCCATAATGATTGTAGATTTCTAAGAAACCAAGCTCTGATACCACTTGTCAGGATCGATTCCAAACAAGAATAATTATACTTAGAAATCAGAATTAAAGAATCTTGCGGAATAGAACTTTAATTCAAACACACTCAATGAACAACTAATCAGAAAACACAATCGGTTTGTATTCAATACTTCAACTCACAAGTTTACAACCAAACCTCAATCTTGTTGAACAGGCTCAACAAGACGACTTCTACTTCTCTAGAAATAGGGTTCTAAACCTTGAGGTTAATTCTCTCTAAAACAAAAACGAATTCTGATGATATCTCAGAATAGCTATCTATCAAAATCTATTTATACTAAATAATTACAAGATAACTATCAAAACAAAATTGATCTTCAGAATATTCTTTCATGCTTATCTTCAATCATTCCATCTTTATCTCCAACATTCTCGCATTCCATAATTATGATCACAAGCAGTATTAACATCGTTATGCACAAGCAGTACTAACATTGTTCCAGCAGCATTAACTTTTACTTGCAGTACTAACTTTGCTCTGGCAGTAGTATTGTTGTTCTGGCAGTACTAACCATACTTGGCAAATCTTCAGTTCCCAACAAGAATGCTACCTCCAATTCCCTGTATGTTCAGACTAAACATACCAATAGTCACCAGATTCATATGAGCTACTGAGGAGTAAGCAATGATCTTCTTAAGATCGATCTATCTTAAAGTGGTCAAGGAAGTATATATTATAGCAATCGCGCTTAAAGTATAAATGAAAGGAGTGAAACAAAGTGTCGCTTCAGGAAACATGGGTATTGAAAATCTTAAAAAGCCGTAGGTTCCCAATTTTAAAAGAATTCCCGCCAAGATGACGGATCATGCCGTAGGTGCCTCTACATGAGCTTCGGGTAACCAAATATGAACTGGTACCATAGGCACTTTGACGGCGAAAGAGGCAAAAAAAGCAATCCATAGAAAGATTTGGCGCCGCTCACTAAATTCTGTGGTTAATAAAATTTGTAAATCGGTGGTTCCCGTTTGGAAAAGAATCAACAGAATAGATAATAGCATAAAAACAGATCCAAGTAAAGTATAAAGGAAAAGCTGATATGCTGCCTTGATCTTTCTTTGTCTCGAACCCCATACCCCTATAATATTGGTAGAGTAAGGGGTGGCCCCAAAGCGGAATTGACCGGTGGTGATTGGTCGAAGCTCTAGTAGGTAGCCACTCCCTTCTCAGGGAACCGTACGTGAGACTTCCGCATCATACGGCTCCGTCCCGAGCTTCCGTCGTCGGCCTTGTCATTAGACCACTATCTATGCATGTATTTTCAGCCTGGACTCTATAATCTCTTGCTTCTCGGGTGGTGGCGAACAATGCTGCTTACGTTGCGGGAGATGCCCGCTCGTAGGGCCCGGCCTGCTTCCCGCCCGAAAGAACCACTCACTAGCTAGCCGGACTAGTGGGGGGCCTATCTGGAGACATACTGAAAACCATGCCTTTCGAACCAAACGCAACGCCCGTCTTCCAAATCAAAAGAAAAAAGGGGGAATAAAGATGGAGTGCAGCCTGTAGAGCACATGTAACGCACAGTCGGGTTGCTCACGCAGCGGATCTCTCTCTTTTTAGATATCTATAGATAAAGAGAGAGAGGTGTGAAAGTAATAGCCTTATGTTATGGCCGCCCCCCGACTTACGGCCTTTACGCTACTACTACTGTGATGTGAGCGGTTCAAATTGGTTTGATCTTTCCCAATCATCCTGGCCGGAACTTGTACGTAACACTTGTACGGAGGTGCATGCATAAAGGTTTGGAACTTTTTTCTTATCTGAATCTTAAGAACAGGACCCTACCCTATTCTCGAACCCTCTGCCGAGCTCCACCCTGCCCGCATTTCTTTTTTTTTGAAGGGGCCAAAGAAATGTCTCCACCTGCTGCCAACAGTCTTTCTTCGGAATTCTACTGAACGGGTCGATCCTCCCCCCCGTTTGTTTTAGCAACTTATCCTAAGGTCTCCTCGCCAAGAGCTCCCCGGCGACGACAGAGGAAGCAACCCGCCTGCTGTGACGGGGCGGCTTTTTTCTTTCACAATAAGACATGGACGATTATCCCTACCCTCGGTAGCTTACGAGTTTACGTCAATCCCTGGTCGGGTACAGTTTCCTTTTTCTTTCTCCCTTGTAGCCGTTACCCGAATTCGCGCAAGTGTGTCCACACCCCCCAAACTGACTTGACGAGGAATCCATTCTCGCGAACAAACACAACCCCTACACACACCTAGGAGCACCCCTTCCTGCATATCCATACAAGACCCGAGTAGGCGGGTCGAGGTCCTACGAGGTACCCACTACTCGGAGTACCCTCCCCAAAGGAAAAAGATGTGTTTGTCAGGTTCGGTTCTTCTTAGTTGGGTTGGGCGGGTTCGACTAGAAATGCTATGCTTACACACAAGACTACCCCTCTTCCCGAAAGCTTCGCGGGGACTACTTTACGACGACGGACGACCGCCCGTAGGGGGTTTACTGCACAAGGCCCCTGCAGAGGAAAAGCTTTATCCCAGCGAATATAAGATGCTCAGCTCCGCACAACATAGGGATTAGCACGCTTTCGGGAAGAACATAGAATAGTAGAGGATCCAGCATGCGGAACACGGCGATCATTAGAAATTCACGAATTAGAGATGCTGTAATATACTCTTTCCCATAACTTCTCATACCAGACCAACCCACTAAAATGCAAATAGGGATCATAAATGTGGTCAATATCACAAAGAATAAAGAGATACCGTCTATACCCAAATAAAAATGGATGTTTTCATAAGGAAGCCATCGAAGGCTTTCCACAAATTGAGATTTGGCCGTAGAAGGATCGAATTGTATCCGAAGAACAGGGGAATACAAAAAAGTAATACGAGAGGCGCACAGACCAATCAATCGTATCGGTCGTATTCTTGAATTTGGAATGAAAAGAGGAGTAATGCTTCCTAGCACGGGACACATAATAAGACCACTTAGATCAGAATAGCATTCACAGAAATGTTCTAACATAGGGTAGAATCTAACATTGAAGAGATTAGTTGACAACAGTCAAAAGATGGGCGCCTAATTCCAATACAATAGGGGTCTATCAGTGCAAGTCAGCTGAACACCGTGATTGATGAGTGGGTAGGTGGGTTAGGTGCACCTCTCGCCCAGTGGGGAGTAATGAGGCTAGTCTCCCCCCCTGAATGAAGAAGTAGTAAGGCCCCCTTCCCGCGTATGCGCCTTTATTTAGTATTTAGTTTAGATTTTGATTCTTTCTAGTTTTAATTACCAATTGGGAATCTTTCTAAAAAAATCTATCTGGCAAAACGCAATTCGTCGAGTTCAATCCAAGGTGCACCTTGCCTTTTTTTCAGGTAGCTTTCTTACGCCTATTCAGCTAGGGGGCCATTGGTTATAGCTGAAATTTGTCGAAGGAAAAAAAAGAAGAGAAAGAAAGGGAAGGTTTTTCTTTCTTTCAATCCAAATAAGAGAACAAAGAAACCACTCAAAAATGAAAGTTAGATAAAATCAAGAAGTTTCAGTAAGAACTAGCACTAGACTTCTTCCCCCCTTTCGACTTTTCCTCTATCCTTTAGTTTGTGCTTCCACCCGGGCTTTTCCTTCTGTTTATAGAGACTCGAGGAAATTCTTCTAATAATTCATGTAGAAAGGTGAGGCATTTTCCCCGGCATACGGAAAAAAATTCCAGGATGACGCAAAAGACGAGTAAGGGACGGGGAGTGGGAGGCTCTCGAAACCAAACGAGACTCTTAGGAACATGGGAATTAGCACCATTCATATGAGTGCTTTTGTCTCGAAGAGCCAACAAAGGGGCAGCCCTCTCTCTCTATCTCGGTCTCCGTTTAGCATCATATATCGATCTGGAGAACATTTTGATTGGTTGTAGTGCGGATTAAAGAGCTGCTCCTCCATGCTGTGGCTATGGAGGTGGGGGCTGTCGCCGCCTGATAGAGACAGAAGCGGGGGCCACCGGAGTTATGTGCGTCGAGTGTGTCGATTGAAAGAAAGAAGAGAGACAACTCAAATGTCGGCGCAGAAATAAAAAGAGTGTAGGATCCAGATCCGTGCAACAATCGTGTTTATGTGAATAAAGATATGAACGAATAAAGTAATCACAAAGGCTGTCCACTTAGCTATTTGATCAGAGAATAATCGTTACAATGCTGAAAGCTAAAATGAGACAACTAACTCTTTTTCTAAGCTAGTTGCACATTATATATGCTGGGCCCGTGGTAACAAGCCCACGGCCCGTTCACTATGGACTAAGATTAAGGAAATACAAATTACACCCTTGAACTTTAAATCAACATATAAAACCTGCCCTAATAGTCTCCCCCTTTGATTTGAAGTTCGAGTTCTCGCTCTAGCTCTTGCCAGTTGAATACATATCGTTTGCGCAAAGTGAAGTGAACCTCAAAAAATCTGATTGCACGGCGATAGTCGATGCGGTCTTCAATCATTTCCAAAGCTTCCCGAGCAGTTGTTTCGTTTGGATTCGGGACATACGAATGCTTCGGATTCTCAGACTCGTGCTGAATAATTTTTCGAAGAGCATCTCTGATCTTTAGAAGCGTGCCGTCACAAAATCTGTCTACCTGACTGAAACGCAGAAACTTCTTTTCGTTCTGTTGGTTGTTGTAGACTATCCCGAATTCAGGTTGTAGCAGTAAAGAGTTCCCGGGATACATCTTCAGCTCAGGAGCCTTCAGATTTGGTTTTATCCGATTTACCTTCTTAGCCCTGTTCTCGACAGCCATTTGAAAATCCGTTAAGTATGACATCATGATAGTACGGACCAGGTGTCGACGAACGGCTTCGAGTGCCTTTGTAATCTCCAGCGGTCGAATGGTTCTTGAACGTAAGTCTTTCAGTAATACCAGAAAGTCGAGCGGTCGGAGGTTCTTGAAATCAGCTTCAGAGAATCTCCATTCATTACCATCTTCGCGGCGAACGGTGAAGACTGGATAGACGATCCTCATGATGCGGCGTGAATGGATGTTAAGAACCTCAGTGCTTTGATGCTTTGTTCTGACTTGACTGACTGGTAGACACCGCTGCATTGCAAGAATGTAACGCCGTTGGTATTCAGGGTCGAGGTTGTAAATACCAAGGCAAAAGGTTGGCTCGATCGGGCGAAGTTTGTGGACGAACAGCTTTTTCAAAGATTCCTCCAGATGAGGGATAAGTACCTTGATCTTCTCCCAACGGTTATGTTGTTGTTGAGGAAGGGGAGGAAGATCAGAAGCTGTCGTTGGAGGAGTAGTTGTCGGTTGATCGGCAGAAGTAGACTCGGGTCTTGTTGATGATGTTCTGGCGGGTTAAGCATAGTGAACGGGGGGGTGCTCCATATAGATTTTGGAGCAGGAACTGATCATAATCAACATTGTCGTCCTCATCAGTGGGAAATACCAAGTTTACCTGGAGATTTACGGCACTGGAAGCTTTTTCGTACCATGCATCTTCGGTCTCCGGGTTGGTCTCACACGCTGGATCTATCATGTCCAGTATCGGTCTGTCTGACGAGTCAAATTCGACCAGTTCCTGTGTTGAACCCTCGGGCTTTTCAACCGTCGGGTCTTCTTCATCTGAGATGTCCATATCGATGACCATCTGGGCTAGAGGCAACTCGGCTTCTGGTTCGTCTGTTGTAGTTACCGCAGTTGGGGGTTCCTGATGAACCGCAGATGTACCTTCAGTGTGGAGCAGGGAGGCGGTCTCGGTTAGACGTTGTCGCTTCTCCCCCTCACGGTGATCAGGATCCTCTTGGTCATCGTGCCTACGTTTGAGACCGCCGGCTTGACTCTTACAAGTGTCTTCGAGTGAGCGGACCCTCTCAGACAGCGTGGCAAGCGCTTTGTTGTAGTCGTTGAGGGTCGAGTCAATGGCGTCAAGGCATGATGTGATGGACGAAGTAGGAGCAGTGACCTGGGATCGTAGAACGGAGATCAGGTCTGCTTCAGCAGATGCAGTAGTGTCGGATTCCTGGAGCAGCTGGGCTAAGAGCATCGTCTTTAGAGTATCCACCGAGTAAGTAGGTCGCGGTTGAGGCGGTGGGTGCACAGAGACAGATTTAGTGCTGACGAGAGGGCTCTTTCCTTTGAAAGCATGCGTCGCTTTGGCAATCTCAGCGGCTACATGTTCCTGCATTTGTTGCTCCATAACCTGTCGGACAGCCTCAAGGGTGCTGTCCAGAGACCCTTTTGACACGAAGTCGGGTAAAATAACACCGGGCTCACTTAGAGTACCCGTTGAGGCGTCCACCGTAGAGGTAGAGCCACCTACGTTCACAGCTGGCATGATGTTGACTGTGGTAGGATTTCCGTCCAATCCTCGTGTTCCGACAGTCGGAGACACTATAGACGTTCTGGTCGGGTCACTAAGAGCCGCGGCGTGGTGTTGTTCCTCATCAAGTGTCCTAGGCGAAGAATGTTCAGTAACAATAGGCTCTAGACGCGATGGTGCACACAAAGAATTCGAGACCGGGGGCTGCTGGTCTCTTATTTCAACACTAGCACTCTCCGAATGAGAGACCGGTGGAAGTTGTGCTTGTTCCCCGTGTAATATTGAAACATCCGTCTGTTTTGAGACGGATGAGTGGCTAAGAGGGGTGTGTAATTGCTCCGCTGGGTCCACGGAGGCTTCTTCAATACCCCGTCCCAACGGATGAGACGGGATAGCAGATGTGGCAACCCGGATAACACTCGGTGTGGGTAGCTCTTGAGCCTCGTTATCTTTACGGCTCGATCTTTCTTGGTGCACTTTCGACCTTAACTCCCTCCTTCTTACATGTTCTATGTCCCGTGGAAGGTCCCTCCGGCTCTGGCTGGACCATGGGATTCCCTAACTCTCGTCTATATGCTATCACAGGTAGGGTTTCAGGCATATGCATAGTGCGGATATTATCCTGCTCCCCCTCAAAACATACATGGGGATTGACTTGCTCCCCCTCGGAGTGAGAGTGATATCAACACAAGAAGAATATTTAGACTTTTAAGAAAAAACAGTGTGATTCTTCCCCTCGGATTGAGGTTGTTGTTCCGCCATGGAATATCTGTAAAAGGACCCAAGGTTAGTAAACAAGACGGATTAACAAGTATCAGCGCGTACCTTTGCTGTACATGGATCAATCTGAGACAGATTGAGGACTGGCAATAGGAAACCAGGTACTGAATAGACGGAATAGGGGGTGTCCGGACAACATGTTGGAAAACAATAGTTTCCGGACAAACCATTGTATCCGGACAAAAGGTGTCCGGACAGCAACAGTTTCCGGATGGCATGATAGATTCCGGATAATGTTGAGGATTCCGGACGAGTTGTATTTTTCCGGATAGGGACCCGGCCCGGAAGCTCATCCGGACAGATTTGGTTTCCGGATACCTTTCCGGAACCTCTGGATTTTTAAAAAAAACTTTTCATGTCCTTGTTGATTTTGCAGAAATAGGACTATGTAGATTTAAAATTGAGCCTTCTCTCTCTCCCCCTCAAACTGAGCATGGGGATAGCTTTGCTCCCCCTCAGAATGTGCGCGTAGAGTGAAGTACACACGGGAGTATCCACACACTAAAAAACTTTTAACATTAATAAGGAAAAAGTGTGTGTGACGCTCCCCCTCAACAGTAGAGTAACATACCTGATAGCTGATCATGCTCCCCCTAAACACGTGAGCAGCTTGTTAAAGCACAGGTATAGACAAACCTCACGTCTTCGTAATATTGTTCCTTGTAGATCGTGAGCAGCTCCCTCCTTTCGGTCATGTGTGTGGAGCATCCTGAGTCTGAGAATCACACATGACCGTCCTGCAAAACAAATTTAGCGGACTTTGGGTACCCAGATCTGCCTGGGTCCCGGAGGGTTAGGTTTTACACCTTTCGGAGGAACCTGTTTTGAAGCAGGTTGCCTCTTGGGTGTTGGTTTTGCCTCAGTAGGAGGAACCTGTTTGGAATTAGGTTTCCTCACTTCCTTTGGTTTCACCTCTGATTGGGGACCCCGTTTGGATTTGGACTTCTTTTTGTTCTTACGGGGTCTGTGTGTGGGTGTATGATTATACATGTGATATGACCCAAACCAATCATTATTGTTAATGTCATCAAAGTCATTCCAACCACAACTAGAACAACACAAACGATCGTGTGATAATTGAATCAATTGCTGAATGGAAAAAAATTTCATCGGAAAATTAACATCTCTATGAACAAAATTATTCCTATGATTCCAGGCACAGTCGTTTTTGTTCTTCCTAGGATGAAAGACGGTATTGAACGACTTTGATGCATCATCCTTGACAGATTCCTTGGCTGGCCACTTTGGTTTGTCTGGTTTAGCGCGACCGGTTTTATCAGAACCAACAGGGACAGTGCGGTCAGTGACTTTCGAAGGAGAAGGATTTTTAGCAGGTGGTTGACCGGTCTTTTGCTTCGGCTGTGATTGTTTTTGAGAATTTGAAGCATTTTTAAGAATCTTGATCACAGCCGGAGTCTTGGATTGAGAACAGTCGCCCTTTTGAAAATTGACCGGACGATTAACCACTGGAGACAAAAAGTCAGAATGACTTGGAAGAGGTTTGTCAAAAGGGAACGACTCAAACTCTCTATCAGAATTACCTTCGGAGTTCATGTATTTGGAAAAATCGACATCCGAAATTACTGGACTTGGATCGGTCGAGGAAGGCGAGGAACACTTTGTGCTTGTGTGCTTTGGGGAATTTGGTGCGGAAGCTAAGAAAAAATCAGAGTTCAAATTCCTTAAAACACTCTCGTCTTGAGAATCTTGACCGGTTTGTAAACGAGAAATCTTGCCTAAGTAAGCTTTGCACGAAGACTTGTCAGATGAATTTGAGGAAGGTTCGGGTGAAATCTCCTTTTCAGATTGGAGTTGGTCAATTTGCTCTTGAAGCTGACCATTTCTCGCATACTCTTCCATCTTTTCTGTTGCCAAAGCAGACAGTTGTGATGTGAGTCGATTGATTTCATACCGAAGGGTCTCCTGTCCTTCATCAGACACAGCTTCGGTTTTGACCGGTTGTTGTTTCTCAAGTTTGTCAAGTAAAGCTTGCTTTTCTTTTGTCATTTCAGACAATTTTGATGAAAGCGTATTGATTTCCCACAGAAAATTTTCCTTTTCTTCACTTGTCATACCATTGGTTATCTCAGTTTTGAGATTCTCAAGTGCTTTGATTAAATCGTTCTTTTCATTTTGAAAAACCAACCTTTCCTTTTCAAGTGACTCCTCCAACTCGACTATCTTTGCTTCCAAGATGAGAGGTGGAACATAGAGTTTAAACTCTTCCGTCTCGGTCTTGGTTACTGGTGCTACATCCTCATCCTTCTTGGAGGAATCCTTGGGTGTTGCTACCTTGTAGGGGTCGAAGTAGTCATTCGAGAGGTACTTCTTTGGATTTTTCTGATAAGAGTAATTTAGAGGTTCATAGAAAAATGGAAGTTGAATTCCGAGTTTGTGTGTGCGCTTGTATTCCTCTGTTTCCTCTTCCTTTTCAGGTTCTAGGGGACCAGTCCACTTGATTTTGTACTCCGGGTACTTTGTAGATAATCCATAACAGGCAAAATCATACAAAATGGGTACATGCCATCTTCCCTTTTTTAAATAGTGGGGATTATCATATCCGATTCCCCACTCTTTGTTAAAATATGTGAACTCTTTGGGTTTGTTCAAAAAAATGGTTTGATCTGTTTGTCCCCTTTGGTGGAGTTTGGTTTCAAGGTTTAGGATTTTAGCCACATACTCCTTGTGTTGAACTTGAAGGGAAGAACATTGATAAATAATGTCTTCTTTCTCATTCAAGCACTGATCAAGCTTACGCTGAAGTTCAGATAATCTGGCCCTTAAGTCTTTGGGTGCTAATGAAAGGATTTTGCATTTATCCTTTAAATCAGCATTTTCAGACTTATACTTCTCAGTTAACTTTATTTGAACATTAAGCTTTTCTGTTAGAGTTTTAATTTCAAGCTTTTGTTCTTTAGAAGTGGCCTTAAAGGATTCAGCCTGACCATAAAATGATTGCATAGCACTCAAAAAATCTGGTTGACAAGATTCACATACCTGATTTGCATGTGCAGCTGCGGTTTCCTCATCAGTGGAGGAATGATATCCCATGAAGGCATTAGCAACTTCATCTTCATCTTCATTGTCAGATCTTTGCAGCCAGTAATCATCCTCAGCGAACATTGCTTCTCCAGTCGCCTTTTGTTTTGCTAAAGCTAGCTTGGCCTCGTAGTAGTGGACATTCTTCACTGTAGGCTGGCGGCAATCTTTGGCAAAGTGACCAAGTTTCCCGCAATTATAGCATTTCACGGGCTCATCTTTCTTCTTGCGGTCAACTTTCTCAGTCTTGTCCTTCTTCTCAGTCTGATCTTGCTCATCGACCTTCTTCTTACCTTCATATTTGTCTTTGTAGTCATGACGCTTGTTGGCAGAAGTGGAGTAGCGCTGACCATTAGACGTTGGTTTCTTGTAAAACTGTTGTTGCTTGAAGGTCTTTGTCAGGAGGGCAATGGCTTTCATGAAGTCGTTTACTTCACTATCAGAATCTTCAGCATGAGACATCTTCAGTTGCACTGGAGTGATCGTCAGACGTGTAGATTGATTCAAAGTGTAAACCTAACGCAAGGCACTAATAGTGGAATCCTAACGCAGGTTCTATGACTGGTATGAACTAAGAGTGATCTTACTGGATAGGAATCCAAGTAAGGGTCTGATCAGGAAGTGTCCGAATCAGATCAATTAAGAACAGTTCAATAAATCACAAAGTGTCCGGGTAAAACAACGAATCCGGATGGCACAGATTCACGAATACTTAAAAGTCCCCCTCCTGCGACTTACCGGATGCTCTAAAGATACTGGATGGAATTAACCGGATAAGCAAGACTTTACCGGATACAATAGAGTCCGGAAAATTAAGGAATTTACGGGTACTTTGAAGTTTCCGGAAAGAATGATGTGTCCGGATACTATGATGATTCCGGGTAAATAAGGATTTCCGGATAAAACGAATTCCGGAAACTTTGAGTTGTCCGGAACTAGATTACCTGGAAAGATTGAGATTTGAAAAAATTACCCGGATGATTGACTTACCCGGATGATTGACTTACCCGGATGACTGGCTTGTCCGGATGACTGACTTGTCCGGATGGAACCACAAACGTCCGGACACCTTGATCTGTCCGGAAAACGCGGCTGTTTTGTCCGGAAAAGTCGGCTGTTTTTGCTAAATTCGATCGAAACTCGACTAGGGTTACTCTAATGTGTTCCTGAAAGATTAGAAACAACACCAAGAACAAAACAACACTAACCCAATCGATTTTAGAGCAAAAACAACACTTTTTGGTAGCAAAAATCGGATTTTTGAGTAAGAACACAACCAAAAGTTTTGAACTTGATTTGCAAAATTGACCAATCAAACGAACGAATTAGGATGCGAAATTTTGCAGAAACTCTTAGAATGATAATGCTAACACAACCCAATAAGCAAAAACAACTGATTTCGATTGAATCAAAAATATCAAGAATTCAAGAAAAGTCAGACGAGTGAAAGTCAAACTAACCAGTATTTGATGAATTCAAACCTTAGAATCAATCCGTCCGTCTGCTCTGATACCAATTGTAGGATCCAGATCCGTGCAACAATCGTGTTTATGTGAATAAAGATATGAACGAATAAAGTAATCACAAAGGCTGCCCACTTAGCTATTTGATCAGAGAATAATCGTTACAATGCTGAAAGCTAAAATGAGACAACTAACTCTTTTTCTAAGCTAGTTGCACATTATATATGTTGGGCCCGTGGTAACAAGCCCACGGCCCGTTCACTATGGACTAAGATTAAGGAAATACAAATTACACCCTTGAACTTTAAATCAACATATAAAACCTGCCCTAACAAAGAGTCGTGCCGAAAAAAGTGGAATTCTTCTAAGATCCATTGCTCGATTTTTCTACATGCTCTGCTTCCAAAATGCAGAGAGACTCGCGAGGACAGATCCGGGTTGGTTGGTCTGGAAAGTCATGGGAGAGGAAGGCTAAGTGAAATAATATACTGGTTCTACTATAGAATCTTATGAATCAAGCACGGCACACTTTCTATATCTCCTCCGTCTACAAGGTGAACAGCTTAGCTTACAGCACAGTGTGTTCGCCACCACACTGGCTGGGGTCCATGTCTGTTTCAATATTCATCTCCAAAGAACGAGAATGAATAGATTGTGTGGTAACCCGGCTAACTGACTCGGTTTGGTAAGGACCAATATGTCTTTTAAGTCCTGTCACATCCTCACCATTTTTTTTTTCACTCCAAACACGTCTATACATCTAGACCCCTCACTGTTATCTAAAATAGGATGTGTTTCTTGGGTAGGTCCTTCCGGTTCTGGATAGACCATAGAAACGATGTAATTCCTAACACTCTTTGAATGAACCAATAAAACATTAAGCACACATTGAAGTACGAGTTCTAAATTGGCATGTTTAGAAGTCAATCTTTTAAGAACGAGTCCTGATCTGAGTTGATCAGAAGTCATTATAAAATGTGAATGAAGATCAAATAACAAGTTCAAGCGCGACTAGGATGACTCAGTAAGCACAGTGTTTGCAACAAATGAAACAATTGATCAGAAAGTTTAATTGTGAAGAACAAGTCACAATTAATTTACCAGAGAAGAACTGAATCATTAGTAAGTAAGGACGTACTATGAGAACAAAATTGGAATTCAAGCGGGTGTATTTCCATCGAAAAATCAACAAAATATGTGAGACATGGAAATAACTAAATCAAAGAAAATATAACACGTGGCAATTCTGGAATTTAAAAACGGAGAAAAACAAACTCAAGTAAGTTTTTCAGGATGAATTGCCACGGTTCTTTGAATTCACAAAAAAATCATGTATATGTCAAATACCTGATGCTCCCCCTCAAATGTGGCACAACCTTCGAACGCAGTCATGTGAAAATAAAATTTTGTATATTATCACACATGAAATCCCTGCAAAAACAGATCAAAAAGATTTTGGTATCCATGCTTTGATGGATCCTTGGTGGTTAGATGTCTTGACTTTAAAATGGGGATTTGGGATACTATAAGTACCATACCAGTTATTGACGTACCTTGGATGTACAAAGTCACTCTTTCCACAATACGTGCAACAGACCTTTGCTCGGTTTAAACTGATCAGCTTAGCTATAGGGTAAACATGAGCACGTGAACCAGTCTTGGAAATAAAAGACTTTGTATCAACTACAGGGGAATCATGAAACGTGTTTCCATTACATTCTTCTGTAGTTGATTTCTTTCTCCAAACCATTTTTACTTTTCTAAAAACATGATTATCTGAAGAATCATGAGGCTCACTGTCAGTAGAACTAGAGTAATAAGATTGTCTTTTGTGAGACTTACCGGTTTTCGGGCGTTTCTTTGACCGTCTTTTAGATTTTGAATTTGAAGAATTGGTCTTAGAAACATATTTGGAGTTGGAACATTCTCCCTTTTTAAAATTAACCGGTGAAGGCATTTTCTCAAGAAGTTGAATGTGACTTGCAAGCTTAGGAGCAACATCAATCTTAGAAAAATCGTCTTCATGACAAGGAGTGGAATTCATAAACTCATAAAATCTTCTTGCAGAATCAGGTGGAGTGTTGCCATCAGAGTCAGACGAGGAGTCATTCGCAAAGGGATTATCAAAAACCGGAAAAAGATTCTTTTGAACAGACTCGGGTTCGATGGCCTTACCTTTATCCTTAAAGCTCAAATCTTTAGTAGTGGTGTCATCAGACACTCCCATAAAGGCTTTGCACGACGAACTATCCGAAAAGATCTGAGCATCATCAAACGAGATTGTTTCAAGAGTGACAGGCGCCATTGGGCTATCCACAGAGTTCCCCTTAGCCATTCTCAGCGTTAAGGCTTTAGATGCCAAAACAGCTAGTTGCGACGTCAACTTATCAATCTCGGTTCGATAGGACTCTCTTTCAGATTCAGGTAGTGTGTCGGGTTTAGTCTGTTTGAGCTTTTCAATAGAATCTAAAAGTACAATCCTTTCGGTTTCATAACTGACCTTATCTCTCGCAATTGACTCTTCCAGTTTAAAAATAATGTTTTCCAAAATCAGAGGTGGAACATAACGTTTCAACTCTGTTTGGTCATTAGAGTCTTCATCTGCGGTTGTCGGAACAGGAGGCGGAGTCTCAACCGTTTTGGCAAGAGAGCAGATGTTAAAATAGTCATTGGGGAGATAAGGAATTTTGCTTTTTAAATACGAAGCATTAAGCGTTTCGTACACGAAAGGAATTTGTACATTTATGTTCTTCCTAGGCGGCGCATCATCCGACTTCGTGTCATTTTAGAAGTAGGATTTTCAGATTTAGGTTTTGCCTCTATTGGTGGTAGAGGTATGGCCGTTTGTCTTTTAAAATCCTCAAACTCCTCATCTTCCGGAGATGCCTTAGTCCACTTAATTTTGTACTCGGGATAATTCTTGTCTAAGCCCATGAAATCAAATTCATAAAGAGTGGGGACCTTCGACAGGACTTTCTTTAGGTAGCACGGATTATCATATCCGAGTCCCCAAAGCGAGTTGTAATATTTGAACTCCTTAAGCTTGTTCAAGTGGATGGTTTGTTCAGATTGACCAAGTTTGTAAAGTTTGGATTCCTTAAGCTTAGTGGTCAACTTTTCATTTTCTTTTAAAACATTTTCTTGAACTAAGATGCTTTTAGAATACTCCTCCTGAGACTTCTCTAACTTTTGAGTATATTCAGATATTTGGGTCTCGAGGAGTTTAGCTCTTTCTGAATAGGCCGAGCACTCAGTTTGATAGTTATCTATCACACATTTGTCCTCAGCCTTTTCAATCGCTAGCCTGCATATAGCATCATATTTGATCTTAGCCTCGGCTTCTAGCTTAGAGATATGCGTTTCTAAAAGAGAAACTTTCTCTTTGAGCTCAGAGTAAGTCGGATAAGACATTGTTACTTGACAGAAGTGATCGTGAGACAATTCAAGATATCGATCAAAAGCAGACAGGGTTTACTGATCCGGAATTGAAAGCCTGTTCAGTTTACTGTGGTGTGATCGAACCCTGTAAAATTTCATTGCAAAATACTGATTTTTGAGAGAGTTATGATGATTTGAAGTTATGAAAGTTCAAAAATCACAAAACCTAAAAATCCGAAATTTACAGCTTCCGGTATTAGAAGCAAGTCCCGCAAATGGAAAGTCCCGCAATTGAAAAGTCCCGCAACTGGGAAGTCACAGAGAAATACCGGGAGTTGTGATACCGGGACTGGCAAACCGAGTCCCACAACTGAGTAATACCGGGACTAAGTTAGGTATCGGGAGATGTAATACCGGGAGATGGAGTACCGGGAGATGGAGTACCGGGAGATGGAGTACCGGGATATATCAACTACCGAGAGATATCGGTACCGGGAGATGACTACACCGGGAGTTAACACTACCGGGAGATATCAGCACCGGGAGTTATTCACTACCGGGAGTTATCAGTATCGGGAGTAGTCACTACCGGGATATATCAGTACCGGAACTTCGAAAACAAATCAGATACAAGAAAAAACTCACCCGGTTCGATGAATTTCTGTAGTCTTGATGAGAGATAATCTGCAAGAACTTAGTACTAGCAAGGAAACTAACCCAAAAACTCACAAAAACAATACCAAAAACGAATCAACTAGCACTTTTGACAAGAAAAATTAATAATTCTCACGAACAGGGAGCAACACCAAACAGATCAAGAATTTTAAAAATCAGGGATTTTTACTCAACCAGACGATTTGAAAACACATGTATATCTTAGAAAACTTATAAGAAGAATTTATCTAGCCTCAATTTTAGGTTTTAACACCAAAATCGAAGCAATCAAATTCTTGAGATGAACACAGTGTGTGCGATGAATGATCAAGAAAAATAAAAAAAATACCTTTGAATCAACAGCTTTGTCCCTCTGCTCTGATACCAATTGTGGATCCCAGATTAACAATTAACAATGAATATGAAACGATTAATCCTTTATTGATTGAATGCAGAGAGTTACAAGATTATAATGATGAACAAACTCTCTCTCTAAACTCTGTTAAGCGCACGGCTAATCTCACCACTACTTCTCTAACCTATTTACCACTCTAAACACACATTAAATACCAAGGGCTTGACAGGCCCAAGCCCATTATCCATAAAGCCCATTATCTTGAGAGACTTTACAAACCAATAAATAACACTAATTATTTCTTTATATCACTTTCTATATTATAGGACTTTTAGTCCTAACAGTAATGTTCAAAATGCTCGAGAGTGTAAGACGTAGAGTTGAAGAGAAACCCGGTAATCAAGGAAAGCCGAAGGAGTGATCAGAAGGAAGGTCGAGCCACGACCGAAACCAAGGCGCTAGGTGGGAGGCAACCCACCGAGGTTTGATCTTTTTCATTTTTTTCTTTTTATGATTTGCGTTTTTTAGTGTTTTTATTTACAAAAACAAATGGAAAAACAGAGACTTACGCGGTTTAAGCCGCGACTTCAAGCCGCGAGTGTCTCTGGAAAAACAGAGAGTTGCGCGGGATGCCACGCGGTTTGAGGTCGCGGCCCAAACCGCGTGGCTCCCCTGACGCGCCTAGGGTGGTTCTCGTGCAGTGTTTTCCGTTTCTTGCTTTGTGTTTTCATTTCCTTTGCGTTCTTTCGTCTTTTGCTTTGATTTCTTTTGTTTTTGCAATTTCCTCTCCGATGTCTCTCAACTGATCGCTCCAATTTTTCAAGAGAATCTCCTCCGTCCGGTCAGACAGGTAGGTTCTAACTCTGTATGCTAACGAGTGGGGTATGATGTTTTGTTTCCTTATTAGTTGAACGATATGCAACAAACCTAAGTTTCACTTAGGTTTGGGGTGCCTCATCTTTTCAACATCTACACACTCACTTTTACCCCTGTGCAAACCTCGGTTTCACCGAGGTTTGGGGTTGGCTTTAGTTGACAAACCTAGGCCACGGCCTAGGTTTGGGGTGGCCATTTTGTTTGAAAAAGTAGACTATCTCTTTGATGTTTCGTGTGAATACTGTGCCTTGCCTGTCTGATACCTGTAATAACCGCACAACGATACTTGTTCATATAGTATCGCCTACACCGATACTTACACATTGGGAACAATGTGTGGGTAAGGTTTAGGGTTGCCAATCGGGTACCCGTTTATGCACGTTGATGTCCCACACTCCTGAATGTTTAGATCATAGTGGCTAAATTTTTGTTTTGGATGATTGAGACCGACCATTGTGGAGAGAAACTTGTGATAGTAACGTGACCATTAGGGAAGGACCGGGAAAGGACATGACTAGGGACATTAGTGGAGACCACCCAATAGCGAGATTTGAGCCTAAAAGACGTTTTTCATATTCGAGGGATTTAAATACGAAATTCATATACACTTTTTTCGAATTCCTTGTCGTGATTATAGAGTAATCTCGCTATAATATTGCATTGAGTAGCAAAGACGGCCATCGGGATATTGGGTTAGGGTGTAGTAGACCATATCGTGTGGACCTTAAGAGATGATTCCAGGCATTTTGTGCACGTCTAACCCAAATTTTTTCTATCGTCCCTTTTGACCCCTTTTGTGTATCCATAACCCCTTTGTAGCCAAACACTCACCCTATTCATTTCAAACCCACCATTAAACCTGAACCAAAAGCCTTAGCCAACCCTTATCCGAAAGTGTGTCAATCAGAGGCGGAAATGAACAGCGGGAGATAGAGAAGAAAAGAAAAAGTGCAGGCTAGTCATGAGAATAAATTGGGTCATTCCAACCCAAAAAGTTAGAAAAAAGGGCCAATGCAGCCCCAAGCAATTAAAGAGGGCCAATGATGCCCCAAAAAAAATTCAGTTAGTTAGATAGTACTTACAGCAGTTAAATAAAAGAGTCAAAGCGACTCCAGTAGTGACAAAGAGGGCCAAGTGATAGAAAATGAAGTCAAGAAGTCCAGAACTGCAAATGGTTGACACACCGAGGATTTTTGATCCGCTTACCTTTCATTTCTCAGCTATGACCCTAGCCCCGTTACAACCCTTGTAAAGACCTGGATGATCTTCTGGAAAATGTGATTAGGGTATGCGACCACTTTTACCAATATTCCCTGTCTTGCTACTTGATTCTGTTCTGAGATCGACTTTTTGGACATTTGTGCGTCTTTCATTAGATTTGTCATGTAATCTTCGAGTATCATTGTACATAACTTCCTTATACATGACAACATGTGCGACAACTTAGGTTCGAGTGAAATGAGTGTATCCCGTGAGGTAGGGTCAAGGCGAAATGTTTTCCCTAGTATGTGTGGACCTAGTACGACCTTAATTGAATCGGATCAGTCACGAGTTCAACTCACAATGGAAGGCTATAGATCAAACATAATAAGGATGAGGCGAGGGTGAGATAGGCATTCACGGGTATGGGAAATCACCAGTGCATTACGTGGTACCGATTGGGAGTTGTGCAGTTATTATTTCACTGATATATGCTTTTATTCTATTTTATCGCTAATTTGCTTGAGGACAAGCAACGCTCGGTTTGGGGTTGTTGATAACGCCACTTTTTGGCGTTATTTTCGGTCCTCAAACCAATGAGATTGGCTTGTGTTCTAACAAAAAGGCGGAATTTTATGGTTTATCGAGTGGAATGTACAGGTAATCTAAAAGGTGGCAATCATCGAGAAAAGAAGCAGAAAAGAGCCAAAAAAGAGTCCAAAAGAAGCCCAAACGAAGCCCAACGGAAGCCCGAGACCCAAGCCCAAGACCCGTGCCCAAACCATGACCCAGAACTGTAAAGCCCGTGTCCCGGTACGTTATTGATTAATTTTCAGTAATTTAAATGTTTACCTTTATTTGTTTGTGGTTAGTGTTTGGTGTCAAAAAAGGACCAATAATGTTAGAATTCGTGTCTCGTTAGGGTAGATTGTGAAGGGAGGATAGTAGAGGGGCTAAAGGGCAATTTTTGGAAAAGTTTGCATGGGTTTCGGCCCATGGCCGGTTCCCTTCTTCCGTTTCTTATTTTCGTGAAAGCCAAGCATAACCCAAATCCTTGGAACCCTACTGCCGTAGCTTTGGTGTTGTGCGATCGTGAGAAGGGAACGAGAGAGAGAGAGATAGAGAAGAAACCGAGAGAGGGTTAGGGAGAGAGATCGGCGACGGTAAGAAGGAGAGGAGTCGGGAGTAAGGACGCCGGAGGTGAAGGACGCCGGAGAAGGGGTGCAGCCGCTGCAGTCGCCGGGAAGCCGCTGCCATCACCGTCTTTCGCCAAGAGGTAAGCTTTACGATCTCGTTTCTTTTCTGTTTAGGTCGCCGGCAAAGTAGCCGCCGCTGCCGCCGCGCACGGCCTTGGCCGCTGCAGGCGGTAGCCGCCGTGGACCGCCTTGTGGGGTGGTGGCGTAGAGTGGTCGAAGTGTGTGTGTAGTGGCGTATATGGCGATCGAGTGAGAGGAGGAAAGTTGGTACGAGAGGGTGGGGTGGTCGGTATGTGTGTGTAACCATCGCCGGAGAGCCGCCGCCGGTCGCCACCGGCGACCGCCACTACCGGAGATGGCAGTGGGTGGCGCGTGGTGTGACCAGACCTTAGTCTCTACCGAGCCCTTAACCCGTGACTTATTCAATTAAGCCGAAAAGTTCAAACCATTTTGATAAATCGCGTCTTTATGGAAACTTTAAGGGTACTGTCCAGTTTTCGCGTAGGCATAACTTTTCGGTCATAGCTCCGATTGAGCCAAAACTGGCGCCCACGCTTCGAGCTCGGGACCGGGCACGTTTTCTGTGTTTTAGCGGAAAACTGGTTCGGCCTCGAGTTGGGAGAAAAAGTGGTCGCAAGTTCTGCGGTTCGTCATTTCATGTGGAAATTCTGGAATCTGTCTCGGTTTTGCGAAAGCCGTAACTTTCTGTTCGTAACTCGTTTTGGGGTGAAATTGGTGCCCAGAGTTCCCTATTTGAGTTGGGAAGTTTTTTCGTCTTTTGCCGAAGGTCTGATTAAGCCTGTAGCTAGGCTGTTTTGGGCTGTTTGTTCAGGCTGGACCGAAAACTGGCTGTTTTGGTAACCGTTCGTATTTAATTCATAATAAATTGTAGAAAAATCGTTAGGAGGCGTATAATATGTCCTTGGAACCCAAACGCAGAGTACTTTCTGGTCATGAAATAATATTGGGATTTTTCTGGGTTTATAGGGGTCGAAACAGGTCCCGAACAGACCTGTTTTGGGTGAACGGAATTTAGTTTTAGTGACGGTTTAAGCGTGTGTCGTGCCATAGGGTCCGGGTCTCGTATTGACACGTTTTAACATGCGTTTAGGTGCTGGGAAGTGACCGTAATTGTGGAGCTTGAATTGTGTTGTTAAGTTGGGCGCGCATTCGAGGTGAGTTCTCTCACTGTGTAGTTAGGGGTTGTATGCATGTCATAATAGTTTGTATGTACTACTGTCTTTGTGGTGTGAACTAGTTGTTTGTGGTGTGTAATATTTGATTGGTTTGAATGCTTGGTATAAATGTGTTGGTTACATTACAATTCGGTGGGACCGAGGCCTCGATGGTACTGAGGTGTTGGTTACATTACAATTCGGTGGGACCGAGGCCTCGATGGTACTGAGGTGTTGGTTACATTACAATTCGGTGGGACCGAGGCCTCGATGGTACTGAGGTGTTGGATACATTACAATTCGGTGGGACCGAGGCCTCGATGGTACTGAGGTGTTGGATACATTACAATTCGGTGGGACCGAGGCCTCGATGGTACTGAGGTGTTGGATACATAATTACTTGTAGGCGTTTACTCGTTTTATGTAACTGTGATGTTGTTGCTTATGTGCGGATAGGGGTGATGTGTATATAATTCCTATCTGCGCATGTGTTGGAATTCACTAAGCTTCGTGCTTACCCTTTCCCAATAAACTGTGGTTTCAGGTCCAAGCGGCTTCAAGGCGTGACAAGTACACACTGGCGCGCGAGGAGAGCTGGTTGTTTTATGGTTTTATTAATTAAACGTTTATTCCGCTGGTTTTTATTATAAAGATATTAATTATGAGTTTGCAAACGAAACGTTGGGATTCATTTAATGAGTTGTTATAAATGAATTGTTTATTTAAAAATTTAAATTTGCTTGTAATTTTTGGGACGTTACAACTTGGTATCAGAGCATAGCTTGAGTGAATCAAACGCACCTCGGTGTGTTTGGTCTCAAGTTGCGGCTGGGAAATTTTCAATTTCTTTATTAAATCTTTTTGAAAAAAAAAAAAGTAAAGACCCGTTCGAGGAACGGTGATCGGAGGCGCAGTGTGTACAGTCAGCCGGAGCCAAAGGGGAAAGGTACAGTACTTAGTGTTTTATTGCTTTCTAGATCATAGAGTATGCATGCTAGATTGCCTGTTGTTGACACTATGCGGTATGTTGAACTGTTTGCTATTAGGAATTTATGCTAATTATGATAGGTTACTAAGTGAATGCCCTCTAGGTTGTATGCAGTAAGAGATTTATAGCCTTAGAATATTCGATTTAGTTCTATTGCGCAGCTCTTGTTTGAGTCCAACCGTTCTAGGATAGAGTCTTGTATTCGACTGTCTATTTATTTCGCATTGCATATAATCGGGTATTCGCGAGGTCACTCGTCATAATTAGTAGGGATTCGGTGGTAGCAAGGGTAGTGGGATAAGAGGAAATTCCTAGGGAGCTAGGAAGGGTGGATGTATATATATATATATATATGCTGGTGCAGGCATATGGTTAATTATATATTTAATTGTTGTTGTATGATCGGGGTGACCGATGGTTTATTAAGTATACATTTGTGGTTGTCTGATCGGGGAGACCGATGGTTTTTTTTAATATACAGTAGTTGTATGAGTTGCCTGTTTAGGATATGTTCTTGAACTGGCTTGTGTGGATTAATTATTTTATGTGTATAGTTTCGGCGAGAAACTACTTGGACCCTCGGGATGAGACTCGGAACGAGCGATGATAGGTGTGGAAGGTAGTAGTAGAGCTCCTACTACCGGAAGCACAAGATCAATACTCGAGTCGGGGAAGTCACGAGGAATCCAAGGAGTTGGGCGTGAGTGTTGTTAGTGTGCGTTGTTATGTGCTAATAACGCGTTGTATTATCTACCCTGAATAGCCGTCACGAGGAGAGACAAATATAGTAGATCCACTGGTGCATGTGTGTGCTTGACTTGCTTTGATGGGATGATCGTTGGGGTAGTGTTGAAGGTCCTAAACTAGTAGTCGTTGGAATAGAAAGACGATTATAGTAGTAGTCACTTGGAGTGACGATAAGGATGATATTTGTTGTAAGAAGATCATTTCGGGCCAAGATGGAAGATTGTGCTAGAGTCATAGGCTTATAGAGCCGACTTTGATTTGAGGAAAAGTCGTAGGGATTATTTGTCGTAATTTTCCATCTTGCCCTAAGAGGTTTAAATGTCCGGAGGACGATAGTGGATTGGAAAAGTAGAGAGGAGCAAGAGTCGAGACAGTTGTGTTTTAACAAAAATATATTTGTAAACCGTGTCATCGTTTTGTGTGATTAGCTGACGCGCGAAAAATTGTGGAGAACCCTGTGCCACGTCTTTTTATGATTAAAAAGAGGAATTTTTGAATCAAATGTCGTGAAACTTATTTTGAATTACGTGCACACCTTTGTCGCACCCTGCTTAAGGTCATGCGGTTACTTTAAGTGCACGTCATGAGTCAATCCATACTGGAATCGAGGCGGTTCATTTTAAAGAAATTATTTATTACGCTTTGCTTTTGTGTGAGTAAACTGAACTGCAATGGAACGATTTTCAACATGATTTTCCTATGTGGGACGAGCGTGTCCAGTGTTGTGTAACTATCGATCAGGTAATAGTAGTTTTAATACATACGATCTTTTTGAGATGAAAATCCTGATGTTGAAAATATTTTGGTAAAGGATTTTGTAAACCATTTGGGGAAATGTGCTTTTAAGTGTCATTTCGAGAATTTTAAGGGTGTGAGTCCTTTTGGAAAACTCTTTTGTTTAACCCGTGTTGAGTCTGGGACTAAGGTTGATTTCAGAGTATTGCTTGCTTAAACTTTGTTTAAACGCATTTTCCGATCTATGGGTCTAGCAAGCGTGGAGCATTTTGCTCGGTTTTGACTTGGAGTTAGTCATGGGCCTATTGCCCGGGTTTTAATGGCTCGATGTGGAGTCTAGTTGATGAGTTTTTTTGTCGCACCGTTTAGCATTCTTTGCACGTTGAGTGTTTACATGTTTGGGTGAGTGAGTCAATCCGGAATAGGCATGATGTTGGTAGGATGTTTGCTTTGGATCCTTAGACACGTTAGTCAGCCGTTGGTATTGGTCGGTTGGGTATCTCGGGGTGGGACCCCGGTATTCATGTGTTTTAACCTAGACTTTCCAGTAGGTACTAGGAGGATATAGTTGTGGGCACTTACCTGAGAGGTAGTTCCGGTGTGCTGGGTCTGGAGGCGTTACCTGGGAGGTAGACGTCAAGGTGTATCCTCGATGCGGTGTGACTTGGCTTCGTAGAGCAAGTGTGGATGATAAGTAGACGGTGGAAGATTGGGTGTCCCACGCGTGTTGGTACTATAGGCCGAATGGTATCGATTAAGGGAATGATGCCCTTTGTATTAAGAGAATAAATGTGCATCAACCATTTTGAGGTAGGTGGTATATTTTTAGTGTCGACTTTTGGGCTTGAGGCCAAACACCTTCAGTATAATCGGAGAGTTGTAGCCGATGTTAAGATAATCATGGTGATGGTAGTAGTAACCTTGAAATGATCACTTGTGACGAATGGTTGTGGTGGAATGATCTACGTGTGTGTCAGTGATTTGGTAGTGGGGGGTATCTATTTGTGTTAGTGTCTAGGATTATACCACGCCTATTTGAGTTACTGAAATCAGTTGGACCGATGTTCGGCGGGTGGCCGATGTTCGTTATTGCGATCGGTTGGACCGATGTTCGGCGGGTGGCCGATGTTTGTTATTGCAATCGGTTAGACCGATGTTCGACCGGCGGTCAATGTTTTGTTGATATGAGTTATTGAAAATCTTCGGAACCTATTAGAATTCTTGGTAGTTAATCGACAGTTAAGGGTAGGAATGATCGTAGTCGAGTATCAAATAGGGTATTCTGTGAGCAGCTTTAGGATGGTTAGAGCTGGAGATTTGACTCGGGATGTATGGAATATCTAAGGTTGGGGGACAACCGTAGTCGCTTGGCTAGGAATGAATTCAAGTGTCGGGGTGTTCTGCCGATCATAATCCCAGTGTCTTAGAAAGTGTACGTTAGTAAGAATAGTATTCGAGAAGTTTAGTAGGGGTTTCAAGTGGACTTAGAACCTGAGGTTGAGATGAGGGAGAACTTACCGGAGCTATTCGTAGGCAGAGACTTCGAGGACGAAGTCTAATCCAAGCGGGGGAGAGTTGTAAAGCCCGTGTCCCGGTACGTTATTGATTAATTTTCAGTAATTTAAATGTTTACCTTTATTTGTTTGTGGTTAGTGTTTGGTGTCAAAAAAGGACCAATAATGTTAGAATTCGTGTCTCGTTAGGGTAGATTGTGAAGGGAGGATAGTAGAGGGGCTAAAGGGCAATTTTTGGAAAAGTTTGCATGGGTTTCGGCCCATGGCCGGTTCCCTTCTTCCGTTTCTTATTTTCGTGAAAGCCAAGCATAACCCAAATCCTTGGAACCCTACTGCCGTAGCTTTGGTGTTGTGCGATCGTGAGAAGGGAACGAGAGAGAGAGAGATAGAGAGATAGAGAAGAAACCGAGAGAGGGTTAGGGAGAGAGATCGGCGACGGTAAGAAGGAGAGGAGTCGGGAGTAAGGACGCCGGAGGTGAAGGACGCCGGAGAAGGGGTGCAGCCGCTGCAGTCGCCGGGAAGCCGCTGCCATCACCGTCTTTCGCCAAGAGGTAAGCTTTACGATCTCGTTTCTTTTCTGTTTAGGTCGCCGGCGAAGTAGCCGCCGCTGCCGCCGCGCACGGCCTTGGCCGCTGCAGGCGGTAGCCGCCGTGGACCGCCTTGTGGGGTGGTGGCGTAGAGTGGTCGAAGTGTGTGTGTAGTGGCGTATATGGCGATCGAGTGAGAGGAGGAAAGTTGGTACGAGAGGGTGGGGTGGTCGGTATGTGTGTGTAACCATCGCCGGAGAGCCGCCGCCGGTCGCCACCGGCGACCGCCACTACCGGAGATGGCAGTGGGTGGCGCGTGGTGTGACCAGACCTTAGTCTCTACCGAGCCCTTAACCCGTGACTTATTCAATTAAGCCGAAAAGTTCAAACCATTTTGATAAATCGCGTCTTTATGGAAACTTTAAGGGTACTGTCCAGTTTTCGCGTAGGCATAACTTTTCGGTCATAGCTCCGATTGAGCCGAAACTGGCGCCCACGCTTCGAGCTCGGGACCGGGCACGTTTTCTGTGTTTTAGCGGAAAACTGGTTCGGCCTCGAGTTGGGAGAAAAAGTGGTCGCAAGTTCTGCGGTTCGTCATTTCATGTGGAAATTCTGGAATCTGTCTCGGTTTTGCGAAAGCCGTAACTTTCTGTTCGTAACTCGTTTTGGGGTGAAATTGGTGCCCAGAGTTCCCTATTTGAGTTGGGAAGTTTTTTCGTGTTTTGCCGAAGGTCTGATTAAGCCCGTAGCTAGGCTGTTTTGGGCTGTTTGTTCAGGCTGGACCGAAAACTGGCTGTTTTGGTAACCGTTCGTATTTAATTCATAATAAATTGTAGAAAAATCGTTAGGAGGCGTATAATATGTCCTTGGAACCCTAACTCAGAGTACTTTCTGGTCATGAAATAATATTGGGATTTTTCTGGGTTTATAGGGGTCGAAACAGGTCCCGAACAGACCTGTTTTGGGTGAACGGAATTTAGTTTTAGTGACGGTTTAAGCGTGTGTCGTGCCATAGGGTCCGGGTCTCGTATTGACACGTTTTAACATGCGTTTAGGTGCTGGGAAGTGACCGTAATTGTGGAGCTTGAATTGTGTTGTTAAGCTGGGCGCGCATTCGAGGTGAGTTCTCTCACTGTGTAGTTAGGGGTTGTATGCATGTCATAATAGTTTGTATGTACTACTGTCTTTGTGGTGTGAACTAGTTGTTTGTGGTGTGTAATATTTGATTGGTTTGAATGCTTGGTATAAATGTGTTGGTTACATTACAATTCGGTGGGACCGAGGCCTCGATGGTACTGAGGTGTTGGTTACATTACAATTCGGTGGGACCGAGGCCTCGATGGTACTGAGGTATTGGTTACATTACAATTCGGTGGGACCGAGGCCTCGATGGTACTGAGGTGTTGGATACATTACAATTCGGTGGGACCGAGGCCTCGATGGTACTGAGGTGTTGGATACATAATTACTTGTAGGCGTTTACTCGTTTTATGTAACTGTGATGTTGTTGCTTATGTGCGGATAGGGGTGATGTGTATATAATTCCTATCTGCGCATGTGTTGGAATTCACTAAGCTTCGTGCTTACCCTTTCCCAATAAACTGTGGTTTCAGGTCCAAGCGGCTTCAAGGCGTGACAAGTACACACTGGCGCGCGAGGAGAGCTGGTTGTTTTATGGTTTTATTAATTAAACGTTTATTCCGCTGGTTTTTATTATAAAGATATTAATTATGAGTTTGCAAACGAAACGTTGGGATTCATTTAATGAGTTGTTATAAATGAATTGTTTATTTAAAAATTTAAATTTGCTTGTAATTTTTGGGACGTTACAAGAACCTGACCCGGACACTTCAGAATAGCGCGCGGTTTATAAGCCACGGGACAAGTGGCGTAAGTCTCTGTTTGTTTGCTATGTTTGGTGTTTTCCGGAATTTAGGTCATCACTTCTCTACGTGCGACGGTAGGCTACTCGGGGGCGACTTTCAGAGGTTTTTCACGGACCTTTGAGCCACGATAGAGGATCGGTTAAGGAGAAGTTCACCACGCGAAGCGGATTAGAGCCGAAAGAAGGGAGTTCACCATTACACTCATCACGTTCACAATCACTATGTTTACACACACAATTTCCTTTCCTTTTCTTATGTTTTTATCCACCACCAACATGAACTAATCTTTAGATGTTGGGGGTTGAAATGAATTTGGTTTAAGCTTATGAACGGATGATTTGAGACTTTTATCAGTTTTTCCTATTTAATGAAGCATGTGATTTGAGTTTTAATGCCTTTGTGAGTCTGGCCAACTTTCAATTGTTTTGTTTGTTTCTAGTTAAGTTCGAGAGAATTAATTGTTAACTAGAACTGGAATTTACATGCCTAAGGTGAGAAATTGGATAGAGATATACCAAGTAAGCCTTAGTCCTATTAAAATCTTGATTTTAACGTGTTTTGAATCCCATAGGTTGAGATCGAGAGATAAAACTTGTGCCTTCAAAATAAAATCTGTGGTTGCTTGAGAAAGAACCACGGTGATTTTAGAGATTGAGTATTCATTAAAGGAATAACTGGTAATTGTTTTGAGTCAGATCTTTATATGCGACAACCTTAGGATTTCCAACCCTCAACTGTTTTCTCTATACAAAGTTTCCTCAAGTTATCTACTGTCTCGTGTTTGATTTAGTTACTTGCAATTAATTAATTTCATACCAACAACTCAAAATTGCGACCGTTCAGTTAATAGATCTTATAGTCGTTGTGATACTTAGTTCCTAGTTCCCTGTGTTCAATACTCGTACTTTCAGTACTATTACTTGATTCGACCCGTACACCTGCGGTTAGATTTAGGGGGTGTGAACCCGCCTAACACCTCCCCCGCCTGATATTCATCCCTTACATCAACCTGACAATCACCCCCTGGTTTTTCAGAGTATTGCTGGCAGTTGACCCCATAGAGTCTGAATTAGAGGATGTGGGTAGTATTGAAGTTTAACTATAGTCATATAATCAAATATATTTATATTACATGTCTAACCATCTATTTTTTGTGTATAGCATATCGATTGTTGGGTGGCCATGCTCCTACGTTCCCGTCAACCAGACACGAGGTGCACCATCATGCACACTACTTTCTTTCCGTTCATGATCCTTCCACATCAAGGTCCCGACTCCGTGGTTAGCTCATGCAATGGTGTGGAAGGGGTTTCTTGGCGGCACATCGATATTGTATGTAAATCGTTTTACTCTTATTTTATTTAAGTTGTTTGGTTGCTAACTAAGTTGTCTAATATTGTAATATTTCAGGTGTACATCCCTATCTGCATTCATCCCAAACATTGGGTGCTCGGGGTGTTTGAGCTTCGTCGTATGTTGATGACCATATATGACAGCGACCCTGCCAGTATATACACAGACCCTTTGCATCAGCATCTTCACACATTTAAAGGTGAGCTGATGAAGTTGTTTAGCCTGATCGGGGACGTGGGACTACGCGAGAGCTCGGTGCACTTCCGTCACAGGACCCACAGGACTGCACTACACCAGCAAGGGATGAATGCGGATTGCGGTGTCTGGGTATGCCGTAATGTCAGCACCTTGATTGAGGGCAATGAGGTAGATTTAGCCCCTACCCGCACCGAACAAGAGGCCAGGGACTTTCGCATACATATGGCGGAGACCATTTATGCGCATTGTCTTCCATAGCAACATGATTAGGTTGTTTATGTAACATTAAATAATTGTTATTTTTAGTGTTAACTTATTTTGTTAAAGTATTGTGATTGAAGTTATTATTTTGTTAAAGTATTGCACATATTAATACTTGAAGCCTAAAAAGTGTGACAAAAACAGTAAAAACATGCAACAACACTTTACTCTCTCTTCCTATGTGGGACACATTCCCACACCCATTTGGTTTTTGCTAATTTCATCCAATTACTCAACTTTGAGTATCGATATCTCATTCACACATACTTCGTTTTGGATGCATTATATATCGTTTCCAACACCTAGTAAGTAAATTTACGAAACTTGCGGTAATCCTAATACAGCGATTATTGGATGAACAAGCATTTATTTCTTGATTCACATGTGCATTAATCCTTAGACTACTTAAAGACTACTTTTCAGCCTAATGAAAGACCTTTATTCATGAGCAGACTTCCTTTTGCAGACGAATCTTGTAGTTATTTTTTCAGTCGAATCTTACAGGCTCTTTTCAGACGAATCTAGCAGTTACTTTTTCAATCGAATCTTACAGGCTCTTTTAAGACGAATCTTGTAGTGAACTATTCAGACGAATCATGCAAGCAACTTTTCAAACGAAATCTTTGACCATATCCACATCCCTGATGAAGAACATACATTTTCACGGCTATAAGTAGATGGCATGATGAAGTAGTAATTCACAACTTGCTATCTATCTTTTATACCCTCTACACCGTTTACAAACATTCTCTCGCTTTGCTTAACACTATGGCTGGAGGTTCAGGATCAAGGGGGAACATGTAGGCGAATGGGGCTGGAACTTCACGTTCGGCAGCCTGCCAACCACTGAACGATGGAGCTCGCCGGAGTACCTGGAAGGTACCAGAAACAAACGAGTGGAGAAACTATGGGCGAACTGCGGCCGATTATCCATTCACGACTGAGGAGGAAGAAGACTGGGAGATGGCATGCGAGAATTACCACTTCAATAATGACAAAATTACCCCACCAATGTATCATTGTACCCAGCCAACGGGTCTTTCACAAAGTCAACGAATTACTCCCTTAGTGCAAAAATCCATTGATAAGGTGAACGCCGATATCGAAAAGGTAAAGGTATGTGGAACCATAACAAGGGGATTCAGCAGGGGAAAATGGAGTATCTAGCGGAGAAGAAATGAGAACTGGCCATGACTAGGGCTCACGTTCGGGAGGTGCAACGACAGATTAAGGAAGTAGAAGAGGAATTACAAGAGATCGAAGACGACTACACGGGAATGGAGGACGTCATCAAGGAAAAGGTTAACTTCATCACCGGAATCCAGGACGCATTCTAGTCATAGATTTCTTTGTTTACCTGCACTGTATCCGTTTCGTTTGGGAAGATGATTTGCAATAACTGATCTTTTAATTAATTTCCTTATTAAATAACCTAAAATGGGGAAAACATTTTCTTTAATTAATTTCTATATTAAATACATTAAAATGGAAAGGAAACAATACATTAAAAACCTCAACTACATAAAATGATAACCTAAAAAAACTATAGGGACCATTTATGCTTTTTTAAATTTGCCCCAAACTGGAGGGGCCAAAACTGTAGATATCAAAAAATCGCGGGACTACCGCGGGACAGGGGCCAAAAGTGGTCCCGTGGGCATAGTTGGGGGGGGGGGGATGTTGTAGCCGCGGGGTATCTTGAGGGGGCATAGCGGGAGATTTGGCCAAAGATGGTGCCACGTCGTGCCACGTGGTTGTGGGTCCCGCGATCGCGGGCCCTATTGCGGGAAAAAGGGTATTTCGACAAATTCGACGAGAAAATGGGTATTTTAGCAAGTCAAAGTCAAACTTTGGGTATTTTAATTAAATTCCCTTTTAAAAATTATGCAACCAACCCAGTATCAAGTTGGAAGTAGCGGTAAAGAAAAAGAGAAGATGCAAGTCATAAGACTGATTGATAAGAGCATCTTCGACATATTCCCCAAAATCTCTAAAATGGAGAACCAAACATCAAAATCTCCAAAAAAATTACATTCATCTCCAACAGATTCTCATTTTGGAGAAACAAACATTAATTATAATATTAAAATATTGCATTCATCTATTAAAATATTATTTCTCTCTCTAAATATTTATTTTCTAAGAATTCTATTGGTGCTCTCATCTACTAATCATTTTTTGGGTTATCTCCATATTTGGAGAAAAACTTCTTCTCTCTCCTACTTTCTCCATTTTGGAGATAATTTTGGGGAAGCTGTTGGAGCAAAATTATAGCTCAAAATCCTCATATTCTTCATTTTCTTCAAAATGGAGAAGCTGTTGGAAATGCTCTAAGAGAATGAGGACCAAGATACGTAGGAAGTCATATTGGTCATATTGGACTAATGTCTTTGTTATGTTTGACTCTATTTCAAAACATTAACGATAAACTTTGAATATGTTGGCCTTATGTATGTTTATTTTTTGTTGTGAGTCCAAAATATTCTGAAATTTATATTGTTACATGTCTCATTTTCTTTCAATATGGAACAAATTATCACATAGATATAAAACACTTTGATGTATTATTATATATGTTAATACATAAATAAAAGGCATACAACTAGAAATAAAATATTTACAACAATCATTGATGGAGGATATGAGTAATTAATTCACAAGTCACCACAATTAGCATATGGGATTTGAGTAAACACAAAGCAAGTTTGCCTTTAAATGCACAAAACACAACCACCACTTCTTAACGTGCCCTTCTATATATAACCATTTTTTCTATTGAACCGAGGAGCCACACTCCTGAATACCTACATTATGACTCGTTTAGTACGATCAAAAATCTTTTAAAATTTCCACTCATATTAATAAATAGCGTAAATATCAAAAAGAACGAATAAATATTAATGGTCATGTACCGAATCGATGCATATCAAATCCAATATTGTAGTTCTAAAACGTTTGGTGCTGATTCAGTCGCGTTGGTTTGTTTCTCCCCTGCGTTGGTTTACTTTTGGCAAACCGGCGTGCGGTTATTTTGCTTCGGTTAAGATCTCGTTTGTTATTATTGGTTGTTAATATCTTGTTTCGTCTCGTCTCTTGTTTGTTCCTTGTACACGTTTCGTATTGGTTTGGTAATAAAAGTGACTGTGCCTTTCTAAAAAAAACGTTTTAATCAATTGACATAATTCTTGTCTTCTACATAAAATCTTAACATTAGTTTTATAAAATTCTAGGCAAAATTGTTTACTTGTACATTGTCAGTGTTTAAATAAAATCAATAGATGGGATAGTTGAGATGCAAAATAATATTACGTTATTTTGTTATTTATTATTTATATTTAAACTATTTGATTTATAGTTAAATATTTTTATAAATTATATACGATGTATAAAACTTTAATTGGATGAATGATCGAATAATTTTCATGGGATATCGTGATATAAACTTGTTTCAAATTTGATTAAACGGTTAATAATTTTCATGTAAAATTTGTATATATTAAGAAGTCACCGTACGTGTTGTGTTGTCATATACATTATTATATTTCTTTTGTCATACATTGAGATCAAAGAACCATCAAGCTTCTTAAGAAATGAAATTTTTATGTTTGAATTTCATGATAATTCACTAAACAATGCTAAAAATATAAGGGGTTGTTTGTTTCTTCTAAAAACCCTCTTAATACCTCTGAAGTCTAAATCGGTCAGACGATTTTACATTCAGACTGTTTTTTGTTTCTTCCAGATTTCAGAGGCTCTTAAGTCTGAAATTCGTCTGAAATCAGAAGAGGTAACCTAATATCTTATAACCTCTTATAGTTGCCACCAGTTCATCACTCCATGATGATACTCTTCTTGTGTGGGTTGGCAGACCAAGCAATGTGATTATGAAATGTAATTAAAATTCAGATTCAGATATCAGACTTCAGACGTTACAAAAACAAACAATGTTATTGATTCAGATTTCAGACTCCAGCACCACCTCTTATTAATAAGAAGTGAAATAAGACTTTAGACCTCTTAACTTAAAAACAAACGCCATCTAAGATTCTTAAGGCGCTTTTTTTTTACTTACTGAGCTTATTATTTACTTCGCTCAACCATTAATTAATTAACCAACATTTGTTTTGCTTTTAATTATTAAACAATAACAAAATAATTAATCGAATTGTATAAACCACCATGTATCATCAGTTGTTTATATTCAAATGTTTTATTTTAGACATATTCTATTAAAAAAAGCAACCAACCCATAAGCGAATTATACATGTTTGATCAAATTCTATAATATTTGTGTGTAATGCCTGAATCCATCCAAACATATGCACGTATCCTAAGTTAAAATTACATCCATTGCATTAGATGTTATGGGCGTAGGAAGCATGAATCCTTCCTTATACATGGTCATGTCTCATGTGTGTTTTCATCCCCTTCCATTGAACCTAATAAAACCCTTTATTAATTAACAACATGTTTATAAGACATTAACTTCATTTATATGTGTCAAATGGTTGGGAGTTATTTAAAAAGATTTGACTTTGAACATTATGTTAACAATTAATTAAGTATAAGAGATAGCGAAAGAAGCTTTTCATTGATGCTTTATGATTTTTAAAACGCTATAGAGATTAACATAGAATGTAAAGTAAGACTGATCAACATAATCTCTAACATTGGTCGCCACATAACAAAAATATTATTTGATAGGTGATAATGCTAGAGCCTAGAGTTATACATTAGTTTTTCATTAGGTTCGTTGTTTGTGGGTTTGTTGGGATAGTGTGAAGTAATGTGTAGGTAAAAATCTTTTGTCTTTGTGTATTTTAAATTGAATTGTATGTCATATTTATGCTATCCTATTCAGTTTTGTTGGCCATTTTGCATTTAATCAACCTAGTAGTAGTATAATAAGTTGTCTATGTGTTGCATAAGTAAAAAAAGAGAGCATAGAGAACTTTGGAAGAAAGTCTCGATATCTCGTAGAAATCTTTATATATATAAAAGAAAAACTCAAGAGTAATGAGGTGACATCTTGAGAATGAAATATTGTAATAACCGTGATCTTGTGGAAAGAATTAAAGTTTGGGGGAAAATTTAGAAAGTTGTAAAGGGCAGGGACCAGTTTGTAAATTATTCAAATAGGTATAAAAGAAACTTTTGGGGCACAAAACCCTAGGAGAAATAGCATTTCAGTCTGGTGGCGGCTAGAGGGAATTGAAGGCAGAGAAAGGGGTTTTGGTATCCAAGTGCAAGTGAAGAAAAAGTTCATCAAACATCAAATTGGAAGGAGAAGTGGAGTGCGATTCTGCAAGTGAATCGATCTGGTAATTCTTAAACCAAAACCATATTATGATTGTTTAGTTGGATTGTTGGGTTTTGAGAGTCCTTGTTGAGAAAGTTGCAAATGATGCCTCGAGAGAGAGAGATTTAAGCACACTAATCGTGTTTGAGTAGCAAAGAATTGTAAGTAATGGATATAGAGTGTTTATTAAGTCATTTATCGCTTTATCGTATAGTTTAAGGGGATTTAAGTAGGGTTTTGTCTCTGAAATTCATCCCAGAGCCGTACCCGGTAAGTCCTCTGTGAGGAAGGTTACCGGAAGAGAACCCGATAAGTCGTGTAATTCGGTAAGTCGTGCCCGGTAAGCTTGAGCCTCGGTAAGTGGGAATCCGGTAAGTCAATTACCCGGTAAGTGTCATTTTGCCCGGTAAGCTAAATAGTATTTGGATAGTTCCGGTAAGTGTAACCGTACCCGATAAGTAGTAGATACCCGGTAAGTTAGCTCACTCAGTAACCGGGTGTCCGGTAAGCTGGTTTTAGGGACTGAGCAGTTTGTATTTCATTCTTTTCCCAGGTAGATCAGTTGAAAGTCAGAAGCAAAGTAAGAAAGGATCTTAAGCACATCAGGTGAGTTTTCTAACTAAGATACGTGACTTTACAACGTGTTTTCCTAAAGTAAGTACATGATGAGAAATGCCATGCTTTATTTATATGCTTTTAACTGCATGAAAGTTGTTTAAAGATTTATGTAAGATGTATGCATACATTGTGTTAGACGTAAACTGGCTAAGACGGGAGGTTTACCCGCCAGTGCTCATGCTGGGAAGGTGACCCGTTTATGCCATGGAAGGGAGTATCCAGTAAGGCAGTGTGAGACTGACTCGTTGGCACCTTCGGGTGACTTCAGGGTGCTGTTTACGAGCGCGGGTTCATCCGCGTTAGTTTTATGAAAAGTTATGTGAAAGTTTTTTATCTGAAAGTTATAAACTGTTTTTAAATGATTTTGAGAACTGTCAGGAGGGACTCACTAGACCTCATGGTCTAACCCTCGCATTTTTTCAAACTAAACATTTTCAGGTAAGCAAGCGGTGGGAGGCTCTAATAAGTGAATAGAGTAAATCAGGAGTACAGATGAGGCTAGATCAAGCAGCACTTTAGAATATAGAATTTATTCTCAATTGTATAGGTTGTTTCCGCCAACCTGATTTTGATATTATGTAAGAGATTTTGGGGACCCGTTTTTGGGATGTGTCCTTTTATTTGAATTGCATGCTTTATTTTAGACTGGGTCGTTACAATTGGTATCAGATCCATAGTTTAAAGGATTTAGGTGACCGGACGGGCCTAGACTTAAACTTTGGGAGTAGAAATCACAACTGAGAATCAGGAAATGCGTTAGGAGGGCACTAATGTAGAAATAGGACTAATAGGGTACCGAGGACGGTCATGTAAGGTAAGTTTGGGGTTACACCTGGCCAGTGTAATTGTGAACTTACAAGTACATGTATGTGCTTAAATTGCCTTATTATTCCGTTGCGATAGTATTAAATTAGTTTAATTGTTGTGCATCAGTAATCAAGAATGTCTGCATGAACCTTGAGAAGTAGGTCGATGCCCATCGTGGAAGAAGTATCGAATGAAGACACTACGCCGCATGAATAGGCGGTACGAGTTGAAGAATTAGCGAAGGATGGACCAGTGAATCATCCAAGAGCGGCGGCCACTCGTGGGAGAGGTAGGGGCCGTGGGAGAGGCAGAGGAACAGTACCAAGAAGAGTCGTTACTGAAGTGGGAGCAACAACCACTAAGGGCAAAGGTAAGAAGAAGAAAGCGCCGGTTAGGTGCAAGGCAAAGAGCGTAGAAGAACCAGAGGTGCGAGAGATATCTGAGCAGGAGAGTTCAACACCTGCAAAGAAAACGAAAGTTAAGAAAGGGCGTCATACTGACGCCGCACCGGCTTTTGTGACTGAGGAGAAGTTCACAACAGAGATGGGTAAACTACATAAGACTTTACAAGCAGTGCTAGAGAACCAGAATAAGACTACATCCGAGGGAGGAACCAAGAGTGGTACTGAGAAGAAGACCGATGAAGACAGTCCACCACGGACTGAAATAGGGAACAACTCGGTGACAACTCCGATTATTGTTAATGAACCGAAGACAGTGAAAGGGTGCTTGTTTAAGACTTTTGCTTCGTACAAGCCTCCGACGTTTAACGGGGAGCGCAATCCCGTTCTAGCTGTGAAATGGGTTCGTGAGATGGAGTTAGCGTTTGATATTAGCAAGTGCGCCGAGGAAGATAAAGTACTATTTGCAATGTCAATGATGAAGTCTGAGGCCATCTATTGGTGGGATGTTGAGACCGGAGGAAGGGGATCGGAGGTAGCTAAGACCACGTCATGGGAGTCGTTTGTTAAGAGGTTCATAGTACAGTTTTGCCCGTTGGCGGCGGTTAAGAAACTTGAAGAGGAATTTTTGGGATTGGAACAGGGGTCGATGTCGGTTCAGGAGTATACATCAAAGTTTATCGAGAAGGCTAGATTTGCTGAACTGTATGTGCCTACGGAAGAGCGGCGCATAGAAAGATATATTTATGGGCTAAAGAGCAGCATAAGAGAATTGGTGCAGGTGAAGGTCCGTCTACTTTCCAGGCTGCAGTAGATACCGCGGAACTCGCTGAGAAAGAGAAGAACAGACAGATGACCGAGAAGGTCGGAGACAAGCGAAAGTGGGAAGGACCAACCAGAGATGGAAAGAGGCCAAGTGCGCCCAGACCCGAGCTGCGGGTGGGGCCTAGATCGGGAGAGAAACCATGTGGTAAGTGCAACCGGATGCACAAGGGAGAGTGTTTGGCGGACAAGGGCGGATGTTTCAAGTGTGGGAAAGCAGGGCACATGGCTCGAGACTGTCGTGGGTCGAAGACCTATTATCAGTGTGGTTCGCCAGATCACGTCAAGTGGGATTGCCCACAGTTAAAGAAAGGGTATACTGGAGGTGACGACGGTAGTAGCGGAGGAAGAAGCGGGGAGAGAAAGGTGGAGCCAGCTCGTGCGAGGGTGAGGGCTTTCCACATGTCAGAGGAGGAGGCGGTAGATACGCCTGATGTGGTGACAGGTACTTTCCCAATTGACTCGGTTTATGCTAAAGTATTATTTGATTCGGGCGCCAATCGCTCGTTTGTGTCGCCGATCTTTATTCGAAAACTGCAAGTGAAACCCAAGAGGTTGAACTTTAGGTTTGAGGTAGAGGTGGCCGATGATAGTATAGTCTGGGTGAAAGAGGTCTATGAGGGGTGTAGCATAGACGAAGATGGTCACTCGTTTCCTTTGCCTTTGTATCCGATGGGAATGGGGGAGTTTGATGTGGTATTAGGAATGGATTGGTTAGCGGAGAATGACGCTAACATAGTGTGCAATAAGAAGTTGATTCGTATTGCCTTGCCGGATAAGAAGGAGGTAGTGATATATGGGGATCGTCGAGATAGGAAGTCATGTATGATTTCGATGTTGAAAGCTAGGCGGTGTTTGGGGAAGGGATGTCTAGTGTACTTAGCTTACGTGCTAGATGCTAAGAAAGAAAAGAAAGAAGCGATAAATGTGCCGATAGTCAGTGAGTACCCGGAAGTGTTTCCGGATGACTTGACGAGTCTGCCTCCAGATCGTCAAGTAGAGTTCAGGATAGAACTGTTGCCTGGGGCGGCACCGATTGCACGTGCGCCTTATCGTCTGGCACCGGCAGAGATGAAGGAGATGATGACTCAACTACAAGAGTTACTCGACAAAGGTTTTATTCGTCCAAGCTCATCGCCTTGGGGAGCGCCGGTACTTTTTGTCAAGAAAAAGGACGGGTCTATGCGGATGCGCATAGATTACCATGAGCTCAACAAAGTAACCGTGAAGAACAAGTACCCGCTACCGAGGATTGATGACCTTTTTGATCAGTTGCAAGGTACGAGTTAATTTTCCAAGATTGATTTGAGATCGGGATATCATCAGTTAAAAGTAAGAGAGGAAGACGTGTCTAAAACCGCTTTTCGTACGAGGTACGGGCATTACGAGTTCCTTGTCATGCCCTGTGGCTTGACTAACGCCCTAGCAGTGTTCATGGATTTGATGAACAGGGTGTGTAGCTCGTTATTAGACAAGTGTGTGATCGTCTTCATTGACGATATCCTGATTTACTCACGTACCCATGAGGAGCATGAGAAACATCTTCGGGCAACGTTAGAATTGTTGAAACGCGAGAAGCTGTACGCCAAGTTTTCGAAGTGCGAATTTTGGTTGAGAGAAGTACAATTTTTGGGTCACGTAGTGTCGGTGGATGGCATCAAGGTGGACCCCGCTAAGATCGAAGCTATTAAGAGTTGGGAGCCGCCAAGGTCGCCATCGGAAGTGAGAAGTTTTCTTGGGTTAGCGGGCTATTACCGGAAGTTCATTCAGGACTTCTCTCGTATAGCCACAACATTGACCGCCTTGACAATGAAGAACGTCAAGTTTGTGTGGACCGAAGCGCAAGAAGCCGCATTCGAGAAACTGAAAGAGAGTTTAAGCAGCGCTCCGATTTTGTCGCTACCAGATGGATCAGAAGGCTTCGCAATCTACAGCGATGCTTCTAAGGTCGGGCTAGGGTGTGTTTTAATGCAAAACAGGAAGGTGATCGCTTACGCTTCCCGACAGTTGAAAGAACACGAGAAGAATTACCCTACGCACGACATGGAGCTAGCGGCGGTAGTTTTCGCATTGAAAATATGGCCACATTATCTGTATGGAGTAAAGTGCCAAATTTTCACCGACCACAAGAGTCTGAAGCACCTGTTTGATCAGAAGGAATTAAATATGAGACAAAGAAGATGGATGGAGCTGTTGAATAACTACGACTGTGAAATCCTCTACCACCTAGGTAAAGCAAATGTTGTAGCCGATGCGTTGAGTCGGAAGGAACGAGGAGAGTCGACCAAAGTGGTGGCTTTCAGAGTCGAGGCAACTTCGAACCTTCTAGATAAAGTTAAGAAGTTTCAAGAAGAGGCGTTACTAGAGGAGAATGTAAAGAATGAGCGAGTAGTTGGGGTTTCTTCTTTGTTCAGAGTCAACAACGGTGGATTAAAGTGTATGAAAGACCGGGTGTGGGTTCCCAAGTGGGGAAACTTGAGAGTAAACATCTTGGAAGAAGCGCATAAGTCGCGGTATTCTAGGCACCCGGGGACGAACAAGATGTACCGAGACTTAAGACATTTCTACTGGTGGCCGGGAATGAAGAAGGACATCGCTCACTTCGTGGAATGGTGTGTATCGTGCCTGAAGGTTAAAGTAGAGCGTCAACGACCGTATGGAGAACTTCAGTCTACGGTGATACCAGTGTGGAAATGGGACAACATCACCATGGATTTCGTCATGAAGTTACCGAGGACTCCGAAGGGTAACGATGCGATTTGGGTGATCGTCGATATTCTCACCAAGTCCGCGCATTTCTTACCTATTAAGGAGTCGGATTCATTAGAGAAATTAGCTCGATGGTACATTAATGAGATAGTATCTAGGCACGGAGTGCCGCGATCCATAGTGTCTGATCGTGATAGTCGATTCACGTCAGCATTCTGGAGAAGTCTTCAACGAGAGTTAGGTTCTAAACTGAAGTTAAGCACGGCCTATCATCCTCAAACGGATGGTCAGAGTGAGAGAACTATTCAGACGTTAGAAGATATGCTTCGGGCGTGCGTCATTGAATTCAAGGGGTCGTGGGAAGTGCATTTACCGTTGATAGAATTCTCCTATAATAATAGTTACCACGCAAGCATCCAGGCGGCGCCATTAGAAGCATTGTACGGACGAAAGTGCCATACGCCGTTGTGTTGGAACGAGGTAGGAGAAAGACAGTTGGCTGGTCCAGAAATTGTACAAATGACGGCAAGTAAGATTGAGTTGATCCGTGAAAGGATGAGGATCGCACAAGATCGACAGAGGAAGTATGCGAACAGAAGAAGGAATCCTATCGAATTCCAAGTAGGGGACAAAGTAATGTTAAAGGTCTCACCTTCGAAAGGGGTAGTGCGTTTCGGGAAGAAAGGAAAGCTACGGCCGAGATATGTAGGACCTTTTGTTATAATTGAACGACTTGGCGCGGTATCTTACAAGCTAGACTTGCTAGAAGAGTTAAAAAGGATTCATCCGACTTTTCATGTGTCAAACCTAAAGAAATGTTTGGCCGAGACCGATGTAGCCATTCCTTTAGAAGACGTCAGCATTGACGAGAAATTGATGTACGAAGAGGAACCAATGGAAATCGTAGACAACAAGGTACGAAAAACAAGGAATAAAGAAGTTCGGTTAGTGAAGGTTCAGTGGAGGTATCATAGGGGGCGAGAAGCAATTTGGGAAGCGGAAGCGGACATGAGGTCCAGATACCCCCATCTTTTCGAGAATGGAATTCCGGGGACGGAATTCTTTTGAGGGGGGAGTATTGTAATAACCGTAATCTTGTGGAACGAATTAAAGTTTGGGGGAAAATTTAGAAAGTTGTAAAGGGCAGGGACCATTTTGTAAATTCTTCAAGTAGGTATAAAAGAAACTTTTGCGGCACAAAACCCTAGGAGAAATAGCATTTCAGTCTGGTGGCGTCTAGAGGGAATTGAAGGTAGAGAAAGGGGTTTTGGTATCCAAGTTCAAGTGAAGAAAAAGTTCATCAAACATCAAATTGGAAGGAGAAGTGGAGTGGAGTGCGATTCTGCAAGTGAATCGATCAGGTAATTCTTAAACCAAAACCATGTTATGATTGTTTAGTTGGATTGTTGGGTTTTGAGAGTCCTTGTTGAGAAAGTTGCAAATGATGCCTTGAGAGAGAGATTTAAGCACACTAATCGTGTTTGAGTAGCAAAGAATTGTAAGTAATGGATATAGAGTGTTTATGAAGTCATTTATCGCTTTATCGTATAGTTTAAGGGGATTTGAGTAGGGTTTTGTCTCTGAAATTCGTCTCAGCGCCGTACCCGGTAAGTCCTCTATGAGGAAGGTTACCGGAAGAGAACCCGCTAAGTCGTGTAATTCGGTAAGTCGTGCCCGGTAAGCTTGAGCCCCGGTAAGTGGGAATCCGGTAAGTCAATTACCCGGTAAGTGTCATTTTGCCCGATAAGCTAAGTAGTATCCGGATAGTTTGGGTAAGTGTAACCGTACCCGGTAAGTAGTAGATACCCGGTAAGTTAGCTCACTCAGTAACCTGGTGTCCGGTAAGCTGGTTTTAGGGACTGAGCAGTTTGTATTTCATTCTTTTCCCGAGTAGATCAGTTGAAAGTCAGAAGCAAAGTAAGAAAGGATCTTAAGCACATCAGGTGAGTTTTCTAACTAAGATACGTGACTTTACAACGTGTTTTCCTAAAGTAAGTACATGATGAGAAATGCCATGCTATATTTATATGCTTTTAACTGCATGAAAGTTGTTTAAAGATTTATGTAAGATGTATGCATACATTGTGTTAGACGTAAACTGGCTAAGACGGGAGGTAGACCCGCCAGTGCTCATGCCGGGAAGGTGACCCGTTTATGCCATGGAAGGGAGTATCCAATAAGGCAGCGTGAGACTGACTCGTTGGCACCTTCGGGTGACTTCAGGGTGCCGTTTACGAGCGCGAGTTCATCCGCGTTAGTTTTATGAAAAGTTATGTGAAAGTTTTATATCTGAAAGTTATAAACTGTTTTTAAATTCTTTTGAGAACTGTCAGGAGGGACTCACTAGACCTCATGGTCTAACCCTCGTATTTTTCAAACTAAACATTTTCAGGTAAGCAAGCGGTGGGAGGCTCTAATAAGTGAATAGAGTAAATCAGGAGTACAGATGAGGCTAGATCAAGCAGCACTTTAGAATATAGAATTTATTCTCAGTTGTATAGGTTGTTTCTGCCAACCTGATTTTGATATTTTGTAAGAGATTTTGGGGGCCCGTTTTTGGGATGTTTCCTTTTATTTGAATTGCATGCTTTATTTTAGACTGGGTCGTTACAAATATTCATCAAACGATGAGTGGTTGATTCTTCATTGTCCCACATTAGTGACAAAAGTGAAAAGTTGGAAGTGTGAGTGGCTATATAAAGGATAAGATATGGCTTGAAGGTTCATACAAAATTTGATCCATTTTTGGGTAAGTAGTTATTTTTTATTTACATGACAAAACATTTCATGTCTTTAAATCGATAAAAGGAAAACCCAAAAGATAACGAGTTAGCACCATGAGAGTTGAGTATTATCAAATACTGGATTGTGGTTTAGTTGTAGATGTCCCACAATGGTGAGAAGTCGAAACAATGGAATAAAGATGTGTGTATAAGAAAGATGGATATGATGACATTGTGTCAATTCTCATAGAGTTGTCTTACTTTGGAACAACCAAGGGTATTTTAGGTGACATTTTGAAGATGAAGTATTCCCAATTGATGGATTATGGTTGAGATTAGCTTGTCTCACAATGGTGACTAATTGAAAGATTGGAATAATTAAGGTTGTATAAGGAGGGACGATGAGATATCTTTGTGTCAACTCATACTCATAAGGTTGTCATATTTTGAGTAACCCTCATTTTGGAAAAAAAAAATCGTATAAAAGTTAATTAGGAAAATTGATCATAAAAAATCATCTATATATATATATATTAAAGGAACAATGGTAAGAATTGATTATTTTCAAATATTGAATTGTGGTTGAGTTTTGGTTATCCTACGTTGGTGATAAGAGTCATATATTAGAAGATAAAAACATATAAAATTAGAAGATGTCATGCAAAATTAAAAAGAGGTTGATGATTGTTGGAATAAAGTTTGATTATACAAACATCAATAAACTTATTTATATAACACAAAGATATAACATGCCATGACATGGCATGAAGCCATAAGATTTTGGTATTTTCAAATAGTGAATTGTGATATATTAGAAAATGAGAGTGTATATAATAGGAGAATGTGTCATTGAAAATTAAAAAAGATTAATGATTGTTAAAACGTAGTTTGTTTACAAACACAATTAAACAATCAATAAGGTACGACCCAAAAGCCATAAGATTTGTCTTTTGACTAATATCTCAATAGATATTTTACAAAAGATAACATAAATATTTATATAACATATTTATATATATATATATATATATATATATATATATATAAATTGAAAAATCTTTACATTTTCTATCTTTATTTATTTATATGTATAAAAGAAATAACCAAGGGTATTTGAAGTGATATTGTAAGATTTTTTATTCTTAAATCTTGCATTGTGATATTATTTTAGTCATATTTATTTTATATGTATAAAGGAAATAACTAATGATATTTTAAGTGATATTGTAAGATTTTTTATTCTTAAATCCTGCACTGTGGTATTATTTTAGTCATGTTTATTTTAGTCAATAGATATTTTACAAAAGATAACATAAATATTTATATAACATATCTATACATATAATAAATGAGTAACTAGCATGCCACATGTCGTTTTCTGGTGAGCCGACTTCAGTATTTTTCCGCCTAAACATGTATTTGGACGCAGTTTACATTATAAGTTCAATTAGTACACCCACATTCACTCCTCCTTAAATCTCTCCTTAATTCAATTTTTTTTAATTTATATGTTACATTTACTACCCTTATAATTAGGTATGTAGTTTACTTTTAATCCCTTACTTTTTTATTTTTCATTTTAGACACTTATCATATAAACGTAAATAATGTATATGAACTAAAATGCATTAAAAATATTTCTATTTTTTACAAATTATACCATTGTAATCGCTTCGTCAATACTTTCGAAATGAGTCTAATATTGAATATTTTTGGATTTAATTATATTATTAAATATTATAAATATATACAAATTAATGTGTCGTGATTAGTATGAGATTTGTTGAAATTAGTATGAGATTTGATACAAATAATCACTAAATTGTCGTGATTTTCTTTTTGCAATTTCATATCAATTTTTACTTCAAAGTCGAAATCCTTCGACGAATTACAATTCTATCAAATTTTATTCTGCAACGAAACACCCTTAGAATTATCATAAGAGATTTAATTACTTGGAAAAAAAAGATATCACTTATCAACTGACTTTTGAATTATGAGTTCGAACATTTTTCAAAAATATAAATATGCAAATATTTTAGTATAGTATATTTAATTATTTATACTTTCTTAATCATGATTATATTATTTCCTCTAATTTTTTGACCAATTAACCATATTGACCTTTAATTTTATATATCTGATATGCGATTTAAAAGCGTATAAATATGAACATGAAACAAAATTATTTTTTCGAATTCTCGGCTTTAGATTTGAGATACTTCGCGCCGCATCGCGCGCAGATACTTATCTAGTATATATATATATATATATATATATATATATATATATATATATATATATATATATATATAAATTGAAAAATCTTTACATTTTCTATCTTTCTTTCTTTATATGTATAAAAGAAATAACAAGAGTATTTGAAGTGATATAGTAAGATTTTTTATTCTTAAATCTTGCATTGTGGTATTATTTTAGTCATTCCACATTGATGAGGGAATGCTAGATCGAAGAATGAAATGAACTACAAAAAATGATGAAGGAAAGTTGTATATAAATTTGAAATGAGTTTGATAATCTCACACTGATAAGAAGATTAACATTTTTATGAAACATGTTAACATATATTGACAACAAGAGAGGGATACATGTTTGTGGAAACTCATAGAGTTCACTAAGTTTAGTCAAACCCTTTTTGGGAAAAAAAAAATTCAAACCATTCGTAACAACAATAGTCATATGGTTGTTTGGTGTGTCGTTTGAGTTTTAAACAATATAACAACAAAATTATTACCAATAAATCTCAATTTATTCGTAACAACAAATGGTAATCAACAGATGAAAATGAACCACTTATGGAAATGCATTTTTCGTTTTAAATCGTATCTCATTAGTATTAACCGATGAATTACCTTTTATCTTAATGCGATCAAGTAATTCCTTAAAATATTACTCGCTACAGCACAACGCGGGACGCACACTAGTATGGATTGTAAACGACTTTATCACACATCACTACAATTGTTTGCATCAGTTGATATCTTTATTCATGTAGAGATAGTTCTTGGCTTTTGGATTGCAATAATTCAATTGGTTAAACCATTTTAATTGGATCGAATATTCGTATTTGTCAGCTGTCAGAACCTTATAAGGTCGTGCGTACCGCCATCGGGTACCACGGCCGGGTTCGATTTCGGGTAGCAGCGGGTAGGGTGGCGAGGTGGTACGGGGGGGCGGGTTCCGATCGGGTTGGGGTGTGCGGGTAGGGTTGGGTTCGGGAACCCGTTCAAATTTTATTTATTTTAAATATTATCGTTTACCAACGGCTCTTTTTTTTTTCAAATTATACACACTATATATATTAACCTCTAGCACCTTCATTTTTTCACACCAAATTCAATACTTTCTTCCATTTTTCTCAAATTCAATACTTTCTTCCATTTCTTTGAAATTCAATACTATCAATACTTTCTTCCATCATGAATTCAAACACCACACCTACATCCCGTTGTAACCGATCGAGGAGTTCGGATACACCGCAACAAGACCCGGACCTTGGCTTCCAAGCATTTGTTCAACAAGGTTATATTCCGCAACCGGCCCCGAACGTTGGTTTCCAACAATTTCAGCAACACCCTTATATTCCTCATCAATTTACATATCATGGTTTGCTCCAACAAGGTTTTACTCCCGCTAATCACCAACTTCCTCAACCCGCGGCTTTCAACGCCGCAATCGATCTCGAAGAGGAGTTTGTTCCTGAAACCGAAGAACCGCAAACACCACAATCGATCTCGACACAACAATCAAACCCGACACCAACGCAAAAAGGAAAAAAGAAAAAACTTGAAAATAGAGCCACTCGACAGGTGTGGAGTAAAGAGGAGGAAGTGGCGTTAGTGTCGGCGTGGGTTGACGTTTCAGAGGACCCCTGTTAGGACTAAAAGTCCTATAAAATAGAAAGTGATATAAAGAAATAATTAGTGTTATTTATTTGTTTGTAAAGCCTCTCAATATAATGGGCTTTATGGCTAATGGGCTTGGGCCTGTCAAGCCCTTGGTTTTTAATGTGTGATTAGAGTGGTAATTAGGTGAGTAGTGGTGAGATTAGCCGTGCGCTTAACAGAGTTTAGAGAGAGTTTGTTCATCATTCTAATCTTGTAACTCTCTGCATTCAATCACTAAAGGATTAATCGCTTCATATTCATTGTTACTTGATCAATCTGGGATCCACAATTGGTATCAGAGCAGAGGGACAAAGCTATCGATTCAAAGGTATATTTTTTTATTTTTCTTGATCATTCATCGCACGCACTGTGTTCATCTCAAGAATTTGATTGCTTCGATTTTGGTGTTAAAACCTAAAATTGAGGCTAGATAAATTCTTCTTATAAGTTTTCTAAGATATACATGTGTTTTCAAATCGTCTGGTTGAGTAAAAATCCCTGATTTTTAAAATTCTTGATTTGTTTGGTGTTTGCTCCCTGTTCGTGAGAATTATTAATTTTTCTTGTCAAAAGTGCTAGTTGATTCGTTTTTGGTATTGTTTTTGTGAGTTTTTGGGTTAGTTTTCTTGTTAGTACTAAGTTCTTGCAGATTATCTCTCATCAAGACGGCATAAATTCATCGAACCGGGTAAGTTTTTCTTGTTTCTGACTTGGTTTTGAAGTCCCGGTGCTAATATCTCCCGGTAGTAATAACTCCCGGTGCTAATATCTCCCGGTAGTAGTAACTCCCGGTGTAGTCATCTCCCGGTAGTGATAACTCCCGGTGCTGATATCTCCCGGTAGTGTTAACTCCCGGTGTAGTCATCTCCCGGTAGTGATAACTCCCGGTACTATTATCTCCCGGTACTTCAACTTCCGGTACTGCCATCTCCCGGTACTTCAACTCCCGGTGCTCTTATCTCCACGGTATTTTACGATCATTGAAAGACCCGGTACCAAATCAGTAAGTCCCGGTATCCCATCTCTGTCAGTCCCGGTCATTGTAAGTCCCAGTATCATACAATACCAGAACTTGCTCTCTGCTGCAACTTGGGTTTTGTGATTTTTGAACTTTCATAACTTCAAATCACCATAACTCGCTCAAAAATCAGAATTTTACAATGAAATTTTACAGAGGAAGTATGCGAACAGAAGAAGGAATCCTATCGAATTCCAAGTAGGGGACAAAGTAATGTTAAAGGTCTCACCTTCGAAAGGGGTAGTGCGTTTCGGGAAGAAAGGAAAGCTACGACCGAGATATGTAGGACCTTTTGTTATAATTGAACGACTTGGCGCGGTATCTTACAAGCTAGACTTGCTAGAAGAGTTAAAAAGGATTCATCCGACTTTTCATGTGTCAAACCTGAAGAAATGTTTGGCCGAGACCGATGTAGCCATTCCTTTAGAAGACGTCAGCATTGACGAGAAATTGATGTACGAAGAGGAACCAATGGAAATCGTAGACAGCAAGGTAAGAAAAACAAGGAATAAAGAAGTTCGGTTAGTGAAGGTTCAGTGGAGGTATCATACGGGGCGAGAAGCAATTTGGGAAGCGGAAGCGGACATGAGGTCCAGATACCCCCACCTTTTCGAGAATGGAATTTCGGGGACGGAATTCTTTTGAGGGGGGAGTATTGTAATAACCGTAATCTTGTGGAAAGAATTAAAGTTTGGGGGAAAATTTAGAAAGTTGTAAAGGGCAGGGACCATTTTGTAAATTCTTCAAGTAGGTATAAAAGAAACTTTTGCGGCACAAAACCCTAGGAGAAATAGCATTTCAGTCTGGTGGCGGCTAGAGGGAATTGAAGGTAGAGAAAGGGGTTTTGGTATCCAAGTTCAAGTGAAGAAAAAGTTCATCAAACATCAAATTGGAAAGAGAAGTGGAGTGGAGTGCGATTCTGCAAGTGAATCGATCAGGTAATTCTTAAACCAAAACCATGTTATGATTGTTTAGTTGGATTGTTGGGTTTTGAGAGTCCTTGTTGAGAAAGTTGCAAATGATGCCTTGAGAGAGAGATTTAAGCACACTAATCGTGTTTGAGTAGCAAAGAATTGTAAGTAATGGATATAGAGTGTTTATGAAGTCATTTATCGCTTTATCGTATAGTTTAAGGGGATTTGAGTAGGGTTTTGTCTCTGAAATTCGTCTCAGCGCCGTACCCGGTAAGTCCTCTATGAGGAAGGTTACCGGAAGAGAACCCGCTAAGTCGTGTAATTCGGTAAGTCGTGCCCGGTAAGCTTGAGCCCCGGTAAGTGGGAATCCGGTAAGTCAATTACCCGGTAAGTGTCATTTTGCCCGATAAGCTAAGTAGTATCCGGATAGTTTGGGTAAGTGTAACCGTACCCGGTAAGTAGTAGATACCCGGTAAGTTAGCTCACTCAGTAACCTGGTGTCCGGTAAGCTGGTTTTAGGGACTGAGCAGTTTGTATTTCATTCTTTTCCCGAGTAGATCAGTTGAAAGTCAGAAGCAAAGTAAGAAAGGATCTTAAGCACATCAGGTGAGTTTTCTAACTAAGATACGTGACTTTACAACGTGTTTTCCTAAAGTAAGTACATGATGAGAAATGCCATGCTATATTTATATGCTTTTAACTGCATGAAAGTTGTTTAAAGATTTATGTAAGATGTATGCATACATTGTGTTAGACGTAAACTGGCTAAGACGGGAGGTAGACCCGCCAGTGCTCATGCCGGGAAGGTGACCCGTTTATGCCATGGAAGGGAGTATCCAATAAGGCTGTGTGAGACTGACTCGTTGGCACCTTCGGGTGACTTCAGGGTGCCGTTTACGATCGCGAGTTCATCCGCGTTAGTTTTATGAAAAGTTATGTGAAAGTTTTATATCTGAAAGTTATAAACTGTTTTTAAATTCTTTTGAGAACTGTCAGGAGGGACTCACTAGACCTCATGGTCTAACCCTCGCATTTTTTCAAACTAAACATTTTCAGGTAAGCAAGCGGTGGGAGGCTCTAATAAGTGAATAGAGTAAATCAGGAGTACAGATGAGGCTAGATCAAGCAGCACTTTAGAATATAGAATTTATTCTCAGTTGTATAGGTTGTTTCTGCCAACCTGATTTTGATATTTTGTAAGAGATTTTGGGGGCCCGTTTTTGGGATGTTTCCTTTTATTTGAATTGCATGCTTTATTTTAGACTGGGTCGTTACAAATATTCATCAAACGATGAGTGGTTGATTCTTCATTGTCCCACATTAGTGACAAAAGTGAAAAGTTGGAAGTGTGAGTGGCTATATAAAGGATAAGATATGGCTTGAAGGTTCATACAAAATTTGATCCATTTTTGGGTAAGTAGTTATTTTTTATTTACATGACAAAACATTTCATGTCTTTAAATCGATAAAAGGAAAACCCAAAAGATAACGAGTTAGCACCATGAGAGTTGAGTATTATCAAATACTGGATTGTGGTTTAGTTGTAGATGTCCCACAATGGTGAGAAGTCGAAACAATGGAATAAAGATGTGTGTATAAGAAAGATGGATGTGATGACATTGTGTCAATTCTCATAGAGTTGTCTTACTTTGGAACAACCAAGGGTATTTTAGGTGACATTTTGAAGATGAAGTATTCCCAATTGATGGATTATGGTTGAGATTAGCTTGTCCCACAATGGTGACTAATTGAAAGATTGGAATAATTAAGGTTGTATAAGGAGGGACGATGAGATATCTTTGTGTCAACTCATACTCATAAGGTTGTCATATTTTGAGTAACCCTCATTTTGGAAAAAAAATCGTATAAAAGTTAATTAGGAAAATTGATCATAAAAAATCATCTATATATATATATATTAAAGGAACAATGGTAAGAATTGATTATTTTCAAATATTGAATTGTGGTTGAGTTTTGGTTATCCTACGTTGGTGATAAGAGTCATATATTAGAAGATAAAAACATATAAAATTAGAAGATGTCATGCAAAATTAAAAAGAGGTTGATGATTGTTGGAATAAAGTTTGATTATACAAACATCAATAAACATATTTATATAACACAAAGATATAACATGCCATGACATGGCATGAAGCCATAAGATTTTGGTATTTTCAAATAGTGAATTGTGATATATTAGAAAATGAGAGTGTATATAATAGGAGAAGGTGTCATTGAAAATTAAAAAAGATTAATGATTGTTAAAACGTAGTTTGTTTACAAACACAATTAAACAATCAATAAGGTACGACCCAAAAGCCATAAGATTTGTCTTTTGACTAATATCTCAATAGATATTTTACAAAAGATAACATAAATATTTATATAACATATTTATATAACATATTTACAAAAGATACCATTGTAATCGCTTCGTCAATACTTTCGAAATGAGTCTAATATTGAATATTTTTGGATTTAATTATATTATTAAATATTATAAATATATACAAATTAATGTGTCGTGATTAGTATGAGATTTGTTGAAATTAGTATGAGATTTGATACAAATAATCACTAAATTGTCGTGATTTTCTTTTTGCAATTTCATATCAATTTTTACTTCAAAGTCGAAATCCTTCGACGAATTACAATTCTATCAAATTTTATTCTGCAACGAAACACCCTTAGAATTATCATAAGAGATTTAATTACTTGGAAAAAAAAGATATCACTTATCAACTGACTTTTGAATTATGAGTTCGAACATTTTTCAAAAATATAAATATGCAAATATTTTAGTATAGTATATTTAATTATTTATACTTTCTTAATCATGATTATATTATTTCCTCTAATTTTTTGACCAATTAACCATATTGACCTTTAATTTTATATATCTGATATGCGATTTAAAAGCGTATAAATATGAACATGAAACAAAATTATTTTTTCGAATTCTCGGCTTTAGATTTGAGATACTTCGCGCCGCATCGCGCGCAGATACTTATCTAGTATATATATATATATATAAATTGAAAAATCTTTACATTTTCTATCTTTCTTTCTTTATATGTATAAAAGAAATAACAAGAGTATTTGAAGTGATATAGTAAGATTTTTTATTCTTAAATCTTGCATTGTGGTATTATTTTAGTCATTCCACATTGATGAGGGAATGCTAGATCGAAGAATGAAATGAACTACAAAAAATGATGAAGGAAAGTTGTATATAAATTTGAAATGAGTTTGATAATCTCACACTGATAAGAAGATTAACATTTTTATGAAACATGTTAACATATATTGACAACAAGAGAGGGATACATGTTTGTGGAAACTCATAGAGTTCACTAAGTTTAGTCAAACCCTTTTTGGGAAAAAAAATATTCAAACCATTCGTAACAACAATAGTCATATGGTTGTTTGGTGTGTCGTTTGAGTTTTAAACAATATAACAACAAAATTATTACCAATAAATCTCAATTTATTCGTAACAACAAATGGTAATCAGCAGATGAAAATGAACCACTTATGGAAATGCATTTTTCGTTTTAAATCGTATCTCATTAGTATTAACCGATGAATTACCTTTTATCTTAATGCGATCAAGTAATTCCTTAAAATATTACTCGCTACAGCACAACGCGGGACGCACACTAGTATGGATTGTAAACGACTTTATCACACATCACTACAATTGTTTGCATCAGTTGATATTTTTATTCATGTAGAGATAGTTCTTGGCTTTTGGATTGCAAGAATTCAATTGGTTAAACCATTTTAATTGGATCGAATATTCGTATTTGTCAGCTGTCAGAACCTTATAAGGTCGTGCGTACCGCCATCGGGTACCACGGCCGGGTTCGATTTCGGGTAGCAGCGGGTAGGGTGGCGAGGTGGTACGGGGGGCGGGTTCCGATCGGGTTGGGGTGTGCGGGTAGGGTTGGTATTGTTTTTGTGAGTTTTTGGGTTAGTTTTCTTGTTAGTACTAAGTTCTTGCAGATTATCTCTCATCAAGACGGCATAAATTCATCGAACCGGGTAAGTTTTTCTTGTTTCTGACTTGGTTTTGAAGTCCCGGTGCTAATATCTCCCGGTAGTAATAACTCCCGGTGCTAATATCTCCCGGTAGTAGTAACTCCCGGTGTAGTCATCTCCCGGTAGTGATAACTCCCGGTGCTGATATCTCCCGGTAGTGTTAACTCCCGGTGTAGTCATCTCCCGGTAGTGATAACTCCCGGTACTATTATCTCCCGGTACTTCAACTTCCGGTACTGCCATCTCCCGGTACTTCAACTCCCGGTGCTCTTATCTCCACGGTATTTTACGATCATTGAAAGACCCGGTACCAAATCTGTAAGTCCCGGTATCCCATCTCTGTCAGTCCCGGTCATTGTAAGTCCCAGTATCATACAATACCAGAACTTGCTCTCTGCTGCAACTTGGGTTTTGTGATTTTTGAACTTTCATAACTTCAAATCACCATAACTCGCTCAAAAATCAGAATTTTACAATGAAATTTTACAGGGTTACTCAAAATGTGATTCTGAACAAATTCTCTGGGAATGTTTCCTACTAAAGACATCTACAACTATGAGTTCGATCACACCACAGTAAACTGGACAGACTCTCAATTCTGGAACAATCTTTGAATTCCGGATCTGAGTTTTTTGTTTAAATTCTGGATCGATATCTTGAATTGTCTCACGATCATTTCTTTCAAGTAACAATGTCTTATCCAAACTACTCTGAGCTCAAAGAGAAAGTTTCCCAATTAGAAGCCAAAATCTCTAAGCTAGAAGTCGAAGCTAAAATCAAGTATGACTCCATAGGCAAGCTAGTTATTGAAAAGGCTGAGGATAAATGTGTGATAGAGAACTATCAATCTGAATGCTCAGCCATTTCAAAAAGAGCCGAATCCTTAGAGACTCAATTATCTGAAATCACCGAAAAGCTCAGTAAGTCTCAAGAAGAGAATAATAAGATTGTCAATCTTCGCTTAGTCGTTCAAAAAGAAAATGATAAGTTGACTAACAAGCTTAAGGATCTTGAATCCAAACTTTACAAGCGAGGACAATCAGACCAAACGATTCATTTGAACAAACCTAAGGAATTCAAATACTACAACTCTCTTTGGGGACTCGGATATGATAATCCGTGTTACCTTAAGAAAATCTTATCTAAGGTTCCCACCCTTTATGAGTTCAACTTTTTGGGACTAGATAATACATACCCTGAGTATAAGATCAAGTGGACTAAACCGTCACAGGAGGATGAGGAAAAGGAAGACCTTAAAAGAAAAACAGGAATTCCTCAACCCAAAGTAGGGGAAAAGCCTGAAAATATTGAACCTAAATCGGAAGATGAGCCGCCTAGGAAAAACATAAATGTACAGATACCTTTCGTGTACGAAACGCTTAATGCGTCATATTTAAAGAGCAAAACTCCTTATCTCTCCAATGATTACTTTGACATCTGTTCGCTTGCCAAACGGTGGAAACTCCGGTTCCCGTTCCGGCAACGCCAGATGCAGATTCTAATGATAAATCAGAGTTCAAACGTTATGTTCCACCTCTGATTTTGGAAAACATAATTTTTAAACTTGAAGAATCGATTGCAAGGGATAATGTCATTTATGAAACCGAAAGAACTGTACTCTTAGCCACTATTGAGAAGCTCAAAAATAACAAACCTGAGACATTACCCGAATCAGAAAGAGCAACATATCGAACCGAGATTGCTAAGTTGAATTCTCAACTGTCCGCATTGGCGACAGAAGCTTTAACGTTGAGAATGGCTAAGGTACATCCAGTGGATACTCCAATGACGCCTGTCACTCTTGAAACAATCTCGTTTGACTCTGCTCCAAATTATTCGGATAGTTCCTCGTGTAACGCCTTTATAGGAGTGTCTGATGACACAAATGCCAAGGATTTATGTTTTCTAAATAAAGGTAAGGCGGTTTAAACCGAATCTGCTAAAAGGAATCTTTTCTCTGACTTTACTAATCCCTTTGCGGATGATTCCTTTAACTGTTCCTCATCCGACTATGACGGTGAAAACCCATTTGGTTCTACACGACAGTTTTCTGAGTTTATGAATTCCTCTGTTTGTCATGATGAAGATGGTTCGAAAATTGATTATGCCCCAAAGCCTGTAAGTCACAGTCAACTTTTGGAGAAAATGCCCTCACCGGTAAATTTTGAAAAGGGAGAATGTTCTAACTCCAAAAACGTTTCTAATACCACTTCTTCAAAATCTAAATCTAAAAGACGGTCAAAGAAACGCTCAAATACCGGTAATTCTCACAAAAGACAATCTTACTACTCTAGTTCCTCTGACAGCGAGCTTAATGATTCTTGAGATAATCATGTTTTTAGAAAAGTAAAAATGGTTTGGAGAAAGAAGTCAACTATAGAAGACAGTGATGGAAAGCAGTCTCATAATTCTCCTGGAGTTGATACAAAGTCGTTTATTTCCAAGACTGGTTCACGTGCTCATGTTTACCCTCAAGCTAAGCTGATCAGTCTAAACCGAGCAACGCTCTGCTGCACTTATTGTGGAAAGAGTGACTTTGTGCATCCAAGGTATGTCAATAACTGGTATGGTACTTATAGTATCCCCAATCCCCATCCTAAATCCAAGGCATCTAACCATCAAGGATCCATCAAAGCATGGATACCAAAATCTTCTTGATTTGTTTTTGCAGGAATGTCATGTGATTCAACCCAGAATAACCTTTTCACATGACTGCATTCGAGGTTATGCCACATTTGAGGGGGAGCATCAGGTATTTGACACAAACATGAACTTTTCAGTGAATTCATAGAACCGTGGTAATGCATTCTGAATAACTTACTTGTGTTTGTTATTCTCTGATTTAACTTCCATGTTTGCCACATGTTATATTTTCTTTGATTTAGTTATTTCCATGTCTCACATATTTTGTTGATTTTTCGACGGAAATACACCCGCTTGAATTTCAATTTTGTTCTCATAGTACGTCCTTACTTACTAATGATTCAGTTATTCTCTAGTAAATTAATTGTGACTTGTTCTTCACAATTAAACTTTCTGATCAATTGTTTCATTTGTTGCAAACACTGTGCTTACTGAGTCATCCTAGTCGCGCTTGAACTTGTTCTTTGATCTTCATTCACATTTTATAATGACTTCTGATCAAATCAGATCAGGACTCGTTCTTAAAATATTGACTTCTAAACATGCCAATTTAGAACTCGTACTTCAATGCGTGCTTAATGTTTTATTGGTTCATTCAAAGAGTGTTAGGAATTACATCGTTTCTATGGTCTATCCAGAACCGGAAGGACCTACCCAAGAAACACATCCTTTTTAGATAACAGTGAGGGGTCTAAATGTATAGACGAGTTTGGAGTGAAAAAAAAATGGTGAGGATGTGACAGGACTTAAAAGACATATTGGTCCTTACCAAACCGAGTCAGTTAGCCGGGTAACCACACAATCTATTCATTCTCGTTCTTTGGAGATGAATATTGAAACAGACATGGACCCAGTGTCGACAACTCGTGTCACCCCACCTAGCCACTCAAGCATCTCCCAAAAGATGTTTGTTTCATAAATGCACGGAGATTTAGCACATAATCTATCTATTCCTCACTCAGAGGTCTTAGATATTGAAAAAGGATGACATCAGCTCCGGTCTCCGAACTTCATATTCTATTCACTATGTCAATTGATTTTTAACTTGAGTCCCAGGTTAAATCAATTTTTGAGCCAAATCGATATAATTTATTTCTTTCACACATGCACGAGTCTTTGTGATTCCCATTGCATATCTTCGTGATATTGCCGGAACAGTTTGAGAGGTAATTTTTAATATTTTACTTCAGTGATAACTGAAAGTCCTATCAGAGATACCCCGATGCCAACTCTGAACATAGGCCACACAATTATTTTAATTGTTGTGATAACAGTTACTATTGTGTTTCTGTGTTAGATGATTACCCCATTTTGGTTACTTAACGTTTTATCTGGTCCTTTTGCTACTCATCAGTGTTGTCTTTGAAGTTACATGATGCTCAGGATGCTCCTAATCATCATGAGGGGGAGAACTGATACAAATTCAAAGACAAAGATCATCATCATGAGGGGGGAAAACGTTATAAAAGTTCAAAGACCCAGACTATCAAGTTGAGGGGGAGTAAGCAAAAGTTGAGGGGGAGTAAGCAAAAGTTGAGGGGGAGTAACTGTTATAACCTGTGCTGAAAATATTACAACGTGCATGGTTCTTCTATCCGTTTAACAAAGTGCTGAAGTTTTCAAAGCTAATTCAACTCGTGGTTCAACTCGTGATACTAAGAAGACCAAGAGCATAATTCAAGGGAGAGCGTGAAAGACCTGAAGCCAAGCATCGACAACATCTGTCAAAGGTTCAAGAGAAAGAGAATTTCAAGAACGGAAGAGTTCAAGTTCGTATTTTTTCTTTATATAACTTTAGGGGGAGATTGTTAGGACTAAAAGTCCTATAAAATAGAAAGTGATATAAAGAAATAATTAGTGTTATTTATTTGTTTGTAAATCCTCTCAAGATAATGGGCTTTATGGCTAATGGGCTTGGGCCTGTCAAGCCCTTGGTTTTTAATGTGTGATTAGAGTGGTAATTAGGTGAGTAGTGGTGAGATTAGCCGTGCGCTTAACAGAGTTTAGAGAGAGAGTTTGTTCATCATTCTAATCTTGTAACTCTCTGCATTCAATCACTAAAGGATTAATCGCTTCATATTCATTGTTACTTGATCAATCTGGGATCCACAACCCCGTTGTCGGTAACGCACAAAGCGGTGGTAATATTTTTTTTTTTTATTATTATTATTATTATTATTATTATTATTATTATTATTATTATTATTATTATTATTATTATTATTATTCTTATACTTTAATTTATATAAATGTAGAGAGTTTTTAGAAGCGAATCGAGAAGGTGTTTTATAAATTTGTGGGTCGCCAAGATTATAGAACATTTCATCAACTGAACACCAAATTTAAAGACCTAAACAAGAAAATTACGTGTTTTGCCGGCATCTACAACAACTTGGTCAATAATAGATCAAGTGGAATGAGTGAAGCCGATATTTTACAAACGGCACACTTTCGGTACCGAGAGGATAATGGGGTTCCTTTCATCCATGAACAAGCTTGGGAGGTCCTCAAAAAATCTCCAACATGGAATCCGGTTCCAACGATGTCGACAAATACATCCCGGGGTTCAAAACGTACCAAAACTTCTGATGATGACGATGAAGATGTTCGGGTCGACTAGCTCACTTTGTGTACGTGATTTCGCCCAGAACTTTAAAAGTCGTGATGGAAAAGTGTCATTGAATACATTTTGTTGTGTCGACATCGACTTGGATGGTCAAGGTTGTTTCGTGATATCGTATCAATTGAATTTTCAAATGTGCAAAATGATTTCAATCGTTGTGTCATCATGCATGAAGGCTATGAACTCGCTAGGTCGGGTCGGATATTACGGATGAGGTTAAGGAAAGGCTTGGGGAGTTGAAATTGTCGGTTGAGCAGAATATGGTCGCATTATTACCTTTGTGTTTCCGTTAGAAGAGAGTGGTGAATAGCAAGAGTCTGGGACAACGAATTCGGAAATATTAGTATGATTGTAGTTTAGACCCTTGTGTGGTTATTTGAGAATGGTTATGTTCGGGGTGAAATTCGAAGTTGTCAATGTGCTTCTATTTGTAGCATGTCAATAAGTAGTGTTACGGTACTTAATGAAATGTTATCGACTTTGAGCCTGAGTATTGAGGGGTCTTGTAATTAGATTTTTCACTAAGAAAAGTCTTGTATTCTCCTCAAGTGAGAACGGTGGGGTATAAAGTTGGTTATGATGCATGGGATGGCGTGGGTTCCATTGGAAATCCTGGTTTGTCGGAAATTATAGAAACATCATCATGTTATTTATTGATATAGAGGTCTGCGACTATTTAATATATCCCAAGTTGAAGGCATTGTCAGGAGATTGAAACTTGAGAAATAGCTCTGTTTGTTTGGGTGTAAGAGGTCGTTCGGGGAAAGGAGTATACTGGAATGATGATGGACCACCTCGTGTGAGCGTTAGGAAAACGGAAGATCCCGGTGTGGGTAGGTGATTTCCTAGGAGGTTTTTGATGATTCGTGTATGTGTGAAATGTTTAGCACAACGGAAGTAGATCGCAATGAGTCGACGAGAAAAGAGAACTTGTTTGAGTAAATTAGATGATCATGATTTTGTGGTTCATCTAGACTCGAACAGGTGGGTTGTGAAGCACCTGTATAGAAAGTTGTTGCAAGGGTGAGAAAGCGACCATTGGTCAAAGTAAAACATCAATGATAAGCTGTTGTGAGTACAACGATTGACCTTGTCAGAATGAATAGCCTTCAATTGGATATTGAGTTTCATGCATTATGTCATTAAATGTCTTACATGAGTTCTTTCATGTTAAAAGTATATACGTGCTTGATGAACTTCTTATTTTGGAAATAAGACGATGTGTGTAAGCATGTGTTTAAAGAAAAAGACAAACTCGTTTACGTCACACGATAAAATTTTAAACTTAGTGATTTGTGAATTATTTCAATTTTTTCATGCTCAGAGAATCTTCGTTGCGAAAAAAATCATGGAAACGTTCGACTGCAAAGTTTTCATAACCAAAATGAGTATTGACACGTTATTATCACATAAATGAGTGTGGGAGTCGGCTGGCTCACTTTGTGTACGTGATTTCGCCCAGAACGTTTCTAGTCGTGTTGGAAAAGTGTCATTGAATACATTTTGTTGTGTCGACATCGACTTGGATGGTCAAGGTTGTTTCGTGATATCGTATCAATTGAATTTTCAAATGTGCAAAATGATTTCAATCGTTGTGTCATCATGCATGAAGGCTATGAACTCGCTAGGTCGGGTCGGATATTACGATTGAGGTTAAGGAAAGGCTTGGGGAGTTGAAATTGTCGGTTGAGCAGAATATGATCGCATTATTACCTTCGTGTTTCCGTTAGAGGAGGGTGGTGAATAGCAAGAGTCTTGGACAACGAATTCGGAAATGTTAGTATGATTGTAGTTTTGACCCTCGTTTGGTTATTTGAGAATGGTTATGTTCGGGGTGAAATTCGAAGTTGTCAAAGTGCTTCCATTTGTAGCATGTCAATAAGTAGTGTTACGTTACTTAATGAAATGTTATCGACTTTTAGCCTGAGTATTGAGGGGTCTTGTAATTAGATTTTGCACTAAGAAAAGTCTTGTATTCTCCTCAAGTGAGAACGGTGGGGTATAAAGTTGGTTATGATGCATGGGATGAGTGGGCTCCATTGGAAATCCTGGTTTGTCGGAAATTATAGACACATCATCATGTTATTTATTGATATAGAGGTGTGCGACTATTTAATATATCCCAAGTTGAAGGCATTGTCAGGAGATTGAAACTTGAGAAATAACTCTGTTTGTTTGGGTGTAAGAGGTCGTTCGTGGAAATAAGTATACTGGAATGATGACGGACCACCTCGTGTGAGCGTTAGGAAAACGGAAGATCCCGGTGTGGGTAGGTGATTTCCTAGGAGGTTTTTGATGATTCGTTTATGTGTGAAATGTTTAGCACAACGGAAGTAGATCGCGATGAGTCGCCGAGAAAAGAGAACTTGTTTGAGTAAATTAGATGATCATGATTTTGTGGTTCATCTAGACTCGAACAGGTGGGTTGTGAAGCACATGTATAGCAAGTTGTTGCAAGGGTGAGAAAGCGATCGTTGGTCAAAGTAAAACATCAATGATAAGTTGTTTACAACGATTGACCTTGTCAGAATGAATAGTCTTCAATTGCATATTGAGTTTCATGCATTATGTCATTAAATGTGTCACATGAGTTCTTTCATGTTAAAAGTATATACGTGCATAATGAATTTCTTATTTTGGAAATAAGACGATGTGTGTAAGCATGTGTTAAAATAAAAAGACAAACTCGTTTACGTCACACGATAAAATTTTGAACTTAGTGATTTGTGAATTATTTCAGTTTTTTCATGCTCAGAGAATTTTATTTGCGAAAAAATCATTGAAACGTTTGACTGCAAAGTTTTCATACCCAAAATGAGTATTGACACGTTATTATCACATAAATGAGTGTGGGAGTCGACTGTCTGACTTTGTGTACGTGATTTCGCCCAGAACTTTTCTAGTCGTGTTGGAAAAGTGTCATTGAATACATTTTGTTGTGTCGACATCGACTTGGATGGTCAAGGTTGTTTCGTGATATCGTATCAATTGAATTTTCAAATGTGCAAAATGATTTCAATCGTTGTGTCATCATGCATGAAGGCTATGAACTCGCTTGGTCGGGTCGGATATTACGATTGAGGTTAAGGAAAAGCTTGGGGAGTTGAAATTGTCGGTTGAGCAGAATATGGTCGTATTATTACCTTCGTGTTTCCGTTAGAAGAGGGTGGTGAATAGCAAGAGTCTCAAACAACGAATTCAAAAATGTTAGTATGATTGTAGTTTAGACCCTTGTTTGGTTATTTGAGAATGGTTATGTTCGAGGTGAAATTCGAAGTTGTCAAAGTGCTTCTATTTGTAGCATGTCAATAAGTAGTGTTACGGTACTTAATGAAATGTTATCGACTTTGAGCCTGAGTATTGAGGGGTCTTGTAATTAGATTTTGCGCTAAGAAAAGTCTTGTATTCTCCTCAAGTGAGAACGGTGGGGTATAAAGTTGGTTATGATGCATGGGATGGAGTGGGTTCCGTTGGAAATCCTGGTTTGTCGGAAATTATAGAAACATCATGTTATTTATTGATATAGAAGTCTGCGGCTATTTAATATATCCCAAGTTGAAGGCATTGTCAGGAGATTGAAACTTGAGAACTCTGTTTGTTTGGGTGTAAGAGGTCGTTCGGGGAAAGGAGTATACTGGAATGATGATGGACCACCTCGTGTGAGCGTTAGAAAAACGAAAGATCTCGGTGTGGGTAGGTGATTTCCTAGGAGGTTTATGATGATTCGTTTATGTGTGAAATGTTTAGCACAACGAAAGTAGATCGCGATGAGTCGCCGAGAAAAGAGAACTTGTTTGAGTAAATTAGATGATCATGATTTTGTGGTTCATCTAGACTCGAACAGGTGGGTTGTGAAGCACATGTATATCTAGTTGTTGCAAGGGTGAGAAAGCGATCGTTGGTCAAAGTAAAACATCAATGATAAGTTGTTGTGAGTACAACGATTGACGTTGTCAGAATGAATAGTCTTCAATTGCATATTGAGTTTCATGCATTATGTCATTAAATGTGTTACATGAGTTCTTTCATGTTAAAAGTATATACGTGCATAATGAATTTCTTATTTTGGAAATAAGACGATGTGTGTAAGCATGTGTTTAAATAAAAAGACAAACTCGTTTACGTCACACGATAAAATTTTGAACTTAGTGATTTGTGAATTATTTCATTTTTTCATGCTCAGAGAATCTTCGTTGCGAAAAAAAATCATGGAAACGTTTGACTGCAAAGTGTCATAACCAAAATGAGTATTGACACGTTATTATCACATAAATGAGTGTGGGAGTCGACTGGTTTCACTTTGTGTACGTGATTTCGCCCAGAAGTTTTCTAGTCGTGTTGGAAAAGTGTCATTGAATACATTTTGTTGTGTCGACATCGACTTGGATGGTCAAGGTCGATTCGTGATATCGTATCAATTGAATTTTCAAATGTTCAAAATGATTTCAATCGTTGTGTCATCATGCATGAAAGCTATGAACTCGCTAGGTCGGGTCAGATATTACGATTGAGGTTAAGGAAAGGCTTGGGGAGTTGAAATTGTCGGTTGAGCAGAATATTGTCGTATTATTACCTTCGTGTTTCCGTTAGAAGAGGGTTGTGAATAGCAAGAGTCTCGGACAACGAATTCGGAAATGTTAGTATGATTGTAGTTTAGACCCTTGTTTGGTTATTTGAGAATGGTTATGTTCGGGGTGAAATTTAGAGTTGTCAAAGTGCTTCTATTTGTAGCATGTCAATAAGTAGTGTTACGGTACTTAATGAAATGTTATTGACTTTGAGCCTGAGTTTTGAGGGGTCTTGTAATTAGATTTTGCACTAAGAAAAGTCTTGTATTCTCCTCAAGTGAGAACGGTGGGGTATAAAGTTGGTTATGATGCATGGGATGGAGTGGGTTCCGTTGGAAATCCTGGTTTGTCGGAAATTATAGAAACATCATCATGTTATTTATTGATATAGAAGTCTGCGGCTATTTAATATATCCCAAGTTGAAGGCATTGTCAGGAGATTGAAACTTGAGAACTCTGTTTGTTTGGGTGTAAGAGGTCGTTCGGGGAAAGGAGTATACTGGAATGATGATGGACCACCTCGTGTGAGCGTTAGAAAAACGAAAGATCTCGGTGTGGGTAGGTGATTTCCTAGGAGGTTTATGATGATTCGTTTATGTGTGAAATGTTTAGCACAACGGAAGTATATCGCGATGAGTCGCCGAGAAAAGAGAACTTGTTTGAGTAAATTAGATGATCATGATTTTTTGGTTCATCTAGACTCGAACAGGTGGGTTGTGAAGCACATGTATAGCAAGTTGTTGCAAGGGTGAGAAAGCGATCGTTGGTCAAAGTAAAACATCAATGATAAGTTGTTGTGAGTACAACGATTGACCTTGTCAGAATGAATAGTCTTCAATTGCATATTGAGTTTCATGCATTATGTCATTAAATGTGTTACATGAGTTCTTTCATGTTAAAAGTATATACGTGCATAATGAATTTCTTATTTTGGAAATAAGACGATGTGTGTAAGCATGTGTTTAAATAAAAAGGCAAACTCGTTTACGTCACACGATAAAATTTTGAACTTAGTGATTTGTGAATTACTTCATTTTTTCATGCTCAGAGAATCTTCGTTGCGAAAAAAAATCATGGAAACGTTTGACTGCAAAGTGTCATAACCAAAATGAGTATTGACACGTTATTATCACATAAATGAGTGTGGGAGTCGACTGGTTTCACTTTGTGTACGTGATTTCGCCCAGAAGTTTTCTAGTCGTGTTGGAAAAGTGTCATTGAATACATTTTGTTATGTCGACATCGACTTGGATGGTCAAGGTCGATTCGTGATATCGTATCAATTGAATTTTCAAATGTTCAAAATGATTTCAATCGTTGTGTCATCATGCATGAAGGCTATGAACTCGCTAGGTCGGGTCAGATATTACGATTGAGGTTAAGGAAAGGCTTGGGGAGTTGAAATTGTCGGTTGAGCAGAATATGGTCGTATTATTACCTTCGTGTTTCCGTTAGAAGAGGGTTGTGAATAGCAAGAGTCTCGGACAACGAATTCAGAAATGTTAGTATGATTGTAGTTTAGACCCTTGTTTGGTTATTTGAGAATGGTTATGTTCGGGGTGAAATTTAAAGTTGTCAATGTGCTTCTATTTGTAGCATGTCAATAAGTAGTGTTACGGTACTTAATGAAATGTTATTGACTTTGAGCCTGAGTTTTGAGGGGTCTTGTAATTAGATTTTGCACTAAGAAAAGTCTTGTATTCTCCTTAAGTGAGAACGGTGGGGTATAAAGTTGGTTATGATGCATGGGATGGAGTGGGTTCCGTTGGAAATCCTGGTTTGTCGGAAATTATAGAAACATCATCTTGTTATTTATTGATATAGAGGTCTGCGACTATTTAATATATCCCAAGTTGAAGGCATTGTCAGGAGATTGAAACTTAAGAAATAACTCTGTTTGTTTGGGTGTAAGAGGTCGTTCGGGGAAAGGAGTATACTGGAACGATGATGGACCACCTCGTGTGAGCGTTAGGAAAACTTAAGATCCCGGTGTGGGTAGGTGATTTCCTAGGAGGTTTTTGATGATTCGTTTATGTGTGAAATGTTTAGCACAACGGAAGTAGATCGCGATGAGTCGACGAGAAAAGAGAACTTGTTTGAGTAAATTAGATGATCATGATTTTGTGCTTCTTCTAGACTCGAGAAAGGTAGAGTCGTGAAATGACTTTACTTCATATATTGATTTTATGACTGACATGAAGAATGCGGTATCTATTGTGTGTGAAAAGGGGATCAGGAAAAATTTGTTGCGGTGTGATGGTTGTGTGGGCAAGTTGGTGCCACTTCATGCTAAGGGAGTCGTGTAAGTCTTTGTTGTGATGATGAGTTGCCATTGTGTTGGGTGGTGGACTTGTGTTGTAATGCGTGATAAGTTTAGGTGGGAATCCTGCCTTGGAGATTTATGGGAGGTAATCAAGAATGGCAAGTATGCTTGATTGAAGTGTGGATTTGTAGACGGTATTGTGCTTTTATTGTTTGAGAACAAAAGATTGAGTGGTATTTGGCGACTACCTAAAAGAAGAATATGTATTCTTCACGGGTGTGTTGAATTTTAGGTGAACTCATCTATTTTCGTATGGATATCGTTTAGAATACCATATTCGATTAGTTTGTGTGATTTGTTGTAGCTTTAAAATTCTTTGGGAAGGTTGAAATATTCCTAGTGTATAAAGAAATTCTGGTGAGTAGGTTAACTCTGTTTGGAGAACGGGAAACGCGTGGTGCTTCCGATCTTTGGGCGTTGTTTCAAGGATGGCTGACTGATTATCGCGGGCAAGAATTATGGTACATTTGTTTGGTTAGGTATAGTAACTTAAACACTATCGACACGCTTGTAATGGTCAGAAAAAGAAGTGGGTGTTGTTAGGTGGACGATGTTTCATGCTAGCGTAAAGAGGTGAAGTCAGTATGTCTGAGTTAGTGGGAAACCAAAAGTAAGAAGGTTGGTAAGTGGCACCGAAAAAGTGGAGTAATATCTAAAGCAATGTCATTGGCAAACATATTATCTACTAGCGAGGGTATAATAAAAGGATCATGGTTTATGTTATGGTTCAAGTGTGAGAAACCTATTTGGTGCGACTGGTCTAAAGCATGCACCTAATAGTGAGCCGTTCTTTGAAAACATATTTATGTTTTCGAGAAGAAGTGGAAAACATGTGGTCGAATGTAGTGCTTAGGATGAAAGACCGTTAGATTAGGCTTAGTATCGTTGGGGAAAAATGTTTCGGGTGAACTTTGCTTCGATTGTTAAGATTATTTGGAATAACTTTGTGTGAGCGTGGTCGCACTTCCTTGTGGGGCAAGTGAAGTTAGAATTTATTTCAAAATGGTGGGCGGATTATTCAGATGTTAGATTGTGAAAGCTTTCTTCTTATACTTATGTGTGCAAAGTAGGTAATGGTGTTGGTTGATGTGGGAACAGTTCAGTTGAATTGGCTAACGTTGATGTGTGATCAATGGGTGTTTTAGGGGAGCGAAGGGCTATTTGTGTCAGACGTACGCTATATTGGAGGGATGCAAATTTTTGAAGTGGCAGTTGTCATGATTGTGAGTTTAAAGTGGCGATCCGAGGATGACTTTGTGTTATGTTGACAATTGAATAGTTCTAGTGGATAGTTGGGGTTCATGCTATTATGGTATTCACTTAAGTGAAATTCCTTCTTTTAAGGGAATGAAGTTATGTGTGAAACCCTTATATTATACGCGTTTTAAAACCATGAGTCAAGGCGTGGAGAGAGCGGTCGATATCTGGTACGTTTAGTATGGTTGATCGAGGATATTACAAGTGTTTATATTTTGCAATTTACCGACTTAAGAATGTTGTGGTTAATCGACGGGCGGTTTCGATGGATATCGTACGTGGTTGATTCTGATCATGAATGTCTAGGTAATTTAATGGAGCTAAGTTGATTTGATTGGGATACGTGAGTCCTTTGAATCTCAAGTCGCAGGACAGCTGAATGCGGAACTCATCCTCATTGAATGGAGTAACGCGCTTTGAGAGGAAAGTGAAGTTGGGCCACGTTTATTTGGATCAAGGTCAACTATCGAAGGGGTTGGAGAGATAATGTATGAATTGAATGTACCCAATGTAGTTATGGAAAATTCATAGTATGCTTCACATCTCTATGTTAGAGAGTGCTTGTTGGATGTCGGTGTGGCATTACCTTTGACATCAATGCGAATGTATAGGGTTGATTTTGTCGTAGGGTCGGAAACGATCATTCAACCGGAAAGTCGAGAAGCTAGGAATACAAGAAGTTGGTCTTGTAGAGGTGCTATTGCAACTCCTTAAGAGTTAATAGATAAGGTAAGATTTGGAATCAGAAGCTAATTCCAAATACCTGTATTTGTTCGGCAATGGAATTCCGATGACGGAATTCTTTTGAGGGGGAGGTATTGTAACACCTCGTGTCCATACACTCTGAATCTTTTGGAAATTTTGGGGCTAAAGTGTGAAGGGTGCAACTTTCAGGACTTAATGGAAAATCTGGAAATTTATTTAAGGGGTAAAACCCCTAAACCCTCATTGGATTATTCTCTAAAACGTATTGTTGGTGGCTAGAGAGGGATTTGAAGAGTTCTTGAAGTTTCTTGGACAGAGCTTGGATTTGGAAACTGAGAGTGGTGTTTATTCTTCATCTTCTCCAAGGTAACCATTTCCTCTCTGGTTTTCTTTATTTGAAGGGATTAATAGGAAGAATTTGGTGTAGGGATTCCTATTCGTTTAGTGTTTTGAGTGAATGCTTCAAGGGAGGTTGTTTTGTTTGGGTTTTGTTTAGTGTCCACCCAGGTATTGTTCAAGAATCGCCATGGTTGGTGTTTTCTTCATTTTCTTCCTTGTTTGAGGTTTTGGTAGGTTTTGTGGGAAAATAATCAATGGTTGGATGGATTTCATTGGATTAAATGATGTTTTGATGTTTGGAAAATGAGTGGAATGGTTTAGAACATCGATTACCTAAAGTTGGAGGCTTAAAATTGATTTGGGATGAGTTGGGAGTGAGAAAGAGGAATTTTCGGCTGAAAAACGAGTGCAGAGGCTCCGCACGGATCTCGACACGGGTGTACCAGTGCGGGCATCAGTGCCAGAGTCTGTCCAGTGCTCCGCATGGGTCTTGGCGCCGGTGTACCAGTACGGGCATCAATGCCAAGCCCCGTCGCATGTTTTTGACTATTGTTTCGCGTATTGTTCAAGGCTAGAATTGAGGCATCATCTAAGGGTTGTATTGGGGTTTATTAGGGATGTAATTAGATGGTTTAACACCATCCTTATGACGTCCAATTCAGGTGTTCGGTTTGAGCTAAAGTGAGTTTCGGAGCGTGTGTCAAATTGCAAAAGCTCAGGTTAGTTCTCTTAACTCTTTTGTGCAAATGAAATGTTTTGCTAAATTTTTCATAACTGAATTTGGTATTGAGCATGATGGCATGATTAAACACTTTGAAAAAATTTATTATTACATGATGCGGAAATGTTTATTAATGCATGCAAGTTGTTTACATGTTCTTTATTAAGTGGTATATTGATTTGGAGTCGGGTTGCACAGTGGGATTAGTATACCTTGGGATCGTTTACATCCCTTAGGAGTTTAGTTGTGGTGTGTGCCTTGAATCCGTTTCATGTGCACACGGGACTGGCATCTACTGGGGGCATGGGGATCTACTGGGGCCCCGATTGCGGACATCACGGTGAGGTGATGGGTGGCTATGAACATTGTGCAAATACCCAAGTGATGTTGATTGGTTGAAATGATTTTGATGGGCCTTATGGCGGTTTGTATAATGCTAAATGTGGTTTGTAAAACTGTTTTCGAGAGGAAATTCACTAGAACTCATGGTCTAACCCTCGTTTTTCCAAAACTAAAACCATTTTCACGCAAGAGTTTTGTTTGGGGTTTCATCTGAAGAAGATGGAAAGAGGTGTCGGTGTAGAAGAGGTATAGTCTAGTGGAGGCTAGTAGTTCACCGTCGGGCTTCCTGTAGCATCTCAGTTGTGAAGGTGTTTATCCGTTGCGTTCCTAGAGTTAGAAATGATGTAATTTGTATACTTTGGGACCGATTTTGGTTGTAATGTTGAGAATGATGTTTTATTGATTTTGGGTTGTTACACAGACTGACCTAGTGGATAAATCAGGAATACATAAAAAATGACAGTTGGACCAGATAATGCGATTGCACTATAAGGTTGGGGAATGGAGAGTGAGGGGAAGAGGGGGAAGCCCTCGGCCCGATCATCCAATTCTCTCCAACAGTTAGGCATGGTTCTGTAGTCAAAGCAACTTAAGAGAAGATGTTAGGGGAAAACCGCTAAAAATTAAAAACTGAGGAACAATCTGGTAACTCTTCATCTGGACGGTATGCACATGTAAATACAATTAATTGAAGTTGTTTTTTTTGTTTTTATGCATGTGCATACCCGATAAATTGTTTACAAATTACTTGCATGCACATGTACATAGTTTTTCATTTTTTTCGATTTTCCCCTGGTGCTGACCATACACACACACACACACACACACACATATATATAAAAATTAGATTTAAAAATAAAGATATAATTTATTTTAGTTTTAATTGAAATTCTTTTTATTATATTTAATTGCTTAAAAATTATGTAATAACCGAGGACCTGAATGAAAAGAATAAGCGTTTGTGGGAAATGTTGTAAATTTGTAACTTCGAGGGCTAATTTGTAAATTTTAGAGGAGGGTATAAAACTCACATTGTTGCACAAAACCCTAGTTCTTGTCATTCTCTTCAAGCGGTTGTGTGAGTGTGTGAGATTAGAGAGAAGAAATTAAGCTTCTATCAACGATTTTGAAAGAAATCAGGAAGGGGTGCTGATTTGGGAATAACTCCACACCAACTCTTTAAGGTAAGCAACCAATCTTAACCCTCTTTTGTTGTTTGGATGTTTTCTCATAATCTGTGCTGATTGGGAAACTTTTGGCGTATTCATGTGGGTTTTGATGGGAAAATGTAAGTAGAATGTTTAATCTGGGTTTTAAACTGAATCTATAATCATATGTTGTGTGTGGTTAAGACCTAAATCAATTAAAGAGTAAACTATGTGTTCGTTTTGGGCTTTGCCTGAGGAACAGCAGAACCTTGTTCTTCCAGAAGTCACTAGGTCTGAAGTTGTTTTCCGGACCAGTTATGTTCCGAAAAGTGATATTCCCGATATGCGATCCGGAGGTAGTGTTGTCTGGATTATGTCGGATAAGTTTCCCAGAAGATGGATTCCGAAAGTGAGGGTTCCGGAAGCAAGAGTCCGGAAGAGGGAGTCCGGATCCGGAAGTGGAAGTCCGGGAGTGAGTAATCCAGAAAGGGACGCAATCCGGATTGGGATCTGGAAAAGAGGGAGTCTGGAACTCTGGTTCCGGATTTGGGGGTTTGATTTAACCGAGAGCATTTAGGAACCTGTTACGAATAATTATAGGTGTCAATCTAAGACTTATCACTTTCGTTTTCTTTAAATAATAGGTGTCCCACCAAGAGACCCGATGCCTAAGTGAAAAGTATTGAGCAAGGACGACAGGTGAGTTCTCTAACTGTTGAAAGATATTGAATGCAAAATTTAATTCAATGCGAGATTTTGAAATAGTATGTTTTATTGTATGATAATGCTTGATGAGAAAGTGAATTATTTATGTATGCATACATTGAAGGTAGGCGTGTATTGGCAAATTCGGGGTGTGTCTCCCGCCAGTGCTCATACCAGGGTGTGTGTCCCGTTTATGCCATGGGAGGAGTGACCCAGTAAGGCAATGTGAGACTGACATGTCGTCACGAATGCGTGACTTTAGTGTGCCACTTACATGTGCAGTTTTATGTGGAATCTTGATGCTTTAAATTATTGTTTTCAATTGTTATGAAATGTTTAAAATGTTTTGATGAAACTGTTGTTTTAAGGGAGCTCAGTAGACCTCATGGTCTAACCCTCGCTTCATTTTCAAAACAACCTTTTTCAGGGAAGCATTTAGTAGGAAGTTCCGCCAAGAACAAGGAGAAGATTTAGAGTGAGGATGCTCCTAGATATTAGTTATTTCCGTTTATTTTATAGACTTTAGCTTATTTCTCAGTTGTGAATAGGTTGTTCCGCAAACCTAATTTTTATACGGTCGTACTCGGTTGAAATTTTGGCATCAATTTTGGATGGTTAACTTTATTGTTTAATGTTATACCTTATTTTAAATGCTAGGTTGTTACAGTTGGTATCAGAGCCATAGTTTAAGAGATTTAGGTGACTAGACGGGCCAAGACTTAAACTGTGGGTGTAGAAATCACCACTGAGAATTAGGAAAGCGTTAGGAGAGCACTACACCGGAAATAAGACTAATAGGGTAGCGAGGACAATCATGTAAGGTAGGTTCGGGGTTACACCTGGCCAGTGTAATTGCAAGCTTATGGGTACATGTATGTGCTTAACTTGCCTTATTATTCTAGAGCTGTAGTCTTAAGTTGTTGTTTTGGCATGTTGCAGTAATCAAGAATGTTTGAAAGAACCTTGAGAAGTAGATCAGTGCCGGTAGTAGGTACGATCCCAGTTGCGGAGGAGATTCGCGTGGAGAAAATTTTGGAGGAGGGACCAGTGAATCCTCTGAGGCGGGCGGCCACCCGCGGAAAGGGTGGAGGCCGAAGAAGAGGACGGGGAAGACCGCCACTGCGAGCTACATCCCAGGCGGTGGGGATTGGCGTGGCAACTCGAGGATGGAAAAATATGCCGACCACCCGTCGGGCTAAGAGTATGGGGGCACCTGAAGTGCATGAGCCTCTCCATCAGGAAAGTACCGCCTCGGTGGGGGGAGGGAGTCAGTCGAATAGTTCGAGGAGAAACCGGAACCAAGCGTTTGTGACTGAGGAAAAGTTTACTGCTGAAATGGGCAAACTGCAAGAGACCCTGCAAGCATTGTTGGAAAATCAGGTTAAGAGTACATCGGAGGGATGAACCAAGAGTGGGAACAAGATGAAGACTGAAGCGTCTAGTTTACCTCCGACTGTGGAGGGAGATCATTCGTTGTCGACTCCGTTTGTGGCTAGTGAACCTAACACAGCAAAAGGATGTACTTTTAAGACTTTTGCATCATGCAAGCCTCCGTCCTTCAGCGAGGAGCGCAATCCAGTCTTGGCTCTGAGATGGATACGTGAGATGGAACTAGCTTTCGACACAAGTAAGTGTGCTGAGGAAGACAAGGTGTTGTTTGCCATGTCTATGCTGAAGGCAGATGTCATCTTTTGGTAGGATGTCGAGACTGGTGGTAAGGGTTAAGAGATAGCAAAGGCAACCACCTGGGAGTTGTTCACTAAGAGGTTCAAGGCTCAGTTTTTCCCGGTGGCGGCAGTTAAGAAGCTTGAGGAGGAATTTCTGGTCTTGGAACAAGGGACGATGTCAGTACAGAAGTATACATCTAAATTTATCGAGAAAGTGCGGGTCACGGAAATGTATGTGCCTATTGAGGAGAGGCGCATAGAGAGGTACATTTGGGGATTGAAGAGCAGTGTGAGAGAGTTGGTTCAGGTAAAGGATCCCGTTACTTTTCAAGTCGCGGTAGATACTGCGGAACTCACGAAGAAAGAGAAGAACAGGCATATGACAGAGAGACCCGGGGATAAACGGAAGTGGGAAGGGCCGAATCGTGATGTTAAGAAGCCGAGTGCTCCTAGACCCTAGTTGCGGGTGGGACCTAGAACAGGAGAGAAACCGTATGGGAAATGTAACCGGCTGCATAAAGGTGAATGTTTGGCAGATAAGGAAGGGTGTTTCAAGTGTGGGAAGACGGGGCACATGGCACGGGATTGCCATAGTCCTAGGTCATGTTATCAGTGTGGTTCGCTAGACCACGTCAAGATGGACTGTCCGCAGCTAAGGAGGGGATTTTCAGGTGGCTATGGCGGTAATAGTAGTGGAAGGGACGGAGATAGGAGGGTGGAGCCAACTCGTGCGAAGGCGAGGGCATTCCACATGTCTGCTGAAGAGCCAATGAATACGCCTGATGTGGTGTACGTTCCTTGTTGGCTCGACTTTTGCTAAAGTGTTGTTTGATTCGGGCGCAAACCGTTCTTTTTTGTCGCCGAACTTTGTTCGAAACTTGCAAGTGAAACCCAAGAGGTTGAATTTTGGGTTTGAGGTAGAAGTAGCGTATGATAGTCGAGTCTGGGTGAAGGAAGTCTATGAGGGGTGTAGCATTGACATAGAGGGTCATTTATTTCCATTTCGCTTATACCCGATGGGAATGGGAGAGTTTGATGTGGTAATAGGAATGGACTGGTTAGCTGATAATGACGCTAATATCGTCTGTAATAAGAAGTTAATTCGTGTTACTTTGCCTGATAAGAAAGAAGCAGTAATTTATGGGGATCGACGGGATAGGAAGTCGTGGTTGATATCTATGTTGAAAGTTAGAAGATGTTTGGGGAAGGGATGCCTCGGGTACTTAGCGTATGTGCTTGATGCTAAGAAAGAGAAAAAGGGGATGGAGGATGTGTCCATAGTAAGTGAGTACCTGGAAGTGTTTCCGGATGACTTGACCAGTCTGCCCCCAGATCGTCAAGTAGAGTTTAGAATAGATTTGATGCCTGGGGCGGCACCAATTGAGCGTGCGCCCTATCGCCTGGCACCAGCGGAAATGAAGGAGATGATGACTCAGTTTCAAGAGTTACTCGACAAGGGCTTCATTCGTCCGAGCTCATCGCCTTGGGGAGCACCGGTACTATTTGTTAAGAAGAAGGATGGGTCTATGCGGATGTGCATAGACTATTGAGAACTCAATAAGGTGATAGTTAAGAACAAGTACCCGCTTCCAAGAATCGATGACATCTTCGACCAGTTGCTGGGCGCGAGCTATTTCTCGAAGATAGATTTAAGGTCGGGTTATAACCAGCTGAAAGTGCGGGAAGAAGACGTACCTAAGATGGACTTCCGCACAAGATATGGAAACTACGAGTTTTTAGTTATGCCTTTTGGCCTGACCAACGCCCCAGCAGTGTTCATGGACTTGATGAACCGGGTGTGTAGTTCGTTGTTGGACAAGTGTGTAATTGTCTTTATTGATGACATTCTGAACTACTCCCGGACCCGGAGTGATCACGAAGAGTACCTTCGAGCAGTGTTAGAACTACTGAAGCGTGAGAAGTTGTACGCTAAGTTCTCAAAGTGCGAATGTTGGTAGAGAGAAGTTCAGTTTCTAGGCCATGTGGTGTCGGCAGACGGTATCAAGGTAGACCCAGCTAAGATTGAGGCAATTAAGGATTGGGAACCTCCGAAATAGCCATCGGAAGTAAGAAGTTTTCTCGGGTTGGCGGGCTACTACTGGAAGTTTATTCAGGAGTTCTCTCGAATAGCCACACCGTTAACCGCTTTGACGAGGAAGAACGTTAAATTCGTGTGGACCGAGGCTCAGGAGGCCGCTTTTGGTCAGTTGAAAGAAAGTTTGAGTAGCGCTCCGATCCTGTCTTCACCTGACGGATCTGAAGGATTTGTTATCTACAGTGATGCGTCCAAGATTGGGTTAGGTTGTGTCTTGATACAAAGAGGAAAGGTGATTGCTTACGCGTCCCGACAGTTGAAGGATCACGAAAAGAACTACGCTACGCACGACATGGAACTAGCGGCAGTTGTAACGTCCCAAAAATTACAATAAATTTTAACTTTAAAAATAGGCATTTTAATAAATAAAACCTTATTAAATATCCAACACCGTTTCGTTTGCAAATTCAATAATAAATATTCTCAGTAATAATAAACAGCGGAAATTAAATCGTTTAATAATAACTCTAATCTCATGATTATAAAAACTCTTCACGCGCGTCAGTGTGTACCCGTCGCGCCTTGGAGCCACAAGCACCTGAAACCACATTAAAATAGGAAAGGGTAAGCACAAGGCTTAGTGAATTCCATCACATGCGCAGGTAGAAATTATATACACATCACTCCTATTCGCACATGAGCAACAACACCACAGTTACATAATGTAAGTAAACACATACAAGTAATTATGTACCCAACTCCTCGGTCCCACCGAGTTCCCGGTCCCACCGAGTTCACACAACGTTTCCATCCAATTCCTCGGTCCCACCGAGTCCTCGGTCCCACCGAGTTGTATTGTAACACACTCGTCCCACCGAGTTCCCACAACATTTCTATCCACTTCCTCGGTCCCACTGAGTCCTCGGTCCCACTGAGTTGTATTGTAACACACTCGTCCCACCGAGTTCCCACAACATTTCTATCCACTTACTCGGTCCCACCGAGTCCTCGGTCTCACCGAGATGTAATGTAACACACATTTATACTAAGCATTTAACCCAAGCAAATATTACACACCACAAACAACTAGTTCACACCACAAGTACAGTAGTACATACAAACTACCATAACATGCATACAATTCCTATCTACATAGTGAGAGAACTCACCTCAACGCAAAGTAGATGTCCTCAACAGCAAAACGAGTCGTCCAACACCAACTCACCTTTTTCCACCTAAATAAGCGATATCAAACGTCAAAGCGAAGTCCTAACCCAAGTCACAACTATAAGTTTACACACGAAACCCCGCTTTTACTCTAAGATTTACAGGTCTGTTCGGGACCTGCTTAGCCCCTCTTAAACTCATCAACTCAGAAATATTATTCCATAACTAGAGAATTCTATGTCTTAGGGTTCCAAGGACATATCGTACGCTCTCTAACGATTTTCCTACAATTTAATATGAATTTTCTAAAAACGGAACGCGAATCTGCCGAAATTGGACCTGCTGTAAAAACAGCTAAAATACACCTAGCTAGGAGCCGAACCAGACTTTCGCTAAAACACGAAAAGTGTGCCCGACACAGAATGTGAACCGTGGGCACCAGTTTCGCCTCAATCCGAGCTACGACGGAAAAGTTATGAATGAAATAAAACTGGGCAAAATGATAGCGCTCACGTAAAATCATAACTTTATTAAAAACGGTTTACGCAATTAGTTTAGGTTTTTAGGGTTCGGGTCAAGGCAACCACAGCTGGACTATTCTCAGCACCACCCACTGCCACCTCCGGCAGTCGTGGTCGGCGGCAGCGGCAGCCACGGCGGCGGCAGCCACGGCTGCGACGCCGGTGGCGGTTTAACGGTGGTTCGACAAATAAAACGGTGAGACGACCTACAACCTAACTAGATCACCCCACACACATGCACACACACGCGACCCACGGCTGTGGATCCGCCATCACAGTCACCGGCTAGAGGGGCACGACGGCGGCAGCCGGCGGCAGCCATGGCTGCACGCGACGGCAGCGGTGGTGGTTAAACGACAACGAAACGAAGCAAACAACGGAACGGGGACTTACCTCTCGATCGAGAATGCAGCAGCAAGAACCTCGACGTCCGGCTCCTCTCTCTCTCTCTCGCGTCTTCTCCTTCTCTCGCTGCACTCTCTCTCGCTGGCAATCACAGCGGTGGTGGCGGTGGTTCTCGGCGGTGACGAAGACAAAGACAAGGAGAGGGGGGGGGGGGTTCATGGCTGTGATTACGAGAGGAGAGGGGTGGGGTTTTTGGGATGGGGTTTTTTTTTCCTTTGTGTGAGCCGCAAGCAACAAGAAGGAAGAAATGAGGGGGGGTCGGTCCTTCGTATGGGCCGATCCACATGCAGGTTTATACCACTAACAAGTTTGGTCCATAGCCTTTCCACAATATTGCAAACATACACACGAGCTTTACCTACACGCCGTTTCACGAAATTAAACATGCTAGGTGTTCCCCGTCAAATCCCGTCACTAACAAATCGATATGAAAAAAATAAATATATAAAAGAATAATTTCGTAAAAAGAACCCATACCGGGACACGGGCTTTACAACTCTCCCCCGCTTGAATTAGACTTCGTCCTCGAAGTCTACGTCCACAAACAGCTACGGATAGTTCTTTCGCATCTCCTCCTCGGGTTCCCAGGTCCACTCGGAACCCTTTCGGTGTTGCCACTGGACTTTCACTAACTGGAACCTAAATTTCTCACACCGTCTAAAAATTGCTCGAATACTTTTCTTACCATCAAAACTCCTTCAATAACACTGAAATTATGATCGGAAGAACACTCCAACAACTGGATTCATTCCTAGTCAAACGACTTCGGTTGTCTCCCAACCTTAGATATTCCATACATCCCGATTCAAATCTCAAGCTCTAACCATTCTAAAGTTGCTTACCAATATACCCTACTGGATACTCGAATCCGATCATTCCTACCATCAACTGTCGATTAACTTCCACGAGTTCTAATAGACTCCCGAAATTTATTTCACACGAATCATCAAACCAGTAAATTTATAATCACCCACGAAGGTCATTCCTCCATGACCATTCATCACAAGTTAGCATTCCAGGGTTACTACTACCATCACCATAATTACCTTAAAATCGGCTACAAATCTCCGATTACACTAAAGGTGTTTGGCCTCAAGCCCAAAAGTCGACACCTAAATATACTACTTACCTCAAAAAGGTTACTGCGCATTTATGCTCTTAATTACAAAGGGCATCATTCCCTTAACCGATACTATTCGGCCTACAGTACCAACACGCGTGGAATACCCAACCTTCCACCGTCGACGTATCTTCCACACTTGCTCATCGAAGCCAAGTTACACCGTATCGAGGATACACCTTGACGTCTACCTCCCACGTAACGCCTCAAGGCCCGGCACATCGGAACTACCTCCCAGGTAAGTGCCCAAGACTATATCCTCCTAGTGCCTACTGGAAAGTCAAGGTCATAAAACATGAATATCGGGGTCCCACCCAGAGATACCCAACCGACCATTACCAACGACTCACTAACATGCCTATGGATCCAATGCAAAACAGTCTACCAACAACATGCCTATCCCGGAATGACTCACTCACCCCAACATGGAAATACTCAACGTGCAATAAATGCAAAACTGTGCAACAAAAACAACCCATCACAAGACTCCACATCGAGCCATTAAAACCGTGCAATTGACCCATGACTATCTCAAAGTCAAAACCGAGCAAAATGCTCCACGCTTTCTAGACCCATAAGTCGGTCAAAAACGCGTTTAAATAAAGTTTAAGCAAACAATACTCTAAAATCAACTTTAGTCCCAACTCAACACGGGTTAAACAAAAGAGTTTTCCAAAAGGACTCACACCCTTAAAATTCTCAAAATGACACATAACACTTAAAAGCGCATTTCCCAAATGGTTTACAAAATCATTTACAAAATATTTTCAACGTCAAAATTTTTCATCTCAAAAAGATCGTATGCAATAAAACTACTATTACCAGGTCGGTAGTTACGCAAAAATGGACACGCTCGTCCCACATATGAAAATCATGATGGAAATCATTCCATTGCAGCTCAGTTTACTCACAAAACGTAAAGAGAAATAAATAATTTCTTTAAAAATGAACCGTCACGGTTCTAGTATGGATTGACTCATGACATGCATGCAAGGTAACTGCTCAATTCAAACATTGTGCAACAATTTTTCACACGTACTTCAAAAGAAGCCCAAACGGCAATTTACTCAAAATTATTTTCTGACCATCCAAATGATATGGAACAAAGTTTACCAATCAAAATTTGTGCGCGTCAGTTATTTATACAAAACAAGGAAACGATTCATTGACAATAAAACATTTAGCTGACTAAAAAAATGCACCAAACAACTCATGATAAAATGTTACCAAAAATATTCTCCCATGCATCATTTAGGTCATATATAAATCGATCCATACACTGAACTATTTAAAATAATATACTTAGTAACACAAACTCATATTAAACAAATCACCAACAAAGTTTGTAACTCTCGTGATGAAAAGGTTTCATGCACTTTCAAAACCATAATTCGAAATCTTGTGTGTGCTAAACATTCCCCAAAATTCTAAAACACAATCCATATAAGGATTGGAAACACAAGAATTAGCTAATGCAATTTTATTTTCAAAATCAAACTTTGTGCATGACTCAGTCGGCATTCGACGTCTCGACTCGTACCCCTCCAAATCTCTCCGGTCCACAATCGTCATCCGGACATTTACACCTCTTAGGCAAGTTGGGAAATTACGTCCAATAATCCTTACGGTTTTTCCTCAATTCAAAGTCGGCTCCATAAGCCTATGATTCTAGCACAATCCTCAATCTTGACCCGAAATGGCCTACTTAAGACAAACCTCATCCTTATCGTCACTCCAAGGGATTAATACTAGAATATTCCTTCTATTCCAACGACTACTAGTTTAGAACCTTCATCACTACCCCAACGATCATCTCCTCAAGCAAATCAAGTACACACCTGTACTAGTAGGTTCACTATTGTTGTTCCTCCTTGTGATGGCTATTCTGGGTAGATATTACAACGAGTTATTAGCACATAATAACTCACACTAACAACGCTCACGCTCAACTCCTTGGATTCCTCGTGACTTTCCCCGACTCGAGCACGGATCCTGTGCTTCAGATAGTAGGAGCTCTACTACTACCTTCCACACCTATCCTCACTCGTTTCGAGTCCCGTCCCGAAGTGCCCAAGTAGTTCCTTGCCGAAAACTATACACATATGCCCGCACCGGCATATGTACACACTCTTCCTAGCTCCCTAGGAATTCCACCCAACTCCACTACCCTTGCTATGACGAAATCCCCACTAGTCATGACGAGTCGCCTCGCGAATGCACAGTCGCACACAGTGTGAAACCAGATAGACATTCGAATATAAGATTCTATCCTACAACGGTTGGACTCAAACAAGAGCTGCGCAATAGAACTAAATCCGACATTCTAAGGCTATTCGGTTCCTACCGCAGACAACCTATAGTGCATTCACTTAACAACCTATCAAGGCTAGCATAAACTCCTATTAGCAAGCAACAAACATGCAGTACAGTGTAATAAGCACCAAGCAATCTAGCATACATACTCCTATGTTCTAGAAAGCAATATCGCATACATACTCATACGTAAACACTCTTCCCAGCTCACTAGGAATTTCATCTCATCCCACTAACCTTGCTACGACGGAATCCCTATTAGCCATAACGAGTTGCCTCGCGAATACCCAGTCGCATGCAGCGTGAATCAAATAGACTTTCGAATACAAGATTCTATCCTAGAACGGTTGGACTCAAACAAGAGCTGTGCAATAGAACTAAATCAAATATTCTAAGGCTATGTGATTCTTACTGCATACAACCTATAGGGCCTTCGCTTAACAACCTATTATAACTAGCATTAATTCCCACTAGCAAGCAATCATCATACAGTACAGTGTAAACCACATAGGCAATCTAGCATGCATACCATATGATCTAGAAAGCGATAAATACACTAAGTACTGTACCTTTTCCTTTAGCTCCGGCTGACTGTACACACTGCGCCCTCGATCACCGTTTCTCAAACGGGTTTTCCTTTCTTTTATTTTCCAAAGATTTTAAGAGAAGAATTTCATAGCCGCGACTTGAGATCAAACACACCGAGATGTGTTTGATTCACTCAAGATGTGCTCTGATACCAAGTTGTAACGTCCCAAAAATTACAATAAATTTTAACTTTAAAAATAGGCATTTTAATAAATAAAACCTTATTAAATATCCAACACCGTTTCGTTTGCAAATTCAATAATAAATATTCTCAGTAATAATAAACAGCGGAAATTAAATCGTTTAATAATAACTCTAATCTCATGATTATAAAAACTCTTCACGTGCGCCAGTGTGTACCCGTCACGCCTTGGAGCCACAAGCACCTGAAACCACATTAAAATAGGAAAGGGTAAGCACAAGGCTTAGTGAATTCCATCACATGCGCAGGTAGAAATTATATACACATCACTCCTATTAGCACATGAGCAACAACACCACAGTTACATAATGTAAGTAAACACATACAAGTAATTATGTACCCAACTCCTCGGTCCCACCGAGTTCCCGGTCCCACCGAGTTCACACAACGTTTCCATCCACTTCCTCGGTCCCACCGAGTCCTCGGTCCCACCGAGTTGTATTGTAACACACTCGTCCCACCGAGTTCCCACAACATTTCTATCCACTTCCTCGGTCCCACCGAGTTGTATTGTAACACACTCGTCCCACCGAGTTCCCACAACATTTATATCCACTTACTCGGTCCCACCGAGTCCTCGGTCTCACCGAGATGTAATGTAACACACATTTATACTAAGCATTTAACCCAAGCAAATATTACACACCACAAACAACTAGTTCACACCACAAGTACAGTAGTACATACAAACTACCATAACATGCATACAATTCCTATCTACACAGTGAGAGAACTCACCTCAACGCAAAGTAGATGTCCTCAACAGCAAAACGAGTCGGCCAACACCAACTCACCTTTTTCCACCTAAATAAGCGATATCAAACGTCAAAGCGAAGTCCTAACCCAAGTCACAACTATAAGTTTACACACGAAACCCCGCTTTTACTCTAAGATTTACAGGTCTGTTCGGGACCTGCTTAGCCCCTCTTAAACTCATCAACTCAGAAATATTATTCCATAACTAGAGAATTCTATGTCTTAGGGTTCCAGGGACATATCGTACGCGCTCTAACGATTTTCCTACAATTTAATATGAATTTTCTAAAAACGGAACGCTAATCTGCCGAAATCGGACCTGCTGTAAAAACAGCTAAAATACACCTAGCTTGGGGCCGAACCAGACTTTCGCTAAAACACGAAAAGTGTGCCCGACACAGAATGTGAACCGTGGGCACCGGTTTCGCCTCAATCCGAGCTACGACGGAAAAGTTATGAATGGAATAAACCTGGTCAGAATGATAGCGCTCACATAAAATCATAACTTTATTAAAAACGGTTTACGCAATTAGTTTAGGTTTTTAGGGTTCGGGTCAAGGCAACCACAGCTGGACTATTCTCAGCACCACCCACTGCCACCTCCGGCAGTGGTGGTCGGCGGCGGCGGCAGCCACGGCTGCGGCACCGGTGGCGGTTTAACGGTGGTTCGACAAATAAAACGGCGAGACGACCTACAACCTAACTCGATCACCCCACACACACGCACACACACACGACCCACGGCTGTGGATCCGCCATCACAGTCACCGGCTGGAGGCGCACGACGGCGGCAGCCATGGTTGCACACGACGGCAGCGGTGGTGGTTAAACGACAACGAAACGAAGCAAACAACGGAACGGGGACTTACCTCTCGATCGAGAATGCAGCAGCAAGAACCTCGACGTCCGGCTCCTCTCTCTCTCTCTCGCATCTTCTCCTTCTCTCGCTGCACTCTCTCTCGCCGGCAATCACAACGGTGGTGGCGGTGGTTCTCGGCGGTGATGAAGACAAAGACAAGGAGAGGGGGGGGGGTTCACGGCTGTGATTACGAGAGGAGAGGGGTAGGGTTTTTGGGATGGGTTTTTTTCCTTTGTGTGAGCTGCAAGCAACAAGAAGGAAGAAATGAGGGGGGGTCGGTCCTTCGTATGGGCCGATCCACATGCAGGTTTATACCACTAACAAGTTTGGTCCCTAGCCTTTCCACAATATTGCAAACATACACACGAGCTTTACCTACACGCCGTTACACGAAATTAAACATGCTAGGTCTTCCCCGTCAAATCCCGTCACTAACAAATCGATATGAAAAAAATAAATATATAAGAATAATTTCGTAAAAAGAACCCATACCGGGACACGGGCTTTACAGCAGTGGTGTTCGCTTTAAAGATATGGCGACCCTACTTATGTGGATTTAAGTGTCAGATCTACACCGATAACAAGAGTCTTAAGCATATTTTCGATCAGAAGGAGTTGAACATGAGACAGAGGAGATGGATCGAGCTGCTGAATGATTATGACTGTGAATTCCTTTATCACCCGGGTAAAGCGAACGTGGTGGCTGACGCGTTAAGTTGAAAGGAGAGAGGCGGGCCGACCAAAGTGGTGGCTTTCCGGGTAGAGGCAACTTCAAATCTTCTCGACGAGATCAAAAGGTTTCAAGAAGTAGCAGTGCTGAAAGATAATGTGAAGAGTGAACGAATAGTCGGGGTGGAATCCTCTCTAAGTGTCAACAGTAACAACGTAAGATGTTTAGGGAACAGAGTGTAGCTTCCTAAGTTGGGAAACTTGAGGGTAAGTATTTTGGAAGTGGCGCATAAGTCGCGGTATTCAGTGCATCCAGGAACGAATAAAATGTACCGAGATTTAAGGCAGTTCTATTGGTGGCCCAGAATGAAGAAGGACGTCGCTCACTTTCTGGAACGATGTGTGACATGTTTGAAGGTTAAAGCCGAACATCAACGACCATATGGGGAACTTCAATCTTTGGATATACCAGTGTGGAAATGGGATAACATTACTATGGATTTCGTCACGAAGCAGCCAAGGACTCCGAAGGGTCACGATGCTATATGGGTGATAGTGGATAGTCTCACCAAGTCCGCGTATTTCCTTCCAATCAGAGAATCCGATCCATTGGAGAAGTTGGAAAGGTTGTATATAAATGAGATCGTGTCTAGGCACGGGGTGTCGCGATCTATTGTGTCCGACCGTGATAGTCGATTCACGTCATCGTTTTGGAGAAGTCTTCAAAGAGAGTTGGGATCGCAACTTAAGCTGAGTACCACGTATCATCCTCAGACGGATGGTCAGAGCGAAAGAACTATACAGACATTAGAGGATATGCTCCTAGCATGCGTGATTGATTTCAAAGGTTCATTGGAAGTACACTTGTCGTTGATAGAATTCTCGTATAATAACATCTACCACGCGAGTTTTCAAGCGGCGCCATATGAAGCGTTATACGGACGCAAGTGTCGGACGCCGTTATGTTGGAACGAAGTGGGAGAAAGACAACTGGCAGGTCCGGATTTGGTGCAAGCGACAGCTGATAAAATAGAACTAATCCGTGAAAAGATGAGAATCGCTCAAGACCGACAAAGAAAGTATGCAAACAATAGAAGGAAACCCATCGAATTTCAAGTTGGTGATAAGGTGATGCTAAAGGTTTCGCCTTGGAAAGGAGTAGTTCGTTTCGGGAAGAAACGATAGTTGAGGCCGAGGTACGTGGGACCTTTCGTTATTATCGAACGAGTTGGAGCAGTAGCCTACAGGTTTGATAATGTCGATTTTCGACATTATTTTGAATCTCAAACTAGGTGGTTTACGCATGTCTTCAAGTGAAATACGAGTATTTCATGGGTTTTTGTTGAGAAAGTATAGGTACAAGCATTTTTGTCCAAAAACGCAGCAAAGTTGAGTTCCAGAGCTGAAAACGAGAGAAATCGAGAAATCGCGAAACAGAATCTGGCGCCAGTGCTGGCGCCAACCAACTAGCGCCACCATCCGCGCCAACATTTTAAACAGAAGTTGGCGCCAGCCCATCCGCGTCGGCGCTGGCCCCGACGCCCAGTTTTATAAAACTATTTTCTGCAACTAGGTTTTGAGGACGGACACACGACGGCCAGAGGAGTTGAAGGGGCGATTTTGGGAGACTTTTTACACCTTTCGGAGCCACGTTAGAGGATCAATCGGAGCCACGTTCATCACGCGAAGTAGATACGAACACGAGAGAAGGGAGTACATCATTCCATTCACCACGATCACGTTTGCCATGTTTTCTTCCATTGTTCTTTTCTTTTCTTTCGTATTTGAATCCACCACCGACATGAACTAACCTGTTCATGTTGGGGGTTGGAATGAATTTAGTTTGTAAGCATATGAACAGATGATGTGAACATTTATCAGTTTTCCTATTTAATGAATGCGCGTAATTTGGTTTTAATGCTTTTGAGAGTTTAGCTACCTTTAAATTGTTTTGTTGTTTCCAGTTGAGTTCGAGAGAATTAACTGTTAACTAGAACTAGGAATTACATGTCTAAGGAGAGAATTTGGTGACAGAGATATACCGAATACGCCTTAATCCTAATTGAACCATTTAGGTTGAGATCGAGAGATTAAATCTATATGATCACAATAAATCTTGCGCTTAATGTGTTTTGGAATCCATAAGTTGAGATCGAAAGATAAAACTTGTCCTTTTCAAAATAAAACCCGTTGTTGCTCGAAAGAGAACAACGGTGACTTTTAAAGATTGGATATTCATTAAGGGAATAACTGGTAATCGTTTAAGTCTGATATTCGTATGTGAAAACCTAAGGATTTCCAACCCTCAACTGTTTTCTCTATCGGAAGTTTCCAAAGCTGTTTACTGTCTTGTTTTTTATTTGTCTTCTTGCAATTAATTAGTTAAAACCAACCATCCCTCAATTTCCAATCGTTCAGTTAATAGTATTTACAGTCATTGCGGTACTTAACACCAAGTTCCTGTGGATTCGATACTCGTACTTACGTACGTATTACTTGAGACGACACCGTACACTTGCGGCTAGTTAAGGAGGGTGTAAACCCGCCTATCAAGTTTTTGGCGCCGTTGCCGGGGAACTTGTTTTGTGTTGATATCACTACCAGCTGTAGGGATTATTACATTGAGCATTTTGTTTTTTGTTTTTTGCAATTTATTTTTATTTCATTTTTCGTATTCGAGATTTTGACCCAAGTTTCTTGTTACGTCATTGCTGCAAGTTCTGATTGGTGACTTACTTTCTGCTGCAGATTGCTTCTAGTTTATGCTAAGAAGGAGTTCCTCTGGTGAACTCGAACCGTTTGATCCTGAAATCGAAAGGACTGCAAGGAGATTAAGGAGGCAAGTCAGACTCAGAAGTCAGCAAGAAATGGAGGGTCTAGACAACGTTAACAACAACAATGACAACATCAATGTTGGGGAAGATTGGGGAGAAGGGTTCGCCATGGGTAACGAGGAACCAATTCCAAACGTGAATGCGAACAACCCCAACAACCAGAACCATAATGTTAATCCTGGTCTCAACAACGTTAACAACAACAATGTTAATAACAATGGTGTTAACAACAATGTGAATCGTCCACCACCACCACGACAGAGAGTGCCTATGCGGAATTTTGCTAATCCGAACATGGGGGCCGTCCAGAGAGGACCTTATGTTCCTCCAATTGCAGCAAACAATTTTGAAATCAAGACTGGCACCATCCAATTGGTGCAAGCAAATATGTTTGGAGGAGCAGCATCTGAAGACCCACACAGCCATTTGAGAACATTTGAGAAGATTTGCAACACCTTCAAGGTGAATGGGGTTGACCCAGGTTCGATCAAACTCCGACTCTTTTCGTTTTCATTGAGGGGTCGAGCAGCTGAATGGGAAGAGAGTCTACCAAACGAGCAGATTCGTACATGGAATGATATGGTGACGGCTTTCTTAAACAAATTCTTTCCACCGGGGCGAACAGCCCAATTGCTGTCAGATATCACTCATTTTGGCCAATGGGATCAAGAGTCCTTTTATGAGGCCTGGGAACGGTACAAGGGTATGCTAAAGAAGTGCCCTCATCATGGTCTACAAGAATGGATGGTTATCCAAACGTTCTATCAAGGGTTGCATCCACATCATAAAAATGACCTCACTTCCGCTGCTGGTGGTGCACTGATGAATATGTCGTATGAAGACGCGTATGAGTTGATTGAGAATCTTGCGGAACATAGTTATGCCACTCCTCGGTCAGCCACTAGGAAGGTGGCAAGTGTGCAAGAAAGTGATGAACTGAAAGTTATTAAGGCACAATTGGCAGCTATCACAAATCAGCTGAAAGGGACAACAATTCAACCAACTCTCCAACGGGATATGGGCTGTCAAGAGTCATTTGGTTCACCTCAAGAGTTTCCTCCGCCGGAGCAAGTGCAACTCCTTCAAAACCGCAATAACTGGCCGAGGAACGACCCGTTCTCAAATACTTATAATGAGGGATGGAAACGTCATCCCAATTTCTCGTGGAGCCAGCCTCAAAATGCACAAAAAGATCCCATGTTTCAGCAGCAACAAAATCAGTACGGTAATACTTCTAACTCTTCTACTCAATCTTCTAACGTTTATCGTCCTCCAGGTTACAATCAAAGGAGGCAAGAAGAAGCACAAGGAGGGGAGAAAAAGTCCGGATTGGAAGAGATGCTAATGAAGTTTGTGTCAAAGATGGACAATGCGGTTGGAGAGTTGACATCATTTGTTGGTACATTGTCAAGTTCAGTCGGAACGATAAGAGCTGCGACAGAGCAGAACACCGCATCAATCCGAATTCTTGAGGGACAAATGGGACAGATGGCAGAGGCGTTAGCTGTTCGGAGTCAAGGCACGTTTCCGAGTCAGACTGAAACGAAGAACCAGGAAGAGTGTAATGCCATTTATCTTAGAAGTGGCAAGGAGATGAATGGAGAGCCAATACGAGATCCCACCTCAAAAGGAACCGATCCTAAAGAGAAAGAGGTCGAGGTCATAGAAGTGACTGAGCTAGAAGCCGATGAGGTTGTGATCGAAGAGAACAAGAAAGGTGAAGAGAAAAAGCCGGTAGTCAAACCGTTTGTACCACCACTACCATTCCCTAATCGAGTGAAGGCACACAATGATGAGGAACAATTCAAGAATTTCCTCAACATATTCAAGAAGCTTCACATCAATACCCCTTTCGCGGAGGCACTCGCCCAAATGCCGACATACCTCAAGTTCATGAAGGAGATCTTATCAAAGAAGAGGGCAATCGATCACCAATCGACCATTGCACTTACTGAAGAGTGCAGTGCAATCATCCAGAACAAGCTTCCGCCGAAGCTTAAGGATCCAGGGAGTTTTTCAATCCCTATTCAAATTGGTGATATTCGTTTTAATAAAGTGTTGTGTGATTTAGGGGCGAGTATTAACTTAATGCCTCTATCTATTTTCAGGAAGCTCGGATTGGGGGAAGTGAAGCCGACGTACATGACGCTCAAGCTGGCGGATCGATCCATAGTGTGCCCATATGGAGTGGTAGAGGACGTGCTCATCAAGGAGGGAAAGTTTTACTTTCCGGTGGATTTCGTGGTGACGGACACACGACGGCCAGAGGAGTTGAAGGGGCGATTTTGGGAGACTTTTTACACCTTTCGGAGCCACGTTAGAGGATCAATCGGAGCCACGTTCATCACGCGAAGTAGATACGAACACGAGAGAAGGGAGTACATCATTCCATTCACCACGATCACGTTTGCCATGTTTTCTTCCATTGTTCTTTTCTTTTCTTTCGTATTTGAATCCACCACCGACATGAACTAACCTGTTCATGTTGGGGGTTGGAATGAATTTAGTTTGTAAGCATATGAACAGATGATGTGAACAATTATCAGTTTTCCTATTTAATGAATGCGCGTAATTTGGTTTTAATGCTTTTGAGAGTTTAGCTACCTTTCAATTGTTTTGTTGTTTCCAGTTGAGTTCGAGAGAATTAACTGTTAACTAGAACTAGGAATTACATGTCTAAGGCGAGAATTTGGTGATAGAGATATACCGAATACGCCTTAATCCTAATTGAACCATTTAGGTTGAGATCGAGAGATTAAATCTATATGATCACAATAAATCTTGCGCTTAATGTGTTTTGGAATCCATAAGTTGAGATCGAAAAATAAAACTTGTCCTTTTCAAAATAAAACCCGTTGTTGCTCGAAAGAGAACAACGGTGACTTTTAAAGATTGGATATTCATTAAGGGAATAACTGGTAATCGTTTAAGTCTGATATTCGTATGTGAAAACCTAAGGATTTCCAACCCTCAACTGTTTTCTCTATCGGAAGTTTCCAAAGCTGTTTACTGTCTTGTTTTTGATTTGTCTTCTTGCAATTAATTAGTTAAAACCAACCATCCCTCAATTTCCAATCGTTCAGTTAATAGTCTTTACAGTCATTGCGGTACTTAACACCAACTTCCTGTGGATTCGATACTCGTACTTACGTACGTATTACTTGAGACGACACCGTACACTTGCGGCTAGTTAAGGAGGGTGTAAACCCTCCTATCAAGGTTGGAATTGCCGGAAGGGTTAAAGGGGGTTCATCCAACGTTTCATGTTTCGAACTTGAAAATGTGTCTGGCTGAGACAGATGTGGCAGTACCATTGGAGGATATCAGCGTTGATGAGAGATTGACATATGTAGAAGAACCAGTAGAGATCGTGGACAGCAAAGTCCGCGAGTTGAGGAACAATGAGATCAGGCTGGTAAAGGTTCAGTGGCGGTATCATAAAGGACAAGAGGCAACTTGGGAAGTAGAAGCATACATGAGTTCCAAGTACCCTCATCTTTTCGAAAATGGAATTCCGTGGACGGGATTATTTAGATGGGGGAGTGTTGTAATAATCGAGGACCTGAATGAAAAGAATAAGAGTTTGTGGGGGAATGTTGTAAATTTGTAACTTCGACGGCTGATTTGTAAATTTTGGAGGAGGGTATAAAACTCACATTGTTGCACAAAACCCTAGGTTTGGTCATTCTCTTCAAGCGGTTGTGTGAGTGTGTGAGATTAGAGAGAAGAAATTAAGCTTCTATCGACAATTTTGAAAGAAATCAAGAAGGGGTGTTGATTTGGGAATAACTCCCCACCAACTTTTTAAGGTAAGCAACCAATCTTAATCTTAACTCTCTTTTGATGTTTGGATGTTTTCTCATAATCTGTGGTGATTGGGAAACTTTTGGTGTATGCATGTGGGTTTTGATGGGAAAATGTAAGTAGAATGTTTAATTTGGGTTATAAACTGAATCTATAACCGTCTGTTGTATGTGGTTAAGACCTAAATCAATTAAGGAGTAAATTTTGTGTTCATTTTGGGTTGTGTGTCTAACGAACAACAGAACCTTGTTCTTTCGGAAGTCGCTAGGTCTGAAGTTGTTTTCTGGACCAGTTATGCTCTGGAAAGTGATATTCTCGATATGCGATCTGGAGGTGGTGTTGTACGGATTATGTCGGATAAGTTTCCCAGAAGATGGATTTCGGAAGTGAGGGTTCCGGAAGTAAGAGTCCGGAAGAGGGAGTCCGGATTGGGATTTCGGAAAAGAGGGAGTCCGGAACTCTGTTCCGGATTTGGAGGATCGATTTAACCGAGAGCATTTAGGAAAATGTTACGAATAATTGTGGGTGTCAACCTAAGACTTATCACTTTCATTTTCTTTAAATAATAGGTGTCCCACCTAGAGACCCGGAGCCTAAGTGAAAAGTATTGAGCAAGGACGACAGGTGAGTCTCTAACTGTTGAAAGATATTGAATGCAAAATTTAATTCAATGAAATATTTTGAAATAGTATGTTTTATTGTATGATAATGCTTAATGAGAAAGTGAATTATTTATATATGTATACATTGAAGGTAGGCGTGTATTGGCAAAGTTGGGGGGTGTGTCCCGCCAGTGCTCATACCGGGGGGTGTCCAGTTTATGCCATGGGAGGAGTGACCCAGTAAGGTAGTGTGAGACTGATACGTCGTCACGAATGCGTGACTTCAGTGTGCCACTTACATGTGTAGTTTTATGTGGAATCTTGATGCTTTAAATTATTGTTTTCAATTGTTATGAAATGTTTAAAATGTTTTGATGAAACTGTTGTTTTAAGGGAGCTCACTAGACCTCATGGTCTAACCCTCGCTTCATTTTCAAAACAACCTTTTTCAGGGAAGCAGTTAGTAGGAAGTTCCGCCAAGAACAAGGAGAAGATTTAGAGTGAGGATGCTCCTAGATATTAGTTATTTCCGTTGATTTTATAGACTTTAGCTTATTTCTCAGTTTTGAATAGGTTGTTCCGCAAACCTAATTTTGATACGGTTATACTCGGTTGAAATTTTGGCATCAATTTTGGATATTTCAATTTATTGTTTAATGTTATACTTTATTTTAAATGTTGGGTTGTTACAAATTACTTGTATATATGTGCATATTATTCAAATGAACGATTATCGGAGTGTTTCTAACGTAGCGTTTGGTACGCAGACTGGATGGGACGGGCAAGGTCGGCCCTGGTACTGGGCGAAGTGGGTCACCGCCCAGGGCAGCCCAACCCAAGGGGCAGCAGAGCCCAAGCTTCCTTTTAGCGATAGTGGGTTGTGTTTATAAAAAAAAATCAATTTTTTAACGCTTCTGTTTTCTTGGATTTCAATCGGCGACGCCCCACGACTCTTCTAACAACCCAACTAAAATAAAGCATATCATTCATAAAAATATATAACATCCCAAAATCTGTCTCAAGATTTCCATTACAAAAGTCTTCAAAATCTAGGTTGGCGGAAACAACCTATTCACAACTGAGAATATCATAAAGTCTAAGTAAAATAAAACTCTATCTCTAGAAGCATCCGTACTCTAAGCCTGCTCTTTTCCCTTACCGGAGCTTCCTACAGCCTGCTTACCTGAAAAGGTTTAGTTTGGAAAATGCGAGGATTAGACCATGACGTCTAGTGAGCTCCCTCAACAGTTTGATAACATGCATACAAAACAGTTTGTAACTTTCAAGTAAAACATCTTTAAACAAAGCTTTCAAATAACTTCACACTCTCGTAAATGGCACACTGAAGTCACTCGGAAGTGATAACGTGTCAGTCTCACACTGCCTTACTGGGTCACTCCTCTCATGGCATAAACGGGTCACTCCTCCCGATTTGAGCACCAGCGGGTCACACCCGACTTAGCTAATTTACATCTAACCACAATGTATGCATACATCACAAATAAACTTTCACACATGCATTTCATGTAAATAAAACATCGCATTTCTTCTCATTTACTTACTTTAGAAAACACGTTTTAAAACACGAATTTTTAGTTAGAAAAACTCACCTGGTGCTCTTAACAATTCTTCCTGCCTTTACTTTTGACCTTCAAATGGAATACCTGAGTAAGGGGATAAAATATAAGCTGACCAGATACTAACTAACCAACTTTCCGGACACCACTCTCGTCCGGATACCACTTACCGGACAACTATGCTTTCCGGACGTCTACCTATCCGGACATCCATCCTATCCGGACAGCCATCCTATCCGGACAGCTATCCTATCCGGACACTTACCCTATCCGGGCACTTTGTCCGGGCACCTGCACAGGCTTACCAGACGACGGGCTGTGATGCTTTTGGGATCGAAACCTGCTAACAAGCCCTTAACCACAACGATAATGCGATAAAAACAATATTATAAACATACTTAGACCATCCCTTACAAACTCTTTGTTTCTTAAAAACAAGGATGATTGTCTAATTTCCCTTTAGAGCATCATTTTCAACTTTTTATCCAAAAACACCAAACAAACCAAATCCAGTAGAACATCTAAGTATAAGAATTGGAATTAGAGATTACCTGGTAGAACCAATGTAGAACTAGACTCCAATCTTCCACCTCTTTTTCTCAATTGCAGATTGAAATTTGATTTCTCCTTTCCCGGCTTTCTCTCTAAGCCGCCAACAATAAGAGTAAAATGATCATCTAGGGTTTTGTGCCCAAATTAAGAGTTTTTATACTCTCCTACCATAATTACAAATCAGCCCCTGAACTTTAAAATTTTGCAACAATCCCCACGAAACTTATTCTGCTCAAAAAGATCTCGGTTATTACAACACTCCCCCCTCAATAGAATTCCGTCCCCGTAATTCCATTATCGAAAAGATGAGGGTACTTGGACCTCATGTCCGCTTCTACTTCCCAAGTTGCCTCTCGTCCTTTATGATACCGCCACTGAACCTTTACCAGCCTAATATCCTTGTTCCTTAACTTCCGGATCTTGCTATCCACAATCTCAACCGGTTCCTCTACGTACGACAGTCTTTCATCGACACTGATATCTTCCAATGGAATGGCCGCATCTGTCTCGGCCAAGCATTTCTCTAGATTCGAAACATGAAACGTTGGATGAACTCCCTTTAATTCTTCTGGCAATTCTAATTTGTAAGCCACTGCTCCAACTCGATCAATGACGACGTAAGGCCCCACATATCTCGGTCTCAACTTCCCTTTCTTCCCGAAACGTACTACTCCCTTCCAAGGCGAGACCTTCAGCATTACTTTGTCACCCACTTGAAATTCGATAGGCTTCCTTCTTTTGTTTGTGTACTTTCTTTGTCGATCTTGCGCGATCCTCATTTTCTCGCGAATTAGGTCTATCTTATCTGCCGTCATTTGCACAACTTTTGGACCTGCTAACTGTCTTTCTCCCACTTCGTTCCAACACAATGGCGTACGGCACTTCCGTCCGTACAAGGCTTCAAATGGTGCTGCCTGGATGCTCGCTTGGTAACTGTTGTTATACGAGAACTCTATCAAGGGTAGGTGTACTTCCCTAGAACCCTTGAAATCAATCACACAGGCTCGGAGCATATCCTCTAACGTTTGAATAGTCCTTTCGCTCTGGCCATCCGTTTGGGGATGGTAAGTTGTGCTCAACTTCACTCGTGAACACAACTCGCGCTGGAGACTTCTCCAAAACGATGACGTAAACCAGCTATTCCGATCAGACACGATAGACCGTGGCACCCCGTGCCTTGACACGATCTCATTAATGTACAACCGAGCTAACTTTTCCAATGGATCCGACTCCCTGTGTAACACCCCGAAAATCCTAACTCCAATTGTAAATGATTCCGTCTAGATTTATTAAAAAGGACAAGGTTTTGCTTTGGAGTGTGGAACACGTAATGCAATTTGGATATCTCGAGAATTTGGCCAAGTTTGGACTCGGTACAAGTCCAGCGAGTATGACACTCGCGAGAGTGACATGGTCACTTTCGCGGTGTCACTTTCGCCAAGAATGTACCGAGGGTTTTGGGAGGGCCAGCGAGTATGACACTCACGAGAGTGACATGGTCACTTTCGCAGTGTCACTTTCGCCGAAAGTGTACCGTGAGCATTTTGGGTAGCGGGCGAGAGTGCCCCAGCGATTGTGACATGGTCACTCTCGCCGTGTCACAATCGCGAGCGGACTCTGAGGGTTTTAAACCCACGCCTTTCAGCTTTCTTTCATTTCTATTCCATCTCTTTCTCTCTAAACTCTCCCAAAACCGAACCCACACCCTTCTTATCGATTTTGAAGCCATTGAAGCCACAAATCTTGTAAATCAAAGTCCCTCCTCCATCTCGTTACAATGATCCTTAGGTTGAGGTTGGTATTTCTCATCTCATCTCCTTTTGGTTGGAATTTCTACACTATTCTAGGGTTTTACCCAACCCTCTCCTAAACCTTTCATTTCTTTGGGTGAAGTGAAGATTGAAGCTCACTTTGGTAACACTAGAAGTGTTTGGTTGGTGGATTCACTTGATGATTGAGGTAATCTTCTTCCCTTTATTTTGGAAATTAGGGTTTCGATGTATTGGCTATTTTGGGTGTAATATGTTGGGAGAAATGATTCTAAATGTTTAGGGAATGATTCTACATGGTTGGATTGTGATATTGATGGTTGGAAATTCATAAATCTAGGTTTTGGGAGTTTTGGCTTGAGGATGCAAACTTCATCAAAGGAGCATACGTTTGGGAAAAATCTAGATTTAGCTTAATCTAGCAGATGTGAGTTCAAGTTACTTTGTGAAAACTTTGTACATGCCAAAATGTTATTTTTCCAAGTAATTGTGTGTTTTACCTGAAAATTATCAATATTGGGTTATTTGGTGGATTTTACCTTTTGAGGTATTAATTGTTGTAAATATTATAAAACACTATTTTTGGATATTTTGGGAAAATGTGATAATAAATCATACATGAAATGAGTTGTTGATTTATGTAATAAATGGAGTCTATTTATTATAAAAATGCATTGTGGATGTTTTGGAAATATGCATATAGTACATCATGTAATGTTTTGAAAACGTAAAGGCGTGAGCCCTTGGAAATGAGGGTTTACCCGATCCAAAGTGTTATTTCGAGTTTTCATGGAATCGAAGTATTTACCGGAAAACGGTGTGTGTTGTTATATTTGATGTCATTTTATAACATTCATAAACTACATTTTTTGGAGTTAGTTGAGCTTGTGGCTCGGTATTGAATCTTATTAAGTCTTGGGGACATTTGTCTAGTTTTGGTAACTCAAGATTGAGTTTTGATAATGAATTATGTTATTGGGGAATTGCATGTTTTGAATGCATGTGTTTATTTATTTGGGGTCGTGTAATATTTAGACCTTGATAGCTATGGATCCATAGGTATTTGAGTTTTCCTTAGTCTCGCGAGCAAGAGGTCGGAATTGATTGAGCTCAGTTTTACGAGACGTTAGTTTATTTTGTAGCATGGAATAGGCATCGGGTTCCATGATAAGTAAGGCGTGGACCTAGATGGTCGGGCGTCGTCTCATGGGCAGTAAGGTGTAATTCCATATATGTGCTTAGCACGGGATAGGCATCGGGTTCCATGATAAGTAAGGCGTGGACCTATATGGTCGGGCATCGTCTCATGGGTAGTAAGGTGTAATCCCTAATGTGCTGTTGTGGATTTGGAGTGACCCAATGTATAGACCTGGAGTGGTTGAAGTTGGGAACTCCCTAGTCTCGCGGGTAATAGATCTGGAGTGATTGAGCTCAGTTTACGAGAGTAATCCACGTGTGTGTTTTATTGCATAGTAAGTGACCCACTTTAGTGTTCCGTCACGTACGATGTATACGGGTCTCCCCCATCACCGAAAGGTGTTGTTTTGGGTATTTATTGCTACTCATGTTTTCGGTGACGTGTTATATTTATATGGATTGTTTTCCATGGTATGCAAGTTGTGGTTTATATCTCATCCGTGTGTGATGTTTTTGGGTATTTGTGTTTATCCATGTTTTCGGTAACGTATCATATTTATGAGAATTGCATTTCCATGTTATATGAGTTATGGATTATGTTTTTACCGTGTTTGGGATGTTTTTGGAATAATGACAAATTGAATTATGGATTTAATTATTTTGAGTATCAAATGGTATTTCACCCTATTACGTGGATTTTGGGAATGAGTCTATTTTGGAAATCATATTGCATTAAAGATTTCATTTATGGGAATTGTGGGATTTGGAAAATGGGTGCTTTACATTTAAAGTAAACTCTTTTGGAATCATGACTAAAAAGCTACACTACTCTCGATTTATGAATTTATATAGTCATGATAAAATGCTTGAACTCACTAGGCGTTAGCCTAACCCTTTTTATTTGTCGGCATGTGCAACAGGTCTCAGGTTGGGAGTAGTTCTAGTGACACGTGTGAAAGGTCGTGTGCTAGTAGAGTGCTCGCGAGGTGATTTGAGTTAGTGAAGTCTTCCGCACGTATTTGGAATTAGCAACTTGTGTCGTGTTAAGTAACACCCGTTTAAGTTAATTTATTGGGGGAATTATAATGTTTTAAATTCCGAGGTAATTTAAGGAATGAATTGTAGAAATGATTTTATCTTGTTGGGTATTTTATTGAAATTTTATTTAGTTGCTCGTTCTAAATTTGAGGGTGTTACAAGTTGGTATCAGAGCATAAGTTTGAGAGATTTAGGTGTTGATTTTGGATACCTAGACTCAAACTAGCGTTTGTTTAAGTAAATGAGAGTGAAATTCACCTTTAGGCACTTTAAGATATGATGTTTTGTAGTTGATGGATGTTGTTAGAAACGAGAGTCACGTTGAGAGTAACAAGGATAATCATGTATGGTGCGTTCATAGTGACACCTGGCCAGTGTCATGGTGAACCTGCTAGTACATGTGTGTACTTGAATTACTTTAATGTGACAATCGTTGGGGTAGTGAAGGAGGTTCTAAGCTAGTAGTCATTGGAATAGATGGACGATTCTAGTATTAGTCACTTGGGGTGACGATAAGCATGATAAATGCGTTAAGTAGACCGCTTCGGGTCGAGATTGATGGTTGGATTAGAACCATAGGCCCAATGAGCCGATTTTGATTTGAGGAAAGACCGTAAAGTTAATTGATGTGATTCCCAACTTGCCTTAAGAGGTTAAAGCATCCGGATGACAATAGTGGACCGGAGGGATTTGGAAGGGTATGAGTTGAGATGTTGAATGCCAACTAAGTCATGCACAAAGTTTATGTTGAAAATAAAGTTCATCAACTATTTCTTGTGTTTCCAATCCTTATATGGATTGTGTTAAGAATTTTGGGAAATGTTTGGCACACACACAAGATTTTGAATCATGGTTTTAACGTGCATGAAATTATTTTATTGCGAGAGTCGCAAACTCCGCCGGGATTTGTTTTGCCTTATTTCATTGTTGTTCAACATTTGTTTCGGATATAATGATAATCATATTTTATGATGTTTAAGATGTTGTGCAATAACTACGGCTTGTGACTTTAACATTGGATCTCCTCCACATATGTTAGAGTTTGGACGGAAAGTTATTTTCCATTATGTCTATGTAAAGTCATTTTGGGAATTTGTTTAATGTGAGTAGTTAAACAATGTTGTTTATATGATATTACCCTAGAAGGGGATTTTGGGATTTTGGCGTCGCATTCATGATTTTGCTTATAGCGATTTGGCTTTCGAAGCATGATGTTTAGTGCCGTTTTATTGACTTGAGGTCATTAAGTCCATTGAAGTTCATGGAGTTTTATTGTACGACGTTTTGTGTCGTGTGGGTACAATTTTACTATATGCATACTCTAATTGCTTATGTGAAAAGTTTACGAGTTATGTTGAGCATTTGGTCCCACTCGAGTTTTGGTGAGAAAAGTTAATTTTATGCCATAAGGCGACTAAGAAGAGATGAGTTTGGGACTCTAGTGTCGCGTAACTTTTCTTTCAAGAGTTTGTGTTATTAAGTATTTCGTTGCAAATAGTTCAGTGTATGGATTAACTTATACGTGACTTTAGTAGTGCATGAAAGAACATTTTTGGTAACATTCGTAATGATTTACTGGGTGCGCTTTTGGTCAGTTAAATGTTTTATTATCATTTCATGTAGATGCGTTATATCGACTTAGGGGTATGCATAGCTTGGTAACCATTGTTTCTCGTCACATTGTTGAACGAATCGTGAGTGAAATTATTTTATTAACTCATTGTACAAGTGATGACCATTCGGTCAAAGGGTGTTTTGGTGTTGTGGAAATCATGCATAGTTCGCAATATTTTACATTTTGAAAACACGAATGTATGAGTCATTGACATTGGTCAATTTTGATTTTCCGAATATTTTTGGAAAATTGAAAACCTTTTGGTTTGGAGGAAATGTGTATTTTGAGTATTTTGACAAATACATTTTAAGCAATGACGTTTCGACGTTTTATGTTCCAAGTACGAAATTTTGAGGAAAGTGCTTCGTGATAAAGATTTTAGAAAACTCGTTTGTATAAAATTATGATGTGTGGGATTCTTATGTTTTGAACATTGATGCGCACCGTTGGTGCAATTTGGAATTTGAGAATAAGTTTGAACCCTTTTTGGTGTCAATAAAATTATTAACACTTATTCCCTCGTATATTTTGGAAAACGCATTGTTGTGTGCAAGTTGCCAAAAACGTCTTATTCAAATGTTATTATCGGATCGGATGAGAAATCTTGGGGAAATCGATTTAAAGGATTTCATCCCTTGAAATTTTGGTGTGAGTTAATTGTTGCATGTGTGTCATTACAAGAAATTTCTAAGAAGTGTTACAAGCTTGCATGCCTACCCCAATTTGAAATTTTCTCATGATGTTTTAGTCGATATTTTCAAATGATGGAAACGAATTAGTTTTGTCTTTAAACTTGGAACTTACACAAGTCGGTTTGTGTTTTGACTAGAGTGTAATTATGAATCGTTTCATCGTTTTGTGTAATAAACTGACGCGCGCAAATTTGATTGGTAAATCTTGTTTCATGCCATTTTATGGTTAGAAAGGAAATTTTGGAGTCAAATGTCGTTTGGACTTCTTTTTGAAATACATGCACAACTTTTGTTGCACCCTGTTTAACGTCGGACAGTTACCTTACGTGAATGTCATAAGTCAATCCATACTAGAACCGCGGCGGTTCATTTTAAGAAGTTGTTTATTACGCTTTAGCGTTTTGTTGATAATCTGAACTGCGATGAAATAATTTTTCAACATGGTTTTCATATGTGGGACGAGCGTGTCCGTTTTTGCGTAACTATCGAATTAATGATAGTAGTTTTCTATGCGTACGATTATTTCTATATGAAAATCCTTATGTTGAAAACTTTGTGAAAGGTTTTGTTGTTTGGCATATTTATTGAATAATGCCTTTGAAACCTTGAACTCGTTAGGACCTTGGAAAGGGTAAGTAAATCAGTTAAGGATAAGTGCGTGTAGCACTTCGACAGTGGAAAGTTGGGTATTCCACGCGTGATAGTACGGTAAGCCGAATGGTATCGGTTGAGGGGATGATGTCCTTTTGAAATTAAGAGGATAAATTCGCAGTAACCTATATTAAGGTAGGTGGTATATTTAAGTGTCGACTTTTGGGCTTGAGGCTAAGCACCGTTAGTGTAACAGGGGGATTTTAGTCCGATTTTAAAGGAATGATGGTAATGGCTGTAATATTCTTAAGACGCTCAATTGTGATAAGAGGAGTTAGTGAAATGACTTGCCTCGTGTGGTAAGGGAATCTGCTGACCGGATGATTGATAATTAGGCATATCGTTGGGATTGGGTAATTGACGAGTCGATGAAGACCGTTGGTGTTGAATCGATGGAATCCGCTGAGAGCGAATGCTAATTCAGTAGTGGGATTAATTGGGAATACTGAAGTTTTGGTTAAAGGTTAGTAATGATTAAACGTTGGGTTGGTTTGGAGAGAATGTTTAAGAATACGTGAAGGTGGTATGATTGGGGATTCGAATCTGTCGTTGGGATAGTATGGACCACTTAAGGTTGGGAGACAACTTAATCTGGTGGCCAAAAGGCCCCTCTAGCAGCTTAGTCCTTCAGTTGAATGTGGGTGTTTTACGCCTAATCGGGAAATCGTTGTGAGTAACACCAAGAAACCGATGTGGACAATTATGTGGGAAATAAATTGGAACCGGGTTGAAACCGAGGGAATTTGGAATGTGTTGGGCGCGTTGGCCATTAAGTGAGTGAGGACTAGATTTCGAGGAGGAAATCTCTTTAAGGTTGGGAGGATTGTAACACCCCGAAAATCCTAACTCCAATTGTAAATAATTTCGTCTAGATTTATTAAAAAGGACAAGGTTTTGCTTTGGAGTGTGGAACACGTAATGCTATTTGGATCTCTCGAGAATTTGGCCATGTTTGGACTCGGTACAAGTCCAGCGAGTATGACACTCGCGAGAGTGACATGGTCACTTTCGCAGTGTCACTTTCGCCAAGAATGTACCGAGGGTTTTGGGAGGGCCAGCGAGTATGACACTCGCGAGAGTGACATGGTCACTTTCGCAGTGTCACTTTCGCCGAAAGTGTACCGTGAACATTTTGGGTAGCGGGCGAGAGTGCCCCGGCGATTGTGACATGGTCACTCTCGCCGTGTCACAATCGCGAGCGGACTCTGAGGGTTTTAAACCCACTCCTTTCAGCTTTCTTTCATTTCTATTCCATCTCTTTCCCTCTAAACTCTCCCAAAACCGAACCCACACCCATCAAAACGATTTTGAAGCCATTGAAGCCACAAATCTTGTAAATCAAAGTCCCTCCTCCATCTCGTTACAATGATCCTTAGGTTGAGGTTGGTATTTCTCATCTCATCTCCTTTTGGTTTGAATTTCTACACTATTCTAGGGTTTTACCCAACCCTCTCCTAAACCTTTCAATTCTTTGGGTGAAGTGAAGATTGAAGCTCACTTTGGTAACACTAGAAGTGTTTGGTTGGTGGATTCACTTGATGATTGAGGTAATCTTCTCCCCTTTATTTTGGAAATTAGGGTTTCGATGTATTGGTTATTTTGGGTGTAATATGTTGGGAGAAATGATTCTAAATGTTTAGGGAATGATTCTACATGGTTGGATTGTGATATTGATGGTTGGAAATTCATAAATCTAGGTTTTGAGAGTTTTGGCTTGAGGATGCAAACTTCATCAAAGGAGCATACGTTTGGGAAAAATCTAGATTTAGCTTAATCTAGCATAGGTGAGTTCAAGTTACTTTGCGAAAACTTTGTGCATGCTAAAATGTTATTTTTCCAAGTAATTGTGTGTTTTACCTGAAAATTATCAATATTGGGTTATTTGGTGGATTTTACCTTTTGAGGTATTAATTGTTGTAAATATTATAAAACACTACTTTTGGATATTTTGGAAAAATGTGATAATAAATCATACATGAAATGAGTTGTTGATTTATGTAATAAATGGAGTCTATTTATTATAAAATGCATTGTGGATGTTTTGGAAATATGCATATAGTACATCATGTAATGTTTTGAAAACGTAAAGGCGTGAGCCCTTGGAAATGAGGGTTTACCCGATCCAAAGTGTTATTTCGGGTTTTCATGGAATCGAAGTATTTACCGGCAAACGGTGTGTGTTGTTATATTTGATGTCATTTTATAACATTCATAAACTACCTTTTTTGGAGTTAGTTGAGCTTGTGGCTCGGTATTGAATCTTATTAAGTCTTGGGGACATTTGTCTAGTTTTGGTAACTCAAGATTGAGTTTTGATAATGAATTATGTTATTGGGGAATTGCATGTTTTGAATGCATGTGTTTATTTATTTGGGGTCGTGTAATATTTAGACCTTGATAGCTATGGATGCATAGGCATTTGAGTTTCCCTTAGTCTCGCGGGCAAGAGGTCGGAATTGATTGAACTCAGTTTTACGAGACGTTAGTTTATTTAGTAGCACGGAATAGGCATCGGGTTCCATGATAAGTAAGGCGTGGACCTAGATGGCCGGGCGTTGTCTCATGGGCAGTAAGGTGTAATTCCATATATGTGCTTAGCACGGGATAGGCATCGGGTTCCATGATAAGTAAGGCGTGGACCTATATGGTCGGGCGTCGTCTCATGGGCAGTAAGGTGTAATCCCTAATGTGTTGTTGTGGATTTGGAGTGACCCAATGTATAGACCTGGAGTGGTTGAAGTTGGGAACTCCCTAGTCTCGCGGGCAATAGATCTGGAGTGATTGAGCTCAGTTTACGAGAGTAATCCACGTGTGTGTTTTATTGCATAGTAAGTGACCCACTTTAGTGTTCCGTCACGTGCGATGTATACGGGTCTCCCCCGTCACCGAAAGGTCTTGTTTTGGGTATTTATTGCTACTCATGTTTTCGGTGACGTGTTATATTTATATGGATTGTTTTCCATGGTATGCAAGTTGTGGTTTATATCTCATTCGTGTGTGATATTTTTGGGTATTTGTGTTTATCCATGTTTTCGGTAACGTATCATATTTATGAGAATTGCATTTCCATGTTATATGAGTTATGGATTATGTTTTTACCGTGTTTGGGATGTTTTTTGAATGATGACAAATTGAATTATGGATTTAATTATTTTGAGTATCAAATGGTATTTCACCCTATTACGTGGATTTTGGGAATGAGTCTATTTTGGAAATCATATTGCATTAAAGATTTCATTTATGGGAATTGTGGTAATTGGAAAATGGGTGCTTTACATTTAAAGTAAACTCTTTTGGAATCATGACTAAAATGCTACACTCCTCTCGATTTATGAATTTATATAGTCATGATAAAATGCTTGAACTCACTAGGCGTTAGCCTAACCCTTTTTATTTGTCGGCATGTGCAACAGGTCTCAGGTTGGGAGTAGTTCTAGTGACACGTGTGAAAGGTCGTGTGCTAGTAGAGTGCTCGCGAGATGATTTGAATTAGTGAAGCCTTCCGCACGTATTTGGAATTAGCAACTTGTATCGTGTTAAGTAACACCCGTTTAAGTTAATTTATTGGGGGAATTATAATGTTTTAAATTCCGAGGTAATTTAAGGAATGAATTGTAGAAATGATTTTATCTTGTTGGGTATTTTATTGAAATTTTATTTAGTTGCTCGTTCCAAATTTGAGGGTGTTACACCCTTATTGGTAGAAAATGCGCTGACTTGGTGAGACTATCCACAATCACCCATATCGCATCGTTACCCTTCGGAGTCCTTGGTAACTTCGTAACGAAATCCATGGTGATGTTGTCCCATTTCCACACTGGAATCTCCATAGACTGGAGTTCCCCATACGGTCGCTGATGTTCCGCTTTAACCTTCAAACACGTCACACATCGCTCCACAAAGTGAGCGTCATCCTTCTTCATTCCTGACCACCTATAAAACTGTCTTAAGTCTCGATACATCTTATTCGTCCCCGGGTGCATAGAATATTGCGATTTATGCGCTTCTTCCAAAATGTTTACTCTCAAGTTCCCTAACTTGGGAACCCACACCCGATCTTTCATACACCTCAGCCCACTACTGTTGACACTGAACAACGACGTAATCCCAATGATCCTTTCACTTTTTATATTCTATTCTAACAACGCCTCCTCTTGATACTTCTTGACCTCATCCAGGAGGCTCGAAGTCGCCTCGACTCTGAAGGCCACCACTTTGGTTGATTCTCCTCGCTCTTTCTGACTCAACACGTCTTCTACCACATTTTCTTTACCCGGGTGTTAAAGGATTTCGCAGTCGTAGTCATTCAGTAATTCCATCCATCTCGTCTGTCTCATATTCAATTCCTTCTGATGATGCTTAAGACTCTTATGATCGGTGTAGATCTGACACTTCACTCCACAGGTAGTGTCGCCATATATTTAAAGCAAACACCACCGTCACTAGTTCCATGTCGTGAGTAGGGTAGTTTTTCTCGTGATCTTTCAACTGTCGAGATGCGTACGCAATTACCTTTCTGTTCTGCATCAGCACACACCCTAACCCCAGCTTGGAAGCATCGCTGTAGATTACAAAACCTTCTGATCCATCCAGTAACGACAGAATTAAATCACTGCTCAGACTCTCTTTCAACCTCTCAAATGCGGCCTCTTGTGCTTCGGTCCAAACGAACTTGACGTTCTTCCTCGTCAAAGTTGTTAACGGTGTGGCTATCCGAGAGAAGTCCTGAATGAACTTCCGGTAGTAGCCCGCCAACCCAAGAAAACTTCTTACTTTCGATGGAGACTTTGGCGGCTCCCAATCCTTAATTGCTTCGATCTTAGCGGGGTCCACTTTGATACCGTCCGCCGACACCACGTAACCCATAAACTGAACTTCCCTTAACCAGAACTCGCACTTTGAGAACTTTGCGTACAACTTCTCGCGTTTCAGCAATTCCAACGCTGCCCAAAGATGCTCCTCGTTATCCTTACGGGTACGTGAGTAGATCAGGATATCGTCGATGAAGACGATCACACACTTGTCTAGCAATGAGCTACACACTCTGTTCATCAAATCCATGAACACTTCCGGGGCATTAGTCAAGCCAAACGGCATGAATAAAAACTCGTAGTGCCCGTATCTTGTACAAAAGGTTGTCTTGGGCACGTCTTCCTCTCTCACATTTAACTGATGGTAACCTGACCTCAAATCTATCTTCGAGAAGTAGCTCGCACCTTGCAACTGGTCGAAAAGGTCATCAATCCTCGGAAGCGGGTACTTGTTCTTCACCGTCACCTTGTTAAGCTCACGGTAATCTATGCACATTCGCATAGATCCGTCCTTCTTCTTAACAAATAGTACCGGCACTCCCCAAGGCGATGAGCTCGGACGAATGAAACCCTTGTCGAGCAGCTCTTGCAGCAGCGTCATCATTTCCTTCATTTCTGCTGGTGCCAAACGATAGGGCGCACGTGCAATCGGTGCCGCCCCAGACATCAAACCTATTCTAAACTCTACTTGACGATCTGTAGGCAGACTCGCCAATTCATCCGGAAACACTTCCGGATACTCTCTTACTATGGGTACATCCCCGACTCCCTTCTTCTCTTTCTTAGCATCTAGCACGTAGGCTAAGTATCCCAAACATCCCTTCCCCAAACATCGCCTAGCTTTCAACATAGATGTCATACACGACTTCGTATCCCGACGATCTCCATAGATCACTACTTCCTTTTTATCAGGCAAGGCGATACGAATCAACTTCTTATTACACACTATGCTAGCGTTGTTTTCCGCTAACCAGTCCATTCCTAGAACCACATCAAACTCTCCCATTCCCATAGGGTACAAACGTAAAGGAAACGAGTGACCGTCTACGTCTATGCTACACCCCTCATAGACCTCTTTCACCCAGACTCGACTATCATATGCCACTTCTACCTCAAACCCAAAGTTCAACCTCTTGGGCTTCACTTGTAATTTTCGAATAAAATTAGGCGAAACAAACGAACGATTGGCTCCCGAATCAAACAATACTTTAGCAAAAGTCGAGTCAATAGGGAAGGTACCTGTCACCACATCCGGCGTGTTCACCGCCTCCTCTGCCGACATGTGGAAAGCCCTCGCCTTCGCACGAGCGAGCTTCACCTTTCTATCTCCATCTCTTCCTCCACCATTACTGTCGTAACCCCCAGCATATCCCTTTCTTAACGGTGGACAATCCTTCTTGACATGATTTGGCGAACCACACTGATAACATGACCTCGAACTGCGACAGTCTCGAGCCATGTGCCATGTTTTCCCACACTTGAAACATCCTTCCTTATCCGCCAAGCACTCCCCTTTATGCATCCGGTTACACTTGCTACACGGTTTCTCTCCTGATCTAAATCCCGCCCGCAGCTCGGGTTTAGGCGCACTCGTCCTCTTAACATCGTGATTCGGCCCTTCCCATTTCCGCTTGTCTACAACTCTCTCTGTCATCTTTCTATTCTTTTCTTTTTCTGTGAGCTCCGCAGTATCTACCGCATCCTGAAAAGTAATTGGACCTTTCACCTGCACCAATTCCCTCACGCTACTCTTTAACCCCCATATGTATCTCTCTATGCGCCTCTCCTCAGTAGGCACATATAGTTCAGCAAACCGAGCTTTCTCAATGAACTTCGATGTATACTCTTGGACTGACATCGTCCCCTGCTCTAATCCCAGAAATTCCTCCTCGAGCTTCTTAACGGCCGCCACCGGACAAAACATAGCTTTGAATCTCTTTGTGAACAGTTCCTAGGTAGTTGTCTTTGCGATTTCAGAACCCTTACCTCCCGTCTCGATATCCCACCAAAAAATAGCGTCTGCTTTCAGCATAGACATGGCAAACAACACTTTGTCTTCCTCGGAACACTTGATCGTGTCGAAAGCTAACTCCATCTCCCGTATCCATCTCAGGGCTAAAACTGGGTTGCGCTCTCCGCTGAAAGTCGGAGGCTTACACGATGCAAACGTCTTAAAGGTACATCCCTTCGCTGTCTTCGATTCATTAACCACCACTGGAGTCGATAGAGAATGATCTCCCACCACAGTCGGAGGTAGGCTAGACGCCTCAGTCCTCGTCTCGTTCCCACTTCTAGTTCGTCCCTCGGACGTAGTCTTGATCTGATTTTCCAACAACGCTTGCAAGGTCTCCTATAATTTACCCATCTCAGCCGTAAACTTCTCCTCCGTCACAAAAGCTTGGTTCTGGTCTCCCCCCAGGCTGTCTGACTGGCTTCCTCCGCCTACCGAAGCGGTACTTTCTTCGTGCAAAGGTTCACGCACTTCAGGCGCTCTCACGCTCTTAGCTCGACGGGTGGTTGGCATCTTTTTCCCTCCTCGGGTTGCCACACCAGCCCCAACTGCCTGCGAGGCAGATCGGAACGGTGGTCTGCCTCGTCCTCTTCCCCGGCCTCCGCCCCTTCCGTGGGTGGCCGCTCGACTCGGATGATTTATCGGTCCCTCCTCAAAGATCTCCTCCACTCGAATCTCTCCCACAACTGGAATTGTACCCACCACGGGCACGGATCTACTCCTCAAGCTTCTTTCAGACATTCTGGAATAGTGGAACAAGCCAATATAAATTACTTAAGACTACTTCTCAAGAATAATAAGGCAATTTAAGCACATACATGTACCTGTAAATTCGCAATTACACTGGCCAGGTGTAATCCCGAACTTACCTTATATGACTGTCATCGCCACCCTATTAGTCTATACTTGTAATAGTGCCCTCCTAGCGCATTCATGATTCTTAGTTGTGATTTCTACTTCCACAGTTTAAGTCTAGGCCCGTCCGGTCACCTAAATCCCTTAAACTATGGCTCTGATACCAATTGTAACAACCCAACTAAAATAAAGCATAGCATTCATAAAAATATATAACATCCCAAAATGGCAAAATCTGTCTCAAGATTTCCATTACAAAAGCCTTCAAAATCTAGGTTGGCGGAAACAACCTATTCACAACTGAGAATATCATAAAGTCTATAAGTAAAATAAAACTCTATCTCTAGAAGCATCCGTACTCTAAGCCTGCTCTTTTCCCTTACCGGAGCTTCCTACAGCTTGCTTACCTGAAAAGGTTTAGTTTGGAAAATGCGAGGGTTAGACCATGAGGTCTAGTGAGCTCCCTCAACAGTTTGATAACATGCATATAAAACAGTTTGTAACTTTCAAGTTTAACATCTTTAAACAAAGCTTTCAAATAACTTCACACTCTCGTAAATGGCACACTGAAGTCACTCGGAAGTGACAACGTGTCAGTCTCACACTGCCTTACTGGGTCACTCCTCCCATGGCATAAACGGGTCACTCCTCCCGGTATGAGCACTAGCAGGCCACACCCCCCAACTTAGCCCATTTACGGCTAACCACAATGTATGCATACATCACAAATAAACTTTCACACATGCATTTCATGTAAATAAAACATCGCATTTCTTCTCATTTACTTACTTTAGAAAACACATTTTAAAACACGTATTTTTTGTTAGAAAAACTCACCTGGTGCTCTTAACAATTCTTCCTGCTTTACTTTTGACCTTCAAATGGAATACCTGAGTAAGGGGATAAAATATAAGCTGGCTAGATACTAACTAACCAACTTTCCGGACACAAACTATCCGGACACCAACTGTCCGGACACCACTCTCCGGACACCACACTGTCCGAATGCCAGTTACCGGACAACTATGCTTTTCGGACGTCTACCTATCCGGACAGCCATCGTATCCAGACAGATATCCTATCCGGACACTTACCCTATACGGGCACCTGCACAGGCTTACCGGACGACGGGCTGTGATGCTTTTGGGATCGACACCTGCTAACAAGCCCTTAACCACAACGATAATGCGATAAAAACAATATTATAAACATACTTAGACCATCCCTTACAAACTCTTTGTTGCTTAAACACAAGGATGATTGTCTAATTTCCCTTTTGAGCATCATTTTCAACTTTTTATCCAAAAACACCAAACAACCAAATCCAGCAGAACATCTAAGTATAAGAATTGGAATTAGAGATTACCTGGTAGAACCAATGTAGAACTAGACTCCAATCTTCCACCTCTTCTTCTCAATTGCAGATTGAAATTTGATTTCTCCTTTCCCTGCTTTCTCTCTAAGCCGCCAACAATAAGAGTAAAATGATCATCTAGGGTTTTGTGCCCAAATTGAGAGTTTTTATTTTCTCCTACCATAACTAAAAATCAGCCCCTGAACTTTAAAATTTTTCCACAATCCCCACGAAACGTATTCTGCTCAAAAAGATCTCGGTTATTACAACTCTCCCTGCTCGACTTCTGCCCTATAATCGCACTCCACAATCCATCGCACCTTTGCTCTCGGTTTGTCGGTTCCAATTGACGGCGCACCAGATTCGGTTTGTCAATCTCGATTTGCTCTCTTTTTTCATCAGAAATCTGAAATATGATTTTGCTTTCTATAATCACATCACTATCTCACTTGGATTTTCTGCCTTCCTTGTGGAGAACCCACTTAGATTTTGTGAATGGATTTATTGGATTGATGGTGTAGCAGCCATGGGTATTGAGGTTCCCCTTCTTCATCTTCTGCGGACCATAGTTTATGTGAGCTTGATGATGTCTTCTTATAGAGTTACAGGTAAAATTTACCTTTCACCCACCAAGTGTTTGTGTTGTTGTCTTCTTGTGCTGTAGTGTCACTACTATTGAGACAATGGCAAAGGAGACCGATGAAGCTTTACGGATGAACTCTTTTTTGCATTATTGTTGGAGCTAATAAATTATTTCTTTAGAGATGGCCTGGTTAGGTAAAAATGGGGTAAGTAATAAATCCATCCATAAAGCTTAATGGTTTTTTAGATTAAAAAATAAGCTCTAGAAGGAAATAGGTTTCTACTAAAAGTTTGATTGTTTTGTGTTGGGAACTGAAGATATGCCAAGTATGGTTAGTACTGCTAAGTCTACATTACTACTGCCAGTTCTTCGTTACTACTGCTGGGCAAGATTACTACTGCTAGACGAAGTTAGTACTGCTAGTCAAGATTACTACTGCTAGAAGAAGTTACTACTGCTAGAAGAAGTTACTACTGCTAGAAGAAGTTACTACTGCTAGAAGAAGTTACTACTGCTAGACATGATTAGTACTGCTGAGCTGAGTTACTACTGCTTGAAGACTGTGAAGGTTAATGCTGCTGAAGGTTGTTAATGCTGCTGAGCCAAATCATCATTAATGCTGCTGAGCCAAATCATTGTTAATACTGCTGACTTGATAAGCTTGGGATGCGATACTGTTGGAGACAAAGAAGGAATTGATCAAGATATGTTTAACGAAGATTCAGAAGATCAATTTACTTTTGATAGTTATCTTGTAATTACTTTTGTATAAATAGTATTGATAGATAGCTTTTAGTAAGATACGAAAACAGAAGATAGATAGAATACAGAATTCGATATTCATTCAAGAGTGAATTAACCTCAAGATCATAGATCCTATTTCTAGAGAAGTAGAAATCGTCTTGTTGAGCCTGTTCAACAAGATTGAGGTTTGGTGTAAAACTTGTGAGTAATACAGTTTGATATATACAGTGTATTGAATTTCTATTGATTGTTCATTAATTGATTTAGAGTTCTATTCCGCAAGATTCTCTAAATTCTGTTTCTAAGAAGTTTAATTCTTGTTAAGAATCGATCCTGACAAGTGGTATCAGAGCCTTGGTATCTTAGAAGCTATGGACAATTCAATGGATTCTCACAGTACTCTTGTTTCAAAGGTTCCCATGCTCAAACCCAATGAATTTGACATGTGGAAACTAAGAATCAAGCAGTACATTCTTCTTACTGATTATGCAATATGGGACATCATAGAAAATGGCCCATGTAATGAAGGAAAGATTGGAGCAGATGGAAAGAGACCTCCTCCCAAGACAGATGCTGAAAAGAAAGTAAGACAAACAGAGATGAAGGCCTTAAGCACTCTGCTTTTGGCTATTCCTAATGAGTACCAACATCAATTACAACACTGCACAGATGCACAGATGTTGTGGAATGCTCTGGAGAAAAGATTTACTGGCACAAAGAGCACAAAGAGAAATCAAAAGGCTATTCTCAGGCAACAATATGAAAACTTTATGTCTGCAAAGAATGAGTCTATGACTCAAACTTTTGACAGATTTAACAAGTTAATTGGAGAATTAGCAACTGTGGGTGTACACATGGATGCTGATGATGTCAATAGAAAGTTCCTTAGATCATTGGGAGAAGAATGGACCATGTACACAGTCTCATTCAGACAGAATGACCAATTGGAGGACAAAGAGCTAGATGACCTCTACAATGATCTGAGAGTATTTGAGGCTGAAGTTGAAGCCAAGAAAAAGCCATCTGGATTTGTTTATAATGCTGCTTTATTATCTTCATCCTCTGATAATGCTGCTAATCCTGATTCTGTTAATACTGCAGGTTCTATTAATGCTGCTGGTGGAACCAATCAAGAAAAGACTACAGATTCTGTACTAGAAGCGTTCTTTTCTAGTCATGTTCACTCTTCTCTAATCAATGATGATTTAGAGCAGATCAATGCTGATGATCTGGAAGAGATGGACATCAAGTGGCAGATGGCTATGCTATCAATGAGGGTGAAGAAATTCATCAAAAGGACTGGGAGAAACAACTTTTCCCAAAGAAGAGAATATGGTGCAGGCTTTGACAAGTCCAAGGTTGAGTGTTACAAGTGTCACAAGATGGGACACTTTGCCAGAGAATGCAGAAGTGGAGGATCACAGACTCCAAATGGAAACCAAAACAGAAGCTCCTCTCAAGCCCTTGTTTCTCAACAAGGAATGGGATTTGATTGGAGTGATCAAGCTGAAGAAGCCTGTCAAAATCAAGCTCTTATGGCAGAAGTATCTGATATCCCCACTGAGGTACAATCTAAACTCTGTTCTCAAGCTTGCATTGATGCTGTTAAAAGATATAGGGATCACAATCAGAGTATGTGTGATGACCTTAAGAGGCTAGAGAAAGATGTGAAAGATTATGTTAGGATTGTAGAAAGGTTTGAGGAACAGATTAGAGCTTTTCAAGCTAATGAACTTCAACACCACTATGATACTAACTATTGGAAGTGGGAGAAGAATGAGTATGAGATTAAGCTGAAAGTGTCTGGGGAGGAGAATGAGAAGTTAAAAGAAGAGCTTAAAAAGGTTAAACTTGATGTTGAAAAGTTTACCTGTGCTTCTAAAACCATGGACACCATCATTAAAGCACAAATCCATGACAAGATGAAAGTAGGGATAGGATACAATACCACACCTCCACCCTACAATAACAACTACATACCTCCTAAGTCTGATTTGTTAGAGACCAAGGATAGAAAGGAACCTGAATTAAAGATTAAAATAGATCCTTGTGAAAAAGAAATAGTTGTTGAGGATGAGACTGACAAAGTAGACTCTGATGAGGAATGTGAGAGTCCATGTGTCAAGAACACAGAGATCAAAAGGACTGAAGAGAAAAAGGAAGTTCATTACACACAGCCCAAAGTTGTGAACTCCAATATCTGTAAACAGTGTACTTGCAGGAAATCTAAAGAAAACAAGCCCCAAAAACATGATAATCAGAGGGGAAATCAAAGGAACTGGAATAACCAGTGGGCTATGAGACAAGGAGTTGACCTGAACAGAATCAACAGGCCAAAACCTTGTTTCATCTGTGGTAAGCTAAATCACTTAGCCAAACACTGTTATTTCAATCCTGTTAACCAAAGGTTTAATGCTCAAAGATCTTTTCAAAAACCTGGTGGTTACAGAAAGAATGGTGGATATAAAAGGTCTGCAAAGAAGAATGTGGCAAAGAAACAAGATAAACCCAAAAGCCACATAAAGAAAACGACTGAAAAGGAATGTGATACTATGTGGGTTCCAAAAAGCACTAAAAACAATACTGCTGCTAGCAGTGTTAGTACTGCTAACACTGTTAGTACTGCTTCAAAAGTTAGTGCTGCTAGCAGTGTTAATACTGCTAGTAATCATTCCAAAGTTAGTGCTGCTAGCAGTGTTAATACTGCTAGTAATCAGTCCAATGTTAGTACTGCTAATACTTTTAGTGCTTCTTCTTCAGATAGTACTGCTGTTAGCAGTATTAACCCTGTTAATACTGTTTCTAGCAGTGTTAACTCTGTTAATACTGCTACCTCTGTTAGTACCTCTGAGGTTAATACTGCTGCTAACGATACTGCTGCTAACAATACTGCTGCTCCCAGTATTAGTACTGCTAGCACTGCTAGTACTTCCAAGGTTAGTGATGCTACTAGTGCTGCTACACCAATAATTTTGACAAAGTACTCCAGCACAGCAGTACCCAAATTTAAAAATCTCATCAAAACCAAGTGTAAGTACTTTGATGAGCAAGGGAGACCCAAGACCACTTCGGCTTGGGTTCCAAATAAAACTAACTGATTTATCTTGATGTGCAGGGCAACCAACAGCTCAAGGGGAAGAGCATTTGGCAAGTTGATAGTGGTTGCTCCAGGCACATGACAGGTAACATGGCCTGCCTCAAAAATTTCAAAAAGATTGATGGAGGACATGTTGCATTTGGGGATAATCCTGCTGGTGGAAAGATAAGTGGTAAGGGTGATGTTTCAAAGGGTAAGATGACCTTTGAAGATGTGTACTATGTTGAACAATTGAGATACAATCTGTTAAGTGTATCACAGGTTTGTGACAAGAAGCATAGCATATTGTTTACTGATTCTGAATGTATTATCCTTGCTCCTGGATACAAAGTGGTTGATGAAAACATGATACTTCTGAGAACTCCTAGGAAGGACAATGTTTATTGTTTAGATTTGGAAAGTGTATCATCTGATTCATCCCTAAATTGTTTAGTTTCAAAAGCTTCTTTGGATGAATCATCACTATGGCACAGAAGGATGTGTCACATGAACTTTAAAACAATAAATAAACTTGTTAAGAATAACCTTGTAAGGGGTTTGCCATCCAAAGTCTATTCATGTGATGATCATTGTGTTGCTTGTCTCAAAGGCAAACAACACAAAACTTCTCATAAGTCCAAAGAGATAAACACTATATCAAATCCTCTTCAACTGTTACATATGGATCTGTTTGGTCCTACCAATGTGATGAGTATTGGCAAGAAATCATACTGCTTAGTTATTGTTGATGATTATTCTAGATTTACTTGGGTATATTTTCTGAGAACTAAAGATGAGACAAGTGGACTGATCAAATCTTTTATTCTCAAAATTGAAAACCAATCAAATCAAAGAGTGAAAGTCATTAGATCAGATAATGGAACTGAGTTTAAAAATTTTGATCTAAACACCTTTTGTGAAGAAAAAGGAATTGAGAGACAATACAGTGCTCCTAGGACTCCACAACAAAATGGTGTTGCTGAGAGAAGGAATAGGACACTGATTGAGGCTGCTAGATCTCTGTTAGCTGACTCAAAGTTACCAATTACTTTTTGGGCAGAAGCAGTTAATACTGCCTGCTATGTTCAAAACAGAGTTTTAGTTGTAAAGCCTAAAAACAAGACACCTTATGAGCTTTTCCATAAAAGGAAACCATATATTGGATTTTTCAAGCCATTTGGATGTCCTTGTACTATTCTCAATACCAAATCTCACTTAGGCAAGTTTGATAGCAAAGCAGATGATGGTTTTCTTGTTGGGTATTCATCTCAAAGTAAGGCCTACAGAGTTTTTAATACCTCTTCTAGAATAATTGAAGAAAGTGACAATGTCAAATGCAATGAGAACACACCAAATCCTATTGGTTCAGGTCCTAATTGGCTATTTGACATTGATTCACTCACTAATTCTTTGGGTTTCAGTGGTGATGTATATGCAGGACAAAGGGATACACCAACATCAGAACACAGAATTCAATCTGTGATATTTCCAATCCCTTCCATTGATCCTGTTGAATTCTGTGAACACCATGAGGAGACTGAACCTATTCAGAATGAAGAAGAGAGGAGAGCAGAGGAAAATCAGTCTTCAGGTTCAAATTCCAGAGAATCTGAGGTGACTGAAGAAGCAGAAACAAATCCAGAATTAAATGAGTCTAATCTGGATGAGGACTTACAAGAGGAAGCTGGTCATCCAACAAGAACTCAGAAAAATCATCCTCCTGAGTTGGTGATTGGAGATATTGCATCTCCCATGATGACTAGAAAGCAAAGCAGACTCCAAGAGTTGCAAGAGCAGCAAAATACAGTTAACACTGTTCTTACTTGCTTTCTGTCCCAGATTGAGCCCAAAAAGGCTTATGATGCTATGAAAGACCCAAGCTGGATAGAGGCAATGCAAGAGGAGCTGCTACAGTTCAAATTACAGGATGTTTGGGACTTGGTAGACCTTCCAAAAGGTCATAGAGCAATTGGCACCAAGTGGATTTTCAGGAACAAGAAGGATGACAGAGGGATTGTGATCAGAAACAAAGCTAGACTGGTTGCACAAGGGTACACTCAGGAAGAAGGAATAGATTATGAGGAAGTCTTTGCTCCTGTGGCAAGGATTGAAGCAATCAGGTTATTTCTAGCCTATGCCTCATACATGAAGTTCAAAGTGTACCAAATGGATGTCAAAAGTGCATTTCTGTATGGAAGCATTGAGGAAGAAGTATATGTCTGTCAACCCCCTGGATTTGAGAATCCATTGCACCCTGACAGAGTATACAAGCTGAAGAAGGCTCTCTATGGTTTGCATCAGGCCCCAAGAGCATGGTATGACACTTTGTCTACCTATCTCTTGAAAAATGACTTTGAAAGAGGAGTAATTGACAAGACCCTGTTTATCAAGAGGAGAAAGAGAGGTACTTTACTTGTTCAGATCTATGTGGATGACATCATCTTTGGATCCACCAATGATCAAATGTGTAAAGAGTTTGAAGAATTGATGCACAAAAGCTTCAAGATGAGCTCCATGGGAGAACTTACATTCTTTCTTGGGCTTCAGGTAAAACAGAGGAAAGATGGAATTTTTATTAGCCAATCCAAGTATGTGAAAGACATCCTGGACAAGTTTGGTTTATCAGACTCAAAGCCAGCAAGCACTCCAATGGAAACACATAAACAGATCACTGCAGATCTTGAGGGGGAGGATGTGGATGTCCATCATTACAGATCAATGATTGGATCTCTCATGTATCTCACAGCCTCTAGACCTGACATTATGTTTTCAGTCTGTGTTTGTGCCAGATTTCAGGTTTCTCCAAAGCAATCACACCTTCATGCTGTCAAGAGAATATTCAGATACTTAAAAGGGCAACCTAGATTAGGTCTCTGGTATCCTCATGAATCCTCTTTTGACTTGCTTGCATATTCAGATAGTGATTTGGGAGGAGCCAACATGGATAGGAAGTCTACTTCAGGTGGATGTCAGTTTTTGGGTACAAGACTAGTATCTTGGCAGTGTAAGAAACAAACCACAGTGTCCTTATCTACCACAGAGGCTGAGTACATAGCTGCTGCAAGCTGCTGCTCTCAGGTTCTATGGATTCAGAATCAGATGTTGGACTATGGGGTAACATTTCTTCACACACCAATCTTCATTGATAACAACAGTGCTATTAGCATTGTTAATAATCCAGTCAAACACTCAAAAACAAAGCATATAGAGATAAGGTATCACTTTATAAGAGATTGCAATGAAAAGAAATTAATTCAGGTTGCTAAAGTTCATACAAATGACCAGTTTGCTGATCTATTCACAAAAGCTTTTGATGTGGGTAGATTCACCTTTTTGGTAACAAGTGTGGGCATGATCAACCTAGAATAAATTTATGACTTTCTGTTTTTATACCTGTATTTCTTCATATATTTGGTGCTACTAACTTTCTTTCTCAGGATCCTCTGTTTCCCTCAGATTACCAAGTGCAGAAAAGTGTAAGTGTGGTTACTACTGCCTGTGCAGCGTTACTACTGCCAGTACAGAAGTTACTACTGCCTGTGTTCTAGTAGTTAATACTGCTTGTGCAGTTACTACTGCTTGTGCAGTTACTACTGCTCAGTAGTTAATACTGCTCAGCAGTTAATACTGCTAGTGCAGTTAATACTGCTAGAGTGCAGTTAATACTGCAAGGTAGTTACTACTGCTCAGTAGTTAATACTGCTCAGCAGTTAATACTGCTAGTGCAGTTAATACTGCTAGTGCAGTTAATACTGCTAGTGCAGTTAATACTGCTAGAGTGCAGTTAATACTGCAAGGTAGTTAATACTGCTAGGTAGTTAATACTGCTCAGCAGTTAATACTGCTAGTGCAGTTAATACTGCTAGAGTGCAGTTAATACTGCAAGGTAGTTAATACTGCTAGGTAGTTAATACTGCTCAGTAGTTAATACTGCTCAGTAGTTAATACTGCTAGTGCAGTTAATACTGCTAGTGTAGTTAATACGGCTTGGTCGTTAATACTGCTAGGTAGTTAATACTGCTTGGTAGTTAATACTGCTCGGTAGTTAATACTGCGAGGTAGTTAATACTGCTTCTGATAATCCAGGGCATATAAATACCCCTGTTTGCCCGCCCAAATTCATAACGACTCTTCGCATTTACTTCTTCTCTCTCGTTCTAACCTAGTCTCCCCAGAATCTCTGTGCTTTTCTTTCAAGAATCCTCAGGAATCATGGAGTTTGTGGATGAGCACAATGAAATAGCCATGCTTCAGAAGCCGAAACAAGCTGCGGGATTCCACGATATAGTCGATTTTCTCAAATCCTCGCACATCTCCTATGCCCTAACGGTGAGCCCAACAATCTATATCGAACATCAGACACAATTTTGGGAGAATGCCACTGTCAGTTTCGAAGAAGGGCAGAAAACCATTCGAACAAGGGTTTGTGATAAACCCTTGAAAGTCACTGAAGAGGTTATTCGCATCTCTCTTCAGTTGAATGATGCTTCAGGTATATCTTCTATTCCTAATGAAGAACTCTTTTCTACTTTACAAAGAATGGGGTATGAAGGTCCCATTGGTGTTTTTAAATTCTACAAGTCAAAAATTTTCAACCAATGGAGATTTCTTGTTCATACCCTGATGCACTGTATTTCCAAGAAAACTACTGGATGGAGTGAGTTCAGCAGTCCCATTGCATATGCCTTGGTCTGCTTATCCACTGCCAGAAAGTACAATTTTTCAGCAATGATCTTTAATGATCTTGTATCAAACTTGGAATCCAAAAAGAGCTTTTACATGTATCCAAGGTTTGTGCAAGAAGTTATTACCAAGGAATTGATGGACTTACCTCAGTTTACTGAGGTATATGTACCCAAATCCCCTAAAGGGAAGGTTTTTTCAAATATGAAAAGACTTCCTAGGGACTCGGAAGGAGTTGACACACCATTGTTCTCTACAATGATGGTTGTGTCCCACCCCTCTGAAGGTATGGCATCAGGATCAAGGCCCTCATTAGATCAACCCACTGATGACCAATCCCAACCTTCCATCTCAAAAGAAATCCCTCAGTCCATTCTTGAACAACCCACTCCCACAATCACCAAAAGGTTTCAAAGAAGAAAGGTGCACAAGGTTCCTTCCCTTGATGTACCTACTCAGAGCCCTAAGCCTTTAAGCCCTCAGTTGGAGCATTCTCCAATTGAGAATATCAACAGGGAAACCACAGGGGTGTCTCCCAACCCCAAGAAGGTGGTCTCTAAGGAGAAGGATGACCATATGGGTGATAAGGCTGCCACTACTTCTGCTAGCACAGAGAAGGACAGTGGTAACATAAATAAGACCTTCCCCATGGCAACTCTAAATGAGAAATCATTAGGAGGACCCAGGTGCCAAGAAACCAAGGGGGCAGGTAGTGCTTCTGCTAGGCAGAAGGCTTCTGCTGAAATTCCAAGGATCCTTTAAAGAAGGTAAACACTTCTAAACAAGGTGAGGATAGATATAACTATGAGGAATTGATGGAAACCATAGGGAATATCAACTTGGATGTTATGGCACAAAAGAAAGAGATTGAGCAACTTAAGACTGTGGTCACCTACCAACAGTCTCAAATTGAGAAGCTCAAAAAGATGGTCACCAAGTTGCTGAACAGAAAGAAAAAGGCAAGATTTGTGCTGAGAAGAAGAACTTCAACTGATGATGCTCCCAAAAAGGGGGAGTCAGAGTCAGAAGCAGAACTGAAAATGAAGGGTCCACAAATTGAGGGGGAGACTGTTCACATAGAGACTGAGATGGAAATGGATTATGCACAGAATAAGGGGGAGACAGAAAAGGGGGAAGAGTGTGTGAAAGCAGCAGAAACCACAGCAGCAGAAACTGTTAATGCTGCTGAGTGTGAACAAGCAGCAGAAACAGTTAATGCTGCTGAAGGCCAAACAGACAAAGCAGCAGACACTGAGCAGGAAGCAGTAACTACAACTCAAGCTGAGATAGATGAAGAAATATACTGGATTGTGAAGAACAGCGTTGAAGCAGCATCATTACATGTTCTAAGAGAAGCAGTAACAGCCATAGCAGCAGAAATGGTTATTGCTGCTGAAAAACTTAAAGCAGCTGAACCAACTCCTGAAGCTGTTAAAACTCTTAAAAGAACTAAGATGATGTCAAAGAAAAGACCAAGAACCCAGCCCATAACTTCAAAGAAGAAAAATGAAAAGAAGCCAAGGGTGGAGTCATCTGCAGAAGAGGCCCAGGAGGAAACAGTGAAAGAAAAATCTGATCCAAAAGTTGCTGAAGAAGAAGTGGCAACTCCATCAGGGCAATCAAGCAATGTGCAATCACAAACGGATGCCCAATGTGATTTGTACATTACTAGTGTTGACTCTAACCCAATTCCACTTCAGGCTGAACCAATATCATCTAAGGCTCCTGAAATCATCTTTTGGGACACTTTGAAAGATGGTAGAAAGGAGTTCATTAGGATAAAAAGAGCAGATGGAAAATTTGAAGTCTTTTCAACTTGGGGAAAAATTGTCAGAACTTGCTCAAGATCAGACTTAGAAGAGATGTTCAAAGTTGGGATGAAGATATATGAAAACATGCTGACTGAGCAAGGGATGTCAATCTCTAAAATGGTACTTGAATTCTTGTGCCAAATGTTCAAACCTGAAGCAGTTAAGCATAGGTTAAACACACAGTTTCAAGCCATTACCAACTGGATGCTCTATGAAAACTGTGGAGTATATGTCATCTCCCTTGACTCTGCAACTCAAGAATACTATCTGGTGGATGAAATATACAATCACAGCATGAAGAGGCTGCAAGGAATGTTACATACTAAGCTGACCTGCAACAAGGATTCAGCAATGGGTAGATTCTTGGTAAAAAGGATTCTCAATCAGAGTCTAGGTTTAAGTCCTAATCTGTGTGTACATGATGACTAAGTTTTGGAAGCATCATCTGAAGAACTTGACTTCTTTTCCTAAAAGTCAAGTTAGGGGGAGATTGTTGGGAACTGAAGATATGCCAAGTATGGTTAGTACTGCTAAGTCTACATTACTACTGCCAGTTCTTCGTTACTACTGCTGGGCAAGATTACTACTGCTAGACGAAGTTAGTACTGCTAGTCAAGATTACTACTGCTAGAAGAAGTTACTACTGCTAGAAGAAGTTACTACTGCTAGAAGAAGTTACTACTGCTAGAAGAAGTTACTACTGCTAGAAGAAGTTACTACTGCTAGACATGATTAGTACTGCTGAGCTGAGTTACTACTGCTTGAAGACTGTGAAGGTTAATACTGCTGAAGGTTGTTAATGCTGCTGAGCCAAATCATCATTAATGCTGCTGAGCCAAATCATTGTTAATACTGCTGACTTGATAAGCTTGGGATGCGATACTGTTGGAGACAAAGAAGGAATTGATCAAGATATGTTTAACGAAGATTCAGAAGATCAATTTACTTTTGATAGTTATCTTGTAATTACTTTTGTATAAATAGTATTGATAGATAGCTTTTAGTAAGATACGAAAACAGAAGATAGATAGAATACAGAATTCGATATTCATTCAAGAGTGAATTAACCTCAAGATCATAGATCCTATTTCTAGAGAAGTAGAAATCGTCTTGTTGAGCCTGTTCAACAAGATTGAGGTTTGGTGTAAAACTTGTGAGTAATACAGTTTGATATATACAGTGTATTGAATTTCTATTGATTGTTCATTAATTGATTTAGAGTTCTATTCCGCAAGATTCTCTAAATTCTGTTTCTAAGAAGTTTAATTCTTGTTAAGAATCGATCCTGACATTTTGTTTATCATTACTCAACTTCCCTGTAGTGTTTGATGTAATGATCATTTTTCTATACAACCAGTCAACCACAAACAAATTTGTGTACCATTTGAGACTCAAGGGTCGTTTACCAAATACCCACCCGGATAAGCGTTTACCGGTAAAGTTTAACACTATCATTCATTTACCGGATAAGATTTTAGTGCACCAAAACGGTAATGTATGCAACAATTTTTTTGGTAAGTGCTAACCATGGTAAGAGTTTTCATCATCACTTGCTAGGTAAGACTCTCGGTCCTTGCCTTAGCTCTTACCAGGTAAGATTCATGGTCCTTGCCACATTCATCCGGTAAGGTAACGTGACTTGGTAAGCGCTTACCCAAGTAAGTGTTTGAAAAACGGCCCCTCAAAGTCAAATGTGGATTCCATTTTTAACTACCGGATGCGTTTTTTTCCCCAATAATTATAATTCGAGTTCTTTTTGTTTGCTCTTAGTTCATTGGATTAGGGGCATGTTTTTTGGCTCTCCGCCCAGGGCATCCAAAACCATTGGACGGGATGGGACGGGACGGGATGGGACAGGACGGGATGGGACAGGACGGGACGGGACGGGACTGGACAGGAGTGGAGGAGATGATTTTAATCAAGGTTTAGCTATCTGATGTTGGAAAAAATGAGTATTTTAGTGATCTTATGTTTTAGTTCCATGTTGTTCCACCTATTTTGGTGGAACAAAAAATTTAAGTTTTGTCCCATGAAAACTTATTTTTGTCTCATGTTGTCCCATCTAATTTTTGTCACATGACATACCAAACATGGGACAATTTTTTATCTCACCCAGTCTACGTACCAAACGCACCCTAAGTGACATTTCACATCCTAATTTGTTGAAATAATTATAGTTCTTTCCATTTAAAGGATGTCCATCTTTTTCTTTGAATATTGCATATAACTTATAATGTTTATTTATGGTCAATATTATACATCTACTTATCATATTGATTTAAAACATAAAAGCTAGCACAATATATTGTTAATATTAAAGATATTTTATATTCAACAAATAATTTTTTAAACTAACAGAAGAAAGGGTTCATATTGATTTTGTGAACGATATATCATCTCCCACGAGGAGACATGTGTGTGAAATCGGATTCTCTTATGCTACTAATTTTGACTTTTACTATTCATAATTATTATTTTTAAACAAAAATAAAAAAGAAAAGTAAGAAAATAATATTTTTAAGTCATCTATATTTTATTCTTTAAAACATTTTCAATTAAATCATTAAAAAACACTAAAAGTACTATAAATATTAAAAATGATAGGTCTTTTAAACACTAAAAAAACTCAACTTTAGCCATATACTAAAAAATATTAAAAACATCTTTAATATTATAATAATAATAATAATATAACAATATTACTTAATGTATTAAATTATTAGCGGAAGGTTCAAGGAAAAAAAACTCAAAAAAATGGAAAACAAAGAAACACTCTGGTAGTCTTTCATCTAGACGGTATGCATTTGTGCATACTGGTAAATTAAGTTGTTGTTTTTATGCATTTGTGCATATATACGTATATATACGTGTGTATGTTACAAATTACATGTGTGCACAAATGTATACCATTCAGATTAAAGGCTACAGGAATGTTCCTTAGTTTTCCGTTTATTTGAGATTTTTCCTTGAACCTGACCTAAATTATTATCTATATATAATTATAAAAGTTGAATAAAATATTAATATTTAATTTTAAAGACCTGTTCAAATTCAAAGATTTACTTTATTGGCCTCTATTTTTTTAGTATTTTAATGTTGGGTTAGAGATGAAAGCTATTTTTGCGTTTTTAGGGATTTTTGTATTAGGATAAAGATGGTCTAAATAACATCATATTAAATATACAATGTCGTAAATTGATTTTCTTTTTAATTTTGATTATAGTGATTTTCACGTTGAAATATATGTCAAACAAACTTATAATAAGATCTAAAGGGCTTTTGGCCTAGTGGTATTGAAGTCTTTAGTCTCTTAAAAGGTCAATGGTTCAAACCTCACCAAAGATGAGAAAGGTGTGTGAGTTTATTTATTGTATTTACCGTATATAAATATTATATACTTCAAAAAAAAATTATAATAAGAAATGTTTCATGATTTTATTAAAATATTGGAAATAAATTTCATTAAAGTGCACAAGATCTTACAAAATAACTTTCTGTGACCGACAAAATACTTAACTTTAAAATACTCTTTTCTTCAAAAATAAAATCTAAATTTATTAAAACTTTGGTCGGACATATGATTAATGTAGTAATAATCCTAGGGAAATGGGTCAAAGATCAGCATATATGGTCAAACAAGGGAAGTCGTTTAATTGGTTATGTTAATTAATGAATTAATTAGCATGGGTGTTAATTAAATAAAACGTATTTCAGAGAATCCCATGTGCTAAACTAAATTCATTAAATCTAAATTGGGCCTTTTTGTTTGGGCTGCTTCTTCACTTTTATAGATTGGGCTTTAATGGTTACATATTTATGGCCTTATGGGTTAATGATTGGGCCCATGGGCTGTTTCCTTAATCCGAAACTGTTATTATTATTTTTATCTATTTTCGGATTTGGTAAAACAGCAGTGCAAACAATCGATGGCAATTGATTGGGGAAGTATATATGATATTATGAATTTTGGTAAGTCCTTCCCTTCGTATCCTGTATGATAGTTCTATTGAAACATTGATCAATTTATCAGATTTAAGTTTTCATATAAGAACTTGAATAAGTAGTTGAATCCTTCTTATAGGTGCTTGATCATTACTGATACCCCACGAGAGAGGGCGGGGGAAATATATTTAACGATATTGCTTAGATCAGCCTCAGTTTGTTAATCGTATGATGAAGGGTATTGTACATCGTTGAATTTATTAGTATGTATGTCCAAAAGTCAATTATTGGATGATTATGTTCAGACATTGTGACGTGATATCAATTAATGAAAGAGATTGTCCAATTATTATGTTTACGTAATATTTCAGATTATATCTAAACACAATAATAAACTTAGAATATTGTATTCTAAAAGGTTCCTAGTCAAGTATTAATTTAGGTTTAGAATGAATTAATGCGGTACGACTAGTATATGTATGATACCTATGGGAATACAAAATCCACATATGGTGATATGGGTCAGGTCATACCAAGGGTTAAGAGAATTACCCATTTACCATCTAAATTGAAGGACTATGAGATGTAGGGAATGCATTACCTCAGTGGATCTCTACCTAGCTGCTGAGTTTGTTATTTTATTCCATTTCATTTAATTTGCACCGTAGATTACTTTCTGTTTCAAATGAAGGGTAAGGATACAATTCCTTTTTATTTTAAATGAAAGAGTTAGTGGGTGGAACTCCCCAGAAATTGGCAGTAAATCATTCTTCTTCTCTCTATCTTCTCTTCTTCTTTCCCAAAATTCTCTGCTTCTTTAAGAATCCCATCATTGGTGCTTTCATCGTCTTGGACGTATGCAAACACGCACCAAGTCCATGGACGAACTCCGCGCTGCCACCGAAGCCAATTCAGCGGCCATTTCTGATATCAATCAGAAGCTCACACAATTGCTCTCTCATGTCACTAAACCACCCCCAATCACAGAATCACGAACATTCTCTGTACGTCCTCCTCGTAGTGAAATGTCGTTTTTCGATGGGTCTAACCCTTTAGATTGGCTCTTCCAGGCAGAACGTTTCTTTTCCTATCACTCTACACCAGACGAACAACGAATCGATCTAGCCAGTTTTTACATGAATGGTCAAGCTTTGACCTGGTTTCAATGGATGCATCGCAATCGACAGTTATCGTCTTGGACTACTCTTACTCAAGCCATTAAACGACGATTTGGACCTTCCTCTTTTGCAGATCTCCAGGGTACTTTGTTCAAGCTTGTCCAGACCGGTAGTGTACTCGAATACCAGACAACTTTTGAGTCTCTTAGTAACCGTGAAATAGACCTATCTCCAGCTTCCCTTCTTAGTTGTTTCATCTCCGGGCTCAAACCACACATCCAAGGTGAGGTCATTATCCATAAACCTTCTGATTTATCTACTGCCATCGATTTAGCTAATTCGATTGAAGAGAAATACACTTCTAATCGAACCTCTTTCAATCGCAATACCCAAACTTCCCATCATTTTACACCATCACCCAATCCGATTATCACGTCCCCACCACCAGTTTTTTCACCAAAACCGTTACTAGCCTTACCACCCATTCCTCCCCCACATCAAAAACTACCTCTGTTGCCCCCTCCGATTCGTAAATTAACGGAAAGTGAACAACAGAGCCGTCGGGCTCAAGGGCTGTGTTTTAATTGTGATGAACGGTTCCGCTCGGGTCATAAATGTAAGAATCGTTTCTTGTTGCAACTGCTTGATGGCGATGAGGGAGACGAACCAGACCCATCATCGGGCACCGACCATTCCATGGACTCATCTGAAACACCTCCGGAGATATCTCCATGCATTGACTGGTACTACGCATCCGAGGACTTTCAGGCTTTATGGGTCTATATTTGGATCACCGGTCTCCATTCTGGTTGACAACGGGAGTACACATAATTACCTTCACCCTCGTATTGTTCAATTTCTTCGAATTCCTTTGGATACTTCACACGGTCATTCAGTGGCTGTTGGAAATGGTGAAAAATTGCACAACACAGGTGGGTGTTCTAAGGTGCAGTTACTGGTTCAAGGTCATGCATTTGACGTGGATTTTCACGTCTTAAACTTTTCTGGTGCGGATGCGGTGTTAGGCGTCCAATGGTTAGCCACTTTGGAACCTATTACTACCGATCACAGGACTTTGACGATGGAGTTTACTCTTAACAATCAAGCCATCAAACTACACGGTCTCACACATACAGCCCCACCCTCACCCATAACCCTTAATCAGCTTCGTCGTCTACACAAGATGGATGCGGCTGCATCTTACTTTCACATGCATCTTCTGCAATCGTCACCCACTCCCTCCCACATGTCTGCTTCACATCAACCCACCACACCCTCAACCAGTACCTCGCCCCACCCAATAATCCAATCTTTTTTGACCCAATTGCCCCAGTCTTCCAACTACCTCAAAGCTTACCTCCTCACAGAAGCTTTGATCACCATATTAACCTTTTGCCTAATATACAACCTGTGAACGTTCGACCATACCGATACCCTTATTTTCAAAAATATGAATTAGAACGTCATGTACAAGTTATGCTACACGAAGGTTTGATACCACCATCTACAAGTCCATTTTCTTCACCGGTTTTATTGGTGAAAAAGAAGAACGGATCATGGCGTTTTTGTGTCGATTATCAGGCACTTTATTCCATTACGGTGATGGACCGCTTTCCCATTCTTACGGTGGATGAACTTTTTGATGAGTTGCATGGAGCGCGGTTTTTCTCTAAGTTGGACCTCCGAAGTGGCTATTTTCAGATTCGTGTCCATCCTACGGATATTCCCAAAACAGCCTTTCGGACCTACGAAGGTCATTACGAGTTTCTCGTCATGCCTTTTGGGCTTTCCAATGCTCCGAGCACCTTTCAAGAAACCATGAACAACCTATTTCATCGTCAACTCCGTAAGTATGTTCTTGTATTTTTTTGACGATATACTTATTTACAGTAGTACGTGGGAGTTACATTTACAACAATTAGCCACTGTGCTGCAACTGTTACAAGACAACGCTTTTTTTGCCAAGCAAAGTAAATGTGCTTTTGGTCAATCTCAAATAAAATATTTGGGACATATCATCTCTGGTATTGGCATCCATGTTGACCCTAACAAAATTTCCACCATGGTGGCTTGGCCTAAACCTACATCAATTACTGTGATCCGTGGGTTCCTTGGTCTCACGGGTTATTATCGGCGTTTTATAAAGAACTACGCTACCATTGCTGGCCCTTTGACGGATCTATTGCGCAAAGATTCTTGTATATGGAACGAATCCGCAGAGATTGCCTTTCTTACACTTAAACAGGCAATGACGCAAGCACCGGTTTTAGCTCTTCCCGATTTTTCTAAACCATTTAGTGTGGAAACAGATGTTTCTGGCATTGCTATTGGCGTTGTACTATCTCAAGTCGGACATCCTCTCGCTTTTTATAGTAAACGACTATCTCCTCGTATGAAACATGCCTCATCTTATTCAAGAGAAATGCTTGCCATCAAGTCGGTCGTTAAAAAATGGCGGCAATACCTGTTAGGAAGGCCTTTTACCATCCTCACCGATCACCAAAGTCTTCACCAATTGGTTTCTCAAACCATCCAAACTCCGGAACAACAGAAGTGGTTGGCCAAACTTCTGGGATTTGAATTTACAATCGTGCACAAGGCATAGGCCTCCAATCAAGCTGTTGATGCCTTTTCACGTTGGTCATCCGAAGCCACCGGCTCCTTATTCGCTATCTCTATGCCTATTATAGGATTCCTGGATGCTATTCGCACCGCTTTAACGACTGACCCTGCTTCAAAAAAAATTATTCATGAGTTACACAACCAGTTGGATCCATCTACACCATTCACCTATCGTGACGGTCTTCTTTTCTTTAATGGGCGCATATATGTGCCTGATGTTAATGGCTTCCGACAGCAGCTATCTCAGTCAATCATGACTCTTTTATAGGGGGACATTCTGGTGTTCGCGTCACATTTGCAAGGCTGTCTGCAAGTTTTTATTGGCCCAAAATGCGTAATGAGGTCTAATCCTATGTTCAACGTTGTGGCACATGTTTGCAAGTTAAACCACACACTTCGAAACCTGCTGGTCTCTTACAACCCTTGCCTATTCCAACTCGTACATGAGATGCAATTTCCATGGATTTTATCACCGACCTTCCTCCGTCGCAAGGACATACATGCATTTGGGTCATTGTTGACCGACTCTCCAAATATGCTCATTTTTGCCCCTTACCGGAGACGATTACAGCTGCCAAATTGGCAGAACGTTTCATCACAGAATATGTACGATTACATGGGTTTCCAACCTCCATTGTGTCGGACCGAGACAAGCTCTTCACTAGCACTTTCTGGAAGGAATTATTTAGCCTCCAAGGAACATCCTTGAACTTCAGTAGTGCCTACCACCCACAGACGGATGGTCAATCGGAGGTTGTAAATCGTTGCTTGGAAACTTACTTACGAGCTATTGCTAGTGATCATCCCACCAAATGGGCCCGTTGTTTACCATGGGCTGAGTATTGGTACAACACTTGCGTTCATAGTTCCACCGGCTATTCTCCTTTCCACGTTGTGTATGGTCACCCACCGCCTCTAGTCACCGATTTCGTTCCAGGATCTACTGTTGTGGCGGACCTTGACACATGGCTTAGTGATCGATCTACTCTTTTGAACGATGTTAAGTTCAATCTGCAACGTGCTCAAGTACGCATGAAAACTCAAGCCGACAAGCATCGTCAAGACAAGGAATTTTTGGTTGGTTCCTGGGTATTCGTCAAATTACAACTGTATCGTCAACATTCGGTTCAGGCTCGACCATATCCCAAGCTTGCTAAACGTTACTTCGGTCCATTCTTAATCATTGAACGTATTGGCAAAGTGGCGTATCGCTTACAGTTACCACCCTCGGCTAAGGTCCACAATGTCTTTCATGTTTCTGTTTTAAAGTTTTGCCCTCAACCCGAAACTGCTCAGGTCGCCCCATTACCTGACTACTTTGCCGAAGGTCATCTTGCCTTCCTACCTCAAAACATTTTGCAAGTCCGTCGAGCTAAAGTAAATCATAAATGGGAAGTTCAATTGTTGGTTCAATGGCAACACACCACTCCAGACAACGCTACTTGGGAAGAACTCAACCAGTTTCGTTCCAGTTTCCCTTACTTTCACCTTGAGGACAAGGTGACTCTCCCAGAAAGCGGCAATGATATGGATCAGGTCATACCAAGGGTTAAGAGAATTACCCATTTACCATATAAATTGAAGGACTATGAGATGTAGGGAATGCATTACCTCAGTGGATCTCTACCTAGCTGCTGAGTTTGTTATTTTATTCCTTTTCATTTAATTTGCACCGTAGATTACTTTTTGTTTCAAATGAAGGGTAAGGATACAATTCCTTTTTATTTTAAATGAAAGAGTTAGTGGGTGGAACTCCCCAGAATTTGGCAGTAAATCATTCTTCTTCTCTCTATCTTCTCTTCTTCTTCCCCAAAATTCTCTGCTTCTTTAAGAATCCCATCATATGGGTACAAGATGGTATCTTGTGTAACGGACGTGGCTCGCATGAGAACGTTTCATTGGATGTCATATGAGTTTATAGACGTTTCTCATGTGGTCATCGTACAATTAGTCACTTGACTTGAGATCGTGAAGTTTGCTTTATGTGAATAGTAAACTTTGATAACTGATTCTAATCATTCCGTAGTTGAGTGACAAAATGGTTGTTAGATATATCGCATATCATTTAGTAGTACTATCATGGACCAAGATATGATGAATCACCACACTTTATAATGATCACACAGTTTGTTGACTGGCTGAATCACCAAAAAATTTACAATCTTTCAGATGATTATAAATGTTTACACTGATAACGATCACACAATATGTTGATTAGCTGAATCACCAAACTTAATCATTTAGGTAACGAATGTATTGCTAGATGTCACTCTTCGACTCTTCGTTTAAAATTGTAAAAATATGTTTTACAATGCTTACCAACGTGATAATGTCTCAATGGGTCACACACATAAAATGTATATATATGAATAAGGAGAATAAATAATTAAAGTAGTTTAATTATTATATCTTGCTAAATCTTATTCCATCTTACATAATCAGATTTTGCGGACGTGATTGACATGTAAAAACTTGTCAACATGATGATTGTGTAAAGGGAAAACAATCATTTAAAAATATGAGATCTTCTAAAAGATTGTACCACTCTTCCTGTCAGACCTATAGGGTAGGTACAATCATTACACTTATATATATAGTGAGACCATTGTGACACAATGGTTAGAAACAATTGGACAGAGTTCTTTTGAAAGATTGTAGATTGTTAAAAGACTCACTCTCTCTATATCCCACAAAAGGTTTCTCTTCATTTTCTCCAAAGAGTTGGAGACCGTACCTAGCATTCGGAAGGAAGGGATCTCCTCTCTTGTCGTAGGATGTCGAGTGGATTTAGAACATTTGTGTGGATACCATGGAGGCAACAGGCTGAGTTTGTTGCTAAGATTCATATACGACATCAAAGGATTGCTGCTCGTCCTGGTAAAATGTTGAAACACCCATCTGACCCCGTTTCGTATGGACACTTGAAGGAATACGGTTATTTTCCGCTGAGTGTGTGGCTATCGTACTCCAACAAAATTCATATAATTATGTTTGATCACGTTGTTTTTTTAGAAAACGCTTAAAATTAAATTTTTATATAATTAAGAGTCAAGCATTCAACATATTTTTCAAAAAGTTCGTCATTTATGTCATTCACGATTTTATTCAGCAGAACAACTAAACAACAATTTTGCCTAGCTCATAATGGTTTAATGGTAAAAAACAGTCAAATAACACCTTAATGGACATTTACCAACACAAATTATGTGAGCGCTAACTGAGTAACTGAGGCTCTTGATTCTTACCGGTATAACATATGTTAACGAGATTGTACATGGGTTAGAGGGTGTTGGTAAACAACATTATTCTTACCAGTTCAACACCACATGCCAGTAACAAACGTGTAGTCTAGTTATGATGATCTTAAATTTATTCCCACCATGTTTATTCCCACCACATGACTTGTTTAATTGTTATTGATGAACAAATCAAATGTGAATTATTATTATTATTGTTGTTGTTGTATTATGAGTATGACTATATACTTGAACTATATACAGAGTTTTAAATAACAACTGTGAGTTGTGTAAGGTCATTCTTATTAAATAATTCCAAAATATAACCACTAATAAAGCCCTGTCACAGTGGAAGACGTACAAAATATAAATGCAAACGATAACCTTTTCCTGACTCGTCTCATACCGGGTTACGTTACAAAATATGTTCAAACATAAAGTCTAAACATCTCAAAATCTGATACTTAATTAATAGAAATATAACTCACTAAGCAATACTCTTAGCAATACCCTTGCTTTTGTCCACCCTTGAGCCTCGTACTTCTGAGATACATACTAATGGTCAGAAGCTCAATGAATTTATGATTTTCGTGCACAAATCTTACATGGCCTATAATGCATAATAACAAAACAAAATACCCAATAATATGTATATTTGTATCAAAAACCCCTTCAAATAAATTCAATATATTATAATATGTATCATCATGTAAAGGTGGTACTGTCACTGATATTTCCCGATTTATACGGTTCACAAACAATAACTCATTTATAACATGCTAAATAATGTTTAATCAATTTTAAGTTACTAACGAAACGGAGATCCTAACCATATAAAGAGGTTTGATGGAAGGCGCAATTATAAGATTGGATAGGATTAGGCCGAAGTCATATCACACAAGTGACCATCATGTTAATTAAAGAGTAAATTACGTTTTTCGTCACTATGGTGCTTTGTTAAAAATTTCGGTTTTCGTCCCTAGTCTTTATTTATTACACTGATAGTCACCATACTTTACATTTTATTTCCTTTTTAGTCCCTGAAGCTACCAACCATTAGTGAATATCAATTAAATTAAGGGCATTGTGGTCTTTTCTGTTTTAATTTTATTTCATTAATATCTTTTTGTCTTTTTCCTCCACCTCATCTATCACCTTCCCTTCTCTCTCTCATCTCTTTTGAAAAAGCAAGAGCATGATCTTAACATATTATATAGAGTAAATTACCTTTTCGTCCCTGTGGTTTGTTGAAACTTTCTATTTTCGTCCCTGATCTTCATTTATTACACTAATGGTCATTATGGTTTGCATTTTATTTCTTTTTTCGTCCCTAGCATTAACAACAGTTAATTAAATCTCTTAACTAAGGGGTATGATAGTCTTTTTATCATTTTCTTTTACTTTTTATTTAAAATCAAACAAAATTATTATTATTATTATTATTATTATTAAAAATCTCTCTCTCCTCCCCCTCCTTCCTTCTCTACCAAAACCTCAACCAATACATAGTGACCAATCATGGAGCATCTTCACCTTGTTCTTATTAAGTGGGTTTTCTAGTTTCACCTACGAACCCATGGCTAAAGAAGCAATGAACCAAAAAAAGATACTTAAAACCAAAAGCCACTTCTTCCTTTTGATTTTAGAAGAAATCACATGAAGAAAATGAAGCTTCCATGGACCCTAAAGTGCCGTTTGGTTCGCATAATGTTTTTGGATGGAATGGAATCTGTCAAAGGACTTTGACTTTGAAGGAATTGGAATGGAATGTTGTCAGGTTTGACCACCTGTTTGGTTGACATAATTAGAATGAAATCTGTTAAAGGAATTGGAATTTGTCTGTTTGGTTCACAGAATGTAGCTTTGGAATTGGAATGAATTTATTATAAATGACCAAAATACCCTTTTTGATAAGTTTTAATTTTTTAAAACAAAAATTCTTTAATAAAATAATCATTAAATATATTTTTTCACTAAAAATACTTTAATAAAATAATTTTAAATACTTTAATACGCAAAAAAATATAATATACACAACCCAGATAAAATATATTGTCAAACAAACAAAATTATATTTTGAAAAAATAAAATATATTTCGAGAAAATAAAAAAATGTATTAAATTATATTATATAAAATTAAAATAAAATAAAAAATATAAAAATAAAATATGAATATGAATATGAATATAAATATAAATATAAATATAAATATAAAATCAAAATATAAAATATAAAATAAAAACCTAAAGTATTAAATTTAATTATGTTATATTTAAGTTAAATGGTATATTTGGAATTATGAAAATACAACATTCCATCAATTCCAATTTCATCAAAATCCTTCAAGATTGCTAAGGAATGTCAAATTCACTTATTTATGGAATCTGGTGGAATTGGACATTCCTTTTCGTCGAAAAGAATGAACCAAACGAAGGAATGGAATTCGGTCAATGGAATTCGACATTCCAATTCCATCAGATTCTATCAAAATCTGTGAACCAAACGCCCCCTAAGTTCCCTCTTCTAAGCTTTATGTTGTTGTTAGTAAAAGTCAATATTACATCTCTCTCTCTCTCACACACACATACACACAATAACACAATCTGGGTCACCGAGTGTGTGGAAACTTGAAATTTGGTGTGTGAATTTTGATTTTTGCTATCATCTCCTTATCTCCTTCATATCTCTCACACTTCTCTACAACACAAAAACAATTATGGAATTTGCAACTACAAAGTACAAACCATGACCATTGAAGTTGACTTTTTTTTTGGTTTAATGAAAAAAATGAAGATATTGTTGTATCATAGGGAAAGTCAGAGGGGATAGAGAAGGGGGTGGAGGAGGGGAAGCCGTAGAAGTTTGCTGGAGACACTTACACATATAAATCGAAGATGCTCTCTCTCTCTCTTTCTCTCTCTCTCTTTATATATATATATATATATATATATATACATAGCCTTAGGTTCAATAGAGAAGTCCAAATATTTAGAGAAATAGAGAAGTGATCTTGGCCATTTATTCGGTCAAGATCGGTTATAATTGGTCAAAAGTTGCGGCTGTTCCAAAAATTGAAGGGCAATTTCGCAACTTTTACAAAAAACACGGGCTTGGTTCATATATGAATATGTGTGATTCACATATGAACCTTTGTAATTCACATATGAACTCTTTATAACTAATTCATATATGAATCTTGTGATTCATATATGAACCTTTGTGTTTCATATATAAAACTAATTAACTGTAGGTTCATATATGAATTAGTTGAACCAATTAATTGATTCATATATGAATCTTTGTGTTTATATATGAACTTTTGTGATTCATATATGAATTTTTTTTAACTAATTCATATATGAACATTTGTGTTCGTATATGAATCTTTGTGATTCATATATGAAATTTTTTTAACTACTTCTCAAATGAACAAATTAACTGATTCATATATGAATCACAAAGGTTCATATATGAATCACAAAGGTTCATATATGAATTAGTTAAAAAGAGTTTTTATGTGAATTACAAAGGTTCATATATGAACGTATAGTTCATATGTGAATCACACAGATTCATATATGAACTCAGCCCGTGTATTTTTTACGAAACTACCCCTCTATCTTGTGCAGACCACGCGAGTAATTATCCGCTGCTTCTCGGTCAAAGCCGCCGATCTTGACCGAATAAATGGCCAAGATCACTTCTCTATTTCTCTAAATATTTGGACTTCTCTATTGAAACATTCCCTATATATATATATATATGTGTGTGTGTGTGTGTGTAAGATGGGTGTATATATATATATAATAGAGTAAATTACGTTTTTCGTCCCTATGCTTTGTTAAAAATTTCGGTTTTCGTCCCTGGTCTTTATTTATTACACTGATAGTCACCATACTTTACATTTTATTTCCTTTTTAGTCCCTGGAGCTACCAACCATTAGTGAATATCAATTAAATTAAGGCCATTGTGCTCTTTTCTCTTTTAATTTTATTTCATTAATATCTTTTTGTCTTTTTCCTCCACCTCATCTATCACCCTCCCTTCTCTCTCTCATCTCTTTTGAAAAAGCAAGAGCATGAATCTTAACATATTATATATATATACACACCCATCTCACATACACACACACACACACACACACACACACACACACACATATATATATATATATATATATATAGAGAGAGAGAGCATCTTCGATTTATATGTGTAAGTGTCTCCGGCAAACTTCTACGGCTTCCCCTCCTCCACCCCCTTCTCTATCCCCTGTGACTTTCCCTATGATACAACAATATCTTCATTTTTTAGAGTAAACCTCACTTTTGGTCCCTGTGGTTTGGTGTTTATAACATATTTGGTCCCTACAGTTTAAAAATTACACTTTAGCCACTACTGTTTGCCATTTGGTCCGGATTTGGTCCCTCTGACAAACGTCCGTCACTTGTCAGACGTTAGGGGCAAGCATGTGCAAGGCACATGAGGGTATTTTGGTCTTTTTACCTCACAGGGACCAAATGTGGACCTTTACTCAAAACTTTCTTTCTCTCTCCTATCTTCTTCTTCACCAACTCACCCCATAAACCCTAAACCCACTTAAACACACACAAACCCACTTCAAAACACATAATACACACACACATAGATATATATATATATATATATAAACACAAACACACACACACACACATATATATATATATATAGAGGGTCCTTCTTTTGTTAACCCCCAAATTAGTATTAACCTTATTAACTATTCTCAACCAATAGGAATCAAGTTTGATGTTTGGTTTTTCAACATTATGGACGGTTTATGCAGGGGCATTTTTGGAAGAACATGTTTTTATTATTTCCAGTAATATTACCTTCCATAATTCACGCCATCCAATCTTGGCAGTTTTGATTATATATTATTTTAATATTAAAGATAATCTTCATCATCTTTTCTCTTAATCTTATCATATCATTATTATTCTTTTCACGTTTTTACTGGTTCATTCATAATCGATCATGAATTCTACTCAAGAAGAAAGCGGTGTTTCAATGTTTCGATCTTCGGTTTCTAATCAGAATGATTATTCCAACGATATCGAAGAACAAACTTTGGAGAAGGATGGTGTTCTTACGCAGATTATATTTTTACACCCACAACAAGCATATCAGAGAATAGCATATATGCACATATCAAGATTGCATATATGCATATTATTAGATCTGCAGTTATGTAAATTTTACACATTCAGCATAAATGCACATATCAAAATTGCATATATGTATATTTTACACCCACAACAAGCATATTAGAGAATAGCATATATGCACATTAGAGAATTGCATATATGCACATTAGAGAATTGCATATATGCACATTAGAGAATTGCATATATGCACTTTACAGAACTACGTTCATAGCATATACTGAGAATGTTAAACCCACTATCATAAACCAATCATATTGATTAAACCTAAACGATCAATATCCAAAAATCTAATCGATTTGGGTTTGCTCGATTTGGTAACGATTTGCACAAGATTTGGAAACCCCCGATTCGTATCTTCTATGCATTCGAATCGAACGACCTTGGAAGTGGTATCACACCATTTTTGCGAATCGATTTTGAGAAACCTGTTGATGGAACTAATTTTTGAAATCGATTTGGAGACCACTGTTGATTTTTGGATGATTTTTGCCGATTTGGGGATTGGAGAGAGAGAGAGACTCTATTGATGGAATCAATTAGAGATAAGTTATACCTCCTTAAATGTAGCTCTCAATTTAATTGTTTCCTTATCAAGATTTATTAAATGACTATAATACCCTCATGCATATATGCTTTAGCCGTGGGTTTAGTTTAATCATGAATTAAAATATGTTTTTAATCTAAGCCATTGATTTAGATTATTAAGGGTCCAGATTAGTTAACACAGTTAACACTAAATGACTGGTTAACAAAAGAAGGGGACCCTATATATATATGTGTGTTTATATATATATATATATATATATATATATATATATATATATATATATATATATATATATAAAACAAGACACAATAAACAAATATGAGATTGGAAGGCATAATGAAAACTGGAAAAAAAAAGGTTATGAAACCTAGACTCTTTGCCATCACTAACCTCGGAAATCAAATAGTTGCTCACATCCGGATGCAGAGAAATATATTTGATTTCATCATCATTTGCAACTTCAGTGATTTGCTGTGGAAGGCCATCGTCGAAGTCTCTAATCAAAGATAGAACCGTTAAGGAAGACAAAAAATGTGATGATTATTATGTGTAATGGCATAAATAACTCCATCACTGTCAACCATGTTCTCACCGTCTGGATAACGGATGCTTTGGGTCAATGTTGTAACGTCCCAAAAATTACAAGGAATTTAAAATTTTAAAAATAATGCATTTCGTTACAATCAAACCATAAGTTAACAAATCCCATTACAATAAAAATAAACGTCGTTAATTAAAACCGTCAAATGAAATTTAAGCAGCGGAAAAGTTATATAATTAAATCCCCATTTAAAAAGTTAAACTTAAACAGCATTCGCCTTGCGCCCGTGTGTACCGTCATGCCCGACTACTACTCGCACCTGAAATCATAAGATATTGGGAAGGGGTAAGCACGAAGCTTAGTGAATTCCATCACATGCGCAGATAGGAATTATATACACATCACCCCTATCCGCACATAAGCAACAACATCACAGTTACATAAAACGAGTAAACATCTACAAGTAATTATGTATCCAACACCTCGGTCCCACCGAGTTGTAATGTAACACACTCGTCACACCGAGTTCCCACAACGTTTCCTTCCACTTCCTCGGTCCCACCGAGCCCTCGGTCCCACCGAGTTGTAATGTAACACACTCGTCACACCGAGTTCCCACAACGTTTCCTTCCACTTCCTCGGTCCCACCGAGCCCTCGGTCCCACCGAGGTGTAATGTAAAACATTTATACTAAGCATTTAAACCAATCAAATATTACACACCACAAACAACTAGTTCACACCACAAAGACAGTAGTACATACAAACTACTATGACATGTATACAACCCCTAACTACACAGTGAGAGAACTCACCTTAAAGCAACGCGAGTATCCGCAACCGCAATCACAAGCCGGCCAACTTCACTCACCTTCTCCCACCTAATTACGTGTTAACAAATGTCAAAGTGACGCCCCAACCCAAAACCACGACTACTAAATTATAATATACACATTCCAGCTTTTACTCTAAAAACACAGGTCTGTTCGGGACCTGTTTAACCCCTTATAGACTGATAAATCCAGAAATATTAATCCATAATCCCAAAGTCCCATGTCTTAGGGTTCCAGGGACATATCGCACGCTCTCTAACGATTTTTCTACAATTTACTATGGATTTTACAAAACCGACTTGCAGAACAGTGAAAAAACAGGACCTTTCAGTACAAAACAACAATTTGACACTAGCTATGTTCCGAACTGGTTTTTCCGTATAACATATGAAACTTACTAGACTCAGAATGGGAGATTTTGGCACTGATTTCACCCCAATACGACGTTTCTATAAAAAGTTATGGCTTTCCCAAAAACAGTGGCAGAAACTGTGTAATTCACATGAAATGACAAATATTGATTATAAATCCATTAAGTCATAGCTTAACCCAAACAGACCCGAATGAACCTTTGAGGATGCAAACAAATAAGGTATTCTAAATGCATGTAAAAACAACCCCCAAACATACAATCAACAACCACAATGAGACCCCAAAATTTTAGCGTGGAAAACCCCTCAAAATCGAGAGTAAAAACCACGGGACTACTAGAGCCGCTTCAAATCCACTACCACCAATATTAGCGCAATACAAAGTCTTCTCTAGATTATACTAAAGGCATACAAAACCATCATACACTTGGAAATAAGCACATCAAGATGTATGGAACCAAAATAGAGCAAGAATGGAGAGAAATCACCACAAAGTTACTACTGTGCAGAACCCCACGAAACCATGACTTCCGGACCTCAAAACCACGATCCCACCGTCCAGAATGTTGAAGAAGATGTCGTGAAGCTGTTCACCAAAAATCACGACGATCCGACCGTTCAATCTCCGGAAAACAGAAGTTTTCTGCAGCTAGGTTTACAAATGCGAAAAATGGAGCTCTCTCACTTTTTCTTGTTTCTCTCTACTCTCTCTTTTGTTGCTACTCTCTCTCGGCCGAACTCACAAGAGAAGGGGAGGGAGGGGCCGTAGGGTTTTTCCTTCTCCCTTTCTTTCCTCTTTTCTTCCTTGCCAAGCCACGAAACCAACCCCTCAAAATGAAACATGAAATCGGTTTTGGGTTGTGCATGGGCCGAAATGTACATTGTTTTGGCCCTTTAACAATTTGATCCCTCAACTAATTCCATCTCGCACTCTAACCAACGATTTGACATAATTAACTATTAGGTCCAATTAGTCTAACCCCGTTAACGGAAACCACGTTAAATAAAACTTAAGAGAAAAGAATTAATAAAAAGAAAATACATATTGGGATACGGGCTTTACAACTCTCCCCCACTTGGATTAGACTTCGTCCTCGAAGTCTAGGCTAGCGAATAACTCGGAGTAGTTCTTGCGCATCTTCGCTCCGGGTTCCCACGTCCACTCGAACCCCTTTGGTGCTGCCACTGGACTTTCCTCAACTAGAATCTAAATTTCTCACCCCGTCTAGAATTTCTCGAATACTTTTCTTACTACCAAAACTCCTTCAAGGACACTGAAATTATGACCGAAAGAACACTCCAACAACTGGATTCATTCCTAGCCAAACGACTTCGGTTGCCTCCCAACCTTAGATGTTCCATACATCCCGATTCAACTTTCAAGCTCTAACCATTCTAAAGGTACTCACCAATATACCCTACATGATACTCGAATCCGATCATTCCTACCATTACTGCCGATTACTTCCACGAGTTCTATAGGCTCCCAAAATTTATTTCACACGGATCATCAAACCAGTAAACTTATAATCACCCACGAAGGTCATTCCACCATAACCATTCATCACAATTAAGCATCTCCGGGTTACTACTACCATCACCATAATTTCCTTAAAATCGGCTACAATTCTCCAATTACACTAAGGTGTTTGGCCTCAAGCCCAAAAGTCGACACCTAAATATACTATTTACCTCAAAAAGGTTACTGCGCATTTATGCTCTTAATTACAAAGGGCATCATTCCCTTAACCGATACTATTCGGCCTACAGTACCAACACGCGTGGAATACCCAACCTTCCACCGTCTACTTATCCTCCACACTCGCTCTACGAAGCCTTGTCACGCCGTATCAAGATACACCTTAACGTCTACCTCCCAGGTACGTCTCAAGGCCCGGCACATCGGAACTACCTCCCAGGTAAGTGCCCAAGACTATATCCTCCCAGTGCCTACTGGAAAGTCAAGGTCATAACACACGAATACCGGGGTCCCACCCCGAGATACCCAACCGACCATTATCAATGACTGACTAACGTGACCAAGGATCCATTGTAAACAGTCTACCAACAACATGCCTATCCCGGAATGACTCACTCACCCAACATGTAAATACTCAACGTGCAATAAGTGCAAAACTGTGCAACAAAACAACCAAACAACAAGACTCCCCATCGAGCCATTAGAACCGTGCAATTGACCCCTGACTATCTCAAAGTCAAAACCGAACAAAATGCTCCACGCTTGCTAGACCCATAAGTCGGTCAAAACGCGTTTAAATAAAGTTTAAGCAAGCAATACTCTAAAATCAACATTAGTCCCAACCTCGACACGGGTTAAACAAGAGTTTTCCAAAAGGACTCACACCCTTAAAGTTCTCAAAATGACACATAACACCTAAAAGCGTATTTCCCAAATGGTTTACAAAATGGTTTACAAAATATTTTCAATGTCAAGATTTTTCATTTCAAAAAGACCGTATGCAATAAAACTACTATTACCAGGTCGGTAGTTACGCAAATATGGACACGCTCGTCCCACATATGAAAATCATGTTGAAAATCATTTCATTGCAGCTTAGTTTACTCACAAAACGTAAAGCGAAATAAATAATTCCTTTGAAAATGAACCGTCACGGTTCTAGTATGAATTGACTCATGACATGTATTTAAAGTAACCGGTCGACCTTACACCAAGTGCGACAAAAGTGTGCACAAAATTTCAAAATCAGTTCCACGACATTTGACCCCAAAATTCCTCTTTTTCAACATAAAATGTCGTGGCACAGGGTTCACCAACAAATCTTACGCGCGTCGGCTAGTCATACAAAACGATGAAACGGTTTACAAATATATTTTTGTTAAAACACAACTGTCTCGTGTAAGTTTCAAACTCAAAGATAAAAACCAATCCATTTCCATCATTTGAAAATATCAACTAAAACCTCATAAAATCTCAAAAGGTGGGGTTCTTTAAATTAATTTCCAAGATTTCCCCAAATGGTCACATAAACAAATAAGATATGCACCTCGTGAAATTAAACCCACACAACTCAACATGCCGTAAAACAAAACTTATTTTAACCAAATCACTCAAATTTATACAGACATCGTGGAATGTAACTTTCCGTCTCAACTCTAACATATGTGGAGGAGTTCCAATGTTAAAGTCACAAGCCGTAGTCACTTGCCCAACATTTTAAACACCACAAAACACGGATATCAACTTACCCGAAAGAACCGTTGGAAAATAACGAAATGAGACAAATTATAACAAAGTTTGCAACTCCTGTGATAAAACGATTTCATCTATTTTCAAAACCATAATTCGAGATTTCGTGTGTGCTGAACATTTCCCAAAGTTCCAAAACACAATCCATAAAAGGATTGGATACACAAGAATTAGTTAATGCAATTTATTTTCAAAACAAACTTTGTGCATGACTCAGTCGACATTCGACGTCTCGACTCGTGCCCCTCCAAATCTCTCCGGTCCACTATCGTCATCCGGACATTTACACCTCTTAGGCAAGTTGGGAAATTACGTCCAATAATCCTTACGGTTTTTCCTCAATTCAAAGTCGGCTCCATAAGCCCATGATTCTAGCACAATCATCAATCTTGACCCGAAATGGCCTACTTAAAACAAACCTCATCCTTATCGTCACTCCAAGGGATTAATACTAGAATCGTCCTTCTATTCCAACGACTACTAGTTTAGAATCTTCATCACTACCCCCAACGATCATCTCCTCAAGCAAATCAAGTACACACCTGTACTAGTAGGTTCACTATTGTTGTTCCTCCTTGTGATGGCTATTATGGGTAGATATTGCAACGAGTTATTAGCACATAATAACTCACACTAACAACGCTCACGTTCAACTCCTTAGATTCCTCGTGACTTTCCCCGACTCGAGCACGGATCCTGTGCTTCAGATAGTAGGAGCTCTACTACTACCTTCCACACCTATCCTCACTCGTTCCGAGTTCCATCCGATGTGTCCAAGTAGTTCCTTGCCGAAAAACTATACACATATGCCCGCACCGGCATATGTACACACTATTCCTAGCTCCCAAGGAATTCCACCCAATTCCACTACCCTTGCTATGACGAAATCCCCACTAGTCATGACGAGTCGCCTCGCGAATGTACAGTCGCACATAGTGTAAAACCAGATAGACATTCGAATATAAGATTCTATCCTACAACGGTTGGACTCAAACAAGAGCTGCGCAATAGAACTAAATCCGACATTCTAGGGCTATTCGGTTCCTACCGCATACAACGTATAGTGCATTCACTTAACAACCTATCAAGGCCAGTATAAACTCCTATTAGCAAGCAACAAACATGCAGTACAGTGTAATAAGCACCAAGCAATCTAGCACACATACTCCTATGTTCTAGAAATCAATCTAGCATACATACTCATATGTAAACACTCTTCCCAGCTCACTAGGAATTTCATCTCATCCCACTACCTTTGCTACAACGGAATCCCTATTAGCCATAACGAGTTGCCTCGCGAATACCCAGTCGCATGCAGCGTGAATCAAATAGACATTCGAATACAAGATTATATCCTAGAACGGTTGGACTCAAACAAGAGCTGCGCAATAGAACTAAATCAAATATTCTAAGGCTATACGATTCTTACTGCATACAACCTATAGGGCCTTCACTTAACAACCTATTATAACTAACATTAATTCCCACTAGCAAGCCATCATCATACAGTACAATGCAAACCACATAGGTAATCTAGCATGCATACCCTCTGATCTAGAAAGCGATAAATACACTAAGTACTGTACCTTCCCAATTAGCGTCGGCTGACTGTACACACTGCGCCCTCGATCACCGTTTCCCAAACGGGTTTTCCTTTTTCCTTTATTCTAAAAGATTTTAGTAAAAGAATTTAAAATTTCATAGCCGCAACTTGAGACCAAACACACCGAGATGTGTTTGATTCACTCAAGCTGTGCTCTGATACCAAGTTGTAACGTCCCAAAAATTACAAGGAATTTAAAATTTTAAAAATAATGCATTTCGTTACAATCAAACCATAAGTTAACAAATCCCATTACAATAAAAATAAACGTCGTTAATTAAAACCGTCAAATGAAATTTAAGCAGCGGAAAAGTTATATAATTAAATCCCCATTTAAAAAGTTAAACTTAAACAGCATTCGCCTTGCGCCCGTGTGTACCGTCATGCCCGACTGCTACTCGCACCTGAAATCATAAGATATTGGGAAGGGGTAAGCACGAAGCTTAGTGAATTCCATCACATGCGCAGATAGGAATTATATACACATCACCCCTATCCGCACATAAGCAACAACATCACAGTTACATAAAACGAGTAAACATCTACAAGTAATTATGTATCCAACACCTCGGTCCCACCGAGTTGTAATGTAACACACTCGTCACACAGAGTTCCCACAACGTTTCCTTCCACTTCCTCGGTTCCACCGAGCCCTCGGTCCCACCGAGTTGTAATGTAACACACTCGTCACACCGAGTTCCCACAATGTTTCCTTCCACTTCCTCGGTCCCACCGAGCCCTCGGTCCCACCGAGGTGTAATGTAAAACATTTATACTAAGCATTTAAACAATCAAATATTACACACCACAAACAACTAGTTCACACCACAAAGACAGTAGTACATACAAACTACTATGACATGCATACAACCCCTAACTACACAGTGAGAGAACTCACCTTAAAGCAACGCGAGTATCCGCAACCGCAATCACAAGCCGGCCAACTTCACTCACCTTCTCCCACCTAATTACGTGTTAACAAATGTCAAAGTGACGCCCCAACCCAAAACCACGACTACTAAATTATAATATACACATTCCAGCTTTTACTCTAAAAACACAGGTCTGTTCGGGACCTGTTTAACCCCTTATAGACTGATAAATCCAGAAATATTAATCCATAATCCCAAAGTCCCATGTCTTAGGGTTCCAGGGACATATCGCACGCTCTCTAACGATTTTTCTACAATTTACTATGGATTTTACAAAACCGACTTGCAGAACAGTGAAAAAACAGGACCTTTCAGTACAAAACAACAATTTGACACTAGCTATGTTCCGAACTGGTTTTTCCGTAAAACATATGAAACTTACTAGACTCAGAATGGGAGATTTTGGCACTGATTTCACCCCAATACGACGTTTCTATAAAATGTTATGGCTTTCCCAAAAACAGTGGCAGAAACTGTGTAATTCACATGAAATGACAAATATTGATTATAAATCCATTAAGTCATAGCTTAACCCAAACAGACCCGAATGAACCTTTGAGGATGCAAACAAATAAGGTATTCTAAATGCAAGTAAAAACAACCCCCAAACATACAATCAACAACCACAATGAGACCCCAAAATTTTAGCGTGGAAAACCCCTCAAAATCGAGAGTAAAAACCACGGGACTACTAGAGCCGCTTCAAATCCACTACCACCAATATTAGCGCAATACAAAGTCTTCTCTAGATTATACTAAAGGCATACAAAACCATCATACACTTGGAAATAAGCACATCAAGATGTATGGAACCAAAATAGAGCAAGAATGGAGAGAAATCACCACAAAGTTACTGCTGTGCAGAACCCCACGAAACCATGACTTCCGGACCTCAAAACCACGATCCCACCGTCCAGAATGTTGAAGAAGACGTCGTGAAGCTGTTCACCAAAAATCACGACGATCCGACCGTTCAATCTCCGGGAAACAGAAGTTTTCTGCAGCTAGGTTTACAAATGCGAAAAATGGAGCTCTCTCACTTTTTCTTGTTTCTCTCTACTCTCTCTTTTGTTGCTACTCTCTCTCGGCCGAACTCACAAGAGAAGGGGAGGGAGGGGCCGTAGGGTTTTTCCTTCTCCCTTTCTTTCCTCTTTTCTTACTTGCCAAGCCACGAAACCAACCCCTCAAAATGAAACATGAAATCGGTTTTGGGTTGTGCATGGGCCGAAATGTACATTGTTTTGGCCCTTTAACAATTTGATCCCTCAACTAATTCCATCTCGCACTCTAACCAACGATTTGACATAATTAACTATTAGGTCCAATTAGTCTAACCCCGTTAACGGAAACCACGTTAAATAAAACTTAAGAGAAAAGAATTAATAAAAAGAAAATACATATTGGGATACGGGCTTTACAGTAACACCTTAGGCATATCCCACATCGGTCGTGGACAGGAGAGATGCTGGGTATATTAGTAAACCTTGGCCTTACCAGACACAACGCGTTTTGGGGCCACAAGCATGCGGGTTCCTTGGGAACTCTGTGGTTAAGCGTGCTTGGATGGGAGTAGTACCAGGATGGGTGGCCTCCTGGGAAGTCCTTGCCAGGTCGCCAAGAACAAAGCCGTGAGCCAGTGGGGCAAAGCGGACAATATTGTGTCGTGGTAAGCGGGGTGTTACAAATGGTATCAGAGCCACTCCTGTGCCATTCGAGATGTGGGGCAAACCTCATCGAGGACGATGAGTCCCTGAGGGGGGTGTGTGTAACACCTTAGGCATATCCCACATCGGTCGTGGACAGGATAGATGCTGGGTATATTAGTAAACCTTGGCCTTACCAGACACAACGCGTTTTGGGGCCACAAGCATGCGGGTTCCTTGGGAACTCTGTGGTTAAGCGTGCTTGGATGGGAGTAGTACCAGGATGGGTGACCTCCTGGGAAGTCCTTGCCAGGTCGCCAAGAACAAAGCCGTGAGCCAGTGGGGCAAAGCGGACAATATTGTGTCGTGGTAAGCGGGGTGTTACAAATGTCCCGCCACTCCAATTCACAAAGTGGAGATGAAAAAGCATAAAACACAAAATGGATATCCAAGTCACTCCGATTCATGGAAAGTATGTCCAATCTAGGTAAATGTCATGTTAATCCCAAGTTGACCATCCAAACATTTTTCAGAGGTACTTAGGATTACTATGTTGTCAAAAAGAATTAAAAGAACTGAACAAAAGAGAAAATATGTTTAAAGCAGGCATAAGTCTCAACTTGTTTGGAATATAATTTGACAGCAACATCCTGCATAACATAAAAACATTAGATATATGACACACTATTACAAACTATTCAAGAGATATCGAGGAAGAGATGGAAACATACTGATCCATACCACACTGCACGATATACAATCCCACATGAACCTGTCAAAAATGTATCTACACCGTAAAACATCAAATATTGAAGAAAAATACAACTGAAAATTATGGGAAATGCCACATCTTTTACCTCGCCCGACCTGTTCTCTAATCATCAAATCCTCCCACTTGATTTCACAATCTTTGCTGCAATTGTCCATCATGTCGGTTTTATTAAACAAAGAAGACCGCCTCCCTAAAGCCTTATTGTCGTTAGCAGCACACTTTCGTGGTTGACCTTGACCATACTCATCTTCTGGATCATCATATAACCAATGCCAACAAAAATGATGAGATCTTGAATCGAAATAACATCCTCTTTCATTTCCTTTCCATGGCCATGCAATTCCATATTTACCCATCCATTCAGCTTTTGGAGATAAAATGTTGTGGATACTGGACCTGGTTTCACTTGCAAAGTCTGAAGTTATCATGGAAGAAAATTCTCCAAATGGTTTCTGAAGTCTCATAATGTTTACTGTGTCTTGAGACTTGATCGAGCTAAGTATCTAACTGTGGTGATATAATCTGCTTGCTTTAAACACACACACACACACACACACACATATATATATATATATATATATATATATATATGTGTGTGTGTGTGTGTGTGTTTGTTTATATATATATATATATATATATATATATATATATATATATATGTGTGTGTGTGTGTGTGTGTTTGTGTTTATATATATATATATATCTATGTGTGTGTGTATTATGTGTTTTGAAGTGGGTTTGTGTGTGTATTTAAGTGGGTTTAGGGTTTATGGGGTGAGTTGGTGAAGAAGAAGATAGGAGAGAGAAAGAAAGTTTTGAGTAAAGGTTCACATTTGGTCCCTGTGAGGTAAAAAGACCAAAATACCCTCATGTGTCTTGCACATGCTTGCCCCTAACGTCTGACAAGTGACGGACGTTTGTCAGAGGGACCAAATCCGGACCAAAAGGCAAACAGTAGTGGCTAAAGTGTAATTTTTAAATTGTAGGGACCAAATGTGTTATAAACACCAAACCACAGGGACCAAAAGTGAGGTTTACTCTTTTTTTTATTAAACCAAAAAACAAAGTCAACTTCAATGGTCATGGTTTGTACTTTGTAGTTGCAAATTCCGTAATTGTTTTTGTGTTGTAGAGAAGTGTGAGAGATATGAAGGAGATAAAGAGATAATAGCAAAAATCAAAATTCACACACCAAATTTCAAGATTGACCTAGATTGTGTTAGTGTGTGTGAGAGAGAGAGAGATGTAATATTGACTTTTACTAACAGCAACATAAAGCTTAGAAGAGTTTAGGGTCCATGGAAGCTTCATTTTCTTCATGTGATTTCTTCTAAAAACAAAAGGAAGAAGTGGCTTTTGGTTTTAAGTAGCTTTTTTTGGTTCATTGCTTCTTTAGCCATGGGTTTAGTAGGTGAAACTAGAAAACCCACTTAATAAGAACAAGGTGAAGATGCTCCATGATTGGTCACTATGTATTGGTTGAGGTTTTGGTAGAGAAGGAAGGAGGGGGAGGAGAGAGAGATTTTTAATAATAATAATAATAAGAGTAAACTACAATTTTGGTCCCTGGTGTATACCAAAATCACCGAAAGTGGTCCCTAAACTTCAAAAACGACATTTTTCGTCCCTGGTCTCCTTATTTTGCTCTGAAAATGGTCCCTGCTACAGTAACTCTGTTAAAAACCCAGTTAAGTCAAGGGTAAAATGGTCTTTTGTCTTTTTGTATCAAAATAAAATAAAAATAAAATATATTCTACATTATATTATATTTATATTATATATATAGATATATATATACACACACATACATATATATACACAGTGGTGGAGAAGACCACCATTCCTCCATAACCAGTCCACCACCATCACCACCATCACCTAAAATAAGAACCAAACTCCGGCGAAAATGTTTTCGTAAACATCTTAATCGAAAATGTTTAGTGGGTTTTAAAGATTAAGGTTATTTCTTTTCATAAATTCACTTCAGAGCTTCTAGTTAATGAATTTGGATCACACAACAACTCTCATAATCAACTTTGGTCGAGAAAACAATGAGTTATCTGATCTGAAAGTTCTCGCCGGAGTAGCCGCCGAAAAAACGGGGTTGGCCGGAAAAGTGAAATTTTCGCTAGATTTTGTTGTTTAAATCATCCCAAATATATTATTGCTGATGTTTCAATCAGTTTGCAATGATTTAGATCAAACTACAACATAAAAACATAAGATTTTGGGTTGTTGAGAGCTTTGCCGAAAAATTCGTATTCGCCGGAGGTTGGTTCTTATTTTGGGTGATGGTGGAGTGGTTATGGAGGAATGGTGGTAGAAGAGTATTGGTTTTATGATTGTTAATATTATTATTAGTAGTAGTATTGGAATTAGGATTTTGAGGTGGAGTTGGTGGTGATGGTGGGTGTGGTTGGAGAGAGATGGTGAAGGAGAACTCATGGGTAGGAGATGGTGGTGATGCGGTGGTTTGAGAGAGAGAGAGAGAGAGAGTTAACTGAGTTGTATATACATATATATATATATATATATATATATATATCTAAATATATAATATAAATATATTAAATATATTCTTATTTTATTTTATTTTAATAGAAAAATAAATAAAAAAGTAAAAAGACCATTTTACCCCTGACTTAACTGGGTTTTTAACGGAGTTACTGTAGCAGGGACCATTTTCAGAGCAAAATAAGGAGACCAGGGACGAAAAATGTCGTTTTTGAAGTTTAGGGACCACTTTCGATGATTTTGGTATACACCAGGGACCAAAATTGTAGTTTACTCTAATAATAATAATTTTGTTTGATTTTAAATAAAAATTAAAAGAAAATGATAAAAAGACTATCATACCCCTTAGTTAAGAGATTTAATTAACTGTTGTTAATGCTAGGGACAAAAAAAGAAATAAAATGCAAACCATAATGACCATTAGTGTAATAAATGAAGACCAGGAACAAAAATAGAAAGTTTCAACAAACCACATGGACGAAAAAGGTAATTTACTCATAATTAAATAAAACATCCAATCGTTTTAAATAACTTATTTATCCCCGCTTGCAGATATGTTCATACGTTAATATGTCATACAATATGGTAGATTTCAATCTTAAATCAATAAATAACTTAAATAACTTAAATCAATTTTGAGTTCGAGTCTATTCTTAAGGCATAATATGTAACTCAAAAATGTTAACTAACATCAAGTTCAAGCTTAATTAATGAAAAATATTCTAACTCGAGTATGATATTATTATTTTGAACCAAACCTAAATAAATAATTTTCTACTCGACTCAATTCATTTAATTAACAACCCTACCTAAAACCATCTTCCCTTCAATACTAGAGATTGCAAAAAATCAGTCTCGGGCCAGGTTGAGCCAAACCCAAATCGGTTCCAGTCTCAAATAGTGATCTCATAACCGGTTTCAAATACGAAGACCCGGTCAAGCTTTATAAGATCCGGTTATAAGAAACCGGTCCCGGTCCCGGCCCAAACCGGTTCCATTTTAATTTTAATTTTATATTTTGTAAAGTTTATTTTTAACTCGTAAAATATTTATTTTGAAGAATTTGGTCAATCAAATACACTAACAAATACGCTTTTATTATAATTGGGTCAATTAAATACAGTAAAAAAATACATTTTAAAAATACATTTTAAAAATACATTTTATTATAATTAGGTAATCAAGTACATTAACAAGTACGTTTTTATTTTCAAAATATACTTGAAAATAGAATTAAAAATAAATTTTAAATACAAAATAGGATCGGTCCTAGGCCGGTCCCATATTGGACCCATAACCAGGCTAGGTTGGACCTTGTTTTTGAATGAAAATCATAACTGATTAAGGACCGTCGAGCCATAACCGGGCCGGTCTAGGTCCTCCATCGGTACCGGACAGCGTCGGGCCCATTTGGTCATCTCTATTCAAAACAAACTCTATTTTATTCTATATTTGAAAAACAATGTCCAACTCGAGGTTGATATTGCTATACAATGATTATTAATTTATTATAAATAAAATAAAATCAAGAAGTTTGTCTAACGTGAAACATTAGTTGAAGACGTTTAATGTTTAAATTTCACAATAGCTATTAATATTAGTATGATCGAAAAAGCAATTATACTTTGTATGGTCAAAATAAAACGATGTCCTAAATGAATTTTGGGAATTGATCGGAATAGTGGTGCTACAATTAATCTAGGTCCCATGAATCTATACATGTGACAAAAAGAAACAAAGGTGTCTATAGAAGTTGGGACAATAACACGTTTCAAAATCATAAACAGTGATCCTATTTACATAACGATAAATTGATAAACTTAAAGTAAAAGATAAAAGTCTTACCGAACAAGATCTTCCATAAACACATATGTTCATTGGCGGATCCAATTGAGGTTTAGTGGGGGAATGGGACCCCATTAAAAAGTGAAAATGAAAATTCTTTTAGGGTAAAAATATAGTTTTTGTTAGTTTATAATCTAGTGTCCTCCTAGTAAATTTTCATCCGAGACCCCATCAATTAAAAAAATGTCTCAAAACCAACCATAAACCAAAAATAACTCTTGAAAACCAAAAAAGACCGTCGAAATCGACAAAAAAAACTTAAAAATTCTTTAAATCCAACAAAAAAAAACTTTAAAAAACACTCAAAAGTTGTATGTAGGCTAAAAATACATCTGACAACTTTACGAACATTTATACTAACTTAAAGGTGACCCACTAAGAAAAAATCTTGGATTCGTCACTGCATATGTTACTACATGATTCGACTGGATGTATATATCAATAAAATATTACATTTCTCCCGAATAAATTAAAGAAATAATATTAAGTAATTATAAATTCATTATCAATAATATATGGGGTTGATTACAAACAAAAGAAGATTAATTATATTTACGTAAAACTGTATCTGAAAAATGACATAATATTTTAATATTAAAAATACAATTTCCGATTATTCAATTAATTAAACCACCAACTTCAAAATCCCTTTCTTATTGAAAGAAAAGAAGCCGAAAGTGTAAAGTAAATGAAAGTTTGAAATCACAACACAAAAGATTTTGAAAAGTTGTACACTAACTTTTTATGTAATTTTACTACTCAATGGTTCTCATAAGACCATCCGCATCCATCCCATTCTAACCCACACTTTTTCACTGCCACATCAGCACCATATCATTTTTTCCTTCCAACTCATTCTAACCCACAAACCCCCACATCCATCCCACACCACTATCCCATATTTTATTTATTTTTATTTTTATTTTTGTTACCATTAATTTAAATAATTAATATTTTATAAGTAATTTGTAATAATATATAATATTATAATTTATAAATCAAACTAATATTTTAACCTTACATAATAAAAAATACATAAATTTCAAATAAAAAATGATAACTTGACGATACGCGGGTAGATACGCGGGTAGATTAATTTTCCCGTCCGACGATGACGAAGACGACTCATAAAATTCCGACGAGTTCACTGATGAAGAAGACATTTTGTTTTTGTAGTAGAGAAAAGTTTGAGAGATTGAAAGAAAATTTAGTGGTGTGAAAAAATAAGTGGGAAAGATGGGAGAGATTGAGAGTAAATTTGTTTGTGTGAAAAAATAAGTAGGTTAATATTAGTATTTATATGATAGAAATAATTATAAAAAAAATTCAAACCCAAAATTCATACCCAACGGATATATTTGAAAAAAAAAAAAATTAAATCAGCCAACCCGAGCTGGGTTGCCCAACCCGGGAGGGCTCCATCCCACACCAACCCCAAGGGGTGCGATGGTGTTTCAAACCATCCCACACCAACCCCATTGAACCCAAGGGGCCGATGCAGGTGGTCTAAGATTTGCATCATATACAAAAAGATTATATTATTTATCATATACTTTTTTAAATATATGATACGTGAAATCTTTTAGTAGAGACCAACTTTAGCACAAAACGCAACAAAGACAAACAAACTGAAAGTCGCTTATTGAAGATATTCTATTGATTTAGTGTATGTGTGTGTACTGTATAGCTTGTACGAATTATATAATTTGCAAATGAAAAGCACCATATATATATAGAGGGAGATTCACGGAAAAACCTAAAAAAAAACGGAAAGCTGAAGATAACCCTAGTTACCCTTTATCTGGACGCTATACACTTGTGCATACAAGTAATTTATGTTGTTTTTTTAGTTTTTATGCACAAGTGTATATACACGTGTGCATGTTACAAATTACTTGTATGCACACCAAATGAAATGTTGCCTGATGTTCTTCAGTTTTCGGATTTTTTGAGATTTTCTTTGACCTATATATATATATATATATATATATATAAAATATAAAATTTTGCTTACCAGCGTCGGTTGGTAACTGATAACCATCGAGGCATCCACCAAAAAGTATTAGAAAGAAAATGAGTCAACAATTGCCGCTGCAGCATCATCAAGATTCGCAAATCATCAAACCACTGCATACACAGCAATCATGAGTAAGCGAAGGGGACACACGAATCACTTTTCTCTTGAAAAAAGATTCAAGAAACCCTAAAAGGTTTGATTTTTTGTGAATCTTGATGATGCTGCATCAGCAAAAACTGACTGTTAGGCTATCCTTGAGATCGATCTTCTATCCCTCCTCAATATATATACAAAACAGAATTAGGTTTTAACTAAAAGAAGGGAAACCCTAGAGAAGATGGATTGATGAAGGAATTCATATTAACACATGATAGGTTTCAGACCCTTTTCATGCCAAGCTAGATATTATATATGGTGGGAAATGATGGCAAAAGAACATGTTGATTATAGTTTATCAACAAGAAAATATTGTATGGGAAGTGTCTTTTTCAGAATAATTATTAAACACAAAAAAGAGAGAGGGAGGATTTTGTTGAGGAGGCCACGATGAGAGGGGTATAGATGTAATGCAAGTGTATATATATATATATATATATAAGAATTAAAGATAGGTGGAAAAGGGGAAAAGGGAATGAACCTTAAATATGGGAGTTAAGATAATACATTAAAAGGTCATGGATCAAATCCTTGGTTGCCTTAATTTCTAAAGAAAGCACAGGAATTAGGGGCGGATTGATTGGTGAAGTTTTTCTACCTCCACCAACGATGAAAAAAAATTAGATATTTTATAGAGTAAATTACGGATTTGGTCCCTGTGGTTTTCTAAAATTTTGGATTGGGTTCCTTTTAAAATTTAATTACTGATTAGGTCACTGTGGTTTCTGTTTTGTTTCAGATCAGGTCCTTCACCCAACTCCCATTAGATAACAGACGTTTAACCCTCCTCATGCGCCCTCCACGTGAGGGCATTTATGTCATTCTAAAAATCTTTTTTGATTCATCGATTATAGATGCAGAGACCAAAACGAACTTCCATTCTTTTTGTTGAATACGATTTCAAGACATCAGATTCCATCGTTTGCTTATAAGGTTTGAATACGATCAATGCTTAATACGATTTCAAGATAACGATTGTTTATACGATTTCTAGCTGATGCGTACGGGTATGTGATTTGCTTATACGATTTCAATTTAGATTTAGATTTCATGAGCCGATATCGATTTGGATTTTAGGAGCCGATATTGATTTGGATTTCAGGAGCCGATGTTGATTTGGATTCAGCAGCCGATTGGATTTGGATTCAGGAGCCGATTTCGATTTGGATTCAGGAACCGATTTGGATTTCACACCCCCCCCCCCTTTTAATTTAGTTCACCACATTTCGGTTTAGGGCACCAATGGAAGTTTTTTTCATCCAATTAACAAATGCTTTCATTGCCGTTGTCGTTATGTGTATCTGCAACTACGTTGTCCAAGATCATCCGACACAATGACTTGCTCATTCTATTTATTTGAAAAGAAACATTGTGTTGCTGGCTATTGAGTTAATGTTGCTTTCTTAACTTTATTACTAGTCTGAAAAGAGCAGAACTTCAATTTAATGTCAGGCATACTTCATTATAAATGTATGATATGAATCTTGTTATCAAGTTGTTGTTGTTGTTTTCAAACCTTATAATTGATCTTGAAGGTGAAAAAGTAAGTTCTCCTTAAATGGACAATGGACATACTAGGTGGGTTTCAGTAACATATGATGTAGAACACCATTTCCATTTCACTTTTCTGTTGCTTGTGTTTGATTGTAGAAAAGAGGATGAACTCCAGCAACAATATGCCTGCAATCTCAACGGAAGCCAATTAATGATTCAAATTAGATATGCAGGTATATTCTACACAAATGCCCAACCAGCAGCTTCAAATGCGTATACAATTTCAAGTCGTCTCTTGATTGTTGATTCTACACAAATGCCCAAGCAAGAACTCGAAGCATCAATCAAAGCATTGAAGAATTTTTTTGGGAATGACAATGTTTGGGAATTATGTAGTGTTGGGAATCATGTATTGTTAGGAATTATGTAATGTTGTTATTTCTTTGATTGTTTATACACGACAATCTTTGGGAATTATGTACTCTTACTTTTTCTTTAATGAAAATTATCATTCATGTTTATACTTACTTTGTTCCCATCATATACATTGTTATATCTTTTCACATACCTTTTAGACACACCACACTACCACAGGTACCAATCTATTTATGCACTTGTTTGAATAAGCTGCTGTTATAAGCTGATTTCTACAAGCTGTTTTAATAAGTTGTTTTTTAGAAGCTATTTTTAGAAGCTGATTTTTACAAGCTGATTTAATAAGCTATTTATTACAAGCTGTTTGAATAAGCTATTTATTACAAGCTGTTTTTTACAAACTGTTTCCTACAAGTTAGTTTTATAAGCTGTTTTCTACAAGCTGTTTTTTTACAAGCTGTTTTTTATAAGCTGTTTTCTACAAGCATGTCGGTACTCCTTCCGGTAGGAAATGGCTTCAACCACTTGGTTGATCAGGTCCTTTTCTTTATCTTTGAGCTTCACCTCTCCACTTGCATCCAGACGAAGCTTGCTCTCCAGATGAACCTGAATTATCTTCATAGTACCCTCACAGAACTTGTTGATTTCAATTACTCTCATGAATCTCTTCTTTGAGTCAGTATCAACGTAGACAACTCCGAGCTCAGGCTTTTGCAGTACGGTGTAAGCGGGGATACCTTGAATATCAAGCAGGCGTCTGTTTGGTCTTCTGATGTTCACATGAGCTTGATGAGATTCCAAGGCCATCTGGAAATCGGTAATGTATGAGAACTTCAAAATATTTCTCATAAATTTCTTCACACTCTGGTAAGCGGCGTCGTATTCAATCTTCTTCTCTGGGCGAGTGGCTAGGAGGTTGTACAGGCTTAGGAGATCATCTACTTTCAGACTCTTGAAGTCAGCCTCAGAGAACACACATTCGGAACCATCAGATCTCAAGACGGTGAACTCAGGATAAAAGACATTGAACAACTTTTGAGATTCATCCTTCAGCACCTTCATTATCATGTTGTCCGATCTGACAGCACCTGTTTCTTTGTCTTTATTTCTCATAACATATAGAAACTAGATCTTCTTCAGTGATGGCCAGTCCTCTATCCCGTAAACGTTCTCCAAGTTAATCTTCTGAACATCCCGTACATATAGTTCTTTCCTTAGGCTCTCTAGATACGGAGTCAAGATAGCCACTCTTTCGCCTGTAGCTACGTATCTCGGTTCAACATCAATGACTACTTGATAGATTCTAAGTTCAACCTCAAGTTACTGGATCTCTGATCTTTCCATCATGAATTATCGGTGCTTGTGGAACAGAAGTACCTGTACCCGGATCTGCTGTTTTTGGCAGTAGAGGAGCATCATCTTCGGATTCAATTCCCATATCCTGAACCCCAGTAGTATCAAATTCATCGTCTATAGCTTCAACCAATTCTTCTTTGATTTTAAGTACAGTCGTTTCCGGCTCTTCTTCTGAATCAATGTAGATGATGTCAACAAACATATCGTCGGCCATCCGCTCGTCCGCCGTTCTATTGTCAACAGCCGAAGGCTTTTCAACCCCGGTTATGACATCAACTAGAACTTCCATTTCAGCATCTTGTACCTGTACCACATCAGTCGCCGTTCCAGCTTCAGTTGTTTCACGTTCACCGACTGAACCCCCTTCATTTCCTGTACTCGTGCCCGTTGTTTCTCTGACCCGTGCTCGCTTCTCCCCCTCATGAAGACCAGGATCATCCGGATCATCATGCCTTCGTTTATGTGGAGCTTGAGCTTGTATCCCACACTTCTCTTCGATAGCCTTAAGCCTGTTAGTGATGGAGGTGAATTCGTTCATCATAGCTTCCGTCATATCTTTCATAGAATCGGTTAGACGCTGGAAGTCGTTGCTAGAAGGTGGTTGGGTTGAGGTTTGGGCTTAAGGTTGGGTTTGTTGGCGTAGTAATCCAACAAGGTCTACCTCTTCAGCCGTGCTAGAATCGCTTTTGGCTAGGAGTCGGGCTAACAGCTCTGATTTGAACTGGTCTTCTGGGATTTGGTGTAACGGTACTGGTGGTGGTGTATGTGGATCGGATTCATCGCGGGATGGTTGATTCGGAGGAGTTGACGATGATTCAGCAACGCCTTTACCTTTGATAGCTCTTTTAACTTCAGCAGATAGGTCACCAACAATCTTCTTCAACTCGTCGGTGTGTTTCCGGTAGGTTGTGTCAATAGATGCAAGTGAAGCTCGCAGAACCTCCAATGTGATGTAGTGCGGATAAGGACTAAGGTTCTAAGCCACCTGTGAAATAGTTAACGACGGGAAAATAGATCTAACTCCCGAACCACATAGGTTTTCGGTTGTCGTGGAAGCTATAGCTGCACGGCCTGTGTTCACCGCTGGCATAGTGTTAGCAGTGACAGGACTTCCACCCTGTCCTCGCGAGGCACCAGCGAATGGCGGCCTAACTCGGGGTGTTCCGGTTGGAGCACAAAAGCTCTCAACTTGGTGTTGTACCATCATATGTGTCCTAGGAAAAGATGTTCTTCCGAATGGCCCTAGACTCGATGTGCGTTGAAGGAAGGTCGGTGGCCGGGGCGGGAGCCTACCTGTTTCAATACCAGCAAACACCGAATGTGTTGCCGATAGACTTTGTGCTAATTCCCCTGTGGAAAATGAAACACCGATCTGTTGAGAGATCGATGGCTTGGTGGGGCTATGTTGTGCATGGCTGGGTCCACCACGGCTGTTTCAATGCACAACGGCGATAAACGCTCGTTGGCAGAAGATGTGGCTACCCGGCTTGGATCGGTTTGGGGAGAGTCGATAGTTAAAACTTTATCCGACTCTATCACAGCTTCACTCAATTCTTTTCTCCCTCTATCCTCACCACTAACTACATTTTCCACTTCTTCTTCGTTTACATTAGAAGGCCCCGCGGCATCAGTAGCAGTGTCGGAGAGTCCGATGTTCCGTGTGGAATCAACATCAGAACTCACGACTCGTGGTCTCCGACCCATATGCCTTGGAATTAGATGGGCCAGCGGGTCATGATCGGAGTCATCGTCATTGTTATCATCATCAAAAGGTGGAAAGACTAGTACTTCCTCATCATCAGAAGATGATGCAGCAACGTCAGCTGAATTCCATGATACATCGTCATCAAATATCTTTACTGGAGGAGGTCGAGGGGGTGGTTGAGCTGGTCGTGAAGAGGATGCATGTCCAATAGTCCGTAATCTTCTCCCGACTCTCTTTCTTTTAGGTCTCCTCACCTCTCGTTGTTCAGGAACCCCGTGTTCCTGAACCCCCTCGACATTCTGACCCTCACCTCCTAGTAGGTTTGCATCTTTGGGAGGTCCCTCCGGCTCTGGCTGGACCACCAATGCATTTTCTAGCCTATATTGCCTAACTACCCAGGACTGTTGGTCAGCATATGCGAGTACGTCTTCTCGGATGACGGCAATGTGAGCAAAATCCACGTGCTTAGGCATCCTTATGTAATGCATGTACTGGCTCGGGCCTCATGGAGCATATGCATGTCAGGGTATCTCATGATTGTCTTCCATAATCTGGAAGAATTTCTGGTATGGCACGAAAGTGCGGTCCTTCTTTGGGCAAGCCTTGTCCTCGACTAGCTCGATGAGCTCATTCCAGATCAGGATTGCGTAATCGATGTTTCGATTGAACGCGAAGGCATAAAACATTCGTAGGGTGGGCAGATTTGTCTTGTCTAGGCCTGTGTGTTTGGAAGTCATACATCGGTTAAATATAAAACATAGTGTGTACCATATTCTCGGAAGATATTTGCGTCTGAATTGCGAAGAACCGGTGAGAACTTGGTTGTCAGGGTGTTGATATCCAAGACTTCGGATATCCGTGAATAGTTGTTCTTCTGGAACCGGATCTTCAAAATTCTCTGAGTAAGGTAGGTTAAGTGCACGACGGAGTCCTCTTAGGGTGATTCTGGCGTCAAAGTGATCAACTCGGGCCGTGAAATGTGGTGTACGATGAGTCGGATTGAACTGAATTGTACCCCAGAATTGTTGAAGGTATATGGCCGGTACAAGCTCGACTCTGGTAAACGCAGTTCGTAGAGGATGGCCGCGGATGATCTCTATGATTATCTGATAGTCGAAGGGAACCGCTAGATCGAGATGATGGTTGTTGTCATCAAATCTCAGAAATGAACCCCTAGGGTAAATTTCTTCATCCCGGTCACGAGCGTTGACGGATAGGTGGGATGAACGATGCGAACGGATGATGGTGTTTTCATCCGAAGAGTTCCCATCATGTTGACTCATCTAAACCACTTAACAGTTTAGTACAGTGCCAAAGTTGATTTTGCCTTGAAAATTTTTTCAAAAAATCCCCAAGTCTTGGGCTTATCGCAACCCACACCAGAAGCTTATCGCAAGCAAAGAGTTATCGCAACGTGAAGTGTGTGACAAGAAGTTATCACAACACATTGATTGCGATAAGATCTTGTCGCAACTCAGGGTTGCGATAAGGATGAACAACCGACCATTGCGATAGTTATGAGTTTTTGAAGATATGTTGGTTGCGATAACTATGAACACTGAATAAAACCTAAGTGTTCAGGCCCAGAAAATCTATTTTTCGCACATTTGAAGTTAAAACCTATACTAACAGATTCGCAAGACAAACGATAGTGAAACCCTATGGCTTCTAGGTATCAACAAACACACAAACACAAGATTTAAGCAGATTTATCAAAGAAACGACCCTAAAACCCTAAAAATTACTATAACAAGCGATTTAATGGTTGAAATCGATTGAAACTCAGGAATCCATACCTCGATGTAGATCTGAGTAGAATGCACGGAACAGAAAACCACGAAATCGGTCTCGAAGATCGCAGTGCACAGTAGCAGTATTGAAAGAGAAGAGGGTTTTGAGATGAGACAAGTGGTGAGAATGTCTCTGCTATTTATACGATTTTTTTTTTCAAACTCAGTGACACATGGCACAAAGAGATTGGTCCGAAGTTTTGACCTGCCACGTGTCAGGTTGTCGCAATGAACAAGTTGCGATAACCTTGCAATCTTATCGCAACAGAAGATTGCGACAAGATACTATTCCCCACGTCTTATCGCAATGCATAGTTGCGATAAGAATTACACTTGGTTTCATCGCAACAGAAGGTTGCGATAAAACACTGTTTACTGTGTTATCGCAAGTGTAGGTTGCGATAACAGTGAAACTTGGACATTTTTCAGATAAAGTTTTTAAAAGATTTTATCACATTGGAAGATGTCCAACTTCCAATTGATTAAGCACGCAAGGTTTTTGAAATATTTTCACTCCCCCTTAAATGATGCAAGAATGTTTTGAAAAATTGATTTTCATCATTTAAGAGTTTGTGGTTAAAACAAATTAGAGAACATACCTTGTGATCGTCAAGTAAGGAGCACATGAAATCAACACTTACAAGCTTTGTCAGATATGCACACTCCCCCTATTCTTGTGCATACTCCTTGTATTGTACTCCCCCTGAGACTATGAACACACCTTATGTAGACACAAATATCATAACAAGAATGTAAAGTGACAAAAAGAATAAACAATGAAAACAACAAAGACATGAAAATAAAATGTCTTATATTGAGAATAGAATGTGATGAAAATTTGAATGTATCAATCTAGATAGAGATAACTAGATTGAAATACACATATTTCCATCCATTATATGATCAATATAGAATATTAAACTTTCATGTTCAACATGCCGAGCTTGGATACTAAGAAATTAAATCGTTTTTCATCCAAGGCTTTCGTAAAGAGATCGGCAAGTTGATACTCAGTTGTGACAAAGTATAATTCAATCGTACCTTTTTCGACATGATCTTTAATAAAATGATACCTGATGTCGATGTGTTTGGTCTTTGTATGCTGGACCGGGTTAGCTGATATTGCAATTGCACTCTTGATGTCACGGTAAATGGGGATCTTCTCGTACTTGAAGCCGTAGTCCATCAGTTGAGTCTTCATCCACAGAACCTGTGAACAACAACTGGCAGCGGCAACATATTCTGCCTCCGCAGTTGATGTTGAAACATAGTTCTGTTTCCTCGAAAACCAACTTACCAGTTTATCCCCCAAAAGCTGCACATGTCCAGATGTGCTCTTCCGGTCAAGCATACTACCTCCATGATCCGCATCAAAATATGCAGTGAGTTCGAATCCCGTTCCTTTTGGGTACCACAGACCAAGGTACGGTGTCCCCTTTAAATATCGAAAGATCTTTTTAACAGCACCAAGATGTGATTCTTTTGGTTGTGCCTGAAATCTTGCACATAAACAAGTCAAAAACATTATATCTGGACGACTCGCAGTTAGGTACATTAATGAGCCTATCATCCCTCTGTAGTTCTTAACATCTACATCTACACCATCTGGATCCGGACCAATTTTAGATCCAGGCGCCATAGGTGTGCCAATTGAGGTACAGTTTTCCATCTTGAATTTCTTCAAGATGTCAAACACATACTTTGATTGGTTGATGAAGATACCTGTTGAGAATTGCTTGACTTGTAATCGGAGAAAGAAATTAATCTCTCCCAGCATACTCATCTGGAATCTAGTCATCATAATGCCCGAAAACCAAGTACATAATCCAGGGTCAGTTGAACCAAATATAATATCATCAACGTAAATTTGTACCAGAAGGATCTCACCATTTTTATGCAGAGTGAAGAGAGTTGTGTCGATTTTACCTTTTCGAAAGCTAGCACCAAGTAGGTAGGTAGATAAAATTTCGTACCAAGCTCGAGGGGCTTGCTTGAGACCGTAGAGAGCTTTGTCAAGAATGTAGACGTGATCTGGTTTATCTTTGTCCACAAAGCCCTCCGGTTGAGAAACATATACTTCTTCTTTGAAGATGTCGTTCAAGAAGGCAGTCTTCACGTCCATTTGAAAGACAGTGAAGTTTCTGAAAGCGGCAAATGAAAGGAACATCTGGATTGCCTCTAAGCGAGCTACCGGTGCATACGTCTCATCGTAATCAATTCCCTCTTGTTGCCTGTACCCTTTCGCTACAAGGCGTGCTTTGTTTCTCACAACAATCCCATCTTTATCTTTCTTATTCTTCAGGACCCACTTGGTACCAATTACCGTTTTACCCTTGGGTCTAGGAACTAGTCTCCACACGTTCAATGCTTCAAAAGAATTCAGCTCATCTTGTATGGCAATGATCCAATCCGGATCTTCTAAGGCTTGTCGAACAGTTGTAGGCTCAACTTGACTTAGAAAGAGCGCGTAAAGGACTTTGTTAGCCGTTGCAGATCTTGTCTTTACAGGTTCAGAGACGTCACCAACGACTTGTTCAATGGGGTGACTCTTAGTCCATCTTGTAGAATGTGGGAGGAGAGATACAACATCTTCATTGGGATCCACTAAGGTAGGATCTTTATTAAAATTCAACTCTATTGTCAAGGTTGGTTCCGGTTGTGGGGCTGGTTCATTGACAGAAGAGTCAACAGGAACTGCCTCCGGATCTGCTTCAGAAGATGACTCAGGTATGTTAGCATAATCATCATCATTGACGTTAGAAGTTGTACCCGACGAAGAAGCACCGTTCGTAGGATCATGTTGTGTTGCTTGTGGAGATGCCATGTGTGTGTTACTTTAAGATGATACAGGAGTTGTTGCACCAGTTGTAGGAGTAGTCAGTACCGGTGAAGGCCCTGACAATGTAGCATTAGCTAGTGGTGTGGCAACATTACTCCTGTTAGTGATAGATGAAGAAGGTTTATCATTACCAAAATAATCATCATAAAAATATTCAAACAATAAATCAAGATCATTAGGTTTAGAGTTAGAAGATGAAGCTTGATTCTTATTTGAAGATCTAGTCATCATGGGATGGATTTGTCCAGATGCTAGGATTCCAGATATTGCGGGTTCTGTATTGTTTTGCACAGAAGCCATTTCTTCAGTTTCGTCGAATCTGACGTTTATGCTTTCTTTCACAGTTCTGGAGGACTTGAGATAGACTCTGTACGCTTTTAACGTGAGCGAGTATCTGATAAAGACGCCCTCAATACCCTTAGGACTGAATTTATTCAAGTTGTCCTTATCGTTCAGCACAACACACCTGCATCCAAAAACACGAAAGTAGTGTATTACAGGTTTTCTATTCTTAATCAGTTCATATGGAGTTTTACCAAATCGTCGATGGATAATAGAACGGTTTTGTGTATAGCATGCCGTCGATACAGCTTCAGCCCACAGAAACAGAGGTAGATCAGCATAAGACATCATCGTTCTGGCGGCTTCAACAAGTGTGCGGTTCCGTCTTTCAACGACTCCGTTCTACTGAGGTGTTCTAGCCGCAGAATATTGATGAGATATTCCTAATGACTTAAAGAAATCATCAAGAGTCTTGTTTTTGAACTCTGTCCCATTGTATGACCTAACAATCTGAACTGTTTGTTGACGATTCACTTGAAGCTGTTTGATTAACGAGATGATCAAGTCAGGGGTTTCATCTTTTGATCAAAGAAACCTGACCCAGGTGTATCTCGAATAATCATCGACAATGACTAACACGTATCGTTTGGCACTGATACTCTGAGTCTTCATCGGACCACAGAGATCCATATGAAGGATTTCCAAAGGTTTGTGAGTGCTGGGTTCGGGTTTCGGTGGGTGAGGAGCTCGCTTTATCTTCCCCTTCTCACAAGTAGTACAGAAGTTGTCTTTCTCAAACAGCAGAACCGGTAGACCTATAACTAAATCACCCATCGTAAGCTTTTGAATGTAACGAAAATTGAGATGAGATAGTCGCCTATGCCATAACCAACTCTTTTCCATTGTTGCCTTAGACATCAGACACACGACATTCTTCGGCTTAAGTTGTGATAGGTCAATAGTGTAAAGATTTGACTTTCTAGAACCAACTAGAAGTTCATTTCCTTCATCGATTAGAACTGCACACCGGGTCTTTTTGAAATGGACTTCTAGATCTTTGTCAGAAAATTGACCTATGCTAAACAAGTTATGTCCTAAGCCTTCAACATAATTCACTTTGGTGATCCTGACGTTGTCTGTTACTATATCTCCATAACCCAAGATTGGAGAGTACTGATCATTCCCAAATTTAACTTTTCCTCCATCTTTTTCCACAAAGTTGCTCAACAGCTCCTTTCTACCAGTCATGTGTTTTGAGCAACCAGAATCCAAATACCAAACATGACGGAGCTGCAAAATGGAATTTAAACAATTTTAGGTACTCATTGCCAATTGGGTCCTTTTGGGTTAGGAGAATTAACAAGTTTTTGGTTGGCATGTTTCTTTGAATTGTTGTAGTTATAATATCTATTTGTGTAAAAACGATTGGAACCATAGAAATTATAACCAACCCATGAAGAATAATCAGACTTGCAGATAAAATCATCTACACCACATGAAGAACAACAAATTTGATCATGTGCTAAATTAATCAGTTGTTGTATTGAAGAAATCTTGTAAGGAGTAACAAGTTTTTGTTTGATGGAAGCAACACGATTACTAACAGTAGAAACAAAAGTGTTTTTCTTGGAATGAAAAGCGACATTAGATGATTTTCTCTGGGCCACATCCTGTTTGGACTCCTTTATTCTCCACTCTAACCGCGAGTTGTTTCTTAAATAACGATCTGAAATGGCATCAAAATAAGAATCGTAAGCGTAGGAATTTTGAGCTCGGGAAGATTTAGATTTGCGCTTATTTTTCTTCTTTTTCTTTTTCTCAACGGTTTTTGAAGATTCCCCTTCGAAGAAATTCTTCTCGGGTTCCTCTTCCTTGATCAAAAAATCAGAATGATCCGGAAGTTTAGCACCAAAATCAAATTGAACATCTTTTTGTTGTGCTTTCTTACCCTTCACATCACAAGGAATGTCAATAACACAATCAACCTTAATGTCATCGGAAGAAGAGTTATGGAAGATATCACAAGAGTTTTCATTCACAGGTTGTTTCTCTAGATCAATAGGACCAAAATCATCAAAGTCATCCACAATCATGCTTCTGTAAAGAGTATTGCCCATGAAGGCTTTGCATGAGGAAGCATCTGAATCAGAGGAAAGTTTGCTCGCAAACTCTGTCATAGCTTCAGTGGATAGAGTTGACAATTTTGCCATAAGTCTTGAGATTTCATTTTGAAAGTACTCTCTATTAGTCTCAAGATCTTTTCTCTCTTTGATCAAAATGTTTTCTAAATCAGATATTTTCTTTGAAAAAAATAACATTTTCAGATTCAAAAGATTTTCTTTCAAACTTAAATCTCTCTCTTTCTTTCTCAATTTGATCTTTTTCAAGAAATAACATTTTCTGAAAATCGGAGACTTGTTTTGAAAGATTCAAGCATCTAAGTTCAAGAGATTTCTTTTCTACAAAGCTTTTGGTTGACGATTCAGAAACAACCTTTTCAGACTTATCTCTCTTGCTATTTATCAAAACAGTTAACATAACTTCCTTTTCAATATCAAAAGCAAGTTGATCGTCATTTCTGACTTCTTCAATTTTGCTTTTAATATTCAATTCAAGATCGACAAGCTTCTGTTCGAGTACCAAAGGAGGATAATATATTTTTCCTTCAAAAGCGGGTTTTGATACAATTTCCTTTGGTGGCTCAACAGCATAACTTTGAAAATAGTCATTAGACAAGGTTTGTTTCCCATTCCAAAGCAATGCCTTCCTATTGGCCGAATCATAACAAAAAGGAAGTTGCATGGTCATAGTTGTCTTTCTTTTAATCTCTTCCTTAACCCCTTGTTCTTCCTCATTAAGCCATTTGATTCTGTATTTGGGTTCTATGGTTAGAAGCTTAAGCCATTGAAACTTGTATAGACAAGGTGCCCTTTTCAAAGCATTTTCCAAATAATGAGGATTGTCATATCCCACACCCCATTTCGAGTTGTAATATCTGAAATTCTTAGGCGTGTTTAGAAAAATGGTTTGTTCAGATTGACCAAGTTTGTACAACTTCACTTCTAGATCACTTGCTTTTTCGGTCAATTCGTTGTTATAATCTTTATAAGATTGCAACAATTTTTCAAGCTCATTCTTCCTATTTTCAGAAATTCTTACCTTTTCTTCCATTTCATCCATTTTGTTTCGAAAATAAGTTCGAGATTGTTCGATCTCAACTCGTTCCTTTTTCAACTCATCATTTAACTTGTTATGGTTAGTAATTGCCTTTCTTTGAGATTCTATTGTCTTATGAGCATTATTGAGTTTCTCAGTTAATTCATCTTGTTTTAATGTGAGGACTTTAAACTGATTAGCATAGTGATTAACAGTGCAGAGATCTACCTCATTTGTCTCAGGCGCCGCATCAGCCTCTGAATCCTCACCTTCTCTGCTCATCAGGCACATCTTTGCTAAAGCAACTGTCTCCTCCTCTCCTTCATCTTCAGTTTGGTCCAACCAGTATTCTTCCTCCACCAGCATTGCTATTCCAGACTCCTTTGTTCTGCCAACAGCGCTTTCTTTTTGTAATAGCCGGAATCCCTTACCTTCGGTTTCCTGCACTCTTTGGAGAAATGGCCAGACTTCCCACAATTATAGCACTTTTGCTCTTCATCATTTCTTTCACCAAACTTCTTCACTTCCAATCTTTAACCGTCTTCCTTATGATCATCAAACTGTTTCTTTGACTCAATTCGATTCTTGTGCTCAAAGTTTTTAGAACCGGATGAGTAACGTAGATTGTTTGATCCCAGAGTCTTCACAAATTTCCTCTGGAAGGCCCTAGATAGAAGCATCATTGCCTGCTTCACGCTTTCCGCCTCATCTAAATCATCCTGATATATCCTAAAATCCTCTTTCTGAATACTCTTACCCTTATCAACATACTTTCTTGACATCAAAGCTAATGGTTCACTCTCAAACTCATCATCCTCTTCTTTCTTCTCAGACACTTCTGTCTTCTTCTCCTTCTTACTCTTTTTCATCAACTTCTTCGTTTTCAGATCAGCATCATCCTCATCTTGCTTTAATGTTTCAAACATCTGTTGTAGCGGAAGAGAATCCAGTCTAGAATTCTGTTTCATTCTATGAGCATACTTCTTCCATTCGGGCTGACGCACGCTCAAGAACTTCACATTAGTCTCGATGATGGATTTTGATATCTTGTAACTGCTGAGTTCATTTAGGATGGTTGTGAAACGATCATATGCATCGTCTAAACTCTCACCATCCTTCTGCTTGAAATTCTCATATTTGTTGATGATGTTTGAGACTCTCATTTGATTTTCCACTTCTGAACCTTGATACAACTTGATCAACTCATCAAAAATTCCTTTCCCTGTTTCACTCAAACTGTCAACCTTTCGATATATGTTATTGGTTAAGGCTTGCATAACCAGTGATCTAGCCGCTTTATCAGCTTTGTGTCTCAACAGTGGTTGACCGGCGTAGTCTCCTGGGTCAAGAAGTCTTTCGTTGCCATCTGGGTCTGTTTCATAAACTTCTCGTTGTACCCCGTTTATCAAGGAATCATGGATTAGAACGCCATTCTCTTGTCGTTCCACATAGTCAAGAAATCTGTCTTTCCATATTTTAAAGTCTTTAGGGAATAGAACTGGTGGTTTATCTTTTGAACCTGTGGTCAAAATATCTTTGGCAGTCATGTTTAGATTACTTGTCGATGATCTTTTAATATCTTTTTGATCTAATTAGGAAATAGTGATTACACAAACTTTTGTCTCAACACACTGTCTTGTCGCAGCCCAAACTTGTCGCAGGCCAATACTTGTCGCAGCCCAATACTTGTTGCTACCCAATACTTATCGCAATGCACGGATATCGCAACACACAAATTGTCGCAATAAGAAAATCTTGTCGCAATAGGAAAAACTTGTCGCAATAGGAAAATCTTGTCGCAATACGAAAATCTTGTCGCAATAGGAAAATCTTGTCGCAATAATAAAAGGGGTCTTATCGCAACAGAAGTTTGCGATAAGTTACTGTTCAAACTCTGAGGATTGCGATAAAACTCTTGTCGCAAGTGACTCTTGCGATATGGAACTGTTCACTTGCGATAGTTATGAAACTTCGAGGGTTGCGATAGTTATGAAGATTCAAGGTGTTCTTGAGTTGAATCTTCAAAACTAATCGGAATTGGCTGAAATTTGGTACGCAGGTTCGTGACACTATTCTGGGCAACTTTAATGCTTCGTGTTTTGTCCAAAAACCAACATAAAGTGGTTTTTCGATGCAAAACAGAGTGTAAAAATACAAAAGTCCGAAAATGGGTAAATGCCCAATCTGAGCTACAAACCTAGTGATTTTGCGGAATAAAAACACTCAGGAATAGTCTACTAACAACCCTTGATCGATTCTAATCCATTAGAAGAACTCTAATGGCTAAAATCAACCAAAAAGATGAAAAATATGAACACTCAAATTTTTTTCAAAAACCCTAACAATCCTAATCTGATCAATGTGATATATAAGCTCTGATACCAATTGTGATCCTAGAACAAGTAATCAATCAATTTAAAACAATTAGGAAGCCATCTCTATATTCAATATAATCAAAGTAGCACACAATGGTGAGTTGAGAGCAAATACTAGTGTGTGTGGCTACTATGTGTGGAAGATGACCTAAATCCTAAAGAGGAAAGTAGCAAACAATATATACTAGCTACAACTATGGAACAATGACATATTAGGTCCCTCTACTTGGTACAATCATATTTAAGCACTAACAACATTATAAGATCAGTTAGCACACCCACATTCACTTCTCCTTAAATCTCTCCTTAATTCAATTTCTTTAATTTATACGTTACATTTACTACCCTTATAATTAGGTATGTAGTTTACTTTTAATCTCTTACTTTTTTATTTTTCATTTTAGACTTTTATCATATAAACATAAATAATGTATATGAACTAAAATGCATTAAAAAAACATTTCTATTGTTTACAAATTATACAATTGTAATCAGTTCGTCAATACCTTCAAAATGTGACCATATTGAATATTTTTTGATTTAATTATGTTATTAAATATCATAAATATATACGAATTAATGTGTCGTGATTAGTATGAGATTTGTTGAAATTAGTATTGGATTTGATAGAAATAATCACTAATTGTCGTGATTTCTTTTTGCAATTTCATATCAACTTTTACTTCAAAGTCGAATTCCTTCGACGAATTACAATTCTATCAAATTTTATTCTGTTAAAGAAACACCCTTAGAATTATCATAAGAGATTTAATTACTTGTAAAAAAAGATATCACTTATCAACTGACTTTTGGATTATGAGTTCGAACCTTTTTCAAAAAATACGAGTTCCAATTGTTGTATGTTTTGCCATGACCATAAATAAAAACCGGGGATAGTCTAATCGAAGGTTGGTTTGTTTCTGAGACAACCGGTATTCACCCATGGTCAGTTGTATGTTGCTTTATCTAGAGTAAAAAGTAGGCAAGGTTTAAAAATATTAATTATAGATGATGAATGTATAATTAGCAATAGAACAAAGAATGTTGTATATAAAGAAGTATTTGGTAATTTATGATACGTGGTTCTTATTTTATTAATATTTTAACTATGTACTTTTCCATTATTTCATTTACGTTCTATTATAAATTTTGTTTTATAAATTCTTAATATTTATTCATATTTTTTATTAATTTTTTGCAAAACATCCTTTGTAAAAACTGCCTAAAACAAGGACATTTTGTAACCAGCTGCAAAAAAACAACTTTGAAGGGAAAAAAGTTTGGAAAAGTAGCATCGTACTTTCGATGATCATTCATATCTGTAAGATAAATTTTCTGGCATGATTTAATTTTTTTAAATTACCCCGTGTAATACACGGTTTGAACCTAGTTGTTTTAATAAGCTGTTTTTTTACAAGCTGATTTTATAAGTTGTTTTTTTACAAATTGTTTTAATAAGCTGTTTTTTGCAAACCAAAGATCAAAATTCAAGCCCAAAACTTGTCGCAGCCCAATGAAATCGCAACTCACAACTCGTCGCAACCAAAATCTTGTCGCAATAAGTAAGTATATCGCAAGGGTAATTCTTGTCGCAATAAGAAAGTATATCGCAAGGGTAATTCTTGTCGCAATAGGTAAAAGGGATCTTATCGCAAAGGTATGTTGCGATAAGTTACTGTTCACACGGAGAAGGTTGCGATAAAACTCTTGTCGCAAGTAACTATTGCGATATGGTACTGTTCACTTGCGATAAGTATGAATCTTAGAGGGTTGCGATAGTTATGAAGATTCAAGGTGTTCTTGAGTCGAATCTTCAAAACTAATCGGATTTGGCTGAAAATTGGTACGCAGGTTCGTGACACTATTTTGGGCAACTTTAATGCTTCGTGTTTTGTCCAAAAACCAACAGAAAGTGGTTTTTCGATGCAAAACAGAGTGTATAAATACAAAAGTCCGAAAAGTGAGTAAATGCACAATCTGAGCTACAAACCTAGTGATTTTGCGGAATAAAAACACTCAGGTATTGTCTACTAACAACCCTTGATCAATTCTAATCCATTTGAAGAACTCAAATGGCTAAAATCAACCAAAAAGAAGAAAATCTTGAAGAACACTCAACTTTACCAAAAACACTAACAATCTTAATCTGATCAATATGATATACAAGCTCTGATACCAATTGTGATCCCAGAACAAGTAATCAATCCATATAAACAACAAAGGAAGTCATCTCTATATTTAATGAAGATCAATAATAGCTCACAAAGATGATTAGAGAGAATTACTATGTGTGCCTACTATGTGTGTGATAAATGACCTGATTCCATAAGAGGAAAATAACAAACAATATATACTTGAGACAACTATGGAACATTGACATATTAGGTCTCTGTACTTGGTACAATCATAAATGTGCACTAACATATATAATTGTGGTTTATTTTACAAACCAAGTTATTTGTACAAACACTACAAACCTCATTCAACCAATCATAATTTTATTTTTATTTTTCTCTTTTTTTAATTATGAGGGTTGATTAGTCATTTTTATTGTAGAGGGCGTTATTTATGGACATTATTATCTTCATTATATTTGTTTTAAAAAACAAATTTCATCAAATGAGAAATACTCAAATACATAAAACAATTTTCTTTTTATATAGAAATAAAAATATATGAGACAATTTCATCAAGAAGAGAATTATATGAAACAATTTTATAAGATTGAGTTCCGATGAGAATGAAAGTTATGGTGAGAAGGTTAAATGAGATCTCCAGTCCACCCTTGGATGCATATTAAGATGGGATGCACCAAAAACTACCAGATCAATACTCGTATTAAAATTATTCATGGATGAGTTTGAGATTAAAAACCATCAAGTGTTCAAAATTCTATTACATTCTCACATTAACTCTTCTTTTCATACGATCATTCATCTACGAATATATAAAAGTTATAGTGAAAACAAAACTTTTATCTATCTTCAATTGCTTTCAAGTACTTTCATTGATCTATTTATATCAGTACCAAGATTAAAATCTTTAAAAAATACATGCATTTGAAAGTTAATGAAGGTATCTAAAATTAAAGTTCGTGAAGATGCTAAATTGAAGATAAAGGTGAATATTAAGATTGATGAACGTAATTAAAGGTCAATAGGTTATTTATAAAGGTAACAGAATGTCTGGGAATTTTTAGCTATTATATTTAAAAAAAAAACATCTTATCCAACGATTTAGCTGTATCGCTAAAGCGATACACATGTACACATAATATATAGTCATACAAATATACATACATATATAGATAGATATACACATACGATATATACATGACCTACACATATATAGCTAGTTACACAGTATAGTATACGGGTGGACCTAGAATTTTTTTCACACGGTTGCACCATATAATATAGACAAAAAATAATTACAAAAAACATTGTTTTAATCGACGTGTTTTCATCTTTTTACTGGCGTTCAATATTGTCTGATATGTTTTTAGCCTAATTCAACCGTTTCGAGGGATTTTTGAAACTTTTTGCTTGATTTCGAAAGATTTTTAAGTTTCTTTATCGATTTCGTGGAATTTTTCCCTTTTTTGGTTGATTTCAATATATTGTTTTTTTTTTGTTTTTTGGTTGATTACGAGGTAGGATTGCATCTTCTTGAAGTTTTCAAAATAATACGGTTGCACATTTCACGTACTTAAATTTTTTACCCTTCGCGGGAAAAATAATACGGTGACACGTACACATACATATATATACATATATACACGTACATATAGAGATATCCACATATACATATACACATAGACACATGTGAACCAAATTAGACAAAATAGTATCCGTAAAACCTCATACCGGTACCAAAAACAAGAAAAAGCAAAACATAATCAAGAACCGTCGGTGATCCGTCACAACACCGGCGGGTTACCCTAATCCGTCGGTGATTTGCAATGGATCACCGACGGTAACACGAATTACATAAATAAAAAAAATAAAATTTTGAAGGCTTACCGATGGATATTTATTTAGAAAAAATACAAAAATAAAATAATATTCAGGTCGTCAGTAATCCATAAAAAATGTGTATTTTCATGGACGAATTACAACGTGTAAAAGATAAATTTACAGGAGAAGATTGATTTAGCATATATAGAAGTATTTGTTCAGCCTCATCACACAATCAATCATGTTATTAAAAACTTGAATATTGGATTTGAAAGAGAAGGAAAAAAATCAGGTTAAGGGACATATGCTCACATGAATAATAAAAAGATACAAAATTTAATAAATAAGCTTCATGCATTCCTCTTGCTAGTCTTTTGCTACCCTTCTTCTTTTTATTCTAATGAAATTACCGTTTCTAAAAAATAATCATAAAAATGACAAACAAAAAGCATAAAAGGATTAGGGTTTATATATATATATAATTTATAATTAGGAGGAAAACCCTAGTTTGGTGGTGGACTGGTGGTTAAGGTTTAAACATCATATCCCATTGATATGACTTGTCAAAAACACACACAAATATCAGCCCAGAAATCTCGCAGAAAAAACTGTATATACAGACGAGATTCACACACATGTACACTCACTGTGTGTAATGAATGTGTCGATGAAATATGGTGGTGGTTGTGGGGTGGTAGTACACAAGAGATGAAAGCATGAATTGAATCATGCACAGCCTTCTTTCTCAATTTGGAAACTTATATGTCCTTAACCTACCCTCTCCTTTTTCCTTAATTACACGCCATGCAATGCACCACCGGTCACCAGTCCTCCGCCACCAGTCTCCATGCAAAACAACCATCATGATCTACCTACTCTACTCTACAACCTATGATAGCTGCTTGCTACTGTTGTACATTTGCATACCTTTCTTTCAACGCTACCTGAAGAGATGATGCTGATATGATGCATGCTTCTTTTTCTTGTACTTTTTCTATTCTTTTTTGGCAATCGTGTCCAAATTTTTTGACCATGTATTCCATATAGTTCTAAGTATATATATATATATATATATAAGCTTGGTATCATGTGAGACATATATACCAAGTTTGTACACTTGAAACTTTACATCAAAATACTGTGAAGGTTATCGTCACAGTGTTTTGCTGTGAATGTTCAGATTTTTTTTTACCTTCACAGTGTTTTGCTGTGAAGTTTCAAGTGTAAAATTTTGGTCTTACGGGTCTCACGAAACAGGTTGGTCCCACGTGAACCCAACTATATATATATATATATATATGGATTTATACGAAAACGCTAACTATTTAAAAAAAACAAGAAAACGATGTTAATGTACAAAACCATACATGATTCACGTACAAAATCATATATGATTTACGCGACTTTGACTCGCGAGTGAAGTCACGGCCAAAGTCGCATGCGTCCAGCTTTTGCAGTTAGTGTAAAATCACATATGATTTTACACATGGTTTGTTTTTTTTTTTTCTTAAATAGTTAACTTTCTTATTTAAATCTCCCTATATATATATATATATATATATATATATATACACGAAAGCTGATTAAGAAACCATATAAAAGGTACCTTATATACAGACAACCAATGAAATAGTTTTTTTTATATACAATATCTACCCACATCTTGAAGTTCTATTACTTGAGTGAATCATTGGATACCTAATTTATGTATGTATCTTCGACAAACAGCAAGTCTTAAAACCTATGGCAGTTAGTTAAACGTAATTAATACGAGTATATATATATATATATAGTATACTTGAGATAAAGAAGGAGCTATAGTAGTGGGAGTCTGCATGCACAGCACAGACGTAGGAAAATGACTGGCTTTTAATATCTCTTTGCTTAAAAAAGGAATCTTTAATCCGAAAGAAGCATGCCTACCAACCCTATTTTGGGTCTCCAATGACGTTTGACGTATACGTATATATGTAAATATACACACGTATTATTGATGATTGTACTGGGTTAATTAAAATTCCCGGGTTCTTGTTAATTGCAGCGATGGAAATAAGGTGGGTATTCACGTATTGCAGAGGTAATGTATTCTTTGTGTCTAACCTATCCTAACTAATCCTCGACACCGTTGGGTACAGGAACAACAAGGTATTTTAAATAAAAAATAAACCGTCACTATTCTAATTACAAATACTGAAAATCAATTATATATATGCACATATTTAATAAAATAAAAGTTTTAATCGGGCTCGAGCGGATTAGGAACGGGTGGTGCCCTCATGACCCCAATTAAGGTAAGAATATGAACCTCCATTTCGTACCGTTACCCATTGAATCGGGGAATCCTTGCTCCGTTTATATCTTTTGCAAAAAAATATTATAGTTACAAGAATAAACATGAAAATAATTTGTAACACATGTAATTAATGTCAAGTAATTATATTTGTTATTTAAAATGGGTGATTTTGTAGAATGTGGTGCCATTTTTTATAGAAAAATTAATATTGATTTTTTTACAATAAAAAATTAAGACCGACCAGAAATCTATAAATTTGCTATTGTTAATTTATGTTGTTATAAGATAAAAGGGAAGTTTTTACAATAATCAAATATCTGAAATACTATTTTGTAACATAAAATTAAGAAAACTATAGACTATATATCTTTCAAGAAAGGTCTTGAGTTTAGGTTCATACACCACCATTTATTGCTGACTTACAAAGATGATTTTTTACTTCATGATGCGATACATGCAAGTATCCTAAATTGGTTTATACGTACGTTTCTTTTAAATTTAAAAGAAAAAGTATTGTATCCTTGGAAGAGGAAATGCCTACTTCCATGAGGCTTATGGTGTGAAGTATGATTCATGATGATGCCATGCATAAGCCAAAGGGGTTGAGTGTGATCACTACTTGTCACTCCGCCTCCCTTTCTCCCTCTAAACTGTTTGATATTCACTAGTCACTACACCAAATGTTGTCTTAGACAACATAGGTTAATTGCCTATGTTGCTTAAGATAAGCTTATGCAACAAAGGTTAATATATGTTGCCTAAGTTTCCTCTTAGGCAAAGTGTAGTTCGATGTTGCCTAAGTGAAACCTTATGCAACGTATGAATAATTATATGTTGCCTCAAGTGTCTTAAGCAACATCTTCCCTTATGTTGCCTTAGTCGTATAATGTTATTTTTTTAAATCAATTAAAGTTATCTTAGGCAACATATTTTCTTGTTTCTATGTTGCCTAAGTTAAAAAATATAGGTTGTTGAAAATGTAATAATTCGTGTACGGACGATTTAAAGTTACACCTACTTTTACTTAGGCAACATATAATCTATTGTATTTGTTGCGTAAGATCTCGCTTATGCAACATATTTTCTTGTTTCTATGTTGCCTAAGATCACAGTTATTAATATATATTGATAGTTCCCCCATTTCCAACATTTCATCTTCAGTCCAAAATTTCTTCCCCATTTAAAAAAAAATCGTTTCTAAAGAATTGTGACGCGATTTTGACGAGCTTTGGCTTCCAACAAACGTTGTTTTAATCATCAAAAGTCGTTTGAAAATTCTTAGGTAATTATTATTTTATTTTGTCTAATTTTGTAGTTATCTCACGTTTATATCATTTAAATTTGGAACGTGATTTGGAGCGATTTTTGCTTCCAACAAACGTTTTCATCATCAAAAGACATTTAGATTTTCTTAGGTAATAATAATCTTATTTTATATATATAATTTTGTTTTAATTTCATGTTTATCTCGTGTAAATTGGATTACTATGTGTCTAAAAATACGTTTAACTTTTACTTTATTTTACTTTGTAGGATTTTGTAGTTATTTCATGTTTATATCATGTAAAATTAGAACGTGATTTGGAGCGATCTTGACGACTTTTGGCTTCCAACAAACGTTTTCATCATCAAAAGACATTCAGAGGTTCTTAGGCAATTATTATCCTATTTTGTCTAATTTTGTTGTTATTCCATGTTTATCTCATGTAAATTTGGATTGCTACGTGTCTAAAAATACGTTTAGCTCTTAATTTATTTATGTATTTATTTTTCACATACAGACATGACAGAAAATATGGATAAAAGTTGGATGAATTTTAGAAGATTCGAGGAAAAATACATTTTGGGAATATACTCATTTTTGGAATTTGCAAAAAATAATTCAGTGAGTTGGAATGGTTATTACAAATGCCCCTGCATAGATTGTGGCAACATGTTATTTCAAAATGAGGCAGATATAATTTATCATTTTAAAAATGTTGGTATAATGAAAAGTTATACTGTGTGGGATCAACACGATGAGGTTACAAATATACCTACTGCATCGCAACGAAGGCTGAATATGATACGCGATCGAGCATCTTCGAGTCACAATGTCAATCCTGTTGTACAATTTGTGGAAGATGCATTTCCATTCTGTGAGTGATACAATGATAATGAATCAATCACCGAGGAGGGTACTCATGTTTGTGATGTGGACACTGTTGCTTTTAAAGTGACTGATGCCTATTCACGACTGATAGCGGAAACGAATACTCCATTGTACGAGGGTTGTACAGAAACTTCCTTGGGTGCCCTTCTAAGAGCAATTTCTCTTAAAAAAGAAACTGGAATTTCTATCAAGGCATTTGATAAGCATTTGGGGTTTCAAAAATCTTTATTGCCCACTCCAAACAAGCTTCCTAAATCATACGCAGAAGCGAAAAAAAATCCTCAAAGGCGTTGGGATGGGGTATGAGCTTATACATGCATGTTTAAATGGTTGTTTCTTATACTACAAAGAAGGTGACATGCATGACCAGTGCCCCGTATGTGGATTGCCAATATATGAAGATGTCGGTAACAAAGTACCAATGAAGACTGTTCGTTATTTTCCTCTGACACCGAGGTTGCAGCGTTTGTACATGTCAAAATATACTGCAGATCATATGCGATGGCATGGTCAAAGGGAAACGTCCTCGTACGATGATGTATTGAGACACCCAGCGGATGGTGAAGCATGGAAAGATTTTGATAGGTAATGCTTTTAATATATTTATATTTTTTTGAGAAGTAAATGATAAACCAAGATCTATCAAGATTAGAGAGAGAGAATCTAGAGAGAGAAGTATGCCATCTGTTACTCTCAAAATATGAACTGTTACAAGATCTGAATTATGACCAAAGCGTTACAAGATTAGTCTAAACAAAGCTATTTATACCTAAGATCTATACAAGACAATAAGCTAAGTTTAACTTTCACAACACATAATACATTGACTTTGACTTTGACTTTATCATTAAATCTTGAAGACATATTTTAGACGTAACAATCTCCCCCTTGGATTCAAGATTTAATCATTTTGAGAACAGCAGTCTTTGGCTTGTCAAAGTCAACTTGTCACAAAATCTTCAGACGGGGATCTGGCGAAGATTTTCTTTCTTCGATTTGGAGAATTTGTTTCTTCACACAAGGCACTTTGTGTGATCCCACACTGACAAGTAATAAGAGTAAATACACAAGATATATGAATCAAAGAAGTACACCTTTATATATGAAAGATGAACTTGCAGCTTACAACTTCACAGAAGGTTGAGAGGTTTACAAAGTGGAAGGAGGCTGTGAAGATAGAGGCGTGTGTATTTCGTGTATCTCTGACCTAAAAATACAGATAGTATACTATATATACTATTCAAAGTTTGACAACATGTCACATTAGGTCCCTCAACTATAATACTACATGGTACAAGATAATGTAACATTAACAATCTCCCCCTTTGTACCAATGTAGAGCCATAAGCTTTAGACATTCATTGGAACCACTTGTGTCTTCCGAAGCCCGAAAATCAACTCGAATCTTCTTAGTGCGTTCCGGTAGTCTACTCGATATTTGACGGCATCCATTACTTCCTTTATCAACGCCTTTTGTTTCTTTGACAGCTTCTCTTCTCCTTTAGCATCCAATCGTAATCTGCTCACTAGATGAATCTGAATCATCCTGAAAGTTCCGTCGCTGAATTTATTTGCATCAGTGACTCTCATGAATTTATTTTCCGAGGCTGAGTCAATGAACACAACTCCAAGATCTGGTTTGCTCAGCACGGTGTAAGCTTGAACACTCTGAATATCTGCCAGATCTAGATTCGGAGGTCTGATGTTGACTCGTTCTTGACGCGCTTCCAAGGCCATTTGAAAATCCTTAAGATATGAAAACTTCAGGATGTTCTTCATGTACCTCTTCAGACTTTGATAAGCATCTGACCATTCTCCCTTCTTTTTAGGATCTTGAGACAGGATTTCATACAAGTTGCAAACGTCATTGAGCTGTAGTTTCTGAAAATCTGCCTCATTAAAGACTAGTTCTGAATCATCTGATCTCTGAACGGTAAACACTGGGTACCAAACCTTTGAAAGCTTTCGCGATTCTATCTTCAGTACTCTTCTGATCGGTTTGTCAGACTTTATTGCATTGGCGTTCAAAGATTCATATCTCATGAAATAGAGATATTCAGTTCTGTGCTTTTCTGGCCAGTCTTCAATCCCGTAGACTTTTTCCCAAGTGATTGGCTGCATGACCCTTACAAACATATTGCTTCGTAAGATTTCCTGAAAGGGAGTCATAATTCTGACTCGTAGGCCAGTCGCCACAAATCCTGGTTCATTCTGGATAATGTCTTGGAGAAGTCTGATTTCTGCTTGAAGCGTTGGATCTCTGAGATGTTCAGCAGGTTGTAGGTTGATAACGATCGGAGCTTGCGGTTGAATTACTTGAGTTTGAGCTGGAGTTTATGAAGTATCTGCTTGTTGAATAGAAGATCCTGGAGCTTCAGTCTCTGAATCTAGAGCAGCCATCATAGTATCAGAAGAATCAAACACATTTGCAATTTCTTGTTTGATCTGCACCGTTGTTCGTTCGGGCTCTTCATCTGAATCTATGATTATAAAGTCTGTCGTCCATTCATCTTCTGTTCTATTGTCACTAGCCGAAGACTTTTCAACCCCAGCTATGTCATCAGCTAGAATATCGAGATTCTCTGAGTCAGTGGCTCCTTTACTTGTATCCTCGGACGCTTTACCGGATGTTGTCTCAATTTCTTTCTCTACTGCAGTGCTCTCAGAAGCAGCAACTGTACTTGTTCCAACACCTGTACCTGTACTCTCCCCCTCATGGTGATCTGGATCATCCTGATCATCATGTCTTCTTTTCTGAGCGGTTTCAGCTTGAACACCACAAGCCAGTTCGACTACTTCGACCCTTTTGACAATCGAATGAAAGCCATCCAAAAAGGAATCTGCCATGTTGGAGATTGAGTTATTTAGCTGCTCAAATTGGGGAACAAGCAGTGGATTGGTGGTTGATGAAGCTTGAGGCGGTGGTGGAGGTGGAGGTGCGGTTTGTTGACGAAGCAAGCTAATAAGATCGACATCTTCGCCTGGTCTTGGATCGTGTTTGGCAAGAAGTCGTGCAAGCAGCTCTGACTTGAGTAGATCTTCAGGAGCAAGATTTAACGGGATCGATGTTGGATCTTGTTCAACGGGTTCTGCTCTAGTCGGTTGAGGTTCAGATGTAGATGATTCAGCCGGTCCTTTACCTTTCACCGCTTTGATTACATCATCACGTAATTTCTGAAACTCTGCTTTCATTTTATCAGTATGAGCCTGATATGTGTTGTCGATTGATCTGACGAAATGCTTTAGTAGAGTAAGTGGCACGAATCTATTCGGAGGAGGGCCAACCAAACTAAACGCTCGTTCTAGATCAGCATTTATGGGACTATCACCCAGACCACTTAGGTTACTGGTTGAAGTAGCGGTTGAAGCAACCGTACTGCCTGTGTTCAAAGCTGGCATAGTGTTAGCAATGACAGGACTTCCACCCGATCCTCGTGACGCACCAACAAAGGGTGGCACTCTGGGTGTTCCGGTTGGGGCACGAAAGCTCCCAACATGGTGTTGTTCAAATAGCGGTGACCTAGGAAAAGAAGTTGTTCCAAAAGGCGCTAGACTCGATGTGCTCTGAAATGAAGTCGGTGGCCGGGGCAGGGGCCTACCTGTTTCAATACCAGCGAACACCGAATGTGTTGCCGATAGACTTTGTGCATATTCCCATGTGCTGAATGAAACACCGACCTGTTGAGAGACCGATGAGTGGCTTGGTGGGGGGGTGCACTGCATGGTTGGGCGGACCATGGCTGTTTCAATGCTCAACGGCGACGAACGCACGTTGGCAGAAGATGTGGTTGCCCGGCTTGGATCGGTTTGGGAAGAGTCGGTAGTTATAACTTTTTCCGACTCTTTCACAATTTCGCTCATTTCTTTTCTCCCTCTTACCTCACTACTAAACACGTTTTCTTCATCTACGTCTACTTCTTCTTGTATAAGTGTATTACCAACAGCAGCAACTGTATAAGTAACCATAGGTTCTGGTTGACTAGATGAACCTGCACCAGGTGTTTCAACGTGAGGCCTTTTTCTTGTTTGCCTTGGTAACAAGTTTGCTTCTTGATCTGAGTCATATTCATAATCACCAAAAGCAACAAGAGGACTGAATGGTTCTGTTCTTTGGCTTGAAGAAGATGTTGCTTGACCGCCAGAGCGTGAAGATGTAGCACGGCCAGTACTTCGAGTCCTACCCCCCACTCTCTTTCTTGTTGTTCTTCTCACCACTCGTTGTTCAGGAACCTCTTGTTCCTGAACCCCCTCGACAATAGGACCCTTACCACCTACTGGGTTTGCATCTTGGGCAGGTCCAGCCGGATTTGGCTGGTCCATTAATGCGTTTTGCTCCCTATACTGAATCACTACCCAACTATCCTGGTCGGCATAATTTAGTACCTCTGGTCGAATAACGGCGGTATGCACGAATGGTTCATGTGCTGGCGGTACAAGGCGGTGCATCCAGCTTGCTGGTCCTCGCTCAGCTTCCTCTCTTCTTGGGATTTCCGGTCGGTCTTGCATAGCCTGATGAATCAGGATTTGGAAGAACCGTTGAAATGGCACAAAGTTGCGTCTCATTTTGGGTTTGAGCTGATCTGCAACAATTTCCACCATTTCATTCCAGATAAGGACAGCATAGTCTATATTGCGGTTGAAGGCGAATGCATGAAACATCTTTAGGATCGCTAGATTCGTCTTATCTAGGCCAGTATGCTTAGATGTCATGCAGCGATTGAGGATTGAGCATAGGGTGTACCACACCGGCGGTAGATGTTGTCTTCTGAATTGTGATGAACCGGTGAGTACGGGGACTCTTGGATCTTGATATCCAAGGCTGCGGATATCAGTGAATAATTCTTCAGAAACAGCTGGATCTTCGAAGTTGTCGCGTCTTGGAAGTTCGAGAGCACGACGTAAGCCTTGTAGTGTGATCCTTACTTCGAAATGGTCTATATTAGCATTGAATCGCTGTGGTCGAGCCGTAGGATTGAATCGGAGTGTGTGCCAAAATTGTTGTAAATAAATGGCAGGCACTCTCTCGACCCTTGTCAGTGCAGTGCGAATTGGATGACCACGGATGATCTCTAGAATTATCCGGTGAGAGAAGTTGCTTTCAAGATCCAGGTGATGATTATTTTCACGGATTGCTAGAAAGCTGGCCTTTGGCATGATTTCTTCATCCGGGTCAACGGCATTGACGGACGGATGTGAAGAGCGTTGCGAGGCGATGATGGTGTTGTCATCGGATGCATATTCAGCAGGTTGTTCAGCCATCTGTTAGGTATTTTAACATGTTAGAACAGATTTAAGCAATTCAAACAGAAAGGTATTTTTCTTGAAAAAAAAAATCCCAAAAACAAAAAAAATTTCACAAGGCCTTGAAACCTCGCAATACAAGATTGCGAGGCTCGCAGTCAATAGATATAGAAGATTGCGAGGCTCGCAAGACCCGGAAGGTTGCGAGGATCGCAGTTTTGAAGAGTATGTGTTGCGAGGGGTTTGAATGTCAGAGGATTGCGAGGTTTATGAACCTCAACAGTAAAACTCATGTGATTTTCCAGATTTTCGAAATTAGCATGTTACAGTGACCGACCCTAAAACCCCTTAAACCCTAGATGCAAAATCGATTAAATCAGGAGTTTTAACGGATGAAATGTAATAAGAATCGAGAATACATACCTCTTAATCGAATGTAGTCGATTACACGGAATAGAATCAACAAATAAAACACCTTTGGTCGAATCGCAATGATCAGAATGAGAGAAAAACGAGGGTTTTAAATGGAGAGGTTTTTGAAATAATGACCAAGTCAAAGTTCGCAATGTATAAACCAATTTGAAATCCGTGACACGTGTCACTTCCTGATTTTCCCAAAATTAAAAAAAACGGATCACAATACAAAATCCAAAACCTCGCAATATAAGGTTGCGAGGGGATCTTTGGATCGCAATTAACTAATGCGAGGGAATCTTTGGATCGCAATAGGAGACTGCGATGGAAAGATTCCATCGCAATGAACTATTGCGAGGAAATTGCGAGGAATTTTGACACTTTGACATTTTTTTTTTGATCTTTTTCCAAATTTTAGCCTACTGGAAGATGTCCAACTTCCAATTGTTTATTTAAACTAGGTAATATCCAAGACTATTTTTCACTCCCCCTTAAGTGATGCATAAGGGTTTGTAAAAAATACAAGTTAGAAACACTTACCTTGTTATCTTCAAGCAGTAAGTATTTGGAAATACCTTTTACTTACTCTGTCATGTATGCACACTCCCCCTCTTTTTGTGCATACTCCAATTCCTGTACTCTCCCTGAGACTATGAACAAGTCTTTTGCACACATAGATATCATCACAATTGTATCGTTACGATAAAATAAACTTTGAAACACAACAAATACATGAAATTGAAATATCTTATGTTGATAATAGAATGTGATGAAAATATGAGTGTATCAATTTAGATAGATTTATCTAGATTGAAAGATACATATTTCCATCCATTAAATGATCAAATTAGATATTACACTTTCATGTTCAACATGCCAAGCTTGGATATTAAGAAATTAAAGCGTTTTTCATCCAAGGCTTTTGTAAACAAATCGGCAAGTTGATGCTCTGTTGGAACAAAATATAATTCAACCGTACCTTTTTCCACATAGTCTTTTATGAAGTGATACCTGACATCTATGTGTTTGGTCTTTGTGTGCTGAACCGGATTTGCTGTAATGGCAATTGCACTTTTGCTGTCACAGTTGATAGGGATCTTCTCGTATCTGAAGCCGTAGTCCTGCAGTTGAGTCCTCATCCACAGAACTTGTGAACAACAACTGGCCGCAACAACATACTCTGCCTCCGCAGTTGATGTAGAAACACAGTTCTGTTTCCTCGATGACCAACTGACCAACTTTTCCCCTAAAAACTGAACATGACCAGAAGTGCTCTTCCGGTCTAGCAAACTACCTCCATGATCTGCATCTGAGTATGCCGTGAGCTCGAATCCTGATCCCTTTGGGTACCAAAGTCCAAGGTACGGTGTCCCTTTCAAATATCGAAAGATCCTTGTAACAGCACTTCGATGTGATTGTTTTGGTTGTGCCTGAAATCTTGCACATAAACATGTAGAGAACATTATATCTGGACGACTCGCAGTGAGGTACATTAATGAACCTATCATCCCTCTGTAGTTCTTGACATCGACATCTACACCGTTTGGATCAGGACCAACTTTTGATTGGTGAGCCATAGGTGTACCAATCGCAGTACAGTTTTCCATTTTGTATTTCTTCAAAATGTCAAACACGTATTTTGATTGGTTGATGAAGATACCTGTCGAGAACTGCTTGACTTGTAATCCGAGAAAGAAATTAATCTCTCCCATCATACTCATCTGGAATCTGGTCATCATTAAACCCGAAAACCACGTGCATAATCCAGGGTTAGTTGAACCAAAAATAATGTCATCGACGTAATTTTGTACCAAAAGAATATCACCTTCTTGTTCCAGAGTAAAGAGAGTTGTGTCAATTTTACCTTTTCGAAAGCCAGCACCAAGTAAGTAGGTAGATAGGATTTCATACCAGGCGCGAGGGGCTTGCTTCAGACCATAGAGAGCTTTGTCAAGTATGTAGACATGATCTGGATAATCTGTGTCCACAAAACCCTCTGGTTGAGAAACGTATACTTCTTCTTTCAAAACGCCGTTCAAGAATGCTGTCTTCACGTCCATTTGATAAACAGTGAAGTTTCTGTAGGCAGCGTATGAAAGAAATATCCGTATTGCTTCTAAGCGAGCAACCGGTGCGTATGTCTCATCATAGTCTATTCCCTCCTGTTGCCTGTACCCTTTCGCTACAAGGCGTGCTTTGTTCCTTATCACAATCCCTTCACTGTCTTTCTTGTTCTTCAGGATCCATTTTGTACCAATGACCGTTTTACCCTTTGGTCTAGGAACAAGTCTCCATACTTTTAGAGCTTCAAATGAGTTCAGCTCATCTTGCATGGCAATTATCCAATCTGGATCTTCTAAGGCATGTTGAACAGATGTAGGTTCAACTTGACTAAGAAAGAGCGCAAATAGGACCTCGTTTGCCGTTGCCGATCTTGTTTTGACTGGTTCGTTGACTTGACCAATAACCTGAGTAATGGGGTGACTCTGCGTCCATTTCGTTGAGTGTGGGAGAGATGCAGCACCTACATTTGGATCCACCAAGGTAGGGTCTTTATCGAAGTTCAACTGTATTGTCAAGATAGGTTCCGGTGTTTTGACAGGTTCATTGACAGATGTGTCAACAGGAACTGCCTCCGGTTCTGCTTCAGAAGATGACTCTGGTATGTTTGTAGACCCATCATCATTGACATTTGAAGTTGTCTTTCAAGAAAAAGCGTTTTCTGAAAAGTAAATAGTTGATCTGAAAGATCCAAACATCAAAGTTCTAGAGATTTCTTTTCTTCAAAGCTTTCAGGTTCATCATTTATGCTATATGACAAAACAGTAAAGATAACTTCTTTTTCAATATAAAAAAGAAGTTGATCTTCGTTTCTGATTTCTTCAACATTAAAAATTATATTCCTTTCGAGCTCCATGAGTTTTTGTTCAAGAACCATTGGTGGAAAATACCTTTTTCCTTCCAAAACAGATTTTTCAGGATTATCCTTTTGAGTATTTTCTTTTTCCTCTGGTTCTTTAACAATATAACTCTCAAAATAATCATTTGGTAAGGTTTTTTCATTATCTAATGCCTTGGCATTCTCTGGACCATACCAAAAAGGAAGTTGCATTCTAACAGTGATTTTTCTTTTTGTTTCTTCCTCAGCCTTTTGTTCTTCCTCATGAAGTTGTTTGATTTGATAGCAAGGATGTGTAACAGGCATAAACCATTCAAATTCATACTGAGTGGGAGTTTTAGTTATGGCATTCCTTAGGTACTTAGGATTGTCATATCCAATACCCCACTTTGCGTTATAGTATCTGAATTTGTTTGGCTTATTCATTTGAATTGTTTGTTCTGTTTGACCTGCTTTGTACAGTTTATTTTCCAGATCTTTGATATTTTCACTCAGCTCTTCATTTCTTTCTTTATAAGCATGTAAAAGACTTTCAAACTCGCTATTCTTTATTTCTGAACTCATTAATTTTTCCGATAGTTCAGATACTCTATCTTGAAAGTACGCATGACCAATATCGAATTCAGTCTTTTTCTTTTTCAATTCAGTAATTTGACTGTCTTGTTCTATTAGTCTTTCCTTTTGAGTTGAAATTATTTCATTAGCAATGTTCTCATCAGCTTTTAATTCTTCTAACCTTTGTGTTAAGCATGCTTGTTTAGAAATAAATTGATTATAGAAATCGAAATATACCTGTTCTGAAGTAGACTCTGCTCCTTCATCATCGGCTTCTTTGGTCATGAAGCACATCTTTGTAGTCATTTAATTACTTGTCTGATCGTTTTATCTCTTGTTCAGTAGCTTTCTTTTTCAACAATCTCTTTCTGTCTCTGCCTTTGTATGGGTTACGAGGCTACTGTTTGCGATGCAACAAAAAGTCTCAACAATCTGTTGCGAGGCAAACAAAGTATCGCAATGAAATAGGATCGTAGTGAACAATTGCGATGGAAACTAAGTCTCGCAGTCAACAATTGCGAGGCAAACACCAAACCAACAAATCGCAATAAAAGATTGCGAGGCAAGAAACAGATCGCAATTGAAAATTGCGAGGATCGCAGTCCGAAGATCCTGAAAGTTGCGAAGCTCGCAATCCAGAATTTTAGAAAGTTGCGAGGGATTTGAATCTTGCGAGGGATATGATGATTTTTTAAGCAGATGTTCAAATGAACTCAAAAATGCTTGAAATTTTGAACGAGTGTTCCTGGGTAATTTCTGGGCACTTTTATAACCTTGTGTTTTGTCTAAAAACCAACCTAACCTTGATTTGATGAGCAAAACAGTGAGTTTTACTCTAAACAGAGACTTCGAAAAGATGCACGTATTGATTTAATTTCCTGGTGATATGCGGAATTAAATACACAGGAAATTTCTATTTTCACTTCTTGATCGATTCCAACCACTAGAAGAACTCCAGAGACCAAAATCAACCAAAAAAATTGAACTTTAAGAATACAGTTACGTACAACTTTTAAGAACAAATCTGAACAAAATGATATTAATTCTGATACCAATTGTGATCCCACACTGACAAGTAATAAGAGTAAATACACAAGATATATGAATCAAAGAAGTACACCTCTATATATGAAAGATGAACTTGCAGCTTACAACTTCACAGAAGGTTGAGAGGTTTACAAAGTGGAAGAAGGCTGCGAAGATAGAGGCGTGTGTATTTCGTGTATCTCTGACCTAAAAATACAGAAAGTATACTATATATACTATTCAAAGTTTGACAACATGTCACATTAGGTCCCTCAACTATAATACTACATGGTACAAGATAATGTAACATTAACACTTTGGTACTGATAAACACAAATTTAAGAAAAAGAGATCACAAGATGATCAATCGATTTTTCTTAAACTCTTGAAGAATTCTCCCCTTTTTTCTTTCTTTGATTTGAGAAATTCTTGCTTCAGTAATGATATTCACAATATAGCACAAGTTTAAGAAAAGGAGATCACAGGATGATCAATCGATTTTTCTTAAACTCTTGAAGAAGAATTCTCCCCCTTTTTCTATCTTGAGACGAAATCTTCTTTATTCTCTTTGACATGAAATTGAATTCAACATTTCTCCCCCTTTTTCGATGAAAGTGAGCATCATGATCATCGAAAACTGTTTTCAATTTCAGTCGTGGCTCGGAGTATCACGAACAATCTCCTCCTTAATGAACAATCTTGCTCCCCCTCAAACTAAGAATTCTGGAGCAATTTGTGTTCTCCCACTGAAAAAATGCATATATTTCATTTAGGCACAGTAGTTGAAAATTTTATTCAAAGAAAATAAAATTCATTGAACTACATTTTATAACTACTACCATTTGATCATTTGAAAACTTTACAAAAGAAATCCAACTTAATGAAATTTAACAGATTTTTCAATCAAATGAAATCAAATGCATGTGTTTGGATTCAAGTACAAGTCATCATTGCATATCAAGTTAAAAATGTTCAGTTTCAACCCCTTTATTAAATCTATTTGGTGTGCTAGCATGCGAAATATGATTTGCAACAATCAAATGTACTTCTGAAACCTATAAGAATACTTTGCTCTTACTCACACTATATGACTGAAATCAGAATTTCCACAAACTTATAAGTTTATCGTGACATTGTTATTTCCCCAAGATATAAGAGATGTGTGCTCAATGGCATCTTTTATTTTGTGCACATTGGCATCTTTTTATCAAAAAGATTTATTAAGACTACGATACACCGTAAACGTAACTTTCTATCTGGTTCTATAGCAGGATTTGGGTCAGCCAATCCCAGACCAGTTGGCCTTAGGGGCTAGGTGACGAACACCCCTTGGAACTTACTCTTCCAAACCAGAAAGGCTACATCGATATATCCTAATCCCATCTGTACCAGTAGGACATGGATTTCTATCTGGTTCTATAGCAGGATTTGGGTCAGCCAATCCCAGACCAGTTGATCTTAGGGGCTAGGTATCGAGTACCCCTTGGGACTTAATCTCCCAAACCAGATAGGCCACAGGCACAAACTTTCAAACCTAATATTTTTTTTTATTGCATCTCAATCACTTGGTTATAAAACTTTGTGCTTCCCTCATATTTTCATTTCCATTCTTCATTCTGACAATTAGGCTTTGTGAGCATCGTATTCTATATAAGTCTAGATTTACACAATTTTGCGCATAAATCAAAATTTCATTCATGTTTTGCTGACCTTTCGATTTATTTCAGAAGCGAAAGTTGAAGCAAATAAAACTCAGATATCACAAAACTACTTGTAAAATCATCTTTTAGCACACATTTAAATTGAATGAAAATTGAAAAATTTCATCTCATTAAATTAAATTTGTTGAGATTCAAATTTTCAAAGCAGTAGAAATGAAACATAATGCAATGTTACCTTTCACCACTTGTTCCTTGAATTGAAAGATGTGACAGTTAAGGATATCACCTGATAAGTATGAGTTCTAAACTGATTTGTTTAGAAGTCTTAGTCTTTGAAGTACGGGTCCTGAACTGAATTGTTCAGAAGCCATAGTCGTTGAAGCACGGGTTTTGAACTGATATGTTCAAAAGCCAAAAACGTTGAAACACGGGTCCTGAACTGATGTATTCAGAAACCAATAATTGTGAAATCCGGGTTCTAAACTGATGTGTTTAGAAACCAATTCTCTTTACTCTCCCTTAATGGCACAAGTAATCTTCTTCCGAGAGTTCAACGCTTTGCTTCTAAATCTGCAAAAACAGATTAAGTAGATTTTGGTACCCAACGAGTCTTGGGTCCTGACTTGTTAAGCGGAGCTCTATAAGAAGGAAAATGATAAGTACCATACCAAAATTGAACATTATCATTTTTAATAAAATCATTAGTTCCACAATAAGAACAACAAAAATTCTTTTGTGCTAACCTGATTAAATGATTTGCGGAATATAATGAACCAGGTTTAGCAAAGGATTTACCTTTCAGGTTAGTGTTCTTGTTGGGAACAGATGATTTTGGTACATCTTTTTCAGGAAACGTACCTTTAACTCTCCATTGCATGTTGACTTTCTTATATGTAGGAATATGAGCAGATTGAAATTTGGAAGAATTATCCACTGAATGATCATAAAATAGATTAGAAGGACGAATCGGACATTCTGAATAGTTTTAGGATTCGTTAAGTGACTTGACTTTGTAAGATAACTCATTCTGTTCCTTGGTCACCAAATCAAGCTTCTTCTGAATGTCACAATTCACCCTCTTCTCTTTCATGATATCAGTCGATAACACAGCCAAATTCTTTGTGAGCTTTCGTATTTCTTGCTGAAAAATCTTTCTTTCAACAGAAAATTCATCTTTGACGCTCCTGGCCTGAAAGTCAGATTTCTTTCTCTTTTCTAGCTCTTGTCTTTCTTCATCTAATTCTTTTTGAAGCTCAGAAATTTGCTTTGACAATTTCTCATTGTTCGCTTCAAAGACTTTCCTTTTATTTTCAAATTCAAGCCTTTCCTTCTCCAATTTCTCTTTTTCAAGAAATAAAACCTTCTCAAAGTCTGAAATTTGCTTAGAAAATTTTATGCATTGGAGTTCAAGAGCTTTCTTTTCTTCATTTTCTTTCTTCTCATAAATTGAAGTCTTTTCAAGTTCAGAAACTTTCTGAGAAAGAGAAAGAATTTGCTTTTCATAGCAATTTTTATCATTTAACCGATTAGCTCTTTCTTTTCTGAAATCCTCTCTTTCTACTTTAAGCAACTTTTCCATGTCAGACAACTTCTTTGTAAGCTCAATAACCTTTTCCTTAAGATCTTTATTTTCAGCTTCTGACATGTTCTGTTCCGTGTCCTTTTTCTCGACTTTCTTTTCTTCTTCCTTTCTCTTTGTAAATGCAACTTCAAAATTGTTCATAAATCTTGTCTGTCTTAGCTGAGTAGCAACCGCCGATCCTAGCATTATCTTTTCAAGTTGCGTCCACATCATCGTCGGATTATTCTTGAAACAATCAATTCGGTTGTAGATGTGATTCGGGAGAGCTTGTATAAGAAAGGCCTTTACTTCTCTATCCCCTTGAAGTCTCAAATTCTCTTCATGCGTATAATCATCAACATTTTTGAGAGTCCTTGAAGCCGGAACAGTAGCGGTTGCCGGAATATCCACATACGGTTTGACAAAAGGCCCTTCAGTAAGAGAACGCATTATATTTGGTCCGTTATTTTGCGTCTCTATTAAGTTAATAAATCGGTCTTGCCATTGAGAAAATTCGTTTTTCGTTGATTAGAACCGGAGGCCTTGTGTTTTTCCCTAATGACATCATGGTATCATTCTTGAACGAATTTTCTTGAAAAGCCATAATGAACACAGAATACTGCAGCTGAAACTCCGAAAAAAATGCTAAGTCAGAAAGTCGCTAGAAACAGTGGCGCAATACTCGAAATGCGCCAAAGACGGTGGCGCAAAATGGAAAATGAGCCAAAGAGGATAGCGCAATCTAGACTTTGGAAAATTTCGAACTCTGAAAAATCTTCACTTAAGCTGGCGAAAAGTGTCAAATGCGCTACAGATGGTGGCGCAAAGTGACAAATGCGCTACAGTTGGTGGCGCAAAGAGAACTTTTCGTGACAGTAGTTGGCGAGATTCTCACTTGTCCAAAAACTGATCTGAAGGCTGAAAGAGGAAGAGGCAAAGTTCTATGATGCTGGCGCAAAGCTGATGAATGTGGCGCAAAGTCTGGATCTGGCGCAAAGTTTGCCAAATCGATCAAAGACACACTGATTTGCAAAATCAGTGATTCTAGCTATTACAAACTTGATCGAAAATGAAATCCTAACACAAAATACACAAGAATTTTGTCTGAAAACGTCTGAAACGATGTCTGAATCGAACGAACAGAAGAAAATATCGCACAGTCCAGAAAACCACAAAATCTTCAAATTGATGATCCAAAACTCTGAATTAGCTCTCGATCTGTAAAGCAAAGATGTTCTACAAACAAAACCGAATCCAAAGAACTGATTCCTTATCAAATTCGACCAAAAAATACCAAAATTTGTTAAAAACTCAAGAAAATGAGATTTTCTTGAAAAAATTTTTCAAGGAAATCGATCAAATCTTCTTGTGTAATCAACAAAAAATTGTGTTTGATCACTAGAAATCCTTCTTATATCTTGAATCTGCTCTGATACCAATTGATAAACCAAGATCTATCAAGATTAGAGAGAGAGAATCTAGAGAGAGAAGTATGCCATCTGTTACTCTCAAAATATGAACTGTTACAAGATCTGAATTATGACCAAAGCGTTACAAGATTAGTCTAAACAAAGCTATTTATACCTAAGATCTATACAAGACAATAAGCTAAGTTTGACTTTCACAACACATAATACACTGACTTTGACTTTGACTTTATCATTAAATCTTGAAGACATATTTTAGACTTAATAGTAAATGCTTTTAATATATTTATATTTTTTTGACAAGTAAATGTTTTTAATATTTTTATATTGTTTTGACAATTAAATGCTATTAATATGTTAATAATTGTTTGAATATAGTTTTAAATATGTTATGTTGGTCCCAACTATTGAGTAGCAATGGTAAACAAGTATTGTAGAAGGGGGGTTGAATACAATACACAAAAATTTTCACTTAATTTAATTCTTTTATTGAAAAACTTCAAATAAGAATTACACACATAAACTATTGATTGTTGCGGAACAGAACAGATAAATCAGTTCAAACAATCTTACACACAGACACACAGAGAATAAGAACAATTGTAAAACACTTAGTACAAACAATGAACTTTTGAGAGAGGAGAGAAAATGCCAGCACTTGGAGTCTTGAAGATTTAGTAAACTGGTTATCTTTGCAAGGTTGAAGATGATCTCTTTATATAGTGCCTCATGCATCAAATGCATGGACACTTGTCAAGCAGAGGTAGGAAGGTAGGAAGGAGGCATGTCTTCTGAAAAGTACTGAGATGTACTTTTTGTCTTGAGGCGTTGACCTGCAGCTTGTTGATATTGAACTTACTTGAAAGAGATAAGAAAGCCAAATAACCTTTTTCTGATCTTCGGATGATGTCTCTATCAGTGCAAGATATCCCAAATATATTTTTGTTGATCCAAACCCTCAGTGATTTGATAATGACCCTCTCTTATACTTAGTGAAAATTGTAAGTAAACAATATGTATCAGAGTTTCACTATCGCTGATAAGTACTAAGATATTACAGTACCGCTGATAGGAACTCTCGCTCTTTTAAATTAAACATTCAGCGAACACTGTTCATCATTAATGCTCTGAGTCTGTTCAGTCATTATGATGATCGCTGATAAGTTAGTTGTTTACTTATGATCCCTGAAGACAAGTTTCACGTCAACAAAGGTTCTACGCTGAAGTCGAAGATCAAGCTCAAGAACCAGCGACAAGTCTCCTAATGAACTGATGCGGATCAGCGAAGACTCAGATTTGTCCACAACGTGAAGTATCAAGTAAAAGACTTCAGCTATCGCTGAACTTTATCATTCGCTGAATAGAAAATGATAATCGCTGAATCAACGAAAGCTGATCATGAAGTCCTCCGTACAAAGTACTTTTGTCTTAAACCCCCTTGCACGACTCCGTACGAAATGTCAGAAAAGAACCTCCGACTGTCTGAAATCGTACAACCACTCTGATACTACACTGTTCATCCATCCGGCTACTAAGGTTGTCAACCAAGGTCAATGACATACAGCCAACCAGCTGATGACACGTGTAAAGTGTATACTGACTTGCATTAAATGCATGCAGTATATAAAGAGATGAACCCACTTCATTTGAAGTAACTTGCTAACTCTGGACAAGTTCAATCTCTTATCTCAAGATAGGTTATTATTAGTAATTTCCTTATCTCTCTTAGTGCAAGAAACCTTAGTGTTCCAACTTGTTTAGATTTAGGTTTATCCTTAATCTTGTTTCCGCAACAAGCTGTAAATTGTTAATGATTTATCAATAAACAATTTAGAAAAGTAAAATATGTGTGTTTGTATTCAACCCCCCCCCCCCCCCCTTCTACAAACTTGTATAGGCCTTCGGGACTAACAAGTGGTATCAGAGCGGATTTGTTTAACCTCATAAACAAGATCTAATCTAAGATATTTCTCTTCCTTGCTATTATCTGAAAATGGCCACCAACACAAACACAAATTATATAGACAATGGTTCTCTTGCTAAACCCCCTAGATTTTCCAAAGATAACTTCAACTTATGGAAAAATAGGATGACACTCTTCTTAGAAGGTGTAGACCCTACTATGCCTTACTATATAGAAAATGGTCCATTCATCCCTGTAAGAATTGATGCTGCTGTTCCAGCCGCTGAGAATAGACCTGCTATTCCAGAAAGGCTGGTACCTAAGGAAATCTTTCAATGGACTGACGAAGATAAGAAGAAAGTGGCTATAGATACAAAAGCCAGATCCATACTATCCATGGCTCTTCCTGACGAAGTCTACCATTCCGTCATGAATCTGAAAACATCAAAGGCCATGTGGGACACAATATGTGTTCAGTATGAAGGAACGTCTGAAGTCCAGGATTCAAGAAAGATCAACCTGGCAAGACAATACGAAAGCTTCATTTCTGGTAAGAATGAATCTCTCTCTGAAGTTCACCAACGTTTTAATTGTTTAATTATAGATCTAAAACCTGTTGGTAAGGAATATTCTAACTTTGAAGTGCTGACAAAGTTTCTAGAATGTTTACCTGAAAGCTGGGACAATTATTCTATGTGTCTAAAGCTATCAAAGGATCTAAAATCAATGACCCTTTCAACCTTATATGGCACATTGCTAAATCATGAGCAATTGAGCCATCTTAAGAAGAATCTTGTAAAAGATTCCAAAAGCACCCCTGTTGCTTTAATCTCAGAGGAACCTTCTACTCAGCGACCCTCGGTCACTATCACTGAGTTAGAAAGTAACTCTGAAAGGTCATCAGATTCTGATTATTCAGATAATGATGAATCTTTGGCTCTCCTAACTAAGAAGTTCAGGAGATTTGCCAAAAAGAAAATGTTTAGAAAGAACAAACCTCTTTCCATAACTGACAAGCCTAGATCATCAGCTTTTGTTGATAAGGCTACTGCTACTTGTTTTAACTGCGAAAAGACAGGATATTTCGCTAACGAGTGCAGGTCTAAAAATGTTTCTAGACCCTCAGCTTTTACAAAGAAACCCTTTGTTCCAAGGAATAAAGATGACAAATATTCAAAGCTGAAAGAAAAATATGCAAAGCTGAAAAGCTTTAAGAAGAAGAATAAAGGCCTGATGGTTGACTATGATTGGGCTGCTTCTGATGAAGAAGCATCATCATCTGACTCTGAAGATGATGAAGCAAATCTATGTCTTATGGCCAAGATTGAAAAAGAGGAAGAAAGTTCAGACATTCCCTCCACTTCAACATCTGCTATTCAGGTATCACCTTCTTTCTTTACCAATATTGCAAATATTGATGAAGCTGATAGTCTCCGTAAGATCGATCTCTTGACTAGAAGTTTATACGAAGCCATGAACGGAAAAAGTGTGGTTGAAAACCAAAATCTTGATCTCGCTGAAAAGCTTAAAAACTGCCACCTTCAAATAGAAAAGCTTTCTAAAATTGAAGAAGATTTTAAAGATCAAGTATATTTAAATCAGCTAGTCAAAATCGAGCGAGCAGAAGCTATCGCTGCATTAAAGGCTAAAAAAGCTACTGTTGAAGGATGGTGTAATTCTTCAACAAAGATCACTGAGATAATAAAGTCTCAGATTCCCCTGAGTGATAAACGTGGTTTGGGTTACAAATATGAAACTCCAAAACCAACCACTGAGCGTTCAATGCTTAAATTTGGAACGTTCGTATCCTCAGTCGCTGATACTTCATCTTCTCAGTGCTCCTCGTCCATTACACCAATCCCTGAGGAAACTCCTACCTCCTCAAAAGGCAAGGAGAAAATGGTTTATTCAAAACCTACCTCTGTCTCTAAAGACAAAGGTAAAAGAATTGTTATTTACCAAAATCCTCAGAAGGGTACCTTAGTACCAAAGCTGAATGCTTCTAAAGCCTCAGCGACTCATCCCTCTGGATCAAGGAAACATATCTCTGGATCTATTCAGCGATCTACTCCTAGACTCAGAGTGGATATTCTTGGTAAGAAATCTGAAGAACTGAATGTTCGTCCCATTTCTAAAGCCAATAGTTTACTTGGTGCTGGCACTTCTAATTCAAAATTAAAAGCTCAGCATTCAAATGGTCCTAGAACTAATTTTAGTTATAGGAAATGTTAACACTGTGGACTTACCGATCATATTGCTAGTAAGTGCCCCACAGCCACCAAAGCTGAAAAGATAGCTAAGGTGAAGATTGCCCCCAAGGCAAAGAAGACCAACCTTGGTGCAAATCAGGTCAAGGTGAATCCTACCACTGAAGTTAAGAAATTAACCAAAGTGAAGAAAGACAAAGCTGAATCTTCAAATGCTGCGAAGACTGCTGAATCTTCCATTCCAACTACTTCCACTGACAAATGTGTATACATGGTAAAGTGGGTACCCAAGAAAAACTAATCTTCCTTCGTATTGCATGTTAAGAAGGGTATCTGGTATCTCGATAGCGGATGCTCTAGACACATGACTGGAAAGAAAAGTCTGCTCGCTGAATACAAGGAAGAGAAGGGTCCCTCTGTGACTTTCGGTGGAAATGGAAAAGGACATACCCGAGGGTATGGTGTACTTTCAAATGGTACAACCTCCTTCAGAAGAGTCGCATATGTTGAAGGGCTGAAGCATAATCTTCTAAGCATCAGTCAGCTTTGCGACATGGATAACAAAGTAATCTTTACTAAGGAATCCTGCTTTGTCTCTGACAAAAAGGAGAAGATAGCTCTCAGCGGTTATCGTTTGGAAAATGTTTATGTAATAAACATGGACTCAACAACCACTGAGAACTCCTGTTTCTTCTCAAAGGCCTCATCTGATGTCAATTGGCTATGGCATAAGAGGCTATCTCATCTAAATTTCAAGACACTGAATACTCTTTCTTCAAAGGAGTTAGTCACTGGTCTACCTCAGCATTCATACGCCAAAGAGTCGTTATGTTCAGCGTATGAAAAAGGGAAGCAGACCAAAGCAAGCTTTAAGTCAAAGCAAGTTTCTTCAGTGTCATCTCCTCTTCAACTACTCCATATGGATTTGTTTGGCCCTGTTAACAAACAATCCATCGCTGGAAAGAAATATACGCTGGTCATAGTTGATGAATTCTCTCGTTATACATGGGTTATGTTTCTCCGTTCCAAGAGTGACACCCCTGAAGAACTCATCACCTTTGTTCGGAAGATGGAAACCCTGAAAAATTTGACCGTTCGCTCAATAAGGAGTGATCATGGGACTGAATTCAAAAACAGTTCTCTTGATTCCTTCTTTGAGAGTAAGGGTATTTCTCACAACTTTTCTTCAGTGAGAACACCGCAACAAAATGGAGTCGCTGAAAGAAGAAATAGAACAATTATTGAAGCTGCACGTTCAATGCTCAGCGATTCTCACCTGCCTACTCAGTTTTGGGCAGAATCTGTCAACACTGCTTGTTTTACGCAAAACAGGTCGCTGATAGTCAAAAGATTCAAAAAGACAGCCTATGAACTTTTTCATGGGAGAAAGCCTTCAATCAGCTTTCTTCACATCTTTGGATGTCGGTGTTTCATACTGAACAACAGAGATGCCCTTGGAAAGTTTGATCCTAAGGCTGATGATGGAATCTTTCTTGGATACTCCTCAGTTTCCAAAGCCTTCAGAGTCTTCAATCGTAGAATACAAACTGTAGAAGAAACTATTCACGTCACGTTTGACGAATCCCGTTCAGCGAACTCTAAACCGTCCACTGATACTGAAGAACTGAATCAATGGATGTTTTCTCAACTTGGTAACTCAGAAGACATTCCCACACCTCATGCTCATCCAGTAGAAGATGATAGTCCCACTATCATTCCAAATTTGCAGAATAGTGAAGCTGAAACATCATGGGTCTCAGCTGTTCCTATAAACACTATACCTGCAGTTGATCCAAATGTTTCAGACATTCCATCTACTTCTCAGCAATCAGTGAATATAATGACAACTGCATCCATTCCTCTCTTGGCTGATACCCCTGACGTCGCTGAAGCTTCATCTTCAGCTCCTCCAGTTCAAGTTGAGTCAGCGTCTCACGCTCCGGCTCAGCGTTGGACTATAAATCACCCAATTGATCAAATTCTTGGTGATCCAAACGCTGGTATTCAGACTCGACGAAGTGCAGGTAATATTTGTTTATTTGTTAACTTTATCTCACTAACTGAACCAAAGAAAGTAGATGATGCCCTCAGAGATCCAAACTGGGTCAGCGCCATGCAAGAAGAGCTGACTGAATTCGAAAGAAACAAAGTTTGGAAACTTGTTCGTAGACCAACTGATAAAACAGTGATAGGCACTAAATGGGTCTATCGAAACAAGTTGGACGAACATGGTACTGTAACCCGCAACAAAGCTCGACTTGTTGCTCAGGGATACAGACAAGAGGAAGGTATAGATTATGACGAAACATTTGCTCCAGTAGCAAGACTTGAATCTATTCGTCTATTCTTAGCATATGATGTACACAAAAACTTCAAAGTACATCAGATGGATGTTAAGTCAGCGTTTCTAAATGGAAAGCTGAATGAAGAAGTGTATGTGGAACAACCTCCAGGATTCTCAGATTCTAAGCGTCCAGGTTATGTTTATAAACTGGATAAGGAACTTTATGGCTTGAAGCAAGCTCCACGTGCATGGTATGATACTCTTTCTACTTATCTCCATATTGAAAAATTTGAGCGAGGTAAGATTGACAAAACTCTATTTTTTAGAAAAGTGAAAGGTCATATCATTCTAGTTCAAATATATGTTGATGACATTATATTTGGGTCTACTAACCCTGAGCTTTGTACTCGTTTCGCTGATAGAATGAAAGATGAGTACAAAATGAGCATGATGGGTGAACTAACATATTTCCTTGGTCTTCAGATTAAGCAAACTGAGAAAGGAACTTTTATTAATCAGGGAAAGTATGTTAAAGATATGCTGAAGAAATTCGACTTAACTGAAAGTTCAGCTATGAAAACCCCTATGGCACCACCGCTGACACTTGATAAGGACACTAAGGGTGTTCCTGTCAATGTCACGCTGTACCGTGGGATGATCGGCTCTCTATTGTATCTTACAGCTAGCCGACCCGATATTATGTTTGCAACATGCTTATGTGCACGATATCAAGCTGAACCTAAGATATATCATATGAAAGATGTAAAGCGAATCTTTCGATATCTTAAGGGTACAACGAATCTAGGTCTTTGGTATCCCAAAGATTCAGGATTCGATCTAACCGCCTATTCAGATAGTGATTTTGCAGGTTGCAAAATGGATAGGAAAAGCACCACAGGAGGATGGCAGCTCCTGGGTGGAAAGCTGGTAAGTTGGACAAGTAAAAAGCAAAATTCAGTGTCCACTTCCACAGCTGAAGCTGAATATGTAGCTGCTGGAAGCTGTTGTTCTCAAGTCTTGTGGATGAGAAATCAGCTACTAGACTATGATCTTCAGCTCTCCAAAATTCCAATCTATTGCGACAGCACAAGTGCCATCGCTATAGCAAACAATCCAGTACTACATTCAAAGACCAAACATATAGAAATCAGATATCATTTTATTAGAGATCATGTGATGAATGGTGATATAGAACTTCATTTTATCCCAACTGATTATCAGTTAGCTGACTTATTTACCAAACCTCTTGATGAGACAAGATTCAACTTTCTCATCAGCGAGCTTGGAATGCTGAACTTTGAAGGATAAAATCTTCAGCGGTTCACATTGATCAGCGATAGGATAAAATCAACTTGTATAACCCATTCTATCATCTTCTCTCTGAATAAACTTGATTCACTGATATCAAGGTATGTTTACTCTCTCTGACAATCGCATGAAAATGCAAGATTTCAAAACAAAATGCATCGCTGAATATCTCTTCCTTAACAGCGATATTTTGAAATTTCTTAAAACCTTCACTGAATATTTTCATTCAGTGCTTCATGTTTTCAAAAGTATCCCTGAGTTTTTTTTTAAAAAACCTCAGAGACAACCAAGAATATGAAAGGACAGTTGTGACGTCATTGCAACGGATAAAACCCCGGCACGTTTTCTCTTCCTGACACACGTTTGCACGTCTCGTTCAAACTTCCAATCAAATGCAAACACGTGTCCGTGTCATGATGAAAATCTTTTCCCGCTCAAGATTTTCTCTTTCTAAAATCTCTATATAAACAAATTCCTTGTTTATATTTTTCTTTTACGCGATCAATCTTCCTCCGCAAGAAAGAATTCACTGTTGCATTTGTGATTTCAAAAACTTCAAGAACTATTCATCATCTTCTTCATCAAACATCAAGGTTAATATGTTCTTATTTATTACCGAATGCGTATAACTTGTTTCCGATCTTCTCATTGTTTTAACAAGATCAAACAAAAGAACTTCGTAAAATGAAATCATTTTCTTTCGTGGTTTTATGAACACAACCATTTCATGGTTGTTCTTCAAGTTTAAAAGCAAAATCTTAAACTTGTTCTTCATTCGTTTCCAGAATCTATTTCTTCATAGAAAACTGGAAAACAAGAAAATGGGTTTTACATTTCGTTTCAAAAATCAAGAAAAACCCTAATCTTCATTAAGACATTTTGTCTGAATGAAATGGACAAAATTCGAACCATCTTAATGGAAAATCTTTCCACATTAAGATTATTCTTATTTGTTAATCTTTGGTTGAACTGATAATACAGGAAATGGCAACGTCTAACATTCCTACTACCGCTGAGAACATCTCTACTGACTCTGAGGAAGTGGAAATCATCAAGGCTCCTCAGGTTAAGTTCACTCTGGATCAACTAGACTGGACTAAGATAAACAACCTTTCTGCGCTTCTCGAGTTTCCTCCTCGAAAGCAAGTCACACATCTGACAGATGCTGTGAATTTCCTGAAGAATTGCTGCATTTCAACAGCCCTGACCATTTCACTCCCTGCAAGTCAGCTGCTACTATCTCAGTTCTGGTACTCTGCTAGACACTCTCAGCTACCATCCGCCAAAGATCCCTCCAAAACAGTTGATTGTATCCTCTGCGATACTGAATATGGCACGATAAAGATCACACCTGCCATCATTCGCAAAGCTCTGAACTTTCCCATCGCTACAAAGGAAAAACCTTTTGTTCCTTTCCCTGACCATAAGAAGCTCGCTGACAAAGAAGCTCTTATTGCATTTTTTGATGCAATGGGCTATGTATGGGAAATGGGCAGAGACAAGAAGCCTGAGAAGAAGCTAACACTGCTGAAGAAATCGAAAATGCCCAGTGAGATGAACTTCATCTTCTCTCACCTTATCAGCTGCATGACTGCCAAGACCGGCTCTTCTGATCAAGCCGCTCAACCTCAGCAAGCTATGGGATACGCTCTGCTGAAAGGTCTACACATTGACTGGGCATCTCTCATCTATGATGACTTGCTGCAAATAGTAGACTCTGCCGCTGACAGGCCTGCATGGGTTCCTTACCCACGATTCATCAGCGCTATCTTTCAATATGGCCTGAAGGACAGCTCCCCCAAGAGGGCGATCTGAAACTCTCTCAGATTGTCCCTAAGGTACTCGACTTCAAACCTGTTGAAAATGAGGTACGTCTTTCTAACCTCTTAACTCTTCTCAACCCTTCTTCTTCTACTTCTGTGGCTCCTTCAGCGACAATACCCATCGCTGATACCCTGGCCACAAAATCCTCTCCTAAGAAAAGGAAACATTTATCTACCCCACTTGATTCTAAAAGGATCAAGAAAACAAAGGAGCAACCCCAACAATCTCATGCTGAAGACTCCCCAGCTCCTTCTGCAGAGCTGAAGGAACGTTCAGTGGTACGCTCTGCCACACCTGAACAAGCCATCCCTTTTATCCTAACTTCAGCGTCTCTAAACGCTGAGGTTATAAACTTGGAACCTACCCAACCTCCTTCAGTCTCTCAAAAGACCGATGAAGTGATTGTCAGCGAATCCAATGCTGAACTCATAACCCAACCCCCATTCTTATCCTTCGCTCCTCCCTCCACTCATTTGGTCTCTACTCCAGATCTAACTGGAGCTGCCATCATCTCCTCGGAACCTAAAGTTGATTCTCCAGGAATGATGAAGACAGGACCTGCAGAAAAATCCATGGGCACTTTTGAAGATGACATGGAACTTTACTCAGGAACCCGTGATTTCGATGAATTCACCAATCCTCCTGCAGGTAAACAACAACCCATACACACTGTGACTAAACCCCAAACTTCTGAGCTTTCTTCTGTTCACAAGTTTTTATATGTTACAGGTCCTAATTTGGGAGATATCAACGTCTCTCTGAAGTCCATGGAGACAAAGCTGACAGGTCTCACCACTACTCTCTCCAATAACTCTACAACTGTAACAAACGCTGGAGAGAATCTGAACAAGCTGACAACGGTCGTGGAGAAGAAGGCTTCCACAGATGACATGAAGCAGGTTGATAAAACTCTCGGCGACTTCGCCAAGGTGCTCGCTGATATCTACACATACTACACCTCTCTCAAAAATTCAGTTTCATCCATGTCCAGCGAGGTAACAACGCTGAAGACATCGGTTGGAACACTAGAGGGAGATATGTCTGCTGTGAAGACAAATGTCAACACTCTGATGACTGGCTTAAGCTCTGTAAAGACTGACGTTGGTTCGATGAAGACTATGATCGAACAGCTGCTGCACAAGGCGAATACTCCTGCTCCTGCCCCTGTCCCTGAATCTGAACATTTTACAGCGGCGGATCGCATTGAGCTCGGGAAGATCAATCCTACTATTTCTGGCCTAGAAGACAGATTAGCAAAGATTGAAGTTTGTGTAGGTCTCTCTGGCCAAGAAGACAGAGAACCTACCAACGCTGCTGAATCTACCCATTCCTCCCCAGTCATCATGAAAAAGAGGGGGAGAAGAGCGCTGAAGACCTCGCCAAGAGCGCTGAAGACCTTTCCCATGATGAATCTATCAGGGGAGAGAAGACGAATACTGAAGAAACCATCGCTGGACCTCAGGGAGATGAAAACCATGAGGAAACCGAGAAGCTCGCCTCTGTATCTGAGGGGGAGCAACTCGAAGAAGAAGCTGAGAAAACTGAATCCGAAGCAGAAGATGATGAAGCCGTCGACATCCCTGATGATGAACCATCTTCTTCTCCAAAGAATGATGATGATGATGACGAAGATGACGATGATTTCTTTATCGTCAAACCTGCTCAGAAGATCAAAGCTCTTAAGGGAATCTCGATAAATGAACCTTCAGGGGAGCGGACAAAGACAAAGCCCTCAGCCTCTGGAGTTGAGAAAGGCAAAGGCAAAAGCGTCGCTGAAGATGACAATCTGATGATCTTGCTTGAAAAGCCGGTTTGTCAGGTATGATAAACATCTCTCACTCCATCCCTCCTCTATCATACACTATCAGTTCTACTACCCAAGCCTATACACTTGAACCAATTCTCTCTATTTGATTCTACCCAAGTTCTTACTCGTAAGATCGCTGTGTTTCAGCTAGTCCTCTCCCCTGTTTGAGGATATCGCTGAAGGCTCCACAACTGCGACTTCACCAATAATACCAGCTACTGCTGAAGAAATAATCCCAGTCTTAGATTTAATCTCTGAGACTGATGAACCAGACGAACAGCTACTCTCGCACAATCGCAGACCTTCCTTAGCTCCTCAAAAGCTAAGTGAAGAGGATCAGAAAAGAAGAGAGGAAATAATAAAGAGCTTCGAGGATCAGCGAATCATTCTGAGGCGTGATCAACTTCCTTCAGTTCCTCCAAAGTTCAGAATTTCCAAAGCTGAATACCAGGAACACCTCAGAGCTGAACGCCTACTCGCTGAAAGAAAGGAAGCTAAAGAAAAAGACAGAGAATACGCCATCAAACTTACTCAACGATCAATAAAAGACCCCAAGCTAAAAAGAGTTCCCATTGATGTTCAACGTCAGCTATGGGATGATGATCAAGAGATCGTTAGAGAAAAGACTAAGGTCTCTGATACGACTTTGGAATGGGCTAAACAAATGCTGACCTATCGATCTAGACCATCCAAAATCGTCAAGGCAAACATCAGAGGAAGACTGTACGCTGAAGTTCCTGTTGTTGAAGTGGACGTCTACAGAGATGACGAAACCAAGCAAACTTTCTATGCTGCTACCTTAGAAAAGTTTGGTCTCTCTGAATGGTTAGAAACAAAATTATCCATTCAGGGATCGCGCTCAAAGTTCAAAAGCCATGTCGAGAAGATCTTAAACAAACAGATCGACCTGCTTTCATCTGCTGTGGATATTCCTCCTACTCTTCCTCAACCAAGAAAAGTCCCTGATAAGAAAAAGAAAGCCTCTGGTTCAGGTCCTCATATTCGGAATGAAACGGGCATTGGTTTCTCTCGTGCTGAAATTGTTGGCCCTGATGCCGATCTCTCAATGCTTGACACCTCTCTACCACCTGGAGAAACATTCATTCCTGGCACAGTTGTAAGTGATCCCTATGGTATATTCTTTTTAGACTACTATGGAAATCATCACTTTCAACGTATCTCTGAGCTAGACATCGCTCCCATCGAACAACTCAGAGATCTCGTATACTGGTGTGAAGTCAGACGCAACATCAAAGCTAGACACCTGAAGCCCTTGATTTTTGAAGCAGCTCTGAAGAAAAAGAATCAAGGAGAAGATGTCCCTGACTGGATGATCCCCACATCAAAGACCCTTGATGAACTTCTCATCAAGGAAGAACCTTTATAAGCTGATATGATCACCTTTTTCTCTATTGTATCAGTTATTCTTCTGTACTTGTAATTTATTTCGCTCGTACTTATAATCTTTCCATTTCTCTTTGTAACCTGATTCAAAGTTTTAAAGAAAGATTTCAGCGAATGTACTTTACTCCATCAGTACTGAAAAGATCCCAGAAAACAGTAAAAGGGACAAATATTTTATGAGTTCTTTTTATCCTTATGTTTTCATACTTAGCAATTTTCTTTGTTGCTATGTCATAATCAAATAGGGGGAGATTGTTGATCCAAACCCTCAGTGATTTGATAATGACCCTCTCTTATACTTAGTGAAAATTGTAAGTAAACAATATGTATCAGAGTTTCACTATCGCTGATAAGTACTAAGATCTTACAGTACCGCTGATAGGAACTCTCGCTCTTTTAAATTAAACATTCAGCGAACACTGTTCATCATTAATGCTCTGAGTCTGTTCAGTCATTATGATGATCGCTGATAAGTTAGTTGTTTACTTATGATCCCTGAAGACAAGTTTCACGTCAACAAAGGTTCTACGCTGAAGTCGAAGATCAAGCTCAAGAACCAGCGACAAGTCTCCTAATGAACTGATGCGGATCAGCGAAGACTCAGATTTGTCCACAACGTGAAGTATCAAGTACAAGACTTCAGCTATTGCTGAACTTTATCATTCGCTGAATAGAAAATTGATAATCGCTGAATCAACGAAAGCTGATCATGAAGTCCTCCGTACAAAGTACTTTTGTCTTAAACCCCCTTGCACGACTCCGTACGAAATGTCAGAAAAGAACCTCCGACTGTCTGAAATCGTACAACCACTCTGATACTACACTGTTCATCCATGTGGCTACTAAGGTTGTCAACCAAGGTCAATGACATACAACCAACCAGCTGATGACACGTGTAAAGTGTATACTGACTTGCATTAAATGCATGCAGTATATAAAGAGATGAACCCACTTCATTTGAAGTAACTTGCTAACTCTGGACAAGTTCAATCTCTTATCTCAAGATAGGTTATTATTAGTAATTTCCTTATCTCTCTTAGTGCAAGAAACCTTAGTGTTCCAACTTGTTTAGATTTAGGTTTATCCTTAATCTTGTTTCCGCAACAAGCTGTAAATTGTTAATGATTTATCAATAAACAATTTAGAAAAGTAAAATCTGTGTGTTTGTATTCAACCCCCCCCCCCCTTCTACAAACTTGTATAGGCCTTCGGGACCAACAATTTTGCAGATAAAGTAGAATATACCTGCTGTTTGGCCGAAGATCTTTTCAAAAGATATCTTCAAGAATTCTTTCTCAAGAATTCTTCAAGAGATCCTGCCGATCATGTCTTCAACATTTTCCTTGCTTCAACATTTTCTTGTTGAATCTTCAAGTGATCCTGCCGATCATGTCTTCAAGATTTTCGTTGCTCTTTAAGTGTACTGGCCTAAGACTTTAGGAAGTATTCAAGTAGCATCTTAACCTTTGGTTGAGAAGTCCATCTTCAATCCGCTTTGAAGATACACTTCTACTTTGTTTCTTCGGTTGATCTTCGACTTCACCGAACATTTTGTGTTACATAATTAAGCTGCTTGTAAAGAAGCTAAAAAGTATTCTAAGTATGAAATGTGTAAAATGAAAGACTGGAGGTCATCTTCAAATCCTAAGTGAGCCAACATGTTATAATTGCCATTTATAGTTTTAAAAGCAATGTCATTTATAGTTTTAAATATGTTAATAATTGTTTGAATCGTATTTACAGAAACTTGTTTAGGAAGCGATTGAGAAGATAAAGAATGATTCCGACGACACTTCAGATTCTGCCGTTCCTCCAATGCGTTGCCCACTTGAAAAAGAAATATCAATAATTGAGCAAATAGTTGGTCCGTCGGTAGGGACGGTTGTTCGAGGTATGGGTTGCTTGGCGGTTCGAGCTCCGAGGATGAGAGGTCCGGCGAAGGGAACCTCTATGCCGGTGTCTACGGTTAATGAGGATGATTTGCGGCGACAACTTGCCGAGCGCGACGAGCAGATTCGGTTACTAAAAGAGGGGCAAGATAAGGCAGAAAAGGAAGCCACCGATCAAAGAAAGATGATTTTATCTTTGATGAGTATGTGCGGTGTTGCTAGTGATGCAAACTCCAACTCAACAACCCCGACGAACAATGCTTTAGGTTAATTTTTTATATTTATGTTTTCGAACTTGTTACCTACTTTTGTATTTATTTAGGAAAAATGTTATCTTTTAATTACTGAATTTATTAGTTTTGTTTGGTTATTGGAGTTGTTTGCCGATTCACACGAGTTTGTTTGTTTATGAGAGTTTGTACAAAACATGCAAGTAAATAATTGTATCATGGTGCACAAAATGAGCGGTAATTTTTTTTATATAAAACATCTTAGGCAACTTATCTATAACTGTTACCTAAGAGAAATATTATATTATTTTAATCGTAGCTCAAAGGCAACATACGTAGTAGAGTATGTTGTCTAAGTTGATATCTTAGGCAATTTATGCATAAATCTAATGTTGCCTTAGTGTTTCTTTGGTGCAACATATGTTTTTTTCATAGGCAACATAACTTGTTGTGTGTTGCTTAAGGAGTCCGCTTAGGCAACATACGTTGTTTGCTTATGTTGCCTAGGTTCTTATGCAACATTGAGAATGCAACACTGCTTAGGCAATATAGACATGTTGCCTAAGTCTTAGGCAACACATAAACCCCTCTTAGGCAACATTTTTCCATTGTTGCCTAAGTGACATTTGGTGTAGTGATTTGACGAAAGAAAGATTGTAAGAGAACATAAGTTAATGTTAAAAGCATAAGAAAGAACTAGTATTTGATATCGCGCGTTGCGCGATGATCGAAATAAATGTTAACAAAAATGTGAAAATCATTTTCATTGACTATTTTAATCCCTCTCTCTCTCTCTCTCTATATATATATATATATATATATATATATATATATATAGTGTTGGGTTCACATGAGACCCACTTGTTTTCGTAAAACCCGTGAAACCACAAACAACATTGAAACTTCACAGCAAAACATTGTGAATGTAAAAATAATTCTGAACCTTCACAGTATTTTGTTGTGAAGGTTAAATGTTATTTAGGTGGTCTCACATGATCTCAAGTCTATATATTCCTATATACATAACGTCTTAAGGAGATAATGTAGCATCTTTTAATACTTGGATTAATTCTCTTATATTTTTTTTTCTCAATTTTTTTAAAAAAATGTTGAATATGTTAAAGACTTGTCTATGTTCATATGTAAATTATATTTTCATTAAAAGTGAGGGATTTTTAATAATTTTACATATTTATTGCAATATATGTTAATAAATCATTTCACCGAAAGGGGTTACTTTAGTAATTTTGGCATCACTTTAATTAACTTTCAATATCTAAACCATCATCTTCCTATATTAGTCATTTGTTTTATTGCAATTTATGTTAATAAATCATTTATTTACACTTCTTTATGTTATTAATCATTCATATTTCCTCAGTTATTTTATTAATCATTTATTGACCAAGATTGCAAAAAGAACATTTATTTTTTGAATTTAAAACTTTTCTTTTTACAATCTTGATCAAATTTTGGATTGATGCATGCGCCAACTGAACACGATTACACTGCATTGTCAAACACCGTCAATTTTTTCACTTTTCTTGTGTGGAGGTGATTCACCAACTTCATTTTCTAAATTGATAGTCTCCAGTAACATTGTTGACAATGATATAGATCTCATTAGACTGTAGCAAAGTTTCTTGGATGGAACTCTTAAGTTGTATGAAGCAAAAAAAGTAAATTTATAAATGAAAACTAGTATAGTATTAAGCATGATTCAATTATTGAAGGTTAAGAAACAAACTTTGGATAATATTAGTCTATTTAACTCCTCATCAAACTTCGATTTCTTAAAAGTAACACTATAAATATCTATTAGTATATATATATCAAACAATAAGTGAATATAAAATGTAGATTTACGACCCATTTGCAAGAAACAATGTAATACTTGAATAAACAATACACAAATATTTTTTTAGCTTGTGGGTTATGCTCCTGAGAAAATATATAGAAATGAGAATTAAGATAATAATACACAATGAAATTATAAAATAGACAAAATCAAGAATAGATGAAATGAAGGAGTAGTTGAAACCTTACATGTAGTAATGTATATGTGTACTGTGGCGATGCAGCTTTACATATTTTGTGATCTTTAGAGCTTGTTTTTGCTTTTGTCACTTACTACAAAAAAAACACAACATAAAAATCATATGAAGTCAATACAATATCAAAGAACTTAACTATAAACAAAAGTTCATACCTAAGATCGACCTTTTAGTGAGAGAAAATATGTTAGAAGGAAAGAATGAGATGTATGTTGTTGTATGACAAAGAAGTAAAATCACCAATAACATATCCAAAAAAATATACTTGTGCTTATATAAGGAAAAATGGATGATTAATAAAATAAATGAGGAAATATAAATGGTTAATAACATAAAGTAGTTGAAATAAATGATTTATTAACATAAATTGCAATAAAACAAATTATTAATATAGAAATATGGATGGTTTCGGTATTAAAAGTTAATTAAAATGGTGTTAAAAGTACCAAAGTACCATCTTCTCTAGTGAAATATACATTTTTCATAAAGGGACATTAAGATCTTTAACATATCAAATATTTAAAAAAAATTCAAAAACCTAAGAAAAAAACAAAGATAGGTTTATGGTGTTTAGGAGAGACCACATCATCACATGTGGTTTCCCCTTTAATATATATATTGATATTGATTTGAATCCTTGATCACTTTTAATTTTATATTTAATCATGAATTGTGCTTCTCCCAATAATTAATCCGGTGTATTTCGGTGCATCCACTGCAACAAAATTGGGTTTCTTAGGACGCCATCAATTTTTAAACGTCCTAATAAACTGCTTTTTCAGGCTTAATTTATAGGACCAAAAAATAAAGCGTCCTATCTAAACGCATAGTAATAAGTTTATAAGACACTTTTCCGTAACAAGTTTTTTTAGGACACTTTTAATACAAAATGTACATTAGCTATTTTATATGACATTTTTTAGAAAGTGTGTTCTCAAAACATGTGTTTTTATATGACATTTTTTTCAAATAGTTTCCTATAAAATAACTAATACGTCGCTTTTTAATTAAAATGTCTAAAAAACGAAGCCTAACAACGTCGTATAAACTTATTAAACACCTTTAGATATGTCGATTTACTTTTTCTGGTCCTATAAATTAAATCCTATAAAATTAAATCATATAAAACAATCTATTAGGATGCTTAAAGATTTTTGGCATCCTATAATCCCATTTTGTTGTAGTGATCTCATTAATGTTGATTTTAAGTTATGATTGATCTAAGGGGCCAGATCCATTTTTACGTTTCTTACAATAAGTCTCTTCTCACCAGAACCCACCTTTTGATATTCTATTTGTTTGATATTTTATGTACTAACTTTATAGATTTTGAAATTTAAGACGAATGATTGTGTGTGAAAAAGAGTTTGTGATCCCACAATGACAAGTAATAAGAGTAAATACACGATATATATGAATCAAAGAAGTACACCTCTATATATATGATTGAAGAACTTGCAGCTTACAACTTCACAGAAGGTTGAGAGGTTTACAAAGTGGAAGGAGGCTGCGAAGATAGAGGCGTGTGTATTTTGTATGTTGAATGTTCTATGTTGTGGTCTGACCTAAAAATACAGATAGTATACTATATATACTATTACAAGTTTGACAACATGTCACATTTGGTCCCTCAACTATAATACTACATGGTACAAGATAATGTAACATTAACAATCTCCCCCTTTGTACCAATGTAGAGCCATAAGCTTTAGACATTCATTGGAACCACTTGTGTCTTCCGAAGCCCGAAAATCAACTCGAATCTTCTTAGCGCGTTCCGGTAGTCTACTCGATATTTGACGGCATCCATTACTTCCTTTATCAACGCCTTTTGTTTCTTCGACAGCTTCTCTTCTCCTTTAGCATCCAATCGTAATCTGCTCACTAGATGAATCTGAATCATCTTGAAAGTTCTGTCGCTGAATTTATTTGCATCAGTGACTCTCATGAATTTCTTCTCTGAGGCTGAGTCAATGAACACAACTCCAAGATCTGGTTTGCTCAGCACGGTGTAAGCTTGAACACTCTGAATATCTGCCAGATCTAGATTCGGAGGTCTGATGTTGACTCGTTCTTGACGCGCTTCCAAGGCCATTTGAAAATCCTTAAGATATGAAAACTTCAGGATGTTCTTCATGTACCTCTTCAGACTTTGATAAGCATCTGACCATTCTCCCTTCTTTTTAGGATCTCGAGACAGGATTTCATACAAGTTGCAAACGTCATTGAGCTGTAGTTTCTGAAAATCTGCCTCATTAAAGACTAGTTCTGAATCATCTGATCTCTGAACGGTAAATACTGGGTACCAAACCTTTGAAAGCTTTCGCGATTCTATCTTCAGTACTCTTCTGATCGGTTTGTCAGACTTTATTGCATTGGCGTTCAGCGATTCATATCTCATGAAATAGAGATATTCAGTTCTGTGCTTTTCTGGCCAGTCTTCAATCCCGTAGACTTTTTCCCAAGAGATTGGCTGCATGACCCTTACAAACATATTGCTTCGTAAGATTTCCTGAAAGGGAGTCATAATTCTGACTCGTAGGCCAGTCGCCACAAATCCTGGTTCATTCTGGATAATGTCTTGGAGAAGTCTGATTTCTGCTTGAAGCTTTGGATCTCTGAGATGTTCAGCAGGTTGTAGGTTGATAACGATCGGAGCTTGCGGTTGAATTACTTGAGCTTGAGCTGGAGTTATTGAAGTATCTGTTTGTTGAATAGAAGATCCTGGAGCTTCAGTCTCTGAATCTAGAGCAACCATCATAGTATCAGAAGAATCAAACACATTTGCAATTTCTTGTTTGATCTGCACCGTTGTTCGTTCGGGCTCTTCATCTGAATCTATGATTATAACGTCTGTCGTCCAATCATCTTCTGTTCTATTGTCACTAGCCGAAGGCTTTTCAACCCCAGCTATGACATCAGCTAGAATATCGAGATTCTCTGAGTCAGTGGCTCCTTTACTTGTATCCTCGGACGCTTTACCGGAAGATGTCTCAGTTTCTTTCTCTACTGCAGTGCTCTCAGAAGCAGCAACTGTACTTGTTCCAACACCTGTACCTGTACCTGTACTCTCCCCCTCATGGTGATCTGGATCATCCTGATCATCATGTCTTCTTTTCTGAGCGGTTTCAGCTTGAACACCACAAGCCAGTTCGACTACTTCGACCCTTTTGACAATCGAATGAAAGCCAGCCAAAAAGGAATCTGCCATGTTGGAGATTGAGGTATTTAGCTGCTCAAATTGGGGAACAAGCAGTGGATTTGTGGTTGATGAAGCTTGAGGCGGTGGTGGAGGTGGAGGTGCGGTTTGTTGACGAAGCAAGCTAATAAGATCGACATCCTCGCCTGGTCTTGGATCGTGTTTGGCAAGAAGTCGTGCAAGCAGCTCTGACTTGAGTAGATCTTCAGGAGCAAGATTTAACGGGATCGATGTTGGATCTTGTTGAACGGGTTCGGCTCTAGTCAGTTGAGGTTCAGATGTAGAAGATTCAGCCGGTCCTTTACCTTTCACCGCTCTGATTACATCATCACTTAATTTCTGAAACTCTGCTTTCATTTTGTCAGTATGAGCCTGATATGTGTTGTCGATAGATCTGACAAAATGCTTTAGTAGAGTAAGTGGCACGAATCTATTCGGAGGAGGGCCAACCAAACTAAACGCTCGTTCGAGATCAGCACTAACACCCAGACCACTTAGGTTACTGGTTGAAGTATCGGTTGAAGCAACCGTACTGCCTGTGTTCAAAGCTGGCATAGAGTTAGCAATGACAGGACTTCCACCCGATCCTCGTGACGCACCAACAAAGGGTGGCACTCTGGGTGTTCCGGTTGGGGCACGAAAGCTCCCAACAAGGTGTTGTTCAAATAGCGGTGACCTAGGAAAAGAAGTTGTTCCAAAAGGCGCTAGACTCGATGTGCTCTGAAATGAAGTCGGTGGCCGGGGCAGGGGCCTACCTGTTTCAATACCAGCGAACACCGAATGTGTTGCCGATAGACTTTGTGCATATTCCCCTGTGCTGAATGAAACACCGGCCTGTTGAGAGACCGATGAGTGGCTTGGTGGGGGTGTGCACTGCATGGTTGGGCGGACCATGGCTGTTTCAATGCTCAACGGCGACGAACGCACGTTGGCAGAATATGTGGTTGCCCGGCTTGGATCGGCTTGGGAAGAGTCGGTAGTTATAACTTTTTTCGACTCTTTCACATTTTCGCTCATTTCTTTTCTCCCTCTTGCCTCACCACTAAGTACATTTTCTTCATCTACGTCTACTTCTTCGTGTATAAGTGAAGTATCAACAGCAGCAACTGTAGAAGTAACCATAGGTTCTGGTTGTTTAGATGAACCTGCACCAGGTGTTTCAACTCGAGGCCTTTTTCTTGTTTGCCTTGGTAACAAGTTTACATCTGGATCTGAGTCATATTCATAATCACCAAAATCAACTAGAGGACTGAATGGTTCTGTTCTTTGGCTTGAAGAAGATGTTGCTCGATCGCCAGAGCGTGAAGATGTAGCACGACCAGTACTTCGAGTCCTACCCCCCACTCTCTTTCTTGTTGTTCTTCTCACCACTCGTTGTTCAGGAACCCCTTGTTCCTGAACCCCCTCGACAATAGGACCCTCACCACCTACTGGGTTTGCATCTTGGGCAGGTCCAGCCGGATCTGGCTGGTCCATTAATGCGTTTTGCTCCCTATACTGAATCACTACCCAGCTAGCCTGGTCGGCATAATTCAGTACCTCTGGTCGAATAACGGCGGTATGTACGAATGGTTCATGTGCTGGCGGTACAAGGCGGTGCATCCAGCTTGCTGGTCCTCGCTCAGCTTCCTCTCTTCTTGGGATTTCCGGTCGGTCTTGCATAGCCTGATGAATCAGGATTTGGAAGAACCGTTGAAATGGCACAAAGTTGCGTCTCATTTTGGGTTTGAGCTGATCTGCAACAATTTCCACCATTTCATTCCAGATAAGGACAGCATAGTCTATATTGCGGTTGAAGGCGAATGCATGAAACATCTTTAGGATCGCTAGATTCGTCTTATCTAGGCCAGTATGCTTAGATGTCATGCAGCGATTGAGGATTGAGCATAGGGTGTACCACACCGGCGGTAGATGTTGTCTTCTGAATTGTGATGAACCGGTGAGTACGGGGACTCTTGGATCTTGATATCCAAGGCTGCGGATATCCGTGAATAATTCTTCAGAAACAGCTGGATCTTCGAAGTTGTCGCGTCTTGGAAGTTCGAGAGCACGACGTAAGCCTTGTAGTGTGATCCTTACTTCGAAATGGTCTATATTAGCATTGAATCGCTGTGGTCGAGCCGTAGGATTGAATCGGAGTGTGTGCCAAAATTGTTGTAAATAAATGGCAGGCACTCTCTCGACCCTTGTCAGTGCAGTGCGAATTGGATGACCACGGATGATCTCTAGAATTATCCGGTGAGAGAAGTTGCTTTCAAGATCCAGGTGATGATTATTTTCACGGATTGCTAGAAAGCTGGCCCTTGGCATGATTTCTTCATCCGGGTCAACGGCATTGACGGATGGATGTGAAGAGCGTTGCGAGGCGATGATGGTGTTGTCATCGGATGCATATTCAGCAGGTTGTTCAGCCATCTGTAAGGTATTTTAACATGTTAGAACAGATTTAAGCAATTCAAACAGAAAGGTATTTTTCTTGAAAAAATCCCAAAAACAAGATTGCGAGGCTCGCAGTCAACGGAATTAGAAGATTGCGAAGCTCGCAAGACCTGGAAGGTTGCGAGGATCGCAGTCTTAAAGAGTATGAGTTGCGAGGGGTTTGAATGTCTGAGGATTGCGAGGTATATGAACATTAGCAGTAAAACCTATGTGATTTTCCAGATTTTCGAAATTAGCATGTATAGATGTTAAAATTGATACTAGCATGCTCGGTTTTGGTTCGTGAGTAAACCTTAATCATCTAAAACATCTAACAAGCACTAATCGATTGAATTTTAGCATGTTACAGTGACCAACCCTAAAACCCCTTAAACCTTAAATGCAAAATCGATTAAATCATGATTTTTAACGGATGAAATGTAATAAGAATCGAGAATACATACCTCTTAATCGAATGTAGTCGATTACACGGAGTAGAATCAACAAATAAAACTTCTTTGGTCGAATCGCAATGTTCAGTATCGAGAGAGAAAAAAAAACGAGGGTTCTTTATGGAGAGGTTTTTGAAATAATGACTAAGTCAAAGATCGCAAGTATATAAACCAATTTGAAATCCGTGACACGTGTCACTCCCTGAATTTCTCAAAATTTAAAAAAATTCGGATCGCAATAAACAAAACCAAACCTCGCAATATAAGATTGCGAGGGAATCTTAGGATCGCAATAAACTACTGCGAGGGAATCTTTGAATGAAGGGAATCTTCGCATCGCAATAGAAGACTGCGATGGAAAGATTCCATCGCAATGAACTGCTGCGAGGGAATTGCGAGGAAATTTGATACTTTGACATTTTTGATCTTTTTTCCAAATTTTAGCCCACTGGAAGATGTCCAACTTCCAATTGTTTATTTAAACTAGGTAATTTCCAAGACTATTTTTCACTCTCCCTTAAATGATGCATAAGGGTTTATAAAAAATTCAAGTTAGAAACACTTACCTTGTTATCTTCAAGCAGTAAGTATTTGGAAATACCTTTTACTTACTATGTCATGTATGCACACTCCCCCTCTTTTTGTGCGTACTCCATTTCCTGTACTCCTCCTGAGACTATGAACAAGTCTTTTGCATACATAGATATCATCACAATTGTATCGTTACGATAAAATAAACTTTGAAACACAACAAATACATGAAATTGAAATATCTTATGTTGATAATAGAATGTGATGAAAATATGAGTGTATCAATTTAGATAGATTTATCTAGATTGAAAGATACATATTTCCATCCATTAAATGATCAAATTAGATATTACACTTTCATGTTCAACATGCCAAGCTTGGATATTAAGAAATTAAAGCGTTTTTCATCCAAGGCTTTTGTAAACAAATCGGCAAGTTGATGCTCTGTTGGAACAAAATATAATTCAACCGTACCTTTTTCCACATAGTCTTTTATGAAGTGATACCTGACATCTATGTGTTTGGTCTTTGTGTGCTGAACCGGATTTGCTGTAATGGCAATTGCACTTTTGCTGTCACAGTTGATAGGGATCTTCTCGTATCTGAAGCCGTAGTCCTGCAGTTGAGTCCTCATCCACAGAACTTGTGAACAACAACTGGCCGCAGCAACATACTCTGCCTCCGCAGTTGATGTAGAAACACAGTTCTGTTTCCTCGATGACCAACTGACCAACTTTTCCCCTAAAAACTGAATATGACCAGAAGTGCTCTTCCGGTCTAGCAAACTACCTCCATGATCTGCATCTGAGTATGCAGTGAGCTCGAATCCTGATCCCTTTGGGTACCAAAGTCCAAGGTACGGTGTCCCTTTCAAATATCGAAAGATCCTTGTAACAGCACTTCGATGTGATTGTTTTGGTTGTGCCTGAAATCTTGCACATAAACATGTAGAGAACATTATATCTGGACGACTCGCAGTGAGGTACATTAATGAACCTATCATCCCTCGGTAGTTCTTGACATCGACATCTACACCATTTGGATCAGGACCAACTTTTGATTGGTGAGCCATAGGTGTACCAATCGAAGTACAGTTTTCCATTTTGTATTTCTTCAAAATGTCAAACACGTATTTTGATTGGTTGATGAAGATACCTGTCGAGAACTGCTTGACTTGTAATCCAAGAAAGAAATTAATCTCTCCCATCATACTCATCTGGAATCTGGTCATCATTAAACCCGAAAACCACGTGCATAATCCAGGGTTAGTTGAACCAAAAATAATGTCATCGACGTAAATTTGTACCAAAAGAATATCACCTTCTTGTTCCAGAGTAAAGAGAGTTGTGTCAATTTTACCTTTTCGAAAGCCAGCACCAAGTAAGTAGGTAGATAGGATTTCATACCAGGCGCGAGGGGCTTGCTTCAGACCATAGAGAGCTTTGTCAAGTATGTAGACATGATCTGCATAATCTGTGTCCACAAAACCCTCTGGTTGAGAAACGTATACTTCTTCTTTCAAAACGCTGTTCAAGAATGCTGTCTTCACGTCCATTTGATAAACAGTGAAGTTTCTGTAGGCAGCGTATGAAAGAAATATCCGTATTGCTTCTAAACAAGCAACCGGTGCGTATGTCTCATCATAGTCTATTCCCTCCTGTTGCCTGTACCCTTTCGCTACAAGGCGTGCTTTGTTTCTTATCACAATCCCTTCACTGTCTTTCTTGTTCTTCAGGATCCATTTTGTACCAATGACCGTTTTACCCTTTGGTCTAGGAACAAGTCTCCATACTTTTAGAGCTTCAAATGAGTTCAGCTCATCTTGCATGGCAATTATCCAATCTGGATCTTCTAAGGCATGTTGAACAGATGTAGGTTCAACTTGACTAAGAAAGAGCGCAAATAGGACCTCGTTTGCCGTTGCCGATCTAGTTTTGACTGGTTCGTTGACTTGACCAATAACCTGAGTAATGGGGTGACTCTGCGTCCATTTCGTTGAGAGTGGGAGAGATGCAGCACTTACATTTGGATCCACCAAGGTAGGGTCTTTATCGAAGTTCAACTGTATTGTCAAGATAGGTTCCGGTGTTTTGACAGGTTCATTGACAGATGTGTCAACAGGAACTGCCTCCGGTTCTGCTTCAGAAGATGACTCTGGTATGTTTGCAGACCCATCATCATTGACATTTGAAGTTGTACCCGACGAAGAAGCACCATGTGTGGATTCACGTTGTCGTCTACTTCTCATGATGATTTCTTGTGTAGAACCCAAATGCCTGTCACTTGAAGAAGTTATCTGAGTCGTTGCATCTGTTGAGGGTTCCGATGAAGGAACCGACAACGAAGCCTGAGCTGGTGTTGCAACCTGACTCCTGTTATTTAAAGATGACGAAGAGTTATCATTATTAAAGTAGTCATCATAAAAGTATTCAAACAATAAATCAAGATCACTGGGCTTTGAGTTAGAAGTGGAAGCTTGATTCTTGTTTGATGTCCTAGCCACCATCGGACGTATTTGTCCGGATGCTAGGATCCCTGATATTGCGGGTTCTGTACTGTTATGGACAGAAGCCATTTCTTCAGATTCGTCGAATTTGACATTGACACTTTCTTTCACATTCTTTGAAGACTTGAGATAGATCCTGTAAGCCTTTGATGTGAGCGAGTATCCGATAAAGAAGCCCTCCAGCCCTTTAGGACTGAATTTGTTCAATTTGTCCTTATCGTTCAGCACAACGCACCTGCAACCAAACACACGAAAGTAGTGTATTACAGGTTTTCTCTTATTCATTAATTCATATGGTGTTTTGCCAAACCGTCGATGTATAATGGAACGGTTTTGTGTGTAGCATGCCGTTGCAACAGCTTCAGCCCACAGATACAGAGGTAGATCAGAATAAGACAGCATCGTTCTGGCCGCTTCAACGAGTGTTCGGTTTCGTCTTTCAACTACACCATTTTGCTGAGGTGTTCTGGCCGCAGAATATTGATGTGAAATTCCTAATGACTGAAAGAAGTCATCAAGAGTTCTGTTTTTGAATTCTGTCCCGTTGTCTGATCTGATATTCTGAACTAATAGTTGTAGATTCACTTGAATCTGTTTGATTAACGAGATGATCAAGTCAGGAGTTTCGTCTTTTGAACGAAGAAACTTGACCCATGTATATCTTGAGAAATCATCAACAACAACTAACACATATCGTTTGGCATTGATACTCTGAGTCTTCATCGGACCACAGAGATCCATATGAAGAATTTCTAGTGCTTTGCTTGTGCTGGGTTCCGGCTTTGGTGGGTGAGGAGCATGCTTTATCTTCCCTGTTTCACATGCAGTACAGAAGTTGTCTTTCTCAAACTTCAGTTCTGGTAGACCAGTAACTAAATCACCTGTCTGCAGCTTTTGAATGTATCGAAAGTTGAGGTGAGATAGTCTTCGGTGCCATAACCAGCTTTTGTCAAACGACGCCTTTGACATCAGACACACATTCATCTTGGGGTTTAGCTTGGATAGGTCAATGGTGTAAAGATTTGAATTGCGCGACCCAACTAGAAGTTCATTTCCGTCATCGGTTAGAACTGCACACCGAGTCTTCTTGAAATGTACTTCTAGGTCTTTGTCACAGAATTGACCTATACTAAACAGGTTGTGTCCCAATCCTTCAACATAGTTAACCTTGGTTATTTTGACCTTGTCTGTTACTATGTCTCCATAACCTAAGATAGGAGAGTACTGATCATTTCCAAATTTGACTCTCCCTCCATCTCTTTCTACAAAGTTGCTCAAGAGTTCCTTTCTTCCAGTCATGTGTTTTGAGCAACCAGAATCCAAGTACCACACATGACGGAGCTGCAAAAAGGAATTTAAACAGTTTTAGGTACCCATTGCCAATTGGGTCCTTTTGGGTTAGGAGTCTTTGTAGTTCTAGGTAGCCATTTCAAATTGGCAATGCTCTTTCTATTACCATTGTTAGAGTAATTAGGTGTATACAACCAACAGTTATAGTCAGATTTGCCAATGAAATCATCCACACCACATGAAGCACAACATATTTTATCATGAGACAAGTTAATCAGTTGTTGCATTGTATAAATCTTGCAAGGTGTTACAAGTTTTCTATTGTCAACAGCATGATTAATTACATTCAAAAACAACTTGTCCTTCTTGAAATTTAAAACATTTAAAGGAACTTTGGATGATTTGATCTTTGTCACTTCTTGTGTGGATGCTTTTATCTTCCACTCAAGTTTCTTGTTGGTTCTTAAATTACGATCTGAAACACCAGACAAAGAAGAGTTGTGAGATTTTGAATATAGAGTTTGAGTAGATTTAGCATGCTTCTTCTGTTTTGGTTTTCTTTTCTTTTTCTGAAATGATTGTTTTGATTTATATTTAGAATAGTAATCATTGACAGAAATTTTCTCTGAAGACTTGGAAGATTCCCCTTCCAAAATGATCTTTTTAGGTTCCTCTTCTTTTATCAAAAAATCAGTGTGATCTGGAAGTTTTGCACTGAAGTCAAATAGAACAGGCAATTCATTTTCAACTTTGCCTTTGCCTTTACCAACATCCATACTATCAATATCAGAATCACTTTCTGATGAAGCATAAAAGAAACCATAAGACTTAGGATAATGAAATTCATTAAATTCTGTTGAAGCATGTTTAACAGATTTTTCCTTTAAATTCCAAAAATCATAACCATGAGATGTTGGTTTACTAAGAAAATCATCTATTTCTTTTTCTTGGTCATCTATTTTACAACCCTTCAAAACAGTTGTTCCCATGAAAGCTTTGCATGAAGAAAGATCTGAATCAGAAGAATGTGTTACGTTTGAAACCTTTTCATCAGATATTTCCTCAAGTTTTCTTTTCATATCAATTAAGTTTTCTAAAAGAACTGTGATCACAACTTCCTTTTCAATCTCAAAAACAAGTCTGTTCTCTCTTTCTTTCCCTATTATTTGTCTTTCAAGAAAAAGCGTTTTCTGAAAAGTAAATAGTTGATCTGAAAGATCCAAACATCTAAGTTCTAGAGATTTCTTTTCTTCAAAGCTTTCAGGTTCATCATTTATGCTATATGACAAAACAGTAAAGATAACTTCTTTTTCAATATAAAAAAGAAGTTGATCTTCGTTTCTGATTTCTTCAACATTAAAAATTATATTCCTTTCGAGCTCCATGAGTTTTTGTTCAAGAACCATTGGTGGAAAATACCTTTTTCCTTCCAAAACAGATTTTTCAGGATTATCCTTTTGAGTATTTTCTTTTTCCTCTGGTTCTTTAACAATATAACTCTCAAAATAATCATTTGGTAAGGTTTTTTCATTATCTAATGCCTTGGCATTCTCTGGACCATACCAAAAAGGAAGTTGCATTCTAACAGTGATTTTTCTTTTTGTTTCTTCCTCAGCCTTTTGTTCTTCCTCATGAAGTTGTTTGATTTGATAGCAAGGATGTGTAACAGGCATAAACCATTCAAATTCATACTGAGTGGGAGTTTTAGTTATGGCATTCCTTAGGTACTTAGGATTGTCATATCCAATACCCCACTTTGCGTTATAGTATCTGAATTTGTTTGGCTTATTCATTTGAATTGTTTGTTCTGTTTGACCTGCTTTGTACAGTTTATTTTCCAGATCTTTGATATTTTCACTCAGCTCTTCATTTCTTTCTTTATAAGCATGTAAAAGACTTTCAAACTCGCTATTCTTTATTTCTGAACTCATTAATTTTTCCGATAGTTCAGATACTCTATCTTGAAAGTACGCATGACCAATATCGAATTCAGTCTTTTTCTTTTTCAATTCAGTAATTTGACTGTCTTGTTCTATTAGTCTTTCCTTTTGAGTTGAAATTATTTCATTAGCAATGTTCTCATCAGCTTTTAATTCTTCTAACCTTTGTGTTAAGCATGCTTGTTTAGAAATAAATTGATTATAGAAATCGAAATATACCTGTTCTGAAGTAGACTCTGCTCCTTCATCATTGGCTTCTTTGGTCATGAAGCACATCTTTGTTTGAGCAGTAGTCTCATTATTAGCTTCATCATCAGAATGATCAAGCCAGTAATCCTCTTCTACCTTTAGTGCAATACCCGATTGCTTCTTTTCAGCAAGCAACAACTTGTTTTTGTAGTAATTGGTATCTTTCACTATCTGCTTCCAGCACTCCTTCGCGAAATGACCAGGTTTCCCACAGTTGTAACAGGTCTGTAGTTCTTCCTTTTTCTCAAAAATCTTTTTCTCCTCTGGCCTCTTGTAATCATTTGGCCGTCTATACTCAGTAGGCCTTTTGTACTCTTCCGGCCTCCTGTATTCTGCTCTTTTGCTTGATTCAACATGCGCCCTATGCTCAAAGTTCTTTGAGCCCGACGCATACCTCTGATTATTAGAACCAGGACTTTTCCCAATTTTTCTCTGAAAAGAACTGGTAAGCAGAGCCAGAGAATCCTTCATTCTCTCTATTTCTTCTATCCCACTTGCTTCCTCCATTTCTCCTTCAGACTGGTTCTCCTCATCCTGGGAGTATCCTCTGCTTGAAATCAACGCAAGTGGATCTTGCTCTTCATCCTTCATCCCTCTTTTATCTTCATTCTTCACTTTCCTATTCTTCTTCACTTTCTTCGCTTCAGCATCATCTTCATCCTGCTTCAACGTTTCAAACATCTGTTGTAGAGGTAATTCTGATAGCTTAGCATTCTGCTTCATTCGGTGAGCGTACTTCTTCCATTCTGGTTGAAGAACGGTCAGGAATTTTACGTTGTGCTCAATAACCTTCCTCTTTATTTTGAATCTGCTTAGCTCATTCAATATTGTGGTGAAGCGTACATAAGCAGAGTCAAGAGTCTCTCCTTCTTTCTGTTTGAAGCATTCGTATGAGTTGATGATGGTTGAGATTTTCATTTGATTCTCTACTTCAGATCCTTGAAATAACTTTATCAGTTCATCAAACATGGCTTTACCAGATTGATTTTTGCTGTCTACCCTCCGATAGACATTATCGGTCAAGGCCTGAATAATTAGAGATTTCGCCATTTTATCTCCTTGGTACAATTTCTTCTGTTCAACAGAGTAGTGAATCGGTAGAACAGTAACAATATCTGGAATTGGATCACCATCAATAGCAATCCCTCTTCTTGTTATAGGCTTCATTGGTCCATTATCTAGAGAATTGATAATGAATTCTCCGTTCTCTTGTCTATCTACCCAGTCTAGGAATCTGTCTTTCCAAATTTTGAATTCTGATGTAAAGAGAACCGGAGGTTTGTCTTTGGAACCAATGGATAGCACATCTCTTGTAGTCATTTAATTACTTGTCTGATCGTTTTATCTCTTGTTCAGTAGCTTTCTTTTTCAACAAACTCTTTCTGTCTCTGCCTTTGTATGGGTTGCGAGGCTACTGTTTGCGATGCAACAAAAAGTCTCAACAATCTGTTGCGAGGCAAACAAAGTATCGCAATGAAATTGGATCGCAGTGAACAATTGCGATCGAAACTAAGTCTCGCAGTCAACAATTGCGAGGCAAACACCAAACCAACAAATCGCAATAACAGATTGCGAGGCAAGAAACAGATCGCAATTAAAAATTGCGAGGATCGCAGTCCAAAGATCCTGAAAGTTGCGAAGCTCGCAGTCCAGAATTTTAGAAGGTTGCGAGGCTCGCAGTCTTAATTTCTAGAAGATTGCGAGGGGTTTGAATCTTGCGAGAGATATGAATATTAGTTGGTTGCGATGGTTATGATGATTTTTAAGCAGATGTTCAAATGAACTCAAAAATGCTTGAAATTTTGAACGAGTGTTCCTGGGTAATTTCTGGGCACTTTTATAACCTTGAGTTTTGTCTAAAAACCAACCTAACCTTGATTTGATGAGCAAAACAGTGAGTTTTACTCAAAACAGAGACTTCGTGAAAAACAGAGAAGATGCACGTATTGATCTAATTTCCTGGTGATATGCGGAATTAAATACACAGGAAATTTCTATTTTCACTTCTTGATCGATTCCAACCACTAGAAGAACTCCAGAGACCAAAATCAACCAAAAAAATTGAACTTGAAGAATACAGATACGTACAAATTTTAAGAACAAATCTGAACAAAATGATATTAAGCTCTGATACCAATTGTGATCCCACAATGACAAGTAATAAGAGTAAATACACGATATATATGAATCAAAGAAGTACACCTCTATATATATGATTGAAGAACTTGCAGCTTACAACTTCACAGAAGGTTGAGAGGTTTACAAAGTGGAAGGAGGCTGCGAAGATAGAGGCGTGTGTATTTTGTATGTTGAATGTTCTATGTTGTGGTCTGACCTAAAAATACAGATAGTATACTATATATACTATTCCAAGTTTGACAACATGTCACATTTGGTCCCTCAACTATAATACTACATGGTACAAGATAATGTAACATTAACAGAGTTATAGTTTGAAACGTAGGAAGGAATCTGGACCCTTGTTCACTTTTAATATCACCCTCACCCATTAATTGTGCTTCTCATGGGATTTGATTTGGTGCATCTCAATGCATCTCATTAGCGTTGATCTTCAATTACGATAACTAGTAAACCGGGTACAATAGTGTGTGTAGTAAATGTTACCCGATTGCTAAGAGGAAGTCGAGTTCCATTCGAAGTGTCTTTTTAATATTAAGCCAAGTACCCGGTTGCAGAACCGAGTGTCGTTTAATCAAAAGCTAGTAATACGATGTTATTCTTTATAGGAACCAGGTTTTATTTGAGTCTTGAAAACCTCCTATACTTTAAACCACTCTCGCCCATTTTCCCCCTAAAATGGATTTTCCCTCTCTTTGAACTTGTCTTCCTCTTTTCACTCTCTTAACACTAATTTTCCCCATGCATTTTGTGTTCCTTCTTTGTCAATTTGACATTTTTGTTTATTTTTGCCTTTTCAGTTCCAACTGAAAAAGATGAACAATGTGCAAAAATCGTAGGTAAATATTGTAACACCCAGATATTTCGGTAAGGAAACCAAGTCATTGAATTCTTAAACACCTCGGAGTGACCTTTAGAACGTTTATTTTATTTATTGATTAATGTAGCAAAAGGTCTCGAGAAATGAGGGGCACGAGAATCGACCCCGGAAGGAGGAGTTGGGTCTGGTGCGCGAGTATGACCGGAGAGAGTGACAGTGGCAATGTCGCCATGGCATGGCACAATCGCCGGGTGGTTACTACTCTCGGTACATTCAGCGCGGAAGTGACCTGTAACTATGACATTGGCACTATTACCGTGTCATAATTGCCCGGGGGAGGAAGCCCACGGAACACACTCGGCGAGTGTGCCGCGCAAGAGTGTCATGGCATAATTGCCTGTCACAATCTCCGGTCGAGCACTAGGTATAAAAACCCACATAAAGTCGGGGTTTGAGCATATTTCTCCTTTGGAGCTTTTATAAAGGGTCGATTTTCTGTGTTTAGGTAAGAACACCAAACCCTCATCATCACTCCTCATTTATGGCAATTTAGGATGGATTCTTGAGCATTAAATGTTCATTTTTAGGTGGATTAACTCCTCAAAGTGAAGCTTTCAAGTGGGTTAACATCCTTAAGAAAGAGCAAGCATTTCTCCATCTCTAGGTTTTGCATAAAAACCTAACTAGGTGAGTTCATCCACATTTTAAACTTTATACACGTTAAAATCTTTGTATTTTAACCTTTTAAACGTCTCCTCACTTATGATTTCTTGGTTTGAAGAACTCTTAACCTAAAACTTGTTTTTGGAGATTTTAGAGTTTTGTTTTCGTGAAAATGATTGGAAAGATGAATAAATTGTGTTTAAGAATTTATTGGTGGTTCTTATATGTTTTGGTTACATATTCCTCACAAATATGAAGTTTGAGTAATCAAGGTCAAAATTTGTAACACTTAGAGATTTTGATAAAGAATTTATGGAAAAGGATTTCTTATGTTGAAATAATTTTTATAATGGTAATTGATGAATTTTGGAATTATATGACTAGTTATCAACTTTTGAGGTTAAAGTATTATGATGAGAAAGTTTATCTATCACATTTGGGGTTAGTGTTGTACATTTTAAACTTGTGTTTATGTTTGATTTTAGTGTAATAGATCCATAGACACTTGAGTCTTTATGTTCAATGATGAGACGATAGTTTCTCTCATTGTAACACAGAATAGACATCAGGTCTCATGGTAAGTAAGAAGTGGACCCGTATGGTCGGACATTGTCCCATGAGCAGTAAGATGTAATTAATCCATAATGCTTGCATGTTTTCTTGGATTTAGAGGTCTCAAAGTATAGACCTAGAGGGGTTGAGGTTGAGACTCCACGGGCAATAGACTTAGAGGAGTTGAGCTTGATATCCAATATGTGCAAATATTGATTTTTCCCTAAGGGTAATATTATGGTTTCCTATATTACATTTTAATGATTTTATTATTATTTCCAAATGTAACTATTTGTTCTCACTACGCTTTAGCCTAACACTTTTTTCTTAAAATGACATGTATGTCAGACCTTCTAGCAGCGGGGCTTCTCGGGTTTGAGTAAAGAGTCGAGAGGAGATGATAACATTTTGGTGTTAGTTAGTGGCGTACTTTTGGATCTTACAGGGCATTCTTTTGGAGAAGAGATAGAGACACTCGTTTATAATCTAGGCTATCTAGGTTTAGATCAGTAGGTTGTCTAGTGTATCTCTTTTATAAATCTTTTTGGTTGTAAACGCCTAACTATTTCTCCTCTTTGGGTGATTTGTTTATTATTGTTATGTCATATTCCGCTTTTAAGACGGGTTTAAATTTACCCCTATTTTTAGGGTGTTACAAATATCTCGATCTAGAAATGGAAACGTGCCAGCTATTACTCAGGCTTGACATCGCCAATCAGGTTATATTTACAACATCGACTTTTTTTTTCAAGAAACTATGTTTTTTCTTATTTATGCTTTCGCATTTCTAACATGTATAAATTTGTTTTGATGTATGTATATAATAGGTTACCAACACGACAGAGTTTCATACATTGGACACATTACGACAAAGATTGTTATATGGGTAAAACTTAATATTGGGGCAACTTCGGCAACAGTAAGTTTAACTTTCTAATTTTCTCGAAAAATCAACACATATAATGAATGTTGACTACCAATGATTGACAATGCACTCTAGGTGTTTGATATAATGCTTCAACCAGTTAAATATTACCAAGAACAAGCAAGAGATCAGTTAACTTATGTAATCATTGGAGTTCAAGTATTGCAGCACGTCCCTAAGGTAAATGGAGAAGTGCCATATGCCGATGAAGTAACATCAGATCATCAGAGGCTAATGGACAAGTCATTTTTTTGCACACTTACAATTTCATTACGGTTTTTAGTTTTTTTTATGGGTGATTATGATGAATTTAATATTCAATTGTTCTTCTCCATGCTATTATGCCTCCCAATGATAAGAGTTTGATCTTTCCAGATTACAGCTTTATGAACTAGTTGAATTAAAGTTTTAGGAGATGGTAACTACCAGGTTTGTACCTCACATGATTCTTACTACCAATATTATTTCACTCTTTTGCCTACACCCTAATTGTCATGTCTGAAAGAAATTAATGGTATTTGATAGATTTTTTATATCTGGTGTTTCTAGAAACAAGATTATAACAAAACTCAGAGTTTGTCACAAATAAATCTAATACTCTCTTATTATTCTTTCCCATTTTTTGTTTAGTTTCGCTCCTTGTCAAATCAAATTTACCGCTCGAGTGGGCACCACAAGCTTGTGAGAGAATTAAGTTGTTTGTAAAATCCAGATTTTTGGTACGTAAAATATCGGGTTTTAACATATATTTGACCTTGCAATAAACTTTAGTGGATGTCTTGAGTTGGTTAGTCTTGGTACAAAAGAATTAAGAAAACTCATTTTCTGCCAACTTTTCTTCACGTCGGTGAAGGTGGGAAAAATATTTTCTGGCAACTTTTCTTCACGCAATGAAGAAAACCTTCACGCCAGTGAAGCGGGGAAGACCTACCCTTTTAAATCCGACCTTCCTTCCATTGTTACCCCATTTCTCATCTCTTAACTCATTTCTCTCTCAATCAAACTTCGTCCGAGCATTTTCATTTCATTTAATAGATTTCTTCAAGAGTTTTTGTGAGATCAAAAGCTAGGGATTATGATTAAAGCTTCTTACCATCTTCATCTTCTCCATTAGTCCTCATACCTTTCTCCTAGCTTCTTCATTTGAATTCTATTAGAAGACTTGAAAGTGTTTTTATCTTCTAGCTTCTTCATTTGAATCATCACTTGTTTCGGTAAGAATCTGTAAGATTAAATCGGTTTAATTTCCAGTTACCGCCTAAAGGTATTTTGGCATTTGAGTTCGATAGTGTGAATAGTGGACTTGGCGAGTGTATAGAGTTTTAAGACTTTGGGTCTCAACCAAAAGCATGCAGATATTCTTCTAAAACGAATTGTATAATTATCCCATGTTTTCTCAAGACATGAATAATTGTCATGTTGCGAAATTTTGGAAAACGTTTTGGCATACCCGAGAGTATAGCCCATGCTTTTAAAAGTTAATAGATTTTTTATGGCTTGTAAATTTGCATATGAACTTTTATTGCGAGTTTCCCCATGTTGATTTGCCCATATATCATAAATGACCGAAGGCGTACATGAATCTTGTAGCAAGTTTCCTTAGTATTCCCTAGCATTTCACGATGTGAACAAAATGGTATGCTATTGTTAGGAGTAGGTTCATTTGTCACATGAGATCTTGAATGGTGGAGAAGGTATGATGTGATGTTCTGTCATGAATGTTGGGTACTAAATGATTGGATGATTGACCAATGAATTTAGGAATGGCAACAGGAGACATTAAATCAGTGTTGGAATACTAACATCACATGGATAATTCAATATAGAATACAATAAGTGAAACCCATTCTCCATTTCCTTTAGGGACCATTGGGTATTATCTAATCTCATAATTATATAAGTCTAACATTTTGTGAATAAAATTAGATAACTAAGGAGTTAACCAAGACATTCAAGGAACATTAGAATTATGACAAATGCATAGGACAAAATGCCTGTAACTGTTGATTTAGAAAGAGTTACAAAGCGCACAAAAAAAGATCTCGATGGGCTGCATGCTTGAGAACCCTAGTCACTGGCCCAAATTTTATCATTTGGTTCTTTACTGTTGATTTCCTTTATAACAAAATTGGAATAGAACACTAGGAAGAAACATGATAAGTGACTTTTGATTTTAGAAAGAGGTATAGATCCTATGGAATGGGTTGCATGCTTTGTCGTCTTAGTCGTTGGATGCCCGACCCAAGTTCCATTATTTGTGGCATTGATTTTAGTTTCTCCCATACCCTTGAATTTAGAGGTTTTTGCATTTCTATTAAAGGTCCCGTAAGGAACCTAAAAATTATTAGAAATCCGAGAACCGCCAACAGTGCAAAATATGACATATTTAACAGAAAGATGGACATGTTATTTATCTTGAAAGTGTGATTCATGATTAATAACACGCTCATATTCATCATGAATGTATAATTCATGATGAATGACACTTACATATTCATCATGAATGTGTTATTCATGATGAATATTCATCCTAAAGGTAGCATTTGGTACGCATACTAGATGGGACAGGACTAGACAGGACTGGACTAATTGTCTGTTTTGTGTTTGGTACGATTAGGATGGGACTGGACAAAACTGTTAAAATGATCGGTTTACACCTGAAATAAACTAGTGTATGCACCGCGAGTTGCGCGGTAACGATTTGTTTTTCTGTCATCAAATATTAAACTAAAATATAGAAATATGCTTTTTTGAACAACTAATAAAATATAATATAAAACAATCTATGTCTAAAAACGTTTTAGATATAAAATATTTTTATCGATTAGATTTTTGAATATGAAATTTATTAGGTTCCTTATTCATAAATTGACACTCGACCTTCGATTTAATCTTAATCATAATGTGAATTTTGTTAGTTTAAAGGTCATAAATTAACACAAAATATTTTTATTCATAAATTAATGTGTTAATAACAAATTAGAATTTTATGCATTCTTTTATTTATTCTATTAAATAAATTAATTTTTCGAAGTGAGGTTTTTTTGGACAAAAGGATATACCAATACTCCCCCAATAATATTTTATTTCAAACAAAAAACAACAATTTCAAAAGAAAAATAGTCACCCTCAAGCAAAATACATGTCTTCCAAAAACATAATTTGACAATGAAAAGTTCTTAAATTGTAACAACCGAGTTTTTCGTTAGAATCGGAAGTTTAGTGGCCAATGCCCAATAAAGAAAAGTTATTGGAAAGGGGCTATTTGCAATTAATGATAGATACTTAAGGACCCAAATCCCTAGGCCTCTCATTTCATTTCACTGATTGTTTGTGTGTGTGGCGGCTAGAAGAGAGAGAGAGCAGAGAAAGGAAGAAATTGAATCTTCCCAAGAAGAAGTTGAAATTGAAGGCTTTGGGTGCGGATTTCAGCTCCATTTGAGGTAATCCCTTTTCTCTCATCACTTGCTAATCTGATTAGAGAATTTGGGAAGTTAGGGTTGTACCGTTGTTGATTTTGTTTAGAAAGAAAAGAAAGGTCGGTTGGGTGTTATTCCTATTTGATTCAATGTAAATTTATTGGATGCATTAACTAAGCTATTAGGTTAGATGTTTGATTCCATAAATTGATTTCAAATTGAATGTGACTGGGTTGATCGTTTTTGCTGTGGTAAAAGGATTTCTCGACAATAAAACCCAGAATCCTGGAGTGTGTGTAATTCCGGAATCCATAGTTTCAGAATTGGGGTATTGGGCTGAAGTTAAATCCGGAACCCATAGTTCCGGAATTGGGTTGATAGTAGAACTGGTATTTGACTAAAAGGAAATGGATCCGGAAGTTGTGTAAAATTGGATCCAGAATTTGTTAGAATTAAGATCCGGAATGTAAATTCTATTGGATCCGGAATTTAGCAAATTGGATCCGGAATGGGAATAGTTCCGGTATCATTTTTTTATTTGCTTTGGGCCACAACTTATTTAATAAATGACCCGGAATTGGGCCATGATTGGAAGCCCGGAATAGAATTAAATAACGATCCGGAGTTGATGTCAAGGGATCCGGTATTTACAATTGGATTCGGAAATTTTAATTGGGGCTGGACAGATCCGGAAGTGGATCAACTCCACTGGATCCGGAATGGGCTACACATAGAACCGGATTATGGGCTTAGCATGATGGACTCTTGGGTCTTGGGCCGGAATTAAATGTAACTTGGGCTTGGTCTAGCGGACCCGGTATCAAATGAAAGGGATCCGGAAATTTGTAGTTTTGGACTAAAACCAAAGGAGATCCGGTAATTAATTAATATTCCGGAATTATTATTTGGGTACGGATTCCAGGGTTAGTTGAGAGTCGGGTTAGATAGAAAATTTCTCGGACTAAGATTTCATTGGGACTCACTATTCCTATTTTTTTTAAATATCATAGGTGTTTCCTTTAAATCTAAAGCTTGTGAGAAGGAATTGGGAAATCGCCACGTGAGTTCCCTAAACCCTTTTTACACGAAATGAGATGCTAAGTATTTTACTGATTATGGTTCATTTATGAGCATGAATTGTTTACCAGCTGTTACGTATGCTTTCCCATGAAAAGTATGTTTTTAATTAAAGGACTATTTAGCAATACGAAAAGATTTATAAAGATTTATAAAGGTTTCACGTTTCATGATTTATGATGAGCTATGTGTATGTTATGTGGAGTCGGTCTGCACAGTGGGATCTGAGTACCTCGGGATCCGATGATCCCTTGGGCATTTGTGACGAGCTTGTAGGAGGGAATTCGTTTCCTTCCTACTCGGATAGAGGGGAGTCTGCTTGGGCCCCGATCGCGGTTAGCTAATGAGATCCTTGAACACTGTGCAGTACCATGATTGATGCATTATGTGGAGACTGTTAATGACTTTTATAAAAATGTTTTCTATACTGTTGTTATATATTGATTTCTGAGGGAATTCACTAGACCTTCTGGTCTAACCCTCGCTTTTCAAAAACTAAACCATTTTCAGGTAAGCGAGTAGTAGGAGGCTCTGGCAAGTGAGCAGGGCAGGACTTGAGATTAATGCAGATAGAGGCAGTGCCACTCATGTTTGTAGTAGTTAGCTTTGAGACAGATGTAATGAAAATTTGGGACCCAGTTTTGTAATGTTTATGATTTAATGCTATGCATGTCCTGTTTTAGAATGGGTTGTTACAAATGGTATCAGAGCCATAGTTTAAGGGATTTAGGTGACCGGACGGGCCTAAACTTAAACTTTGGAAGTAGAAATCATAACTGAGAATCAGGAAATGCGTTAGGAGGGAACTTTTATAGAGATATAACTAATAGGGTACCGAGGACAGTCATGTAAGGTAAGTTTGGGATTACACATGGCTAGTGTAATTGCGAGCTTACAGGTACATGTATGTGCTTAATCTACCTTATTATTCCGAAGTTGTAATCTTAAGCTATCTTATATGTCGTGTTCCAGTAATTTAGAAGGTCAGCAAGATCCCGGAGGGATAGTCTGAGACCCATTGTTGGGGAAGTATCATGAGTGATCATTTATGATGTGATGTATGTATACATCGTAGAGAAGAAATGTTGTTTGGAATGTTATGAGCTGTCTAAAGGTAGATCTTCGTGGGTTCGAAGAGGATGAGTGATTGATTTTGAGTAAGACTCCTGTTTCGGGAGAGTCCTAGTTCTAGAAATCGTGGGATAGATCAGTCGGGATGGTAAGGAAGGACAGTGTCGAAATCTTGAAAGTGTTAATTCTAGAGCGAGTAGAAGATTAGAGCCCTGACTTCTTAGTCGAGCTTTTCAGTGGCAGGATCAATGAAAGGAGATATCAGTAGGGGATTGAAAACGTGTAGAGATAGAATGTGAGGTAATTGATCAAGATGAAAATAGTATGAAATGGTTGAGTACGTGGGCCCATAACCCACTGGTCGAAAGTAGAGTGTCAATGATAAGTTGCGTGAGTAAAGAGATTGACCTTGTTTGAGTGAGTAGCCTTCAATTGCAAGTAGAGTTTCATGCATTGCGTTCTTATGTGTAACATGAAATTTTCACGATTTAAGGTAAATGTGTAAATATTAATTTTGATCGGAAATGAGTCAGTGTGTACAAGCGTATGTTTAAAGAAAAGAAGATTTCATTTACGTCGCACAATGAAATTTTGAGCTTAACGTTTTGCAAAATATTCCACTCTTTTTCATGATAAGTAAACTGTTGCAAAAAGTCAAGAAAACGTTTGCCTGCAAAGTTTTTATAACCAAGTGTGGGAGTCGGCTGGTTTAATTCAAGTCAGTAGTTCTTTCAAAATTTTGTCGTGTAAGAAGATTTCATTCAATAGATTATGTCGCAACAACGTCGCTTTGGTTGTTTAAGATGGAGTTTTACTGAAAGGTTGCGTGCGAATAATTTTCGAGATCGTTGTGCAGGACATCAGAGTTATGAGAGTGTTGGGGTCATGTGTACCCCAGTTGTTTCCAAGTGTTGTTTATTTAAATTGATAAAATATGCAAAATGATTTATTTATCGTATTGTAAGACATGAAGGCTATGAACTCACTAGGTCGTAGAGTATTACATTTTGAGATAAGAAAGGATTCCGAGGGAGGAAAGAACCGGATGTGGACCTAGGTGTCGGTTGTTGAGGGTCTGTACCCTTATTTGATAACTGGAAATACAGTGGTCGAGGGACGGTTATGTCCGGAGGAAGGTCTTGAAGTCATCAAGGTGATGGCATTAGCAACTCGTTATGAGTAATGTTGTGAGGCAGAAATGAAATGTCCTCGGCGTCGGTTATGAGTTTTGAGGTGGTCTTGTAATTTTGACAGTTCACGGGTAAGTCTTGAAATTTTACCCCTTCAAGTGAGGACGACGTGGTATGAAGTTGATTATGATATGTTGGAAGGATAAGGTATGTAGCACAAACGAAGTGGGTGTGTAGATTATTTTTGATCTGTGAGGGAATGTGCCATGTCTATGTAATGGCTTGGATCGTAAAGAACTAGCAAGAAACAATTATGTTTGAGTTAATTGGGAACTCGTGAGTTGTGGTTCAACTAGAGGTGGGGAAAGATAAAGTAGCGAGACAGACTCGGTTATTTATGCGGGAGAATGTGAAGGCAAGTTTGAATTGTGTACGAATGACCATGAGAGATCTGGTCTGCAGTGTGATGTTATGGGTGAAGAATGTACGGATGTGTAGTGGCAGCAATTGCCAAGGTAAATGTGCCAGCCAGTGTTGTAGAATGTGATGTTAGAAAGAGGAAGCATCAGATGGAAGTCTTTTTGAGGATTTCGGATGAGGTGTACGACTTGTTGATCAATTTGTTGAAGCACGTGGTTGTAAGTTGGCGTTGTGATATGGCTATTATCGGATTTGAATGTCGGAGCGGTAGTGGGTGATTGCCCAAATGAGAAACCAAGCGTTTTTGGTTGTGTGAGTCGCTAAGTAAGTATATTTTGGAGATCAAAGAACATATAGTGACTTCGAACACTAGTATCATTTCTAGGTAACCTGGTTGGACATCTCAAGTTAGAATATTGGGCGCAACCGTTTGGTTAGGTATAATAATGAGAAAGTGTTATCAACATGTGGAAAGGTCGGAAGAGAGGGACAAGTAAAGTTTGGTGGGCGGAGCTCCACGCTAACGTGGGGAGATGAAGATAGTAGGTCGGACTAAGTAAGCAGGTTAGAAGCTGCAAGCTTGGCAGTAACGCCAAGAAGGTGGAGTAGTGTGTATAGATTGACATCAGTAAGTGTGCGAACTCCTGGAAAGAGTATAGAGGAAGGGGATTTGCGTATGCTTTTGTGCGGGAAAGAAGTGGATAAAGGCAGTTGAATGAGTTGAGTTGGTGATGTTGCGAGAAATGTTCACGCGAACTGGTCGTTCAGTACTAAGCTATTGAGAATAGTGTGGTGTGACCATGGTTACTCCTCCTAGTCGAATGAGGGTAAACGAAGTTATGTTATATGACTGGACGCTTGTGGCAAGCAGTGAGAAATTTATGTGTCTTCAGGATAAGTTCAATTCGGATAGGTGAATACTCCAACGAGGGATTTTGGAGGTTCCTGCTTTTAACTACGTATAAGTGTGGAGTGATGAAGTGGTGAGAACGTACGAAATGGTTGACGAGCCATAGCCGATGTGTTTCGAGAAGAAGAGGTGTTTTCTGCAATAGACAAATGTCGGTTGGGAGAAGTAATCTAGAATTGCATGTAATCCAATGAAGAAACTCTTGAGTGTGAGTTTGCCGGGATATACAAGGTTGGCCTGTGCCAAGTTGGCAAGTGACTGGTCATAGATTCTTGTTCTTGTGGCGAGGGATTTCCGCCATGTTCCTTCTTTTAAGGAAGTAAGGATGTATGAGAGACCTTATTTTAGACGTGTTTTATAACCGTGAGTCCCAGTGTGGGCGGAAGCGAGCAAATTGAGGTGCGATGGCCTTGGGTTTATCAGGTAGATCTTAAGCGAGTATAGTGTTCGGAGAGGTTACAAGTATATGGTGCGAGATGGCACGACATAGCAAGTGGTGATTCACCGAGGCGGTTCCGAAGTATGGAGTACAGTTATGTTTTACAACAGGACGGTTTGGGAGAAAAGCGAAGTGGACTACGTGTTTGGGAACCGTTGAAGTTATGGAAGTTGAGTAGGTAGTGTTCGATCTTGTGGTACCCGACGAGATATGAGAAGAATTCATAGTGCGATGCACGTCTCTATTTTGGAGAACAAATGTTGGAAGTTGAGATGGTGGCGACCTAGCATAAAATACTAACGATGAGAAGTTGACTTATGTCAAAGAACCGATAGAAATCGTGAACAGTAAGAGTCGCAAAGCGAGGAAACAAAGAGGTCCGGCTAGTAAAGGTCCAGAAGTGACGTGGGAATTGGAATAGAAGATGAGGACGAAGTACCCGCATCTTTTCCAATAAGGAATTCCGGGAACGGAATTCTTTTAAGGAGGGAGTGATGTAACAACCGAGTTTTTCGTTAGAATCGGAAGTTTAGTGGCCAATGCCCAATAAAGAAAAGTTATTGGAAACGGGCTATTTGCAATTAATGATAGATACTTAAGGACCCAAATCCCTAGGTCTCTCATTTCATTTCACTGATTGTTTGTGTGTGTGGCGGCTAGAAGAGAGAGAGAGAGAGCAGAGAAAGGAAGAAATTGAATCTTCTCAATAAGAAGTTGAAATTGAAGGCTTTGGGTGTGGATTTCAGCTCCATTTGAGGTAATCCCTTTTCTCTCATCACTTCCTAATCTGATTAGAGAATTTGGGAAGTTAGGGTTGTACCGTTGTTGATTTTGTTTAGAAAGAAAAGAAAAGTCGGTTGGGTGTTATTCCTATTTGATTCAATGTAAATTTATTGGATGCATTAACTAAGCTACTAGGTTAGATGTTTGATTCCATAAATTGATTTGAAATTGAATGTGACTGGGTTGATCGTTTTTGTTGTGGTAAATGGATTTCTCGACAATAAAACCTAGAATCCCGGAGTGTGTGTAATTCCGGAATCCATAGTTCCGGTATTGGGGTATTGGGCTGAAGTTAAATCCGGAACCCATAGTTCTGGAATTGGGTTGATAGTAGAATCGGTATTTGACTAAAAGGGAAATGGATCCGGAAGTTGTGTAAAATTGGATCTGGAATTTGTTAGAATTAAGATCCGGAATGTAAATTCTATTGGATCCGGAATTTAGCAAATTGGATCCGGAATGGGAATAGTTCCGGTATCATTTTTTTTATTTGCTTTGGGCCACAACTTATTTAACAAATGACCCGGAATTGGGCTATGATTGGAAGCCCAGAATTGAATTAAATAACGATCTGGAGTTGATGTCAAGGGATCCGGTATTTACAATTGGATCCGGAAATTTTAATTGGGGCTGGACAGATCCGGAAGTGGATCAACTCCACTGGATCTGGAATGGGCTACACATAGAACCGGATTATGGGCTTAGCATGATGGACTCTTAGGTCTTGGGTTGGAATTAAATGTAACTTGGGCTTGGTCTAGCGGACCCGGTATCAAATGAAAGGGATCCGGATATTTGTAGTTTTGGGCTAAAACCAAAGGAGATCCGGTAATTAATTAATATTCCGGAATTATTATTTGGGTCCGGATTCCAGGGTTAGTTGAGAGTCGGGTTAGATAGAAAATTTCTCGGACTAAGATTTACTTGGGACTCACTATTCCTATTTTTTTAAATATCATAGGTGTTTCCTTTAAATCTAAAGCTTGTGAGAAGGAATTGCGAAATCGCCAGGTGAGTTCCCTAAACCCTTTTTACACGAAATGAGATGCTAAGTATTTTACTGATTATGGTTCATTTATGAGCATGACTTGTTTACCAGCTGTTACGTATGCTTTCCCATGAAAAGTATGTTTTTAATTAAAGGACTATTTAGCAATACGAAATGATTTATAAAGATTTATAAAGGTTTCACGTTTCATGATTTATGATGAGCTATGTGTATGTTATGTGGAGTCGGTCTGCACAGTGGGATCTGAGCACCTCGGGATCCGATGATCCCTTGGGCATTTGTGACGACCTTGTAGGAGGGAATTCGTTTCCTTCCTACTCGGATAGAGGGGAGTCTGCTTGGGCCCCGATTGCGGTTAGCTAATGAGATCCTTGAACACTGTGCAGTACCATGATTGATGCATTATGTGGAGACTGTTAATGACTTTTATAAAAATGTTTTCTATACTGTTGTTATATGTTGATTTATGAGGGAATTCACTAGACCTTCTGTTCTAACCCTCGCTTTTCAAAAACTAAACCATTTTCAGGTAAGCGAGTAGTAGGAGGCTCTGGCAAGTGAGCAGGGCAGGACTTGAGATTAATGCAGATAGAGGCAGTGCCACTCATGTTTTTAGTAATTAGTCATTCTTAGTTGTGTATAGGTTGTTTCCGCCAACCTAAGCTTTGAGACAGATGTAATGAAATTTTGGGACCCAATTTTGTAATGTTTATTATTTAATGCTATGCATGTCCTGTTTTAGAATGGGTTGTTACATAAATGTATGTCGTTTTACATTTTTTAAATCCAATCATCCAAATGTAAAATCGTAAATTTAGCCGACCTCTATATCACCAATTGAGGCAACAATTTGAAATTAAAAAATGTATTAACGACCGCCCATTTTGTTTATTCAATCCCTCATAGCAATATCCTATGCGCAGTATGAACATTTTCGTCAAACATTTCTGAGAACAAATACACCACTTACAATAACATTCTTATCCCACCCACTCCCAAATAGACCTCATGCATAGCCCAAAAAACCAATTATCACCAAAGTAAATCTTTCAATAAAAAAGTTCATTGCGTTTGCATCTTCTTTATATAATTAAACAAAAGATACCAATACTTGCACATTCACTCATGCTCCCTTCCACCCACGTTTAGAAGGATCATAACAAAAAGAGAACTATATAGGATCAAAGCAAAGAGATGCACCAAAACATAAGTTGAAGGACAAAAACACACAAATTAACAACAAAGATAATTCAACAACTTTTATTAGGCCTTAAACTAAAATAAGTAATCCCAAGTGAGGATTGAAAGAACCCTTCTGCAAATATGCAATTAAACCCTACGACGAAAAACAATCACGTCATATCACTTTGAGAAAAAAGTTAACATATTTGCAATTTCTTTATTACCAATTTTCGTCAATACTTCGATCATCAAAAGCTTCGATATGAAAAATTTTCAGTTAATAACCCTAACAAAAAACAAAAATCGTTCAACTCATCATTGATAAAAAGAATAACAAATCTCAATTCATGATCCAACTCAAAATACAAAATCCATAAAAAAAATCAAAGTTCATAAAATAGAACAAACTTAGTTCACGATTCACCATAAGAAAAACTTCAATGTTAGTTTATCAAACAAATACTCAATTCTTGAAATCTGAAAAATATAAGAAATCTAGAATAGACAATATATATGTTCTTATAAATGTTGCTAAAGTTGTGACATGTGGGGATAAAGATCTTTCATCGCAATCTGAAAACTTGTTTTCAAGTAGGAATCCAATTTGATCATAGCCCTATATAACATATATATGTATATAATACAAACACACATATATTTTATACAACACCAAACTACTTTTTAACAAACAAAAGTTACATCATATGAAAGCAATATATTTTACCTCTTCAACTATAGAAACAAAATGATTCTTCTATTTTGTACATTTTTATTTGGTTCAAATTGAAAGTGTTCATTATAATAATTAACCCTTTAATTTTCTATATTATGTTTTATTTATATAACTATTATTTATTCAACTTTTAATATAATTAAAAACTTTTATTTTTATTTACCTTGTATTTTATTAGTTTAACATTCTTTTTTTACAAAAGTCATATTAAATTTTCTTTTGGCAATCCTTTTACAACCTTGTTCCTAAATGAGCGTGTTACAAAAGAAACTGTTTGAGTTTGGAAAGTGAACTACTTGGTGAAACCTTTGTCAACACTTAGTTAACACTTTTGCAAATCCTAATATAACCCATTTTGGGTTAAAAAATTATGTTAAGTTACAAAAAATACGAATTTTAAGACACAAAAGAACATTACAATTTGAATAGTAGCATAATATAGTAAAAGACACTTCACCTGAATAAACATAAAAGAAATCTTCCGCCATGTAGTCTCGGTTGAACTTGGGTGCCTGTGAATGTTTTAAAAAACATAATGTATTGTTTCTTAATATCAATGATGCCAAAACTAAATGAAGAGGAATAGAATGAGAAATAAAGAGATTGAGAGATTGAGAGATCGAAGTTATAACAACTAAGAGAAAAAGAGCATAAAAATATAAAATTACCATTCTCGGCAAAATATCACCATGTACTAATCTTCCAATATGAAGTAGTCCGGGTTGAACTTGAGTGCGTGTGAATTTGTTGAAGAGCATAATCGATTGCTTGGCAACCCTTTTACGACCTTGTTCCTAAATGAGCGTGTTGCAAAAGAAATTATTTGAGCTTGGAAAGTGAACTACTTCGTGAAATTTTTGTCAACACTTAATTAATACTTTTACAAATCCTAATATAACCCATTTTGGGTTACAAAAAATTTATGTTAAGTTACAAAATCTACGAATTTTAAGACACAAAAGAACACAATTTAAATAGGTATGTGCATGATAGCATAATATAGTAAAAGAAACTTCACCTGAATGAACATAGTTGTAAAAGAAACTGTTAGTCCCAGATGGCTTAAAGAAGTATTGTAGAAGGGGGGTTGAATACAATACATAAATTTTCACTTAATTAATTCTTTTATTGATTTTTCAAATCAAGAATTACACATAGAAAAACTTAGATTGTTGCGGAAAGAACAAGTAAACTATTCTAATAATCTCACAAAGTAAACTGAAAACAAAAGAACTTCTAAAACACAAAGATTTAAAGCTATAAAGTTCAAAGGGAGAGAAAACCTTTTTGCACTGAGAAAATCTTTAGGAACGCGTAAACTTGCATGGAGAACCCTCTTCTCTTTATATAGTGCTGGAAGCATTAAATGCTTGGGACATTTGTCATCTGGGGATTCAAGGATTGGAGTTGACTCTGAAAAGTTGACAAGTCTCTTTCATACCTTTTCTCAGTACCAGGAAGAACAAGCATGGTTGATTGAGACATTATCTAAAACGGGAATAACGACAAATAGTCCCTTTTTCCTGACATTAGATATTGTCCCATAATAAATGATCTTCATCTGCCAGCTTTCACAAAGTGGAATCTCACCGACTTTTATCTTCAAATCGGGGAGATGATTGACCGAAAATAAGGAGGGAATCGGCCATGAGCTCATCGAATTTAAAGAAGAAAATCGGTGAGCAATAACTTAGTCTATTGGATGAGAATTGTATCTTCACTTCCACAATGAGAGACTTTTTCTGACTTGATTTCGGTTGATCTTCGACTTCACCGGACGTTTGATGTCTTGGCTAAGTTATTACAAAGAACCAAAATAAAATAATCTAAGTGAGATTTTAAGGACAAAATCGGTGGGTCAATTTCAAATCTTTGGTGACCCAACAATCTCCCCCTATTGGAATTTGAGCTTCATACTTAGAAATTTTAAGAGTATATGAACTTGAAGTGCATTTTGACCCATCTTACTCTTTTTGGGTTCTTTTCACATAGACCATTCTTTTTGTTCTTTTTGGTCTATTTTAACTTTTATGGATTTGTTAAGTATATCCAACATTTACAAAAAAGATAAAAGTATGTACAACAAGGAAATGAAATTTAAAGAGAATTTAAGCTAAGGATAAGAAAGTACTTGTATTTATTTTGCAATCCATTACATCGAGAAGGAAAATTACAAAGTACTTTAAGAAAACATCAAACATTTCACTTGGTTCCTTTTCGGCGCTTGATCTCGGTGACAATGTCTTGATAGAAAGATTGGGCTTCAGGCAGATAAGGCATGAGGTTGGAGATGCCTTCCAAGAAAAAGATGTCTGCAAGGTGAATCTGAGAGAATCCGAAGAAACGTCGGCGGGCAAATCCATCATTGAAAAAGAGACATGCAATCGGTGAGAGAGATAGAGTAATGGAAGGATATGCTACCGAGGTTGGTATAGATAAATCAAGATTTTCAACATAGGGGACTCTTCCTCTGACAGCCATATCCTTGAAGATTGTGTCCTTCACCGATTTGGTCTTTGTGGCGGGGAGTTTGACTTCTTCCTTTAAAGTTTGGACGTGAGCAGCTTCTTCGGAGGAACGGACAATCTGATGTTTCTTTTTGATTTCCTTTATCCGAGTCATCAACCCACTTATATAGTTGATGAAGATTTCTTTCTTAGGATTTGAGCACTTGACAAGAAGCTTTGACAGTTCAAGTCCTTCGGAGAGGCTGAACTGTTTTAGATGGTAGTCCTTGATACTTCTTGAAGATCCATCTTCCCTTTCAATGATTAGCCGAACATCGGAAGGAGTGACTTTTGAAGTTGCAATTTTCACAAAATAAATCTGTGACCTATCTGTTCAATAAGTTATAGACTTTTTATACCACTTGATTACTCTTTCCTTTTGCTCCCCAGTCTTTTTCATCGAATCCTCAAGAGAGCCTAACTCAGAATTTTGAGCTTCTATTGGATCCGGGGTTTTGGCTTTGATAGCTCTTCTTTTGCCACCTTAAAGAAAGGGCTTTGTCAGCATCTAAGATTTTTTGATCATGGAGGGCTTCCTCAATTTCTTGAGGAGAGAGCCCCATATCGGAGACAACTCCTTGGGAAGGAGGTTTAAGTCTCAAAGATTCTGCATCGGCGGGGCGTGATCCATACATAGCCATTTCTCTCTTCTTCTTTTCTTCTAAGGCTTCATCCTCAGTAGAAAGTTTACTTTTGCCTTTGTCTTTAGGGCCATCGGCCGGACCAGATTTCTCCCCCTGAGCTGGTCCGTCGGTTCCCTCCACCGATGGTTTTGCAGTTTCCACCAAAATGCTTTGAGGAACAGCCACCGATTTTTGAAGTTCAGCTGGAGCTTCCACCGATTTTAGAGGTTCAATAGGGATTTCGGTTGATTTCGGCCGAGTTGAGAATTTGATTGAATGAGTGTCGGAAAGAGGCTTGGTGCTGGAAGCCTGTTTGACAGAAGGTTTTCTGGGAGCCTTCTTCGGACCTTTCTCCCCCTCAGCACCGGGCGAAGAGGGGACACCCAGATGATCAGAAACTCTATCCATCCGCCGATGAATCTGATGAAGCATTTCCCGATCCACATTGTCAAAAGAATAGTCACCTAGATCCAAGTCCCAGTCAAGTTTGTTGTTGAAATTGTCTACCTTTCGGTGAAGAGACTCGAGGGACTCAAAGATTTCAGAGTGAAGAGATTGTTGTTGAGAATCTCTATCTCGAAGGCGGCGGATTTCGGTGTCACGGGCATCGGCGGAGGCTTTCAAGGCCCCCAAAGATAGAGACAAATTAGAATTGGAGGTTATCAAGTCCTCTAATTTTCTTCTGACAGCACAAATGGAATCGGTGAGGGGTTGAAGTAAATCCTGAAGATATGCCTCAAAAGAAGGATGACGAGCCTGATCTTCCAGAACGCGAACCCGATCTGTCTGAGAAATAGAGGTTAAGGAGGCCTGCTTGAAAGCCTCAAACTGAGTTCCCACCAACCGACATTGTCGAGCACTATCCTGGATATCGGCAAGGAGATCAGAGGGAAAGAGTATGTTGGAACTGGAAGGGGCATCGTGTTGTTGATCAGGGATGTGAAACCGCGGAGTTGTGGGTGAAAGTGGAGTATGAGGGAGAGGTCGTGTTTCAGGATTAGTTGAGGAGGATGGTTGATCAGATAAAGGATTAGGGAAAAGTATCCTTGAGGGTGAGGGGGATGGAGAGGATGAGGAACTATCTTCTAAAGAAGGTTGTGAGCGGTGGGAATGTGTCGGGGATTGAGGCGTCGGTGAGGTGGGATTCATGGAGGTAGTTTTCGGGGAGGTGGATTTCTGGGGACGTGCGTTTCGGGGAGGTGGGTTTCAGGGGGGTCGTAGGTTTCGGGGATAGTGACTTCGGTGAGGATGCATTCGGGGAGGTGGGTTTCGGGGATTGTTGAATCGATGAGGTTGGTTTCGGTGAGGAGGACACCATTTCGGTGGGAGCAATCGGTGATGATGGTCCCTGTTGGTGAGGGGTGGTATCCTGTAACAGAAATTCCAGAAAGTCCAAGCCCTCCTGAACGACCGCTGGATCGGTCGAATCTTCACGGGGTTGTGCATCATAAACTGATCGGGTGATAGGTCGTGTAGTGCGAAATCGTAGCCTTTGAGATGAGAGACCTCAAAGTCATCTGCACCACCTAACGAGATAGGTGATGAAGAAAGTTGTGGGTTCTCCAGTTGTACAACCGAAGTCTGTTGAGAGACAACGGAGGAGGTGGTTGAGGGGATGGCAGATTCCCTTGGCCCAGATTGGACAATTTCAACAGTCATCGATTGTTGAGAATCAATGAACGGTGTGTGCGGCTTGGCTAAAGGTTTCCTATATCTCTTTAGAGAAGACCTAGGAGGGGATTTTGAGTGCCTCCGTTTATGTGAAGGGTGTGGACTTGGGCAGCCTCCGAAGGAGATTTCGGAGGCATAGTCCGAGAAGTAGAGACGGAGGTATCGGGGGCCTTGGAAGATTTTTTCTTACAGCCCCCCGATTTTACTCGGGCAGTGGGGATAGGGGCCACTACAGCTGGAGGATCCTCCGGAACCTCTGGGTGTATAAACCCAGGGATTTCGGCATCTCCCCAGTGCAGATCGGGAGAGTGATCAAAAGTAACCATACCTTGGCACAAAGGAAAGTCGGAGGCAAGAGGTGGCACATCAAGTACAGACTGCCCAACTATAGAGGAGGACCAGTCATAAACGAACTTTGGAGTTTTTGACTTGCGATCGGCATCCATAGCAGCAGCCATTTTGTGATTTATTATCATGGAGATAAACCGTGGGTAGGCAACATGGCATCGTTTGGGATGAGAAATTACATTGGTTAACTCAGTAAAAAAATACTGAGCAAAATCAATTTTTCGTTGAAAGATAAGAGCATGGGCCAAGGAGGTGATGTAAGATGGAGATTGGTCTTGTCCACTGGTCTTTTTGGAGAGACACTAAATGACATGAGTGAAGAAAAAATTCCATGTACCACCCATGTTTTTTCTCAGAAGTGTACCTGGGCCTTTTGAGGTTTTGGAGGATGTATCATGCTGATAGCCCAAAGCACGTACAAGTTCTTCATGATCAGTTCCGAGGATCATATCTTCATATTCAGGAAATGAGGGATTTTTATGGCATCACGAACATCTTTGACACCAAAAGTGAGATCATGGTCTTCATCATCATCATCAGTGAGAATGGAAGCATTGATAGAATCATTGGAGGGATCGTAGACACAGGTAAGCCAAAACTTCCCAATGAGAAACTTGCTCATCTTGGGGTTGCAGGTTAAAGCATGGAGGAGAGGTGAGCATGCCAAGAACTTGGAAATAGTGGTGAACTCCGGATGACTAGGATCAGTGTCGAATCTTGCAACGTGATTGCAAGGGTTGAATTTCATGTCTTCAAAGCATGTAGGAACATCCTTGGAACTCTTAGGGATCTTGGAAAGCTTGGAAGAGGTGGTGGAAGATGCCATTGAAGAAGATTTAGAGAGTTGCAGGTTTTGCGTGGAAGAGAGAAAGTTCGAATACGGTTGCAGGTTGCGAAAAGATAGAGTGAGGAAGATGGTGTGTATTTATAGTATGAGAATATGAAAGGTTGAAATGGTGGGAAGGGTTATATGGAAGGGGAAGGGTTTCTTGAAGTAGACAAATAATAAAGAAAATTAAAAGGGGTAATGATTAGAAAGGGGATGGGATTCGGCCGGAATAGGGTTACTGTTATGACAGAGATTTATGCAATCGGTTCAGAGATTCATTTAAAATAGAACTCAGCGAAAGTATACACCTCGAACTACTATCGTCTCAAACAAGTAATAATGGTACTAAGTACCGAATATCGATCCCACAGGAAAGAGTGGAAAAGTTTCTCTTTCAAAGTCCAGTTCATAAAAGCGAGTTTCAGATGGCGAATTCGAAAACAATATTTTGGAGGTTTGATTAACAACTAATGACATAAATCAGTTATAAAAAGAAGCACAGGGTATAAAGATCCGCTGGGATGATATTAATAATTGGATAGAAAGATGAGACGACATTCCTTGGTTATCTCAAGTGTCGACTATTTTATGATACAACGTACCGGGTGTCAATTTGTCAATTGTGATCCACCATAAAATATAACATTGATTTAAATAACTTTGGACAATCATGCAGTACGATACACCTCTTTATTTAATCATCACTCTTGGTCTCAAATTCACTTTATACCCCGAACTAGGACGCTTAGCCCATCATCGCTCGGTTTCTAATTATAAAGGATGTGTAAATTTGGAAAGCAAATAATGGAGATGGACAATACATAAATAACAATAAAATACGTAACTTGTTATGCAAGTAACGATGGGTTTATCTAATGAGAAGTCAACGACATCTTGACACTTAGGTGCAAAATCTTGTTTTAAATGTGAAACTTAAGATGGAAGAAATCTTTAACAACTAATGATTTAACTAACGATGATTTAATTAACAACAATTGCTTGAAACGATTAATTCTAAAACAACTTTAATTCTAGAGACAAGATTTAAGTAACTGAGCAAAAGGTTTTATACTTGGAAACTTAACAAGGTCGTTCAACACAATTAACCGTGAACCAATGGAATTGGGAACCCGAAAGTATTAGTCGGACTTCCGGTTAACAATGATAACGAGATTGTTTTATAACCAAAGTATCGAAACCGTGAGTATGATTATGATTAAAACCGTGAATTATCAAAATGGAAAGAGATCGATGGCAAGTAGCAAGGTAAAATCGTAAGCAAGTTAAGGAAGTAAAATTTGGAGACAATTACCAAACTAAACCATGATTTTGCAAGGGAAGAGAGAGTAGATGGTAACAAGTAAAAAAACGTAAGTTTAAGAGAGGAAATGATTAGTAACACACTACAACCGTAAGTAACAAGAGAGTAAGAAATCGATGGCAATTAACAATTAAAACAGTGAGTATCGAAAGGAAGCAAGATTACTAGCAAGTTAACAAAACCGTAAACAAGTTAAGGAAATATGCGAAATTTAACAAGATTGTAAGAAAGCAAATACGAGAGGTTAGTAACATGATTTAAGGTAACGAAATGAGATTGAACTATGAGTAAACATGTAACCAACAAGTAAACGAAACGTAGATTATCGATAACGTAACGAAAGCTAACTATGGGTTGAACCCGAGTGGTTCGAACCGTGAGCTAGAGGCTCGGTTGTGAGAACCGGCTCTATGCTCACTTTGAGTTTATAGCTACCATCTAAACTATGGAACTAAAGTAATATCAAGTGTGTTTTGTTATGTTACATGAGACTTCTATATATAGCAAGGAATTACTTGGAGAGGGGGAAAACCCATGGGTTATACCCATGGATCAAGAGATCCATGGGCCGAGAGCAATAGGGCCGAAGGTGAAGCCCACAAAAAGGTAGTCCAAAGCCCATGTAGTTCGGTTATGCTTAGTCCAAGTATTCGGCCCAAGTAGGAGGTGTTCGGACGGCACATGTAGTCACAAAAATCGGTCCACTTCGAGATGATCCACAAAATAAAGCTCGGTCTTCAAAAGTTAGAGTTTTCATTTCCGTTCCAAAAGGTTGTTGTCTGCAATCTTCACTAGTGTATAACTCCAAACGACCGTCTTTGCACACCTAAAATACATAAAATATATAATAAGCGTTTTTGGACGATTTTCATGCGATTTTATTTGTTTTTGGCCAACTTGATACCCGAGGGCATAAATTGCATACTTTACGTAAATGCTATTAAAATTAATTAAAATTGACTCAATGGGATAACAAAATGGCTCAAAAACTGGAATTATATGGCTAAAATAGGGTTAAATAAATAACCCTATCACAACCGCAAATTTGAGTTGTTGCTTGTCCTCAAGCAACTTTATTAAGAACACAATTTTTGAGCAAAACAATGCTGTTTCAACATGGAACGTAAAGATTTTAAGAAATTTTCAAGAATCCCACACACATGCATTTGTATCAACACAACGAACTTGCTACTAACTCTCGCTTTGTTGAGAAAAAATAGCCCTTCATAATCCCATGTTCCTCAACTCAATTTTTGAAACACATCAACCATAAGCTAGCCAAACAACTAATTGCCTAATTGGAGAAAAAAAAATTGCACATGACTTGAATGGTTTGGCAATTGCCTTTGTACCACTTTCTACATATAGCAATATTTGCCATCTTCTCATTTTGAGGAATTGCATTCGGACACATTGGTACTTTAAGTGTCTTTGACACTTAACATGTATGCACGGAAAGCATTTGTAGAGCTTTGCTCTTTTTGAGTGTGTATGTGTTTTCACGTTTTGTGCATTTTTGAATTTTGAGTGTGTATGTGGGTATGCATGGAGATATGTGCAAAATGATATGGTATGAACAATAACCATATCTCATCCCCAAAACTTTGAATGGTTTAATGTCCTCATTGAACATTGAAATAATCAAACCAATTTTTTGTAAGATTTATGGTGTCGGTGTATGGTGTGTGCGGAAATCTTTTTCCAACAAAAATTGGTGAAAGCAAAGAGTTTTAAGGCTAGTTCTAGTGATGTGCGAAAAGAATTAAAGTGAGAAAGCAAGGAAATTATTGAGGCTATGGAACAACAAAACGAAAGAAGCAACAATTTTGCATGTGATACGTGTGCATGGAGTGCATGATTGCATGAAAACTGTTAAAAACAAAACTTTCCACATATAGCAACAAAAGAATTCCCAGACTCTATAATTAAAGTTAACTACTAGACAAGAAATTTAAAGACATAAAATAAAAGGGATGATAGGAATGAACCTGGCCTACTCAGAATGAGTAGGGTGCCGCCCAGCAGGCTGCCACAATAAATGCATCAGGAACGGGGGTAGTGTCTTCAAGATATCAGGGTGGTTCTTACTCCAAATCGCTCGCATGGCATCATCTTTCACCTTCTCATATGCCAACCATGCGGTCATCTCCTCTTTATCCTCTTTTCTCCATCTCTTCATGATTTCCCAATGGTCCTCAGAACTGCCAGTGATCTGTGCGGTAATAAATTGCCGTTGCTCTCTTAGTGCCGCCCTAATTTCCTTTTTAAAGGAGCGAAGGGTTGCCTCTAAGGAAGCCAGACCGTCATTCTCGCTCTTCGGTTGGAAGTACGTGTTGTTACGTAGCAACCGTTCAACATTCATTTTATCCATGACCAACTTATCTTTCGAGAAGTGGTCAGTGGATATAATGGGTACCTTGGCGCGTTCCATGAGGGAGTGTATTATGGTGGGATGTGGTAGGCGTGCATTAGCCCTATCAGCACCTCCAAGTATGTTGTTGGAGATGAGCCGACCGACGTCGAATTTATGACCCTCCATAATACAATATAAGATGAAAACTCTAACCATGCATAAGCTAGTGTCATGTGAGGTAGGAAACAACGTGTGTCGTAGAAAATAAAACCAAACATTAGCTTCGGGTTTTAGACAATGAGTGCGTAAAACATGTGTGTTTCCTTGAAAATACCAGTCTGACCCTTCATGGGCAATCCGTTTAAGAACTGCCTCCAAGTCAGCTTTAGTAGCATGGTTAGAAAGTCTCCAAAACTCAGATTTAAATGGAGGTGGCACCAATCCCAAAACACTATTAATGTGATCAGCAGAATAACAAACTGGTGTTTTTTATACAGTGATTTCTATCCCGTTTGTAACTGAAAGTTCGGCATAGAATTCACGTACCCAATCTAGATTATAAGGCTTAGGGATGCTGCAAAGCAACTCCCACCCCAGTTTAGTTATAGTGTGCTGAAAGTGTGGGTGTGCAAGTAATATACGATGGTGGAAACCTTTTGGAGATTGACCGAGTTTGTGTGCAAATGATTTGTGTCTAATAAAAGCTTCATGGCAACTAAACATATGCATGTGAGTAATACAAAGATTAGAGATGTTACCCACTTTTGTTTTACCCTTTTCCTTGGTTGTGGCCAACTGTGGTGGCATAATGGTTTGGTTACCATTTGATTCCTCATCAGAATCATCTGCATTCTCCTCATTAGCTTCTACCAAGGCTGTGGTTGCATCATTTTCTTCGATTTTTCTCTTCTTAATGGGTGTGATACTGGATGCAGCCACCAGTCTACACCTACGGGTGTATTGAATAGGTTGTCTTGGTTGAGTGGAAGCAGGAGTAGCAGTAGGTGGTTCTGTGGTTAGTGGAGTGGCGATAGGTAGAGAAATAGGGGTGTCAGTGGGGTTGATAGGTGTTTGTACTAGTGGTGAGATGGTGGTCGTAGGTGGAGTAAAGGAGATGGTCGGTGATGGGAGGCGATGTTCGATAGGGACGGTTGTGGGTGCGAAAGGTGGGTATTCTAGGTTTAGTCTCGGGTATCGCCGGATAGGTCTAAACGCCAATGGTCGATATAAAATGGGGTCACCATTAGAGTCTAACACAACCGCAGATGCAGAGGGTTGGGGTGCGATCGACGATGGTCGGAATTTTTGAGACACATACCGAGCAACAGGAAAACCCGGCGGAGGCAGTGATGTGGTGGTGCGGCGATTCTCCATCAGAAATCGTTGAACATCGGGTGGCGCCCGGTGGAACTGTGGTGGCAAACCGAAACCGAGAAAATCTCTAGTGACAACATTCGACTGGTTGAGAAAGGAGTTTGGTGATCGCGCGGCACCAGAGGTTGAACCGAAAGGGTATGTGAGATTAGGGTTTCGGTTTTCCATGGTGGTGAAAGGTTAGGGTTTTGATCGGAGCGATGGTGGTGACGGAAGTGGTTTTCGACGGAGCTGGTGATAAAGGGGGATTCTTGGTGTGGGTTTGTTCTTGAAAATGGATGATCGGGGTATAAGAGGATGGAGATGAAGAGTTGAGAGTCTGCATTGGGAACAGAAAGGGAGTGGCAGAAATGGCAGCTGATGGTGACAGTGTACAGCGCCGGCGATGACGTGGTCAGCGTGAGTGATCGAGAGAGAAGGATGCAGAGATGAAGGATTTTTGTTTTGGTACGATGAAGTACCAATTTTCTCTGCACTGTACAAATTCTAGATACTGGAACAAGATATCCCAGTGTACTGTTTAAATCTACCAACTCAATTCTTTGTTTAGTTAGAAACCAACCAGATTAGTTGTCAAACCATTTCACAATTCAGTTAACAAAATTATATTGGGTTTGGGCCGAAAGTGACATTTGTTTGGGAATGAGATTGGGCCGAAAATACACAAGGTGTTATCGAAGCCTTGGGCCGGAAATGTAATATCCAAACAAACATCATTGGGCCGCAATAAAATGGATCGTAAATCGAATTCTTATCTGAAATGCGTAATCTCGAGCGATCATTTTACTGTTCATGTATGAATTACTCTTATTCTAGTACCCGTTAGAACCATTTATAAAAATTTTGGCAATGGCCGAATTGTTTTTACTTACTTCGTTAGAATTTGCTCCGTCATTCTTCATCACTCATAATTATCCTATCGTATTTTTGTTCTTTTTCATTATTAAAATAACGAATTATGCATAATATTTATATATATATATATATATATATATATATATATATATATATATATATATATATATATATTCTTTTTGAAGCGAACAAAATATAAAAAAATCTTTTTCTTTCTTTTAAATGAAATTTACAATCTCATGGATTTTATTACAAATCCACGACCTCACAAGTTGTTTCTTAATTCCGGAGATGAACAACCTCAAGAGGTTGTTGTATCAGTGCAGTTGGCTCGATGAAAGGTTTTACCCTTTGACCGCTTACCTTGAAAGTGTTTCCCTTTTCTGGATCAATTAGCTCGATAACACCATAGGGATAGACTTTTGCAATCTGATACGGTCCAGTCCACCTAGAATTCAATTTCCCGGGAAATAACCTGAGTCTAGAATTAAACAATAAAACTTGCTGACCTTCAAAGAACTCTTTTGGAATAATTTTCTTATCATGCCATTTTTGGTATTTTCTTTGTAAAGTTTGGCGTTTTCGTAAGAAAAATTTCTATGTTCTTCTAGTTCACAGAGTTGCAGGGTTCCTTTTCTTCCAGCTTCATCTAGACTCATGTTAAGTTCCTTAATAGCCCAATAGGCTTTGTGCTCTAGTTCAACAGGCAGGTGACAGGCCTTTCCAAAAACCAATTTATATGAGGACATACCAATAGGGGTCTTATAAGCAGTCCGGTAGGCCCACAGGGCATCATCCAATTTGGAGGCCCAGTCCTTTCTATGTGGTTTAACTACCTTGGCTAATATTCCTTTGATTTCCCTATTGGACAATTCAGCCAAACCATTGGTTTGCGGGTGATAAGCAGTAGCCACCCTATGCTGAATGTTGTATTTGTCCAGGACTTCTTCTAGTAAATTGTTAATGAAGTGAGTGCCTTCATCACTAATTAAGGCACGGGGTGTACCAAATCTAGTGAATATGTGCTTTTGAAGAAATTTGACACATGTTTTAGCATCATTGGAATGGCAAGCCATAGCTTCCACCCATTTGGACACGTAGTCTACAGCTACCAGAATGTAGGCACAGTTGTTGGACAGTGGAAAAGGTCCCATGAAGTCAATGCCCCAGACATCAAATAATTTTACTTCTAAAATTGCATTTAAATGCATTTCATTCCGTTGAGAAATGTTTCCACTTCTCTGACACTCACCACAACTTTTTGCAAAATTGTGAGCATCATTGTTTAAGGTGGGCCAGTAAAATCCTGATTATAGGACTTTTGCAGCTCTCCTATATCCACTAAAATGACCACCACATGGTCCAGTGTGGCAATGATGTAAGATAGATGTCACTTCTTCCTTTGGGATGCACCTTCGTATCACCTGATCTGCACAAACTTTAAACAAAAATGGGTCATCCCACAGGAACTTTTTAGAATCAAAAATGAGTTTCTTTCTTTGGTGTTTGTTAAGTTCATTGGGAATAATCCCACAAGCCAAATAATTAACAATATCTGCAAACCAAGGTAATGCAGCATGTTGTACAGCTAAAATTCTCTCATCTGGAAAAACCTCACAGATATCACTAATGTGTTCCTTTGTGTCTTGTTTTTCCAGTCTTGACAAGTGATCAGCCACTTGATTATTTATACCCTTCCTATCAACAATCTCCAAATCAAATTCTTGCAACAACAAGACCCACCTGATCAGCCTAGGTTTTGCATCTTTTTTAGAAATAAGATACTTGATGGCAGCATGATCAGTGTGCACAGTTACCTTGGAACCCATCAAGTATGATCTGAATTTTTCAAAAGCAAAAACCACAGCTAATAATTCTTTTTCAGTGGTGGTGTAATTGATTTGAGCTTCATTAAGGGTTTTACTAGCATAGTATATGGAATGAAAAACTTTATTATTCTTTTGTCCTAGAACAGCTCCTACAGCCCAGTCACTAGCATCACTCATAATTTCAAAAGGTAAGGACCAATCATGTGCCGCTATTACCGGAGCAGTGACCAATGCTTCCTTCAAGATTTTAAAAGCTTTTTTACAGTCCTCATCAAAGTTGAAAACATGGTCGTGCTGTAGTAGTGAACACAGAGGTTTGGATATTTTAGAAAAATCTTTTATAAACCTCCGGTAAAAACCTGCATGTCCTAAAAAACTTCTAATCCCTTTCACAGTGGTTGGTTCAGGCAAATTTGCAATTACTTCCAACTTTGCCTTATCAACCTCAATACCTCTATTGGAAATGAGATGCCCTAGCACAATGCCCTCTTTAACCACAAAGTGACATTTTTCACAGTTTAAAACCAAATCTGTTTCTTCACATCTTTTAAGACTTTTTTCAAGGTTTTCTAAACACAGATCATATGATGTACCATAAACGGAAAAATCATCCATGAAAACTTCCATGGACTGTTCAAGCATATCTGAAAAAATAGACATCATACATCTTTGGAAAATAGCAGGAGCATTACAAAGTCCAAAAAGGCATTCTTCTAAAAGCAAAAGTGCCATATGCATTCTTCATGTAGTCCATACATATCCTCCAACCTGACACTACTCTAGTGGGTATAAGTTCATTCTTCTCATTTGTTACCACAGTTACTCCACCCTTCTTGGGTACACATTGCACTGGACTGACACATGTACTACTAGCAATAGGATAAATTATGCCAGCATCAAGCCATTTTAAGATCTCTTTTTTCACAACTTTTTTCATCATAGGATTGAGTCTTCTTTGAGGCTCAACAGAGGTAAAATCTTTGTTTTCTAAAATGATTTTATGTTGACAAATGGTGGGGCTTATGCCCTTTAGGTCAGAAATGGTCCATCCTATGGCTTTGGTGTGTTGTTTTAACATGCTAACCAACTTTTCCTCTTGATCAGTTTCTAAGGATGATGAAATAATGACTGGTAACTTCCCTGGTTCTCCTAAATAGGCATATTTCAAATGTGATGGAAGCTGTTTTAACTCTAAGTCTGGAGCACATTCTAAAGAAGGAACAAGAGTTTTCCGATCCTTATTTTCTAAAACTTCAACAGCAGAGGTGACATGTATGTCGTCTAAGTCATCAAACTCTGCTCTGCTATATCATCTTCACTATCAGATTCTCCAATTCCCATGACCTCCCCAAACCTTTGGTCTTGACACCAAGATTCAATCAAACCTAAGGTAGAGCATTCTTCTCTGTCTTCAGGATATTTAAGGGAGTCCAACACATTAAAAGTTACTTGTTGGTCTTGAACTATCATTGTGAGCTCACCTTTCTGGACATCTATCAGTGTTCTGTCTGTAGCTAGAAAAGGTCTTCCTAAGATAATAGGAATGTCTTTGTCAGCTTCAAAGTCTAAGATAATAAAATCTGCAGGAAAAATAAACTTATCAACTTGGACAAGGACATCTTCAATCTTACCCTTAGGCTAAGCTATGGACTTATCTGCTAATAAGAGAGAAACAGTTGTTGGTCTAGCTTCACATATGCCTAAAGTTTTAAAAACAGATAGAGGCATAAGGTTTACACTGACTCCTAAGTCACATATGGCTTGTCCTACTTATTTTCCTCCTATTGAACATGGGATTGTAAAACTTCCAGGATCTTTCATCTTTGGAGGTATTTTATTGGACAACATAGCACTACAACCTTCAGTTAGAGCTACAGTCTCATATTCATTCAACTTTTTCTTTTTGCACAAAATGTTTTTAATTTTTTTGCATATGTTGGCATTTGTTCAATGGCTTCAACCAAAGGTATATTTATATGCAACTGTTTAAAAACATCTAAATTTTTTTTGAATTGTAATTGTTCTTTCTCATTTCTCATTCTTTGAGGATAAGGAATGTAAAGAGGAACTGTAGTAGTAGATGTAGTCTTTTGAAGAGTAGGTGCTGGTGTTGATGGTAAAATTTTTGTCTTTCTTAATATCACTAGGAACTTTGGGACTGTCACCAGCTTGTGACACATCCACAACAGGCTTTTCTTTGGTTTGCGAATCTATCTTGGGTTCATCAGGGATTAACAATGGGATGGTTGGAATGGTAGTGGAACTATTGGGCATAATAGTGTTATCTGGCCCAACAATTCCATTAGACTGGGCAGAGCTTGAAACTGTATTTTTCTTTTCTGGCTCTGCTTTTTCTGGCTTTTTAAAATCTTTTTGTAAATTCTCTGGTAAATCCTTACCACTACTCAAAGTTACAGCTTTTACATGCTCTTTTCCGATTCTTGGGGGTGTTTCAGTATCACTAGGCAAAGAACCGGGAGGACGTTTCCTCATTTCCAAAGCCATTTGACCCATTTGGGTCTCCAGATTTTTAATCGATGCCTGAGTTTGGGACATAAATCCCTTCATCATTGCTTCCAAGGAAGTGGATGACTCGGCATGATGGTTTGACTTTTGAAAAGCATGTTGATTAGTTTGAGAATTTGTGTGCTGATTGTTTTGAGGTCTGTGCTGAAATTGCTGGTTTTGACCTTGCAATTTTGGTGGTGGTGGATTTAAAGATGGACTATGCCATGAAAAATTAGGATGGTTCCTCCATTCAGGGTTGTAAGTCTGAGAAAAGGGACCTCCTTTGTTATTGTTATTATTATTATTATGACTAGTATGACCAACGTAGTTAATACGCTCAGGATTTCCAGGACAATGTTCAAAATTATGGCCATCACCACAGTATGTGCACTATATAGATTGGACTGTAGGAGGTGGTGCAACATGGTTGAGAGTCACAGTATTGAGGTTTTTAATCAGAGATGCCATGTCGCTCAGCTGTGTAGATATTAATGCATAAGCATCAGGATCTTGTACTCCTGATGTCCTTCTAGCTGGTAATGCACGTGGATCTGCCTACTGATCATTGTTGTTAGAAATTCTTTCAAGGATATCATATCCTTCATTATAGGTACAAGATGTGAAAGCTCTGTTAGCAGTAGCGTCGAGCATTTGCTTTGCAGTAATATTTAAACCACTGTAAAACGTCTCTAGCTGTATGCAGTACGGAATGCCATGGTGAGGACATTTTCTCAAAAGCTCCTTGTACCTATCCCATGCATCAGGAACTGCCTCATCGTCCATTTGTTTAAAAGTACAGAATGCATTTCTGGACTTAGCATTCCTCGTGGGTGGAAAATATTTTTTTAAAAATTTCTCAGCCATTTGGGCCCAGGTAACTATAGAATCTGGCTTCAGGGAATTGTACCAAGATCTTGCACTGTCTCTTAAAGAGTATGGAAAAAGTTTTAATTTTAGTGCGTCATCTTCAACTCCAGGAAGCTTAAAAGAATCTGTAATTTCCATGAAAGACCGTAAGTGAGAGTGAGGATCCTCAGTTGCCATACCAGAGTATTGACCTTTGGTTTGTAACATATGGAACATTATTGGTTTTAACTCAAAATGGTGGGCTTGCAAAGTTGGTTTAAGAATTCTTGAATGTAACTGTGTTAAAACAGGAACAACATAAGACATAATGCCACCATCTTTGGAATTGGCCAACCGAAAAATGTTTTGTTCCTCATCATCAATATTATTAATTGGCTGGTTTTCTGGAATTTCATTATTATTAGGTTGCCCGTGAGGACTATGGGGTGCTTCATCCTCATTGTCTGACGAAGAATAATGTTCAGACATTGTTGGAGAATTTAAGACTGCATTAGCTCTTTGAATTCTTGTTCGTTGTTTAAACATTCGTTCAATGTCGGGATCAAATTGGAATAATTCACCGTGAGGCAACCTTGGCATGCACTATTTTTTTGTTTTCTAAAAGGGTGGTAAAAAACTTGCTTTTAAAAACTTTACTTTAAACAAAAGAAAAACTTCTAGCGTGCTTTCCCGACAACGGCACCAAAAACTTGTTATGACAAAGATTTATGCAATCGGTTCAGAGATTCATTTAAAATAGAACTCGGTGCAAGTATACACCTCGAACTACTATCGTCTCAAACAAGTAATAATGGTACTAAGTACCGAATATCGATCCCACAGGGAAGCGTGGAAAAGTTTATCTTTCAAAGTCCAGTTCGAAAAAGCGAGTTTCAGATGGAGAATTCCAAAACAATACTTTGGAGGTTTGATTAACAACTAATGACAAAAATCAGTTATAAAAAGAAGCACAGGGTATAAAGATCTGTTGGGATGATATTAATAATTGGATAGAAAGATGAGACGGCATTCCTTGGTTATCTCAAGTGTCGACTATTTTATGATACAACGTACCGGGTGTCAATTGGTCAATTGTGATCCACCATAAAATATAACATTGATTTAAATAACTTTGGACAATCATGCAGTACGATACACCTCTTTATTTAATCATCAGTCTCGGTCCCAACTTCACTTTATACCCCGAACTAGGACGCTTAGCCCATCATCTCTTGAACGTAAGTTTAAGAGAGGAAATGATTAGTAACACACTACAACCGTAAGTAACAAGAGAGTAAGAAATCGATGGCAATTAACAACTAAAACAGTTAGTATCGAAAGGAAGCAAGATTACTAGCAAGTTAACAAAACCGTAAACAAGTTAAGGAAATATGCGAAATTTAACAAGATTGTAAGAAAGCAAATACGAGAGGTTAGTAACACGATTTAAGGTAACGAAATGAGACTGAACTATGAGTAAACATGTAACCAACAAGTAAACAAAACGTAGATTATCGATAACGTAACGAAAGCTAACTATGGGTTGAACCCGAGTGGTTTGAACCGTGAGCTAGAGGCCGGTTGTGAGAACCGGCTCTATGCTCACTTTGAGTTTATAGCTACCATCTAAACTATGGAACTAAAGTAATATCAAGTGTGTTTTGTTATGTTACATGAGCCTTCTATATATAGCAAGGAATTACTTGGAGAGGGGGAAAACCCATGGGTTATACCCATGGATCAAGAGATCCATGGGCCGAGAGCAATAGGCCGAAGGTGAAGCCCACAAAAAGGTAGTCCAAAGCCCATGTAGTTCGGTTATGCTTAGTCCAAGTATTCGGCCCAAGTAGGAGGTGTTCGGCCGGCCCATGTAGTCACAAAAATCGGTCCACTTCGAGATGATCCACAAAATAAAGCTCGGTCTTCAAAAGTTGGAGTTTTCATTTCCGTTCCAAAAGGTTACTATCCGCAATCTTCACTAGTGTATAACTCCAAACGACCGTCTTTGCACACCTAAAATACATAAAATATATAATAAGCGTTTTTGGACGATTTTCATGCGATTTTATTTGTTTTTGGCCAACTTGATACCCGAGGGCATAAATTGCATACTTTACGTAAATGCTACTAAAATTAATTAAAATTAACTCAATGGGATAACAAAATGGCTCAAAAATTGGAATTATATGGCTATAATAGGGTTAAATAAATAACCATATCAGTTACATAAAAGAGGAAGGGGAAGAGTCAAAAGTAACTGACATTTAGGTATAGGTATAGGTATAGGTATGATGTCAGCATTGATAACTGTGTAGGATAAGAACGAAGTATCTGAGAGAAATTCTTACCGACTTGTGGAGTTTTGCAGAAGAGAAGCATCGGGGAACAGCTTCGGTGAGGGCGAAGCTTCGGTGAGAGAGTCGGTGGCAAGGTCCGTGTAAATCGGTTACTGATGGGTTCCACCGAACATGAGATTTGGTGAGACAAGGTATCGGAGACGGTACTTCCACCGAAGATGAAAGTCGGTGAGATAAGGGTTTCGGTGAGAGGGTACTTCTCACCGATGAGAGGGATTCCGGTAAAACATGCCTTCAGTGAGAGATCGGTGTAGGATTCCACCGAGCTAAGACTTCGGGAAGAGAGAATCAGTGAGATGGAAGAATGTGAAATTGGTCACCAAATTGGTCGATTTAAAGCTTCGGTGGTATGGTCACCGAAAATGCCGTCGGTGGGAGGTGTTACTGAATGCCACCGATTTCTATATATAAGTATATATATATATATATATATATATATTGATTAAACTATAAATCTAAGTATAACATCCCAAGTTCTTCAATCAGAAAGTTGAATCTGGCTTCATCTAGGGGTTTGGTGAACAGATCGGCAAGCTGAAGATCAGTAGGAATGAAATGTAGCTCAATGTCACCTTTGGAGATGTGATCCCTGATGAAGTGATATCTGTGTCTAAATGTTTTGATCTTGAGTGAAGAACTGGATTATTTGCCATAGCAATTGCACTAGAGTTGTCGCATAGAATAGGTACTTGGGAGTAAACTTGATTGTAGTCCCTTAGTTGATTCTTCATCGACAAGATTTGAGCACAACAACTTCCAGCAACAACATATTCAGCTTCAGCAGTTGAGGTTTAAACTGAGTTTTGTTTCTTACTGGACCAACTTACCAATTTGCCACCAAGAAGTTGGCAGCTGCCTGTGGTGCTCTTTCTATCAACTTTAGAACATGCATAGTCAGAATTTGAATACCCTATTAGATCAAAACCTGAGTCTTTGGGATACCAAAAACCCATATGCAAGGTACCTTTCAGGTACTGGAAAATGCATTTTACAGCAGCCAGATGGGATTCTTTTAGATTGGCCTGATAACGAGCACAAAGACATGTAGCAAACATAATATCGGGTCTACTAATAGTAAGATAAAGAAGGGACCCAATCATGCCTCGATAATTCGTTACATCAATAGATTTACCATCCGGATTAGCATGAATTTTCAAAGGTGGTGCCATATGAGTTTTCATAGGAGAGCAATTTTCAAAATTAAATTTTTTAAGAAGATCACGAATATATTTGCTTTGATTTATAAAAATCCCTTCTGAAGTTTGTTTGACCTAAAGGCCTAAGAAAAATGTGAGCTCTCCCATCATGCTCATCTCATATTGACTCATCATGAGTGAGGCAAACTCATCACAAAGTGATTCATCAGTGGCACCAAAGATGATGTCATCCACATAGATTTGAACAAGTATAAGATTACCTGAGGTTTGCTTGATGAACAAGGTGTTGTCAATTTTACCTCTAGAATACCCATTCTTCAAAAGAAAGTCAGCAAGAGTGTCATACCAGGCATGAGGAGCCTGTTTGAGACCATAAAGAGCTTTGTCCAACCTGTACACATAGTCAGGATGTGTGGAGTCTTCAAATCTAGGAGGCTGTTTCACATAGACTTCATCAGCAAGTTCACCATTGAGGAAGGCACTTTTAACATCCATCTGGAAGATTCTGAAGTTCTAGTAAGCAGCATGAGCCAAAAAGATCCTTATAGCTTCAAGTCTGGAAACAAGAGCAAATGTTTCATCATATTTAATTCCTTCTTCTTGTCTGTATCCTTGAGCAACAAGTCTAGCCTTGTTTCTGATCTCTTTACATTCTTCATCCATTTTGTTCCTGAAGACCCATTTGGTTCCAATAATAGTTTTCTTTGGAGGTCTAGGAACCAGTCTCCAAGCCCCGTTTCTTGTGAATTGAGAAAACTCTTCTTGCATGGCAGTGATCCAACATGGATCAGCTAATGCTTCCTCAATTTTCTTTGGCTCGATCAGACATAGAAAATTTACATAGAGACATATGTTTCCAATGCCTCTTCAAGTCTGAACTCCAGCTTGTTGATCACCGATTATTTGATCAATGGGGTGATCTTTGGTCCATTTGGTAGCATGAGGTAGAGAGGGAGGAAAACTTGAAAATGGAAGAGATGGAGGATTTGAGGTGGTTGGAGGCATGGGTTCAGGAAGATAGGTAGATGTGGGGATATTCGGGTCAATTTCGGTGGGACAAGGATTTGGTAAGGTGGAAGATGACCCAACTTGTTGGTGAGAGTGAGAAGGATTAGTGTGGATGAAAGGAATAGAAGAAGAATCGGTGGGAGCGGATAAAGGGGCATCACCAATGCAAGATGAGATCCATCTATTTAGCTCATCATCATCATTTGAAAGAGATGATGATCTGAGGTCATCAAACTTGACATGAATGGATTCATCAATGCACTTTATTCTGAGGTTGTAAAAACGGTATGCCTTTGAGGATAAAGACTATCCCACAAAGATGCCTTCATCAGCCTTAGGATCAAATTTCCCAAGGTTTTCCCTATCATTCAAAATAAAGCACATACAACCAAAGACATGGAGAAAGCCTATATTTGGTTTTCGGCCATGGAAAACTTCATAAGGAGTTTTCCCATGTCTTTTAGTGACCACCGATCTGTTTTGGGTAAAGCATGTAGTATTTACAGCTTCAGCCCAAAAGTACGTGGGAAGATTTGATTCACTTAGCATCGATCTTGCAGCTTCACATAGAGTCCGATTCTTTCTTTCAACTACCCCATTTTGTTGAGGGGTTCTGACAGCGGAGAAATTTTGAGAAATTCCTTTGTCATTTAAGAAGTCTTCTAAGCCACTGTTTTTGAATTCAATGCCATTGTCACTTCTCACAGACCGTACAAGCCGACCATTCAGAACTTCATTCTTCTTGATAAAGTTGATGATCTCATTAGTTGAATCACTTGTGTACCTGAGAAAACATACCCAAGTATATCTTGTAACTCATCAACAATTACAAGAATGTGCCTTTTTCCACCTAGGCTGGGAGTACTGACTGGTCCACATAGATCCATATGCAGCATTTGAAGAAGAAGAGTGATGGAGGAACACTGTTTTGTCTTGAAGGAGGTCTTGGTTAGTTTTCCTTTTTCACATGCATCACATAGATTTTCTTTCACGAAGTTCAGCCTCGGCATGCCGGTCACTAAATCTTTGTTGGAGATAATGTGCAGAGTTTTGAAATTTAGGTGAGACTGACGTTTGTGCCACAACCAGTTTCTTTTGGCTGTGTCATCAGACACAAAGCATACACTTGAGGAACCATGACTTTGTCCCATGTCTATGACATAGACATTTTCCTTCCTTTTTCCAGAGATAACCACCTTCATGTCTTTATCAACAATTGTACAGATACAAAGTTCAAAGATAACTTTGTAACCCAGATCACACAGTTGGCTTATGCTTAGAAGATTGTGCATCAACCCTTCAACAAGTGCTACTTTGTTGAACGTGAGAGATCCATTGGTGAGAGTGCCATAACCTTTTGTGCAACCTCTAGAATTGTCTCCAAAAGTTACTGATGGACCCTTTTCAGACACATAGTTTATAAGAAGAGATTTGTTTCCAGTCATATGACGTGAGAACCCATTATCCAAATACCAAATTTGATGATGCTCATGAACCTGCAGTCACAGACAGATTAGTTTCTTGGTACCCATTTGGTGGTGGGTCCTTTTGGGTTAGAGGAAGAAGAGTCCTTAGCATCAGTTCGGTCAATTCTATCCTTGGGACAATCTTTAGGAAGGTGAAAAGTGTCTCTACAGTTGTAGCATTTTCTATAAATAAACACATTTTTAGATTTTTGGACTTTTTCTTTGCCTTTTCCTTTGACATCAATTTGCAAGGCTTTTGGACCAAAACTGGACATTAGAAGAGGAAAACCTAAAACTCCTTTGACATACTTAGTGCTTGCATTACTTGGAGTAAAGTTTGTGGGAAAACTTTTAAAATAAGCTTTTGATAGAGCTGAGGACTTTCTTTTTAAAGAGTGGTTGGTTGTGGTGGTTTTACCCTTTTTGGACTCAGAGTGATGTTGGTTCATATTTAAAATATTTCTTTTGGGCACTTGAGAACCTATGGCATCAGAAGAGGAAGCTTCATCTAGAGTCAAATATTTCAAAAGATCACGGATCGGTTTTGGAGAGTCATTTGAGTCCCGAGTCTCATTGTTTGGAAAAGAGATGGGATCTTTGGCTTTTATGAACATTCCAAAATTTAAGGCTTCAGATAAATCAGCAGAGTTCATAGACACAGACCTAATGGAACTAGACTCAGAAGACTCATAAAGGTTTGGAGAAGCACATGATGTGGAAGCAAGAGCTTGTGAGGAGATATCAATATTGTTGGGTCATCAAAGATTTGAAGATGACCTCCTGATCTCTTTATATTCTATGAAAACAACTTTTATACTTAGAGAAATTTTAGGTTCTTTATAATAGCTTAGTCATACTGTCAAAGTTCGGTGAAGTCAAAGATCAGCCGAAATCAAGAAGAAGTAAATCTACCAATGCGGATTGAAAATGGACTTCTCAGCCCAAACTAAGTTGTCTCACCGATTTCTCCATGACAAATCGGTGAGATCCTCAAACAGGAGAATCCTCCATTATCTCCTTGCTAAGAAGACTTTCATCATAAGAGGTAATATTTGACATATCATCGATTTTGTCCATGACAAATCGGTGGGATCCTCAAAATAGGAGGATCCTCCCATGACTCCTTCCTAAGAAGACTCTCACCTATTTTGTCCATGACAAATCGGTGGGATCCTCAAATAGGAGGATCCTCCCTTGTCTCTTCCAAAGAAGTTTCTCATCAAAGAAGAAATATCTGGGTATGGAGGAAAAAAGTTCATTTGTCCTTTTTCCCATTCTTAGATATTGTCTCCATAAAACCTTTAGGAAAAGACACTTCAACTTTTGAGAGTCAAACCTGACCTTCAAATGACAAAGTGACAAGTGTCACATGCATTAAATGCTCATGGCACTATATAAAGATGAAGACTTCTCCATGCAGACAAGAACTCTTGAAGATTACTCTATGCTCAAGACATTCTGCTCTTCTCCTCCATTGAACTTTGTAGCTTTAAATCTTTGTGTTTTAGAAGTTGTTTTGTTTTCAGTATTACTTTGTGAAGATTGTTAGAATACATTTCATCTGTTCTTTCCGCAACAATCTAATTGTTCTATGTGTAATTCTTGATTTTATAAATCAATAAAAGAATTAATTAAAGTGAAAATTTTGTGTATTGTATTCACCCCCCCCCTTCTACAATAGATGTTCTTGTTCTTATTAGCCATCTGGGACTAACAAGTGGTATCAGAGCAGAAAGTTTAATCTCAATAAACTTGATCTGCAATGGCTGCTTCCTCCTCAAACAATACATTTTCTTCTCAAAACACTTTTTTCTGAAAATGGATCTATTGCTAAACCTCCTAAGTTTAACCCCAACAACTTCTCTTTGTGGAAAAGCCGGATAATGCTTTTCATGGAAGGAGTGGATAGCAGATATCCAACCATTCTCAGTGAGGGACCCTTTGTCCCTAGAGTTTGGGCTCGCCATGAAACTCAAAAGTCCGGCAAAGAAAGTGCTGCAAAAGATGATTTTGATGAAGAAAAATCTAATGCAACCGGTCGGTATATTCTTAAGAATCCCAAGAAATATACTTATGAAGAAAAACGTCTTGTGTCTCTTGATTCTAAAGTCAGAACTACCATTGCTCTCTCTCTTCCTAATGAGGTGTACCACTCTCTGGTAAATTTCTCTACTACCAAAGAGATGTGGTCCACTCTGTGTGTTTTGTACGAAGGTACAAATGAAGTTAAAAAGAGCAGAAAGATTTCTCTTGTTAGAAAATATGAACTTTTCCCTTATGAGAAAGGAGAATATCTCTCCAACTACTGTAACCGCTTTAACAGCCTTCTTAATGACTTAAAGCTGTTAGGTAGAGTGTATGACAATGAGGAAGTCTTGTGCAAGTTTATGGACTGTCTTCCAGATTTTTGGGAAAACATCTGTACTTGTATAAATACAACCAAGGATCTTGATCATATGCCTCTCACTGCTCTTTATGGAACTCTTTTCAACTATAAGCAGACTAAGCTGTAAAGGAAGTCTGTCATCACAGATATAAAGAGCTCTTTTCTAGCTCTCCTAAGTGACTATTCCAAAAGAACTAAGTTTATTCCAAGAATCACCTACCCATCTGACTCTGACTATGATAGTCAAGAAGATCCCAATGAGCATTCAGAAGCATATCTTAGTGATGCTGAGGATGAATGTGAGGAAACTTCAGTTGACAAATTATCAGGTGGAATAGCCATGTTGGATGGGTATTCTAATTTCAAATCTTGTTTCTCTTCTGGAAAATCTAAGTTTAGTCGAAAATCTTCCTCTTCTCTCTCCAAACACTCCTATTCGGACAAATCTAACGATGAATGTTTTAACTGTGGTAAAAGGGGTCATTTTGCCTCTGAGTGCAGAAGTAAACACTTTGGAAGACCCATAACTTCTTCCTCAAACCGATTTTTCTCAAAATCGGGAAGATCTTCCCAAAAAATCGGCCAACCTCTCTCTTCTGTAAATTATGACCGGGCCGAAAGATACAAAGAAAAATACAGGAGAGAAAAGGAAAGAAATGAAAGACTTGTCAGAAAAGGAAAGGGTCTGCCTGCTAAAAGTCATGATTTGGCAGATGAACCCACATCTGAAAGCGAGAATGACACTTCAAATGTGTGCTTCATGGCCAAGATAAATGACATGGATGATCCAGAAGGTCACACTCCCTCAACTCCCCTTGTATCAGCTAAGTGCTTCTCCTCCTCTCTACACAGGTACATCCATTTCACTCTCTTTCTGACATTGAAAAGATTGAAGGATTTGATTCTTTAACCATTGACTTCTATGATGCTAAAAATGCTAAAAAGGCAAATGCTCAGATAAAATCTCTTTCCTCTCAACTTCAAATATGTCTCTCTCAACTGAAACACTTTGACAAAGTTAAGGCTGATCTAAAATCCATCAATTTTATTCTTGCCAAGGAGAAAAACAAAATATTTAAATGTTTTCAAAAGGAGCAAGAAATTGTGAGAAAATGGACCAACTCTTCCAAAAATCTAGAAAAGATTTTTCAAGATCAGATTTCTTATGATGACAAAAATGGTTTAGGCTTTGGAAAAATGGAAACTGATCAATCTCCAAAAACTCTTGCTCCCACCTCCTGTGTTTCACCATCTCTTTATGAAACCTCCAAATCTAGTTCAATTGGCTCTATGTCCATGAACTCTGTTGACTTGTCTGAAGCTTTAAAATTTGGCATGTTTATAAAAGCAAAGATCCCATCCCCTTTCCAAATGAAGAAGCTCAAGATTCAAATGACTCTCCCAAACATTTTCATGACTCTCTGAAAATATTGACTTTAGATGAAGCATTCTCCTATGAACCCACGCCTTCTAAAAATCTCAAAAGAAATCTTTCCAACTCAAACAAAAATCTTTTTGCATCTGAAAAAGGCAAGTCTTTGTCTGCCGACCTTTTCTTAAAAAGAAGATCCTCAAATCTTTCCAAAAATAATTTTGTGGCTTCTTCCACCGATTTTGTTCCCCGATCTGTGAACATCAAAATGTCCAATTCAAAAGATAAGATTTCTTTCCTCCCAAATTCTGAAAAAGGAATCTTAGGTCCTGCACCCCAACTCTTTGTTACTTCATCAAAATTTTTGAAGATAACCATAAAAGGCAAAAGTAAAGAAAAAATTCAAGGTTCTAAAAAGACTTTTACCCCAAGGACTGTCCAAAAGAAAGAATTAACCTGATTGATATCAATTCTTTTTCTTCTATATCTAATCCAAAATGACCCACTACCAAATGGGTACCTAGAAAATAAACTCTTTGTGATTACAGGTTTTGAGCTAAATAGATGGATATCTTCATGCATTGGTGATGGATCTCTTACAACCTCTACCAACCAACTTCCACAGTTTCCTTCACTCATGTTCCTCCATCTCAAAATGGTGATCTACCTATTTCTTCAAAAACTCATTTCTGATCAGCATGATTCTCCACCTACTTATCTACCTCAAAAAAAAATCAATCGGTGAACTATCTCACCGATATTTCGGTGGAACGCCTCTCCGAAGCCTCTCATTTAAATAACCATTGGTGGGACTTCTTTCACCAATCTCTTCCCACCAATCTCACAGATCCCTCCACCGAAATCCTTCCACTCATAGGTGGGTTTCCTCAAAAATCGGTGGGTCTCTAAAAAATAGATGGATTTCTTCTTGTGTTGATGATTTGTGTTGGTGAAAGACTTCAACTTACTTCACCACACCCAACTCCCTATGTGCCATTTTCTCAAGATATTCTCTCTCATGATGGTGATCTTCCTACTTCACCAAATTTCACTCTTGACCAGCAACCCAACTTTCCTTCTCTTCAAAACCCTCCTACTAGAAACTCTCCTAAAGATGCTATCCAAAATTCTTCTCCTCAAAATATTCCTCCTATTTCACCAAACCTTCCACTTGATCATAAATCCAATTTAAACATCCCTTCTTAAAATCCTCTGAACTTACTCTCTCTTGGTAATCAAAAATTGGAAGATGCAATTCCAATCTTCTTCTTCATCTTGAAGATTTCCACAAGATGTCTTGAAGATGCCTTGAAGATTTCTTCCAAACTATCCTGAAGATGCCTTGAATATTTCTTCCAAACTCTCCTGAAGATGTCTTGAAGATTTTCTTTTTAAATTATCTTGAAGATGTTACTTTTGAAGATACCTGAAAATCTTGCCGATGTTTCAAAAAAAAACATCCTCTGAAATTCCTACCGAAATTTCTACCGAAATTTTGTCAAATTTAACTTAAATTTCGGTGGGATGCCTTAGAATTTCGGTGGGTTTACAAAAAAAAAATCTACCGAAATTTTGTCAAATTTAACTTAAATTTCGGTGGGATGCAAAAAAAAATTCTCTCCGAAATTTCTACCGATTTTCTTCCAAAAACTTCTTAAAAATCGGTGGGAACACTTATATTTTCGGTGGGTTTCCAAAATATATATATATATATATATATATATATATATATATATATATATATATATATATATATATTGCCGATGTTTCCTATTTTTCTTGGTAAACCTTCTCCGTCGGTCACTGAGGGGGAGCAATATCAGCGTCCAACTCGAACAACACCAACCCTTAGTACTCATATTCAACGTCCAACTCAAATTTTGGTCAAAGATAAGGAAACCGGCGGAACCAACCTAGGGGGAGCAGATCAGTCTGGCCGATGTAACTAAAAGGGGAGGCAAACCAAGACAAAGGAAAAAGAGTGATGACTGCCGAATAGGAAGCTGAAGATGCTACGAGAAAGAAAGAAGATGCAAGATATAGGTAGAGGCATCTTGAGGCTAATTCACTCAAACTCAAACCTCCCTCAAAGATTGTCACCGATTTGGGTCTGGGCAGATCTGTTTCTTCTATGATTAAAGTACATTCTATTTCATTCATATTGTTTATTTTTTATTCATTCATTCATTTCATTCATCTGTAAATATCATGTATACAAAAAAAGGAACTATGTGAAAAAGAACCCAAAAGAGTAAAACAGGGTCAACATGTATTATTCATTGTCTTACTCATGTTTTTCTAAGTAAGTATGTCATCCTCAAAGATTTGAAGATGACCTCCTGATCTCTTTATATTCTATGAAAAACATCTTTTATACTTAGAGAAATTTTAGGTTCTTTGTAATAGCTTAGTCATACTGTCAAAGTTCGGTGAAGTTAAAGATCAGCCGGAATCAAGAAGAAGTAAATCTACCAATGCAGATTGATGATGGACTTCTCAACCCAAACTAAGTTGTCTCACCGATTTCTCCATGACAAATCGGTGGGATCCTCAAACAGGAGAATCCTCCATTATCTCCTTGCTAAGAAGACTTTCATCATAAGAGGTAATATTTGACATCTCACCGATTTTTTCCATGACAAATCGGTGGGATCCTAAAAATAGGAGGATCCTCCCATGACTCCTTCCTAAGAAGGCTCTCACGTATTTTGTCCATGACAAATCGGTGGGATCCTCAAATAGGAGGATCCTCCCTTGCCTCTTCCAAAGAAGTTTCTCATCAAAGAAGAAATATCTGGGTATGGGGGAAATAGGTTCATTTGTCCTTTTTCCCATTCTTAGATATTGTCTCCATCAAAGCTTTTTAGGAAAAGACACTTCAACTTTTGAGAGTCAAACCTGACCTTCAAATGACAAAGTGACAAGTGTCCCATGCATTAAATGCTCATGGCACTATATAAAGATGAAGACTTCTCCATGCAGATAAGAACTCTTGAAGATTACTCTGTGCTCAAGACATTTTGCTCTTCTCCTTCATTGAACTTTATGGCTTTCAATCTTTGTGTTTTAGAAGTTGTTTTGTTTTCAGTATTACTTTGTGAAGATTGTTAGAATAGATTTCATCTGTTCTTTCCGCAACAATCTAATTGTTCTATGTGTAATTCTTGATTTTATAAATCAATAAAAGAATTAATTAAAGTGAAAAATTTGTGTATTGTATTCACCCCCCCCCCCAACCCTTCTACAATACATGTTCTTGTTCTTATTAGCCATCTGGGACTAACAAATATCCATCTTACCGAAACCTAGTCCAGTTTTATCCTCACAAGAGATTTGGTCTTGAAAAAATTTCTCAAGGTTCTTTCAAGAGTTGGTCCACTTTCTCACAGTCTCTTGTTCTCTTTTCAGTCCTTTAAAAAGTTTATTTTTCTCTTTAGCTATGATGTGGTTTATGGTTTTCAAGTCCTCTAACTCAACTTTGATTTTGTCAAACTGTTCAAGTTGGGAAAGGCAGATTTGAAGTTGTGAAGAAAGGGTTTTAACTTGAGCAAATTTCTTTTTCTTAGCATCTTTGGCATTATAATAATCAATTGTCAAAGAATCATAAGCATCAACCTTTTCAGACTCAGACATGGAGTTAAAGGCATGTACCTAAGGAGAAGATGATGAACATCCAGTTGACACCAAGGCAGTTGATGTATTTACTTTTTCAGAACTCTCTACGTCATCAATCTTTGCCATGAAGCACATGTTGGGAGAGTCCTAGTCACTCTCAGAAGTTGGTTCATCAGCCCAGTCATGGGTTTCAGCAGTAAGTCCTTTTCCTTTCCTAAGAAGTCCCTCATTCCTTTCCTTCTTTCTCTTATATTTGGCTTTGTATTTCTCAGCACGTTCCAGGTGTTCCTGAGAAAAAGGTTGACTACCTTTTCTAGGAAAGGTTGACTTTGAAGTATTGTTCTTGGATTTTTCATATTTGGAAGAAAATCTGTCAGAGGAAGTGGTCCTAGTTCTTTCAATACGTTTGCTTCTACATTCAGAAGCAAAATGGCATTTCTTACCACAATTGAAGCATTCCTCATTTCACTTGTCAGTAGAGGAAATTGTTGTGGAAGAGGAAAGTTTTCTGAAAGTTCTAGATTTGCCAGAAAAGCGGGGTTTATTTTTGAAACCTGCCACCATGGCCATTTCACCAGTTATCTGTTCAACAGAAGTTTCCTCACCTTCATCATCGGCATCACTTAGATATGCCTCCGTTTGGTGAATAGAGTCATTTTGACTGTCGTTGTCAGAATCTGATGAATGGTAGGTGATTCGAGGAACACACTAAGGTGGCGTTTGTTTTTTAAGTGGTGCTGAAGTCTGAACACTGATTTCACTTCTGATTTTTAAGTGGTGGCGCTGAAGTCTGAAATCTGAATCAGAAAGACTGTTTGCTTTTGTAAGCTGAAATCTGAAAACATCTGAATATGTACTATTGATTATTTTATCTTTAAAAATGTGATACTATTGAATTAAATTAAATTACACTACTAAAATTATAGAGCATATATATATAGATTCTACGAGATCGAAACAAAGTAAGTGGAAGCACATAGGATAATAATGCCAATACATAGGAATCAAATATACAAATAAGTTCATAATACTTATGTTGCATATTTATAAGCTGCTCGTAGATACAACTACTACCACAATAAAATATTGTAGGAATTTATCATATAACGACACCTAGAGCTAAAAACCAGTTTCATGTTACAACCATGCATGGAACAGAATTAAAATCAATTAATCCTAGACTTCATGGCTTCCATTTGATGAATAGCTAGAGAAGGATTTAGGCTTTTGGGGCAAGTGGTTGTACAATTCTTTATAATTCTACATCGGTAGAAACGTTTGTAATTCTCCGTTAATGCCTCCAATCTCTCCTCGGTGTAGTCATCGCGGCTGTCAAAGTACATCATACTACTACCAAGGCACACACGAAGTTGCAAAATCGAATTTCTTGAATATTCCATAGCAATTACATCAGTTCCACAACACATAAATTTCAAAAGAAAACAAATTAATCCTACATAATCACAAACCAGTTTGCTAAACAAAAACAAACAGAAAAGAACCTGTTGCAGAAAAAATCAAAAACAAAATGGAAGAGAACCTGTTGCAGAAAAATGGCACAAAATCGCACAGAAATTTGAAATCAACTCAAGAAATAGTAATGAAATCGAACCTCAAGTTTACAAGTAGACCCGATTGTGCAGATGGAGATCGATGGAGGATTTGAAGATGGAGATCGATGGAGGATTTGGAGATGGAGACCGAACCAACCAGATGGAGATCGATGGATGATATTTTAACAAATCGATTGAGGAACGCTGGAGTGGAGGTCGATCTGTGTTGAAGCCGGAGTGGAGGTCGATATGTGTTGCAGCCAGAGTGGAGTGAACTTTCGTACTTTAGAGAGGGATCGAGAGAGATGCAGCTGGGAAATAAGTGAAAAAAAGTGATACCCTTGTAACTTTTTCGGTCAGTGGTTATTAAGTGATAAGTGGATGAAAACTAGGGGAAAAAACAAACACTCTTATATCCTATAGGTCTGACCGAAAAAGTGAAAAGTACCAAATAAGTACTGAATTCTCAAAAACAAACAGCCCCTAAGCTTTCTTGGAAGTATCACTGACAAGGTCTATAGAGGAGCCTTTTATCTCTTTAATGATAGACTTCCTTTGTATTTTGGTTTGTTCATAATTAAAAAGAGTTCCATAAAGGACAGTTAGAGGCATGTATTCAAGATCCTTGGTTGTCTTGATGCAAGTACAGATGTTTTCCCAAAAGTCGGGAAGACAATCCATAAATTTGCACAGGACTTCCTCATTGTCATACACTCTGCCCAACAGTTTTAAATCATTAAGGAGACTGTCAAAACGGTTGTAGTAGTTAGAAATAGATTCTCCTTTCTCATGAGTGAAAAGCTCATATTTCCTGATAAGAGCAATTTTCTTGTTTTTCTTAACTTCCTTTGTACCTTCGTACAGAACACATAGAGTGGTCCACATTTCTTTAGCTGTAGCAAAATTGACTAAAAAGTGGTAGACCTTCATCAGGAAGAGAAAGTGCAATGATTGCTCTAATCTTAGAGTCAAGAGATACTAGTCATTTTTCTTCATCGGTATATTTCTTAGGATTTTTAAGAATATAACGACCAGTTACAGTAGATTTTTCTTCATCAGAGGTGTTAGAGCATTATTGTATTCAAGATTTACTGTAAAGTCAATGTACTGTAATGAGTCTATGATGTATTGCTTTGCCTTTATACCTTGTATGTGAGGGGTATAAATAGGCATGTCTAGTTCATTAGCTTGTAACAATATAGAACACTTTCATGCCAATGTCATTTGTACTCGTATGTTGAATATATGGATGACATATTTGCTCTCTAGATTCTCTCTATAGTTGTTCATATCATATTGCTAGATTCTGGGTTTATCATTTGGTATCAGAGCTGAACAGAAAATTCAAGCAGATCAAGAACCATTTTGAAGAATTTTTACATTGTTTTGAAGATTTTGGATCCTTCATCACTTACTGTTCATCATGATTTCTGATTGTTCTTCGATTACTATTCATCCAGATTTCACATTTTCTATCATTTTTGATCTTTTTGATTGATTCTTGGCATCACAGTACTCGTTTTTCATCCCTGGTCATCTTTAATACACGAGTTTCTACCAAATTCTGCACAAAATTCATCGAATTGACCATTTTAGATCTGTTTGTTCGAAAACCCTATTTTTGTTGATTTTGGATCAAAATTCGATTTATTTGATCGAATTAGGATTTGTAATCAACAAGAAAAGTGTGTGGAATTTGATTTCGAACAAATCGGTGTAAGTTTCATTTCAATTGATCAAGAATCGAAGAAGTTATGGCAGAATGAGTGGTTTTTGGGTATTAAGTGAGGGTTTCGGATTGTTCATAGAGGATTCGGATCATTCATAGGGATTTCAGATCATTCATCAGGGTTTCGGATTATTCAAGTTTGATTTCGGATCGTTCAAGTTTGATTTTTGGTGTTTAAGCTTGGTTTCGGATCTCAAAGAGAAGTGATAATTTTTACAAGTTTGGGTTTCGGATCCCTGAGGATACGAAATCGTTGGTTTCGCATCCAGTGTAGTCCGAATTCTTGTGGTTTCGCATCCAGTTGCATACGAAATCCGTGGTTTCGAATCCTTCTTGATACGGATTCCGTGGTTTCGAATCCTTATTGATACGAAATCCGTGGTTTCGAATCCTTCTTGATACGGATTCCGTGGTTTCGAATCCTTCTTGATCCGAATTTGTGTTGAGAAAATTTTTTATTCCGAAATTTTTTCTATAGTGTAGTTTATACACTTTAAGAGCTTTTCAAGAAAAAAAATTATATAAATTTTTTCTATAGTGTATTTCATACACTTTCTGCTTGATTTTCTGAAAGATCAACATCTAGCAATACCAAAAAGATAAATGGGTTTGAAGCAAACTTTCACAAAGGAAATTCCTCCAATTTCACAAACTTTTGTTAAATCAAACAATGAAAGTTTGAAGCAAACTCTTACAAAGGAGATACCTCAAATCTCACAAACTTTTGTTAAATCAAATAATGAAAGTTTGAAACAAACTTTTGTCAAAGATAATGCTTCAAATCCTTCAACTCTTGATTCAAATAAAGAGGAAGAAAATGTTGATTTGAAGAGACAGATTTTAGACATTTCTTCTTCAAATGCTAAACTTACTAAAAGAATTACTGATCTTGAAGTTTATATTGCAGATCTTGAAGCAAAGAGAGACAAATTGAGTCTGCACGATCAAATCAAGAAACTTCAAGAGAAAGTAACAACTCTTCAAAGTGAAAATGCTGATATGAAGAGTAGGGAAGAAAAGAGAGTGAACTGGAACTTACATTTACGAGCTCAATTAAAAGAAGTTCAAGAGAAAAGAACAACGTTGGAAGATGAAAACGTTGAATTGAAGAAAAAGCTTTCTGAACGTGAAAGAGAGTCTCTTTCTTCAAAGAAAATTCTTAAAGAGAAGGAAATAACTGAGCTGAAATGTATAAAACTTTCAAAACAAGTTTCTGACTTTGAGAAAGTTTTATTTTTAGAAAAAAACAAGCTCGAAAAAGAAAGAGCTGAATTTGAAACTGAACGAAAATCTTTTGAGATTAAAAGTTCTGAACTTTCCGTGAAAATCTCTGATTTAGAAATCTTTTGGAAAAGGAACGAAAAGATTTCACGGAAAAGGAAAATCTCTTTGAAAAGGAAAATAAAACCCTTAAAAAGAAAAATATGGAAACTTTCAAAGAGATTACTGATAAAAGAAAGTTTTTGGAAAAATATTTTGAATCGGAACGCAAATATTTTGAAGATGCGATTCTTAATCTTACCAAAAGATTATCTGGTTTATCAGCTAATATTATGAAGGATCAATTGATCAAATCTGATCTCCAAAAGAAATTTGATCTAATTTCTAAAGAGAAAAATGTTTTGATAAACAAAGTTAAAGAACTTGAAGACGTCATTTATAAATTTGATGTCTCAAAGCAGGTTAGTCCTGATATTATCTTTCAGACTCCATTTGTTGATTCAAATGATTCTGAATGCTCTTTTAAAACTGCTTCAAGTTCAAGCTTTAAAAACATTTCTTCTAAACATTTTAATAGATCAACTGATTTCTCAAAAGATCAGATTCGTTCAACAAATCTCTTCTATAATCCTCTGCTTGATAAATCAGATAACAAACCAAAAGTGCCTAAAGTTAATACTTCCAAATCTGAAGAAGTTCCAGACTTCAAGAAGGTGAAGATGGAATGGAGAGTCAAAGGCACAACAATTTCAAAGAAAGATATACCAAAATCATCTGCCTCCACATCAAAGGCCATAAAGAGGAACAATGCTCCGAAAGGTAAATCTTCTGTTCCACCTAATCTTGTTTATTCTACAAATCATCTGATTAGGTTGGCACATAAGAAAATTTGTTGTTCCTACTGTGGATCAAATGATTTTGTGCATAAAAATTATACTTCTTATTGGTACGGTACTTACAGTATTCCTTTTAAGAAATCTACACCTAACACACTAGGACCCAAGTGCCATTGGGTACCAAAATATGCTTAATATGTTTTGTAGGTTCATCATGTGTGGTGCTGATTTGGAAACATATATCTCACACATGACTGAAAACATAAGAGAAGCGGTGACATTTATTGAAGAGTACATGTACCATTAAGGGGGAGTAAAGAAATAATGGCTTCTGAACAATTCAGTTCAGGACCCGTACTTCAAAGACTAAGACTTCTAAACAAATCAGTTTAGAACTCATACTTCTCAGGTGATATCCTTAATTGTCACATCTTTCTGTTTCAAGGAACAAGTGGTGAAAGGTAATATTGCATTATGTTTTATTTCTACTGCTTTGAATGTTTGAATCTTAACAAATTTAATTCAATGAGATGAATTTTTTTTTTAATTTTCATTAAATGAATGAAATGTGTGTCAAGGGTGATTTTACAAGTGTTTTTGTATTATTTGAGTTATATTTGTTTCATCTTTCACTTCTGAAATAAATCGAAAGGTCAGTAAAACATGAATGAAATTATGCTGAATGCTCAAAATTATGGAAATCTGGACTTATATAGAATATAATGCTCAAAAAGCCTATATGTCAGAAAGATGAATGGAAACGAATATATGGGGGAAGCACTATGTTTTAGAACCAAGTGATTGAGAACCAAGTGATTGAGATAAAAAAAATAAAAATAAAAAATAAAAACATTTAGTTTGAAAGTTTGTACTTGTGGCCTTTCTGGTTTGGGAGAGTAAGTCCTAAGGGGTGCTCGTCACCTAGTCCCTAAGGCCAACTGGTCTGGGATCGGCTGACCCAAATCATGCTATAGAACCAGATAGGAAGCCATGTTTTACTGGTACAAATGGGTTTAAGATATATCGATGTGGCCTTTCTGGTTTGGAAGAGTAAGTTCCAAGGGGTGCTCGACACCTAGCACCTAAGGCCAACTGGTCTGGGATCGGCTGACCCAAATCCTGCTATAGAACTAGATAGAAAGCCATGTTTAACGGTGTATCTTATTCTTACTAAACTTTTTGATTAAAAGATGCCAATGAGCACAAAATAAAAATATGCCAATGCGCACACATCTCTTGAAACTTGGGGATAATACAAAGTCACGATAAACCAGTAAATTTGTGAAAATCCTGATTTTGGACAAATAGTGTGAGTAGAGCAAAGTATTCTTATATGTTTTAGAATTGCATATGCTTGTTGCTGATCATATTTCGCATACTAGCACACCTAATAGATTTAATAAAGGGGTTGAAACTGAACATTTGTAACTTGATATGCAATGATGACTTGTATTTGAATCCAAACACATGCATTTGATTTCATTTGATTGAAAAATCTGTTAAATTTCATTAAGTTGAATTTCTTTTGTAAAGTTTTCAAATGATCAAATGTTAGTAGTAATAAAATGTAGTTCAATGAATTTTATTTTCCTTATATAAATGTTTTAATTAAAGCACTGTATTTGAAATGAATAACTTTTAATGAAATATATGCATACTTTCAGGGAGAGAAAACAAATTGCTCCAGAATTCTTATTTTGAGGGGGAGCAATGTTATTCATTAAGGAGGAGATTGTTAGTGATACTCAGAGATGCGACTGAAATTGAAAAAGGTTTTTGATGATCATGATGCTCACAATCATCGAAAAAGGGGGAGGAATGTTTAATTTAATTTCATGTCGAAGATAATTCAAGATCAAAGAGATGAAGATACTAAGTTCAAGAAATCATTCAATGTTCGAAGTCCAAAATTCGCATGCTGGATTCGGATTGTTCAAAATTGCATTGGTTTCGGATCATGTGAAGTCTGAAATGTTGCTGAATTTGGTTATCTTAGATCTGACAGGTATTATTCTCGGATTGTGCTTACACCTAAAAGTTCAAAAATATGGAGATTTCGCATCCAACTTGATCCGAATTGATGGTTTCGCATCTGCCTTGATCCGAATTCACATGGTTTCGCATCCTACATGATACGAATTGATGATTTCGCATTCTTCTTGTTCCGAATTCTCTTGGTTTCGGATCTGTCTACATCCGAATTCTATGGGTTTCTGATCTGCCTACATCCGAATTGATGGTTTCGGATCCTTTTAATATGAGAAAGTTAATATGAAAACTAAGGTTCTTCATCAAGAAGGTTACGAGAAGTTACTGTTTATCAAAGACTGATAAAGCTGCAAAGATCTATTTTTCATGTACAAGACTTGAAGATGATTTGAGAGAGTATCTGTTTGAGAAGATTGACTTTACAAAGAGCTTCAATGTTTAAAGCAGTCGTAGTTAAAGTTTTGAAGATCAAGTGCTGAAGACTGCTGCTATATTTTTAAATCTTGAATCCAAAGGGAGAGATTGTTAGAGCATTATTGTATTCAAGATTTACTGTAAAGTCAATGTACTGTAATGAGTCTATGCTGTATTGTTTTGCCTTTATACCTTGTATGTGAGGGGTATAAATAGGCATGTCTAGTTCATTAGCTTGTAACAATCTAGAACACTTTCATGCCAATGTCATTTGTACTCATATGTTGAATATATGGATGACATATTTGCTCTCTAGATTCTCTCTATATTTGTTCATATCATATTGCTAGATTCTGGGTTTATCAAGAGGAATCATCAGAATCATCTTTATCAGCATTTTATTTGCCGGACCTTTGCGTTTCATAGCGAGCCCAGACTCTAGGGACAATGGGTCCCTCACTGAGAATGGTTGGATATCTACTATCCACTCCTTCCATGAAGAGCATCATCCGACTTTTCCACAAAGAAAAGTTGTTGGGATTGAACTTAGGAGGTTTGGCTATAGAGCCATTTTTAGAAAAGGTGTTTTGAGAAGAGATTTCATTATTCAAAGAAGAGGCAACCATTTCAGATCAAGTTTATTGAGATTAAACTTTCTGCTCTGATACCACTTGTTAGTTCCAGATGGCTTAAACAAGAATTGTAGAAGGGGGGTTGAATACAATACACAAATTTTCACTTAATTAATTCTTTTATTGATTTTTCAAATCAAGAATTACACACAGAAAAACTTAGATTGTTGCGGAAAGAACATGTAAACTATTCTAACAATCTTCACAAAGTAAACTGAAAACAAAACAAATTCTAAAACACAAAGATTTAAAACTATAAATTTCAAAGGGAGAGAAAGCCTTTTTGCACTGAGAAAATCTTTAGGAACGCGTAAACTTGCATGGAGAGCCCTCTTCTCTTTATATAGTGCTGGAAGCATTAAATGCTTGGGACATTTGTCATCTGGAGATTCAAGGATAGGAGTTGACTCTGAAAAGTTGACAAGTCTTTTCATACCTTTTCTCAGTACCAGGAAGAACAAGCATGCTTGATTGAGACATTATCTAAAACTGGAATAATGAAAAATAGTCCCTTTTTCCTGACATTAGATATTGTCCCATAATAAATGATCTTCATCTGCTAGCTTTCACAAAGTGGAATCTCACCGACTTTTATCTTAAAATCAATGAGATGATTGACCCAAAATAAGGAGGGAATCGGCCATGAGCTCACCGATTTTAAAGAAGAAAATCAGTGAGCAATAACTTAGTCTATTGGTTGAGAATTGTATCTTCACTTCCACAATGAGAGACTTTTTCTGACTTGATTTCGGTTGATCTTCGACTTCACCGAACGTTTGATGTCTTGGCTAAGTTATTACAAAGAACCAAAATAAAATATTCTAAGTGAGATTTTAAGGACAAATCGGTGGGTCAATTTCAAATCTTTGGTGACCCAACAGAAACTTCCGCCATGAAGTAGTCTCGGTTGAAATTGGGTGCGTGTGAATGTTTTCAAAAACATAATCGATTGTTTCTTGTTATCAATTATGCCAAAACTAAACGATGAGGAGTAGATTGAGAAATAAAGAGATTGAGAGATCAAAATTATAACAACCAACAGAAAAGAGCATAAAGATATAAAATTACCATTCTCGGCAAAATATCACTGTGTACTAATCTTCCGATATGAAGTAGTCCGGGTTGAACTGAGTGCGTGTGAATTTTTTGAAGAACATAATCGATTGCTTTTTGATAGCAATTATGCAAAACTAAATGAAGATAAGGAGATTAAGAAATAAAGAAATGAATAGATGAAGAGTTGGAGAAAATAAATTATTTGCAACAAAACATTAATGAGAATTTATATCAAGAAGTTGAATAGTTTGAGAAATTAAACTTAAGTTGAATGTAAAATTACCAAAACATCCAATTTATTATGAAGCATACAATTTGTCTATAGAGGCATAAAAGTCTATAACTTAATTGACATTTTAATAAGTTGAAAAAAGGAGAAAAAGATAGAGGTGTTCCTAGCCTTCAGAAGAGGCCACGTCATGCATAGTGGTTTCTTCTTTAATATATATATACTAGGTGTGACACCGCGCGTTGCGCGGTAACGAAATCTTATGATCAAAATTACATATATAAGTTGGTTATGGTGTGAAATTATAATTCTTTCAGTTGTATATTTTATCCGATTTAAGAGTCTATGACATTAGATGTGAGAGCATTGTATGAAGTATAACGTGGATGTTAAACATAACAAAAAGTAGCAATAAATATTGTGATTCGTTTCAAAAAACATGAAAAGGATGAGTATTTTAGATAAAACTCAACATGTAAAGTTGAGTCCAACATGATAGGTATGTCTACTCATCGCAAGTATTAACTCTAAACTCTAACCAAATTAGCACGTGCATAATAGTGATTCTTCAGCTTATTCTCCATACGTAAAAGTACTATGTAAGAAGTGTTGTTTTACCAAAGGTAATTTCTTAACCGAAAAATAACATGGCAACTATTAGTGTGTTAAGAACTTTAATAAACAGTTCTTTCCATTTTTTATTGTAATTGCAGTTGTATAAGAAAAGTGGTAGTTATTAAATAAATTAATATTTGTGATTATTTGTGAAGAATCTGATACTGATTTTCAAGCCGTCGTTCTCCTTTCATATACACAACTACATTTTCTAATATTTCTATTTCTTATCAACGTGGGATAACCCAAGCTTAATTACAATATTGATTTGAGGATAATAAGTTTTCATTATATCATGTTAATACCTTATAGCCTTCATTTATATATTCGTGTTGGACGACGGCAAAAAATTATTGTTAGAAAATCCGTATTAAGTTAAGATAAAATGCAATTTGATAAATGGCAACTAATTAGATGTAGTATAAGACAATAAATTGAGTGGGTTGTTTAGATGTAAATTATATATTTTCATTGATATTGTTTCTTGTAACAAATAGAATGTCATACACTTCTATTTGTTGCAAAATAATGATTTGACATTAAAGTTAAAATTTGTACGGAGATGGTTAGTTTCAATCATATGTGGAATATTAACTGTTACGATGAGTGTACACAAAATTAGTCTTCCAATTTAGCTAATAATGTTTGTTTTACAACTTAATTATTAACAGATTATGAAGAGGTTTACACACAATAATTACAATTGTTGTCAAGAAACAAAAAATAAAACTTGAATAACTACAACAATATTAGTAAAACAAAGTTATGCAAAATAAAAAGGTACTTAAAAAGTAATACACATACAACATAAATAACTTTCGAAAAATGAGGGATGAAAAACCATAATGAATAAAATATAATAATAAGGAAGAAATTTTGAAAAAAATTAAAACATTCATCAATAACAACTCACACAAATCATAAAATATAATGTATTATTTGTTACCTGAAAATGTTTATGGTTATATAACATTGAGTATGAACAATAAAAAAACTATTTAGAGACTCATAAATACGACATATCACACAGAACAATAGACGTAACAATAATTAACAAATTTAATAACATGGAATAAAAACATTTATCAACAATATATAACCGGGACAAATCATAAAATAAAATATAACAACTCTTACATGGATTTTATAGAGGAAGAATAAAAGTTTCATGATAAAAATTCTACAAAAAAACACAACACATCAATAAGATCAAATAGCTCACATAAAAACATAAAATAAACCATAAAATGTAGCTTCCATCTTGATGAGACATTCGGTTGTGTAGTTTGCAATATAATGAAGACTTCGGTAAAATAAAAGAAAATTTCCTTCTATCTTTGTAACATCCTAAGTTTACAACAGGACATACGTAGCATTAAGTCAAAACATTTACACATCTAGGTCCCAAAATTTCTTTACATTAATCTAAAACTGAGGTTGGCGAAAACAACCTATACACAACTGAGAATAATCTAGCTTCTACGAGTGGCACTTGCACTGTCTCTAGCTGCATCTGCACTCTACCTTGCTCTTGCTCACTTACCTGAGCCTTCTACTATTTGCTTACCTGAAAAGGTTTTAGTTTTGAAAAGCGAGAGTTAGACCATGAGGTCTAGTAAGTTCCCTCCGTAACAGCGTACATCAACATTATAAAAATCATTTTATAAAACACATTAACATTCTTCACATAATCATTCAATCATGGTTATGCACAGTGTTTAAGGATCACATAGGCAGTCATACATCCGAGTAGGTGACACGGGGTTTTGACACCCCGCGAATCTTACCGCAAGTGTACGGGTCGAAGTCAAGTAATAGTACTTGAGAAAGTACGAGTATTGAATCACGGGGAACTAGGAACTAAGTATCACAATTACTATAAGCTCTATTAACTGAACTGTCAAATTAAGAGATTGGTTTTAGACTACTTAATTGTACTAAATAAAATCAAATTAAACACAAGACAAACAGAACAACTTTGAAGACTTTGATAGAGAGAAAAGTTGAGGGTTGGAAATCCTCAGATTATACACATGCAAACAATCGACTCAAAACAATTACCAGTTAATCCCCTTAATGATTCCCAAATCTTTTAAGATCACCGTCGTTTTCTTTCGACCAACAACGGATTTTATTTTGAAAAGGATAAGTTCAATCTCTCGATCTCACTTATGGGTTCCAAAACACATTAAGTACTCGATTTATGTTAAATTGGCTGGATTTTATCTCTCGATATCAACCTAACGGTTTAAATGGGACTAAAGCCTACTCGGTATATCTTTATCACCTTTCTGGCTTTAGGCATGCAATTTCTAATTCTAAATAGCAATCAATTCTCTCGAACTTAATTACTAACAATAAATCAATTGTAAACTGGCCAAATTCACAAAGGCATTAAGAACAAAATCACATACTTCATTAAGTAAAGAAAACTGATAAACGTTCAAATCAATGCGTCTCATGCTTATAAACTGAATTCATTCCAACCCCCAACACGAACCGGTTAGTTCATGTCGATGGTGGATTCAAACATAAGAGAAAAGGATGCAAAAGTGTATGTAAACATGATTAATAGCGAAAGATGAAATCGTGAAAAAAGTGATGAAAACTCCCTCCTCTCGTGTTCGTCTCTACGTTACGTGATGAATGTATCCGTGATCGGCTCTCTAACGTGGCTTCGAGGACTCCAAAAAATCGCCCAAAGTCGCCCCTGAACTGCTCCCGATCGTCTGCCGTAAGAATGATATCTAATAATGACCTAAACCCCGGAAAATAAAGCTGATTTTCGACAAACAGTGACTTACGCGACTTGCCACGCGACTTGCAAGTCGCGGGCTAAGTCGCGCGTATGCTTTTTGCTGTGTGGGTCGATTTCTGGTTCGCGGGTCGGGTCCTGGTTCGGTCGCGGGTCTTGGTCTTGGCTTTTGGGCTCCCGTTAGGCTTCTTTTGACTCGTTTTGGGCTCTTTTTAGCTTCTTTCTCGAGGAATGCCGCCTTTTAGCTAACCTGCATAATTCACTAGATAAACCGTAAAATACACGCCTTTTTACTTGAATTCAAGCCAATCTCGTTGGTTTGAGAATTGAAAATAACGCCAAGAAGTGGCGTTATCAACAACCCCAAACCGAGCGTTGCTTGTCCCCAAGCAAATTAGCGATAAAATAGAATAAAAGCACACAGTGAATTTAGTAATGACTGCACAATTCCCAATCGGTACCAAGTGATGCATCGGTGATTTCCCATACCCGTGAATGTCTATCTCACTCTCGCCTCATTCTTATTTCGCTTGATCTATGACCTTCCATTGGGAGTTAAACTCGTGACTGTTGCGATTACGTTAAGGTTAGACTAAGTCCAAACATACTAGGGAAAAACATTTCGCCTTGACCCTACCTCACGGGATACTCTCTTTGCACTCGAACCTAGGTTATCGCTCGTGTTGTCATGTTTACGGAGGTTATGTACAAGAATACTCAAATTATTACATGACAGCTCTAAAGAAAGACGCACAAATGTCCAAAGGTTTGATCTCAGAAAGAATTAAGTAGCAAGACAGGGAATATCGATGAGGGTGGTTGTATACCGTAATCACATCTTCCAAAAGATCATCCAGGTCTTTACACGGGTTGTAATGGGGCTAAGGTTAAGGCTAAGAAACGAAGGGTAAAAAGGATCAAAAATCCTCGGTGTGTCAATCATTGGTAATTCCTGAGCTCTCGTTGCTTCACATTCGCTTCCTTGGCCCTTTTCTTCACTATTGGAGTCGCTTTGACTCTCTTATTTTGCAGCTCTAACTATTATCTAAATAACTGTATATTTTTTATTTATTTATTTATTTTTTATTTTTTTTGGGACTTCATTAGTCCTCTTTTCTACTTCTTGGGTTACATTGACCCATTTTATTCTCATGACTGGCATATTCTATTCTTTTCTGCTCTATCTCGAGTAGTTCATTACTGCTTCCGATTGACACACTTTCGGATAAGGGTTGGCTAAGGCTTTTGGCTAAAGGTTTAATGGTGGGTTTAGAAAGAATTAAGGTGCGTGTTTGGCTGCAAAAGGGGTTATGGATACACACAAACGGGTGAAAGGGAACGATAGCTAAAAATGGTTTAAAAATAAAACACATAATGCCTGGAATCATATCTTAAGGTCCACACGATACGGTCTATTCTACCCTTACCTAATATCCCGATGTTCGTCTTTGCTACTCAATGCAATAATGTAGCGAGATCATTCTACATTCACGACAAGGAATTCGAAAAGTGTATAAGAATTAAATGTATGAATCCCTCGAAATGAAAAATGTCTTTAAGGCTCAAAATCTCACTATCGGGTGGTCTCCACTAATGTCCCTAGTCATGTCCTTTCCCGGTTCTTCCCTAACGGTCACGTCACTATCACAAGATTCTTCCTACAATGGTTGGTCTCAATCATTCAAAACAAAAAAATTTGGCTAATGTGATCTAAATACTCAGAAATGTAGGAAATCTACGTGCATGAGCTTGGGCCCGATTGGGCAACCCCAAACCTTACCCACACATTGTCCCCAATGTGCAAGCAAAGTCGTAGGTGATGCGACTCAATCATTGTGCAGTTATTACAGTTATCAAAAGAACGGGCAAGGCATTACATAGCAAGCAAAAAGAAATCCTAACTTTCTAAAAATGGGCACCCCAAACCTAGGCCGTGGCCTAGGTTTGTCAAATAAAAGCCAACCCCAAACCTCGATGAAACCGAGGTTTGCACAAGGTTTAAAGAATTGAGTGTGTAGATGTGAAAAAGATAAGGCATCCCAAACCTAAGTGGAACTTAGGTTTGTTGCCTCTCGTTTAACTAATACTGAGACAAACATCATACACCACTCATTAACATAAAGATTTAGAACATACCTGTTTTGCCCGGCCGGAGGATTCTTGACTGGTTGAGCATCAATCGGAGGAGACGGAGAGAACATGCAAAACAAAACAAAGAGAAACAAAGCACAAGACAAAATACTGGAAAAGAAACACACCAAGCAAGAAAGGAATAAAAACTGCACGAAAAACAAAACGAAGAAGCAGGGCCTCCCGCGGTTTAGCCCGCGACTTGCAAGTCGCGTGGCAAACCGCGTGGCAAACCGCGTAACCTACTGTTTCAGAAACAAACAGAGGGTCCCGTGGCTTGCTGCGCGGTATACAAACCGCGTGGCAAACCGCGTATGTCCCTGTTTCAAAAATCTTTTTGGCTTTTTTTTCGATTTTTTCGATTTTTATGGCTTTTCGGAAATAAAAACACACGCAAAGTAAAAATAAAAGGAAACAAACCTTGGTGGGTTGCCTCCCACCCAGCGCTGTATTTAAAGTCGTGGCACGACTGTGCGGTTTCAACTTGGCTCCGTATCCGCAGAATTGTACCGTCCACACTTACGGTTTTTCGCGGACTTCTCTACTCCTTCCTCTCTTTCACCACTTCTTCTTTCCAGCAACTTGAACCTCACGTTCTCACCGCCAACTCTGAAGGTAATCTCTCCTTCCTCCATGTCTATTAATGCTCGACTCGTGGCCAGGAAGGACCTCCCCAAAATCAGCGGGACTTCCTCATCTTCATCTATGTCGATGACCACGAAATCTACCGGGAAGTAGAACTTACCAACTTTGATCAGCACGTCTTCAATCACCCCGTATGGATACCTTATTGATCTGTCCGCGAGCTTGAGTGTCATGTATGTTGGGCTCACCTCTCCCAATCCGAGTTTCCTGAAAACAGATAACGGCATTAAATTAATACTCGCCCCTAAATCACATAACACTTTATTAAAACTAAGATCCCCAATTTGAATAGGGATTGAAAAACTCCCTGGGTCTTTGAGCTTCTGGGGAAGCTTATTCTGGAAGATGGCACTACACTCTTCAGTGAGTGTAACTGTGGATTGATGATCGATCGCCCTCTTTTTGGAAAGGATCTCTTTCATGAATTTCATGTAAGAGGGCATTTGGGTGAGAGCATCTGCAAAATGGATATTGATCGTTAGCTTTTTAAACACATCTATAAATTTTGAAAAATTGACCTCATCCTTATTTGCTTTCAGCCTGCTCGGGTAAGGTACTCTTGGTGCTGCCGGCTTGACCGGTAGTGTCACTTCTTTCTTCTTCGGTTCACTTTCCTCGCTTTCTTCAGCTTCAACTTCCTTCACCTTCTCAACCTCTTTTTCCTCAGGCTCGACTTCCCTTGCTGGCTTCCCATTCAGTTCTTTGCCATTTCTCAGATAGATGGCATTACAATTCTCTTGGTTCCTCTTTTCGGCCATGCTTGGAAATGTGCCAGGTGGTCGGTTTTGTAGGGCTTCCGAAATCTGCCCCACTTGCCTCTCGAGAATTCTGATTGAGGCTGTATTTTGATCAGTTGCGGCTTTCACCGTGTTGATCGTGCTCGGTAATCCCTCAACCGTGTTGTCCATTTTTGACATGAACTTCATCATCATCTCTTCTAATCCCGGTTTCTTCTCCATCGAGGGTCCTTCATTCCTTTGGTGAAAACCTGGAGGACGGTACACATTATTAGCATTAGAAGAATTTGAAGAGTTAGAAAAATTACCTGGCTGTTGACCGGGTTGACTCCACGAGAAATTTGGGTGCTTTTTCCACCCTTCGTTATACGTGTTGGAGAACGGGTCGTTTCTCGGCTGATGATTCCGGTTTTGCATATACTGGATTTGCTCGGGTGCTTCCGGAATTCCTCTATTCATCTGATTTGTGATGAATGCCAGTTGAGCTTTCAGTTCATTCAGCTCATTACTCTCTTGGACACTTGCAACTCGTCTTACCGCTGATCTCGGAGTGGAGAAACTATGTTCGGCCAAGTTCTCAATCAGCTCGCACGCTTCCTCATACGACTTGTCCATTAGTGCTCCACCCGCGGCAGCCGTGATGTCGTTCTTAAATTGCGGGTGAAGTCCACTGAAGAAGGTCTGGATGATGACCCAGCCTTGTAGCCCATGATGAGGACACTTTTTGATCATGTCCTTATAACGCTCCCAAGCCTCATATAACGTTTCCTGATCCCATTGAGAAAAATGGGGGATCTCCGCCATTAGTTGGGCGGTTCTGCTCGGTGGGAAAAACTTTTGGAGGAAGGCTGCTTTCAACTGTGCCCAAGTAGTGATCTGATCTGACGGTAGGCCTTCTATCCATATTTCAGCTCGACCTTTTAATGAAAAACCGAACAGCCTCAGTTTGATTGCGTTCTCCTCCATCCCGTTGATCTAGAAGGTGCTACAAATGCGCTCGAAAGCCCGGAGATGAGCGTGAGGATCTTCGGTCGGTGCTCCTGCATATTGATTTTGCTGCACCATTACGATGGTGCTCGGCTTTATTTCGAAATAGTTAGCCGCAGTGGTAGGTGGTTGAATGCCTATCCGTGCGGCCGCCACATTAGGATCGGCAAATGACCGCATCGGAACTCTTTCCGGAGGTGGTGGTGGATTATTGCGGCGAGGTGGAGGATCATTGCGCGGAGGTGGTCTCTCATCGTCGGACATCTCGAATTTCAGATTCCTTTTGGCCTTCGCTTCCTTACGCAGCCGACGAGCGGTTCTTTCGATCTCCGGATCAAATTGTTCGATCTCTTTTCCTCGGGTCGTTCTTGGCATAAACCAAGTGGTACCTGAAAAGAAGACAGTAAAGTCAATAATCCGAAAACTAAAAGTGATGGAAAAATAACAAGAAAAGAAAATGCCTAATCTAATAGCGCGTATAGATGGTAGTGCTATTAGTTACAACTGGTTCCCCGGCAACGGCGCCAAAAACTTGACACGGGGTTTTGACACCCCGCGAATCTTACCGCAAGTGTATGGGTCGAAGTCAAGTAATAGTACTTGAGAAAGTACGAGTATCGAATCACGGGGAACTAGGAACTAAGTATCACAATTACTATAAGCTCTATTAACTGAACTGTCAAATTAAGAGATTGGTTTTAGACTACTTAATTGTACTAAATAAAATCAAATCAAACACAAGACAAACAGAACAGCTTTGAAGACTTTGATAGAGAGAAAAGTTGAGGGTTGGAAATCCTCAGATTATACACATGCAAACAATCGACTCAAAACAGTTACCAGTTAATCCCCTTAATGATTCCCAAATCTTTTAAGATCACCGTCGTTTTCTTTCGACCAACAACGGATTTTATTTTGAAAAGGATAAGTTCAATCTCTCGATCTCACTTATGGGTTCCAAAACACATTAAGTACTCGATTTATGTTAAATTGGCTGGATTTTATCTCTCGATATCAACCTAACGGTTTAAATGGGACTAAAGCCTACTCGGTATATCTCTATCACCTTTCTGGCTTTAGGCATGCAATTTCTAATTCTAAATAGCAATCAATTCTCACGAACTTAATTACTAACAATAAATCAATTGTAAACTGGCCAAATTCACAAAGGCATTAAGAACAAAATCACATACTTCATTAAGTAAAGAAAACTGATAAACGTTCAAATCAATTCGTCACATGCTTATAAACTGAATTCATTCCAACCCCCAACACGAACCGGTTAGTTCATGTCGGTGGTGGATTCAAACATAAGAGAAAAGGATGCAAAAGTGTATGTAAACATGATTAATAGCGAAAGATGAAATCGTGATAAAAGTGATGAAAACTCCCTCCTCTCGTGTTCGTCTCTACGTTCCGTGATGAATGTATCCGTGATCGGCTCTCTAACGTGGCTTCGAGGACTCCGAAAAATCGCCCAAAGTCGCTCCTGAACTGCTCCCGATCGTCTTCCGTAAGAATGATATCGAATAATGACCTAAACCCCGGAAAATAAAGTTGATTTTCGACAAACAGTGACTTACGCGACTTGCCACGCGACTTGCAAGTCGCGGGCTAAGTCGCGTGTATGCTTTTTGCTGTGTGGGTCGATTTCTGGTTCGCGGGTCGGGTCCTGGTTCGGTCGCGGGTCTTGGGCTTGGATTTTGGGCTCCCGTTAGGCTTCTTTTGACTCGTTTTGACCCGTTGTGATTTCTACTCCCAAGTTTAAGTTTAGGCCCGTCCGGTCACCTAAATCCCTTAAACTATGGCTTTGATACCATTTGTAACATCCCAAGTTTACAACAGGACATACGTAGCATTAAGTCAAAACATTTACATATCTAGGTCCCAAAATTTCTATACATTAATCTAAATCTGAGGTTGGCGGAAACAACCTATACACAACTGAGAATAATCTAGCTTCTACGAGTGGCACTTGCACTGTCTCTAGCTGCATCTGCACTCTACCTTGCTCTTGCTCACTTACCTGAGCCTTCTACTATTTGCTTACCTGAAAAGGTTTTAGTTTTGAAAAGCGAGGGTTAGACCATGAGGTCTAGTGAGTTCCCTCCGTAACAGCATACATCAACATTATAAAAATCATTTTATAAAACACATTAACATTCTTCACATAATCATTCAATCATGGTACTGCACAGTGTTTAAGGATCACATAGGCAGTCATACATCCGAGTAGGAAGGAAACGAATTCTGTAACATCCTGAATTTTCAATATTAGTATTTTAATGAGAATTGGGATCTAATTGTATTTTGGATTAAACCTTGAATTATGTTGTAATTTATAATTCAATAGGGTTTAAAAATACAAGGGATTAAAGTTTGGTGTTATTTTGAAAGTTTGGAAACTAGGAGGGTATGTTTGGTAATTAAGGGAAGGTGTGTAAGGATAAAGTAGCTAAAATCAGATATTTTATCTGATTTCTTGTAATTGGGTCGGTTTGGTGAATCAAGGAGAGAAAGAGAGAAAGCAAAGAGAAAAGAGAAAGAAGAGAATAAAAAGCAAGATTTGGTCTTTAAATAGGTAAGAATTGCCATGGTTTCTAATTAAATCTGTTGTAGATGTATGGTGATAAACGAATTTGTTTATCAATTTGGTTTTCAGAATCCATAGCATCATATTGGAAGCAGAATTGTGCAACAAAGTGGGTTTTCTTCAAAAAGGTGAGTTCATTTGTTGTTTGCTTAAATCAGTGTTTTCATGTTAAATTAAACCTTGAAATAACTGTATAAATTGGTTATGAACTGTATGGAATAGTCTGGAATGAGCTGAATAGAACAGACATCGAATTAGGTTGAATTTTAAGCTGCAGGTCGAAGGTTTCCGGATAAAACGTCGTATCCGAAAAACCGAGGTGATGAATGTGTTCGGACGTGTTTAAGTATCCGGTAAGTTCATTTTATTGTAGTTTCCGGATAGCATTAGTTACCGGATGGTATCCGGATTTCTATAGTTTCCGGGTGTCGTCCGGATTAAATAGGTATCCGGAAAGTAGGATTTACCCGGAAAAGTAGTGGTATCCGGAAAGTATGGTTTACTCGGTAAGTTGTAGTTATCCGGAAAAGTTCAGTTGTCCGGAAACCCCTGTTGTCCGGACACTTTTTGAGAAATTAAGAATGTTAGGTTCTGATGTTTGGATACAGTTTTCGAACGTTTTGTCTGGTTAAGTTTTCTAAAAATTTACTGGGGGCGCTGCCCCTTGACCCCATCCGCTAACCGGGTAGCGGAACGCCCGTGCTAAGTCGCCGAAGGGGGGGCATTTTAGGATGAAGATACGATAGGTTATCTAGTATTCTTAGATTTGTGAATATGATATGAGCTGTAATATTTTGTTATGCATATATGTTAGTAAAGTGTAATGGATCCATAGGCACTAGTGGTTATGTACACGTGGAATAGATGAAGGTTAGTCATTATTCTGATGTGTGTGGTACTAGTGGTTATGTACACGTGGAATAGATGAGGGTTAGTCATTATTCTGATGTGTGTGGTACTAATGGTTATGTGCACGTGGAATAGATGAAGGTTAGTCATTATTCTGATGTGTGTGAGAAACCCTGGAATAAACGTAATTCCCGGTTTCTAAGGAAGAAGAGGGATTGACATACGTAATTGTGATATCTACTTCCTTTCCTGGGAAATGGGCATGTGTATATTGCGATTTCTTAGGTGGGAGCATTAATCTAGAATCTGAGAAAGATTCGTAGTGCGGCTCTGGAATAGGATATGAATGGAAATGGGCATGTGTATATTGCGATTTCTAGAATAAGAGTATTAATTTAGAATCAGTGAAGATTCGTAGTGTGGTTCTAAGACATGATATGATGATGGAATATATGTCAGTCATATTCATGGGATTGGACGAGAATCGTGTTAATGGAATAGAGTTACACGTATGGTAAGAAAGGGGTAATCAGGTTTGATATAACTCGTTTACATTTGATTTTGCAAATGTTATTATGGAAACGAATGTTCTCACTAGGCGTTGGCCTAATCGTTTCAATATAATGTTTTCTTACCAGGTACTAGCTCGGAAAGGTAAAAAGGGATGTGGGACGAGCATTTAGGAATAGCAGAAAAGTCAATTAACAGAAGGAGTTTTGAAGGATTGTTTAGATAACTTAGTTAATCTGATTATAGTGACATAATTAGATTAATAGGTTATTTGAAGGATTATGTACTTGTAAATGTACTTCAAGTGGTTAATGCACTTGCTATATATATTTGAAAGTTGAAGTTTATGTTATCATAACTTGTTGAAATTTAAGGTTCAAATTAGCCCAGATTTTGGGGTGTTACAATATGGTATCAGAGCTCTAGTTTAAGTGAACTAAGTATGCTGATGAGATACTTCGACTTAAGCTGTGATAAATTAAGTTATGATTCGTGAGAATGGGTAGAAATACTAAGACGGGATAGTCTTAGAGTTGACAGAAATACGTGAGATTAGTACTGTAACGATGGTAACGAGGATTCTCCTGTATGATATATTCACAATTTCAATTAGCTACTTTATTTATGAATATATTGTTACATAAGCATGCTTGTTTCTAAAATTGTTACAGTGACTAATGATCGATAAAGTACGTTTTGTATGTCTAGTTATGTGTAACTATTTCTTATGGTTATTTCTTGTACTTATCAGAATACGATGGTCAATACACCATTTGAGCCTTCTACTTCTTTGGAGGGTTGTGTGGCAAATGAAATTGTGGAAGGTCAACCTGAAAGGGATGAAGTTAATGAAAATCCATCAAAGTTTCTTATTAAGGGAGGAGAAGGAAGTCAAACTTATCGACTTAATATCGGTATTCCTGATTCAGTGACAACATAATCTAATATGGAGTCCCGTATAATGGAAAACGTGATGCGAGTCATGAATGTTGCATTGACTCAACAACAGGAGATGTTTACAAAAATGTTGAATGGTCGTATCTATGAGTTACAACGACCAGAGGTGAGTACCGGTGTTGTAATTCCACCTGTTAATCCAGTGTCGAATACTGATGATAGAATAGAAGAAGTGTATTCTGGAAATAGGGTTGAAATAACTCAAGTGGGAGAGAAAAGAAAGTGGAAGGATAGATCAGAACCTTGCCAGAAGTCGGAAACTGTTGTTAAGAGTTATGGTATTGAATCCCGTCAAGAAACCAAATTGTTTGTGAAATGCTTTAAGTGCGGGGAAGTTGGCCACGAGATTGAAAACTGTCATATTCAAGGGTCAACTTGCTATGAATGCAAGAAACCTGGTCATTATCGAAGGGATTGTCCAAAGTGGAAAAATAGCGAAAATCAAAAGAAGAAATCCAACGTTTTAAGATAATCAGGATAAACATGTTACGGTTGAGAATGCTAAGGAATGAGTGGGTGTAGTTTATGTTATATTTCTGGTTAATAATATATAAGTGTGTATGTTATGTAATGGTAGTACTAACTGGTCTTTTGGACTACAATCTTTTGTTAAAAGTTAATTATATCAGTTATTATGTTTGGGAAGATGCTTTGTAAATTGATCTAACAAGTGGAAAAAAAATTATCTTTGTAGATTTCTGAGTGAAAGTAGGATAAATTAAATATTATCTACTTATTTTGTAAGTTGAACGTATACCGATTGGTAAGACTATTTGAATATTGTTTATTTTCTGAACCTGAGAGTCAGAAGACTTTAGAGGATTGGAAAGTATACAAGAGAGTTCAAGAAGAGAAAAGGGAGGAATAGAAGTCATCAATGTGTTGGTATTAGAAACTTGTGTTAAGTAGTATGGTGAAGTAGGGATGAAACATCCTTGACGTCAAATAAGAAATTATGGTGATCTTGTGATATTAATGTTGCACGAATAAATTGGAGATGAAGACGATGGGATGTGAATTAGATTATGATATGTTGGAAGGATTAGGTTCAGTTAGGGACCTTGTTGAAGAATAAGTTAAGGAAGTATCGACAGGTAGACTATTGACTTTGAAGTTGGCAGTTGTGTAAGGTGTATAAGGCCTTTTGCCTGTCACAGGGTGCGGTCTGGGTGCGTCCCGCGTATGCCTGTGCTTGCAGGATCAAAACCGTGAGCGGTACCGATATGCTGTTATGCAGAGGGTATGCGCAAAGCGGACATTATCGTGTGCGGTAGACTGGGGATGTTACAGAATGGTTTATAGTTTGTGAAACACCCACTTTTGGGAAATTTGAGTGATTGACGAATAAAAGCGCGAGTGAAAGAAATTTTGATTAATTTATCACATAAGAGAAAGCTATGTGGTCAAATTTCGCTTTTAGAGTTATTGTGGTTGTACAATAATTATGATGTGATATGTGCTTAATTGCATTTTATTTAAATGAGTGTCGTTTTAAGTATTGGTCTTATGTGTGAGGACCGTTTGATGCTCTTGTATTCTTAGTACCTTTGGGACTAAGGAACTTTGGAGAGGGATGTATATTGTTGAGTCTAAAAGAGTTGCATATACGTGTACATATAGATACATATATGAATTGTATTATAATTAAAGTTTACATGAAGTGATTATAGTGATTATTTTGAGGTCATGTATGAATGTTAAGTTTTGACTTAGAATAATTAAAAGTTGAAGGATCGCTTTGTAGGAGTGTTTGGATAGTGAAAGAATATTGTTTTAGATAAGTGTTCTACTTACGATATGGATGGGTTATAAGGAAGCATTAGATGGAAGTCTTTTCGGAGGTTACGGATGAAGTGTACTATTTTGTCAATAAAGTTGTTAGAGCATGTAGTTTGGAGGATGGCGTGGTAATATGACTACTATTAGTATAGAATGTCGGAGCGGTAGTGGGTGTTTATCCAAAGCGATGTTGATTGTGTGAGTCTCTAGGTAAGTATATGTTCTTGAATCATTGGAAGTTAACTAAGATGATGGATATGTTAGTCAAAATGTGATGTAAAAGATGCAAAATCCTTAAGGAAGATGAGTTGCTTCTTATGTGTGAAAGAATTGTCCGAGGAAATATTAGTTGCAGATTAAAGAATGTGTAGTAACTTGGGACGGTATGTCGTTTCAAGACAACTTAGTTGATTGCCTTAAGTTAGAATTTTGGTACAACTGTTTGGTTATGTATAGTAATAAGAAAACGTTATCAGTATGTGGAAAAGTTGGGAGAAAGAGACAAGTAATGTTTGGAGGATAGTACTCCATGCTAACGTGGGAAGAAATGATAAAGATCGGACCTAAGAATGTAGATATACTACAGGTTCAATGGAATTATCACCCTTGATATACAACACTTTAGCATTTGGATGCAATATGGTCGCATAGTGCGATAGTGGTGTGAGGAATGGTAACACTTTATACTGAAGAAACGTGTGAGTCATGGATGTAACAAAGGTTTGTCGTAATTATTGAAGTATTCAATAGTGGTGAGTATGCTCAATTTAAGGTGAGTGTAGATTTTCAAGCAGTAGATGGTAATGTTCTTTTGAGACCCGGAGATCGAGTTACGGTTAATGACGGTATGGTAGATCAATTAATAGTCGGATAAAGAATTGATGATAACAGTTACTCTAAGGAGATTTGTAAATCTAAGTTGGGGAGCGGGTAATGTTGAAGGATGTAAGATCCAGAAGATGTGGAAAATTGAGTCCTTGTTCTTTATGGACTTTTAACTGTGATTAATTATATACGACTAGAAATTTGAAAGGAATCCATAATACTTTCCATGTTTGTTATCTTCGTAAGTGTTTAGCCGAAGAGGAAGATGTGATTCCACTTACTGATGTCAGGGTGGACGAAAAGAGTCGATGTGTGGAAGAATCAGAGGCAATTTTGAAAAGATTGGTTAGAAAACTACGTAATGGCAAGGAAGTAGCTATGTTGAAAATACAGTGGAAACTCCATCGAGGGGCCAATGTGACTTTAGAGTCGGAAGAGAGTATGAAGGATAGGTATCCCCATCTGTTTACCTGATCTTGATTTCGAGGACGAAATCATTTTCAAGTTGGGTAGTATTGTAACATCCTGAATTTTCAATATTAGTATTTTAATGAGAATTGGGATCTAATTGTATTTTGGATTAAACCTTGAATTATGTTGTAATTTATAATTCAATAGGGTTAAAAAATACAAGGGATTAAAGTTTGGTGTTATTTTGAAAGTTTGGAAACTAGGAGGGTATGTTTGGTAATTAAGGGAAAGTGTGTAAGGATAAAGTAGCTAAAATCAGATATTTTATCTGATTTCTTGTAATTGGGTCGGTTTGGTGAATCAAGGAGAGAAAGAGAGAAAGCAAAGAGAAAAGAGAAAGAAGAGAAGAAAAAGCAAGATTTGGTCTTTAAATAGGTAAGAATTGCCATGGTTTCTGATTAAATATGTTGTAGATGTATGGTGATAAACGAATTTGTTTATCAATTTGGTTTTCAGAATCCATAGCATCAGATTGGAAGCAGAATTGTGCAACAAAGTGGGTTTTCTTCAAAAAGGTGAGTTCATTTGTTGTTGCTTAAATCAGTGTTTTCATGTTAAATTAAACCTTGAAATAGCTGTATAAATTGGTTATGAACTGTATGGAATGGTCTGGAATGAGCTGAATAGAACAGACATCGAATTAGGTTGAATTTTAAGCTGCAGGTCGAAGGTTTCCGGATAAAACGTCGTATCCGGAAAACCGAGGTGATGAATGTGTCCGGACGTGTTTAAGTATCCGGTAAGTTCATTTTATTGTAGTTTCCGGATAGCATTAGTTACCGGATGGTATCCGGATTTCTATAGTTTCCGGGTGTCGTCCGGATTAAATAGGTATCCGGAAAGTAGGATTTACCCGGAAAAGTAGTGGTATCCGGAAAGTATGGTTTACCCGGTAAGTTGTAGTTATCCGGAAAAGTTCAGTTGTCCGGAAACCCCTGTTGTCCGGACACTTTTGGAGAAATTGAGAATGTTAGGTTCTGATGTTTGGATACAGTTTTCGGACGTTTTGTCTGGTTAAGTTTTCTAAAAAATTTACTGGGGGCGCTGCCCCTTGACCCCATCCGCTAACAGGGTAGCGGAACCCCCGTGCTAAGTCGTCGAAGGGGGGGCATTTTAGGATGAAGATACGACAGGTTATCTAGTATTCTTAGATTTGAGAATATGATATGAGCTGTAATATGTTGTTATGCATATATGTTAGTAAAGTGTAATGGATCCATAGGCACTAGTGGTTATGTACACATGGAATAGATGAAGGTTAGTCATTATTCTGATGTGTGTGGTACTAGTGGTTATGTACACGTGGAATAGATGAGGGTTAGTCATTATTCTGATGTGTGGTACTAATGGTTATGTGCACGTGGAATAGATGAAGGTTAGTCATTATTCTGATGTGTGTGGTACTAATGGTTATGTGCACGTGGAATAGATGAAGGTTAGTCATTATTCTGATGTGTGTGAGAAACCCTGGAATAAACGTAATTCCCGGTTTCTAAGGAAGAAGAGGGATTGACATACGTAATTGTGATCTCTACTTCCTTTCCTGGGAAATGGGCATGTATATATTGCGATTTCTTAGATGGGAGCATTAATCTAGAATCTGAGAAAGATTCGTAGTGCGGCTTTGGAATAGGATATGAATGGAAATGGGCATGTGTATATTGCGATTTCTAGAATAAGAGTATTAATTTAGAATCAGTGAAGATTCGTAGTGTGGTTCTAAGACATGATATGATGATGGAATATGTGTCAGTCATATTCATGGGATTGGACGAGAATCGTGTTAATGGAATAGAGTTACACGTATGGTAAGAAAGGGGTAATCAGGTTTGATATAACTCGTTTACATTTAATTTTGCAAATGTTATTATGGAAACGAATGTTCTCACTAGGTGTTGGCCTAATCGTTTCAATATAATGTTTTCTTACCAGGTACTAGCTCGGAAAGGTAAAAAGGGATGTGGGACGAGCATTTTGGAATAGCAGAAAAGTCAATTAACAGAAGGAGTTTTGAAGGATTGTTTAGATAACTTAGTTAATCTGATTATAGTGACATAATTAATTAATAGGTTATTTGAAGGATTCTGTACTTGTAAATGTACTTCAAGTGGTTAATGCACTTGCTATATATATTTGAAAGTTGAAGTTTATGTTATCATAACTTGTTGAAATTTAAGGTTCAAATTAGCCCAGATTTTGGGGTGTTACAAATTCCCTCCTACAAGCTACTCACCTATCCGAGTAGGAAGGAAATGAATTCCCTCCTACAAGCTTGCTCATACATCCGAGTAGGAAGGAAATGAATTCCCTCCTACAAGCTTACTGATAACAGCCCAAGGGATCATCGGATCCCGAGGTACTCAGATCCCACTGTGCAGACCGACTCCACATAACATACACATAGCTCGTCAAAAACATGAAATCCGTTTAACACTTTATAAATTCGTTTCACCTTGCTGAATAATCTTTTCCTTAAAACATACTTTTCATGGGAAAACATACGTAAAAGCTTGTAAATAAATCATGCTCGTAAACACACCATGATCGGTAAAATATTAAACTTTCATTCACGTAAAAAATCATGTAAATAACGTGGCATTTCAACATAATCGCTTTCTTTGGAAAAACACGTAAAATCACGTATTTTAGTTAGAAAAACTCACCTGGTGCGTTTAATCATCTTGCCATACTTTGCTTCGGACTTACAATCGGGTTACCTGAGAAATAGATGAAATATCAACTGCTCAGACCCTAATACCATGTAACATCCCGGTTTCACATATACAAGCTAGAAGCTACCTCTTTAATTCTTAACGCCATAAACGGCTCAACATGGTCACACTATCTAGGTTACAATACAAGGTTCGCGGAAATAACCCTAAATACAATTGAGATCTAATAAGGCATGAAAGGAAATTCTTCTACTTCTTCTAAGCGCAAGCTCCGATCCACGACTTGCCCAAAACTTCTACACGTGCTCTCGACTATCTGCTTACCTGAAAAGGTTTTAGTTTTGAAAAGCGAGGGTTAGACCATGAGGTCTAGTGAGTTCCCTCCACACCAAGTCACACCAAAATATTTCAGTTTATAAAATCAGTTATAAAAGCATTTATACCAATCATAACAAGCACACTAAGATGATATGCACACATTGACACATGCTACTGGCGTACGCTATAGTCACACACACCGTGACAGCGCAATAGAGCACACACGCTATAGTCGCACACACCGTGACAGCGCAATAGGGCACACACGCTATAGTCATACACACCGTGACAGCGCAATCGGGCACACACCGCCCATATATGAAACAAATTCATATATATATAATTATTATGGGACACACCCCCATCTCACACTAAAGCCAGAGCATGGTCACACACATTTAAATCACACATAATGTCACACACTTACTACTCGCCTTGAAATAAAAGCAGTTGGAAAGCACACAGTTAGATAATGATCATGCCACACACTTACTCTTTGCTTTGAAATAAAAGCAGTTTGTATCCACACAATTAAATCACACTTTTCATGCATGGTTTAAAGTAAACGTACCAGCATTTGTCAATAAGAACATGCATAAAGTTTCACACTTAAAAAAGGTTTTAGGATCAGAAAAACTCACCTGTCGTCCTGCTTAATCCTCTTACTAGATTGATTCTCCCTTCAACTGCACCTATAAGGATACACACTACAGCGATAAGTCACTTGATTGAACTACACACTCACACGGTTAACCCCTCGGACTAACAGACTGCACTACAGTGCCATACCACCCCTTTCCGGACACTTTATCCGGACAACCAAAACTTTCCGGACAACCAGAGCTATCCGGGCGTTCTACCCGGGCAACCAAAACTATCCGGACGTTCTACCCGGATTCTCAAGGGTTTCCGGTTAAACTACCGGAAACTACTACCACGAATTCTACCCGGAAAACAAACTCAACTGGACACTACTCTCATCCGGACACCACAAGATGTCCGGACACTAGCTAGGTTGGGAGATTTCCGGACGCGACGAACTTTACAAAAACGCAGGAATTTGCTCATCTATTGTCCTAATCCTCCCAACACCTCCAGATTAACACAATAAGGGTCGGTGGTGAGCACAACCACCCATTCCTAATCCTTCTTAACAATTGAATGAGAAAACACAAGAAATTCCATAAAACTTAGTTTCCTCCTCACAACCCAAAACATTTCATCAAAACTAAAGAAGAGGGCAGAATGAAAGTTACCTGAAGTTTTACAGATTAACCCAAGAATCTCAGCTGCTAATACCTCTTCCTCTTCTTCAATTGCTACAATATTCCTCTCTTGCTCCTTCTCTAAGTCGCACACATACACACACACTATAAAATTGCTAAAATGAGTCATTTAGGGTTTTTCCCACACTTTATATACTTTTCATACCAAGCACTAAACTTAACTTTCTTCACACTTAGGCCACATAACTTTCTCAAATCGAATTCCTCCCACAAATTTCAATTACCGACTAAAAACAAATCTCGGTTATTACAACATCCACCCCTCAAAAGAATTCCGTCCCCGGAATTCCATCTTTAAACAATCGAGGGAACGGTTCCTCAGCTTCCTAACCTTGCGATCTACAATCACTTTCCTAACACCAAGTACATCTATAGCAGTTACCACCTTCTCACATTAACTATACTGACCACAATCCAATAATAGCAACAAGTCACACGCTTATACCACAACGTCACTCCCATACTATTACCAAGGCTAATAGTCCTTCACCCTGAGCACTACCTTCAATTATTCCTTTTATTTACTCCTCAAACATAAAACACGCTTCCAAGGAACGACTCCCTATCATGTACACACTCTTGGTCAAACACATACACACAAATCCTCTTTCTCATACTCCCACTAGAAATTCATACACCTGATGACGACGTTCTAAAGACATTGTCTCTCACTTTCTGTGCCACGTGCCACTCTTTCTACTCCCCGCTTCTCACTTTTCTAACCTACCGCCTCGATTACCTCAGGATAGAATGGAACATTCCTCATCCAACATTGACCACTTCATACACACTATTTCAATGGTTACTATGCTTAATTAACAGATTCCCCACATCTCATACGAGAAATTCAACCAAGTCAAACCGAAATCACACTCAATACTCGAAGCGACCACACACTCCTCATTTCTCAAACAATAATAATCCACTCTTTTACATTTCCTTTACACACAAGGCTTTGCTCATCACTTCCAAAGATTTCATATCTACTATGAAACATCAAAACTAACCAATCCAAAAGCACAAAACTTCCTTCTTAGCTAGTCACCAACTGCCACTCCATTCTTTAACCTCAGCTGACAAGACTACACGCCACTTGAACAGCTAGGCATCTCAACACACATAATCTACCACATTTGACTAATTTATTTGCAATTCCCGAGCAAAGGCTTCCACTTACGCTCATCCCATTACTTACCTTACAACAACTCTTTACCATCGACGACTCGCATGCTCGCGGCGTATAAGTCACCACTAACTCATTCACATGACTACTACACACTAGAGGTACAAACCCCTCGATTACTTGTACACACACTAGGCCTTGCCTCCTCCATGCTGATCACACAAATATTAGAATTAAGGCTATCCCTATCCGGCTCTTCGGAGTCCTCACAAATCACGCCCCAACCTCACAGTCACCACCTGACTACTAATTTGTAAAATTTACAGCTTCACCTCGATCCCACATAGGTTAACCAACATTAGTGTTACCAATCCATACATCTATCATTTCTCGACTACCCTTGTCACTCTTCCACTAACTAGAGAGTAATAACGTACACCTCTACCCTTCGATTCTTGAACTGAAATTCTCAAGATCTCAATTCACCGACATCGGAACTCCCAGAATAAAGACTCAACAGGGATTAGGAGCTCACCTCAAATCAATTATTTTCCTTAAGAACCCTAAAGATTATGCTTCACTCGGGCACTTATCCCACACCTTACAACAACACCCTTCTAGATAGGGTCAACAATCACACCAAGAATAATTTCACACTACAAACTAAGTCGTCATCATGACAAGGTTAGAACTCCACACATACCATTACTCTCCACACACTAACACATCCATCGACTATTAGAACAAAAGTGAGCAAGCACACCCATGCACCTGTAAATTCAAAATGACATTGGCCAGATGTGATTTGAATTTACCTTACATGAAAGTCCTCACCACCATCATCCTAGATCCTCGATGATTACGGTCCTCACTAAAGGCTTCCTATATCTCAGTTGTGTCCTTCTACTCCACAGTTTAAGTTTACGCCCATCCGGTCACCTAAATCCCTTAAACTAGGGCTCTGATACCATTTGTAACATCTCGGTTTCACATATACAAGCTAGAAGCTACCTCTTTAATTCTTAACGCCATAAACGGCTCAACATGGTCAAACTGTCTAGGTTATAATACAGGGTTCGCGGAAATAACCCTAAATACAGCTGAGATCTAATAAGGCAAGAAAGAAAATTCTTCTACTTCTTCTAAGCGCAAGCTCCGACCCACGACTTGCCCAAAACTTCTACACGTGCTCTCGACTATCTGCTTACCTGAAAAGGTTTTAGTTTTGAAAAGCGAGGGTTAGACCATGAGGTCTAGTGAGTTCCCTCCACACCAAGTCACACCAAAATATTTTAGTTTATAAAATCAGTTATAAAAGCATTTATACCAATCATAACAAGCACACTAAGATGATATGCACACATTGACACATGCTACTGGCGTACGCTATAGTCACACACACCGTGACAGCGCAATAGAGCACACACGCTATAGTCACACACACCGTGACAGCGCAATAGGGCACACACGCTATAGTCACACACACTGTGACAGCGCAATCGGGCACACACCGCCCATATATGAAACAAATTCATATATATATATATATATATATATATATATAATTATTATAGGACACACCCCCATCTCACACTAAAGCCAGAGCATGGTCACACACATTTAAATCACACATAATGTCACACACTTACTACTCGCCTTGAAATAAAAGCAGTTGGAAAGCACACAGTTAGATAATGATCATGCCACACACTTACTCTTTGCTTTGAAATAAAAGCAGTCTGTATCCACACAATTAAATCACACTTTTCATGCACGGTTTAAAGTAAACGTACGAGCATTTGTCAATAAGAACATGCATAAAGTTTCACACTTACAACAGGTTTTAGGATCAGAAAAACTCACCTGTCGTCCTGCTTAATCCTCTTACTAGATTGATTCTCCCTTCAACTGCACCTATAAGGATACACACTACAGCGATAAGTCACTTGATTGAACTACACACTCACACGGTTAACTCCTCGGACTAACAGACTGCACTACAGTGCCATACCACCCCTTTCCGGACACTTTATCCGGACAACCAGAGCTATCCGGACGTTCTACCCAGGCAACCAAAACTATCCGGACGTTCTACCCGGATTCTCAAGGGTTTCCGGTTAAACTACCGGAAACTACTACCACGAATTCTACCCGGACAACAAACTCAACTGGACACTACTCTCATCCGGACACCACAAGATGTCCGGACACTAGCTTGGTTGGGAGATTTCCAGACGCGACGAACTTTACAAAAACGCAGGAATTTGCTCATCTATTGTCCTAATCCTCCCAACACCTCCAGATTAACACAATAAGGGTTGGTGGTGAGCACAACCACCCATTCCTAATCCTTCTTAACAATTGAATGAGAAAACACAAGAAATTCCATAAAACTTAGTTTCCTCCTCACAACCCAAAACATTTCATCAAAACTAAAGAAGAGGGCAGAATGAAAGTTACCTGAAGTTTTACAGATTAACCCAAGAATCTCAACTGCTAATACCTCTTCCTCTTCTTCAATTGCCACAATATTCCTCTCTTGCTCCTTCTCTAAGCCGCACACATACACACACACTATAAAATTGCTAAAATGAGTCATTTAGGGTTTTTCCCACACTTTATATACTTTTCATACCAAGCACTAAACTTAACTTTCTTCACACTTAGGCCACATAACTTTCTCAAATCGAATTCCTCCCACAAATTTCAATTACCGACTAAAAACAAATCTCGGTTATTACATACCAACCTTCCGGACACTATCCAGACTCAATTTATCGGACACACTTACTTTCCGGACACACTTACTTTCCGGACAACTCTTACCGGATACTACACTTACCGGATAACTCTTACCGGATAACTACACTTTCCGGACATCACATCCGGAAACCAGAACTGAACTTACCCGGAAACCCTCGGCAACCGGATACCTATACTTACCGGGTACTTACCGGACAACTACACTTACCGGGTAGCCATCCGGGAACCAGTTCACCCGGACACTACCGGGTACTACCCGAGTTCCCTCCCGGTAACCTTCAACATAGAGGAGTTACCGGGTACGGCGGCTGGAAAACTTTTAGGGAACCAAAACCTGCTAAAATGCTCTTAATCCAACTTGATATTGAGCATAACACTACCGAAACTTACTCAGCTCATTACCTTATTAAATTCTTAGCTATAAAACACGATTTGTTGTCTAAATTCTCTCTTTAAGCATCATTTCACTTTCTAACCAACACTCTCAAACAAAACCCACAATAACTGAACATTAGAGATAGGAATTTGAGTTGGAAATACCTGATAGATTCACTGTAGAATCAGACTCCCAAGCCACTTTCCTTCCAATTTGATGATTTGATGGTGTTTCTCCTTCTTCTATTGCAATATAAACCATCTTCTCCCTTTCTCTCCTCTCCTTCAAGCCGCCAATAAGGAAGAGATTTGCTAAACCTTGGGTTTAGCATCTCTTTTTATACCTTTCCTATATTGCACATGAGTCCTACAACACCAACTTTCCTTTCTTAGACTTTAGCCACCAATTTTCACATTTGCTAGAAAATTGGGTTGTTACAATCTTCATTAGACATTCGATTGTATAGTTTGCAATATGATGGAGGATTCAGTAAAACAAAAAAAATGTTAAATGAGATACAATATATAGACGGGATAAAAACGGAATAGAAAACTGAAAAGTCTGGGACATTTATGAGTTAATAAAAGACAATTAATATAACCATCAAAATAAGTTAAAAAATATAAAATTTTCAGAAAAAATGAATTATGAAATAACTCTTCAACAAAATGTCACCTAAGAAACTTCATATATGTTTAGATATATGTGAACTACTAATTTGAGTTTCTCAATTAAAGACTTCTTTGGTTTCAAAATTTTGTTATCATTTTGGAGAGAATAATGAAATACACATTTTTTATTCCCGGGTAGAAAAATCGTTAACTTAACTAACATTTATAACGTCTTTAACTTAATTATATTTATAAAGAATCATTTTGTAACAATGTGTCACATTATTTATTGTAGTTTTTTTCTTAATTAGATGATGGAAATATGAAAAGACTATAATGAATATCTCTAGGAAGTTGTGTAGTTTGAAAGTTAAAGTTAATTAAAGTGGAAATGAAATTGTTGGACAACCTAGGGGGGGGGTAAGGTTGTATTTAAAATCTTTTACTTTCAAAAATTCTTTTATAAATAAATACAGTACAGAAACAGTATAAATAAATCAGAGTATACAAATAGTAAATACACAACAATTATATAAACAGATATAATTAAAATGCACAGAGATTATATAAATAAATATAAATGCAAAGCAGTTTATATAAATAAATATAATAAAGCACAGCGGAATAAATAACGAGATAAGGGATAGAGATACTTGACACAGAGATTTACTGATTTACCACCAACTGTGATAAACCAGCAGCCGAGACACTTCTCGACACGATCCAATAAATGTATTCTTTACGGTAGAAATACAAACCAAGTACAAAGGTATTTGTAATAGTTTCTCAAGCCTCTGCTATGAGATAAACAGGATCACACACCCGTTATTCAAAAACTTACAAGAGGAGTATAACTCACAATGGGTAATCACTCTTGTATAATATCTCACACTTGGATATTTTATAAAAAAGGTTTTATAAAATATATATTAATTAAGTGAGAGTGAGAGAGCTGAGAGAGGTTGCAGCTTGTTGTTGTTGGTTGTTGTCTGAGGTTTTTTTGTCTTCATCAACAGCATGCTTCATATATACCAAGAAGCTCCAACGGTCATGTGCAGCCGCGGTATACCGCCAAAAGGCACGCGGTATACCGCCGTCAGAAAAGTGCGCTGACACATCAAACGGCTACATGCAAAGTTGGCAGGAAAAATCGTACCCGCGGTATACCGGCTGTACCGCCGCGGTATACCGCCGTCAGAAAAGTAATCTTCAACCAATAGGAATTGCACACGGGCCTGCCGCGGTATACCGGCTGTACACCCGCGGTATACCGCCAAAAGTGTACCCGCGGTATACCGGGTATTCCCCACGGTATACCGTCGTCAGAAAAGAAACCTTTCCAGAACTGCAACCAAATCTTGCTGATCTTCTTAAAACCTTTATTAAAATTAATTTATGGGTTTTTAGAAATATCCAAGTGGTATATTATTTTAGGGTGTTTATCATTATTAGTTATAAACAATAATGACGACGTAAACACTTCCGTCTTGAACCCTTCAGATTAAATCTTCGTGTTCTTCAACAACTGCACACTTGGATTAATTTGTTAGATAAACAATAATGCGTTGTGTTTGTAATCATCAAAATAAATATATATAAATATATAGAGATGTGGTACACTTGCACCAACAATCTCCCCCTTTTTGATGATGACAAACACAACCGCTAAGCAAGAGCATATGCGGTTTCTCTCCCCCGTTTGTCGAAACAAAAAGGGTCAAGAAAGACGGTATGCTTCCCCTCGAGAGATGCTCCCCCTCAAAATATGCATATAATTGAGGTAGCATAAACTCATGGGTAAATAGAGCTAAAACGCTCCCCCTCAAATTAATAACGATATCAAAATTGATTTTATAAAATTTGAGGGATAAAATAAAATGCAAAAAGCAATAGAGACATAAGATATACAAACCAATACGAAACACTTGCACCAAAACGGATCTTAAGGCTTCAATATTCGGTTAATTATATGTGATAAAAAAACCACCACGTATTATGACCTCGTCAGGTAACCACGTATTATAACCTCGGCAGGTAACCACGTATTATAACCTCGGCAGGTAACCACGTATTATAACCTCGGCAGGTAACCACGTATTATAACCTCGGCAGGTAACCACGTATTATAACCTCGCCAGGAAACACGTATTATAACCTCGGCAGGTAACCACGTATTATAACCTCGCCAGGAAACACGTATTATATCCTCGCCAGGAACCACGTATTATATCCTCGCCAGGAACCACCTACAAAAGGCAAAGAAAATATTTCGTGGTACCCTTTTCTTATGGGTCCTTTTAACAGTTAGTATACAACATAAACTGCAAAAAAAAATATGTTGTCGACATAAAACAAAATACGACAACATATAAAACCATAAAAATGGTTTAAAACCACAAACGCATCCCACCGGGATTGTCAACATTAAACATTCCTTTCGGAATCCATTTTCTAACCATTTTAATTTTGCGATTGTATTTATCATACACATAAAATGAAGCATTTATATTCGCATTAGGTTTAGAAAAATTACTATTATACATACGAGCATACGGTTTCCTCCCATAATTCACATTTTTCATTTTTAACATATATGGGGGTTTTTGCACATAGGGTTTTCTCGTTTCAACTTTAGGAGATGCAAAAAATCTTTTAATGGGTTTACACGAACATTTATCAACACATGTATCGGAACCAATGCCTTTTCGGCAATTTATACGATTAGGCATATTTAGCATTTTAAGCACTTTATCATTGCTATTTTGAAATGCATTAGCTAACAGATTATCTTTCTCATATAAATCGCATTTAGCTTTTAAACATGCATTATCATTTTCAAGTATATCGCATTTTGTACATAAAATATTTTCACATGTTCTTTTCTCTAAACATGCAATTTTATTATTTAAGACAATGCAAGATTTGCAAACAATATTTTCGCATGCTTTCTTTTCTAAAGTGACAACTTTATCATTTAACTCATTTTTGATTTTATTATCACATGCAATGATTTGTTTACTATTATTCAACTCAATTTGACATAATAATAATTCTTCTTTTAATTTAGCATTCTCATTTTTATAACTATTTACGAGAACAATCAATTTTTGAAAAGAGACATTTGACATATCAATATCATCATCGTTATCACTACAACTAGAATAACTTGAGTATGAAGTACATACCTCTTTCTCGCAGTCGACGATGAGACACGTTTCTTCATTTCTTTGATCTCGGGTTTCGTCTCTCTTTTCTTTTGAGTTTCCACCATAGGTGGTGTTCAAGTTCTCCCAAATATCACGAGCAGTTTCAAAGAGATAAACACGCTCAATATCATCGTTAGTAAGAACTGAAAAAAGAAAATTTTTGGCTTCATAATTTAAACAATAATTAGCCTCATCTTCGTCGGACCATTCCGAGCTCGGTTTTTCAACAACTTTGTTGTTTTGAAATTTTGTGGGTTTAAAATTTCCTTTAATAATAATATCCCAAATTTTTTGATTTAACCCACGAACACAACGTTCAAAAGAAATTGCCCAAAGATCAAAATTTTCGAAATCAATAAGAAGAGATTTAGAAAAACAAGCATTTTGTTGAGCCATAACAAAAACGGATTTAAAAGAAATTTAATAGACGATTTTTTGAAAGCCCTGCTCTGATACCAAATGTTGGACAACCTAGGGGGGGGGTAAGGTTGTATTTAAAATCTTTTACTTTCAAAAATTCTTTTATAAATAAATACAGTACAGAAACAGTATAAATAAATCAGAGTATACAAATAGTAAATACACAACAATTATATAAACAGATATAATTAAAATGCACAGAGATTATATAAATAAATATAAATGCAAAGCAGTTTATATAAATAAATATAATAAAGCACAGCGGAATAAATAACGAGATAAGGGATAGAGATACTTGACACAGAGATTTACTGATTTACCACCAACTGTGATAAACCAGCAGCCGAGACACTTCTCGACACGATCCAATAAATGTATTCTTTACGGTAGAAATACAAACCAAGTACAAAGGTATTTGTAATAGTTTCTCAAGCCTCTGCTATGAGATAAACAGGATCACACACCCGTTATTCAAAAACTTACAAGAGGAGTATAACTCACAATGGGTAATCACTCTTGTATAATATCTCACACTTGGATATTTTATAAAAAAGGTTTTATAAAATATATATTAATTAAGTGAGAGTGAGAGAGCTGAGAGAGGTTGCAGCTTGTTGTTGTTGGTTGTTGTCTGAGGTTTTTTTGTCTTCATCAACAGCATGCTTCATATATACCAAGAAGCTCCAACGGTCATGTGCAGCCGCGGTATACCGCCAAAAGGCACGCGGTATACCGCCGTCAGAAAAGTGCGCTGACACATCAAACGGCTACATGCAAAGTTGGCAGGAAAAATCGTACCCGCGGTATACCGGCTGTACCGCCGCGGTATACCGCCGTCAGAAAAGTAATCTTCAACCAATAGGAATTGCACACGGGCCTGCCGCGGTATACCGGCTGTACACCCGCGGTATACCGCCAAAAGTGTACCCGCGGTATACCGGGTATTCCCCACGGTATACCGTCGTCAGAAAAGAAACCTTTCCAGAACTGCAACCAAATCTTGCTGATCTTCTTAAAACCTTTATTAAAATTAATTTATGGGTTTTTAGAAATATCCAAGTGGTATATTATTTTAGGGTGTTTATCATTATTAGTTATAAACAATAATGACGACGTAAACACTTCCGTCTTGAACCCTTCAGATTAAATCTTCGTGTTCTTCAACAACTGCACACTTGGATTAATTTGTTAGATAAACAATAATGCGTTGTGTTTGTAATCATCAAAATAAATATATATAAATATATAGAGATGTGGTACACTTGCACCAACAGAAATTACCAAAAAAACCTTCTTATAATGAAATACATGTTTTTCATTTAAGGGTAGTATAGTCTTTAACTTATTCAATATTTAAAAAATTCAAAACAATGAGAAAAATTCTTTAGGTAAATCCTACTCTAACAATGTGCCACATCATTCTTAGTGGATTAGTATATTCTTTAACTTATTCAATATTTAAAAAATTCAAAACAATGATAAAATTTCTTTAGGTAAATCCTACTCTAACAATGTGCCACATCATTCTTAGTGGATTTTCCTTTAATATATACTAGTGTTGGTCACCGCGCGTTGCGCGGTGGCGATTATTGTTTTTAAATGAATGCAATATAAAATAATAATGTATTTTCAAATGTGATTAATTTTGCATACATCAATATTCAATAATAGTTTTTTGTTACGAAAAGTTTAAGATGCACCAGTAATGGTTATACTTTTATGTTATTACAATCCAAAAAACATGTCCCACAACAATATCACTATTATTGAAAATAGTATATATGTGCAAATTAGTTAATTAATATGCAAGATAGACTATATGTGTATATGGGTCGGGTTCCGGTGAGAAATTGATCTTAACGTGAGAAGCGAGAGCATTGGTTATTAACTGTTGGATGAGAAAATAGATGTACATTAGAATGAGATGCACCGAATCAATTCCTTCTAAGCTGTGATTCATGGGAGGGCATTTGAAGGTTAGTAATCAAATGACCCTTTTAGTTTTTAAATGTTTATTCTCATCTTTTATATACTCAACTCTTCTATTGATATATCGTTTTTCTCATCAATGTATATTGATATATTGTGGTTTCAACATGTAGACTAAAAATAACTATTTTTTATTAAAATTTGAGAGTTAAAAATGACATGAGTAGCGAATGAACTTTTTAGCTTTCAAAGGCTTCTTCTCATCTTTTATATACTCAACTATTCTATTAACGTATCACTTTTCTTATCAATGTGGGATACTCAATATTTAACTACAATATAGCATTTGAAAATACTCGATTCTCATGGTGTCACCTCAATTTTCATTGTTTGTTGCTTATATTTATATTTATATATATATATATAATATATATATATATATATATATAATATATATATATATATATATATATAAGACAATTCTTTAAGTCAAGCTACAATTTTTTTTTGCAAGAGGAGGGTCATCGAAAATAAGACACCCTTAGAGTCAAATGCTATAATTTGACACAAATGTCTTTCAACCACATTTCTTTATGCACATCACTTTGTTCCTATATTTCAACTTCTCATCAATGTGGGACACCTACAAATCAACCATAATTTACCCTTTGAGAGTACTCAATTCTAATGACACCGATTCAATACACATTGCTTTTTTAATATATACACGATTTCTTTGCAAAGGATAATCATTCAATATAAGATAACTTTTTAAGGCAAATTATTTTATTTCGTATTTTTAAAAAAGAGGGTCATCTAAAATAGACAACCCTATAAGTCAAAACTCATGAATCGACACAAATGCATCTCATGCATCCACCTTTCTTATACACACCACATTGCTCCAATTTTTCAACCTTTTACCAATGTGGGACAACTCCAAATCAACCACAATTCATCATTGAAGGAATACTCAATTCTCATGGTGCCACCTCAATACCCCAAGGTTTTTTCTTTTATAAATATAAAGATAAAGATGATTTTATTTGTGTTTTTTAAAAGATGGTCATCTAAAATAGACAACCTTATAAGCCATACTCATGAATTGACACAAATTCATCTCTTGCATCTACCTTTCTTATACACACCACATTGCTTCAACTTTTTAACTCCAAATCAACCACAATTCAAGAAATGAGTGATTCTCAATTCTAAGGATGCCACCTCATTTCATGTGGGTTTTCCTTTTAAGTATATAAAGAAGTATATAAAGATATTTTATTTGTGTTTTTTAAAAGAGGGTCATCTAAAATAGACAACCCTATAAGTCAAACTCATGAATTGACACAAATTCATCTCATGCATCTACCTTTCTTATACACACCACATTACTCCAACTTTTCAACCTTTTACCAATGTGGGACAACTCCAAATCAACCACAATTCATCATTGAAGGAATACTCAATTCTCATGGTGTCATCTCAATACCCTAAGGTTTTTTCTTTTATAAATATAAAGATATATAGATTGATTGATTATAGATTAAATAACTTTTTCGACAAAATTAAAGTAAATTAGACAAATCGCAATTCTTTAATTTTATATGATATATATTTATTTAAAATATGTTTGTAAACTATTAAAAAGAAACTAAACAATCAAAAAATCTTTATATGTATAAAAACAAAACCTAAGATGATTACATGATACAATGAGAATCAGATATTCATCAAATGGTGATTTGTGGTTGATTCTTCATTGTCCCACATTGGTGACAAAAGTGAAAAGTTGAAAGTATAAGTGACTATATAAAAGATAAGATATGGCTTAATTTTATCCAAAATTTGATCCATTTTTTGGTTAAATAGTTTTTTTTATTTACGTGACAAAACATTTTATGTAATAGAGAAACATTATATATATATATATATATATATAGGGGTGTAATCAAATGAGAACTAATTTGTTTGTGAGAACTGTAAGAACCAGTTTCAGCCACAAAAAATAGGGGTAGATGGTTAAAAAGAAAAAGAAAATTAATTATTATATATATATAATAATAAAATGAATGGCTGAAACTGGTTCTCACAGTTCTCACATCTAATTAGTTTTCTCTTGAATGACCCCCTATATATATATATATATATATATATAAAAGGAAAATCTTTATCTTTATATATATAAAAAACAAAACCTAAGATGATTACATGGGCACAACGAGAATCAAATATTCATTAAATGGTGAATTGTGATTGATTCTTCATTGTCCCACATTGGTGACAAAAGTAAAAAGTTGGAAATGTAAGTGACTATATAAATGACAAGATATGACTTGAATGTTCATCCAAAATTTGATCCGTTTTTGGGTTAAGTTATTTATATTTTATTTACATGACAAAACATTTCATGTAATAGTTAAACATCTTTATCTTTATATAAATAAAAACAAAACCTAAGATGATTACATGGCACAATGAGAATCAAATATTCATCAAATGGTGAATTGTGGTTGATTCTTCATTGTCCCCCATTGGTGACAAAAGTGAAAAGTTGAAAGTGTAAGTGACTATATAAAGGATAAGATATGGCTTGAATGTTCATCCAAAATTTGTTCTATTTTTGGATTAAATTATTTTTTATTTACATGACAAAACACTTCATGTAATAGTTAAACATTTCATATATATCTAAGAGGAAACTAAATAAACAATGAGGTGACATCCTAAGAATTGAAGATTAACCATTTCCAAAATTTTGACAATGATCTTTATATATATATATATATATATAGGGCTCTATCGGAAAATATAGATTCATGAAGCCAAATTATATATTCATGAAGCCAAATTTTATATTCATGAAGCCAAAATATAGATTCATGAAGCATCAACAAAAAAATTGCAGATTCATGATTGTAGATTGGTTTGTACAGGGTTTACACAAACTGACTGGTTTGCAACGGATATTTCGCCTATATATATATATATATATATATATATATATATATATATAGGGGGGGATCTTTTGAAAACCAGTATTATTATGCAAAATTTGCAAACTAAAATCAACCAATCATTGATTTTCATTTTATTTTATTTATGAGGGGTTTAATGGTCAATTTCAACTCAACGATTTTTAATTATGGTAATTGTAGTTTTTTTATTATGGTAGTTATGGTTTTTAATTTTATTTTTGGTTTATTTTAATTATGGTAATTTATGGTTTTCTATTATAGGCGGAGAATCTTGGAAGGAGGTGAGTTTTTGTCATAGGTTTTTTTTCCTTCATCACAACCACCTTCATCCCAATAAGGTTTTGTTTTTTTTATATAGTAGGTTTTGTTTTTCATCATAAATATTGTTGCAATAAGGTTTCGTCTAGATGATGAATTATGTCTTACAACTTTATTTGGAGGTAAAATGTTTCACTATATTTTACTATGGCCTCAACAAGGTTTCACTATATTTCACTATGTTTTAATAAGGTTTCACTATGACTTCACTATGTTTTTCCTACTGTTTCACTATGTCAATGATCAAATTAATAAGGTTTCAGCACGACTTTACTATGGTTTTCTTATTGTTTCGCTGCTATGTCAATGATGAAATAAGGTTTCATTATGTTACACCATGATTCCAATAAAGTTTAATTATGTTTCACTATTGTTGCAATAATATATTGGTGAAATATAATATATAAAAAGAGATTTATAATATGTTAAAAGAAACTGATTTCCTTTTTTGAAAAAAGGAATCTATCTAGTTTTCTTATTTGAACTTGGAGTTGCAATGTACCATTATGCCCTTCTCTCCTATTTTTATTAATAATTTATTAAATTAAATTAATTAATTAATTAACATAAATAACTCAAATAAATCTTGACCCTTGATTGATGATATCAATAACATCTATAAGGGTTGCAAAGTTTACATAATAAGAGTGGTTTGCAAATGAAACCACCTCTCTCTCTCTCTTTCTTTCTCTCTCTCTCTCTCTCTCTATATATATATATATATATATATATATATATATATATATATATATATAAGCAAAACCTTAAGATGATGATATGTAAAATGAGAATCAAGTATTCATCAAATGGTGAATTATGGTTGATTCTTCATTGTCCCATATTGGTGCAAAAGTGAAAAGTTAGAAGTGTAAGTGACTATATAAAGGATAAGATTTGGCTTGAATGTTCATAAAAAAATTTGATCCTTTTTTTGGGTTAAATATTTTTTTTATTTACATTTCATATAATAGTTAAACATTTCATATATATCTAAAAGGAAAATCAATAAACAACGAGGTGACATCCTAAAAATTGATAATTAAACATTTCCAAAATATTGACATGAATTGTGGATATATAAATGGAGGTTGAGATGCCTTTGTGGCATGTCATGGGGTTGGCTCATCTTGGCAGAAAGTCAGAAACTCACGTTGTTGGCTCATTTTGGCCGATCCTCCAAACTAATAGGTTGGCTCATATTGGTCTGTCTCAAAAGTTTAAAGTCTATATCTATATCCACGTAATTAAAAGAACCAAAGAAAAAGACTTAACATAACGAGATTTGCGTTATTCCTCAAATCTTGAAATGTGGTTAAGTTTGTCTATCCCACATTGGTGGGAAGAATGAGCATTAAGAGAGGAATGTGTGTATATACATGAAAGGAGGAGGTAAGTTTTTATAGCAAGTCATGTTGTTGGCTCACATGTGTCAACCATTTATTTTGTAAAAAGATCATAAAAAAATTCTTTCGGGGTTACTCAATCTATTTATTTTTTGCAAAAAAGAATGATCAATGATTTAATTAATATATACTTAAACAAAATAACCAAAGAGAATGAATTGACATTATGAGATTTAAGTATTTCACAAATCTCAAAATGTTGTTAATTTTGCTTATCCTACATCGGTGGGATAATTAAAAACAAAAGATGAAAATGTAAATATATGAAATGTGGAGGTGATTATTTTGTAACAAGTCATGGTGTTGGCTCAAATGAGGCAACCACTTCTTATGCAAAAAATAATGAATATTCTTTATATTTTAAAAGTAACAACCACAACTAATGACGTGACACCATGAGATTTGATTGTTCCTCAAATATTAAATTTTGGTATCATTTGGTTATCCCACATTTGTAGAAAGACGATAGTTGGAAATATATATATATATATATATAAAAGATGGGGTGACTAAAAGTTTATAAGAGTATGTAACAACATATGGGGTTGACTCTTTTTTTTACCAACCTCTTTGTGCAATAAATCATTTTTATTTTTCTTTTATAATTATAAAATGAACAACTATAACCAATTATGTAGAACCATGAGATTTGAGTATTCTCAAATCTTGAATTGTGGTGCTGTTGAAGTCATCCCATATTGATAAGAAAATGTTACATCAGAGAATGAGGGTGACTCTAAGAAACGATGAAGGTTTTCTATAAATTTTGAAATGTGGTGAGTTTGAGAATCCCACTTTGATGAGATAGAAATGTTTATGATAAATATGAGTATATATTGACAAAAGTAGAGGATGTCTATTTATGACAGCTCCTAAGGTTGACTACTTTAGGCGACCCCCTTTTTCTGGGAAAAGTTGCAATATTTTCGTAACAATAATAGTGTTATGGTTGTGCGACATATCAAGTTCTAAATAATCAATATATAATCATAGGTAATGAGGTGGAGTAATGAGAATGACATATTTCTTAAACCTTGAAATATGATGAGCTTGATTATCCCATGTTGGTGAGAAGATGAAAATTTGTATCAAAAAACGTTAGTATACATTGACAAGTTGATAGAATGTTTTTTTTTGTGACAACGCATATGACTGACTAATTTTAGCTAACCCTTTTTGGGAAAAAAATCATATTAATACACTTCCTAAAACAATAGTGATATGGTTGTAAGACATGTCATTTGAGTTCTAAATAACATAACAACAAAATTATTACCGATGCATCACAATTTTTTCGTGACAACAAACAATTATCAATTTTTGCAAATTAACCACTTATGAAAAATGCATTAGTTGTTTTAGATTGTATCTCATTATTTATTAGCCGAGGAATCACATTTTAACTTAACTCGCTCAAGTAATTTCTTAAACATATTATCGCGACCGCACAATGTGCGGGGCCCACACTAGTTAAAGTTAAACAATACCTACTAGCCCTTCGTACCAAAAAAAGAACAGGTTCACAATAATCGTTGATTTTTCGCTCGGCTTCCTTCGGCTACTTCCAAATTCCTTTTCAACCACCCATCTCTTACTTATCAATATTCAAACGTAGATCTTTATTTCAAAAAAAGAAAACGCAGATCTTAAACTTGAAGAGGGAGAACTTCGATTTGGGAGGGGAAAGATACGGTCAATTTGGCAGAGCATTCGGAGGAGTTGGATTTGAGAGGTTTAGGTTTCTGATTTGAAGAGTTTCAGGTTTTGTTATTGTGTAGAGGGTAAATAAGTCATTTTAAGTTTAGTCCCATGTTGTTCCACCTTTTTTGGTGGAACAAAAATTGACTGATTTTGTTACATGAAAATGTATTTTAGTCTCACCTTGTCCCAACTTGTTCTAGTCCCATGTCAAACCAAACATAGGACTATTTTTTTGTCCCGGTCTCATCCCATCCAGTCTGCGTACCAAACGCACCCAAAGAAGACATGTGGTGCACTGTGGGTTGTTCCTGGGTTTTTAATCAATTTTAGGTACCTAATAACACACTCTCTCTCTCTCTCTCTCTCTATATATATATATATATATATATATTATTGAAAAACTGTGTTATTAGAGCACAATTAACATGCATTCATCAAATACCATAGCTATTTGTATAAAAATTTGTGTAAGGATGTTGTATGAGCTCCATGTCTTTTGAAACCGGTCTATCTAATTATACACACATTTTAATAAGAATAATTAATTATTAATTAAATCTATAGATACCGTCAACATATTGGAAAAACAGTAATACGGAAAACAATGTATTAATAATATAGATAGTGATTTAATAAATGGGAAAATGTGACTTTTGGTTATTTACCTATTTGGATTTTGGTATGAGGCCTAAATATGATCTATAAAATTTGGGCCTGTTGGCCCGTTAACATATTAATGGCCTGCTACGATTGAACCCGGTCATAAGTTGCGATTAACCATTTGCATCGAACCGGCCGGTCCACTGCTAGCTTCTTCCGTGAAAGATGAACTGGATGCTCTTCAGTTTGGACGCTTGAAAGTTACAGTGGAAGAAGTTAGGGCACGCTTTCTCCATCTCCATCGTCGTCAGGCTTCTGAAATAAAAATTGTGCGATAAATAAGAGAAAATGCCGTTCATATCTCAAATGCAGAGACAATCAGACTACAATCTCATACCTTCAAGCTGCCCAATCGTCATCGACAATGGTGCCTCCTATTTCAGAATGGGGTAAAACTGAATTTCTCAATTTTTTGATTTTATATAAAGCTCAAACTGTCTTATATTTGTTCTTTCAACAAATTGAGTGATCGTGAGTATTTAGTACTGTGTATGATTGCGTGTGATGGTTATAGATGGGCAGGAGAGAGTGAGCCTCGCATCATCTTTCGCAATATTGTTCAAAGGCCACGCCACAAGATTACTGGTATTTTAACTCTTGATTAACAAATTTGTCTTAATAGTTTGATTAATTTTACTTAAGTTCTACACATTGAAAAGAGTTATTGGTAAACTAGTAACATAATGTGTATCAAATTATGTTGCGAGTCTGAATATTGCTTCTTTTGTTGAACACATATGATCGAAACTTGAAAGATAACAGGGAATTAGGCTCAATCTAAAGCATTTCTGTGATGTTCATCAAGGGTAATTAACTCATAGTAAGCATCTTGATGAGGGATGAATAGAGGTTGTCTTATAAGCTGCGTTGAGAATTTTATTGTCTATAGTATTCTAGCACTAGTGCATATCACTGATAGTTGCTATGGTATTGGACTATTTGAAGGCACTAGAGACAACCTTTTCAGCTAAACCATTGTAACTTAAGCAAGCTTACTTCTGCACCATTTCATGTAGGGCCTAAGATCTAAGTCTATCTGTTTCAAGCTATAACATTTACTGATTTACAAATTGAAAGTTCAGTTAATTTTCTGCGCTTTTTTCATATTAAAATTATGGGAAATACTACAGTGGGGTGGTTTTTCTAAACTGTACAAAGTTCATATGAATAAGCACCTTGAAATTTGATTCCAGAGATCTTTTCCCTGGTCTTTCTTTCTAGGTTCTGAAGAGAAGTGATGGATAGTACATCAAATTTTGTAGATGAACGATTACCGACCCAGACATGTAAAAATTTGTCATTGGTGTTTGCTTTGCTATCAAAAGAGACATTTGTGTTGCAATGAACATTGTAGGTTAAATATATCAAATAATAGCAACTGTTGTCAAGGACTTTAAAAAATTGTTTTAACAATGAATTTGATGACGCAGGCAAATTTTCATCTGCCAGTATCTGATTTTCTGTTTTCTTATGCAGGTGAAACGGTGACGATTGTTGGTGACCATGATCCTGCATTGTTGAAATACTTTGATTGCACCCGTTCTGGACCACGTTCAGCATTTGACAATAATGTTGTTTTCCAGTTTGAGATAATGGAATATGTAGGTTTGATTTAGCTTCAGCTTAAGTGATGATTGATTTCACTAATATATTTGTGATAAATCAGAAACACTGAAGTAACCAACTATGCATCTTCCCAATGTGATTTTCCGCCACGTATAAGACATTACAATGAATTAGTGATCTGTTATGCCTTATAAATGTCTTTTGAATTTAATGCAATTCATGATAATTTTGGTCTTTTACTAACATCACATATGTCTATTTGTGTTAGACAGTATTATGTGATAGAAATGTAGAAAACTATCAGAAAGATTTTGCACATTCAGACCTTGTGGTCCTCCTTTTCTTTTCTGTATCTCCCCTTGCGACTTTTATGTTTGAATGATTTGTGTTAATGATTTTGTTTAGTTGGGTTTTTTCTATGGTAACAAAATCTTTATTGCCTTGCAGATTCTTGACTTTGCATTTGATAGATTGGGGGCAGATCAAACTCCGGTACATTTTCATACCTATTTCATTCTTGTCATTAGATCATACTTGTGTTTGTACTGCATATATATTTGATCTTCAGTTAAAGGTTCTGCTCTACGGAGACAAGTCATTTGTGTTGCATTTGCTGAGACATCGTTTTTTTTTTCTGTTTCATTGATGGCAGAACAGATCAATCATCCTATCCTTATTACAGAGTGTGCATGCAACCCAGTACAGTCACGTAGTAAAATGGCCGAACTTCTGTTCGAAACATATGGGGTTCCTTCTATAGGTATAATTGCATCAAGGTCCATCTATTCCTGTTGCTCTCTAAATATTTTTGTCTTCACTTGTAATCTTTATATATATACATATATATATAGAGGAAGGATCATGCGAGAAGTTAAACATTTTGCGAGAAGGCAAGAAGTCTCAATATCATATATGATTACACTCCGTTGGGTATGTTTAATCCTATATGATTAAGCGTCTATGTTGTCAATGCAACATGTGTTTAATCATATATGATTAAGCTTGTGTATAATGCTTGTAATCATATATGATGTTGAAACTTCTCGCCTTCTTGCAAAATGTTTTAACTTTTCGTTTGAACCTGGCCCTATAGATATTGTAGTTTTTCAGTTTTGTAAATTGTCATTGTTATACTATATATTAATCAGCATCTTTTCACAGCTTTTGGTGTTGATGCTGCTTTCAGCTATAAGTACAATCAACAACTTGGAATTTGTGGCAGAGATGGTCTTGCAATTTGTTCAGGATTTACCACGAGCCATGTGATCCCGGTATGAAATTTATCCTCATATTTTTTCTATATCAGTGTGATGGTTGCCTCCAAGTCCATTGGTCAGTAATAACATAATAAATAATAGGTACATTTATAAGTTTCACAGTTTGCAATACCAGTAGACAATAGTAGGTACATATGTAGTTGTTGGTTATGTGGACTGTTTGACATAGTTTTTTTACTATCTTGTTCTGCTTGAATACAGTTTATCAATGGAGAGCCTGCTTACGAAGCATGCTGTCGTACCAATGTTGGTGGTTACCATGTCACCGATTACCTGAAGCAGCTTCTTTCACTTAAATACCCCCATCACATGTGAGATAACCTTTTTTCTGGTTATCATGTTTTAAATTGTTTTTTATATGACATCTTAAGATGCTCAAATCAAAACAGGTCAAGGCTTACATGGGAGAAAGTAGAAGATTTGAAGATGGAACATTGTTATATTACCCCAGACTACGCTTCTGAAGTCAGATTGTTTCAGGCAATACACTGTCTACAATATATATATATATATATATATATATACATAAATTCTTCTATCTGTTCGTTGGAAGTTTTTAACCCCGAGTTAAATATTACAGAAAGGGGCAAAAGAAGCTGAAGAGAAGACGAGGTGTTGGCAACTTCCGTGGACGCCGACACCAGTCGAAGAGCCACCTTCAGAAGAGGAGATTGCTAGGAAAGCAGCTTTAAAGGAAAGACAGGGCCAAAGGTTGAGAGAAATGGCTGAAGCAAAGAGATCTTCAAAAATAAATGAACTAGAAAACGAATTGAAGGGGTTGGAGTTTCTTATACAACAACTTAGACACGTAAACGGAAGCGATATTCCGGCTTTCCTAGCTGAGACCGGCTATGTCTCAAAGCAAGAAATCGAAGCTGCTATCGTTAAGGTAACACAATCATTGCGGAAAGCTAAGGGTGAACAAGATGAAATTGAGGAGAAACCAGATCCTTCTGCAACAGAAAAGTATACCCTTATTGATGTTCCTGACAACATGCTAACACCAGAGCAGGTTTGTAAACATTTCATATTCTTGTAGGTGGCGTTTGGTTCGCAGATTCTTTTAGAAATAGGAGTCTGATTGAATTGGAATGTTGAATTCCATTGACCATAATCCATTCCTTCGTTTGGTTCATTCTTTTTTAAAGAAGGAATCTTCAAATTCCACCAAATTCCACCAAATTCCACAAACAAGGGATTTCAACATTCCTTCACAATAAGTTGGGATTTTGACGGAAATATACCCTCTAACCCAAATAGAATCTAATTAATTTAATATAACTTAATTTAATTTAATACTTTTGTTTTGTTTTTATTATTATTTATAATTTAATTTTTTATTTTAATTTTTGAAATATTTAATATTTTTATTTACTTGTTCATTTATTCTATTTTTTCAAAGTATCTTTTGTTCTAAAGAAAATTAAAATTTTCATAGGGCATTTTGGTCATTTATCAATATTTCATTCCAATTCCAAAGCTACATTATGTGAACCAAACATTCCTTAATAGATTATATTCCAATGTCTGCCAACCAAACAGGTGCCTGACAACATTCCATTCCAATTCCTTCAAAGTCAAATTCCATTTCATCCAAAAACATTTTGTGAACCAAACGTCACCTTACTCTTTATGCTTTGCAACCTTTTATGGAAGCGGCTAACCTTGGTTATGTTTATGGTTTGCTTAATAGCTCAAGGAAAAGAAGAGACAACTGTTTCTTAAAACCACATCCGAAGGGCGGCAGAGAGCGAAGCAGAAGCGTTTTGAAGAAGAGTTAGAACGGGAAAGGCGTAACAAGGAAGATGAACAAAGGCGCCTGTATGCCTTTCTCTTTGGTTAAGAGGAAATGAATGAATCTGTTGGTTTTTTTTTCATTTCATAATTTTGTTTCCTGATTATTATGTAGCGAGAACCCTGAGCTTTACATGGAGCAGTTACGAGATAAGTACAGAGATCTGTCTGAGAAAGTTGAACAGAGAAAACGACTCAAGACAAATGGCAACCATGGCAATGAAAACAACAATGTGTCTGGAGGTGTTGGTCGTGGGGAGAGGCTGAATGCTGCCCAAAAGGAAAGGATGCGTCTCTTGACAACTGCAGCGTTTGACAGAGGGAAGGGTGAGGATACTTTTGGAATTAAAGATGAAGATTGGCAATTATACAAAAAAATGAGCAAAGATAATGATGACGAGGACGAGGGACCCAATGAAGATGAGGCTGAGCTGGCTCGAGTTGCTTCTAGACTCCGGGTTAGCTTCCTTCACTTGAGGCGTTGTTTCTAAACATGTTTAAATTATCATCTCAAATATTCAAAACATGCCAAGTTGTTGCATATTATATAATGTGCCAAATTCCTGTTTATTTTCCATTGTGGAGAATATACATATTTCGGCGTACGAACTTTGTTGACTTAGGCCATATGAAATCAGAAGTTAATTACAAGACATATTAACTATTAAATTTGAAACTTATCATCATGTTCTGTTCCCTTTAGGGTGCGTTTGCCATGCAGACATGATAGAACAAGACATAACACAGTTGTTCAACTTTTGGTAAGACAGAACTGGACAGAACATATAACATGACCAATTTACCCCTAATAAATTGTTTATATATTTTATATTTTTTGATTATGTAATTTATTAAATTAAAATGAAATAAATATCTTTTATATCAAAATATTTTTGTTAGAAAGTTTTCTTCAAAACGATTAAAGTGACACCAAAATAAAAAGTTTATGTAGTTTCCAATTTTTATTTTCTAACCTTTTCTATATTTTTTTACTATTAATGTTTAATAATTTACATAAATTAATCAAAACATAGAAACCATATAAAAATAATATTTTGAGCACAAGAAGTGAAAGTTTAAAGAACATAAAATACAATAATAAAATTTAAAGAATAAATAAAATTTAAAAAAGAAGGCGTATTTGATGTTTTAGAAGAGAATTAGATTTTATTTTGAGGTTATATTAGTAAAACACAAGTCTGTTCCTCCATCTCGCAGCTTGTTCCATGGGGTGAGGGTGGGACAAACGTGTTCCACTCTGTTCTTGTCTTTTCCACGTAAAAGTCCTGCCAAACATGGAACAATGATCCTGTTCTGTACTGTCCAATGTACCATGTACCATATGCACCCTTAATGTCTAAAGAGACCATTTTACCCATAAACAAAAAGCCAAAATGTTTATATTGTCAAATATTCTTATCCAAGATGAATATGTTTCTCTATTGACAGGAAATAGACCCAACATTCTTTCCAAAATCAGAAGCCAGCTCGTCAGGCTCCGAACCTCCGCGTTTCCGTCCTTTAACAAAGGAAGATTTCCAGATACTAATTGGCGTGGAAAGATTCAGGTGCCCCGAGATTCTTTTTCGTCCAAACTTAATCGGAGTGGAACAGGCAGGGTTAGATGAGATGGTCGGTGTATCAATACGGAGACTGCAGCAATCGAGAAATGAAGAGATAAAAGAGAATATCACTGATTCAATTCTGGTAACGGGAGGGAGCTGTCTTTACACTGGGATGAGTGAACGAGTAGAGGCTGGAATCCGTATGATCAGACCTTGTGGGACCCGTATAAGGGTCGTGAGAGCATCAGATGCAGTCCTTGATGCGTGGCGTGGTGCTGCTGCTTTTGCGTCCACCGTGCATTTCCCACGACAAGTTTTCAACAAGAAGGATTATTACGAGAAAGGTGAAGATTGGCTTCGTCAATACCAGTTGAAATACACATTTTAGTTTCTCTTGAACCGAAATTGGATGCAAATGATCAACGTGCCTCATGTATTACATTCCTGATATAGTTTGCATTTTTTCAATCTCGGGAGAACGTTTTTGGGACGGAGCTGCTTTATACGTTGTCACCGTGACAACGATGTTCCTCCTAAAAATATCATCTACTGGGTCGTGTATGATTTGTCATCTTACAACCTCATGAATGCTCACGCTCCAAACTTGAACCTAGTTCTCGTCTTTATTGTTAGAGGTGTTCGTGGTGCGGTTTGGGGCCAAACCGCACCGCATATGCGGTTTGAACATTTTCCCAAACTGCACCGTATAAACTTCAAATAAAACTAGAATTAACTCAACCTCAAAAAAAGTTGAAATAAAATCAAGTAGAACAGAAAAACCTGATTAATAAAAACAGAATAACATAACTTGTATACATTAATTTATTTTATATTTCAATAATATTATTTTCAAAAAGACAATTTTTTCCGAGGGCCTATGCGGCCGCATCATCAGCACACCCCATGGCCGACCCCGTCGAGATGAGTCTTGGGAAAGTGGACTAGAACAAGGGTCCGAACCACTCTAAATATCTTGTGTCTTTTCTCAAACTTTTTACTTTTCTCATTTGTCTTTGAAATTATGTATGTTTTATAAGTTATATAATATTTTCAAAATAAAAACACCTAATAGAATCAATAACAGTCATAACTACCTATGCATCTCCTCTAGATTATTTAACAACCCATGTTGCTTCTATTTGAAGTGTTCTAGTTATAGTTGTTTCCCGCAAGTGGTAAATATGCCAAATGTACATTAATAAGGTTTTTCATTATGATGAGGTTTACATGAAGCCTCCTTTAGGTGTTTCTCATCCAGGTAAGTTACATAAAGCTTTCTATGGTCTCAAAGCTTGTTTAAAGAAATCCAACATTAACATCATACGATATGAATCTTTAGGGTTCACATCCAGTGATTGTTACTCTAGACTTTTTACCCTTACTACTATAAAAACTATTCGTCTTCTCCTCTAAGTTGACGATGTGATCATCACGAGATCCAACATTACATTTATATCACATCACAAGAGATATTTTAGCTCCCACTTTTAGATGAAGGATCTCAGAATTCTTCATTACATCCCCAATCTTGAGGTTTTGTTGGATTCTTTGGGGTCCTTATATATTCCAAACAAAGTACGCTTCTCTTCTTCTTTCCAGAACTAGGAATATCAAATGTAATCTCGTCTCTACACCATTGGAGCCTAATTAATCCTCGTCTTACTATGGATGTTGGATCTCAGTGATCCTAATCACTATCGATAAGTAATTGGCTCATTAGTATGTTAATGTTACTTGCATAGACGTGCCAATTGATGTATACTGTAACACCCTCAAAATTTCGAAAGAGCAACAACTAAAAACTTCGATAAGATAACCAAATAGGGATACAAATCCCTTCTACAACCCATCCTTGGAAATAGCTCAAAATTTAAAACGTAACAAACTTCGACATTTACTAGCTTAAGGCATACATCATAACCAAATATAGTCGGGTGTTACTTAACCCAAATACAAGTTGCTTGTAATAACCGAAACCAATATGGAAGAGTTTAAAGTCTTGTGGTAAAAATTTATAAAGCTGAAAGTTGAGGGACTAAACTATTAATAAAGGATTAAGGTATAAGAACCCAATGATTGGCACAAAACCCTAGTTTTCCAATCATTTTTGGTGGGTGACGACTGAGCAAGGGAGAGAGAGAGCAAGAAGGAAGAAAGGGTTCTTCAATTTTCTAGTTGGAGGAAGAAAAAGATTTCAGCATCATCAAGTTATCAGGTAATCTCCTCTACCATCCCTAGTCTTTGATTTTTGCTGCTGAACTAGTTATATTTGGGGTTCTTGTTTGAAAGTTGAGTTTGAAGCTTAATGGAAGATATTAGGTGTCATATTGTGTTTTTGCAGCTAAGAGTTTGGTATTAAATGAACTAAGTAAGTCAGAATACTGTTGTTAATCTAAGATTGTTGGAATATGAGCTTATCAGTGGGTTTTCGGTTCCAAATGGGTTCAGGGTCGGCGTCCGGAAAGTCCCTGTGGATGTCCGGACACGGTGACTGACTGAGAAGGGTATCCGGATGGGATGACTGTCCGGGTAGGAAAGTTACCCGGTAAGTGTGAAGTATCCGGTAAGTGTGAGGTATCCGGTAAGTGTGAGTTATCCGATAAGTGTGAAGTATCCGGTAAGTGTAGTTCACCCGGTAAGATGTCCGGAAAGTAGAGTCGTCTGGTAAGCTAGTATCCGGACAGTTGGATAGTCAGCTTATATATTTTATCCATTCATTCAGGTAAATCGATTGGATGTCCGGAACAGAGTAGGAAAGGAAAGTAAGCGTACCATGTGAGTTTTTCTAATTAAAATACGTGTTTTTTAACATGTTTTCAGAAGGAAGTGAATGAGTAAAATTGCTATGTTTATTTGCATGATTTTACTTGATTGAAAGTTTATATGAGATGTATGCATACATTGTGTAGATGTAAACTGGCTAAGTCGGGGAGAGTGGCCCGCCAGTGCTCACGCGGGAAGAGTGACCCGTTTATGCCTTGGGAAGAGTGACCCTGCACGGCAGCGTGAGACTGACTCGTTGTCACTTTCGAGTGACTTCAGGGTGCCATTTACGAGTGCGAATTTATCCGTGAGAGAGTTTTATAAAGTTTTATATGAGAAAGTTTTATATGCGAAAATTGTAAAATGTTTTTAAATGTTTTGAGAACTGTCAGGAGGGAGCTCACTAGACCTCATGGTCTAACCCTCGCATTTTCAAACTAAACCTTTTCAGGTAAGCAGGTAGTTGGAGGCTCTGGCAAGTGAGCTGAGCGTGCTAGTGAATACGTGCAGTTAGAGGCAGTGCCACTATCGATTCAGTAATTAGTTTATTCTCAGTTGTGTATAGGTTGTTTCCGCCATCCTAATTTTGAGACTTATGTAAGAAATTTTGGAACCCGATTTTGGGATATTTCGTTTTATATGAATTGCATGCTTTATTTTAGTTTGAGTCGTTACAATTGGTATCAGAGCCATAGTTTAAGGGATTTAGGTGACCGAACGGGCCTAAACTTAAACTTTAGAGTAGAAATCACAACTGAGAATCAGGAAATGCGTCAGGAGGGAACTATTGTAAATATAGGAAATACGTTAGGAGGGCACTATAGTAGATATAGGTCTAATAGGGTATCGAGGACAGTCATGTAAGGTAAGTTTGGGATTACACCTGGCCAGTGTAATTGTGAACTTATAGGTACATGTATGTGCTTAACCTGTCTTATTATTCCGAAGCTGTAGTCTTAAGCTAGTTTATATGTTGTGTTCCAGTAATCTAGAATGTCAGCAAGATCCCTGAGGGGAAGATTGAGACCCATTGTTGGGAAAGTATCGTGAGAGATCATTTATGAGGTGATGTATGTATACATCGTAGAGACGGAATGTTGTTGGAATGTTATGAGCCGTCTAGAGATAGATCTTCATGGGTTTGAAGAGGATGAGAGATTGTTTTTGAGTAAGACTCCCAGTTTTGGTGAGTCCCAGTTGTAGAAATCGTGAGGAAGATCAGTTGTGTAACAACCCAAATTTAATGAAATAAAATTTGTAACATTACAACCAAAGACGGTCCCAAACTATACAAATTACATCAGTTCTACTCTAGATTCGCAGCGGATAAACACCTTCACAACTGAGATGCTACAGGAAGCCTGACGGTAATCTACAAGTCTTCGCTAGACTCTAGCTCTTCTACAACGCCACAACCTTCCATCATCACCAGATGAAACCCCAAACAAGACTCTAACCTGAAAATGGTTTTAGTTTTTGAAAAGTGAGGGTTAGACCATGAGGTCTAGTGAATTCCCTCCCGAAAACAGTTTAACAAACAATATAAAAATATATGTGCAAACCGCCATAAAGGCCCATCAAAATATTCCGACCAAGCAACATCACATTTGGGTATTTGCACATTGTTCGTAGACAATCTCCACCACACGGTAAATTCCACGATCGGGGCCCAAGCAGACTCCCCTCTCGCCCTCGGGGCCCAAGCAGACTCCCCATCTCCACATACCCAGGAAACGAATTCCATAGGTACGGAGTAAATAACTCAACTCCCAAGGGATATATGATATCCCAAGGTACCCTACTCCCACTGTGCACCCGACTCCACACATAGCAACAGCTCACGAGATCATGTATTTAAAGCTTACGTAAGATATAACTTATAAACAACTTGCATGCATTAAAACATTTCCACGTCATGTAACAATAGAGGTTTTCAAAATGATTAATCATGCCATCATGTTCCATACCATAATCAGTTATGAAAAGCTTTAGCAAAACATTTCATTTGCACTAAAAGAATTAAGGGAACTCACCTGAGCTTTAGCAAATCAACACACGCTCCGAGACACACTTTAGCTCAAACCGAACACCTGAATTGGATGTCAAAATAGTGGTGTTAACCCATCTAATTACACCCCAAAACATCCTTAATAAACCCCAAAACATCCTTAATAAACCCCAAAACAACCCTTAGATGATACCACAACCATATCCTCAAACCGTACGCGAAACGAAGCCCGAAAACGCGAAACAGTGCCCGACGCTATTGCCCGCGCTAGCTCACTAGAGCCAAACTAGCGCGGGGCACCTGCACTCGAATTTCATCCGAAATCTCATCCTTTCTCAACCCCAACTCATCCCAAATCGATTTTAAGCCTCCAAAATGAAATAAGGGATGTTCTAAACCTTTCCCCACAATTACTAATCATCAAAACATCATTTAGTCTAATGAAACTCATTCAAACACACCCATTGATTCATGATTCAAACCCAAAAACTCAAAACCTCATTCCATAGCAAGAATAGAGATTATCAAGCAAAGATGATGAAATTTCTTAATGACCTGATCAAAATCATAAGGGAATCATTCCCAAAATCGTTTGTTTCCTTTTTCCATTGATTAGAATCACCATCTCATGGTTTACAAAACCCCAAGCTACAAATCAAACACACCCAACTATGAAGAAGGAGGAATAGAGTTCATACCTTGAAGAAGATGAAGTCTTCACTCCCATTGATGCTATCCTTCTTCCTCACCTCCCACCATGGATGAGCTCTTCTTCTCTTCTCCTAAATTCTCAGCCGACACAAAGAAGAAATTAGGGCTTCCATCTTATTTAATTTCCCTGATTTTTCCCCTTAGACCTTAAGTTTGTAATTTTCACACTTAAGCCCCAAAACTTCCAATCTTTTCAGATTTTTAGAAAATGGGGTGTTACAACATCTCCCCCTCAAAAGAATTCCGTCCCCGGAATTCCATTGTAGAACACATGCTTGCGTTCAGAATTAGCTTCTGATTCCAAATCTTACATTGTCTAACACTCTTAAGGGGGTTGCAACTACATCTCTACAAGACTAACTTCCTTGCCTTTCAAATTCTCGACCATCCAGCCCAATGTTCGTTTCTAACGACACAACAAAATCCCACTCTTCATCCATTCGCGCTACTTATAAAGGTAACACCGTACCGAGACTTCGACCAACACTCCCCAAAATAGGGACGTGAAACACACCATGAATGTTCCATCACTTCACCGAGTACATTTAATTCATTCATTAATTCCCCAATTCTTTCGATACTGCCATTACTCCATTACAAAGTGGCCCCACTCACTTTCCTCTTGAAGCACAATACTCCATCCCATGGGAATGTTTTCCCATCCAACTGTTCCCCCGACTTGAGATTGAAAATACTCATACTTTTCAATCCAATCATCTTAGTCCCATTCACTTATTCATCCCTTTCTGATCAGAACCGACGACGTACGACTTTCTTTGAAATCGCTCCTCGACCAACTACAACGTTCCTAGGTCGGTAACATGCCAAACCATACACGCTTGCAATCTCCTCGATCAACTATACTACTCACACCAAATTACTCTCTTTAAGAGAAAGCAACTCTATTGGAGTCAATACCACAACAACCCGAATCTCTAAACAGAGACTAACCATTCCCTTCGTCGACATCATACAAGATCGTCCTTATTCTCACCACATGAGTTTCTTTACCGAATAACATTAATTTCAAAAAGAAGAACACCATCCCACCAATATTGCATTCGCCTGGCACAATTTGCGTTTCCCCAAAATCACACAGATCACACGTGCCCCAACAGTTACCAACCAACGGTCCAAACTCACAACAATCATTATGCCATAACTCGTTTCTATACATAATTATATTCCTCACAAAATCCACCGAATGGTTCCATTATTCAGGAATTACCTCCAAAATTCCTTGTCCTCTCTCAAGGAGAAGTGACCAAGCTCACTCAAACTATTCCCATTGATCGAATATTGAACGACACATTCACTTGAAACATTTTCCACGACAACACCGAATCTAATCCAAAGATCTCTCAACCAGGGCATCACATTTGACCACCTGATTCCATTCCATCTTGAAAACATCAAAGATGCTTTAAAAGAATGGTTCTCTAACACGTGCCAGTCTTAGACCGGTCGCATGAAATTAGCTCTCTCAACTCTTTAACCATGACATACACAATGATTCATTTTCTCATGCCCTTCAAATAACAGTTCTTTAATCATAGTCCCACCTTTCAGTGTCTCATGACATATTCTTACCTCAGCTTGTATACTAGATCTGGCACACCATCTTCACTCCATCTCATGCTTGCACGGAGCACCCATCACCCGTCGCTACGTGTCCAAACGGACGGTTTCACCATAATTCACAGCCGAGACTTTTAGCTAAGATCTCACAAAATACTTAACACTAGGAACTACCACGAATTTCTGACTCTTCCACGGTCTACCTATTCATTGTATTTCGTTACACCCATGGGACATTTCAACGCTCCCACTTAAACTTCATAACAAGGCATCACAGCTTAAAGGATACAACATCCTCTTCGACATTCAAGAGGAGTATGATAAACTCACCCAAAAATCCAAAGGCACCGGGGAGAACAAGGGTTCTTATCTTGTCAGCCACCAACCACAACTCGATCTCTTGGTCTCAAAATAGCATTAACATACACTGCCTGAAAACCCATACACCTCAATTGAGCATACTCGCCACCTTTGAATACTTCCCCAAATAATCTCCAAACTAGATTTTACCCCTACTCTTGACCCATAATACAACACAACAATACTCCAATATCACGGCAAACCATCATTACATCTATGACTTACACATTCCTTCGATACAAAGTGCTACCAACTTTCTCACACCACTATCGCATCACGAGACCACATTGCACACAAGCTATTCATGATGCCTTTACACACAAAAGATATTACTTCCTCCATGCCACCCACAACACAATTTCATTTGAAGTAAAGTCTTTTCCCAACTTTGTCTTTTCCGGATCTAGACGAACCACATGTCATGATCATCTAATCAAAGCACACCCGCTTCGGTTACACTAAATATTTTGTTCTTATATGGATCATCAAACCCCATAGGAAATCACTTATGCAACCACGATCTTTAACTCTTGTAACACTCACACAAGATGGTCCAGCGTCATGCCGTATACACACCTTTATCCAAACTACTTCTTACATCTTTGCAAGAAACCTCAACAAGCTAACCACACTATAGTTACTTCTCCAATACCAGCCTCCTGACAACCATCCAACAGAACGGCCATTGATTTCAACATCGACAATCGACATGCTAATGTCCAGCCGCCTCACGACAGACAAGGATTCTCGAAGGAATCTACTTCTCCTAACTCCTCGAACAAGTTCTCGTTTCTCGTCAACTCCTCGCGATCTATCTCCGCCGTGCTAAACACTTCACGCATAAGCGAATCATCAAAACCTCAATGGACATCACATCCACATTGATGATCTTCCGTTCTCCTAATACTCTCACTAGGTGTTCCTACACCATATCATTTACACATTCCCGAACGACCTCATCCGTTCACACACAACGGGTCTGTTTCTCGAGTTTCAATCTCCAGACAAAACCTCCACTTGGGACATGTTAAACAGTCGCAAACCTCCATATCAATGGACTACATGATGAAGATTCCATTCTTTCCCGACAATCCAGGATTCCTAACGGAACCCACTTCGTCCAACACATCATAACCAACTTAATACCCACCGTTCTCATTTGGGGAAAACACAAGACCTTTCTTAGCGCAAAATCTAATTACAAGACCAACTCAGCACTCAAACTCAAGGTCAATAACATTTCATCAAGTACTGCACTACTACTCACTAAAATGCTCCAACTGGAGCACTTTGACCACTTCGAATTTCACTCCAAACATAATCATTCTCAAATAATCAAACAATAGCTCAAACTACAATCATACCAACCTTCCGAATTCATTATCCGAGACTTCTACTATTCACCACCCTCTTCTAACGGAAACACGAAGATAATAATACGACCACAAATTGGCCCAATCGACATTTTCAACTCCCCAAGCCTTTCCTTAACCTCAATCGTAATACCCTCCCCGACCTAGCGAGTTCATAGCCTTCATGCATGATGACACAACGATTGAAATCATTTTGCACACCTTTAAAAACGCAATAGACACACAATCATAAAACAAGCTTGAGTATGCATGATACAACACCACTCAAGATGAATAGTAAAACACAACGACCGCAAGGATCACTCACAGGCAACCCTACGTTAATTCGCAACCTTGTCCACCCAAATCGATGCCGACACAACGGTTGTCTCCAATGGAACCCTTTCAAATACGACTAGAAAGTTCCGAACGAAATCACTTACCCAAAGTGGGTCAGTCAACTCCAACACTCGTTTAAATGATAATAACGAGTCAATACTCATTTTGTTTATAAAACAAAACCTTGCAATAAAACATTTTCAATATTTTCGTAACGAAGATTCTCTCCACAAGAAAAAGCGTGAAATAATTCGTAGATCTCTAAGTTCAAAGCTTTATCGTATAGTGAAAACAAGTTTGTCTTTTACTTTAAAAAATACACACTTGCGAGCGTCAACTTATTTCCCAAAACAAGGAAAGTTTGTTATGCACATACATGCTTTTAACATGAAAGAACTCATGTAACACATTTAATGACATAATGTATGAAACTCAATATGCAATTGAAGGCTATTCGCTCTAACCAGGTCAACCGTTGTACTCATCTCAACTCATCATTGACACCATACTATGACCAACAACCGCTTTCTTACCCTTGCTACAACTTGTTGTACAAGTGCTTCACAACCCACCTGATCGACCACTCAACATGGTTTACCAATTGACCAATTATCTCACCTTCTACTCTTATGCATACCTCAATACAACACTAATACCTTTCATTTATTATTCTTGCCACTAAACCACTTGAATAAGGAGTCAAAGACTAGATTCCCTCACTCGATCTTGAATTGAAGCTTTCAAGATTCCAACATAATTCTCACTTCCTATCCCAACTGATCGACACCTCAATTCCAAGAGTGGGGACTCACTAGCAACTAGGAGTTTGCCCCCAACCAACCATCCATTCATTTTGAATCCCAGAAAGTTTACCTCTAGTCGGCTCATTAACATTCCAAACAACACTTCTTCTAGAAGGTATAAACATCACATCACAAGTGATCTCCCAAGCCACATCAACTCTTTGCTATCAAATACAAGGTTTAAATTTTCTACATAACGTCGCTCCCGACAATCATCCCAACAATAGAGATATAGTACGCCCATGCACCTGTAAATTCATGATAGCATTGGCCAGATGCGATCTTGAATTTACCTTACATGAAGGTCCTCCCTCCATTGTTAAGATTCTCTATGCTTAAGATCTTTCCTATTGGCTTCCTATATCTCAATTGTGTCCCACTCTACTCCACAGTTTAAGCTTAGGCCCATCCGGTCACCTATATCCCTTAAACTATGGCTCTGATACCATTTGTAACAACCCAAATTTAATAAAATAAATTTTGTAACATTACAACCAAAGACGGTCCCAAAGTATACAAATTACATCAGTTCTACTCTAGATTCGCAGCAGATAAACACCTTCACAAATGAGATGCTACAGGAAGCCCGACGGTAATCTACAAGTCTTCGCTAGACTCTAGCTCTTCTACAACGCCACAACCTTCTATCATCACCAGATGAAACCCCAAACAAGACTCTAACCTGAAAATGGTTTTAATTTTTGAAAAGCGAGGGTTAGACCATGCGGTCTAGTGATTTCCCTCCCGAAAACAGTTTAACAAACAATATAAAAATATATGTGCAAACCGCCATAAAGGCCCATCAAAATATTTCGACCAAACAACATCACATTTGGGTATTTGCACAGTATTCGTAGACAATCTCCACCACACGGTAAATTCCACGATCGGGGCCCAAGCAGACTCCCCTCTCGCCCTCGGGGCCCAAGCAGACTCCCCATCTCCACATACCCAGGAAACGAATTCCATAGGTACGGAGTAAATAACTCAACTCCCAAAGGATATATGATATCCCAAGGTACCCTACTCCCACTGTGCACCCGACTCCACACATAGCAACAGCTCACGAGATCATGTATTTAAAGCTTACGTAGGATATAACTTATAAACAACTTGCATGCATTAAAACATTTCCACGTCATGTAACAATAGAGGTTTTCAAAATGATTAATCATGCCATCATGTTCCATCCCATAATCAGTTATGAAAAGCTTTAGCAAAACATTTCATTTGCACCAAAAGAGTTAAGGGAACTCACATGAGCTTTAGCAAATCAACACACGCTCCGAGACACACTTTAGCTCAAACCGAACACCTGAATTGGATGTCAAAATAGATTTTTGGCGCCACTTCCCGCGCTAGTTCACTAGCGCCAAACTAGCACGGGGCACCTGCACTCGAATTTCATCCGAAATCTCATCCTTTCTCAACCCCAACTCATCCCAAATCGATTTTAAGCCTCCAAAATGAAATAAGGGATGTTCTAAACCTTTCCCCACAATTACTAATCATCAAAACATCATTTAGTCTAATGAAACTCATTCAAACACACCCATTGATTCATGATTCAAACCCAAAAACTCAAAACCTCATTCCATAGCAAGAATAGAGATTATCAAGCAAAGATGATGAAATTTCTTAATGACCTGATCAAAATCATAAGGGAATCATTCCCAAAATCGTTTATTTCCTTTTTCCATTGATTAGAATCACCATCTCATGGTTTACAAAACCCCAAGCTACAAATCAAATACACCCAACTATGAAGAAGGAGGAATAGAGTTCATACCTTGAAGAAGATGAAGTCTTCACTCCTATTGATGCTATCCTTCTTCCTCACCTCCCACCATGGATGAGCTCTTCTTCTCTTCTCCTAAATTCTCAGTCGACCCAAATAAGAAATGAGGGTTTCCATCTTATTTAATTTCCCTGATTTTTCCCCTTAGACCTTAAGTTTGTAATTTTCACACTTAAGCCCCAAAACTTCCAATCTTTTCAGATTTTTAGAAAATGGGGTGTTACAAGTTGGGATGGTAAGGAAGGACAGTGTCGAGATCTTGAAAGCGTAAGTTAAATAGCGAGTGGAGGATTGGAGCTCTGACTCTTTAGTCGAGCTTTTCAGTGACAGGATCAATGAAGGGAGATATCTGTAGAGGATTGAAAGCGTGTAGAGGCAGAATGTGGGATATTTGATCAAGACGAAAATAGTATGAAATGGTTGAGTAAGTGGGCCGTGGAATGCATGTATAGCAAGTTGTTGCAAGGCCGAGAGAGCGACCACTGGTCGAAAGTAGAGTGTCAATGATAAGTGGCGTAGGTAAAGCGATTGACCTTGTTTGAGTGAGTAGCCTTCAATTGCAAGTAGAGTTTCATGCATTGCGTCTTTACATGTGTTACATGAGATTTTCGTGATTAAAGTAAATGTGTAAATATCAATTTTGATCGGAAATGGGTCAGCATGTGCAAGCGTATGTTTCAAGAAAAAGGCAATTCCATTTACGTCGCACAAAGAAGTTTTTGAGCTTAACGATTTGCAAAATATCCCACTCTTTCATGATAAGTTAAATGGTTGCAAAAAGTCAAGAAAACGTTTGCCTGCAAATCGTTTATAACCAGAATGAGTATTGACATGTTGATATCATATAAATGAGTGTGAGAACCGACTGGTTTACTTTGTGTCGGTAATTTCTTTCAGAATTTTGTCGTATGAAAAGATTTTCATTCAATATATTAATGTCGTAACAACATCGTCTTGGTTGAGTAAGATTGAGTTTTACGGAAAGATGCATGCAAACGATTCTCGAAATCGTTGTGCACGACATTGAAGTTATGAGAGTGTTGGGGTCGTGTGTACCCAAGCTAGTTCCAAGTGTTGTTTATTTAAAATGATAAAATGTGCGAAATGATTTATTTACCGCGTTGTCATGCATGAAGGCTATGAACTCACTAGGTCGTAGAGTATTACATTTTGAACTAAGGAAAAACTCCGAGAGTAGAGAGGTGTTAGACAAATCAGAGGAGAATGGTTGTAGTTTTGGCATTTGTGTTCAAGAGGGGAGGTGGACAATGGAAGAGTCGGAAGTGGATTTTAGTATCGGTTGTATGAGGGTCTGTACCCTTGTTCGATGACTGGAAATACAGTTGTCGAGGGACGATGGTGTCCGGAGGGAGGACTAGGAGTCATCAAGGTGTTGGTTTTAGCAACTCGTTATGAGTAGTGTTGTGAGGCAGAAATGAGATGTCCACGACGTGGGATATGAGTTTGAGGTGAGCTTGTAATATTGATGTTGTTACATGAGTAGGTTTTGAAATGAGGGAGACGGATTACGAAGTTGATTATGATATGTTGGAAGGATTAGGTTCCGTAAGGAACCCATGTTAAAGAATAGGTTAAGAAAGTAGTTACAGGTTGGATATTGATGTTGAAGTCGACAGCTGGGGAAGATGGTTGAGGCCGAAGACTTGAACCAGAAGAGTGAAAGTGATAGAACACCTTGTAAGGGGTGTTAAGTTAGTGAGAGACCGCTGTCTTGGATAAGCGTTCTATTCACGAGGTATGGAGGGTTCGTAGAAGGATAAGGTATGTAGCACAAACGAAGCGAGTGTGTAGATTTTATCGTTCAGTAAGGGACTGTGCCCTGCTTATGTAAGGGTTCAGATCGTAAAGAGTCAGCAAGAACGTTGGTGCTTGAGCTAATTGGGAACTCGTGAGTTGTAGTTCAACTAGAGTTGAGAAAGGACAAAGTAGCGAGATATACTCGATTATGTATGCGGGAGAATATGAAGGAAAGTTGAATTGTGTACGAATGACCATGAGGGATCTGGCCTGCAGTGTGATGTTATGGGTGGAGAATGTACGGATGTATAGTGGCAGAAATTGCCAAAGTAAATGTGCCCGTCAGTGTTGTAGTAATGTGATGTTAGAAAGAGGAAACCTAAGATAGAAGTCTTTTAGGGATTTCGGATGAGGTGTACGATTTGTTAATCAAGTTGTTGGAGCACGTGGTTGGTGAGTTGGCTTGGTGTTATGGCTATTATCGGAGTAGAATGTCGGAGCAGGATTATGTGGTTGCCCAAATGAGAGACCAATCGTCTTGGTTATGCGAGTCGCTAAGTAAGTATATTCTGGGGATCAGTGGAAGTTTAAAGAAGATGATAAATTGTTTAGTCAAAATATGATGTAGTGGAGGCGAAATCTTTAAAGAATGCGAATTGTTTCTTACGTGTGAAATAATTTTTCCGTGAGGGTAATAGTTGGAGATCAAAGAATGTGTAGTAGTATCGAATGCTAGTGTCATTTCGAGATGGTTTGGTTGCATGCCTTAAGTTAGAATTGTGGCGCAACTGTTTGGTTATGTATAGTGACGAGAAAGTATTATCAGCATAGGGAAAGGTCGGAAGAGAGGGACAAGTAATGTTTGGTTGACGGTGCTCCACGCTAACGTGGGGAGGCGAAGATCGTATGTCGGAATAAGTGAGTAGGTTGGAAGTAGTAAGCTTGACAGTAATCGAAAAGTGGAGTAATGTGTGTAGATTACCATCGATAAGAGTGCGAACTCCTGGAAAGAGTATTAAGGAAAGGGATTTGTGTATGTTTTTATGCGAGAATGAGGAGGGAAAGGCAGTTGTTTGAGTTGAGTTGGTGGCGTTGTGAGAAATGTTCAAACGAATTGTTCGTCCAGTGATAAGCTATTGGGAATGGTTTTGTGTGACCATGGTTACTCCTCCTAGTTGAGTGGGGGTAACCGAAGTTATGTTATATGACTGGACGCTTGTGGCAAGCAGTGAGAAATTGATGTACCTTCAGGATAAGTTCGATTCGGATAGGTGAACACTCCAATAAGGGATTATGGAGGTTTCCTACTATTAGTCACGTTAAGTGTGAAGTGTCGAAGTGGTGAGAACGTACGAATTAGTTGTCGAACTGTAGCCGATGTGATTCGGGAAGAAAGTATGATCTGCATAGATGTATGCCGGTAGGAAGAAGTAATCTGGAATTACATGTAACTCGAGAAGGGAACTCCCACGTGTGAGTTCGTCGGGATGTCCAAGGGTGGCCTTGTGCCAAGTTGTCAAGTGGGTGATTATTCCTGGTCTAAGATTTTTGTTGTTGTGGCGGGGAATTTCCGCCAAAACTCTTTCTTTTAAGGAAGTAAAGAGGTAGGAGAGACCGTAAGTAGACGTGTTTTAAATCCGTGAGTCCTGACGTGGGGACGAAAGCGAGCAAATGGAGGCGCGATTGGCCTTGGATTTTCTAGTGGTATTTAAGCGAGTATAGTATTCGGAGAGGTTGCAAGTAAATAGTACAAGATGGCACGACATAGCAAAGTGGTGACTCGCCGAGGGCGGTTCCAAGGTATGGTGTACGGTTATGTTTCCCGTCAGAACGATTTGGGGTGACCGAGTAGAACTGAGTTGGTTGGATTGAAAAACATAAGACTTTTGAACCTTGAAGTTTGAGAGAAGGGTAAGGCGGACCATGTCTGTGGATCCGTCGAAGTTATGAAAGCTGAATAGATAGTGCACGATCTTGAGGTACTCGATGAAAATTTGGAGGAATTCATAGTGTGATGCACGCCTCTGTTATGGGGAACAGATCATGGAAGCTGAAATGATGGAGACCTTGCAAGAATTTCAGACAGTAAGGAGTTGACTTCCGCCATTATTGAGCGAGTTGGAGCAGTGGCATACAAGTAAGTCTGGCAGAGGAATTAAAGGGTGTTCGTCCGACATTTCATGTCTCGGACTTAAAGAGGTGTTTGTCAGAAGCCGATGTGGCCATTCCATTAGGAGATGTTAGCATCGATGAGAGACTGTCGTACGAAGAAGAACCAATAGAGATTGTGGACAGTAAGGTCCAGAAAACAAGGAATAGAGAAGTTCGACTAGTAAAAGTTCAGTGGAAGTATCATAAGGGACGAGAGGCTACTTGGGAAGTGGAAGCGGACATGAAGTCCAATTACCCGCATCTTTTCGAGAATGGAATTCCGGGGACATAATTCTTTTGAGGGGGGGGGGGGGGGGGGGTATTGTACTAACCGAGACCAATATGGAAGAATTTAAAGTCTTGTGGTAAAAATTTATAAAGCTGAAAGTTGAGGGACTAAACTGTTAATAAAGGATTAAGGTATAAGAACCCAATGATTGGCACAAAACCCTAGTTTTCCAATCATTTTTGGTGGGTGACGGCTGAGCAAGGGAGAGAGAGAGCAAGAAGGAAGAAAGGGTTCTTCAATTTTCTAGTTGGAGGAAGAGAAAGATTTCAGCATCATCAAGTTATCAGGTAATCTCCTCTACCATCCCTAGTCTTTGATTTTTGCTGCTGAACTAGTTATATTTGGGGTTCTTGTTTGAAAGTTGAGTTAATGGAAGATATTAGATGTCATATTGTGTTTTTGCAGCTAAGAGTTTGGTATTAAATGAACTAAGTAAGTCATAATATTGTTGTTAATCTAAGATTGTTGGAATATGAGCTTATCAGTGGGTTTTCGGTTCCAAATGGGTTCAGGGTCGGCGTCTGGAAAGTCCCTGTGGATGTCCAGACACGGTGACTGACTGAGAAGGGTATCCGGATGGGATGATTGTCCGGGTAGGAAAGTTACCCGGTAAGTGTGAAGTATCCGGTAAGTGTGAGGTATCCAGTAAGTGTGAGTTATCCGGTAAGTGTGAAGTATCCGGTAAGTGTAGTTCACCCGGTAAGCTGTCCGGAAAGTAGAGTCGTCCGGTAAGCTAGTATCCGGACAGTTGGATAGTCAGCTTATATATTTTATTCATTCATTCAGGTAAATCGATTGGAAGTCCGGAACAGAGTAGGAAAGGAAAGTAAGCGTACCAGGTGAGTTTTTCTAACTAAAATACGTGTTTTTGAACATGTTTTCAGAAGGAAGTGAATGAGTAAAATTGCTATGTTTATTTGCATGATTTTACTTGATTGAAAGTTTATATGAGATGTATGCATACATTGTGTAGACGTAAACAGGCTAAGTCGGGGAGAGTGGCCCGCCAGTGCGCACGCGGGAAGAGTGACCTGTTTATGCCTTGGGAAGAGTGACCCTGCACGGCAGCGTGAGACTGACTCGTTGTCACTTTCGAGTGACTTCAGGGTGCCATTTACGAGTGCGGATTTATCCGTGAGAGAGTTTTATAAAGTTTTATATGAGAAAGTTTTATATGCGGAAATTGTAAACTGTTTTTAATTGTTTTGAGAACTGTCAGGAGGGAGCTCACTAGACCTCATGGTATAACCCTCGCATTTTCCAAACTAAACCTTTTCAGGTAAGCAGGTAGTTGGAGGCTATGGCAAGTGAGCTGAGCGTGCTAGTGAATACGTGCAGTTAGAGGCAGTGCCACTATCGATTCAATATTTAGTTTATTCTCAGTTGTGTATAGGTTGTTTCCGCCAACCTAATTTTGAGACTTATGTAAGAAATTTTGGAACCCGATTTTGGGATATTTCGTTTTATATGAATTGCATGCTTTATTTTAGTTTGGATCGTTACATTGCTATTCCCAAAATATTTACGGAAGTCTTCACTAAGCAATTCACTTCTCGAGCACACTACTAGCACTCATCTCTTCACAGTGTCACTAGAACTATTCCCAACCTGAACCTGTTGCACATGCCGACAAATAAATAGGTTAGGCTAACGCCTAATGAGTTCAAGAGTTTACGTCATGATTAAATAATTCATTGGACAAAAAAAGATGCAACTTAAATCATGATTTCCAAAAAGGGGATTTATACTAAATATACCAACAACCCATTTTCCATACACACACAAATTCCGTGACGAAAGCTCCAATGAAAATCATTTCTCAATAATGGACTCAATTCCAAAACACACTCAAGATATGGATAAATATCAAGTTTCCAAATAATATCAACGCGAATAAAACTCCAATAATCGAAACATCCAAACAAGGATGAGGCATAATATACCGCCCAAAAATCATGGAAAACAATCCTTATAAATATAATACGTCATCGAAAACATGGATAAAAGAAATACCCGAAACAACACCTTTTGGTGACGGGGGAGACCCGATTTCATCGAATGTGGCGAATACACAAGTTAAACCACAATTATGAATTATAAGCATGTTTCATGGATGGAAAAACATATGACATCAACCTTATCCAGGTCTTTAGTCAATCTCGGACATCAACCCAAACCGGATCTTTAGTCCATGAAGACATCAACTCAAACTGAGTCTCTAGTCTAAGGAGACGTCAACCCAAACCGGATCTTTAGTCTATTGTGACATCAGTCCAAACCGGATCTTTAGTCAAGTGAGGCATCAACCCAAATCGGATCTCTAGCCAAGTGAGACATCAACCCAAACCGGATCTTTAGTCTATGGAGACATCAACCCAAACCGGATCTTTAGTCTATTGAGGCATCAACCAAACCAGATCTCTAGCCTAAAACCACCAAGTTCAACCCAAACCGGATCTTTACCTTGGGATCTCACCATCCAAAACAAGTTTGTTTAATTTAGAAATTTATACACGACTCCAAAAGAATAACCAACGCATTCAAATCATGTAATTCCAAAATAAGACGCAATACACGCAAATCAAAACCAAAGCTCTACCTCGAGCTATCAAAATCGGACAAATGTCCTCAAGACCCAACGGAGTCCACAAACCGAGCCATAAGCTCAAAAGAGCAAATGACCTTTTGTTAAAAGTCAACATATGCAAATGAAGTGTATCTAACCCACATTATGCAATTACATGCTCCGAGGCATGACTAACTCAAAACCTCTTCATTGCCACTTTCCAAATGAAGTCAAACCGTGTGTATATATATATATACTCAAACACTTTATAACTTGATAATGTATAAAGTTCGCAATGGTTTATAAGACCTCAAAAAGTACCAATAGTGCATAATTGTCAAATGGTATTCACTTATGAAACAAAACACTCAAAAGGCATATTCGCAAATAAAACGCAACTAAGTGCATAACACATCCAAAGCTCCATCGCGAGCTACTAATGTAATACCCCGGGTAAGTCCGTTAGTTAAATCCCCATTCCGTTAAATTTAATTAACTTTAAAGTTGGAAGTTTAGGGTAAGTTTGGGTTAAATTAGGAGTTAAGGGTGTTTTGGGTCATTAATGGATAGTTTAGGGTTTAGAGGATAAATATTGGTTAGATATTATCTATTGGTAAATCAGATAATTCATAAAAATCAGAAAATCAGATATTATCATAAGGTGTGTGTGTGTTTTGTGGAGAAAGGAAGAAAAAAGAAGAAAAGAGGTTTTAGAATTAGGGTTTCAATTTGGTGCAATTGGAAGTAGTTACAGGTATGTTTCCTTTACTAATTATGTTTATAATGGTTAGTAGATTGTTTCTATCGGTCTAGAATCGACATAATCGAACTGGTGTAAACCTCAGCCGATTTCTGGGTGAATTTTGGGTAAACCGACAGTGGTGTCCGGATACGTTGAAGGTGTCCGGATAGCACTGTTGGTGGTGTCCGGGTAGTTTTGTTGATGTTGTCCGGGTACTGTTTGAAGGTGTCCGGACGAGTCCTTTATCCGGGAAAATCTCTCTTTTCTATAGTTGTCCGGAAAAGTCAAGTTGTCCGGAAAAGTCATGTTGTCCGGAAAAGTCATGTTGTCCGGGTAACTTGTGGTATCCGGATACTTTTGCTGTTTGGCCATTTTTGAGAGTTTTAGATGCTGTCAAGTATCCAGTAACCTGTATTTTGTTAACCACTAGATAGGGAGTGAATAAGGACTGACTATCCTGTAGTCTTGACTTGAGTACGAGTTTGGGGGCAACATTTGAGGGTTTGAGCTCTTTAGAGTTGTTAGCCTTAGTAAGACTTATGTGTTTTATGTGGTAAAGAGATGTCTGTATCTATGTGTTACAGATCTTGTGAATTCTGGGTAAAAGGCTGAACCGGTTAAGAAGACTTGGAAACATGTTAATAAGCAATCAGGTGAGTTTTACTTTAAAAGTAATTTCAACTGGAATACATACGTATGGTTTGGGAATGTGATAATTAGTGATTATGTGTTTATATGTATGGTATATGCGAATTACAATATAGTGAGATATTGTATTTACATGTGTATTATAAACGTGTTATAATACGTTGGCTGGGTTTAAGACCGGTGTGATTGGCTATAGAACTTGTATAGCGTTGTTTGGCTGTAGATGTTGTACAGCGTTGTATATTATTAGTTGGCTTGCTACCACTAATATGGCCAGGAGGAAATGAGAAGGAAAGGTACACGATGTGTGAGCTTAATTGGATATATGTAATTATGTGGCGTGATTTATATGAATGAAGTTTATATAAATGGTTTTTAAACTAACAGGGGTTTCTCACTTAGACCAACAGGTCTAACCCTCATTTTGTTTTAAAAATATGTATTCCAGGTGGCGGATCAAGTAAGGGCAAGTAAGTAGAGTATGAGATGGATGGCTAGTAAGGAAGACTATAAGACGAAGCTTTTGACTTATTTAGTAGTTGTAATGGAATGTTAAGTGTTATGAATGCAAATAGCACAAGGATTGTATTTCAAATGTTTTCTTTCTATTTGTAAAAGACTACCGGACCGTACATGTAAAGTGAAGTTTGTTTGTTATATCTAATTGTGTTATATTGTGTGATATGTCGTGTATATGGGATAAGGGAAGTTACAAATGGTATCAGAGCCTTAGTTTAAGGGATTTAGGTATTTGTATCTGTACCTAGACTTAAACTGCATGTGAAGTATAAAAGGTAGAAGGAACATCATGTAAGGTAATTTCATATTACACCTGGCCAGTGTAATCGTGATCTTACAGGTACATGTTTGAACTGGAATACCTTGTTATATGGGGTATGTGCTTATGTGTATATTAATCTTGTTTAAATCTACAGAATGGCAAGTGGTACAAGAAATTCGAATCGAGGAGGAGGAAGAAATCCAAACAGAACTAATCCGCCAGTAGGAACAGGGGACAGGGGAGGCAGAACAGGGGGCAGAACTGGAGGTAGACTTCGAGGTGGAGCTGGAGGTAGAACCGGAGGTAGAACTCAACAAAATAGTACGGATTTCATTACCAGAGCTGATTTAATGACATAAATGGGGAGATTACAAGACAATATTCAAGCTATGCTCAACCAAGCTCATAATACTGAAACAGAAAGACCAGACCCTACTCTTGAAGAGGAGATGCCAATTACCCCAACGGTCTTACCGGTAATGAGAAAATGTGATTACAAAATGTTTCTTAGCTGCAAGCCTCCGACATTCTCAGGGGATCGGGATCCGGTGAAAGCAATGAGGTGGATGAAGGAAATTGAAGCCATTTTTAAAACGAGTAAGTGTGCGGACGAAGATAGAGTATTGTACGGGGCAGCCATGTTGAAAGGAGATGCGTTGTATTGGTGGGAATCGTTTATTCATTCAAAAGGACCCGATGTTTATTCTACCCTCTCTTGGGAAGAATTTGTGATAGTCTACAGGAACGCATTTTGTCCCCAAGCAGCCGTCAAACAACTGGAAGGAGAATTCATGAATTTGCAACAAGGAAGCTTATCCGTTCGAGATTATACTGCTAGCTTTCTGGAAAAATCTCGATTTGCAGAATACTATGTCGCTACAGAAGCGATGAAGATAGAAAGGTTTATCTTTGGGTTGAACTCAGAGATTAGAAGGTTAGTGACTGCAAAGGGACCCGATACCTTTTCAGCTGCAGTTGATGCAGCGGAAAATGTTGAACGAGATATGAGAAGGGATACGGGAGATAAGAGTATCGGAAAGAGAAAGTGGGAAGGACCACAATATGATCCGAAGAGGTCCCGATTTCAGAGGTATGATAACCGTCCGCCGTTTCGACCAGCGGAAAGACCATGTCCGAAGTGCAATCGTGTCCATCAAGGAAACTGCCAAGGTGATTTGCGAGCATGTTATAAGTGTGGGAAGACTGGGCACGTCATTAAGGATTGTAAGGTAACGCGGCTATGTTTCTTATGCAATTCTCCGGATCATTTCCAGTCAAACTGTCCGCGAGGGAGGATGCAGCAAGGTGGGTCATCAGGCAGGCCAGCAAATGTTAAACCAGTAGTGCCAAGACTGGAACCGCCAGTAACCAGAGGTCGCGCATTTCAGATGACTGAGAAAGAAGCGGAGGAAACTCCAGATGTGGTCACAGGTACATTTTTGATAAACTCTACACGTGCTAAGGTGTTATTTGATTCCGGTGCAAACCGATCGTTTGTGTCTCCTGCATTTGCTGCTTGTTTGTGTTTGAAACCTAAAATGTTAGATCATTCTCTATTAGTAGATACAGCAAATGACAACCAAGTGTCGGTTAGTGAAGTATTTGATGGTTGTGTGATTAATATAGAGGGGTGTGGAGTGCCTATACAATTGTTTCCTATAACTTTGATAGAATTTGATGTAGTAGTGGGAATGGACTGGTTGGCTGAGAATCAGGCTAATATAGTGTGTGACAAGAAGATAATAAATGTTGTATTGCCTGAGAGAGGACCGGTAGTGATTTATGGTGATCGTAGGAATCATCAGTCCTGTCTTATATCACTAGTAAAGGCACGTAAGTGTGTGAATAAGGGTTATCAGAGTTACTTGGCTTACGTGATAGATGTTAAGCCGGAAAAGATTAGGATGGAAGATATTCCTATCGTTAGTGAATTCCCTGAAGTATTCCCTGAAGACTTGAACAGTCTTCCGCCAGTTAGACAAGTCGAGTTCGGTATAGACTTAATTCCTAGAGCCACTCCTGTAGCCCGTGCACCGTACCGTTTGGCACCTCCAGAGATGAAAGAGATGATGGCACAACTACAAGATCTATCCGATAAGGGTTTCATCAGACCTAGTTCTTCGCCGTGGGGAGCACCAGTGTTATTTGTGAAAAAGAAAGATGGGTCGATGAGAATGTGTATTGACTACCGAGAATTGAATAAGCGCACGATAAAGAACAAGTATCCGCTACCCCGAATTGATGATCTCTTTGATCAGTTAGTTGGAGCTTGCTATTTCTCCAAGATTGATCTAAGGTCCGGTTATCACCAGCTGAAGGTTAAAGAAGAAGACGTTTTAAAGACTGCTTTTCGAACGAGGTATGGTCATCATGAATTTTTAGTAATGCCATTTGGATTGACGAACGCTCCAGCTGCCTTTATGGATTTGATGAATCGGGTATGTAAGCCGTATCTCGATAAATTTGTAATTGTTTTTATCGATGATATTCTTATCTATTCTCGATCCAAGGAAGAGCACGCGCAACATCTTCGTTTGATTCTAGAGCTGCTGAAGAAGGAAAGGTTGTATGCAAAATTTTCAAAATGTGAGTTCTGGTTACGGAAAGTACAATTTCTGGGGCACGTGGTTTCTGAGAGAGGTATACAAGTCGATCCGATGAAAGTAGAAGCAGTTGAAAAGTGGGAACATCCCAAGACAGCAACCGAGGTACGCAGTTTTCTGGGTTTGGCCGGTTACTATCGGAAATTCATAGAGGACTTCTCTCGTATCGCAACGCCTTTGACTAAGCTGACCCGAAAGAATTTGAAGTTTGAATGGAAAGCGGAACAGGACGAGGCATTCAGAATATTGAAAGAGAAACTATGCAGCGCGCCAATTCTATCACTACCTGAAGGTTCTGAAGACTTTGTCGTTTACAGTGATGCGTCTAAATTGGGATTGGGTTGTGTGCTTATGCAGCGTGGAAAGGTTATAGCTTATGCTTCTCGCCAACTGAAGGATCATGAACGGCAGTATCCTACGCACGATATGGAGCTTGCTGCAGTCGTTTTCGCGTTAAAGATTTGGAGACATTATCTGTATGGTTCCAAATGTCAGATTTATACTGACCACAAGAGTCTTCAACATCTCTTTGATCAGAAGGAAATAAATATGAGACAAAGGAGATGGTTGGAATTGCTGAATGATTACGACTGTGAAATCCTTTATCACCCGGGAAAGGCGAATGTAGTGGCAGATGCGCTCAGTCGTCAAGAAAGGAGTGGAACAATAAAAGTTATTTCAATACGAACTGAACTCCTACCCAACATATCTGACGAATTGCAGAAGTGTCAAGTGGAGGCTTATCAGGATGAACATCTGAAATCAGAACGGTTAGCGGGGATGTCAGCATTGCAAGTAAAAGATGATCGGGGGTTATTGTGTCTGGGAAACAGAGTGTGGGTACCTCGTTTGGGTGGGTTACGTGATCGTGTTTTACAAGAAGCTCATCAATCCCGTTTCTCTATTCACCCAGGTACAAACAAGATGTATAAAGACCTAAAGCAATTCTATTAGTGGTCGGGGATAAAAAGAGGGATTGCTCAGTATGTAGAACGGTGTGATACTTGTAGGAAGGTAAAGATCGAACATCAAAAGCCATTTGGTCAACTACAACAACTAGAAATACCTATGTGGAAGTGGGAGCAGATTACCACGGACTTTATCACAAAGCTACCAAGAACTCCGAAGGGATTCGATTCTATTTGGGTGATCGTCGACAGGTTGTCAAAGTCTGCACACTTCCTACCAATAAAGGAAACCGATTCATTGGAGCGATTAGCTAAGTTATACATTAATGAAATAGTAACTCGACATGGAGTTCCAATCTCGATCATTTCTGATCGTGATAGTCGTTTTACTTCAAGATTTTGGAGAAGCTTTCAAAGGGAAATGGGGACTCAGATAAAGTTAAGTACGGCGTATCATCCTCAAACAGATGGACAGAGTGAACGAACAATTCAGACCTTAGAAGATATGCTCCGGGCTTGTATTGTTGATTTTGGGGGATCGTGGGATAAGCATTTGCCGTTAATCGAATTCGCTTACAACAACAGTTATCATTCCAGCATACAAGCGGCACCGTTTAAAGTACTGTATGGTAGGAAATGTCGAACGCCTCTGTGTTGGAACGAAGTGGGAGAGAAACAGTTAGCGGGGCCGGAAATAGTTCAGTTAACCGCCGATAAGGTTACACAGATCCGAGAAAGATTGAAAGTGGCTCAAGATAGACAGAAGAGTTACGCTGATCGCCGTCGAAAGCCGTTGGAATTTCAAGTTGGGGATTACGTAATGTTAAAGGTTTCGCCGTGGAAAGGAGTCATCAGATTCGGTCGACAGGGTAAGCTTAGCCCAAGGTATATTGGACCATTTGCAATCACTGAAAGGATCGGGGAGGTAGCTTACAGATTAGATCTTCCACCAGAGTTGAGCAGAATTCATAATGCATTTCACGTATCAAACTTCCGAAAGTGTTTAGTTACTCAAGATCAGGCAGTCTCCCTACCAGAGATACAAGTCGACGAAAGACTGAATTATGTGGAAGAACCGGAAGCAATAGTTGATCATAAAGTCAAAGTGCTGCGGAATAAGGAGATCAGGCAAGTGAAGGTTCAGTGGAGGCATCATAGAGGTCAGGATGCCACGTGGGAATCCGAATCGGAAATGAGAACCAAATACCCTCACCTTTTTGCCTAACCGAATTCCGGGACGGAATTCTCTTAAGGGGGAGATGATGTAATACCCCGGGTAAGTCCGTTAGTTAAATCCCCATTCCGTTAAATTTAATTAACTTTAAAGTTGGAAGTTTAGGGTAAGTTTGGGTTAAATTAGGAGTTAAGGGTGTTTTGGGTCATTAATGGATAGTTTAGGGTTTAGAGGATAAATATTGGTTAGATATTATCTATTGGTAAATCAGATAATTCATAAAAATCAGAAAATCAGATATTATCATAAGGTGTGTGTGTGTTTTGTGGAGAAAGGAAGAAAAAAGAAGAAAAGAGGTTTTAGAATTAGGGTTTCAATTTGGTGCAATTGGAAGTAGTTACAGGTATGTTTCCTTTACTAATTATGTTTATAATGGTTAGTAGATTGTTTCTATCGGTCTAGAATCGACATAATCGAACTGGTGTAAACCTCAGCCGATTTCTGGGTGAATTTTGGGTAAACCGACAGTGGTGTCCGGATACGTTGAAGGTGTCCGGATAGCATTGTTGGTGGTGTCCGGGTAGTTTTGTTGATGTTGTCCGGGTACTGTTTGAAGGTGTCCGGACGAGTCCTTTATCCGGGAAAATCTCTCTTTTCTATAGTTGTCCGGAAAAGTCAAGTTGTCCGGAAAAGTCATGTTGTCCGGAAAAGTCATGTTGTCCGGGTAACTTGTGGTATCCGGATACTTTTGCTGTTTGGCCATTTTTGAGAGTTTTAGATGCTGTCAAGTATCCAGTAACCTGTATTTTGTTAACCACTAGATAGGGAGTGAATGAGGACTGACTATCCTGTAGTCTTGACTTGAGTACGAGTTTGGGGGCAACATTTGAGGGTTTGAGCTCTTTAGAGTTGTTAGCCTTAGTAAGACTTATGTGTTTTATGTGGTAAAGAGATGTCTGTATCTATGTGTTACAGATCTTGTGAATTCTGGGTAAAAGGCTGAACCGGTTAAGAAGACTTGGAAACGTGTTAATAAGCAATCAGGTGAGTTTTACTTTAAAAGTAATTTCAACTGGAATACATACGTATGGTTTGGGAATGTGATAATTAGTGATTATGTGTTTATATGTATGGTATATGCGAATTACAATATAGTGAGATATTGTATTTACATGTGTATTATAAACGTGTTATAATACGTTGGCCGGGTTTAAGACCGGTGTGATTGGCTATAGAACTTGTATAGCGTTGTTTGGCTGTAGATGTTGTACAGCGTTGTATATTATTAGTTGGCTTGCTACCACTAATATGGCCAGGAGGAAATGAGAAGGAAAGGTACACGATGTGTGAGCTTAATTGGATATATGTAATTATGTGGCGTGATTTATATGAATGAAGTTTATATAAATGGGTTTTAAACTAACAGGGGTTTCTCACTTAGACCAACAGGTCTAACCCTCATTTTGTTTTAAAAATATGTATTCCAGGTGGCGGATCAAGTAAGGGCAAGTAAGTAGAGTATGAGATGGATGGCTAGTAAGGAAGACTATAAGACGAAGCTTTTGACTTATTTAGTAGTTGTAATGGAATGTTAAGTCTTATGGATGCAAATAGCACAAGGATTGTATTTTAAATGTTTTCTTTCTATTTGTAAAAGACTACCGGACCGTACATGTAAAGTGAAGTTTGTTTGTTATATCTAATTGTGTTATATTGTGTGATATGTCGTGTATATGGGATAAGGGATGTTACAACTAAAACCGGCAAACACCCTTAAAGACCCATTTGAGTATAAACCAAGCCCTTAAAGACAAAATAAATGTTTGACTAATAACACGAGCCAACATAGTTACATAAACCCAAAATATATATTTACCCAAAATCTTTGTCTCTTAAATCACAATTGGCCTTCGACCCAAAATCGAAAGGTTTACAATTCTCAAAATGTTCGTAAGGTTGATATTGATCAAAATCCACAACTCACACGTTCACATTTTCAAAATGTACCATATCATATACTTTGCATAATCTCAACAAACATTAAAAGTGTATTTTGACCAAACAATCTCTACTTATGCAATAACTTAACAAAACACTTTCATTCGTGATTTATTTATCAATTAACCAAAAACCCCAAATGTGGGTGTGTTTACAATTGTAAAGCTCAACACTTCAAATAATCAAAACCCACTAAATAACTCAACAATTGATAATTTTATATAAAACACATAAACACTTTAAAAATAAACATTTTGGCATGTACAACGTTTTCACAAATCAACTTGAACCCACCTTGCTAGATTTAGGCTAAATCTAGATTTTTCCCTAATATGAAGAAACTTGAATCCTCAAGCCAAATCTTCCAAAAACCTAGATCCACAAGTTTTCAACCATCAATATCCATATTCAACCATCTAGAATCGTTCCTCAAACATTTTACATCAATATCTTAACTTATACCAAAACCCTAATTTCCATAGATGAAGAAAAGAGAAGATTACCTTAACCACAACTTGGATCCACCAATCAAACACCTCTAGAGTTACCAAAACGAACCACAAACTCCAAATCCTCAAAATGGAGAAAAAGGGTTGGATGAAACCCTTAGAAAACTTTGATGAGGAAGATGAAATGAAAGGATTCTTGCTTTAGCTTCCAAAACCATGATAGATGAAGAAGGGACACTTGAAAACTTGATTCTTGGGGTCTAAAAGGATCAAAATCGACATTGGGGGTGAAGGGTTTCGGTTCTTGGGAGAGAAAAACGAAATGGGTGAAGTTGGAATGAGAAAAAGGCTGAAAATCGCGTTTTAAGGGTCCTGGTACCCCCAGGCGATAGTGACATGCGATTGTGACTGTCACAATCGCTGGCACAATCGCACGGGTTGTACCGAGAGTTTTTGGCATCCGGCGATTGTGACATGCGATTGTGACAGTGTCACAATCGCGGGCACTATAGCACAGAATGTACCGAAACTTGTTTTGGCCATAACTTCTTCGTTTTAGCTCCGTTTTTGCTCCGGAAAGAACCGTTGGACTCGTATTTAAATTCTCCATCCATCAAGACTATAAAATCTAGGATTTAATCCAAAATCCTATTTTTCATATTTATCTTAAAATGTCGATACCTTCTAAAGGTCGGGGTGTTACATATACATTGCAAGTTAGTTTACTACATCTACCTACTTAGGTCATTACGTTGTTGTATGTATTTTGCATTCTATGTTATCTTAAAGTTACCTTTTTTCATGGCCTCCACTTCTCTTCATCTTCCATAATGGACATTCAAACCAACTCAGATTCTGATTGAGATGGTGTTTTTATTGTCACCGTGTTATCGGTTATTGTTTATTTGTTGGCGTTTTCTCATTTCTCTTCACAACAAGAAACATTCCTTAGTTGTTTATATGAGCTTGAAGGCTGAATATCAGGCTCTCGCTTATACTACACAAGAGTTAGTTTGGCTACTATTAGATATGGGTGTTCCTCAAGCTATTCGGATTTTGTTTAAGGTATTAAGGGTATGACAATCATAGTGATATGGGCGCTCCTCAAGCCTAATTACAAGTTTTCACTTTTTTGATGTTTAAACCAATATGTGGTTCTTAAGATGGAATGGAATGAAACAAAAGAAGTCAATCATTTAATGTTTAATCGAATTAGACATTATATATCCACAAATTAAAAGATTTACCGTAAAAAAACACAAACACGTAATTTTATAGAACAACTTATCAAAATAAATAACCTTTTGAAGTCTTTCATTGATGGTGTTTCGTTTCTCATTTTAGATGCATTTTATGGCATACATACTCACTCTCCCTTAAAAAAAATTCTTGCTATTTACTTTAATTTTATCTTTAAGATAACCTTCTAAAATACAATGAGTTCCATATTAAGCACGTAATTTATGAAATCAAACCTTTTCATTTTATACAACAAAAAAACATGGATGATTCCTTTCAACATGTCTTACCATTTAATTTTTAAAGTTAGAATTCCAAACCTAATATTCCAAATGCAATACCATTACTCTTGACCGACGATGCTTAATGATTTATATCAGAGGTAATATAAATCGCCAATTGTGCTATATGGTTATACTACCGCGTCTCTCATCTAGTTTCCAACAAACAAATGTTTTTTTCACTCCTGTTACAAAAGATGATAATCAAAAATTTCTATCTATTACGGTTTTGAATCTAAATAATGCGAGTTACTATCATAAAATATGTATTTAACGACATCCTAAAGACTCCATCTTTGTGATCCGAAACAAGAGCTCAAGGATTGCATTTGCACCTCCTCGGCTATAGTTATACTACTAAAGCACAAAGGTTTTCATTCTCTTCCTTATCTCTTTTCATCTAATATTCAAATTTCATAGTTAACCCGAAAAAAATACGGATACGTTCAGTCTTTCCCTCTCCTAATAACATTTTCTTTCGGAAACTGAACTTACGCAAGCAATATCACAACTTTCTTATTTTACGAGATTTATGAAGTTATTCTAACTAAAACCCTATTGCTATATTAATCCTTACTCACACATATGAATACCAACTTTTCTTTACATTTCAAATACACAAATTAATCACCATAGAACTTAAAAAACTAGGTTTATTTAATATCACCCATCTTTATTTTATAAAACCCTAACAAACAACAACAATAAGTCAATAAGGTTCTCCTTGAAGTCATCAAATTTCCTGTCTTCCTTCTCCTCACGTGCAATCCACGTGAGCACCACCAAATACATATTTCCCAACGGCTACTTGAATCTTCAGAGGCTCCCAACCCAAAGCCTTCAGCTTCTCTTGCACAATTGACCGTTGTACGTATCCTTCTCCCAATCCCATTTATAAACCCTAATTAGACCGTTACCATTACTTTTCACCCAAACAAAACCCCCAATTTTTCTAGGGCTTTGCTTTTTCTTTCAATCAGATCCAAATTACTCACAACTTATTAATTTTCAAACAAAAAACCATGGATTCGAATCAAAGGAGAAAGAGTGGGATCAATCTCCCAGCTGGCATGTCGGAAACATCTCTCCGTCTCAACACCGGCGCCGGATCTCCGTCTCCTCTCATCAGAACCCTATCGTCTCCGTCGCCTCGAACAATGTCGCCGCGAACGATATCCAATTTGACGTCATCTCCGTCGTCCAAATCCGCCGGAGCTTGCAGCGATCGGTTCATTCCTTGCCGATCGTCTTCCAGACTTCACACATTCGGATTACTGGATAAAGCGTCGCCGGTGAAAGAAGGCGGAGGGGGGAACAGTAATGAGGCGTATTCGAGGTTATTAAGATGTGAATTATTTGGGCCTGATTTTGGGTGTTCTTCTCCTGCAGGTGCGACGAAAGGGTCGAGTTCGCCGGCGAGTAGTCCCAGGAAGAATATGTTGCGGTTTAAGACGGATAGTTCGGGTCAGAATTCTCCTTATTCGGGTTCAATATTGGGTCAGGATAATGGGTTGAGTTCGGAGTCTGTAACTCCACCTAAGCCCCCACGTAAGGTGCCAAAAACACCCCATAAGGTAAAAACATTATAACACCCTAATTTTGACTTTCTTGTGTTTGACTCCTAAATATATGGCCGGACATACCCTTCAAGTTGTGGTGTTTAAAGGGGACTTAGAATACTAGGAATTAGCAGGAACGAAAAGGGTAAAATGGTCATTTTTACATTACTATGGATAGACGAATGTAGTTAGAACTTTTGAAGTTTGGTCAAAATGAGTCAACAACGTGAGGTTAGAGGAAACTTAATAACTGGTATCATAACTAAAGGACTATATGGTAATTTCACATAATTTTGATGTCGTCCTTTGAACCTTAGGCCATCCGCAGCGCATAACTAAAAGCCCTCAACGCCACATCAACTTTTCTCCTAATCCTCTCCTTACCCTAAAATGGTTTACCGGGTACCCGATGCTATTATGGAACCCGCAACCCACCCCACCCTCACCCTCCTCTCACATACACCCTCGGGTTCAGCGGGTTTTCAAGCCCGGAAGCCAAGCCCGAAGCCAAGCCCGCAGCTCCCCGCACCACTACCCGAATGAGCCCTTGAAGCCCGCAGCCAAGCCCGAAGGCGCTGCGGGTGGCCTTAGGGCGCAAACATTCTGGTACTATATCGGGTTTGATTGCTCAACCTCAATCATTTGGAAGAAAGATTGGGTATTGAGTTAGTATGTCGTACTGGGGTTCCGTAGCCAGTTTGAAGATTGAATCGACATTGATTTCGAGAATTAAAAAAGATGATGACCTTTATCTGACATGCTTCAAGTGTTTGACTTGACACGTGAAAGTTAGATTCTTAAAGTTAGGGCATCTTCAATGCATGTCTTTTATAGCTTTTTACTATTACAAAAAGCTTTCCAAAAGGGTCTTTTATGCATCGGAATGAAAAAGATTTTTGATAAAAGGGTTGGTGTACACCAACCATTAGCTTTTTGGTATAAAGGTTGATAAAAAAAATCTTTTAGAAATAAGCTTTTGATAAAGAAAGTTAGTGGAAATCTATGTGCCAAAAATAAAAAGTCATTGAATGACGTATGCATTGTGGATGCTCTTAGTTATGTGGTTAACGCTGGTTATGAATTAGCTTCCATACACAGATGCCAACTCATATATGTAATGTAGATTTATAGATGTATCATAGTAACAATTAAGGAAAGATGATGAAACATATGACTTCCAAAACTCATGGGGCCCGCTTTTCTCGTACGATTAGGTTTTGGATGCACCCTCGCTTCAAGACGATTTCTACTTGAACCTTGTGGATTGGTCATCACAGAATGTACTAGCGGTTGGACTAGGCAGCTGCGTTTATTTATGGACCGCCACCACCAGCAAAGTGAGTTCAATTAATTTGCATCTTAATTCGGATACCAACTAAAAATCGTTACATTTTACTTGTAGTTTTGACGATGTTTCGTGGTCTGGTTTCAGGTGACCAAGTTGTGTGATTTGGGGCCTAACGATGGGGTGTGCTCGGTTCAGTGGACCCGAGAAGGCTCTTATATATCTGTGGGCACCAGTCTTGGAAAAGTTCAGGTACCCAATTATTTCTTGGGAAATTGACTCACATAGCCATTTTAACGATTAAAATTGGTCTCCTAGCTATTTCTCTCCCAGTTTTGCATAAATGTCACTACTTCCGCAATATATAGGTCCGTAATAACTCAAAAACACAAAAAAAATATGATTAATTTTTCTTAAAAAAAATTGACCCAGATCCGCAATATACAATTTTTTTAAATCAATCAGATTCGTATCTTTTTTATGTTTTGGAGTTAGGTCTGCAATTACGGATCTATGTATTGCTTAAGTAGTGATATTTTGGTAAAAATGGGAGAGAATTGGCTAGGAGACCAATTTTGTTGGGTAAAATGGCTATTTGAGTCACTTTCCCTTGTTTCTTTCTGTTTTTGGGTGAAATGAGGACTGAAGCTTGTTGTGATAATATAATAGGTTTGGGATGGGACCCAGTGCAAAAAGGTTCGAACCATGGGTGGACACCAAACAAGAACCGGTGTGTTGGCTTGGAGCTCACGCATTTTATCCTCGGGAAGTCGAGATCGTAACATACTTCAACACGATCTTCGTGTCCCAAGTGACTACATTAGCAAGCTTGTTGGCCATAAATCAGAGGTAATAATTAATCTTGATCTTTAGTGTAAATTAATCTTGGTTTTGGTTCTTACAAAATTTTGTTTGCAAGAAAACACCATGGTATGCTAAAATGCTTGGTTTTGGTCCCTCCGGAAGCTAAATTCCATCTGTTAGCTCCCCCATGTGCTTTGCACACGAGGGTAAAGACGTAAATTAGTCATTTATCTCTAAATTATGAGGGTAAAGTAAAAAAAAAAGCATTTCAGTATATGTCGTGCCATCTCATATTTCAGAGGTATAATGACTACTTTACCCTCGTGTGCAAGGCACATGGGGGACTTAACGGATGGAATTTAATTTCCGTTAGTGAGAAGGACCAAAACCAAGCATTTTAGCATACCAAGGTGTTTTCTTGCAATAAAAATTTTGTAAGGACCAAAACCAAGAAAAACTACAAACCACAAAGACCAAAATTGCAATTTACTCCGATCTTTAAAACGAAAATGTGAGAATGACAAGAACCTAATTAATTTTAATGGGTATGATTGATTTAGGTGTGTGGGCTTAAATGGTCTCATGATGATCGAGAATTAGCATCGGGTGGAAACGACAATCAGGTGATTATTTATTTGTACAAGTAAAACCACAAAGTTTACAAAAACTTTGATAATAAATTAATAATTAATAATACCATTTGTGAAATTGTTGTTGTATAGCTGTTGGTGTGGAATCAGCATTCTGCACAGCCACTTCTGAAACTGACTGAGCACACGGCGGCGGTGAAGGCCATCGCGTGGTCGCCGCACCAGAGCAACCTTCTGGTCTCCGGTGGCGGCACTGCTGACCGGTGCATACGGTTCTGGAACACGGGGAACGGGAACCAACTGAACCATGTTGACACAGGGAGCCAGGTGTGTAATCTGGCATGGAGCAAGAATGTGAATGAATTGGTCAGCACTCATGGGTATTCACAGAATCAAATTATGGTGTGGAAATATCCCACATTGGCTAAGGTACGTGTGATTTTCACTACTAGTAGTCTAGTATGCGTGTTTATTTGTTTTGTTGAATGAAATTATGTAGGGAAATTGACTCAAATAGCCAAAAGTACACAGGTAAATTGGTCTTTTAGCTGTTTCTCTCCCATTTTTTTACCAAAATGTCACTACATCCGTAATTGCGGACCTAACACAAAGAAAATTACGAATTTGATCGATTTTCCAAAAAAGAGAGGAATTCGAACCACATCCGGAGCCAGGTCCGCAAAAGAAAATAAGGAAAATCGATCAGATTCGTATTTTTTATGTTTTTGAGTTGGGTCCGCAATTACAGAGTTATATATTGCGGATGTAGTAACCTTTTGGTAAAAATGGGAGAAAAATGGCTAAAAGGCCAATTAATGTGTGTGTGTGTGTGTTTCTTATATGTATAGGTTGTGATATATGTGTATATATATGGTATGTATAGGTTGCAACTCTAACTGGACATAGCATGAGAGTTTTGTATCTAGCAATGTCACCGGACGGTCAGACGATAGTGACGGGGGCAGGGGATGAAACACTGAGGTTTTGGAACGTGTTTCCGTCTGTGAAATCTCCGGCGCCGGTAAGGGACTCTGGACTCTGGTCATTGGGAAGAACTCAAATCAGATGATGAGATGTTCATACAAGATTCAGATTTGTAAATTTTTTACTTATTTTCTTTCCCAATATTTATATAACATACATGTACATCATTTTCTTTTGTTTCTTTACCATTCTTGAGTATATATATATATGTTTCTTTCTTTCAAAGATATTATTTTTTTTTGTCTGTTTTACAAATAGAATACAAATATTTCTCTTTCTTTATTTTTTGTTATCATGCACCAAAAAATTGTTCAAATGATCTAGATTTGTTTGATGCTTTCTTTTCCTTTTAAAACACAGACATTCAGAAACTATTTTGAAATATTATTACAATGACTCACATTTTCTAAATATTTTACATGCAATCCTACAACACTCACTCCATAGTGCTTAAAAACTTGATTGTGGTGCTTTGAAACACAAGTATTTGACTCTCTTTTTATAGGTATGAAGTTCACTCCATGTTTTATTACTTTGTTTATATGAGATATGTTTTCAGCCAATCTAAAATTCTTGGCCTGACCTTTTCCTTGTATTTAAGAATAGCAAATACTTGAACTATTGGCACATTAATAATTGCAAGATTATAGATTACTGGTCAAGGGTTGGGTTCCAGTGAGAAGTGGTTATCTGCCGTCGTCGGATGAGAAATGGATGCACATTAGGATGAGATGAACCGAGCTAAGATGCGCCGGAACAATTCTCCTCTAAGCCGCAATTCATGGGAGGGTAGGGTATTTGATCGATAAAATGACACATTAAAAGTACTTCTCACACATTTCACTAAAAATGACACTTTCACATGATCTCATCATCCATGTCTACTGATCAAAATAAATATGCAATATGAAGAATTGAGTTTCTATTATAACCGAGGAAAATACTCGATATAATAAACAAGAAGTAACACACACAAACTTTGTTGAATTTTGATGTATATTTAGCCTTTTATTTTCGTAAATAAAACAGGGATTTAGTAAATGAAGGTAAAATTGGTGGTTTACCAATGTCAACATTAAATAAGCTTTTATGGGATCACTTACTTTACCGGGTGGGCATGTCAAAGACAAATAATCTTAATCGGTAAGAGGTATGACAACAATCGAAGTTCTTACCCATAAGTGAGGAGAAGACTTTTATCCAGTCAGCGCCTACCTGGTAAGAGATGGTTATAAACAATCCGTTTTAATGATCGAAAATGTTGTTAGAGAAAGTGAGCGTACTAGTTGATAAAGCGCTTGGTAAACATTTGATAAACTGTCATTCCAACGTTTTGACAAACTAAGTAACTAGAAACAATTCCGTACACATCTAATTGTCTAAGCCTTCTCCTTTCTACCACCAGTAGTGGTGAAGTTTTGTATATCCAATATACTATTATCGATCACTTAATATACTTAGTCATGAATTCGTGGTTTTAATGTTAAAACAAATATAAACTCCAAATATAATTAATATCCGACAACGATATCACATATATCAACTTGTTGTCTTTCATGTTGATAACACTTAAAAATTGGTATCTATCATATTATTGAAAACACCTTCATAGAACGGTTGGTTATGCATTTAGTTTGAAACATTGTTAAAAACATACGTATAATTTGTACTTAGGGTTTACGTTATGTTCTCGAAACTCATTTTAGAAAGGAAAGGAAAGGGAGGAAAATGGGTGGAAAGTAAAAAAAAAAACTCGTGTTCTCGAAACCTTTTTAGAAGAGAAAGGAAAAGAAACAGAATGAAAATAATGATAAGTTTTCTTCCAAAACTTTCCTCCCAAATGTGGGAGGAAAACGAAGGAAATTTTTTTTACAAAAATTACTGAAATTATTAAAATTACAAAAGTATCCGATATTTCCTTATAAAAGATATATATTTTTAAGGTTATGTTAGTAAAAATGATATATTTTCTTTCCTCTCTCATGTTCAAGAACACGAAAAAATATTTCATTTTCTTCCCTTTCAAGAACACAAATGAAAAAAATTACTTTCTTTTCCATCGATTTTTTCTTTCTTTCTTTTCTCTTCGGATTAGAGAACACAGCGTTAGGGCTCTATCACCGTCCTGTATGATAGAAAACACATGATACACTTATATGACACTATATAAAAGCATGGTAACAGGTATCGATCCTGATTGAACTTTGGTATCATTTTTTTAAACCGAACCTACATACACTAAAAATACTGAATTTTTTTGTGGGAAATAAATTAACCAAAAATATTTTAAATTGTGATATCAGAAGTATATTATAAAATAATTAAAAGCATCTTCAAGGAAAATTCTTATAAGAATCTAAATTTTTATACTTTTTCATGTTATATCATTTTCTAGGTTATCAAATTATAATTATTAAATTAAGATGGTAGTATAAATTAAAATATTTATATTTAGTTATAAAGGTGAATAGATAACGTGACGAATAGGAAAAGGACAGACGACCACCAAATTAGATCTATTTTCAATAAAGTAATGCAATTTGTAGTCGTCTTGGATTTGGATTTGGATTGCATAACAGTATAACACATTACATTTATTTTATCTTTTAAATATTTAATACATTTTAACATTTACCGACTTTAATTATAAATCGAAAATTAAACTGCTTTTAAATTTATTTTTAAAAATAGATAAACGTTTTAATCGTAAGTCTGTGGATCAACTTATACCCATAGATTAGTCTTATCATGAATGATCTGAAGTCAGATAAACTTTCGTGGCTACAAGGGCTTTTGATAGCACCTGAATTTGAACCCTGAATAAATGAGATTTTTCCACTACACCCCAAAAGATTTTACCAGTACGCCACAACCCAAGTGGTTAAAATAGATAAACTTTGAGATAAGTAATCAAAAATCTACATATTATTTATTTGATTGAATTTGTAATTTGGAAAAGATATTAGAAGTTTCCAAATATTTTGTACTTAACAATTAAAGAATTAAGAATGATCGGTCTTGGGTTTGATCCTGGACCCTTCGTTAGTCTTAGCCGTTGAGTGAGCTAAAATTTTCCTCTTAGATTCATCTTATTAGAGGCGGGTTCTATGTATGATCAGTTGAGATTGTCGATAATTAACTTTTTATTCAAACATTTAAACAATGACAAAATAAGAATATTTTAGAAATTTAATTTTTTATAGAAATTAATAATATAGAGAGATTTTCAAATACAAATCATGTCATATATGTTTTAATAAATATCTTAACATGCAACATTAATCATATTTAATTGACTCTAATAATTCTCCATAAATATCTAAATTATAAAAAATAAAGTTTCACAATTTCCATAAATATCTCAGATAAGTTTATATAATTTGTTTGAATAACAAGGTTTGTAGGGTAGTATATCTAATGTGTTATAAGTTGTATATTAAAAAAAGTAATATTTTTAAGAGTAAAAGCCTTAAGCCTATCATAATATGAATATTTTATTTATAGTTTCAATATAAAAATCAAAATGTGTATATATAATGCTTTCTTTTTAATTTTGGAAACTCAAAACAAATAATTTTATTAATTTAATAATATAAAATAGGGAAATTAATTAAAATACCCAAAGTTTGACACTGACTTACCAAAATACCCAAAAGCTCGTCGAGTTTACCAAAATACCCAATTTTTCCGCGGTGGGCCCCGCGATCGCGGGCCCACACCCACGTGTCACGACGTTTTGGCCAAAAGTTCCGCGGCCCCTCAAGAATGCCCGCGGTACATTTTTGGTCCCTGCCCGCGGAGGTACCCCGCGATCGCGGGATGTCGGTGACACGCGTCGACACAGGGTGAAACCCTAATTTCTTTAATGCATCAACCCCCCCCCCCCCCCACCACCCTAATTTCGGCCGCTATAAGAGAGAGGGTGGGGGGACCTTATTTCCTCCTACCACTTTCATTAAAAAATTCTCTCCCAAACTCTCTCAATTTGTCGTGTGGAATACGCGCTCGGTTTGTTTGAAGATGGCTCGTGTTACTCGTTTGGTAAGTTTTTCTTAAGTTTCTTGTACTTTTCTTGTATGTTGTTATTTTAAATTTTAAAATATATGATATGTATGTTGTTAGAGTGTTTATAAGTTTGTTGTATGTTTGAATGTGATATTTGTATGTTATAATGTTGTCTCTATTATAGATGTTAGAGTGTTTTTTAGTGTTTTTTATAAAAATAATTGTTAAGAGTGTTTTTTTATAAAAAGATGAGTGTTTTTTATAAAAATAAACGTTGAGAGTAACGGTCATGAAGGGGTTTCTTGGCGGTACCTCGATATTGTATGTAAATCGTTTTACTCTTATTTTATTTAAGTTGTTTGGTTGCTAACTAAGTTGTCTAATATTGTAATATTTCAGGTCTACATCCCTATCTGCATTCATCCTAAACATTGGGTGCTCGGGGTGTTTGCTCTTGATCGTATGAAGATTACCCTATATGACAGTGACCCTGCCCGTATCTATACAGACGCTTTGGATGCCCGTGTTGCCGAATTTAAAGTTCAGATGCCGCAGTTCTTTAGTATGATCAAGGATAGGGCCCGTCTCGATAAGGCAATGCACTTCCGTCCTAAGCCCGCCAAACGTGTACCACGCCAACAAGGGATCAATGCGGATTGCGGTGTTTGGTTATGCCGTAATGTCAGCGCCTTGATTTCAGACGATGTGGTAGAATTAAACCCTTCCCGCACCGAAGAAGTGGCGTTGGAGTTTAGCAAACATATGGCGGAGAGCATTTATGCTCATTGTGTTCCACGGCAAAATGATTAGGTTGTTTATGTAGCATTAAATGATTGTTATTTAAACTTTGTTAACTTATTTTGTTATAGTATTTAACTTGAAGTTATAATTTTGTTTATTATTTTGTTAAAGTATTTAACTTGAAGCCTAAAAGCCTATTATTTGAGTATCGATATCTTATTCACACATACTCCGTTTTGGACACATTATATATCGTTTCGAAGCTCTCATTATAGAACCATATTGGTTCTTGTTGTCTGAAAGTGATTCATATGATGCAAAAATTGGTATTATGTAATGTAGAACAGTATCTATATTATAAAAACTTGCATTTGACAGTGCCATATAAATTTGACAGTGCTAGACTACTTAAAGACTAATTTTCAGCCTAATCTTGCAGACGAATCTTGCAGTTACTTTTTCAGTCGAATCTTACAGGCTCTTTTGCAGACGAATATTGCAGTTACTTTTTCAGTCGAATCTTACAGACTAATTTTCAGCCTAATCTTGCAGACGAATATTGCAGTTACTTTTTCAGTCGAATCTTACAGACTCTTTTCAGACGAATCTTGCAGTGAACTATTCAGACGAATCATGCAGGCAACTTTTCAGACGAAATCTTTGACCATATCCACATCCCTGATGAAGAACATACATTTTCACGGCTATAAGTAGATGGCATGATGAAGTAGTAATTCACAACTTGCTATCTATCTTTTATACATTCTTTTACACCGTTTACAAACATTCTGTCGCTTTTCTTAACACTATGGCTGGAGGTTCAAGATCAAGGGGAACAGGTCGGCGAATGGGGCTGGAACTTCACGTTCGGCAGCCTACCAACCACTGAACGATGGAGCTCGCCGGAGTACCTGGAAGGTACCGGAAACAGACGGGGAGTGGAGAAACCATGGGCGAACTGCGGCCGATTATCCATTCACGGCTGAGGAGACAGAAGACTGGGAGATGGCATGGGAGAATTACCACTTCGATAATGACAGGAAAAGCCCACCAATGTATCATTGTACCCAGCCGACGGGTCTTCCACAAAGTTAACGAATTACTCCCTTAGTGCAAAAATCCATTGATAAGGCGAACGCCGATATCGAAAAGGTATGTGGAACCATAACAGGGGGATTCAGCAGGGGAAAATGGAGTATCTAGCGGAGAAGAAACGAAAACTGGCCATGGCTAGGGCTCACGTTCGGGAGGTGCAACGACAAATTAAGGAAGTAGAAGAGGAACTACATGAAATCGAAGACGACTACACGGGAATGGAGGACGTCATCAAGGAAAAGGTTGACTTCATCACCGGAATCCAGGACGCATTCCAGTCATAGATTTCTTTGTTTACCTGCACTGTATCCGTTTCGGTTGGGAAGATGATTTGTAATAACTGATCTTTTAATTAACTTAAAATGGGGAAAACATTTTCTTTAATTAACTTCTATATTAAATACATTAAAATGGAAAGGAAATAATACATTAAAAACCCTAAACCCTAAATACATTAAAATGGAAAGGAAACAATACATTAAAAACCTCAACTACATAAAATTATAACCTAAAAACTACAGGGACCAAAAATGTAATTTTTTTGCCTCAAACTTGAGGGGCCAAAAACGTAATTTCGGCTTACCGCAGGGTATCTCTGTGGGCAGGGGCCAAAAGTGTACCGCGGGCATTCTTGAGGGGCCTCTGCAGGACTTTTGGCCAAAGGGTCGTGACACGTGGGCGTGGGCCTGCGATCGCGGGGCTCACCGCGGAAAATTTAGGTATTTTGGTAAAGTCGATGAAATTTTGGGTATTTTGGTAACTCAGGGTCAAACTTTGGGTATTTTAATTAAATTCCCTATAAAATAAAGTAAAAAAGAAAGTATATGATCGATCATGTATAGAGCATATCCCTATCGGATCGCATCTCCAATTATTTAAAATAAAATACAAGCCTTGCATTTCCTAACACTCACTCGTTGTCATTTTTGTTTCTTTACGGTTCTCATTTCACAACAACTTGAAAACACATCTAATCAAACTGTTGGGTTTTTGTCGATCAACTTTTCTATGAGAATTCCTTCATTTTTAGAATTCAAGTTTATAGGATTCAAATTATTGTTACACTTGTAAGTAATACTAACTAATAACTAATATTATCGGAAGTTAATTTGAATAATAAATCTGATTAATGAAGCATCTTCAATTTAGTATCATTTATATATCAAAAAGTTTTCGTAAAATCAAGGTTTTCAACACAATTAGGATGGATGGATGGATGGTATAGACATAGTTAAATCAAATTCCCACTCTTCTCTTTCCTTTCCAAATTAATCACAACAAGTAATTGTAAACTGAACTAACAATACACAAACAACCCTGTTTTCCTTTCCTATATTTTGTACATTAATTCCATGCATGTTTCAGTTGCCAACAGAGTCTAGACTCGAACCTTGCGGTTGGGTCTGGTGCTTCCACTGAGACCAATAAGCGTGTGCAGCCAGCACACGGTCCAAAAGATCCTGCGGCACAGCCTCTCCCCTCCTTTGCTGCGGGGAGATGCTTGCTGTATGAACCAGTGTTTTCCATTTATCCTGCATATATATATATACAAAACCAATAAACCTATTATTAACATCACTAACACACATTTTAGTTTTTACTTCAAGATGATCATAATAATTATTATTATTATTTGCAGTATAGAAAATCACCTTTAAGTCCACATAAGTTCGATGATTTTCATCATCAAAACCACGCAATTTAACATCACGCCATCTGCAAAATTTAGATTAAAATTTATTAAGGTTATATATATATATATATATATATATATATATTTGTGTGTGTGTAGTGTAGCATCTTCGTAATTAAGTCATACCTTCCTGTTCCAAGTGTTTCAACTGCTTCCACAAGTGCTTCTACTTCTGATACAGAGAATGGTCTCCTGGCTCTACGTTCACAACTCTTTGTTGGTTTGTGGTTAACCGGGACAATTGAGAGTGGCTCCGCTTTCACAATAGCTTTGGAATCTGTCACTCTTTCTTCGGTTAGTACTACTTCACTTTGTAGGGCTATATTTTCATGATTCTTATTAGTTGCTACAGGAAGACCAGCACAAGAATTCCAAAATCCCACTTCCATAATGGGACTGCCTTCAGATCTGACATTTATAAAAACATTTCTTAAATGGAGAGTACGATCGACTCGCTAGTATGATGAGATCACGGAAAAGATATATATTACCTTGATTGCTGTAGACTAGTGTCACATAGTAGCGACAATGGAGGTTCTTTCTGAATCGTAGATGAAAAAGCTTGGGGAAAACTAGGCTCCAATCTAAATCCCAAAGTCTCAAGGTCACAATTCTGCGAAATACCCATTTCTTGTAGGGTTCTTTTGTTGTCTCTGACCTTTTTGCCCTCGAGAAGTATCCCTACATGTAGTCCACCTCCTAAAAGAGCTGTAATAGCCTCCATAACAGTCCTCTGCGGAAATAGTTACAAAAAATAAGGGATTTTTGACGAAATTGTACAAAAGCGCGCAACTTTTAAAAAGAAAGATCACGAATACCTTCAAGGAACCTACAGTGGCTGTCTCTGGCATCTCAACATAAAGTTCCGGCACTTCAAAGGACTTGATGCCAAGTTTCACTAAAAATAGAAAATCATAATAAAAATTAGTAACCTGAATGACCAAGATCAGGAAAACCACAAAAATCCGAGAAAAAGGAAGAACCATTATTCGAAGCAGTGTTTGAGATATAATTATGAAAAAGCTTCCTCCTTTTAGAACCCGCCTCTGCGTATTTACCACCTAAAAAAACAAATAAATGATCAATAATATTAGAAAGGAGCTGCATGATCTGTGAAATTGCACGAAATCTAAAACGCAAGAAAAAGATTCACATACTAGTACTGTTAGTGGGTTCATAATCTTTCTTTGAAGTTACTTTCCGGTATCTAGATGTCAACATCTTCCTTATTCTTCTGTATCCAACGCGTGATTGTGACCTAAACGCCCTCCTTTTGGTGTCACGCTGATTATTGCATCTAAAAGAACTTTCGTCATCATCATCATCTATAATACCCATCTTTACATTTCCCCCAACTCTAGTAAAACAAGAATCTGGATCCTTATAATAAGGTAGATTTACGCTACTATATGATTTATTTAGTACACGGGTATTTAGACACGATTCCACTGTAGGGTCCCTAAAAGTCAACTTTCCACTTCGTTTCTCTAATGGCTCGCTCTCTATTTCGGCTATATTATTAACCAAGTTAAACTCACATAAATCCCCATGATTAAGGGCATTCACATTCTCGCGTTCAGATGGTTCCGACTTCACGTTGTTCCCAACTTTCTTTAAAAACCCAGAAATTTTAACATCAGAAACATGTTCCAAACCGGAATCATCATCCGACGGTGGTGATTTGTTCGCAGGAGGCTCTGGATTCCATTTCAGATTAGTGGATTCAGTGAGTTCAGGCTCTTCCTGCTTCACGAAGTCTTTAGGATTAACGCTAATCTGTTCTTTTTGTTCTGGAGTAATGCTTGAAGTAGAACTTTCACTCTCCTGCAATAACTTGTCAGCTACGGCTGCCAACAAGTCAAACGCGCATATTTTGCCACCTTCTGATGATTTCCTAATTGAACTCCTCTAAAACAACAGAAAAAAATACGTCAATACAAGTTTCAATAACTCAGAGGGAAATAGCATCGAAGGAAAGTAAACTATATATATATATATATATATACTCACCCTTAAGGATCTGGGAGCTTTAGGTACCACGGTGGATTGGAAACCATCAAATCGTCCATAATATATACTCTTCTTCAACACCATATCTTCTTAATTAGGCATACATGCCAATAAGAGATCACCTACCACGATGAAGCCTATCTGTAATTCAATGACTACAGAATCAGAATTAATCTTTATTCCTAAACATATCATGAAAATTTTCTTTCATTGAAAAGGGTCAAAGACCCGCAATGGTATGTAAATAACTATCAATCTTTACGCCCAATATATATCAAGTGGACAAGAAAACAGCAATACTGTATTTGCAGAATGTAATTAGATGAAAATATCATCTAACAAAAGGGATGGAATCCCAATTGGGGAACACAATGAAAATGTTTACAGAAAGATAAAAGTTTTACCAAAAAAAACTAGATTTTCTGATCAATTTATAACCAAACTTATGCATCAACGATTAGGCTTGAACTCCTCTAGATCATATTGCAAATAACCCATCAAGATAATAATAAATCATCTTGTTATAACCACAAATTACTGAGCACAAATAGGTGATCCAAATATCCATTTATGATTTAACCTTGTTCATGGACAATCTGGCATGGTAAATAGTGCAATTAAAAGGAAATTACAATCTAAACCTTTGTTCCCTGAAGCCAGATCCCATAATTGGGAGGTAAATTTAAAAATGGGAAACTTTACACATACAAATTAATGCTCCAGTTGTTCTAATTTCTAAACCACTTTAAGACATTTTACAAAAACGGAAACAAAAAACACAAGTAAAAAAAAAACTCAAAAACATGCAACTTCGGTTCATTTAATCGCTTTACAAATTAAATATATCCATAAAAATCGTTAATTAAACTAAATTTAGCAATTATCTCATTTATGCGCGAATTAGATCAAATAACCGAGACACCAAAAAAATTGCATCCACAAATTCAACAGAATCAGACAAAGAATCAAAATGGTACAAAACCCGATCCAACAAAACCCCGGAAATTTAGCTTAAACCCAACGGAGATCGGACGAAATCTCGGAGAAACAGAAATTTAGAGACAACCGGAAAAAGTAAACGAGAATGAAGATCACGGAAAATAAAAAACAGAGATCGGGTAAAATTACCTGTGCTTTGAGATGGAATTTTGTTGATCGGAGTCAGGAATTGAGATTCCGATAAATCCTAGAAACAAATTATGCAAGTAGCCGATTGCAATCTGAAGGATTATTATTATAGAGTATAATGTAATTTATGGAGGGAGAAATTGAGAGAAAACAACAATGAGAATTAGAGGAATGAAATGAAATGAAATAGAAAGAAAGAAAGCAAATTGTGAGAAGGAAAGAAAGCGCTTAAACCCCTCTCTCTCATTCTCTCTCCTCTCTCTATATAATATATAATATTATATATAAATATGTAATATGATATAGTATTATAATATATGGTTAAATGAATTTGAGGAATGGTGTAACTAAGGGTATAAAGGTAATTTTAAGGTTCACCAGAAAACTTTAAAAAACAGAAAATTGAAGAACATCATGTTAGTATTTTATCTGGATGGTATGTACTTATGCATACAGGTAAAATATGTTTTTTTTTTGTTTTTATGCACAAGTGTATTATGCATTTGTGCATATTACAAATTACTTGTATATACAAATACATACCGTTCAAATAAAAGACCACCAAAATGTTTTTTAGTTTTCCTTTTTTTAGGTTTTTATTTAAACCTCCTTACCCATTAAATATAATATATATTATAATATGATAGAGTATATAATATATGGTAAATTAAAGTGAGGAATGGTGTGACTAAGGGTAGAAAGGTAATTTTGGTGTGGGGGGTAGCGGAGGAAGAGCAGGTGACCATAAACCTCTCTAATCTCTTGAGGAGAGTTTTTATGCGGACAACCTCATCTCTTTTTGGGCAGACTGGATAGCTTTTGACACGTGTGGGGGGTTTTACGAGTTTTTCTTTTTTTCTTTTTTCTTTTAAATAAAATATTGAATCAGCATATTCTTTTTTCCATCCCAACAAACAAATATTTTTTATATAATTTATATGAGAATATATATATATATATATATTACATTTTTTTAAAAACATAATTTTTATTGATGTAAAAAAGCAAAACACTTTGGGAATTTGGTGATGTTATCATAATCACTAATCACTAATCACTAATCACTAATCACAATTTTTGGAAGGTTATCGACCATGATTTTGGTGTGGGGTTCAAAAATCACTTTTTATTTTTGGAGCTTAATCTAGTATTTGGTTAGATTTGTTTTCAATATTTAAAGTCTATCCATTTATTTTTTTAATTTAAGTTATCTAATAATATTACCATAAATATCTTGTCTATTTAGGTAAACCAAATCAAGTTAATTACTCGTAAAAGGTTTTCAGGGTTTCTTTGAATAATTTTAATTCAATAAATTTTTTCAAATTTCTTTTAAAAAAAACAAAAGTTAAAATCTTAAAAGAAATATTACATTTATCTTCAACAAAATTTCTATTTTTCGAGAATTTAATATTAATTAAAATATTTCATTCATTTATTAAAATAAATATTATCTTTTCAACTAAATTTTTGTTCTCAAAGTTTAATACCGGCAGAAATATATTAAAAAACTATTTCTCTTGTCTAAAGTAGAGGTGGCCAAATGTCGGGTTCGGGCCGGGTCGGGGGACAACCCGGTTCTGCACAGTAACCGTGCGAACCGGGTCAGGTGAGAACCGGGTCGGGTCGGGCCGGGTTTAAACCGAAATCCCCTGACCCGTTTACTTGTATGTAGAACCGGTTTCGGGAGGGCCGGGCCGGGCCAAGAACCGGGTCGGAGTAGGGCCCGGGATTTTTTTGTTTTTTAACTGCTTTCTTTGTATAATAATTAATTACTAAACTTTAACAAAGAAAAATTGGATTGGAATCATTGGATAAGTAAAATACACTTTAAAATACGTTTTATTTATAATATATATCACTAAAATACACTTTTACGTTTTATAATTTATATATAATTTTAAGTTACAAACTTACAAGTTACAAGTTACAATACATAAATTCTAAACATTCGAAGGTCCCGCTCCCGAACTTCCACTCCCATCACCCCGATAGTAATTGAATGGATTATAATTGAATGGATTGTATGGAGCGTAGTATGGATTTTGATTTGGATTGTAGTCTTCAAGAGTATTGTACTGCATCAGTCGTGTAATAGCCGTCTGATCGTCAAGGCGGTCGGTGTCTACATCTTCGTCATCTACGACACTACTAACATCAGAACTATCGGTTACGGACGGCGTACTTAGTAGTTCATCCGTGTCGTTTTCGAATAAGTTTTCTTCCACGCCTTCTATATCATCCTCCAGGTTCGTTCGATTTTGAATGCGGTCTTCTCCATCCAAGTAATCCTTCAGACATACGCAACACTCCACCGATTTTGGGGTTAATTTTGTCCGACGCTCCGATATGATCCTGCCACTAAGAGAAAAGGCCGACTCCGAAGCTACAGTACTAGCTTGGATTGTTAGTACATCAAGTGCAATAGTGGCCATAATTGGGAAACTTGATTGTTTACTTTTCCACCATTCTAATAAATCTAGGGATTCAACATCTACGACGTTTGTGAAGGATGTTGTTATAAAATTAGTACGTACGTATTGATTGAATTCACCCAAATTATCCCCATCATATCTAGCTTTTTTAGAAGATTCCATGACAACCGATTGCATTAAAGTTTGCATTAAGTCTTCTCGGTTTCGGCCACGACTGCTACTAGAACCCGGTGAAAACATTTGAGGTGTAGGGGTTTGTTGGCTTCCTCCCCCATAATTAACTCTATAAATTTCATATAATTGATGAAAATCAGTATTAAATTGTTGTATGCGTTTCCTTGAAAAGCTAGAATTTGTAAGAGAATCCAAACCAAACGATAAACATATTGCTTGTATTAAAACTTCGACACCCGTAACATTTAAAAACGGGTTTAATGCCGCGGCACAAAGAAAAGTGAAGGGGATCTTTTTAAAATATTTTACCAATTTTTCTTTCATTGGTTTCACCACGTCGTGAAAGTGCAAATCCTGTTCGTATTGAGCAATTTTACTTGCCAAAATATAAAGTTGATTTAAAAGTAAAGGGCTCGTTGGATAATAAACACCGGATAACATAGTTGTTGCAGTTTTAAAATCGCCCAAAATATCGTGAAAGCCATGAATCCTTGTCCAATCATCCTGAGTTATCGTGTTATCCGGGTAATGAATGTTATAAAATGCTTGAATATATTGTTGTTGTCTTAATAAATTATCCATCATTTTCCAAGTCGAATTCCATCGAACCGGCATATCGTGCGCCGGTCCCAAAGCTTTAAAACCGACTTGTTTGCAATAATCTCTATATAAGTTTTGCATTTTTTTATTTCTTGTGAAAATTCGGCGTAACATAAGCCTAAACTTAGTTAAAGGCTCATTAAGTTTACTTAAGCCGTCTTGAACGGCTAAGTTTATTATGTGTGCGCAACAACGTGTATGAAATAATTTTCCCTCTAAAATAGGGGATAAAGCCAAACGTAATCGGTCTACGCATGCCGTATTATTACTAGCATTATCAAACGAAATACTAATAACTTTATTTTTTAAATTATAATATTGAAGACATCTCATAATTAGGGCTGTAAACGAACCGAACGTTCAGCGAACCGTTCGTGAACTGTTCGGCGGGAAGTTCGTTTATGTTCGTTTATTTAATAAATGAACGAACATGAACACGTTTTTTTGTTCGTTTAGTTAAATGAACGAACATGAACAATGGTCTCGTTCGTTCATTTATGTTCGTGAACGTTCGTTCATTTATGTTCGTTAATGTTCGTTCGTTTACGTTCGTTTACGTTCGTTTACGTTCGTTTACGTTCGTTTATGTTCGTTTATGTTCGTTTACGTTCGTTTATGTTCGTTTATGCTTGTTTATATATAAACATGTTTATATAATATGAAATTAATATGTAAAATCATCAAGTTAATTGATCTTTTAGAATTTATTTTTCATACCTTCTAAGTTAACCTGGTTTTTCATTTTGTTAAGGTATTTTTTACGAACGAAATGATGAGTATGGTGGTTGTTTTTTGTTCATTTGGGTTCGTTCGTTTATGTTCATTTAAGTTCGTTCGTTTACGTTCGTTTATGTTCATTTAAGTTCGTTCGTTTACGTTCGTTTAACTCTTAATGAACGAACATAAACGAACACGAACAAACAAAAATTCTTAACGAACGAACATGAACACAAAAAATCTCGTTCGTTTACCGTTCGTGTTCGTTCGTTTGTTCGTTTAAGTTAAACGAACGAACATGAACAAGCCTCCGTTCGTGTTCGTTCGGTTCGTTTACAGCCCTACTCATAATTATAGAAAACTGACGTTCACCCGAATGTGGCGAACCAAAGAGCTCAAACGTGATTACACGTTTGCATAATTGCCACGATCCCGGCACAATCCAATGTGCCGTTATGCATATATAAGAATCTGGCAATCCGCATGGTGCGCTCCATACATCACAAGTTAAAGAAACTTTGTTGGGTAAGTTTAAAAACATTTCTCGCATAATTTTTTGAACCTTATTCCAATATTTTAAAGCATCACGCTTAAGAGTTTGACGACTTACCGAACCATTGTAGCGTGGTTGGAACCCATTTTTGATCATGTTTGTAATGTGAGGATTGTCGAAATGTCCGAACGGCAACGCCATTTGAATGACACATTTCATTTGCATTTCTCGGGCGAGATCATTATCATACGACCATACTTGACCGGAATTGTCAAGTATGGGTTGAGTTGGATCGGGACCCGATTTCAACCTCTTGCATCTTTCCTCGAAGTGGCGCTTTAACGTGCTATTTGATTCGGGTTTTAGGAAATCTCCACACCGTTTGCATTGCGCCTTTTTTGTATCGTCGGGAAATTTTACCAAGTTGAAATTATCCCAAACCGGTGATTTTCGTGAATGATCGACAATAATGGTGTAATTTTGTTCGGCCATTTTTTTGATAGTAGAGACTAGAGTAGAGAGTAGAGAGTAGAGAGTAGAGAGTAGAGAATTGTATGCGTTTTTTGCGAGAAACGAATATAGCGAGAGCCGAGAAATGAGAATTGTATGTGTTTTTTGCGAGAAACGAATATAACGAGAGCCGAGAAATGAGAATTGTATGTGTTTTTTGCGAGAAACGAATATAACGAGAGCCGAGAAATTAGAATTGTAAGCGTTTTTTGCGTTTTGTAAGCAATTGTAAGGTGGTGATCACTCCATAACACCCCTAGTATTTATATGGGGTTTGGAGGGTGTTTTTTGAGGCAAAAAACGGTCAAAAAGGGGTCCCAACGGCTCTCTAACGGTCATATTGTTTTTTGAAAAAAATCGGGTCGGGTCACGAACCGGGTCCCGGGTCGGGCCGAGGAAAATCCTATATACGCGAACCGGTCCCGGCTCTCGGGCTTGAAACCGGTTCTTGACCGGGTCGGGCCAGAACCGGTTCTTGGCCGGTTTCGGTTCGGATCAGCCCGTCGGGTAGGGTCGGGTCGGGTCGATTTGGCCACCTCTAGTCTAAAGAATACTTGGTTTATAATAACAATTAAATAAATGCACAACTATTAGTAGATAAAATTTTAAATACAAATCATGTAATATTAAAAATTATACGAACCAACTTTGACAGTTTATCTTGTCTAAAGAATACTTGGTTTATAAAAATCTTCGTCATTTCTCAATTTAAAACATTGGTCATAGTTCATAGTCATATAAATATATTATATTCCACAAATATCTCAAAGTATAATTAATGAACTTATAACTATCTTTCGTAAACATTTAGATTGTTTCATAATATTAAGCTTGAACTATTTAATATTTATGATATTTACATGGTTTATAATTAAAACCTTTATATATATATATATATAGAGAGAGAGAGAGAGAGACTCCTTCTTTTGCTAACCAACGTATTGGTACTAACCATGCTAACCATTAATTGACCAATCACAATGTTCTATTATCTTTTGTTTAATTTCACTTCACTTGGATATAGTAAGGGTAAAATTGGGTTTTGACATGAATATTATATTTTCATATATTCATTAAAAGTGACCCACGATTAGATTCCCTGCTTTTTCTCACATTCCAATTTTTTCTCACAATTCAAACAAACTCAATTTTCTTTTCTTCTTTCCCACTCCACAATCGCCCCTATCCTTCATATCAGATTTTTTTTTAAGCATCATGAAGCAACTTTATTCCACCAAACCCAAATACAAGTTGCAGTATGCTAGAATCAATACAACAGCAAAGTCCACAAGCAGATTACAACACAGGAAACAATTTACAGTAGATTAGAAGGAGAATCTTACACGCCGCCCACTTGCTTGCGAGATGTAAGCTTTCGTCGGCCGTTTACCACCGCATCCTCTCCCCACCAGTAGCTCTTAAGTCGTCGTAGTTTACCCGTTCGGAGACGTCAACCACGTTCCCCAATCCAACGTCGCTTTTGTGTGTCTTTTATGAATCCAATCGAACACCTCCACATCAGATCTAGGGTTTTCTTCATCAACAATGGCGTTAGAATGGGTTGTTCTCGGCTACGCTACCACCGCAGAAGCAATTATGGTCCTTTTACTAACCGTATGCATATTGCACATATTCATTTATGCATGTGTGTATGAGTGAATATATTCATGTGTGCATATGTGCACATATTAACCCATGCATTAGTGCACATGTGCACATATTCATACGTGCATGTATGCACGTGTATTTGTGCATATCTCCGACAAAAATACCTACAGAGCAGACGATATCGTTTTATGACCATTTTACACATACGATCTCGTTTTATGACCGAGTGCACATGTGCACATATTCATACGTGCATGTATGCACATGTATTTGTGCATATCCCGCGTTGTATTTGCGCCATGGTGATCGATTGATCCTTACTTGCAGTTATCCTTTTGATTTTCTTCGAAAAACTCGTAAGAGAAGGAACGATTTTGGGGATTTTGTTGATATGCGGCGTCTGATCCCTTCAAAATCGGGATTAGATATGTTACCATGTATAGAGATGATTAAGTTTATTTTTATTTGACAAAAATGCCCTTGTGCCCATATGCACAAAGGGGATAGACGTGATTATTAATTTTAAATAATATTAAAATCTAGTATTAATTATAACCGTTGATCAGATACATCTATGGTTGTGATTGGTTAGTGATAACGCCACTTTTTGGCGTTATTTTCAGTGCTCAAACCAATGAGATTGGCTTGTATTTAAGCAAAGAGGCGGAATTTTATGGTTTATCTAGTGGAATGTGCAGGTAATCTTAAAGGAAAGCAATCATCGAGAAAAGAAGTGAAAAGAGCCTAAAAAGAGTCCAAAACGAAGCCAACGGAAGCCCAAGACCCGCGCCCGAACCAGGACTCAAAACGGCGAACCAAAACTGCGGCACACACTGCTACGCGTCACCGCGCGGTTTGGCGCGCGGTTTGCAAACCGCGGCACACACAGTTTTGCGAATTTAAGCTATGTTTTTCCGGATTTTAGCGCATTCTGGTTACAACCCGACACACGACGAACGGCAGACGACCTGGGGCGATTTTGGGAGACTTTTCACACCTTTTGGAGCCACGAGAGAGGATCAAACGAGGAGGAATTCACGACGCGATGCGGATTAGAGCCGGGAAAAGGGAGTTTATCACTACATCTTTCACGTTCACATTAATCATGTTTACATACAGTTTTTCATCCCCTTTTCTTGAGTTTTTGTCCCCCAACATCATGAACTAATCTTTAGATGTTGGGGGTTGGAATGAATTCGATTTAAGTGTACAAACATGTTACTTGAGACTTTTATCAGTTTTTCCTATATTAATGAAGCATGTGATTTGGATTTTAATGCTTTTGTGAATTTGGCCAATTTACAATTGATTTGTTGTTTCTAATTAAGTTCGAGAGAATTAATTGTAATTAGAACTAGGAATCGCATGCCTAAGGTGAGAAAGGTGATAGACATATACCAAGTAAGCCTTAGTCCCGTTAAAATCTTGAGTTTAATGTGTTTTGAATTCCATAGGTGAGATCGAGAGATAAAACTTGTGCTTTTCAATATAAAACCCGTAGTTGCTCGAAGGAGAACAACGGTGATTTTTACAAGATTGGGTATTCATTATACGGAATAACTAGTAACTGTTTTGAGTCAATTGTTTGTATGTGAAAGTTATAGGATTTCCAGCCCTCAACTGTTTCCTCTATCAAAGTTTCTTAAGCTGTCTACTGTTTCCGTGTTTGATTTAGTTTTGTTTGCAAATAGTAGTTTAAAACCAACCAATCCAATTTCAATAGTTCAGTTAATAGAGTTTATAGTAATTGTGATACTTAGTTCCTAGTTCCTGTGGATTCGATACTCGTACTTCCGTACGTATTACTTGATTTCGACACCGTACACTTGCGGTTAGATTTAGGGGGGGTGATACCCGCCTATCAAGTTTTTGGCGCCGTTGCCGGGGAACTAGTTGCAACTGATAGCACTACCATCTATAAGCGCTATTACATTGAACAATTTTTTTTATTACTTTGTTCCATCACTTTCAATTTCCGGATTACTAACTTTGCTTACTTTCTTTTCAAGTACTACTTGGTGTATGCCAAGGACGACCCGAGGGAAGGAAATCGAACAACTTGATCCGGAGATCGAGAGAACCGTCCGCCGAATACGCCAAGAGACCAAAGCCAAGAGACATCTAAAGATGGGTGACGAAATGCCCGTCAATAGACCACCTGGCAACAATCCTCCGCCTCCCCCGGCGAGAGTTCCGATGCGGTCATTTGCCAATCCAAACGTGGCAACCGCACGGATAGGCATCCAACCGCCCGCTACTGCAGCAAACTACTTCGAGATTAAGCCGAGTACCATTGTCATGGTACAGCAGAATCAGTTCGGGGGAGCACCTACTGAAGATCCCCATGCCCACCTTCGTGCATTTGAACGGATTTGCAATACGTTCAAGATCAATGGGATGGAGGAAAATGCCATCAAGCTACGACTGTTCAGCTTCTCACTCAAGGGTAGAGCTGAAATTTGGATAGAAGGTTTGCCAGTGGATCAGATCACTACATGGGCAGACTTGAAGGCCGCATTCCTTCAGAAATTCTTCCCACCGGGAAGAACCGCGCAGTTAATGGCCGATATTACACACTTCGCGCAATGGGACCAAGAGTATATGAGGCATGGGAGCGATATAAAGACATGTTAAAGAAGTGTCCACATCATGGATTACATGGCTGGGTAATTATCCAGACCTTCTTTGGAGGTCTTAACCCGCAATTCAAGAACGAAATCACTGCTGCCGCGGGTGGAGCTTTAATGAACAAAACGTATGAAGAAGCTGTCGACTTGATCGAGAATCTGGCCGAGCACAGTTTTTCTACTCCAAGATCAGCCGTAAGAAGAGTCGCGAGTGTTCAAGAATCGGATGAGCTGAAAGAACTAAAAGCTCAACTAGCTTTTATCATGAACCATCTGAAGGGAGGCAGTCCTCAAGAACCCGAGCAAGTTCAGTTCCTACAAAACCGGAACAATCAGCCGAGGAACGACCCGTTCTCGAATACCTATAATGAAGGGTGGAAGAAACACCCCAATTTTTCATGGAGTCAACCCGGTCAACAACAAGGTAATTTTTCTAACTCTTCGAATTATTCTAATACTAACAATGCTTACCGTCCTCCAGGTTTCAACCAAAGGAACGAAGGACCATCCGGGGAGAAGAAACCGGGGCAGGAGGATATGATGATGAAGTTCATGACCAAGATGGACAGCACGGTTGGATAGTTAGCGAGCACGGTTAGCACAGTCAAGGCGGCAACTGATCAGAACACCGCATCGATCAAGATCCTCGAAAGGCAAGTGGGGCAGATTTCGGAAGCCCTACAGAACCGACCTCCTGGAACATTCTCGAGTATGACCGAAAAGAAACACCGGGAAGAATGTAATGCCATTTATCTAAGAAGTGGCAAGGAGCTGAATGGAGATCTTACAAGATAGCCGTCATCAAAGGAAGTCGAGTCCGAAAGTCAAGATGTGGAGATTGTAGATGTGGATGAGTTGGAGGCTGAAGAAGAGGTGGATGAAGAGAATCCAAAGAGTGAGAAGAAGAAGCAAGAACAACCACCGGTGAAACCGGAAATTCCAAGAGTGCCTTATCCGAACAGAATTAGAAAGAATAAGGATGATGTTAATTTTTCGAAATTTCTTGATGTATTTAAAAAGTTACATATTAATATCCCTTTTGCGGATGCGTTGGCACAAATTCCGACCTACCTCAAGTTCATGAAGGAGATTCTATCCAAGAAGAGGGCGATCGATCACCAGTCTACCGTTGCACTTACTGAAGAGTGTAGCGCGATCATCCAGAACAAGCTTCCCCCGAAGTTTAAAGATCCAGGGAGTTTTTCAATCCCTATCCAAATTGGGAAGTTTTATTTTGATAAGGTATTATGTGATTTAGGAGCTAGTATTAATTTAATGCCTTTATCTGTTTTCAGGAAACTGGGATTGGGAGAAGTGCAGCCGGCGTACATGACGCTCAAGCTCGTGGATCGATCGATCGTGTACCCGTATGGAGTGATAGAAGATGTGCTCATCAAGGTTGGAAAGTTCTACTTCCCGGTGGACTTCGTGGTGTTGGACGTTGATGAAGATGTAGAGGTCCCTCTCATTTTGGGGAGATCATTCCTGGCCACGAGTAGAGCGTTGATAGATGTGGAGGAAGGAGAGATGACCTTAAGAGTTGGTGATGAGAAGGAGGTGTTCAGGATGTTCGAGCATGGAAAGCTTAGAGACAGAGCCGGTCAAGGAAAACCAGATGTGAAAGAATCCGCGAAGAATCGCAAGTGTAGGCGAAGCAATTCCGCGGATACCGAGCCAAGTTGAGATCCACATAGTCGTGCCACGACTTTAACTACGGCGCTGGGTGGGAGGCAACCCACCGAGGTTAGTTTTCTTTTTAATTCCCAGTTTTTGAGTGTGTTTTTAGTTACGAAAAACAATAAAAATCAAAAAATCAAAAACAAAATCAAAAATAGCTGAAACAGGGACTTACGCGGCTTGTGTCGCGGCTTCCAAACCGCGTGCCAAACCGCGGGGTCCTCTGTTTGTTTTCTGAAGCAGGGAGTTGCGCGGTATACCCCGCGACTTCCAAACCGCGTGGGAAACCGCGCGGCTCCCTTGTTTCTGTTTTTGCACTTTGTTTTCGTTTCTTGCTTGGTGTGTTTCGTTTCTTTGTTTTCTTTCGCTTTCTGCTTTGTTTTCTTTCCTTTTGCATTCTCTCTCTCCCTTTTTCTCTGATATCTCTCGTCCGAGGTCGCTCCAATCTTTCAAGAGAATTTTCTCCATCCGGGCAAACAGGTATGTTCTAAACTCTGTAGTTAACGAGTAGTGTATGATGTTTTGTGTTCCTATTAGTTAACGAGATGCAACAAACCTAAGTTTCACTTAGGTTTGGGGTGCCTCATCTTTTCAAACATCTACACACTCACTTTTAACCCTGTGCAAACCTCGGTTTCACCGAGGTTTGGGGTTGGCTTTGTTTGACAAACCTAGGCCACGACCTAGGTTTGGGGTGGCCATAGTTAAATGAGAATAACTCTTTGATGCTTGTGCTTAAATGTTATGTCTCGCCTGTCTAATACCTGTAATAACCGCACAACGATACTTGTTTTTGTGTTGCCTGAACCGACACTTGCACATTGGGGACAATGTGTGGGTAAGGTTTGGGGTTGCCCAATCGGGCCCACGTTATGCACGTATATTTCCTGCACTTCTGAGTACCTAGATCACTTCAGCTAAAATTTTTGTTTTGAATGATGGAGACCAACCATTGTAGGAAAAATCTTGTGATAGTGACGTGACCGCTAGGGAAGGACCGGGAAAGGACATGACTAGGGATTTTAGTGGAGACCACCCATTAGTGAGATTTGAGCCTAAAAGATGTCTTTTCATTTCGAGGGATTCATACACGAAAATCGTATACACTTTTTCGAGTTCCTTGTCGTGAATATAGAATGATCTCGCTATATTATTGCATTGAGTAGCAAAGACAGCCATCGGGATATTAGGAAAGGGTATAGTAGACCAAATCGTGTGGACCTTAAGAGATGATTCCAGGCATTGTGTGTATGCTTAACCCTGTTTTTAGCTATCGTACCTTTTTACCCAATTGTGTGTATCCATAACCCCCTTTGTAGCCAAACACTCACCTTGTTCATTTCTAAACCCACCTTTAAACCCGAGCCAAAAGCCTTAGCCAACCTTATCCGAAAGTGTGTCAATCTGAGCGGTAATGAACTGAAAAAGCTAGAGCGGAAAAGAAGGAAATCATGCCAGTCATGAAAATAAATAGAAAAGGGGGCCAATGCAGCCCCAATGCAAATAAAGAGGACCAATGAAGTCCAGTTATAAAAAAAACAGTTAGTTTAGATAGCTTCACAGCAGCTGAATAAGAGAGTCAAAGCGACTCCAGTAGTGACAAAGAGGGCCAAATGATAGAAAATAAAGCTAGGAAGTTCAGAACTGCTAAAGTTTGACACACCAAGGATCGTTGAACCGTTTTCCCCTTCACTTCTTAGCCATAACCTTAGCCCCGTTACAACCCGTGAAAAGACCTGGATGATCTTCTGGAAAACGTGATTACGGTATACGACAACCTTTACTGATATCCCATGTCTTGCTACTTGATTCCTTTCTGAGATCAATTTTTGGACATTTGTGCGTCTTTCAATAGAGTTGTCATGTGATTTTCGAGTATTCTTGTACATAACTTCCTATACATGACAACATGTGCGACAACCTAGGTTCGAGCGAAATGAGAGAATCCCGTGAGGTAGGGTCGAGGCGAAATGTTTTCCCTAGTATGTCTGGACCTAGTACGACCCTAGTGCAATCGGAGCTGTCACAAGTTCAACTCACAATGGAAGGTCATAGATCAAACAGAATAAAGATGAGGCTAGGATGAGATAAGCATTCACGGGTATGGAAAATCACCATTGCATCACGTGGTACCGATTGGGAGTTGTGCAGTTATTATTTCACTGATATATGCTTTTTTTCTATTTTATCGCTGATTTGCTTGGGGACAAGCAACGCTCGGTTTGGGGTTGTTGATAACGCCACTTTTTGGCGTTATTTTCAGTGCTTAAACTAATGAGATTGGCTTGTATTTAAGCAAAGAGGCGGAATTTTATGGTTTATCTAGTGGAATGTGCAGGTAATCTTAAAGGAAACCAATCATCGAGAAAAGAAGTGAAAAAGAGCCTAAAAAGAGTCCAAAACGAATCCAACGGAAGCCCAAGACCCGCGCCCGAACCAGGACCCAAAACCGCGAATCAAAACCGCGGCACACACTGCTCCGCGCCGCCGCGCGGTTTGCAAACCGCGGCACACACGGTTTTGCGAATTTAAGCTATGTTTTTCCGAATTTTAGGGCATTCTGGTTACAACCCGACACACGACGAACGACAGACGACCTGGGGTGATTTTGGGAGACTTTTCACACCTTTTGGAGCCACGAGAGATGATCAAACGAGGAGGAATTCACGACGCGACGCGGATTAGAGCCGGGAAAAGGGAGTTTATCACTACATCTTTCACGTTCACATTAATCATGTTTACGTACAGTTTTTCATCCCCTTTTCTTGAGTTTTTGTCCCCCAACATCATGAACTAATCTTTAGATGTTGGGGGTTGGAATGAATTCGATTTAAGTGTACAAACATGTAACTTGAGACTTTTATCAGTTTTTCCTATATTAATGAAGCATGTGATTTGGATTTTAATGCTTTTGTGAATTTGACCAATTTACAATTGATTTGTTGTTTCTAATTAAGTTCGAGAGAATTAATTGTAACTAGAACTAGGAATCGCATGCCTAAGGTGAGAAAGGTGATAGAGATATACCGAGTAAGCCTTAGTCTCGTTAAAATCTTGAGCTTAATGTGTTTTGAATTCCATAGGTGAGATCGAGAGATAAAACTTGTGCTTTTCAAGATAAAACCCGTAGTTGCTCGAAGGAGAACAACGGTGATTTTTACAAGATTGGGTATTCATTATACGGAATAACTGGTAACTGTTTTGAGTCAATTGTTTGTATGTGAAAGTTTTAGGATTTCCAACCCTCAACTGTTTCCTCTATCAAAGTTTCTTAAGCTGTCTACTGTTTCCGTGTTTGATTTAGGTTTGTTTGCAAATAGTAGTTTAAAACCAACCAATCCAATTTCAATAGTTCAGTTAATAGAGTTTATAGTAATTGTGATACTTAGTTCCTAGTTTCTGTGGATTCGATACTCGTACTTCCGTACGTATTACTTGATTTCGACACCGTATACTTGCGGTTAGATTTAGGAGGTAAGATTCTTTTGGGTATTTTAAACTTTATGTTTAGTTTTTTTGGTGGATATGAAGTTTGTGTAAATATTTGGTGTAGGTTTGAAAATTGTTCTTGAGGTGTTAGTGGTGATGCTTGTTTGTGGACCTCAAGTCTCCACCATTGGAAGTTAAATATTGTGTTTGAAACCTAGGAAGGTGAGTTTAAGTTTATTTGTGGAAACTATGTAAATGTCAAAAATGTTCATGTTGATGTATTGAAGTGTTTTTGTTGATATTTATCAAATGTGTTGATTACTTGATAAACTTTACATCTTTGGGTATACTTGATTTTATAAATCTTGTAAAACGATTATATTTGGGGATTTTGGACATGTGGATAAATAAATAATAAAATATGTATTTTGATGATTTATGGTCAATGTGAGAGGACCATCCAAACTCTAAACGATATGCTCCGGTCTAGTATGATTGATATCAACGGAAGTTAGGATTCTCACCTTGGTGGAGTTTGCCTACAATGATAGCTACCATTCTAGCATTGAAATGGCATCATTTGAAGCCTTATATGATAAAAATGTAGAACTCTTGTTTGTTGGCTTAAAGTGGGCGATAAACAATTTGCCGGCCCTGAGATCGTGCCGGAAACGGCCAACAAAGTTAAAGGTATCTGGGAGCGTTTGAAAGCGGCTCAAGACCATCAAAAGAGTTACGTCGACAAGAAGAGGCTACCGACGAAATCCCAAGTGGGGGATCGTGTAATGCTAAAAGTGTCCCATTGGAAAGATATCATACAGTTTGGGAAGCGTGGGAACCTTAATCCTTGTTTCCTTGGATCGTCACAGTTAGGTGAGGCTTCAAGCTTATAAATTAGAGTTGCCACCAGAGATGGACATGATTCACAATACATTCCATGTGTGTTATTTGCAAAAGTGTTTGGTAGAGGAAGAAAGTGTGTAACGACCCAATTCCCATATACACAACAATTCACGTAATGTAACCATACATTCATATAACAAAAGAAACATCATATTACAAGTTCGGTCCTGCAGTCTTTTACAAATAAAAGAAACCATTGTACTACAAGCTTTGTACTATTTACATACATAACATTTAATATCATAATACAACTGCAAAAACAAGCCAAAATCTTCATCTTATAATCCTTCACAAAAGCCATCCCTTGGTTACTCTAATTACTTGCTCTTACATGATCCACCACCTGGAATACATATTTTAAAACAAAATGAGGGTTAGACCTTGTGGTCTAAGTGAGAAAAATCCCTGTTAGTTTACAAACCATTTATATAAACTTCATTCATATAAATCACGCGACACAATCATATATATCTAATCAAGCTCACATATCATGTACCTTTCCTTATCATTCTCCCTGGCCATATTAGTTGGTAGCAAGCCAACTAATAATATACAACGCTGTACAACATCTACAGCCAAACAACGCTATACAGATTCTATAGCCAAACACACCGGTCCTAAGCCCGGCCAACGTATTATAACACATTATAATACTCATGTAAACATAATACCTCAATATATTATAATTCACATATACCATACATATAAACACATAATCACCAATTATCACATTCCCAAACCATACGTATGTATTCCAGTTGAAAATACTTTTAAAGTAAAACTCACCTGTTTGACTTATCAAAATGTCCACCAAGCTTTTCTCAAACAATTCAGCTTCACTTCAATTTCACAGAATCTGAAACAATCATATACAAGTATTGCCTTACCACTTTGATCACACAAGTCTTACCAAGACTAAGAACTCTAAAGCACTCTAGTCCCTAAATGTTACCCCCAAACCCGAACTTAAGTTGAGTCCACTGTACATTCGATCCTCATTCATTCTCTATCCATGATTTAATAAAACACAGACTATTGAATACTTAAAAGCATCTAAACTCCCAATTTTTACCAAACAGCAAAAGTATCCGGATACCTCAACTTTTCCGGACAACAGGACTTTTCCGGACAACTTATATAATCCGGACGTCATCCGGACACCAAAGCGATCCGGATACCATCCGGTATCCAATTCTATCCGGAAAATATAGGAAAAAGGAACTTACCCGGATAAAAGACTCGTCCGGACACCACTATTATATTATCCGGACACCATCGACAGAACTACCCGGACACCACCAACAGAGCTATCCGGACACCACTGTCAGTTTACCCAAAATTCACCCAGATTCGACAGAAAACATTACCAGATGTGATTTCGATTAATCTACTCCGATAGATACTTCCTACTAACCATTATAAACATAATTTGTACTAGAAACATACCTTAATCAGCTTCAATAACTCCACTTTGGTCCTTTACCCTTCTTTCTCTTTTCTTTCTTCTTCTTTTTGCTCCCAACACACACACACCTTAAATCTGAGTTTTGCTATAATGAACACATCTGTACTCTTAATTCAGATATTATCCACACTAATTACCCTTTTAGACCCTAAACTATTCCATAATAACCAAAGTACCCTTAACTTACTAATTCATCTTAACTTACCCAAAATAGTAACTTTAAAGTTAAATAATTTAACGGAATAATATTTTTAACTAACGGACTTACCCGGGGTATTACATCATCTCCCCCTCAAAAGAATTCCGTCCCGGAATTCGGTTAGTCAAAAAGGTGAGGGTATTTGGTTCTCATTTCCGATTCGGATTCCTACGTGGCATCCTGACCTCTATAATGCTTCCACTGAACTTTCACTTGCCTGATCTCCTTATTCCGCAGCACTTTGACTTTATAATCAACTAATGCTTCCGGTGCTTCCACATAATTCAGTCTTTCATCGACTTGTAATTCTGGTAGGGAGACCGACTGATCTGGAGTAACCAAACACTTTCGGAAGTTCGATACGTGAAATGCATTATGGATTATGCTCAATTCTGGTGGAAGATCTAACCTATAAGCTACTTCACCGATCCTTTCTGTAATTGCAAACGGTCCAATATACCTTGGGCTAAGTTTACCTTGTCGTCCAAATCGAATGACTCCTTTCCACGGCGAAACCTTTAACATTACGTAATCCCCAACTTGAAATTCCAATGGCTTTCGACGGCGGTCAGCGTAGCTCTTCTGTCTATCTTGAGCTACTTTCAATCTTTCTCGAATCTGAGTAACCTTATCGGCGGTTAGCTGAACTATTTCCGGCCCCGCTAACTGTTTCTCTCCCACTTCGTTCCAACACAGAGGCGTTCGACATTTCCTACCATACAGTACTTCGAACGGTGCCACCTGTATGCTGGAATGATAACTGTTGTTGTAAGCGAATTCGATTAACGGTAAATGCTTATCCCAAGATCCCCCAAAATCAACAATGCAAGCCCGGAGCATATCTTCTAAAGTTTGTATCGTTCGTTCACTCTGACCATCTGTTTGGGGATGATACACTGTACTTAACTTTATCTGTGTTCCCATCTCTTTTTGAAAACTTCTCCAAAATCTTGAAGTAAAACGACTATCACGATCAGAAATGATCGAGATTGGAACTCCATGTCGAGTTACTATTTCATCAATGTACAACCTAGCTAATCGCTCCATCGAATCGGTTTCCTTTATCGGTAGAAAGTGTGCAGACTTTGTCAATCTGTCGACGATCACCCAAATAGAATCAAATCCCTTCGGCGTTCTTGGTAGCTTTGTGATTAAATCCGTAGTAATCTGTTCCCACTTCCACATAGGTATTTCTAGTCATTGTAGTTGCCCAAACGGCTTTTGGTGTTCGATCTTTACTTTCTTACAAGTATCACACCTTTCCACATACTGAGCAATCCCTCTTTTTATCCCCGACCACCAATAAAATTACTTTAGATCTTTATACATCTTGTTTGTACCTGGGTGAATAGAGAAACGGGATTGATGAGCTTCTTGTAAAACACGATCACGTAACCCACCCAAACGAGGTACCCATACTCTGTTTCCCAGACACAATAACCCACGATCATCTTTTACTAACAATACTGACATCCCCGCTAACCGTTCTGATTTCAGATGTTCATCCTGATAAGCCTCCACTTGACACTTCTGCAATTCGTCAAATATGTTGGGTAGGAGTTCCGTTCGTAGTGAAATAACTTTTATTGTTCCACTCCTTTCTTGACGACTCAGCGCATCTGCCACTACATTCGCCTTTCCCGGGTGATAAAGGATTTCACAATCGTAATCATTCAGCAATTCCAGCCATCTCCTTTGTCTCATATTTAGTTCCTTCTGATTAAAGAGGTGTTGGAGACTCTTATGGTCAGTATATATCTGACATTTGGAACCATACAGATAATGTCTCCAAATCTTTAACGCGAAGACAACCGCTGCAAGCTCCATGTCGTGCGTAGGACTGTCTTTCATGATCCTTCAGTTGGCGAGAAGCATAAGCAATAACCCTTCCCCGCTGCATAAGTACACATCCCAAACCCAGTTTTGACGCATCACTATAAACAACAAAATCTTCCGAACCTTCAGGTAGTGATAGAATCGGCGCGCTGCACAGTTTCTCTTTCAATATCCGGAATGCCTCGTCTTGTTCTGCTTTCCATTCAAACTTCAGGTTCTTCCGGGTCAGCTTAGTCAAAGGCGTTGCGATACGAGAGAAGTCTTTTATAAATTTCCGATAGTAGGCGGCTAAACCCAGAAAACTACGTACTTCGGTTGCTGCCTTCGGCGGTTCCCACTTTTCAACTGCTTCCACCTTCATCGGATCAACTTGTATACCTTTCTCAGAAACGACATGCCCCAGAAACTGAACTTCTCGCAACCAGAATTCACATTTAGAGAACTTAGCGTACAACTTTTCTTTCTTCAGCAACTCAGAACCAAACGAAGATGTTGTGCGTGATCCTCTTTGGATCGGGAATAGATAAGGATATCATCAATAAATACAATAACGAATTTATCAAGATATGGCTTACATACCCGATTCATTAAATCCATAAAGGCAGCTGGGGCGTTCGTCAGTCCAAACGGCATTACTAAGAATTCGTAGTGGCCGTACCTTGTACGAAAAGCAGTCTTTAGAACGTCTTCTTCTTTAACTTTCAACTGGTGATAACCGGATCTTAGATCAATCTTGGAGAAATAGCAAGCTCCAACTAACTGATCGAAGAGGTCATCAACTCGGGGTAACGGATACTTGTTCTTTATCGTGCGCTTATTTAATTCTCGGTAGTCGATACACGTTCTCATCGAACCATCCTTCTTTTTCACAAATAACACTGGTGCTCCCCACGGTGAAGAACTAGGCCTGATGAAGCCCTTATCGGATAGGTCTTGTAATTGTGCCATCATCTCTTTCATCTCTGGAGGCGCCAGACGATAAGGTGCACGAGAAATAGGAGTGGCTCCAGGAACTAAGTCGATACCAAATTCCACTTGTCTAACCGGAGGAAGACTATTCAAGTCTTTAGGGAAAACTTCAGGGAATTCACTAACAATAGGAATATCTTCCATCCTATTCTTTTCTGGCTTAATATCTATCACGTAAGCCAAGTAACTCTGACAATCCTTACTCACACACTTACGGGCTTTTATCATAGATATAAGGCTAGACTGATGATTCCTACGATCACCATAAATTACTACTGGTCCCTTCTCAGGTAATACCACATTTATTAACTTCTTATCACACACTATGTTAGCCTGATTCTCGGCTAACCAGTCCATTCCCACTACGACGTCAAACTCTATCAAAGTTATAGGAAACAACTGTATCGGCACTCTACATTCCTCTATATTTATCACACAGTCATCAAATACTTCTTTAACTGACACTTGATTATCATTTGCCGTATCTACTGACAGAGCATGTTCTAGCACTTTAGGTTTCAAACACAGGCAAGCAGCAAAAGCAGGAGACACAAACGATCGGTTTGCACCGGAATCAAATAACACCTTAGCACGTGTAGAGTTTATTAAAAATGTACCTGTGATCACATCTGGAGTTTCCTCCGCTTCTTTCTCAGTCATTTGAAATGTGCGACCCCTGGTTACTGGCGGTTCCAGTCTTGGTATTACTGGTTTAACAATCGCTGGCCTGCCCGACAACCCACCTTGCTGTATCCTCCCCCGCGGACAGTCCGACTGAAGGTGATCCGGAGAATTGCATAAGAAACATAACCGCGTTACCTTACAATCTTTAAGGACGTGCCCGGTCTTCCCACACTTATAACATGCTAGTAAATCACCTTGGCAATTTCCTTGATGAACACGGTTGTACTTCCGACATGGTCTTTCCGCTGGTCGAAACGGCGGACGGTTATCATACCTCTGAAATCGGGACTTCTTCGGATCGTATTGTGGTCCTTCCCACTTTCTCTTCCCGATACTTTTATCGCCATTATCTATTCTCATATCTCGTTCAACATTCTCCGCGGCATCAACTGCAGCTGAGAAGCTATCGGGTCCTTTTGCAGTCACTAGCCTTCTAACCTCTGAGTTCAGCCCGAAGATAAACCTTTCCGTCTTCATCGCCTCCGTAGCAACGTAGTATTCTGCGAACCGAGACTTTTCCAGGAAGCTAGCGGTGTAGTCTCGAACAGATAAGTTTCCTTGTTGTAAGTTCATAAATTCCCCTTCTAGTTGTTTGACGGCTGCTTGGGGACAAAATGCGTTCCTGTAGGCTATCACAAATTCTTCCCAAGAGAGGGTAGAATAAATATCAGATCCTTTAGAATGAATAAAGGATTCCCACCAATACAAAGCATCCCCCTTTAACATTGCGGTTCCATACAATACTCTATCTTCGTCAGCGCACTTACTCGTCTTAAAAATGGCTTCTATTTCCTTCATCCATCTCATTGCTTTCACTGGATCCCTGGCTCCTGAGTAGGTTGGAGGTCTACAGCTTAAAAACATTTTGTAGTCGCACCTCCTTTGTACTGGTACAACAATCGATGTGATTGGCATTTCATCTTCCGGTCCGGGATCCCGTATTCCAGTTTCATTATGACGGTTCCGATCAAACATTGTTTGTATGCTAGCCTGCAATCTTCCCATTTCTGCCATTAGATCATCCCTGGTAACAAAATCTGTACCCTGTGGCTGGGCTCTGCCTCCGGCTCGACCTCCAGCTCTACCCCCGGTTCTGCCCCCAGTTCTGCCTCCCCTGTCCCCCGTTCCTATCGGCGGATTCGTACTATTCGGATTTCTTCTTCCTCCTCGATTCGAATTCCGTGTACCGCTTGCCATTCTGTAGATTTAAACAAGGTTAATATACACATAAGCACATACCCCATATAACAAGGTATTCCAGTTCAAACATGTACCTGTAAGATCACAATTACACTGGCCAGGTGTAATATGAAATTACCTTACATGATGTTCCTTCTACCTTTTATACTTCATCATCCCAAGGTTCTATAATGATAGGGACATCCTACTTCACATGCAGTTAAAGTCTAGGTACAGATACAAATACCTAAATCCCTTAAACTAAAGCTCTGATACCATTTGTAACGACCCAATTCCCATATACACAACAATTCACGTAATGTAACCATACATTCATATAACAAAAGAAACATCATATTACAAGTTCGGTCCTGCAGTCTTTTACAAATAAAAGAAACCATTGTACTACAAGCTTTGTACTATTTACATACATAACATTTAATATCATAATACAACTGCAAAAACAAGCCAAAATCTTCATCTTATAATCCTTCACAAAAGCCATCCCTTGGTTACTCTAATTACTTGCTCTTACATGATCCACCACCTGGAATACATATTTTAAAACAAAATGAGGGTTAGACCTTGTGGTCTAAGTGAGAAAAATCCCTGTTAGTTTACAAACCATTTATATAAACTTCATTCATATAAATCACGCGACACAATCATATATATCTAATCAAGCTCACATATCATGTACCTTTCCTTCTCATTCTCCCTGGCCATATTAGTTGGTAGCAAGCCAACTAATAATATACAACGCTGTACAACATCTACAGCCAAACAACGCTATACATATTCTATAGCCAAACACACCGGTCCTAAGCCCGGCCAACGTATTATAACACATTATAATACTCATGTAAACATAATACCTCAATATATTATAATTCACATATACCATACATATAAACACATAATCACCAATTATCACATTCCCAAACCATACGTATGTATTCCAGTTGAAAATACTTTTAAAGTAAAACTCACCTGTTTGACTTATCAAAATGTTCACCAAGCTTTTCTCAAACAATTCAGCTTCACTTCAATTTCACAGAATCTGAAACAACCATATACAAGTATTGCCTTACCACTTTGATCACACAAGTCTTACCAAGACTAAGAACTCTAAAGCACTCTAGTCCCTAAATGTTACCCCCAAACCCGAACTTAAGTCGAGTCCACAGTACATTCGATCCTCATTCATTCTCTATCCATGATTTAATAAAACACAGACTATTGAATACTTAAAAGCATCTAAACTCCCAATTTTTACCAAACATCAAAAGTATCCGGATACCTCAACTTTTCCGGACAACAGGAGTTTTCCGGACAACTTATATAATCCGGACGTCATCCGGACACCAAAGCGATCCGGATATCATCCGGTATCCAATTCTATCCGGAAAATATAGGAAAAAGGAACTTACCCGGATAAAAGACTCGTCCGGACACCACTATTATATCATCCGGACACCATCGACAGAACTACCCGGACACCACCAACAGAGCTATCCGGACACATTCAACGTATCCGGACACCACTGTCGGTTTACCCAAAATTCACCTAGATTCGACAGAAAACATTACCATATCTGATTTCGATTAATCTACTCCGATAGATACTTCCTACTAACCATTATAAACATAATTTGTACTAGAAACATACCTTAACCAACTTCAATAACTCCACTTTGGTCCTTTACCCTTCTTTCTCTTTTCTTTCTTCTTCTTTTTGCTCCCAACACACACACACCTTCAATCTGAGTTTTGCTATAATGAACACATCTGTACTCTTAATTCAGATATTATCCACACTAATTACCCTTTTAGACCCTAAACTATTCCATAATAACCAAAGTACCCTTAACTTACTAATTCATCTTAACTTACCCAAAATAGTAACTTTAAAGTTAAATAATTTAACGGAATAATATTTTTAACTAACGGACTTACCCGGGGGATTACAAAGTGTGACCCCATTTTCAGAAATTCGGTAGCCGAGAACAACCATTGCGTTGAAGAGATGGAAACAATTATAGAAATAAACTCCAAGATGTTGCTCTATAAATAGATCTTCATGGTCAAAGTCCAATGGAAGCATCACCAGGGCTCTAACATGACGCGAGAAGCGGAGGAAGACATGCGAAGACTTACCCTCACCTTTTCGGTTAGTTTGAGATTTCAAAGACGAAATCAATACTAAGGTTGGGAAAAACTCTCGGTACAGGTCTGGCTATAGAGCCCGACAATAGTCCCATAGGGAAATATAGGACCATGGGGCACAATAGCATGGCAAGATTGCTTTGGAGGAAAAAGCCTTGGTACCACTCGGGCGATAGTGTCCGACAATAGTGCCACTGCCCACTAGGCACTATCGCATGGCAGGATCCCATCGAGGCTTAATGCATTAAAGGCTCGATTTCAGCTCTCTTCTTGATTTATTTTTCATTCCTACCACTTTGATTATTCATTAAACTCAAATGGTTTACAACTTAGATAAAAAATCAGATCTTCCATCAAGCATTAAATAGCTTCCAAGTGTGAGGATTTCAAGGCTTGATCAAAGCCTCAAGTCATCATCTCCATATCTAGATTTTTGTGAAGTTTGTAGGTTTTCTCTAAACACTTAGAAAGTGAGTTCATTCCAACTTTTCCAAAAGTTTAACATGTCAAAATACTTGGTTTTAATCTCCTAAGACATCCCTTTTGTTATGTTTTACATTTTTACGTATTTTGACTATATTTAAGTATTTCGGGAGATTTAGGGTTTCACTCCTTTTTATTATAAAAATGATGGATCTTCAATATTGGTATTATTGAAATGTATTTAAAACACATGGTTGTGATTTTGTTATAAAGATCATGATTTATGAGCATACTTGATATATACATATTTGGAGACATTTCATGAAAATTGGTATATTTAGAATAAAAAGTGTTCTTGCAAAACAAGAGTATTCTTGAATTTATGAACTCTTGGAAAAGTTATGATGCAAGAAATGTTGTGTTTGGTTTAGAAATAGTTTATTAGAAGTTACGAGGACCTTGTCCTATTTGGTAAGTTTTGTGTTAAAATGACTTTACAAGAATATTTGGATTGATGAGTACTATATGTATGATTATAGTTGGTAAGTGTTTAATTGTGACAAGTATTAGACTAATGCAAATGGATCCATAGACAGAGATTTTTTTAATATAAAATGGGAGTCTTTTTGCTTGTAACTAGAAATAAGCATTGGGCTATCAGAGGTAATTTGGTACGGAGTCTTGTAGTTGGATACTAGCCATTGATCGTAAATGTAACTTCTAGTGAATGAGTATAACTAGGATCATTGGGGGCCTTGTATTATATATCATGAGTTGGATGAACTCATTGGTCATTCATCCTTAGTGTGAGCTCTATAACATGGTATTGTGGCCTACTTTTGTATTGCGCCAATACACATGGAAATCACGTCTCCCCCGTCATCGTAAGATGAATTTTGGGCCTCATGGTCTTTGAATCGATTACGTGAAATCTAAGTTTTATATCAATCTTATAAACCTTTACCTTTTCAATTACTTGCATTCTTTATAGATGTTTATTCTCACTAGGCGTCAAGTCTAACGTTTTTTCTCAAATGATACGTATATCAGGTTCTCTTAGCGGTGAGACTCTGAATTATCGAACGAAGTGTTAGATGCCGATAGAGGCAGTTTTGGGATTGATGACTTTTGGTAATTTAATCTTATATACATTGACAGGATTCTTTTGAAGATGATAATGACACCCATCCTTAATCTAAGCTTAGAATAGTTTAGATTAGTAGCTTGTTGATTATCCTTTTCATTATTTTGGTTGTAAATGCTATACTATTTCCCCCCTTTTTGGGTGATTTTATTCATATAGGTGTTTGTTACATAGCGATTTTTTCGGTTTAAATTTACTCCTATTTTAGGGGTGTTACAGTGCTAATGTCAGGACCAGAACAAAACGAAATGCAAACCAAATGGACGCTCAATGTACTTGTTTTAAAAAAGAGACTTTATCGAGATTTTGAAACAAACCACAAGGTTCTACAATGTAATTTACTATATAACTCCATATATGTATTATAATCATAATCACTGTTTTAAAAAGGCTCAACGCAAAGCCTCCATGGCGCGACATAACTCAAGGCTTGTATCTCACGCCACATTAAGTCTGTGGTACGCCATGATCTAATGTGCGGTTTTTTTTACAAGATATTTGATTTTTCTTTACGTATGTAATGTTTTCTATGCTATTTTTAATATATATATATATATATATATATATATATATATATATATATATATATATATATATATATATATATATATATATATATATATATATATATATATATAGGGAGAGGTTCAAATAAGAAGTGCTAAATATTTGAAAAAATAAAGAAGTGATCTTAGTCATTCATTCAGTCAAGATCGACAGCTTTGACCGAGAAGCAACGGATAATTCCTCGCGTGGTCTGCACAAGATAGAGGGGTAGTTTCGTAAAAAATACGCGGGACGAGTTCATATATGAACCTTTGTGTTCATATATGAACCTTTGTAATTCACATATAAACTCTTTTTAACTAATTCATATATGAATCAGTTAATTTGTTCATATGAGAATTAGTTAAAAAAAATTCATATATGAATCACAAAGGTTCATATATGAACACAAATGTTCATATATGAATCAGTTAATTAGTTTCATATATGAATCATAAAGGTTCATATATGAATCAGTTAATTAGTTCAACTGATTCATATATGAATCACAAAGGTTCATATATGAACACAAATGTTCATATATGAATCAGTTAATTAGTTTCATATATGAATCATAAAGGTTCATATATGAATCAGTTAATTAGTTCAACTGATTCATATATGAACCTACAGTTAATTAGTTTCATATATGAAACACAAAGGTTCATATATGAATCACACGATTCATATATGAATTAGTTATAAAGAGTTCATATGTGAATTACAAAGGTTCATATATGAACGTATAGTTCATATGTGAATCACACAGATTTATATATGAACTCGTCCCGTGTTTTTTGTAAAAGTTACGAAATTGCCCTTCTATTTTTGGAACAGTCGCAACTTTTGACCAGTCAAAGCCACAACTTTTGACCAATTATAACCGATCTTGACCGAATAAATGGTCAATATTACTTTTCTACTTCTCAAATATTTAGCACTTGTCATTTGAACCTAATATATATATATATATATATATATATATATATATATATATATATATATATATATATATATATATAACCTAATTTAATTTGTTTATAACCATTCACTCATTGTGTCATGGTACAAAACACATGTTATATACATAAAATTATATATGATATAGATATATGCCGTCATAAATCACGCCGTAGCCTCCCCATGACTCCTAAGCCTTGAGACTTAAACTTGCCACCACATCATGCCTCACGTCATTTGTTAACCTTGATCATAATAAAAAAATAATTATGCAAAATTCATGTAATAATGATAAAACAGCAAATTAACTTTGTAAATATACAACAAAACCATGTTTCTTGTATTACACATCTTAGTTGGATGATAACGACATGAAAAGCAATCAATTCTTTTTGGCGATAGCCGATATGACAACACAATTGCAACAAAGATTAAAAACATTTGAAAGAAAAGGAATTGTAATATTTATCGTTAGACATACTTAAATAATCAGCCTATAAAAGTTATTATTGCATTTATTAAAACAAAACGATAATATAATTTGAGAACCGGTGCCATTTACTTTTAATCTTGTTTAACTAGATTACTATTTGATTACTAACAATTTTAGCAAATACTAAATTTATATATAGAGTTGGGGTTCAATAGAAGTGTCAAATTTGGTGAGAAGTGGTTATCAACCGTTAGATGAGAAATGGACGAACATAAGGATGAGATGCACCAAGATAAGATGCACCGCGATGCACCGAATTAATTCTCTTTTAAGCCGCAGTTCATGAGAGGGTATTTGATTAAAAATGATCAACAATTTAAAAGTACTTCTCACAATTCTCACAAAAAATAACACTTCTCACATGATCTCATGCCTATATATACATATACATATATATATATATATATATATAGAGAGAGAGAGAGAGAGACAGAGAGAGCGAGAGAGAAAGAAATGTTCAAAAGAGAACGCTAACTATTTAAGAAAACACGAGAACGGCCGCCCATATACAAATCATGTGTGATTTTACACTAATAGCAAAAAACTGGACGTGGGAGACTTTGGCCGCGACTTAAAAGTCGTGGGGCAAGTCGCGTGAATCATATATGATTTTGTACGTGAATCATGTCTGATTTTGTACATCGGCGGTTGTTCTCGTGTTTTCTTAAATAGTTAGCGTTTTCGTTTGAACCCACCTCTCTCTCTCTCTCTCTCTCTATATATATATATATATATATATAGAGAGAGAGAGAGAGAGAGAGAGAGGTTCAAACGAGAACACTAACTATTTAAGAAAACAACAAATCATGTGCAAAATCACATGTGATTTTACATTAACGGCAAAAAATGGATGTTCTCGTGTTTTTGTAAAATGGAGGTGTTCTCATTTGAGTCTTCAACTATATATATATATATATATATGGGTTAAATCAAATGGGGAACCACAAATATATTACAAACCCGTGAAAATCGATATAAAAATATTTTTTTACATGGTATTTTTTCATCAAATGCAAGCACTTAATATAATTTGTCTCACATTGAAACACCCTAAAAATCACAATAAATTTAAACCTTGAATTTATCAAAGTATTCTACAACATCTTCCAAACTTTTCATATATAAATGGAGAATTAGCTACGAAGATTCATATATACAACTGGACTAACAAAACAACCTACTAATCTAATCCTTAACATTAAGATCAGATTATACGGTTTGTCTAGGCAATCTCCCAAAACATCTTCGTTTACACTAACTTCCCCATCAAGCTTCAACACATATAACTCTGATATCCCTCGTCACTTATCCCTTCCCGAGCTAGCACCTGGTATTTTAATTTAATTTGAAAAGATTAGGCTTACGCCTAGTGAGAACATCAAATTTTCAAATCAAAATCTTTATAAGCTTTGAAAACCAAATTTGTAAACAAAGCATATACATTAACCTGATCACAACCTTTCTTACCGTCCACATAACATCTTTCGATGACGGGAATCATCCCCGATTCCATGAGTATGACAAACACTAAGTAAGTCATAGTATCATGTTCAAGAGCGCCACTACGAATCACCACGGATTCTAGATCATTGCCCATGTCCAAGAAATTACAATTAGCGTCATGCTTATTTGTTGGAGTGGAAGTAGGAATTACCATTAAGCGCCCGACCTATCACTTATCTTTCAATAGAAATCGGGAATTACGATTAGCGCCACGCCTATTCCACGATTTCACGTCACAATACGAATTGGGAATTACCATTAGAGCCCGGCCTATTCCTCATTCCAAATCAACGGGAATTACGATTAGCGCCACGCCTATTCCACGTTTATCACATCACAATCCTAAATGGGAATTACGATTAAGAGACCGGCCTATTCCTGATTTCAAATCAACGGGAATTACCATTAAGAGCCCGGCCTATTCCACGTTTATCAAATCATGCTAGTGCTTAAGGATCCATTACATTCCTAGCATGAGTGCACATCAATTCAAAACACATAACAACTCATATCTTACTCGAAGTTGAATTATAATCACATTGGTACTGTTAACATCAGGATATATTTCATATTCAGAAAAACGCTTAAACAATACAACCTTACACATACACAGAAAATATTCAGGAAAGCTTGTCTGATAACTCATCCGGAACCAAGTCCGGAAAACAATCCGGAATTCAAAGAAATCCGGTAACATCTGGAAAAAGAATCCGGACTCCAAGTCCGGAACCATCCGGGAACCATATCCGGAAAACAATCCGGAATTCATATCCGGAAAGCTATCCGGAATCATATCCGGTAAACTCAATCCGGAAATCCAAAGAAATCCGATACGATCCGGAAAATCAAATCCGGAATCCATCCGAAAAGAATCCGGAAAAGGAATCCGGAACTATCCGGAATCCGAAGCCAAGTCCGGACACATCCATGAAATACAAATCCGGATATACCGGAAAAGTCATCTTCCGGATTTCGTTCAACACCAATATGGTTATTTGCAATTTATACTTGTTACATAAAATCATTCATTTCAAATCTCTTAAACACATCAATACAACTATAATACCATTTCAATTTGATTTCCCTTACCTTGAAAACATTTGAACATCATTATATCCAGATGATGAACTCACTTAGGAATCTAACTCAGAGTCGGTAGGAAACCAAAATCAATTCGTCTCCAATCTTTCACACCATACAAACTAGTACCTAATCGAAAATCAACTTAACTTCAATATGAATCCTTAAGAGATTGAATTAAAGAAGATGATTGAATTCTTACCGAATTCAGCCAAGTATCGAAAGCTCTCTCGATCTTTTACCCGAAACCGACTTCACAGAAACAAGATTTGAGATAACTCTCAAATCTTCAGTCGACTCGAATTTTTTATACCTCCATTTCATAATTTTACTATCTAACCCAAAACTATGGCCAATTACAATCTTGATCCCTTAACTTCATTATTTGTAACTTCCAAAATAAAAGTACAATATTATGGAAATTTCGAGGTGTTACAAATCTCCCAACTTGAAAATGATTTCGTCCTCGAAATCGACACTATACAAACAAATGAGGATATCTATTCTTCATATCCTCTTCAGATTCCCAAGTCACGTTGGCATCTCTGTCGTGTTCTTCATCGATTAGACCTTTACCTTTCCTCTTGTAGTTTTTCAACTTCTAATATTTTTCTTTGAGTTTAAGGTATTTGTCATCCCTAGATTTAGAGGTAGAGGAGTTCTTGAATGATGAAGAAGGCTTGAAGACTTTCTTTGACCTACATTCACTCGTAAAATGTCATTTCTTTTTGCAGTTATAGCAAGTAGCAGTTGTCTTATCAATAGAAGAAGATTTAGGCTTGTCAGTGATAGTGAGAGGTTTATTTCTTCTGAAGTTTCTATTTCTTGCAAATCTCCTGAAGGAGTTTGTCAAGAGTGCCAGGGATTCATCAAGTTTTGAAGGATCAGTTTCTGACATCAGAGTTTGATTCCAACTCAGTGATAGTGACCGAGGATCGCTGAGCGGGCATCATCTCTGAGGAGAGTAAAGCAACATGTGTGCTTTTTGAATCTTTCACAAGACTCTTCTTAAGCTGACAGGATTGCTCATGATTGAGTAATGTGCCAAAAAGAGTGCTTAAGGTCATATATTTGAGATATTTTGATAGTTTAAGACACATGGTATAATTGTCCCAACTTTCAGGAAGACATTCCATGAATTTTGTCAGAGTCTCAGAGTTAGAGTAGGTCCTACTAACAGTTTTAGGTCAATAATTAAACAGTTAAAACGTTGGTGTACTTCAGATAAAGTTTCACTCTTACCACAAATGAAGCTTTCGTATTGTCTTACCAGATTTATCTTTTTGGACTCTTATACGTCAGATGTACCTTCAAATTGAACACATATTGTGTCCCACATGGCTTTGGAGGTTTTGAGGTTCATGACAGAATGATAAACCTCACCAGGTAGAGCCATAGATATTATTGATCTGGATTTGGTATCAACCTTATTCAAACAGAATGATAAACCTCACCAGGTAGAGCCATAGATAAACCTTATTCTTGTCTTCATCAGTCCATTTGGAGATCTCTTTGATGATCTCTCTTTCAGGAATGGCTGGAGTGGTAGCAGTGGCAAGAACGACATGACAAAGAATAGATGGAACATAGGGTCCAGTTTCCACGTAGTAAGGCATAGTGGGATCTACACCTTCTAGGAAAAGCATAATTCGATTCTTCTAGAGATTTAAGTTATCTTTACTGAATCGAGGAGGTTTTGCAAGAGAACCATTATCGATATAGTTTGTGTTTGTGTTTTGTGTGATTTGTAGAATAGCAAGGAAGAGATTAGTATAAGCAAGCTCTTGTTTATGAGATTAAACAATCTGCTCTGATACCACTTGTTGGTCCGGGAGGGGTTATACAAGTACACAGTTTGTAGATAGGGGGGGGGGGGGCTGAATACAAACACAAATTTTAGTTTTCTAAATTGTTTATTGATAAATCAAAATACAATTTACAGTTTGTGGCGGAATAAGATTAAGTAAAACTAACAAACTTGAGAATCACTAAGTGTTCTTGCACTAAGTAGTTTTGGGAAGACCACCTTTAAACTGAAGGGGCATTCCTCCTATTTATACCCAATGCATTAAATTCATGGCATGCAGACTTTACACGTGTCAGCATATGGTTGGATGCATGCTTCTGACTTTTTGCAAGGCATGCTTTGAGCAGTAATGTTGAACAGTGTAGTGGCAGAGTGGTTGTACAATCTTGGACAAAGGCATGTCTGTAACACCCCGAAAATTGGAGAAACAAAATTGGAGTCATGGACGTATGCGAGAGGCACATGTCGGACGTCCGCGATGCGCGAAAGTCCGCATGTCATCCGCGGAAGCAAAAGAGGTTTTGGGAGGGCAGCAGTTCGGCCGAGGTCGGACGTCCGCGAAGGATCATGCGGACGTCCGCGGCCTGTCTGATGAGTTAACTTGGGTATTTTAAGCCCTTTCTCTCTCTCTTTCCTCACTTCACTTTCCAAACCCTAACTCAACCTCTCTCTCCCTCTCTCAGCCTATTTTCACCAAGAAAACACAAACCCTTCATTCTCTCCTTCATCTTCTTCACCCAAACTAAAACCCCTTTCCACCATTGCTGAAGTTATGGAAGCTTGAAGCTTTTGTGGGGGATTAGGAGCTTTTGCTTGGAGATTCAAGTGATAAAGGTAATATTCCTCTACCCAAAAGCTAGGTTGTTGTTGATTTCACCTTCTTTCTATTTTGGGTTATTGTTAGATGATTTTGTGTTGTGTTGGGTTGAGATGACCTTCTTCTTCTTCATCTATAAAATTAGGGTTTTGATATAAGTTGGGATTTGGGTATAAAATGTTTGGGGAATGAATCTTTATGTTGGGATATGAATGTTTATGGTTGGAAAATTACGGATCTAGGTTTTTGGAGATTTTGGCTTGAAGATGCAAGTTTCTTCAAAGGAGCTTACGTATGGGGAAAAATCTAGATTTAGCCTAAATCTAGCAAGGTGAGTTCAAGTTGCTTTGTGAAAATTTTGTACATGCCAAAAATGTTATTTTTCCAAGTACTTATGTGTTTTACATGAAAAATTATCAATGTTGAGTTATTTGGTGGGTTTTAACTTTTGAGGTATTTATTGTGATAAATATTGTAAAACACTTGCATTTGGAATTTTGGGAAAATGTGGTAGATAACTCATACATGAAAATGGGTTGTTGATTTATGTTATAAATGGAGTCTACTTGTTATAAAAATGCATTTTGTGTATATTTTGGAAACATGCATTTAGTACATTATGGGGCGATTTGGGAATGTACGGTGTGAGTCCTTTGGAAAATGAGGGTTGTCCCAACCCAAGGTTCTATTTCGGGTTTTCATGGATTTGAAATATTATTAGCAAAAGTGTGTGTTGCTACGTTTAATCTCATGTTATGACTTTCCATGAATCTTTTGAGTCAGTTGAGCTTATGGCTCGGTTTTGGATTTTGTTAAGTCTTGAGGACAATTGTCCAGTTTTGATAGCTCAAAGTCGAGTTTTGATCATGATTTACGTTATTGGGAAATTGCATGTTTTGAATGCACTTGTTTATTCATTTGGGGTCGTGTAATGTTTTAGACCTTGTTAGCTATGGATCCATAGGCATTTGAGTTTTCCAAGTCTCACGGGCAAGAGATCGGGATTGATTGAGCTCAGTTTACGAGACGTTAGTTTCTCTTTTGTAGCACGGAATAGGCATCGGGTTCCATGATAAGTAAGGCGTGGGCCTATATGGTCAGGCGTCGTCTCATGGGCAGTAAGGTGTAATTCCATATGTGTTTGGCACGGGATAGGCATCGGGTTCCATGATAAGTAAGGCGTGGGCCTATATGGTCGGGCGTCGTCTCATGGGCAGTAAGGTGTAATCCCAAATATGCTGTTGTGGATTTGGAGTGACCCAATGTATAGACCCGGAGTGGTTGAAGTTGGGGGCTCCCTAGTCTCGCGGGCAATAGATCTGGAGTGATTGAGCTCAGTTTACGAGAGTAATCCACGTGTGTGTTTTATTGCATAGTAGGTGACCCACTTTTGTGTTCCGTCACATGTAATGTATACGGGCCTCCCCCGTCACCGAAAGGTGTTGTTTTGGGTATTTGTGTTTATCCATGTTTTCGGTGATGTATCATATTTATATGAATTGTTTTCCACGTTATGTGAGTTATGGGTTATGCTTCATCCATGTTTTGGGATGTTTGGAATAATGGTGATTTAATCATGAATTCAATCGTTTTGAGAATCAAATGCTATTTCATCTTTCACGTTGGTTTTGGAAATGAGTCCATTTTGGGAATCAAGTTATATTAAAGTTTTCAGCACGGGATTTGTGTGAGTTGGAAAATGGGCGGTTTGCATCTAAAGTAAATTCTTTTGAAGTCATGACTAAAACTACATCTCTCTCGATTTATGAATTTATATGGTCATGATAAAACTCTTGAACTCACTAGGCGTTAGCCTAACCCTTTTTATTTATCGGCATGTGCAACAGGCTCAGGTTGGGAGTAGCTTTAGCTACACTGTGAAGTGGCGAGTGCTAGTAGAGGGCACGAGAGGTGATTTTGATTAGTGAAGCCTTCCGCATTTATTTGGGATTAGCAACTTGTGTTGTGTTAAGTAACGCCCGTTTTAAGTTATTAATTGTGGAAATTATGATGTTTAAATTCCGAGGTATTTTCAGGGATGATCTGTAGAAATAACTTCATCTTCGTTTGGTTATTTTATTGAAATTAAAGTTAGTTGCTCGTTCCATTTTTAAGGGTGTTACAATGTCCTTTCTGACAAACCGTACGATGTGTGCAAGGGGATAAGACAAACATATCTTGAAGTAGAAGTTTCATGATCAGCGATCGCTGAGCAGGTCTTCCATCAGAGAAGAGCTGATGTAAGTCAGCTATCGCTGAAGTCTTCTTCTTGATATGTCACGTGTGTGGAATTGTCTTAGTTTCACTGATGTCCGCATCAGATCATTAGTAGACTTTTCACTTGTTGATTTCAGCGTTGAACTCTTTGTCGTGAAACTTGTCTTCAGGAATTACAAACAACATTGCTTACATTTGAAACTATTAGCGATCATCAGTGATAAGTGAACAAACTCAAGTTATCACTGATGGAACATTTATCGCTGAAGGCATAACATTAAAACAAGTGGATACCATCAACGATACTGAACAGACTCAATATGTTATCGTTGAAGGTGAAACACTTATACATGCAAATGCTAATTGTAATTTTCACTAAGTTATTCTAAGGGTCATCATCAAATCACTGAGAGAGTTTGGATCAACACCTTGCGTCTCCATGGATGTCGATAATAGAACCAAAACTAGAAATCCCTCACCCTTGTGATTTGTAGAACTAAAACCCCTCTCCATCGATGTTATTTGTGGTTTCGATCTAGGACGAGATGAGGATGGAGGTGATGTTTTAGAACGGGATGAGGACGGAGATAGTATTCTAGATCTAGCTGGAAGTGATGGTTGTGTTAATCAAACCGATGAGGATCCTGGGAGAAGATGACTTAGGAGGGAATCAATCAAACTAACAAGAAACATGGCCACATCTAATTGGGTTTTAAAAATAATTTATATTTTGAAATAGAAATGAACATAAAATGACCAAAATGTCCCTAATTTAATTAGACATAACGAAAAAAATTCACGGTTGTTAAACAGAAGGACCAAAACCGCTATGAAATGATAAACGTGAGGGACCAAATCCAAATTTTTAAAGTTTTGGGACAATATTCGTTGAAATTGACAAACATTATAAACCAAAATTGAAATTTACTCTATTAAAAAAAATATTTGGTTGTTTTACTTTTATATTAATTGTGTCACAAATGTTTTTTTAGAATTTCTTGATGAATGATTAAAAAGGTAATAATAAACCTATGACCAAATTCCGGTTTTGTATCTCTCAAGTTTCTAAAATATCTGTTTGATAAAAATCAAGATTTTAAATGGCGTGAGGCGTGTCGTGGCGTGACAGTGAGGCCAAGCCTCAAGGCTTAGGAGTCACAGCGAAGCCATGACATTTTCAAGGCGTGACTTATGACATCAAATTTCTAATTCATATATATAATATTATATATAAAAACATATGTTTTGTAGTGTTACTCAATGAGTCAGTAGTAATAAGCATGTTAAATTAAGTTATATATTAAAAAATTTGTAAATAAGACATTGAAAACGTATAGAAAAATCAAATATTGCATTATAAAAATTGCGCATTAGGCTATGGCGTGTCACGGGCTTAACGTGGCGTGACACACAAGCTTTGGTGCCATGGTGCGCCATGACGGCTGTGGGGTGAGTTTTTTCAGAACGTTGATGATAATAAATATAAAATTATTAAACGTATAACTGATATTTTGAATAGTTCTGCTTATCTATAATCAGAATTCGCTTCAATTGCTATCCAATTTTTAACAAAAAATAAATTCATTGTTTCAATCAATCTTATCATCTAATAAGTCTATATGGGAAAATTGATCAAATGAGCTAAAGAAGATATTGGGCTCGTAAAACCAACACAATCCTAAAATCAAATTGTTCCTTTTGAGTGTGTTTGGTACGTGGATTGGGTGGGACGGGATAAGATAAAAAGAAATAGTTTCATATTTGGTAGGTCACGAGTTAAAATGAGTTGGGACAATATGGGATACAAATGAGTTTTTGTAAAAGTTAAAAAAATTTGTTCCACCCTTTTCATAGGGCTATTTTCAATATACTACAATTCTACCCTTCAAATTATCAAACAAACCCTAAATCAAAAAACACAAACCTTAAATCAAAAAACACAATAGATCGATTTCGATTCAATTTCTAGTTTTAGAGTTCGTCCTCATTGATTTCGATTTATAATTTCAGAAATCGAGTTCTTAATCTTAATCACCCAAAATCGAGTTCTTATCAATTCTTATCGATCCAAGTTACCGATTCCGATTTATGTTTTGAGTTCATTGATTTTTGTTTTCAAGTTATGGCCCCTGTTTTCGGTTTCTGATTTAAGTTATCGATTTACCTGTTTACGATTTATGAGCCCTAATTCATGTTAATATCGATGAGTAAGAGATGAGATGGTGGTGGAAGGAGAACATGGAGATGAGTGGGAGAAACTGGAAGAAGAACCTGGAAGGAGAGTAAGAGAACAAACATGAAGATGAGTATGATTTCAATAATTTATAATTACTATACATCAAAAAAACATTAAAACTCATGTTAGGGGTAATTTGGTCATTTTAATAGTTTTGTCATGTTCTATCCAACATACCAAGCGTAAAATAGTCGATTAATCCATTCATGTTCTAGTCATACCAAACATAGAACAGACAGTTAGTCTTGTTAAGTCATATCCCATCTTATCCTGTCTGCATATCAACCGTTATCTTTAAATATAGAATTTTCTTTTAAAATCGGTCAAATTTGTTTTAAAAAATGAGAAAATTGAAATACTCGATGGAATAAGAATGGTGTCTAATTTTCCTTCTCTTCAACATATTTTACTAAAGATGAAATTCAAAGGGTAAAAAGGCATGAGATTTAGTAAATTTTAGTGTAAATATATTATGTTTGACGTAGACAACGTAAAGATCGCGTGGCCTAATGGATAAGGCGCTCGCCTCCGGAGCGGGAGATTGTGGGTTCGAGTCCCACCGTGATCGCAATTTTTGTCTTTTTGACACTTTTAAAAAAATGTATGAAAAAAAAAGTAACAAATTTTAATACATTTTTTTATTTAAAAATTGTGGGTTCGAGTCCCACCGTGATCATTTAAAATTTAGAAATAATAAAACTGTGTACTGTTATATTTCATTAAAATACTCGTTCATCGGTTCATGAACAAACCGTTACATATGGAAACAAACATTTTTTTGAAGTTGTAAAGCATAATAATAATAATAATAATAATAATAATAAAAAAGAAAAACTATATTCAACAGTTTCTAACATAAAGACATGAGGGGTGAGCACGGGTCGGGGCCAAAAAAGCCGAACCCGATCGGGTTTCGGGTGGACGGTTCAGGCCCCGAACCCCGACCGAAGTTATATTCGGGTGTCGGGTTTCGGGGGGTTTCGGGTCCAGCGGGTTGGGCCTGATCCCAAGCCCAATTGTCAAGCCCATTTTTTTGGTTTTTTTGTTGTTTTCAGTCCAGTTTTTTTGGCTTTTTTTGTTGTTTTTAGACCCTGTTTTTTGGTAAGCAATAAAGTAACAATAATACAATTATACAACTACAAGTCTACAATATAACTTAAAATTAAATAGACAAGTATTTTAGTCTTATAAGTTAAAAATTAATTAAAGTTAAAAGTTAAACTACATAACTAATTAACTAAACTACAAAGTACAAAACTCTAAAGTCTAATCAAACAAAATAACAAATGTTTCAATCGTAAAAGTTAAGACTTAGAAGTTCCAACCAAAATACCAAATGTCCAAAGCAAGTTCAAAGTTCAAACATCAAAGAAAATGTCCAAAATACCAAACCAAATGTCCAAAATACCAAATGTCCAACTTACCAATTAATGTCCAAATTACCAACCGACTTACCGACCAACCGACTTCCTAGCTCGTTTTCTTCAACCAAACCGACCATTGACCAACGTGCAAACCAATCCTATAACAAACTAACAACAAAAACGAATAAACAATACAACAATACAACAATCATGAATGATTATTTAAAAATGAGAATTATTAATAAAAGTCATACCTTTCTCAAAGATCACGAATCGAATCATCTTCAAAAAAAATCCCCCAAATCATTTGAAGCTTGAGTGCTCGGACTATCTTCACGAACCGAACCCGAAGGAGTTCCAATCCTCAAATTTTCCGTTTCTGCAAGTTTTAAAATAAAAAGTAACAAATTTTAAAGTCGTAATTGTAATTTATAAGTTATTAAAATCATAAATTAATATCGTACTCGTACCTTTCTCAAACTTCTCGAGATCCTCCAAGTTTTCTTCAACCGCGACTGGTTCAGTAGGTCATCGTAACCAATCTTGTGTACATATGAGTGCTTCAACTATTTTAGGAGTTAGAGAACTCCTAAAGTTATCCAACACCCTCCCACTCGTACTGAAGGTAGACTTGGATGCAACCGTAGAAATGGGTACGGCAAGGACATCTCTCGCAATTTTCGAAAGGATCGGAAACCGTACGCTATTTATCTTCCACCACACAAGCAAATCAAACCGATTGCCATTATCCTCAACAATGGACTCACCTAAGTATATGTCGAATAAAGAAAACAAAAATCATGAATCATGAATGATTATTTATAAATGAGAATTATCTAACTCCTAAACAATGGACTTACCTAAGTATATGTCGAGCTCAAAGTGAACTTTTTTCTTCTACCCCAAGTAACGTAGCAAGCTCTTTAAACTTGAACAACCTAGCCGGAGATCCCCTCACCCACCTAACAGTATCTCTCAACTTCTTAACCGAAGAATCTGCCATCTTTAATCCATCTTGCACAACCAAATTCAAAATATGTGCCACACATCTCATATGCAAATATTGTGCCCTAACGGATGAACACCCCCAAGAAACTAGCTTGCTTTTCAAATACCCGAGTGCAACATCGTTTGAAGATGCATTATCTACAGTGATGGTAGAAATGTTCTTTACGCCCCACTCAACCAAACAACCCTCCAAAGCTCTAGCTATTGCCTCCCCCTTATGAGATTGGATTGGCACAAAAGAGATAATCTTTTTGTTCAATATACAATGAACATCAATATAATGTGCAGTTAGGCACATGTAATTGATCCGTTGCACGGATGTCCAAGTGTCTGTGGTCATGCTAACCCGCTGTGAGTGTTCTTTAAAGTACCTTTTTAGGCTACTCCGCTCTTCATAATAAATAGCAAATATGTCCCTATTAACCGTCCATCTCGACGGTATTTTAAACATCGGACATGCTTCTTGCACCCATTGTCTCCACCCCCTAACCTCTACAAACTTAAAAGGAAGTTCGTCCATGATGATCATTTTAGCTGTTGCTTTCCTAACTCTCTCTTGATTAAAAACCCAGTTAGTCAAGACACTTTCATCCTCAGAGTTTGAAGCGAATGCTAACATTGTTTGTCTTGTCTCTCTAGACTGAGGGTTTTTTAGGCATGCTACAGAATGGTTTCTTAAAGAGGATGTGCCGTGCTTTTTGGGGTCGGCCGCATATGTTTTAGGCCAATATTTACATTTTGCTTGCACCAAATTACCCCCCTCATCTAGAATGCTCTCAAAGTGATCCCATACAGCCGACCGTTTTTCTATAGCTTTTCTCTTCTTTGTTTCAGGCGGTGGTGGTGCACTACTATCCGCCATTGACATGCCAATCTAGAATTCTAGATACGTAAACACATAATAATTAAAAACCCAAAAATGTAACTAAGATTTATAAAGTAACATCAAACTATCAAAGTCTCAAATTACCTTAATTAATATGTTATTCAAGTAAAACATTTATAACAAGTTACAAGTTGTTCAGGTAAAACATTTATAACAAGTTAACAACAACTTAACATTCAAGTAAAACATTAAGATCAAACTATCAAAGTCTTAACATTCAACTTAACATTCAACTTAACATTCAACAACTTAACATAATAACATTCAAGTGATTCTCTAGATATTAAAGCCTAGCCATAGATTTAGATCGATGTCGGCTGTCCATCAAGGTGGTGGAGCCGTACATAAGGAATATCAAAGAATTGTAAGCAATCTCCTCTCGTAACCATTTTCCATGAAATCTAAGTTAACCCATGTAAACCTCAACATTAGAAAGGGGAATATAGCATATTGATAATTCATTAGAACCATAGAAAAAATATACTTCCTTCATTTCAAAAAAGAAGCTGCAATATGTTTTTCTTCCTATTTTGATTTCAAATATAGCACTGCCAATCGCCAGATACAAATTCTTAATCAAGTTTGCTGCAAATATAGCAGCAGCAGCTATGAAGTCCTCAAATAGCAAAATCAAGTCAAAATAGTTCATATCTGGACCACATTTGAGTCGTAATGTACTCTTTTCACACGCAAAATGATATAAAAGATCAGGAAAGCATTTGTGAAACAGAGTATTATCAGCATCAAGAGTAGTTTCGTAAAATGCAAGAAGAAATTGATACCTGATGAAAACGTCGGAGTTTGAAGTGTAAAAGGCCGAACCCAAGTACCCAACCCTTTCCACCGTCGTCCGTCGGTCGTCAGTCGTCACCCCTAGTCGTCTCGTCAGTCGTCACCGTCGTCCGTCGATCACCGTGAAGGCGTGAAGTTGGGTTTAGGGTTTCAGATTCAGTCGAAATGTCGAAGTCGTATAGTCGATGAATTTGTTTAGGGTTTAGAAAATTAGGATTTAGGATATAATATTATAAATATACATTTTCGATTTATAAAAAAAAGTAATTTTTTAAAGATTTCGGGTTTCGGGTCGGGTCGGGTCGGGACAAACCCAAACCGAACCGAACCGTATTACCCGCGAAAGGACTTCGGGTTCGGTCCATTCGGATTTCGGGGATTCGGGTTCGATCCATTCGAGGTTTTTAGACATATAAGGTACAATCTTTTACCCCTCTTTTCATCATGCGAATAAAGTCGATAGCCAAGAAGGCTTCTGCGTATAAGGACCTTATGGACCTATACGTAGCACAGGTTTCTGTGCCTGACTTTTCTGTCTCCTTCGAGCCGGCGAGCTCTTTTCAAGAGAAGGAGGAGATGGAAGCTTTTAGGTTATCGGCGAGTATTCCCGCCGAAATCCGATTATACACTCCCGACCAAATTAGACCGGCATAGTGTCTAGGAGGATTCTTTGTCCTGTATGAGTATCCTTTTAGAATAGGATTTAGATGGCCGTTTACTCCCCTGGTTAGGGAGTTTTTGGGTATTTTCGACTTATCTCTTGGTCAGATCCTGCCCAAACTTTGGAAGATCTTTCAGGAGATCGACCGGATCACCGGTGATTGCGATGTTCCTTTCACAGTGCGTGATCTGTTGACGGCTTTTGACGTTAAGTCGGATGACTATCACCGTTATAGCATGTCCTCTAAGCTGAGGGGTGGTCATACTTTTGTCCCCGATACCCTGGTTCACGATCGTGGGTGGAAGGCCAAATATGTTCTCGGTCGTGTACGGACGCTTGGTCGTATAGACGAGGATACTTCCTGGGTTGCATCTAGGTGGAACACCAGGGGTATTGAAATTTCGATTTCGTCATGTCGTATGATTTCAATGTTGATTCTCTTTTGTTAACTTCTGTCATTTTTGTTTTCAGATATCGATTTTGCTAGGTTCGGTCCTGCCGCTGATTCTCAGGAAAAGGTTGTGAGGCTTTTTTCTTGTGGCGTCGGAGAATTATTCGATTCTCCCAGTCGTACGACTGTCAGTGTTGCAGAAGCTGAAGAGAGAAGTCAACAAGAGACTTCGATAAGTAAGTGCCCTTTTATCGTACGTTTTTCGTTTTTCTTTGAGTCGTACGACGGTATCTGAAACTTGTATTTTATTTTGTAGGTGGTTCTGAGATGCAATCTGCTTCGGGCAAAGAGAAGAGATAAGCCCAATTGGCCTTGGCTAAGAAGGCCAAGGAGCTGAAGAGGAAGGATCTTCCGACTTCGGGGTTGGAGGTTCTGAAGAAGACCAAGTCGGTTCCCTCGAGGGAACCGTCGTCGACGGGTGGAGAGCCATTAAAGGTCTCCACTCCTGAGAAGGCGAAGACGTCTTCGGACGTACCAAGGATGACACCGACGCCGCCTGGGTCGTCTACTGCGGAGGAGAAGGGGAAAGGTCCTTAGACTGAGGGGTCCCCTGAAGTTACGACGGTGAACTTTCCGTTACCGTCGGACTTCTTGTTGGACGGCGTCCTGGATAGGGCGAAGATTTTCCCTAACTTGGGAAAATTCCTCCTACCAGCCTTCAAGGATCGCTATCGTGGCCCTACCATGGACGAGACAGGGTCTCACGTCGCAGGCATGGCCTTGCTGGTAAGTTTTTCGTTTTCGTCGTATGTTTCCTCTCTGATAAGATAGACTTATCATTTTTCGTGCGGCTATAGGTGTTTCAGACATCGTTGTGCCTTTTCGGCCAACTGGAGGAGCTCCATAAGGTCGAACCTCGCATCGCTGAGAAACATCAGCGAGCATAAGAGGATGAGCGTAAAGCTCGAGAGGATGAGCGGGCGGCTAAGGCCAAGGTGGAGGCTCTCTCCGTTCAAGTGGACGATCTCAAGAGTCTTCTGGAGACGTCGTCGCTGGAGAAGGAGGAGCTCTAAAATCGCCTCAGGGAGACGTTGGAAAGGGCTTCTGTTGGTCCCGAAAGGCCTAAACAAGTTTGTAGAAGGGGGGGGGGGGTTGAATACAAACACACTATTTTACTTTTCTAAATTGTTTATTGATAAATCATTAACAATTTACAGCTTGTTGCGGAAACAAGATTAAGGATAAACCTAAATCTAAACAAGTTGGAACACTAAGGTTTTCTTGCACTAAGAAAGATAAGGAGATTACTAATAAAATCCTATCTTGAGAGATTTGAACTTGTCCAGAGTTAGCAAGTTACTTCAAATGAAGTGAGTTCATCTCTTTATATACTGCATGCATTTAATGCAATTCAGTATACACTTTACACGTGTCATTAGCGGATTGGTTGCATGTCATTGACCTTTGTTGACAACCTTAGTAGCCGCATGAATGAACAGTGTAGTATCAGAGTGGTTGTACGATTTCAGATTTTCGGAGGTTCTTTTCTGACATTTCGTACGGTGGCGTGCAAGGGAGGTTAAGACAAAAGTACTTTGTACGGAGGACTTCATGATCAGCTTTCGTTGATTCAGCGATTATCATTTACTATTCAGCGAATGATAAAGTTCAGCGATAGCTAAAGTCTTGTACTTGATACTTCACGTTGAGTGGACAAATCTGAGTCTTCGCTGATCCGCATCAGTTCATTAGGAGACTTGTCGCTGGTTCTTGAGCTTGATCTTCGACTTCAGCGTAGAACCTTTGTTGACGTGAATCTTGTCTTCAGGGATCATAAGTAAACAACTAATTTATCAGCGATCACCATAAGGACTGAACAGACTCAGCGATATGGTGAACAGTGTTCGCTGAATGTTTAATCTAAAAGTGCGAGAGTTCCTATCAGCAGTACTGTAAGATCTTAGTACTTATCAGCGATAGTGAAACTCTGATACATATTGTTTACTTACAATTTTCACTAAGTATTTAAGATAGGGTCATTATCAAATCACTGAGGGTTTGGATCAACAATCTCCCCCTATTTGATTATGACATAGCAACAAAGAAAATTGCTATTTAATGAAAACATAAGGATAAAAAGAACTCATAAAATATTTGTCCCTTTTACTGTTTTCTGGGATCTTTTCAGTACTGATGGAGTAAAGTACATTCGCTGAAATCTTTCTTTAAATCTTTGAATCAGGTTACAATATGAATAAGAAAGATTACAAGTACAAGCGAAATAAATTACAAGTACTGAAGGATGACTGATACAATAGAGAAAGTGGTGATTGTTGTCAGCCTTCAAAGGGTTCTTCCTTAATGAGAAGTTCATCAAGGGTTGTCTTTTCAGTTGGAATCATCCAGTCAGGAACCTTTTCTCCTTTATTCTTTAGCTTCAGAGCAGCTTCAAAAATCAAGGGTTTTAGGTGTCGTGCCTGAATGTCTTTTCTGAAGTCGCACCAGTAGATGAGATCTCTGAGCTGTTCGATTGGAGTGATTGGAAGCTCAGCGATCCGTTGAAAGCATTTACGTCCGTCGTAGTCAAGAAAGAATATTCCATAAGGATTACTGATGACTTTACCAGGGACGAAAAGTTCACATGGTGGCAAAGAGATGTCAAGGGCAGATAGATCAGGATCAGGACCAAGTACTTCAGCGCGAGAGAAACCAATTCCAGTTTCATTTCGTATGACAGGACCTGAGTTTGAATCTTGACGTTTCTTCTTTGGTGAGCCCCTTTTTCTTTTCGGCTTTAGATCAGGAACAGGAGGAATATCCACACAAGAAGATATCAAATCGATATGTCTGTTTATCAGCTTTTCGAAATGATCCTTGTACTTAGATTGTGATGGTTGGATAGCTAACCTCATCTCCAGCCATTCAGAGAGACCATACCTTTTTACAGTGTCAGCACGAAAGGTTTCAGATGAGCCATCTTCTCTGAACAGTTTGATGTCAACAATAGGTACTCCGATGGAGGTTCTTCCAGAGATGAATACCTTGTTGATCTTCGCTGGACGATATCTGAAGTGGATTTTCTCTTTACACCAGATCAGGGTGGTCTGAGAAACTTCAGCTTTCTTTTCCACGATCTTCTGGGCTTGTTTCCAAAGCGTTCGTTGGATTTGAATGGGAATACGCTTTAGCTTGGGGTCTTTGACAGATTCTTGAGTGAGCTTTATGGCGTATTCTCTGTCTTTATCTTCAGCTTCCTTCCTTTCAGCGATGAGGCGTTCAGCTCTGAGATGATCCTGGTATTCAGCTTTTGAAATTCTGAACTTAGGAGGAACTGAAGGTAGTTGATCGCGCCTTAGGATGATTCGCTGATCCTCGAATCGCTTTATCATTTATTCTCTCCTCTTTTGATCTTCTTCACTCAGCTTTTGAGGAACTGAGGAAGGTCTGTTTCTGTGCGAGAGAGGTTGTTCTTCTGATTCATCAGTCTCAGAGATTAAATCTAAGACTGGGATTATGTCTTCAGCGGTAGCTGGAATTATTGGTGAAGTCGCAATAGAAGATCTTTCAGCGATATCCTCAAACAGGGGAGAGGACTAGCTGAAACGCAGCGATCTTACAAATAAGAACTGGGTAGAAGAACTTGGGTAGAAAAGATAGAAAAAAAATGTGGATGTGTATGGTGTTTGTGGAATGGATAACTGATTGTTCAGAGATGATCAGGGAAGGAAAAATAAGTTTAGTGTACCTGACAAATCGGCTTTGCAAGTAGGATCGCCAGATTATCATCTTCAGCGATGCCTTTGTCTTTGCTTTTCTCAGCGCCAGAGGCTGAGTGCTTTGTCTTTGTTTTTGTCTTCTCCCCTGTGGATTCAGTTATCACAATCCCTTTAAGAGCTTTTCGAGGAGCATGTTTGACGACAAAGAATTCGTCATCATCATCATCATCATCATCATCGTTCCTTGGAGAGGAGGATGGTTCAGCTTCAGGGATGTCGATGTCTTCGTCTTCTTCTGCTTCGGATTCCTCAGCATCTTCTTCGAGTTGCTCCCCCTCAGATACAGAGGCGAGGTTCTCGGTTCCCTCAGGGTTTTCATCTCCCTGAGGTCCAGTAACTAGATCTTCATTACCCTCTCCCCTGATAGATTCATCATGGGAAAGGTCTTCAGCGCTCTTCTCCTGTTCAGCGCTCTTCTCCCCCTCTTTCTCATGATGGGCGGGGGAGGAATGGGTAGATTCAGCATTGGTGTTGTCTCTGTCTTCTGGGCCAGAGACTTTCACACAGCCTTCAAGCTTAGCTATTCTGTCTTCTAGGCCAGAAATAGCAGGCGTGATTTTCTTCAGCTCTTGGCGATCCTCTGCGGTGAATGAGTCCAAAATAGGTGCAGGGGCCGGAGCAGGAGCTGGATTGTTTGCCTTGTTCACCAGCGTCTCGATCATTGTCTTGACAGAACTAAGGTCGGTCTTCACTGAGCCCAAGTCGGTCTTGACCACTGACATATCACCTTCGAGTGTACCAACCGATTTCTTCAGCGTTGTAACCTCGCTGGAAACGGTGGAAACTGACGATTTGAGGTTGGTGTAGTCAGTGTAGATGTCGGAGAGCACTTTGGCAAAGTCGGCGAGAGTTTTATCAAGGTCTTTGATGTCATCAGAGGAGGCCTTCTTTTCCACCACAACAGTCAGCTTTGTCAGATTCTCTCCAGCGTTTGTTACAGCTGTAGAGTTATTTGATAGACCGGTGGTGAGATCTGTAAGTTTCATCTCCATGGACTTCAGAGACTGGTTGATGTCTCCCAAATAAGGACCTGTAACATATAAGTACTTGTGAACAAAGGAAAGCTCAGAAGTTTCAGGTTTAGTTACAATGTTTAAGGTGGGATCTGTACCTGCAGGAGCGTTGACGAACTCATCAAAGTTTCGAGTCCCTCCATAGTGTTCCATATCTCCCTCAAAAGTTCCGTGAGGGATGGAGATCTCTGCAGGTCCTTTCTTCGTCATTCGTTGAGAAGCTTCAACGGCTTCTTGAATGATGGCATCTCCAGCTTTAACTGGAGGAGTGTCCAAAGAAGTAGAGGGAGGATCGAAGGATAAGAATTGGGGTTGGGTTGCAAGTTCAGCGTTGGATTCGCTGAGAAGTACTTCATCAGTCTTTTGAGAGACTGAAGAAGGTAGGGTAGATTCCAAAGTTCTAACCTCAGCGTGTAAGGACGCTGAAGTAGGTTTAGAAGGGATGGCTTGAATTGGTGTGGCAGAGCGTACCACGGAACTTTCCTTCAGCTCTTCAGAATGAGCTGAGGAGTCTTCAGCATGGAATTGCTGGGGTTGCTCCTTGGTTTTCTTGATCCTTTTGGAATCAAGAGGGGTAAGAGATTGTTTCCTTTTCTTAGAAGGAATTGATTTTGTGGCCTGGGAATCAGCGAGGTGTATTGTCGCTGAAGGAGCCACAGAAAGCGGAGAATTAAGTAGAGTGAGAAGGGTAGAGAGACGTACCTCGTTGGCGACAGGCTTGAAGTCGAGAACTTTAGGGCCAATCTGAGAGAGTTTCAGATCACCCTCTTCAGGATAGCTGTCCTTCAGGCCATATTGAAAGATGGCGCTGATGAATCGTGGGTAAGGGACCCATGCTGGTCGGTCAGCGGCAGAATCAACACGTTGAATGAGGTCTTCATAGATGATGGAGGCCCAGTCAATGTTGAGACCTTTCAGCAGTGCGTAACCCATGGCCTGCTGAGGTTGAGCGGCTTGATCAGAAGATCCGGATTTCGCTGTCATGCAGCTGATCAGGTGAGCGAAGATGAAGTTCATCTCGCTGGGCATCTTGGATTTCTTTATCAGCGTCAACTTCTTCTCAGGTAGCTTGTCTCTTCCAGTCTCCCAGATGTAACCCACCGCATCAAGGAAAGCAATGATTTCTTCCCTGTCAGCGTGCTTCTTGTGGTCAGGTAATGGAATGAAAGGATTTTCTGAGGTAGCTTTAGGGAATTTCAGAGCTTTTCGGATTATTGCGGGGGTTATCTTGATGGTGCCATACTCAGTATCGCTGAGTATGCAGTCGATGGTTTTAGATGGATCTTTGGCGGAGGGTAGGTCGGTGTGTCTGGCAGAGTACCAGAATTGGGATAATAGACGCTGACTGGCAGGAGGTGTGATTGTCAGTGCTGTGTAGATGGGGCTATTCTTCAAAAAATTTACAGCGTCGTCTAGATGGGATACCTGCTTCCGAGGAGGAAACTCGAGAAGCGCTGAGAGGTTGTTTGCCTTTGTCCAGTCTAGTTGATCCAGCTCAAACTTAACCTGAGGAGCTTTGGTGATTTCCAGTTCCTCAGAATCAGCGGAGATGGACTCAGCGGTAACATTCAGCTTTGAAGTTGCCATTTCACTGTATTATCAGTTCAACCAAAGATGTTAACAAATAAGAAATATCTTAATGTGGAAAGAAAATTTCCATTAAGATTTTTCGAATTTTGTCCATTTCATTCAGACAAAAAAAAGTCTTAATGAAGATTAGGGTTTTTCTTGTTTTAAAAAAAAACGAATATAACACCCATAAGCCTTGTATTCCAGTTTCTTAAGAAAATGGATACGAAAGAAGAACAAGTTTAAGATTTTAGATTTAAAACTTGAAGAACAACCATGAAATGGTTGTGTTTATAAAACCATGAAAGAAAATGATTTTATTTTTGAGTTCTTTTGTTTGATCTTGTGTAAAACAATGATAAGATCGAAAACAAGTTATTCGCATTTGATAATAGATAAGAACATATTAACCTTGAGTTTGATGAAGAAGATGATGAACAGTTCTTGAAGATTGAGAGCACAAAATGCAACAGTGTTCTTTTCTTGCGGAGAAAGATTGATTCGCGTAAAAGACAAATATAAACTTTGAGAGTGTTTATATAGGAAGAGAGTAGAGAGAGAAAAACTTGAGCGGGAAAGTTTTTCATCATGACACGGACACGTGTTTGCATTTGATTGGATAGACAACGAAACGTGCAAACGTGTGTCAGAAAAAGAGCGTGCCTGGTGTTATCCGTTGCAATGACGTCACAACTATCCTTTCACATTCTTTCGTTGTCTCTGAGGTTTTGAAAGAAAAAACTCAGGGACTCTTTGGAAAATATGAAGCACTGAATAGAAATATCAGTGAGGGTTTTAAGAAATTTCAAAATATCGCTGTTAAGGAAGAGATATTCAGCGATGAAAGAATTTGAAATCTTGCATTTTCATGCGTTTTGTCAGAGAGAGAAAACATACCTTGATATCAGTTTAACCACATTTATTCAGAGAGAAGATGATGAAATGGATTGTACAATTTTATTTTATCCGAGAGCCTATACAAGAGTGTATAAACGTATCGCTGATTAAATGTGAACCGCTGAAGATTTATCCTTCAAAGTTCAGCATTCCAAGCTCGCTGATGAGAAAGTTGAATCTTGTCTCATCAAGAGGTTTGGTAAACAAATCAGCTAACTGATAATCAGTTGGGATAAAATAAAGTTCTATATCACCATTCATCACATGATCTCTGATAAAATGATATTTGATTTCTATGTGTTTTGTCTTTGAGTGTAGCACTGGATTGTTTGCTATAGCGATGGCACTTGTGCTGTCGCAATAGATTGGAATTTTGGAGAGCTGAAGATCATAGTCTAGTAGTTGATTTCTCATCCACAAGACTTGAGAACAACAGCTTCCAGCGGCTACATACTCAGCTTCAGCTGTGGAAGTGGACACTGAGTTTTGCTTCTTACTTGTCCAACTTACCAGCTTTCCACCCAGGAGCTGACATCCTCCTGTGGTGCTTTTCCTATCCATTTTGCAACCTGCAAAATCACTGTCTGAATAGGCGGTTAGATCGAATCCTGAATCTTTGGGATACCAAAGACCTAGATTCGCTGTACCCTTAAGATATCGAAAGATTCGCTTTACAGCTTTCATATGGGATATCTTAGGTTCAGCTTGATATTGTGCGCACAGACATGTTGCAAACATAATATCGGGTCGGCTAGCTGTAAGATACAGTAGTGAGCCGATCATCCCACGGTACAGCGTGACATTGACAGGAACACCCTTTGTGTCCTTATCAAGTATCAGCGGTGGTGCCATAGGGGTTTTCATAGCTGAACTTTCAGTTAAGTCGAATTTCTTCAGCATATCTTTAACATACTTTCCCTGATTTATAAAAGTTCCTTTTTCAGTTTGCTTAATCTGAAGACCAAGGAAATATGTTAGTTCACCCATCATACTCATTTTATACTCATCTTTCATTCTATCAGCGAAACGAGTACAAAGCTCAGGGTTAGTAGAACCAAATATAATGTCATCAACATATATTTGAACTAAAATGATATGACCTTTTATTTTTCTAAAAAACAAAGTTTTGTCAATCTTACCTCTCTCAAATTTTTCAAGGTGGAGATAAGTAGAAAGAGTGTCATACCATGCACGAGGAGCTTGCTTCAAGCCATAAAGTGCCTTATCCAGTTTATAAACATAACCTGGACGCTTAGGATCTGAGAATCCTGGAGGTTGTTCCACATAAACTTCTTCATTCAGCTTTCCATTTAGAAACGCTGACTTAACATCCATTTGATGTACAGTGAAGTTTTTGTGTACAGCATATGCTAAGAAAAGACGAATAGATTCAAGTCTTGCTACTGGAGCAAAGGTTTCGTCATAATCTATGCCTTCCTCTTGTCTGTATCCCTGAGCAACAAGACGAGCTTTGTTGCGAGTTACAGTACCATGTTCGTCCAACTTGTTTCGATAGACCCACTTAGTGCCTATCACTGTTTTGTCAGTTGGTCTCCGAACAAGTTTCCAAACTTTGTTTCTTTCGAATTCAGTCAGCTCTTCTTGCATAGCGCTGACCCAGTTTGGATCTCTGAGGGCATCATCTATTTTCTTTGGTTCAGTTAGAGAAATAAAGTTAACAAATAAACAAATATTACCTGCACTTCTACGAGTCTGAATACCAGCGTTGGGATCACCAAGAATTTGATCGATTGGGTGATTTACAGTCCATCGCTGAGCCGGAGCATGCGTCGCTGACTCAGTCTGAACTGGAGAAACTGAAGATGAGGCTTCAGCTACTTCTGGATTATCAGCTAAGAGAGGAATGCTTGCATTTGTCACTTCATTCACTGATTGCTGAGAAATAGATGGAATTTCTGAGACATTTGGATCAACTGCGGGTATAGTGTTTATAGGAACAGCTGAGACCCAAGATGTTTCAGGTTCACTATTCTGCATATTGGGAATGATAGTAGGACCATCATTTTCAGTTGTATGAGCATGAGTAGTGGGAACATCTTCTGAATCACCAAGATGAGAAAACATCCATTGATTCAGTTCTTCTGTATCAGCGTTCGGTTTAGAGTTCGCTGAACGGGATTCGTCAAACGTGACGTGAATAGTTTCTTCTACAGTTTGTCTTCTTCGATTGAAGACTCTGAAGGATTTGGAAACTGAGGAGTATCCAAGAAAGATTCCATCATAAGCCTTAGGATCAAACTTTCCAAGGGCATCTCTGTTGTTCAGTATGAAACACTGACAACCAAAGATGTGAAGAAAGCTGATTGAAGGCTTTCTCCCATGAAAAAGTTCATAGGCTGTCTTTTTGAATCTTTTGACTATCAGCGACCTGTTTTGCGTAAAACAAGCCGTGTTGATAGCTTCTGCCCAAAACTGAGTAGGCAGGTGAGAATCGCTGAGCATTGAACGTGCAGCTTCAATAATTGTTCTATTTCTTCTTTCAGCGACTCCGTTTTGTTGTGGTGTTCTCACTGACGAAAGGTTGTGAGAAATACCCTTGCTCTCAAGGAAGGAATCAAGAGAACTGTTTTTGAATTCAGTTCCATGATCACTCCTTATTGAGCGAACAGTCATATTGTTCAGAGTTTCCATTTTCCGAACAAAGGTGATGAGTTCTTCAGGGGTGTCACTCTTAGAACGGAGAAACATTACCCATGTGTAACGAGAGAATTCATCAACTATGACCAGCGTATATTTCTTTCCAGCGATGGATTGTTTGTTAACGGGGCCAAACAAATCCATATGGAGTAGTTGAAGAGGAGATGACACTGAGGAAACTTGCTTGGACTTAAAGCTTGCCTTGGTCTGCTTCCCTTTTTCACACGCTGAACATAAGGATTCTTTGGCGTATGAATGTTGAGGTAGACCAGTGACTAACTCTTTGGATGAAAGAGTATTCAGTGTCTTGAAGTTGAGATGTGAGAGCCTCTTGTGCCATAGCCAGTTGACATCAGAAGATGCCTTTGAGAAGAAACAGGAGTTCTCAGTGGTTGTTGAGTCCATGTTTATTACATAAACATTTTCCAAACGATAACCGCTGAGAGCTATCTTCTCCTTTTTGTCAGACACAAAGCAGGATTCCTTAGTGAAAATCACTTTGTTATCCATGTCGCAAAGCTGACTGATGCTCAGAAGATTATGCTTCAGCCCTTCAACATATGCGACTCTTCTGAAGGATGTTGTACCATTTGAAAGTACACCATACCCTCGGGTGTGTCCTTTTCCATTTCCACCGAAAGTCACAGAGGGACCCTTCTCTTCCTTGTATTCAGCGAGCAGGCTTTTCTTTCCAGTCATGTGTCTAGAGCATCCGCTATCGAGATACCAGATACCCTTCTTAACCTGCAATACAAAGGAAGATTAGTTTTGCTTGGGTACCCACTTCGCCATGTATACTTGTTTGTCAGTGGAAGAGGTTGGAATGGGTTCAGCAGTCTTCGCAGCATTTGAAGATTCAGCTTTGTCCTTCTTCACTTTGGTCAATTTCTTGACCTCAGAGGTAGGAGTCACCTTGACCTGACTTGCAACTGGTTTGGTCTTCTTGGGTGCTATCTTCACCTTAGCTATCTTATCAGCTTTGGTGGCTGTGGGACACTTACTTGCAATATGATCGGTAAGTCCACAGTGATAACATTTCCTATAACTAAAATTAGTTCTAGGACCACTTGAGTGTTGAGCTTTTAATTTGGAATTAGAAGTGCCAGCACCAAGTACACTATTGGTTTTTGAAATAGGACGAACATTCAGTTCTTCAGATTTCTTACCAAGGACATCTACTCTAAGTCTAGGAGTAGGTCGCTGAACTGATCCTGAGGTCTGATTTCTAGAACCATATGAATGAATCACCAAGGCTTTAGAAGCATTCAGCTTAGGTACTAAAGTACCCTTCTTAGGATTTTGATAAATAATAATTCCTTTACCTTTGTCTTTAGAGACAGAGGTAGGTTTTGAATAAACCATTTTCTCCTTACCTTTTGAGGTAGGAGTTTCCTCAGGGATTGGTGTAACCGACGAGGAGTACTGAGATGAAGAAGTGTCAGCTATTGAGGATACAAACGTTCCAAATTTAAGCATTGAACGTTCAGTGGTTGGTATTGGAGTATCATATTTATAACCCAGACCACGTTTATCACTCAGAGGAATCTGAGCCTTAATTATCTCAGTGATCTTTGTTGAAGAATTACACCATCCTTCAACTGTAGCTTGTTCAGCTTTTAATGCAGCGATAGCTTCCGCTCGTTCGATTTTGACTAGCTGATTTAAATGGACTTGATCTTTAAAATCTTCTTCAAATTTAGAAAGCTTTTCTATTTGAAGGTGGCAATTTTTAAGCTTTTCAGCGAGATCAAGATTTTGGTTTTCAACCACAGCTTTGCCGTTCATGGCTTCGTATAAACTTCTAGTCAGTAGTTCGATTTTACGGAGACTATCAGCTTCATCAATATTTACAATATTGGTAAAGAAGGAAGGTGATACCTGAATGGCAGATGTTGAAGTGGAGGGAATGTCTGAACTTTCTTCCTCTTCTTCAATCTTGGCCATGAGACATTGAATTGCTTCATCATCTTCAGAATCAGATGATGAGGCTTCTTCATCAGAAGCAGCCCAATCATAGTCAGCCATCAGGCCTTTTCCTTTCTTCTTAAAGCTTTTCAGCTTTGCATACTTCTCCTTCAGCTTTAAGTATTTGTCGTCTTTATTCCTTGGAACAAAGGATTTCTTTGTAAAAGCTGAAGGTCTCGTGATTTTCTTTGACCTGCACTCGTTAGCGAAATGACCTGTCTTTTCGCAGTTGAAACAAGTAGCAGTAGCCTTATCAACAAAAGCTGATGACTTAGGCTTGTCAGCTATAGAAAGAGTTTTGTTCTTTCTAAACATTTTCTTCTTGGCGAATCTCCTGAACTTTTTAGTTAGGAGAGCCAAGGATTCATCATCTGAAGAATCAAAATCTGATGATCTTTCAGAGTTACTTTCTAACTCAGTGATAGTGACCACGGGTCGCTGAGTAGAAGGTTCCTGTGAGATTAAAGCAACAGGGGTGCTTTTGGAATCTTTTACAAGATTCTTCTTAAGATGGCTAGATTGCTCATGATTCAGCAATGTGCCATATAAGGTAGCAAGTGTCATTGATCTTAGATCTTTCGACAGCTTGAGACACATGGAATAATTGTCCCAGCTTTCAGGTAAACATTCTAAAAACTTTGTCAGCACTTCAAAGTTAGAATATTCCTTACCAACCGTTTTTAGATCTATAATTAAGCAATTAAAACGTTGATGTACTTCAGAGAGAGTTTCATTCTTACCAGAGATGAAGCTTTCGTATTGTCTTACCAGGTTGATCTTTCTTGAATCCTGGACTTCAGACGTTCCTTCATACTGAACACATATTGTGTCCCACATGGCTTTTGAGGATTTCAGGTTCATGACGGAATGGTAGACTTCGTCAGGAAGGGCCATGGATAGTATGGATCTGGCTTTTGTATCTATGGCCACTTTCTTCTTGTCTTCATCGGTCCAATGATGGATTTCCTTTGGAATCAGCCTTTCTGGAATAGCAGCTCTAGTTGCAGTGGCTGGAACTGCAGGATCAATTGATACAGGGATGTGTGGGCCGTTTTCAAGATAGTAAGGTATAGTAGGGTCTACACCTTCTAAGAAGAGTGTCATCCTGTTTTTCCATAAGTTGAAGTTATCTCTGGAAAAATCTAGGGGGTTTTGCAAGAGAACCATTGTCTATATAGTGAGTGTTTGTGTTTATGTTGGCCATTTTCAGATAATAGCTAGGAAGAGAAATATCTTAGATTAGATCTTGTTTATGAGATTAAACAAATCTGCTCTGATACCACTTGTTGGTCCCGAAAGGCCTAAACAAGTTTGTAGAAAGGGGGGGGGGGGGGGGTTGAATACAAACACACTATTTTACTTTTCTAAATTGTTTATTGATAAATCATTAACAATTTACAGCTTGTTGCGGAAACAAGATTAAGGATAAACCTAAATCTAAACAAGTTGGAACACTAAGGTTTTCTTGCACTAAGAAAGATAAGGAGATTACTAATAAAATCCTATCTTGAGAGATTTGAACTTGTCCAGAGTTAGCAAGTTACTTCAAATGAAGTGAGTTCATCTCTTTATATACTGCATGCATTTAATGCAATTCAGTATACACTTTACATGTGTCATTAGCGGATTGGTTGCATGTCATTGACCTTTGTTGACAACCTTAGTAGCCGCATGAATGAACAGTGTAGTATCAGAGTGGTTGTACGATTTCAGATTTTCAGAGGTTCTTTTCTGACATTTCGTACGGTGGCGTGCAAGGGAGGTTAAGACAAAAGTACTTTGTACGGAGGACTTCATGATCAGCTTTCGTTGATTCAGCGATTATCATTTACTATTCAGCGAATGATAAAGTTCAGCGATAGCTAAAGTCTTGTACTTGATACTTCACGTTGAGTGGACAAATCTGAGTCTTCGCTGATCCGCATCAGTTCATTAGGAGACTTGTCGCTGGTTCTTGAGCTTGATCTTCGACTTCAGCGTAGAACCTTTGTTGACGTGAATCTTGTCTTCAGGGATCATAAGTAAACAACTAATTTATCAGCGATCACCATAAGGACTAAACAGACTCAGCGATATGGTGAACAGTGTTCGCTGAATGTTTAATCTAAAAGTGCGAGAGTTCCTATCAGCAGTACTGTAAGATCTTAGTACTTATCAGCGATAGTGAAACTCTGATACATATTGTTTACTTACAATTTTCACTAAGTATTTAAGATAGGGTCATTATCAAATCACTGAGGGTTTGGATCAACAGCTTCTGCTTATGAAGAAGAGGTGACGACGATTAAAGCATCCCTCATCATGCGCGAAAAACAAGTGGGGGGCTCAAGTCGTCGGTTAAGGCCGCTGAGGCCAAGACGGGGGCCTTAGAGGAGAAACTCCTCTCATTTGAGGCATTGACCCGTCTGAAGGTCAGGGCGGAAATTATGCACCGTCATTTGCAGGGAAAAAACCCTTTGGCTGGCGCAGAGGTCGAGGTCACGTCCTACCTCGAACACGTCGGGACTGAGGAGGATCTTGGTCAAGAGGATAGGGTCGACGACACTGACTCCGCGGAGACCAAGACGGGTGGTGCGGAAGACGAGGGTGGAGTCGACCAGGGCCCTCAATGAGCTTTTGTAATTTGTATTTTTTTTCTAGGGCGACCGTTGGTGGTCGTACCTTTTCTTGTACCACCTTTGGATTAATACAAGTATGTCTTTTATTATACCGTCGTGTGATTTACTTTGTTGTAAATGAACAAAATAAACTAATGTAGAAAGTAGTAAAGCGAACATAGAATTGTATGACACAGGTACATATAACTTTGGAAGTAGTCGGGCGACCGGGCCAAAAAATATTCTAAGTATGGAATTCAAGTCATAAGACTTCGATTCCGACAATAAGTCTAAAGATCACCTATGATGATCATAAGACCTGTGTAATGAATCATAAGATTTCTTTTTATGATACGCAAGTCTCAGAGACTTTGTCTTCTCGAGATGTAGGTCGTAAGACTGACATTCGTGCGAGCCTGCAATGTAAGACTCGGGGGTGGCCGTTGGTTTGTCCAACGACCCTCCGATGCCTAAGTCAGTAATCGTTTGTCGAAGTAAATCGTAAAAATAAAAATTCAAAAGAAGTACTTTTTTAGATGTACTGCGTTCCAGCTTCGTGGGATGTCTTGGTCGTCGAGGGTCTGAAGCCTGTAAGCACCCTTCCCGACGACCTCAGATATTCGATAAGGTCCTTCCCACTTAGTGGACAACTTACCTGCATTTGGTTCCTTAGTGTTCTGGAACACCCGTCGCAAGACGTAGTCGCCTTCCTGAAAGATTTTGGCCTTAACATTTTTATTGAAATGTCGCTCAACGACTTGTCGTTGAGATGCCATCCTGACTAAAGCAGACTCTCTTAACTCTTCAAGAGCGTCGAGGTCATAACTTAGGTCTACCAAATTATGATCGACGGATGTATGTCTCGATGTCGGGAGCTGTATTTCAATAGGTAAGACGGCTTCACAACCGTAGACCAATGAAAACGGTGTTTGTCATGTCGATGTTCGGGGCGTCGTACGATTGGCCCATAGGACCGATGGGAGTTCCTCGACCCACTTCCCTTTTGCGGCCTTAAGTCTTTTCTTGATTGAATTGATGATGACTTTATTGCTCGATTCTTCAAGACCGTTAGATTGGGGATAACGTGGGGTTGAGGTCGTAAGTTTGATACTATGGTCCTCACAAAATCGTTGTGTACGATCACTTTTGAACTGCGACCCATTGTCACATACGATTTCGGAAGGGATTCCAAACCTGCATAGGATGTTAGTCTGGATAAAAGAAATAACTTCTTTGTCCCGAATCTGGGAGTAAGCGGCTGCTTCTATCTATTTAGAAAAATAATCTGTAAGGACTAATAGAAAGACCTTCTGCCCTGGGGCAGGAGGTAATTTGCCAACGATGTCCATTCCCCACCTCATGAATGGCCATGGAATTAAGGACGTATGTAAAGGTTCGGAGGGTTGGTGGATCATACCTGAATGTCGTTGACATGCATCACAGCCTTGGACGTACCTGGTGGCATCTTGCCTTAATGTCGGCTAGTAATAGCCTTGTCGTGAGATACGATTTGCAAGACTGCGACCACCTGAGTAGTTGTCACATTCGCCATCGTGCATCTCCTTTAAGATATTTTGTACCTGTTCGGAATTATCGACGCATATTAGATTTAGACCAGTCGACGAGCGTCGATAGAGTCTATCACCAATGATTATGTATTTCGATGCTTTGAATTGAATCTTGTGAGCTTCCATTCGATCTTCAGGTAGTTGGTCGTGCATAAGGTAATTTTTGATGTTAGTCGACCAACTGTCTTCCGTGTTGAGAGCACAGATTTCTTTAGAGCCTTCAATAGACGAGGTCGCTAGATGTATCATAGGAATAGCGTCGAATGACGGCTTATTAAGCACTGATCCAAGGTTAGCTAGTGCGTCGGCCTGAGTGTTTTGATCTCTGGGAATTTGCTCGATCGAGAATGGATCAAACATCTTGGATTTATCTTTGGCTATCTTGAGATAGGCCATCATTTTGGAATCTTTGGCTGAAAATTCCCCGCTCATTTGGTTTACGATCAGTAGGGAGTCGCTTCTGACGTGAAGTCCGACTGCCCCCAAGTCGTGAGCCATATTCATGCCCACGATCAGAGCTTCGTATTCCGCTTCATTGTTAGTAGCTTTGAAACTGCATCGTATGGAGTACACCATCTTGCCCCCTTGTGGGGACTTTAAGACGACACCAAGACCTGTTCCTCTAGAGTTTGAGCAATCGTCGACATGGAGTATCCAGGTCGTGTCGCTTATAGTCGCCACAGTACAAATCTCGGTATGTGCTTCTTTTTCCAGTTCGGGACTGAAGTCAGCGACGAAATCAGCCAAGACCTGCGATTTTATTGTTGTGCGAAGCTTAAAGTCAATATCATAGCCACTGAGGTATATACTCCGTTTCGCTAGTCGTCCTGATAGCTCAGGTTTTCTCAGGATCGACTTAAGAGGAAAGCTTGTCACGACGGTAATGGGATGGGATTCAAAGTAGTGTCTTAACTTCTTTGTTGTTGTCACCAGCGACAAAAGTAGTTTCTCCATGGACGTATATCGGGTGTCTACGTCTAATAGAGACTTATTGACGTAGTAAATCGGCATTTGCTTCCTGTCTTCCTCTCTAGTTAAGACGACACTTACAGAGTGAGGACTTACGGTGAGGTACAGTTGTAGGACCTCGTGTTCTTCTGGCTTCGAAAGTAATGGCGGGACGACCATATATTCTTTCAATCGTTGTAATTCTTGCTCGTGATCATCCGTCCAGTCGAAGCCCTTGTTTTTTCTTAAGACGTTATAGAATAGACGACATTTATCCGAAGATCGTGAGATAAAGCTATTTAGGGCGGCTACACGACCCGTGAGTCGTTGGACCTCCATGAAATTTCTGGGCGACTTGATGTTTATCAAGGCCTTGATTTGATCCGGGTTTACCTCTATGCCCCGTCGTGTGACTATATAGCCCAGGAATTTCCCGGCGCTGACTCCGAAAGAGCATTTCGTATGATTCAATTTCTTCTGATATTTTCGTAGGATGTCGAAGGATTTCTTCAGATGATCGATATGGTCGGTCGCCTGTTTGGACTTGACAAGCATGTCGTCAATGTAGACCTCCATGGTGTCGCCAAGATGTTCTTTGAACATCTTGTTAACCAATCGTTGATAGGTTGAACCTGCATTTTTCAGACCAAAAGGCATGACTTTGTAGCAATAGATACCTTTTTCTGTCATGGAAACAGTATTCTTTTGGTCTTCGTTGTGCATCAAAATTTGGTTGTACCCAGAATAAGCATCCATGAACGTCAGGAGTTCATGTCCTGCGGTCGCGTCAACCATAGCGTCGATGTGGGGTAATGGGAACGGATCTTTAGGACAGGCCTTATTAAGGTCTGTGAAGTCGATGCAGACGCGCCACTTCTCATTCTTCTTTTGTACGACCACGACATTGGCTAACCAATCGGGGTATTTTACTTCTCTGATCTTCCCAGTCTTAAGCAAGTTGTCGACCTAATCGTTGATCACTTTGTCCCGCTCAGGGGCGAACTTTCGACGCTTTTGCTTTACTGGTTTAAAAGATGGGTCGACGTTCAGCTTGTGGGATATGACATTGGGGTCTATACCCACCATGTCCTCGTGCGTCCAAGCGAAACAGTCAACATGTTCCTACAAAAAGGAGATTAGTTGACCCTTTGTGGCAGGATCTAATGATGCCCCCATGAAGACAATCTGGTCAGGCTTTTTCTGGTCCAGGATGACTTCTTCCAGACGACAATCATTGGAAGATTCAGGGGTGTCCTAGATCCGTAACTGCTGCGCCGCAGGATCTGGTTGGGCTGCCATTATTCTGGAATCAACAAAAACTTTTCGAGATCGTCAGAGCGATGTATGCAATGGTCTGAGATTTTCTCTAGATGGGGTCCCACGGATGGCGCCAAACTGTTAATGCCAAACGCCCAAAAGAACAACTTTAGGTTGATGTGGACTTTTAACAACTAAAGAAATGTATCTCAAGACCAACCAACACAATCGCAAGGAAAAAGCAAATAAGACAAGAGATTTGGTGACGCGGAAAACTCCAAAACGAGGGAAAAAACCGCGGTCGACTTGTGAGAGTCGACGGTACACTATAGTCGCCAAACAGGGGCAAAAGTCCTTTTGTAACAGGTGTTTTGTGTACAATAGATTACAAATAAATGTAGAAATAAACTTAGTCATATGTAAAAGTCGAGTGTAAATTGTGCGAAAAAGTCTGATGTCGTGCGGTTCGAACTGCTGTCGTGCGAAGGTAGCTTTAACGATATTCGTTCGAATGCTCTGTAGATTGCTGTGTTTTCGATGTGTAATAGTTTAGAAAATAGATGGAGCAGATGTAGATTCGGTGGTCTTTTCGGTTGTAGAGCAGGCCTTTATATAGCTTCCGCTGGTCATTAAATGTGTCTTGATGGCTTGTTTCGTAACCGCTGTCGGGCTTTTAATACCATTGATAACTCGTCCGTTACTGGCCATTTGCATCATGAATCCTCGTGGACCTGCATTAATGAACAAAAGAAACGGGTGTTGACTGTTAACGGTTAGTATAGTCGTACGACCGTCTTAAGTCTCATACGTCGGTCGTACAGAACATACGACCATCATAAAAATATACGACCGAGTACTCGTCTGTAAATAACCTGTAAGACCTTATCTTAATACAAGAGTGGTCTTATGGAAATGTTATCTGAGTTTTATGGCGTCGGTCGTGAGGTGTGATTTTTTACCCAAACAGTTGCTATCTCACTTCCAAAAGTATGCTCGACTAGAACAAAAAAGTACGTCGCTATTCCTCTTTACAAAAATGCTATCTCCTCTTCTCAATACTTCTCTCAACCCCGAGAAACCCCACTGCTAGAAAGACCTGCTAAACATATCATTTCAAGAAGAAGCGTTAGGCTAAAGCCTAATGAGAACAAATAATTGATAAGTGGAATAAATAAAGCAAAATATTAAAGTATGACTTTCTACCCGTTACCAAATAGAAATTCTTCGTATATAACTTCACTCATGACATCAATCCAAACCGGATCTTTAGTCAATCTTAGACATCAACCCAAACTGGATCTTTATTCCATTGAGGCATCAACCCAAACCGGATCTTTAGCCAATCGAGACATGATTCCAAACCGGATATTTAGACTAGTGACATCAATCCAAACCGGATCTTTAGTCAATAGAGACATGAATCCAAACCGAATCTTTAGTCTAGTGACATCAGTCCAAACCGAATCTTTGGTTAGTGGAGACATCAATCCAAACCGGATCTTTAGTCTAGTGAGACATCAATCCAAACCGGATCTCTAGTCTCGATCACCCATAAGGGGAGAGATTAATACCTTCATGATAATAATGTGACTTTCAATAATTAGACTTATCCACAAATACCATTGAGATAAAAATTTCCCAAAATTCACCAAATATCATTTTAAGAGGTTGCTTCCATATAGGGAGCCATAACTCATCATTTTCTTCCAAAAATACCAAGTATGTCAAAACCCTAGATTTTTTACCTAACTTTCCCAAACTCATAAAAATGGAAAGAAATGTAACTCACACTCAAGAACCACAATACGACATCAAAAAACATGTATACATCTTTTACAAACACCTCCAACAAAAATCAAAACCCTAAAACTTTTCCATAAATGGGTTTTTCGGGTTATTCACCATAAATCCAAGAGATACCAAACAAATACGAGATAAATATATTAAAGCCTTAAGGATTAAACACAAAAAGAGTAAAATGGTATTGATGAACTCACCTCTAGGTTTTTGTAGTAAAACCCAAACCTTAGCTAGAAGTTATACCCTTGAGATGGAATTCCAAGCTTGAATGCCTCTAATAAATGTTCAACCACCAAATGTGGAACCATAAATACTCTAGATGCATTCCACTTAAGAGAAATAAATGAAGATGGAGATGGATGAAGAGATCTTACTAAAAATCTATCGCCCAAGCAGTTCTCCTCTTTGCCAAATCTGCCAAAATCTCGTTTTTGGCCCTATTTATACACACAGTTGCTCAACAGCGACTGTGACAGTAGTCGCGAGGCAATGTTGCACCCCCGAACCAGCTCACGATACCTTGGCCGCGATTGTGACACGCGACAGTGCCACTGGTCACTATCACTGGCCATTGTCGCTCGAGGTGTACCGTGGCCTCTTTCCACACGGCGACTGTGACTTCAGCGACTATGCCCTTGGCAAAATCATCGGGCATAGTCGCCTCGACGTATTTACCCGAGAATTTTCCACCTTTTCGAGAAGGAGCGGATCTAAGATGAAGTAGACGATTCTAAACCAAATATATAATTCCCAAAATAACCATAGCTCGAAACATGAGTATTACGGGTTGCGAAACTTGGGGTGTTATAAGAAAAGTAAAAACACGTTTCCCTCTTATATTTTCACGCTTCCCACTTCCCAGATCCCTCTTTCAGGCTTCAGCTTCACCCATGAGCGAAAAGTCGAAAACCCTATACGGCAGACGCCATCTCTTTCACACCCAAATCGGTCGGCGATTTCTTGCTGCAACCTCGACAACACCGGCGATTTATTGTTGCCTCTATTCATCGCAGCAAGCAGTCAAGCACCAAAGCTCTCTGTCTCTCTATTCAATATTCATCCCACGTCCGATTTCAACTCTAAAACAACTTCTACTTCAAGCTCGGTAAGTTATAATGATGTTTTGCTGTAAAGCTCGTCCGATTTCATTGTTGTCTTTGTTGGCTTTATAAATTATAATGATGCCCATGACCTTGTTCTTCCAAAATGGTAAGCACTAAGGAGTGAAATGTTGTTCTTCCAAAATGGTAAGAACCTTTATATGGAAAAGGAAATTAATAGTTCCATCTTAGCCTGAGTTATATTTTGTTGGAGTAGGAGTTATTGTTAACAACAGGATAAAACTTGAGTTATATCTTTATTGCAAGGTTATGAAACTGTATTAGACTGTTAGTTTAAACTTTAAAGAATATGAGTCATATGACACTCTGTTACTTACTTTTTTGGAGTTATATTCCACTGTTTTAGTTTAAAGTTTAAACTTTAAATTTATTGCATTGTGTTAGTTTAAAGTTGTAGAGCAAAAGTTTAAAGGTTCTAGACATTGTGTTAGTTTTTAGATTATTGTGTTAGTGTGATAGTTTTAGACACTGTTAGTTTAATGTTTAAAGTTTATTGCAAGATTACTGTTTTTTGGAGTTATATTCTATGCTCTCTTTATTACTAGTTTAAAGTTTAAATGTTTCATGTTTCCATATGGTTAGAATTAGAAATGGTGTTTCCTGTTTCCATATGGTTAGAAATTTAGAATTAGAAATAGTGTTTCTTGTTTGCATATGAAAGTGTGAACTACTTTTGAACATGTGTTATTAATTAGAAATAGCGTTCCTTGTCTATCCACATGGAATATTGACTTATTAATTGTTCAATGACATATCTTTTGTTTATTAACAGATGGCTTCCACTGCAAACGTTATAAAACCCATATCTCTCGCCGATGAGGAAGATCCTGAAATTGCAAACGAAGAAAATACACCCATTAATGTTGATGAAAGTTGTTGGGAACTGAAGATATGCCAAGTATGGTTAGTACTGCTAAGTCTACATTACTACTGCCAGTTCTTCGTTACTACTGCTGGGCAAGATTACTACTGCTAGAAGAAGTTACTACTGCTAGAAGAAGTTACTACTGCTAGAAGAAGTTACTACTGCTAGAAGAAGTTACTACTGCTAGAAGAAGTTACTACTGCTAGACATGATTAGTACTGCTGAGCTGAGTTACTACTGCTTGAAGACTGTGAAGGTTAATACTGCTGAAGGTCGTTAATGCTGCTGAGCCAAATCATCGTTAATGCTGCTGAGCCAAATCATTGTTAATACTGCTGACTTGATAAGTTTGGTATGCGATACTTCTGGAGACAATGAAGGAATTGATCAAGATATGTTTAACGAAGATTCAGAAGATCAATTCACTTTTGATAGTTATCTTGTAATTACTTTTGTATATATAGTATTGATAGATAGCTATTAAGAGAGAGACGATAGAAGATAGATAGTATACAGAATTCGATATTCATTCAAGAGTGAATTAACCTCAAGATCATAGATCCTATTTCTAGAGAAGTAGAAATCGTCTTGTTGAGCCTGTTCAACAAGATTGAGGTTTGGTGTAAAGCTTGTGAGTAATACTGTTTGATATATATACAGTGTATTGAATTTCTATTGATTGTTCTTTAATTGATTTAGAGTTCTATTCCGCAAGATTCTCTAAATTCTGTTTCTAAGAAGTTTAATTCTTGTTAAGAATCGATCCTGACAAGTGGTATCAGAGCATTGGTATCTTAGAAGCTATGGACAATTCAATGGATACTCACAGTACTCTTGTTTCAAAGGTTCCCATGCTCAAACCCAATAAATTTGACATGTGGAAACTGAGAATCAAGCAGTACATTCTTCTTATTAATTATGCACTATGGGACATCATAGAAAATGGCCCATGTAATGAAGGAAAGATTGGAGAAGATGATGCAGGCTTTGACCAGTCCAAGGTTGAGTGTTATAAGTGTCACAAGATGGGACACTTTGCCAGAGAATGCAGAAGTGGAGGATCACAACAACAGGCTCCAAATGGAAACCAAAACAGAAGCTCCTCTCAAGCCCTTGTTTCTCAACAAGGAATGGGATTTGATTGGAGTGATCAAGCTGAGGAAGCCTGTCAGAATCAAGCTCTTATGGCAGAAGTATCTGATATTCCCACTGAGGTACAATCTAAACTCTGTTCTCAAGCTTGCATTGATGCTGTTAAAAGATATAGGGATCACAATCAGGGTATGTGTGATGACCTTAAGAGGCTAGAGAAAGATGTGAAAGATTATGTTAGGATTGTAGAAAGGTTTGAGGAACAGATTAGAGCTTTTCAAGCTAATGAACTTCAACACCACTATGATACTAACTATTGGAAGTGGGAGAAGAATGAGTATGAGATTAAGCTGAAAGTGTCTGGGGAGGAGAATGAGAAATTAAAAGAAGAGCTTAAGAAGGTTAAACTTGATGTTGAAAAGTTTACCTGTGCTTCTAAAACCATGGATACCATCATTAAGGCTCAAATCCATGACAAGATGAAAGTAGGGATAGGGTACAATACCACACCTCCACCCTACAATAACAACTACATACCTCCTATGTCTGATTTGTTAGAGACCAAGGATAAGAAGGATCCTGAATTAAAGATTAATATAGATCCTTGTGAAAAAGAAATTGTTGTTGAGGATGAGACTGACAAAGTAGACTCTGATGAGGAATGTGAGAGTCCATGTGTCAAGAACACTGAGATCAAAAGGACTGAAAAGGAAAAGGGAGTCCATTACAAACAGACTACAGTTGTGGCTCCCAATACCTGTAAACATTGTTCTTGTAAGAAATCTCAAGAGCTCAAGCCCCAAAAACATGATAATCAGAGGGGAAATCAAAGGAACTGGAATAACCAGTGGGCTATGAGACAAGGAGTTGACCTGAACAGAATCAACAGGCCAAAACCTTGCTTCATCTGTGGTAAGCTAAATCACTTAGCCAAACACTGTTATTTCAATCCAGTTAACCAAAGGTTTAATGCTCAAAGATATTTTCAAAAACCTGCTGGTTACAGAAAGAGTGGGGGATATAAAAAGTCTGTGAGGAAAGTTGTGGCAAAGAAACAAGTTAAAACCATAAGCCACATGAAAAAGGCAGAAACAGAAAGTGTTAGAGTATGGATGCCTAAAGGTACTAATGATAATACTGCCAACTCAGTTAGTACTGCTAACAATGTTAGTACTGCAGGAAGCAATAATGTTACTAGCAGTGTTAGTACTGCTAACACAGTTAGTACTTCTTCAACAATTAATACTGCTTCTAGTGTTAGTACTGCTAAGTTAGTTAATACTGCTGAGAAGGCTAGTACTTCTGGAAGCAATGTTAGTGCTGCTAACAAAGTTAGTACTCCTGCATCAGTTAGTACTGCTTCTAGACCTATCATCAAAACAAAGTACTCAAGCACTGATGTTCCTCACTTTGACAAGCTCATCAAAACAGAATGTAAGTATTTTGATGATCAAGGGAGACCTAAGACCACTATGGCTTGGGTCCCTAACAAAAACTAATTGATTTATCAGATGTGCAGGGCAACCAACAGCTCAAGGGGAAGAGCATTTAGCATGTTGATAGTGGTTACTCCAGGCACATGACAGGTAACATGGCCTGCCTCAAGAATTTCAAATGAATTGATGGAGGACATGTTACTTTTGAAAATAATCCTGCAGAAGGTAAGAGAAGTGGTAAAAGTGATGTGTAAGATGACATTTGAGGATTTGACAAGTGATGCACAGTGCAGAGTTACTACTGCCTGTGTTCTAGTAGTTAATACTGCTTGTGCAATTAATACTGCTTGTACAGTTAATACTGCTCAGTAGTTAATACTGCTCAGTAGTTAATACTGCTTGTGTAGTTAATACTGCTTTGCAGTTAATACTGCTCAGTAGTTAATACTGCTAGTGCTCAGTTAATACTGCTCAGTAGTTAATACTGCTAGTGCAGTTAATACTGCTCAGTAGCTAATACTGCTCAGTAGTTAATACTGCTCAGTAGTTAATACTGCTCAGTAGTTAATACTGCTTGTGTAGTTAATACTGCTTTGCAGTTAATACTGCTCAGTAGTTAATACTGCTCAGTAGTTAATACTGCTAGTGTTCAGTTAATACTGCTCAGTAGTTAATACTGCTAGTGCTCAGTTAATACTGCTCAGTAGTTAATACTGCTAGTGCAGTTAATACTGCTAGGTAGTTAATACTGCTTGGTAGTTAATACTGCTTGGTGGTTAATACTGCTCGGTAGTTAATACTGCTAGGTAGTTAATACTGCTTTTGATAATCTAGGGCATATAAATACCCCTGTGTGCCCGCCCAAGTTCATAACGACTCTTCGCATTTACTTCTTCTCTCTCGTTCTAACCTAGTCTCCCCAGAATCTTTGTGTTTTTCTTTCAAGAATCCTCAGGAATCATGGAGTTTGTGGATGAGCACAATGAAATAGCCATGCTTCAGAAGCCGAAACAAGCAGCGGGATTCCACGATATAGTCGATTTTCTCAAATCCTCGCACGTCTCCTATGCCCTAACGGTGAACCCAACCATCTATATCGAACATCAGACACAATTTTGGGAGAATGCCACTGTTAGTTTCGAAGAAGGGCAGAAAACCATTCGAACAAGGGTTTGTGATAAACCCTTGAAAGTCACTGAAGAGGTTATTCGCATCTCTCTTCAGTTGAATGATGCTTCAGGTATATCTTCTATTCCTAATGAAGAACTCTTTTCTACTTTACAAAGAATGGGGTATGAAGGTCCCATTGGTGTTTTTAAATTCTACAAGTCAAAAATTTTCAACCAATGGAGATTTCTTGTTCATACCCTGATGCACTGTATTTCCAAGAAAACTACTGGATGGAGTGAGTTCAACAGTCCCATTGCATATGCCTTGGTCTGCTTATCCACTGCCAGAAAGTACAATTTTTCAGCAATGATCTTTAATGATCTTGTATCAAACCTGGAATCCAAAAAGAGCTTTTTCATGTATCCAAGGTTTGTGCAAGAAGTTCTTAACAAGGAATTGATGGACTTACCTCAGTTTACTGAGGTATATGTACCCAAATCCCCTAAAGGGAAGGTTTTTTCAAATATGAAAAGACTTCCTAGGGACTCGGAAGGAGTTGACACACCATTGTTCTCTACAATGATGGTTGTGTCCCACCCCTCTGAAGGTATGGCATCAGGATCAAGGCCCTCATTAGATCAACCCACTGATGACCAATCCCAACCTTCCATCTCAAAAGACATCCCTCAGTCCATTCTTGAACAACCCACTCCCACAATCACCAAAAGGTTTCAAAGAAGAAAGGTGCACAAGGTTCCTTCCCTTGCTGTACCTACTCAGAGCCCTAAGCCTTTAAGCCCTCAGTTGGAGCATTCTCCAATTGAGAATATCAACAGGGAAACCACAGGGGTGTCTCCCAACCCCAAGAAGGTGGTCTCTAAGGAGAAGGATGACCATATGGGTGCTAAGGCTGCCACTACTTCTGCTAGCACAGAGAAGGACAGTGGTAACATAAATAAGACCTTCCCCATGGCAACTCTAAATGAGAAATCATTAGGAGGACCCAGGTGCCAAGAAACCAAGGGGGCAGGTAGTGCTTCTGCTAAAACTTCCAAGGATCCTTTAAAGAAGGTAAACACTTCTAAACAAGGTGAGGATAGATATAACTATGAGGAATTGATGGAAACCATAGGGAATATCAACTTGGATGTTATGGCACAAAAGAAAGAGATTGAGCAACTTAAGACTGTGGTCACCTACCAACAGTCTCAAATTGAGAAGCTCAAAAAGATGGTCACCAAGTTGCTGAACAGAAAGAAAAAGGCAAGATTTGTGCTGAGAAGAAGAACTTCAACTGATGATGCTCCCAAAAAGGGGGAGTCAGAGTCAGAAGCAGAACTGAAAATGAAGGGTCCACAAATTAAGGGGGAGACTGTTCACATGGAGACTGAGATGGAAATGGATTATGCACAGTTTAAGGGGGAGTCCAGTGCACAGAATAAGAGGGAGACAGAAAAAGTGGAGGAGATGATTAAAGAAGCAGAAACTTCAAGAGCAGCAGAAACCACAGCAGCAGAAACTGTTAATGCTGCTGAGTTTGAACAAGCAGCAGAAACAGTTAATGCTGCTGAAGACCTTACAGAGAAAGAACCTGAAATTGAAGTAGCAGCAGAAACTGTTAATGCTGCTGAGTTTGAACAAGCAGGAGAAACAGTTAATGCTGCTGAAGACCTTACAGAGAAAGAACCTGAAATTGAAGTAGCAGCAGAAACTGTTAATGCTGCTGACTCTAAGCAAGTAGCAGAAACAGTTAATGCTGCTCAATCTACAAAGAAAGCAGAAACAGTAACAGAGAAGCTTACAGTAGAAGAAGTGGAGGTTGCAGAGGCTTTAATCAAAGCCAAACATGATACACCTCCAAATGCCAAGAAACAGGAAGAACCTAAGGATGCAAAGATGGTTTTCAGCAGAAAGAGAACAAAGTCTGTGGCCACTAAAAAGAAGTGTGTAAAGAAGCAAAAGGCAGAACCTGTTGAGAAACCAGTGGTAGAAGAGAAAGAAAAGGAAGATGTTGCCAAGGATGAAGGACAAGGAGATAACAAGACAGGTCAATCCAGTAAGGCACAGTCACTTAGCAATGAACAGTGTGACTTGTACATCACTATGGTTGATGCTGAACCAATAAAAGTGACTCCATTAGACTCAAAGCCTCCTGAAATCAGTCACTGGGATACATTGATAGATGAAAGAAAGGAGTATATCAGACTCAAGAGAGCTGATGGGCAGTTTGAAGTCTACAGAACATGGGGACAAGTCATAAGAAAATGCTCAAGATCTGACCTGGAAGAGATGTTCAAAGTAGGCATGCAGATCTATGGCAACATGTTGACAGAAAGAGGTATGTCTATCACAAAGATGGTGTTAGAATACCTATGCCTAATGTTCAGACCAGAAGTAGTTCAGCAGATAACAGCAAGACCTTTTCAAGCAGTAACCCACTGGATGCTCTATGGAAATTGTGGAGTGTATGTTATATCAATTGACAACACATATCAGGAGTATTATCTGGTGGATGAAATATACAATCACAGCATGAAAAGACTGAAAGGGATGCTACATGTAAAGTTGGTCTGCAACAAAGACTCTGCTATGGGAAGATTCTTGGTAAGGAGGATTGCAAATCAGAGTCTAGGTTTAAGTCCTAATCTGTGTGTACATGATGACTAAGTTTTGGAAGCATCATCTGAAGAACTTGACTTCTTTTCCTAAAAGTCAAGTTAGGGGGAGATTGTTGGGAACTGAAGATATGCCAAGTATGGTTAGTACTGCTAAGTCTACATTACTACTGCCAGTTCTTCGTTACTACTGCTGGGCAAGATTACTACTGCTAGAAGAAGTTACTACTGCTAGAAGAAGTTACTACTGCTAGAAGAAGTTACTACTGCTAGAAGAAGTTACTACTGCTAGACATGATTAGTACTGCTGAGCTGAGTTACTACTGCTTGAAGACTGTGAAGGTTAATACTGCTGAAGGTCGTTAATGCTGCTGAGCCAAATCATCGTTAATGCTGCTGAGCCAAATCATTGTTAATACTGCTGACTTGATAAGTTTGGTATGCGATACTTCTGGAGACAATGAAGGAATTGATCAAGATATGTTTAACGAAGATTCAGAAGATCAATTCACTTTTGATAGTTATCTTGTAATTACTTTTGTATATATAGTATTGATAGATAGCTATTAAGAGAGAGACGATAGAAGATAGATAGTATACAGAATTCGATATTCATTCAAGAGTGAATTAACCTCAAGATCATAGATCCTATTTCTAGAGAAGTAGAAATCGTCTTGTTGAGCCTGTTCAACAAGATTGAGGTTTGGTGTAAAGCTTGTGAGTAATACTGTTTGATATATATACAGTGTATTGAATTTCTATTGATTGTTCTTTAATTGATTTAGAGTTCTATTCCGCAAGATTCTCTAAATTCTGTTTCTAAGAAGTTTAATTCTTGTTAAGAATCGATCCTGACAAAAGTCCAACACCACTGTCGAGTATGCCTACCAAGGACACCCAAGGAACTCAAAATCCAAGGTCAACTAGGGCTCCATCTATGGTTTGGAACCACTTTACAAAGGTATGTGATACTAAAGGTACCAAAAAAGCTAGATGTAACTATAGCGGCAGTCAATATGTTTGTGGTAGTAAAAAGAATGGTACAAGTAGTTTATTAAATCACATCAATAGCAATGTAAGAGGTTCCCGGAAAGAGGTGAAAAGAACCAATCAAAGGTGTGTTTTGAAAAGTTGAAAGGGGTAGGAGCTAACTTAGTCGTGAAAACGTATGATCCCGAAAGACTAAGAGAATTTGTTTCGAGGATGATTGTGAAATATGAGCTACCATTTTCTTTTGTACAAAACTGAAGGGCTTAGAGAATTGTTTTACGAAGCAGAATCTAGGTTTGCAATGTCTTCTCGCACTACAATTTCAAGGGATGTCTTGAACCTTTATCTTAGAGAGAAAATGAGCTTAAGAGAAATGTTTATGAATTAAAAGCAAAGAGCTAGTCTTACGACCGATACATGGAAGTCTTTCCAAAATTTTAATTATATGTGTTTAACTGCTCATTTGTTGATGATTCTTGGGTTTTGCAAAAAAATATCGAATTATTGTGTTGTTCCTAATAGTAAGGGGGATACACTTGGTAAGGCTATTGAGCAATGTTTACTAGAATGGGGACGTGAAAGGGTGTTTACAAACATTGTAGATAATGCATCGTCAAATAATGTGTTCGTTCATTATGCCATGAATACTTTAATGAGTGGGGTGGTGCAATTTTGGGAAGTCAACACATGCACATAATATGTGTTGCACACATTCTTTACTTGATTGTGCAAGATGGGTTAAATGATCATGATGCAAGTATTGGCAAAATTAGAGATGTGGTGAGATATGTGAGAGGTTCATCGACTAGATTGCAAAAATTGAAAGAGTGTGTCGAGCAAGCAAAAATAACTAGTAAGAAAACAATATGCTTAGATGTTGCAACTCGTTGGAATTCAACATGTTGGATGTTGCCGAAAAATGTCAAAACACATTTGAGAGGATGGATATACATGATGTAGGTTATGTGAAAGAGTTTTGCACGAGTGAAATGAAAAAATTTCCCGAACGAAAGTGATTGGGAAATTGTTAGGTTGTTTGTGAAGTTTTTGAAAAAAAAGTTATGATTGCACTTTAAGATTCTCCGGGTCTAAGTTTGCCACATCTAATCAATTTTTAGACCATGTTTCTTTTATTCATAGTCGTTTGGAGTTTTGGAGCGAGAATAGACTTGATAGTAAGTTGAGGGAAATTGCTATTTCAATGAAGAAAAAGTATGACAAGTATTGGGGAAAATGGAAGATTTGAACCCATTTTTACTTGTAGCTATCTTGCTTGATCCTCGGTACAATGAACCTTTATTGAATGTGTGTTTTGAGTTGATGTGTGGTGACAAAGATGATGTTATAAGTCATTGTAAATCTGTTAGAATGACTTTGGATTCAATGTACAAAGAGTATTGTCAATTGGATTCAGGTGATGGCACGTATACGGCTTCTACTACTGTTGAAGATGATGGTAGAGATGTTGATGATGATGTGGTTGACTATGCCTTATTCCTATATCGACGGTTGCCTTAGAGTTGGCCTTTTCTACCGATGGTCGTGTTATCGACTCATATAAGAGTCATTTGACTCCTAAAGCGGTACAAGCATTAATTTGTCCCCAAAACTGGATCCGAAAAACAACATCGATTGATGTTGATGGCGCAAATGAAGAAGTTGAAGCGTTGGAAGCGGGTAAGTAAATGTTTATAATTATATATAATCAAATTTTAATTTACAAGTGTTTATTCCCGAGAAATAATATAGATTTTGTGTTTTACACTTCTTAATTTTGTTGAAATGTTGGTTGGAGATGGAGAAATTAGAATGGATTAAGTTCTTGCGGACTTGCGGTCTTGTTGCGGACAATACTTTTATCATTTTCCACTTTCCACTTTTCAATAGAACTTTTGTAACTTTCGTTGACGTATTGTACTATTGTATGGGATTATATTTGGTAGTTGTCTGTTTTTACTTTTTAGCACTAGTTTTGAACAAATAAAATTAAGTATTTCGGAATATTATGTGAATTGTTGAAAACTGGATTTAAAACATTGGATGGATCCGATTCAATCATCCATTGGATGTTGGATGGATCCAATCCGATCCGCTTAACAATGGATGAAACCGAATTGATCCAATGGATATCCAATAAAAATATCCATTAGATGGAACCGAACCGATCTAACCATCAATTGGATTGGAAAAATCCCGAACCGATCTAATCATCTATTGGATTGGAAAAGTCTAACATCCAATGGATGATTGGATCGGTTCGGTTCCCCTCACATCCATTGGATGTCAACCGATGAACACCCGTAATATGTTATTGATGTTCTGTAATTCCTCATGATACAATTATATATGTGCCATCTGTAGAGTAATCCTTTAGCTTCTGGAAATGCAATATTGCATGCTTTTATCAGAGCAAACTCTCTATCCGTGACAATAACACGTGGACCAATACATTCGCCCATCGTTGATTTCAAGCAATTTACTGCCCAAGTATAGTTAGATTCGTTTTCTTTATGCATAACGAAGAACGCTGTGGAAAATGTATTATTAGTTGGAGTTACACCAACAATCTCATGGAGAGGCATCCCATACATATTCGTTTTATATGTCGCATTCATCAACATCACCTGTGGAAATGCACGCCATATCTCCAATGATATTGGATGAGCAAAAAATAAGTCTTCCAATTTGTTGGTGGAGTTATTTGCACGACTATAAAAAATATAGTCTTCTTGCTGTAAAAATGACATAACAACCTGCATTTTTGTTCTACCTGCATTCTCTCTCTGTTGTCCGGAATTTGTGGCGTATATTGTATATGGTTTTGAAAGTAGACGCATTATCCATATTTCGTTGCTTCAGTGTTGATATGATATCTCGTGATTTCAAATTATTTAGTGACAAATCTTTCACTAATCGAGCTTCATCTTCACACAAGTGCCTTGCATATGGATGACCTTCCATATATAATGTTGGTTTATGATTATGTGTTATGCATATTACCCTTAACGTCCAACAATCATCGACCGACAAATATTTCCTTTCCAACTCAAATGGACAGTTAATCTTTTTGGTATCAGTATTCCTTGTAGATATTTTCGTACATTTGTATGTGCCACCACGATCACACTTAAATACAACTCTAGGGATCTTTCCACTCGAGCTATTCACTAATCCTTTAATGACAATAACATAGCAAAGAGAACAACACACATTTCGCACACAATCTATTAAATTTTGATGAGATTTGAATGTCTAGAAACAATCTTTTTATTAGAAATTATTAAACTATGCTAATAACCTTGATAAAAATTTAGAAAGAAAATGTAAGGTAAAATACTATACCTTGTCAGTGGAAAATTTTAACGTGTCACAGATGAAAGAATTGCTTTTATTCTCGTATCCATTTTGATCACCGTGTAGTGCTTCGTCGTCACAATCATCAAACAATTCCAAATCTCCTCTCCAACTCGTCATCATCCGGGAAAAAAATCTCTTTTATATATGATCATTAAGTTCATCAATTATATAGAAAAAACATTATTTGTTGTTATAGATTACTACAATTATTATTGTTATTTTTAAAATTATTAAGCAAAGGTAGAAATTAATAACTTTCCGTAAGGATATTTAAAATTTGAAATTCAAAAAGAAAAAGTAATTTTAGAATTTTAAATTTTAAATTTTAAATTTTAAATTAAATATTAAAAGAAGATAATCTATATGTATCGTGTCCTTATTTTTAGGAAATTAAAGAATAAATTTAGATATAAAAATTTGAGATAGTGTATTTAGAATTTTAGGAAGGGGACCAAGATTAATATATAACACCCATAAAATCCAAATAAGTGATAATAGGAAGTTATCCCTCATTTCCTGTAGTTTTGTTTTTGTGGCTAAATTTGAAATTAATTGTAATCTTTTCTTCGATCCTAAACCTTTAGTTTAGACACGTGGTTCAAAAAACAGAAGAAAACGAGACTTGGTAGGCCTTGGGCTAGATTGCCAGCGACTATGACAGATATTTATCTGTCATAGTCGCATGTCACAATCTCTCAGAGGAGGCAGGGCACGGTACAATTGACGCGACATTGCCAGCGATTGTGACGGCACAATCGTTTATCACTCTCGCAAGAATGGTACCGAGAGAGGGGGGGTTGGGTTGCGATAGTGCCAGCGACAATGCCCTTTGGCAAAGTCAATGGCATTGTCACCCTAGCGGTCTGGTAGTATAAAATGCAGTTGGAAGCTGTAACAACCGGGTTTTTTATAGAAAAGATGAAAGTTTGGTGGCCGAAGTCTAAGCAATGAAAGTTGGACTTGAGGGACCTTTTGGCAATTCTTGAGAAGTATATATAGCTACAATTCCCTAGGGCATGATTTTAGAAATCAGTTTTATTTGTGTTCTTGTGGTTTGGCGGCTAGAAGGAAGAAAGGAAAGGAAGAAGAAGCAAAGAAAAAGGAAAATCAAGAAGGTAATCTCCTCTAATCTTCTTGCTGCTGATTGTTTACTGTTTCTCTCTTTGTGGTCTAAGTATTTTGGTGAGAAGCCTGTGATTTCATTGTGTTCTTCACCAAATGCTCTTAAAAGGGGTTTTTGAGGTTTTTGATTAGTAAGTATCGATTTAAAGGTAAGAAGATAGGTTACGTGGATGTTTAGGTTTGGTGGATGAACCCTTATGTTTGTCTAATCGAACTTATGGCAAATAATGGGTTCATTAGTCACTTTTGGGATTTTGTTTTCGTCCAGCCGTGGTTTCCGGACGTCGCCCCGTCCGGACAGTAGTGTCCGGACAGTGGGGGGTTTCCGGGTGTTGTCTATAGTATCCGGGTAGTAGTTTCCAGATAAGTTTTAGTATCCGGATAGTTGTGTCCGGAAAGTAGTGTTGTCCGGAAAGTAATGTTGTCCGGAAAGTAGTGTTGTCCGGAAAGTTAAGTGTTCAGCTTATATGTTTTGTCCATTCATTCAAGAAGATCGATTGGAAGTCTGGATCAGATTAGGAAAAAGAAGTAAGAGCACCAGGTGAGTTTTTCTAACAAAAATACGTGATCTTACATGTTTTCCAAAGATAGTGTTTATGTGGATATGCCATGTTATTTTTACATGATTTTTACGAGAATGAAAGTTTAATGTTTTACTGATCAGGGTGTGTTTATGAGCATGATTTATTTACAATCTGTTACTAATGTTTTCCCATGAAAAGTATGTTCTAATGAAAGGATTATTCAGTAAGATGGAATGAATTGTAAAGTGTTATACGGATTTCATGTTTCATGATTATGGCGAATTATGTGTATGTTATGCGGAGTCGGTCTACACAGTGGGATCTGAGTACCTCGAGATCTGATGATCCCTTGGGCTATGGGCAGCTTGTATGAGGGAATTCATTTCCTTCCTACTCAGATTTTTGGGCAGCTTGTAGGAGGGAATTCATTTCCTTCCTACTCGGATATATGGGCAGCTTGTAGGAGGGAATTCGTTTCCTTCCTACTCGGATATGTGACTAGTTATGTGATCCTTAAACACTGTGCAGTACCATAGTTGAATGATTATGTGAAGAATGTGAATGCGTTTTATAAAATGATTTCCATAATGTCGTTGTACGCTGTTTACGGAGGGAACTCACTAGACCTCATGGTCTAACCCTCGCTTTTCAAAACTAAAACCTTTTCAGGTAAGCGATTAGTAGGGAGCTCAGGTAAGTGAACAAGAACAAGATAGAGTACAGATGCAGCTAGAGACAGTACAAGTGCCTCTTGTAGAAGTTAGATTATTCTCAGTTGTGTATAGGTTGTTTTCCGCCAACCTTAGTTTGTGAATGATGTAACGAGATTTTGGGACCCAGATTTGTAAATGTTATGACTTATTGATATGTATGTCCTGTTGTATATCATGGGATGTTACAAATGGTATCAGAGCCATAGTTTAAGGGATTTAGGTGACCGGACGGGCCTAAACTTAAACTTGGGAGTAGAAATGACAACTGAGAATCAGGAAATGCGTTAGGAGGGCACTATAGTAGATATAGGACTAATAAGGTACTGAGGACTGTCATGTAAGGTAAGTTTGAGATTCCACCTGGCCAGTGTAATTGCAAACTTACAGGTACATGTATGTGCTTAACCTGCCTTATTAACCTGCCTTATTATTCCGAAGTGGTAGTCAGAAGCTAGTGTTTATGTAGTGTTCCAGTACTTTAGAATGTCAGCAAGATCCCTGAGGGGTAGATTGAGACCCCTTGTTGGGGAAGTTTCATGAGAAGTCACTTATGATGTGATGTATGTATACATCATAGAGAAGAAATGTTGTATAGAGTGTTATGAGTTGTCTAGAGGTAGCTCTTCATGAATTCGGAGAGGATGAATGTTTGAGTTTGAGTAAGACTCCTGTTTCGGGAGAGTCCCAGTTCTAGAAATCATGGGATAGATCAGTCAGGATGGTAAGGAAGGACAGTGTCGAAACCTTGAAAGTAGCAATGGAGCCCTGACTTCTTAGTCGAGCTTTTCAATGGCATGATAAATGAAATAAGATACCTATAGTGAATTGGAAGCATGTAGAAGTAGAAAGTGAGATAGTCGATCAAAGCGAAAATAGTATGAAATGGTTGACTAAGTGAGATGTGGAACGCATGTACAGTAAGTTATTGCATGACCGAGAGGGCGACCATTGGTCGTAGGTAAGTGTCAAGGATAAGCTGCGTGAGTAAAGCGGTTGACCTTGTTAGAGTGAGTAGCCCTAAATTGTAAGTAGAGTCTCATGCACAGCGTTCTTATACGTAACATGAAATTTTCACGATTTAAGTCAAATGCGTAAATATCAATTTTGATCGAAAATGAGTCAGAATGTGCAAGCGTATGTTTAAAGAAAAAGGTGACTTCATTCACATTGCAAAATGAAATTTTGAACTTAACGATTCGCAAAATATTTCACACTTTTCATGATAAGTTAAATTGTTACAAAAAGGTCGAGAAAACGTTTGCCAGCAAAACTTTTACAATCAAAATGAGTTTTAAACTGTTGATATCATACAAATGAGTGTGAGAACCGACTGGTACTTTGTGTCGGTAATTCTTTCAGAATTGTGTCATATGAAAAGATTTTCATGCAATATATTACTGTCGTAATAACATCGTTCGGTTTGAGCAAGAGTGAGGTTCATGGGAAGATGCATGCAAGCGACTCTCGAATCGTTGTGCAGGGCAGTGAAGTTATAATAGAAATGGGGTCAGGTGTACCCAAATTGTTTCCAAATATTGTTTATTTAAAAAGGATAAAATGTACGAAATGATTTATTTACCGCGTCGTCATGCATGAAGGCTATGAACTCACTAGGTCATAGAGTATTACATGTTAAGCTAAGGAAGAACTCCGAGAGTGGAGAGGCGTTGGCCAAATCAGGGTAGGACGGTTGTAGTTGTGGTATGTGTTTAAGAAGAAAATTGGACAGTGGAAGAGTCAGAAGTAAATTATAGTGTCGATTGTATGAGGGTCTGTACCCTTGTTCGGTAACTGGAAGTACGGTTGTCGAGGGACGGTTGGGCCTAGGGGAAGGAGTAGAAGTCATCGAGGCGTTGGTATTAGCAACTCGTTATGAGTAGTGTTGAGAGGCAGAAGCGAAATGTCCACAGTGTTTGATATGAGTTTTGAGGTGAGCTTGTAATATTGATGTTACAGGAGTAAGTTCAGAAATGAGGGAGACGTATTATGAAGTGATTATGATATGTTGGTAGGATTAGGTCCCGTAAGGGAACCCATGTTAAAGAATAGGTTAAGAAAGTAGTTACAGGTCGACTTTGATGCTAAAGTCGGCAACCGTGCAAGATGGTTAAGGCCGAAGGCTTGAACCTGAAGAGCGAAAGTTGATAGAACACCTTGTGGGGTGCTAAGTTAGTGAGAGACCGATGTTGTTGAATAAGCGTTCCATTTACGAGGTATGGATGGTCCATAGAAGGATAAGATGTGTAGCACAAACGGAGTGAGTGTAGACTATATCAGTCAGTAAGAATATGTGCCGTGTCTATGAAAGGGCTCGGATCGTAAGGAGCTAGCTAGAATGTTTGCGTTTGAGCTAATTGAGAACTCGTGAGTTATAGTTCAACAAGTTGGGAAAGGACTGAGTAGCGAGATAGACTTGATTATGTATACGGGAGGATTTGAAGGAAGTTCGAATTGGGTGAATGATCATGAGAGATCTGGTCTGTAGTGTGATGTTATGGACAAAGAGTGTATGGATGTATAGCGACAGTAATTGTCAAGCTAAATGTGCCAGCTAGTACCGTAGTGATGTGATATTAGAGAGAGAGGAAGCATCAGATAGAAGCCTTTTTGGGGGTTTCGAATGAGGTGTTCGATTTGTTAACCAGATTGTTGGAGCACGTAGGGTGTAAGTTAACGTTGTGGTATGATTATGTTCGGGATAGAATGACGGAGTGGTGGCGGGAGGTTGCCCAAATGAGAGACCAAGCGTTTTCCTGGCTATGTGAGTCGCTAAGTAAGTATATTCTTGAAATCATTGTAAGTTAAAGAAGATGATGGATGGGTTAATGAAAATGTGGGGTAGTAGATGCAAAATCTTTAATGATTGAGAATTGTTCCGATGGGTGAAAGGATTATCCAAGAAGGTAATAGTTGAAGATCAAAGAATGTGTAGATTGTCATTGATAAGTGTGCGAACTTTGGAGAGAGTATTGAGGAAGGGAATTGTGTATGATTTTGTGCAGGAAAGAAGTGGATAAGACAACTGAATGATTTAAATTAGTGACTTTGTGAGAAATGTTTAAGAGAATTGGTCGTGCAGTGATTAAGCTAGTGAGAATAGTATGGTGTGACCAGGGTTACTCCTCCCAGTGGTTGTGAGGATGACCGGAGTTATGTTTTATATGACTGAACGAACGTGGCAATCAGCGAGGAATTGATGTGTTTCAGGATAAGTTTAATTTGAGTAGGTGAACACTTCAACGATGGGTTTGGAGGTTACTACTCTTAGTTACGTATGAGTATGGGGTGGTGAAGTAGTGAGGATGTAAGATGATTGACGAACTGTGGTCTAGGTGGTCCGAGAAAAGGGAAATGTTATCTGCATAGGCGATTGTTGGGTGGTGCAGGGTTGAGAGTTGTGATACGATGAAGGAACTCGGGGTTGTGAGTTGTCGGGATGTACAGGGTTGGCCTTGTGCCAAGCTGTCAAGTGAGTGATTGTCTCTTAGTAAATGAATCTCGTGTTGTAGCGGGGGATTCCGCCAAGTTCCTTCTTAAAGGAAGTAAAGATGCGTGAGAAGCCTTATTTAATCTTCTATTGTTAAGACCGATCGAATAGGAACAGTAGCCTACGAGTTAGAGTACGTAAGAACTGAAGGGAATGCATCCAATGTTCCATGTTTCGAATTTAATGAGGTGGTCGACTGAGTCAGAAGTGGCATTACCTTGGGGAAGTGTCAGTTGTGGTGAAAGCAAGATACCCGCATCTCTTCTAATAAGGAATTTCGGGGACGGAATTCTTTTAAGGGGGGAGTGTTGTAACAACCGAGTTTTTTTTATAGAAAAGATGAAAGTTTGGTGGCCGAAGTCTAAGCAATGAAAGTTGGACTTGAGGGACCTTTTGGCAATTCTTGAGAAGTATATATAGCTACAATTCCCTGGGGCATGATTTTAGAAATCAGTTTTATTTGTGTTCTTGTGGTTTGGCGGCTAGAAGGAAGAAAGGAAAGGAAGAAGAAGCAAAGAAAAAGGAAAATCAAGAAGGTAATCTCCTCTAATCTTCTTGCTGCTGATTGTTTACTGTTTCCCTCTTTGTAGTCTAAGTATTTTGGTGAGAAGCCTTTGATTTCATTGTGTTCTTCACCAAATGCTCTTAAAAGGGGTTTTTGAGGTTTTTGATTAGTAAGTATCGATTTAAAGGTAAGAAGATGGGTTAAGTGGATGTTTAGATTTGGTGGATGAACCCTTATGTTTGTCTAATCGAACTTAAGGCAGATAATGGGTTCATTAGTCACTTTTGGGATTTTGTTTTCGTCCAGCCGTGGTTTCCGGACGTCGCCCCGTCCAGACAGTAGTGTCCGAACAGTGGGGGGGGGGGGGTTTCCGGGTGTTGTCTATAGTATCCGGGTAGTAGTTTCCAGATAAGTTTTAGTATCCTGATAGTTGTGTCCGGAAAGTAGTGTTGTCCGAAAAGTAATGTTGTCCGGAAAGTAGTGTTGTCCGGAAAGTTAAGTGTTCAGTTTATATGTTTTGTCCATTCATTCAGGAAGATCGATTGGAAGTCTGGATCAGATTAGGAAAAAGAAGTAAGAGCACCAGGTGAGTTTTTCTAACTAAAATACGTGATCTTACGTGTTTTCCAAAGATAGTGTTTATGTGGATATGCCATGTTATTTTTACATGATTTTTACGAGAATGAAAGTTTAATGTTTTACTGATCAGGGTGTGTTTATGAGCATGATTTATTTACAATCTGTTACTAATGTTTTCCCATGAAAAGTATGTTCTAATGAAAGGAGTATTCAGTAAGATGGAATGAATTGTAAAGTGTTATACGGATTTCATGTTTCATGATTATGGCGAATTATGTGTATGTTATGTGGAGTCGGTCTGCACAGTGGGATCTGAGTACCTCGGGATCCGATGATCCCTTGGGCTATGGGCAGCTTGTATGAGGGAATTCATTTCCTTCCTACTCGGATTTTTGGGCAGCTTGTAGGAGGGAATTCATTTCCTTCCTACTCGGATATATGGGCAGCTTGTAGGAGGGAATTCGTTTCCTTCCTACTCGGATATGTGACTAGTTATGTGATCCTTAAACACTGTGCAGTACCATAGTTGAATGATTATGTGAAGAATGTGAATGCGTTTTATAAAATGATTTCCATAATGTCGTTGTACGCTGTTTACGGAGGGAACTCACTAGACCTCATGGTCTAACCCTCGCTTTTCAAAACTAAAACCTTTTCAGGTAAGCGATTAGTAGGGAGCTCAGGTAAGTGAACAAGAACAAGATAGAGTACAGATGCAGCTAGAGACAGTACAAGTGTCTCTTGTAGAAGTTAGATTATTCTCAGTTGTGTATATGTTGTTTCCGCCAACCTTAGTTTGTGAATGATGTAACGAGATTTTGGGACCCAGATTTGTAAATGTTATGACTTATTGATATGTATGTCCTGTTGTATATCATGGGATGTTACAGAAGCTCCAACAAAATAATGGGCAAAGGAAAGATTTCTGAAGATGCAGTTTGCTTCAATTGCAACCAGAAGGGACACTGGAAGAGAAATTGCCCTGCCCTATTGGCAGAAATGAGGAAGAAGAGGGCTAATGAAGCCGGAACGTCAGGTTTGTTTACCATTGATTTGTTCACTTCTGACTAGGTATTAAGTATTGAGTATGATACTCATATTAATACTACTTTTTCAGAAAGTAAGAAGTGAAGAGAAGATGAAACCAGACCGGATGGAGCTAAGTTAGCTAAGGTTGCTCGAAAGGACATATGATATGAACTTTTAATGGTCTTACATTAACACTTAGCAAGTGTATTGATGTGCCTAGTATTACTAGGATTTTTAGTTTCATTTTCTCAAATTACAACAAACCGAATTTGTATTTATGTTTTCAAGAAATAGATTTTATCTCAATAAATGTTTTTCTGAAATTAACAGTTGTAATTATAAATCAACATACTGAATTAAGCGGGGCTTAAATCAGACCTATTTGTGACACTTAAGAAACACATAACCAAACTCCAGACGGACGGAGAATTGGAATCATGTGATGATTCACATGATAAATGTGTGTTTTGTTAGTCAAGATGACAAAGAATGTTTTAAAGGAAAACCCTTAGGGGTCACAAAAACTAATAGGAGTTATCCATACTGATGTATGTGAGCCTTAAAGTTCAGTCACAAGACACGGTCATCACTACTTCGTAACACTCTACTAAGGCTAGTAGATATGGGTATATTTACCAAAAGAAAGAAAATGTGAAAGCTTTGATTCTTTCAAAGAGTTTCAAAAGAAGTAGTGAATTTACTTGGCAAAGATAAAGATGCTTCAGTCAGATTGAGGTTGTGAGTATCTAAGCCAATAGATCATCCTAGAGTTTGGGATTGTATCCCAAATAACTTCTCCTGGAACACCGCATCTTAATGGTGTGTCAAAAGGAGATATAGAATCTTGTTGAACATGACTCACTCTATGATGGGTCTCACGAATCTGCCTAAAAGAGTTTTCTGAGGATGTTTCCTAGAAACAACTACCCAATACTAAATTATGCATCAACTAACAAGGACCAATAAAACCTATTCTCAAAATATGGATTGGGAAGATCCCAAAGTTGTCATATATGAGAATATGGGGTAATAATGCTTAAAATAAGCATGAAGCTTCTGGGAAGCTTGAGTAAAAGGTCTGAGATGTACATCTTTATAAAATATCCAATCGGATATCATCCGGCGAGAACAAACGTTTTGTTTCGCACCATAATGAGTTCTTATAAAATGATTTTCTGACAAGAATCAAAGTGGGGAGACACGGTAGGTCTTAAAGAAATTCAAGAACCACAAAGATGGTACAATGGTTGACACTGACAAACAACAAGATGTTGAGCTTCAACAAGTTGTTGAAAATAATCGTTGAGATGCAAAAACAATCCGAAGATCGGATTACTTATGATTACAGATAAATGGCAAGATACCATGTAGATTGATGTTAAAGCCACATTCCTCAAAAGGGGAATTTTGAGTGTGGACGTATACAAGGCTTTAAAACATCAAACCTAAAGTTGCAAGTTGCAATAGTCCAAGTTGTGGATTAGGACAATCATCTCGTAATTAAAATCATGTATATATGCAAGAAGGTTAGTGGGAGCATAATAGTACTCTAGATCATCAGAAATTACATCCTAGTGCTTGAAGGTGCAAAAGCCTGACTAAGGAAGTATTTCATGATAAAGGATCTAAGAGACAAATCCTTGGTATAAAGATCTATTATTATAGATCATAATGCTTAATTAGATTGAGCCAAAAGTACATACATTGACAAAATCTTAAAACACTTCAAGATGAAGGGGTTATAAGAAAGGAGGTTTGTCAATAGTACATGAACCGAACAAAGGGTGTTCCCACGCGTCGGCCATTTGTTGAAACATATACACCATGTTTATGTACTAAGAGACCGAACATCTCGTATGCCTTAAGCATGACGAGTAGATTTTAGTCAGACTCAAGTGATGCTCACTTTAAGAGCAGTAAAGAACAATCTGAAGTATCTGAGAAGAACTAAAGATATGTTCTTACTGCACAATGGTTAGGAAAGAGATCGGTGTGTCTTGGGATACAAATATGCTAGTTTCCAAACTAACCATGGTGACTAAAATTGTAGTAGGATATATATATATATATATATATATATATATATATATATATATATATATATATATAGAGAGAGAGAGAGAGGGAGAAAATGGAGGTAATATAAGCTGTGAGGGCTTAAATGCACATTTATTTATAAATCCTATGTGTTAGAACAATTATGATGTTCATGGTAGTTCCATAGGTTTAAATTCTTTCTAAATTACGAATTTTAGTAAACTTAATTTTGGAACATTAAATAGTTATGTTCTACCATGTGATATGGCATACTGGGTATGAGTATATACATTAAACATTACTGTGTTCTCTATTAGCATGTTTACGTATCCATAAACAAATATGATGTTCATATTGTTTAGAAACGTCCTTGATCGATTATTACGAGGGGACTGGTAATAAATCAAGATCATTGTGAAGTCTGGTCATACTCCAAGTTGGAAGTACACTGGGTGCAACCAGAGTCACATGCGTTTGTCGGTGCACAAAGCGTTGGACAAGACCCACGGTCAGGATCACCTCATAGATCGACGTCATAAGGTGAGTCCTGAAATAGTATAACACTCTTTTATCCTCAGACCTGAGATGTGCATTGGGACCTAATGCACAACGAGTGTTATGGTTTTATATAGTCTAACATTACCTTTAACCAGGTAGCCATAAGGGCTATGTTGGGTATAACACGAATTGTGTAGTTAGTCGTGTACATGCAACATGGGATTTGCTCCTCTCAAGATGAGGGAGATATTTATGGGCCCCTCGATGACATAGTTTGATTTACATGCATGAACAAGTGGATTAATTGGACTAATGGCACTTGTATAATCAAATATGTTGGGATCGAGAAACATAATCTTTGAACTATAAAGGATGAGATAGATCTATGCCTTAAGTTCAAAACAAATATCGTGAGGCAAAAGGATAATGAATGATTCTACTATGTGATTGATTGAATCAATCAAAATTGCTTGAAGACAAAAGCACATTTACATAGCCTTGAGGGTGGTGACGTGTTGCTAGACGCTTACCACCGTATGTGTTACTGTGTATCGTGTGCAAGTGGGAGATTGTAGGTTACTATATGCCCACGACACGTGTTACACAGAAATGCTACCAATGAGTATGTAAACCTAAAGGGCCGCACACAAAGAACACGCTTGCTTCCATTAGAAAGAAACCCGTTAAAGTCATGTTTGACAGTTAAATAGCTATTCTTGATAGAATAAATAAATAATATGTGTAAGAAGATAATTATGATAATTACAGGGTTTTATCTGTAAATATGAATAATTATTATTTAAGATAAATATAATTATTCAGATAATTATTATTTAAGATAAATATAATTATTCAGATAATTATCAAGATAATTATACAGATAATTATTCGAATTCAAATGATTTGAATTCAAATAATTACAAATAAACACAAATCCCATTTACTGTCTATATAAATAGGATGTCAGGTCAGTTGTTTTCAGACGACCAATTTGATTCTCTGAATCCGAATTATACACATATTTAGAATTAGGGGTTCTTTTGGGCTAGCACTCGGTGGAATTCGCGTGTTCGTGTGTGGATACCGTTAGAGGAAATCTGCGTTGATTTCTTAGTGCCCCGATCGTTCAACCACAACAAATCCCAAAAGGTACAATTCTAAACACCTTATGGTGTGACTTAAATTAATTAAATGCATCAATGGATCCGATTAGGTTTTGCATTAGAAATGTCTTTCTATAATTTTGTAACCAAAATATTTTAACTTTCGCTGCGTTTATCGGTTACGAATCGCATCAAAAACCAACAGTAGCAATGTACTTTCAATTTATGTTTTATTAGGGCATTGTACTTTAAAACATTTACCCATTATAGCATTGAGTAACCCATTCATTTACTTTTTACAAGTTACATGTAAATCTTATTATATAAATATATAGATTAATCAATATATAGGCTAATTTATCTAATAAATCTATATCTACATCTATATAAAGGACAATCATCGAAAGATGATGTGTCATCTTGAAAATGTCTATATATATAAAAAAATGTGATTCTAATGTCTTCTCCATTTTTTTCAGTTTTCTGATTTTTTTTAAATGTGGAATATGTTAATGACTTTTCGATCTTTATATGTAAGTTCTATTTTCATTAAAAATGAAGGTATTTTTAGTAATTTTACAAACTCATTATAATTTATGTTATTAACCATTTATTTCCATTATTTATTTTAATTAATCATTAAATTTATTGCATTTATGTAAATTAACTTTTTATTTTACTTTCTTTATGTTACTAACCATTCATTTTCCTTTCCCTTATTTAATCATAAGTGTTTTTGGTTTTGTTGGCTATGTTATTTGTTTTTTAACCTTTTTTTGTCATATAACAATCTATGTCTCAATCTCTCTTTTAACACATTTTGTCTTACTAGATTTGTAATGGTAAAAGATTAATATTTGTTTGTTAAGTTATTTGTTATCGTATTGACGTTATATGTTTTTATGTTGTTGCTACAATCTAATGAGATTGATGTCTTGTCATTTAGATTTTAACTTAAATTATTTTTATACTTTTGTTTTGTATGAGGACAGATTTTGACAAGGCTGATAAGTTGAGGACTGCGCTGAAAGGAGTGTAGACGAAAAGGGTAGCGGAGCAATTATCATTGCTTCAGGGATATTATTGCAAAGGACTAATGTGCAATTTCAATTTTGTATATAATGCCTATTTTCTCATTTTCGTCATTATTCAAGTAAGATTACAATTAGGGTTTTCTCTCAACTTTTGAGAGCTTTTCTTTCTTAGCCGAATTAGGGTTTCTTAGTAGATGATTACTTTCAAATATCTTGAAGGTAATCTGAGTGTGAGAGATTTGTAGTGAGGTTTTCTTTGTAAGTGTGAGTGTGATTGTAGTGAGATTTCATCTGTAATTGTGTTTTACATTCTCAAATCTATTCAAATAAGTTTTGTTTATGAGTTTGTAATGTATCCGAGACAATCACTTTAGAAAATGAAATTGATAAATCACATTTACACAAGATAGGTGAAAAACTGATAATGTTATGTAATTGTATTCATGTGAATCATACATCAATACAGACTTTGACCCAAACTGCCAAAAAACTAATGGAATTGTTGATAAAGTAGAAGAATTTATTAGAACATAATAAGTAAGTGACTAAACAAAAAAGGAGATGAATTCTTGATAAAAACATTTCTTAAAATCTAAAGATTTCTATCTCTTTTGTTATAAAAAAAAATTGAAATTATTAAAACACTTCATTACATTTAATGGTGTGTTGTTGCATTTTTTTAAATAATCATATTATTGGTTTTTAATATGGAGTTTATTTAAATTACTTATTTTAATGATAATATAAATAAAATAATTTTATTCGGTATTTATTGATTCAATTTGTATATCTATATCTATACTACTATATGAATTGTCTAAAACGGTTTTTTTCTAAGAGTTGGTTTTTCTAAACATCAGTTTCTTTCTAAACCACTACTACTTCTCCCTGGTTTTCTTCCACGATTCCAACTTTCCCTACCCCATTTCTCTCCTTCAACCTCCATGTTTCTGCTTCCCCAACTCCCCCACGATCCTGATGGTAACTGTAGATTCTCGGTAAAGATTGTTGCAAGAAGTGGTTTATTTTGATTTAAATGTTGTAAGCACGACAGAGATAATCAGTGGCGGATGTACCTTGTACATGGCCGGCAGCCGCTCCCCACCTTGAACCGATCGATTTGCTCTTCGCCGTCTCCACAAGAACGTCGGCCGACGACCACGAGACAGGAGAGGAAACGACATTGCATACTTCAGGTTTTGCTGTGTGTGGTTCTTAAATCTTACCCTTTCTGAAGCAATTAAGGAACGACAGGAAGAACGACTTCGATTTTCTTCATAGGAACGACTTCACGACTTCGATTTTTCCACCTGGCCTGAGGTATGCTTCCTTAATTCCTTTCTCCAAGTGCAACCTGTTTTATAAATTATAGATTTATAGAGAAGAAAATTTCAAACATTTTCCTTCTTTTCAAACAGTTTCCTTAATTCCTTTCTCTAGGAACAACTACTTCGATTTATTTCATTTGTTTTATTGTTTAGTTGTTTTGATTTAGTTTCCACAGTTCCACTTTTCCTTCTTTGTAATTAATTGATTATGAACTTTTCCTTCTTTGTAATTAATTGATTATGAAAGTGTTATATGCTTTTAACCATTTATGGCTCTAATCTTGATGCCAATTTCAACAATCAATTATAGTTCTTTCCATCTTTGTATGTATGTGTAAATTATGAACTCAAAATTGTATAAGAATTGTGTTGATCCAAACCCTTAGTGATTTGATAATGACCCTCTCTTAAACACTTAGTGAAAATTGTAAGTAAACAATATGTATTAGAGTTTCACTATCGCTGATAAGTACTAAGACTTTACACTACCGCTGATAGGAACTCTCACTCTATAGATTAGATATTCAGCGAACACTGTTCATCATCTTATAGCTCTGAGTCTGTTCAGTTCTATTGATGATCGCTGATAGTTTAGTTTGTTTACTTATGATCCCTGAAGACAAGTTTCACGTCAATATATGTTCTACACTGAAGTCGAAGATCAAGCTTAAGAACCAGCGACAAGTCTACTCATGAACTGATGCGGATATCAGCGAAGCAAGACCTGTCCATTCAACGTGAAGTATCAAGTAGAAGACTTCAGCAATCGCTGAACTTTATCATTCGCTGATAAAGATCTGACTCAACGAAACTGATCATGAAGTCTCCCTGCATGTTACTATTGTCTTACCTCCCTTGCACGTCTCCGTACGAACTGTCAGAACGGACATCCCTTTTGTCTGTAATCGTACAACAACTCTGATTCTACACTGTGCACCATGCGGCTACTAAGGTTGTCTACAAAGGTCAATGACATGCAACTACTCAGCTGCGGCCACGTGTAAAGCCATACTGCCATGCATTAAATGCATGCAGTATATAAGAAGAACCTTACTTCAGTTTTGAAGTGTGCTCGGACCATCTTCTTATTGTTAAGTTATTATTCGTAATTTCTTTAACTCTTTCTAGTGCAAAAAACTTAGTGTTCTTAACTTGTTTAGATTAGGTTTATCCTTAATCTTGTTCCGCAACAAGTTGTAAATTGTCTTGATTTATCAATAAACAATTTAGAAAAGTAAAAATTGTGTGTTTGTATTCAACCCCCCCCCCCCTTCTACAAACTTGTATAACCCTTCGGGACCAACAAGTGGTATCAGAGCAGATTTGTTTAATCTCATAAACAAGATCTGATCTATACTAAGATTTCTCTTCCTTGCTATTTCTTAAAATGGCCACCAACATAAACACCAACTATATTGACAACGGTTCTCTTGCAAAACCCCCTAGATTCTCCAGAGATAATTTTAATCTATGGAAAAATAGGATGATTCTCTTCTTAGAAGGTGTAGACCCTACTATGTCTTACTATCTTGAAAACGGCCCATATATTCCTATAAGAATTGATCCTGCAGCTCCAGCCGCTGAGAATAGACCTGCTATTCCAGAAAGGCTGATTCCCAAGGAAATTCATATGTGGACTGATGAAGATAAGAAGAAAGTGGCTATCGACACCAAAGCCAGATCCATACTCTCCATGGCTCTTCCTAACGAAGTCTACCATTCCGTCATGAACCTGAAAACCTCAAAAGCTATGTGGGACACAATATGTGATCAGTATGAAGGTACTTCTGAAGTCCAGGACTCTCAAAAGATCAACTTGGTAAGACAGTATGAAAGCTTCATTTGTGGTAAGAATGAAACTCTCTCTGAAGTACACCAACGTTTTAACTGCTTAATAATAGATTTGAAAACTATTGGTAAGGAATATTCTAACTTTGAAGTACTGACAAAGTTCTTAGAATGTTTACCTGAAAGTTGGGACAGTTATTCTATGTGTCTCAAGTTGTCAAAGGATCTAAAATCAATGACCCTTTCTACCTTATATGGCACGATGCTGAATCATGAGCAATCGAGTCATCTTAAGAAGAATCTTGTAAAAGATTCCAAAAGCACCCCTGTTGCTTTAATCTCAGAGTCACCTTCCACTCAGCGATCGACTATCACTGTCACTGAGTTGGAAACTACCTCTGAAAGATCATCAGACTCTGACGTTTCAGATAATGATGCAACTCTGGCATTCCTGGCTAATAAGTTCAGGAGATTTGCTAGAAAGAGTAATTTCAAGAAGAACAAGCCTCTTGCAATTACTGACAAGCCAAGATCATCAACCCCTGTTGATAAGGCTACTGCTACTTGCTATAACTGTGAAAAGATAGGACATTTTGCTAGCGAGTGCAGGTCAAAGAAAGTCTCTAAACCCTCAGCTTTTCCCAAGAAAAACTTTACTCACACGACTAGAGATGAAAAATACAAAAAGCTGAAAGAAAGGTATTCAAAGCTGAAAACCTTTAAGAAGAAAGGCAAAGGCCTTATGGCTGACTATGATTGGGCTGCCTCTGACGAAGATGAATCATCTGACTCTGAATATGATGATGAAGCCAATCTATGTCTCATGGCCAAACTTGAAGATGAGGAAGAAAATTCTGACATTCCCTCTACTTCAACCTCTGCTACTAAGGTATCACCTTCCTTCTTTACCAATATTTTAAATATTGACGAAGCTGATAGTCTTCGAAAGATCGATCTCCTGACTAGAAGTTTATATGAAGCCATGAATGGCAAAACTGTTGTTGAAAATCAAAACCTTGATCTCGCTGAACAGCTTAAAAACTGTCACCTTCAAATAAAAAATCTTTCTAAAATTGAAGAAGATTTTAAAGATCAAGTTCATTTAAATCAGCTAGTCAAAATCGAGCGCGAAGAAGCTATCGCTGCATTAAAAGCTGAAAAAGCTACTATTGATGGATGGTATAATTCCTCAACAAAGATCACTGAGATAATTAAGTCTCAGATTCCCCTGAGTGATTAACGTGGTCTTGGTTACAAAGCTGATACTCTAGAACCAACCACTGACCGTTCCATGCTTAAGTTTGGAATGTTTGTATCCTCTATCCCTGACACTTTCTCATCTCAGTATTCCTCTTCTAAACCACCTATCCCTGAGGAAATCTCTACCTTAACTTCTAAAGGTAAAGAAAAAGTTGTTTATCCAAAACCTACCTCAGTCTTTAAAACCAAAGGTAAAGGAATTATTTTTAATCAAAATCCTCAGAAGGGTACCTCTGTACCAAAGCTGAATGCTTCTAAAGCTTCAGTGACTTATCCCTCTGGTTCAAAGAATAAGATCCCTGGATTTATTCAGCGTGGATCTATTCAGCGATCTACTCCTAGAATCAAAGTGGAAATTATTGGTTAGAAATCTGAAGAACTGAATGTTCCTCCCATTTCAAAAACCAATAGCTTACTTGGTGTTGGTCCTTCAAATTCAAAATCAAAAGCTCAACATGCAAATGGTCCTAGAACTACTTTTAGTTATAGGAAATGTTATCATTGTGGACTTACCAATCATATTGCTAGTAAGTGCCCCACAGCCACCCAAGCTGAAAAGATAGCTAAGGTGAAGATCATTGCCCCCAAGGCAAAGAAGACCACTGAGGTTAAGAAATTAACCAAAGTGAAGACTGACAAAGCTGAATCTTCAAATGCTGCGAAGACTGCTGAACCTTCCACCTCCTCTTCTACCACCACTGACAAGTGTGTACACATGGTTAAGTGGGTACCCAAGACAAACTAATCTTCCTTTGTAATGCAGGTTAAGAAGGGTATCTGGTATCTCGATAGCGGATGCTCTAGACACATGACTGGTATGAAGAACCTGCCCACTGAGTACAAGGAAGAGAAGGGTCCCTCTGTAACTTTCGGTGGAAATGGAAAAGGACATACCCGAGGGTTTGGTGTACTCTCTAATGGTACAACAACCTTCAGAAGAGTCGCATATGTTGAAGGGCTGAAGCATAATCTTCTAAGCATCAGTCAGCTTTGCGACAAGGATAACAAAGTAATATTTACTAAGGAATCCTGCTTTGTCGCTGACAAAAAGAAGAAGATAGCTCTCAGCGGTTATCATTTGGAAAGTGTTTATGTAATAAACATGGACTCAACAACCACTGAGAACTCCTGTTTCTTCTCAAAAGCCTCATCTGATGTCAACTGGTTATGGCATAAGAGGCTCTCTCATCTCAACTTCAAGACACTGAACACTCTTTCTTCAAAAGAGATAGTCACTGGTCTACCTCAGCACTCATACGCCAAAGAATCCTTATGTTCAGCGTATGAGAAAGGCAAGCAGACCAAAGCAAGCTTTAAGTCAAAGCAAGTTTCCTCAGTGTCATCTCCTCTACAACTTCTCCATATGGATTTGTTTGGCCATGTTAACAAACAATCCATCGCTGGAAAGAAATATACACTGGTCATAGTTGATGAATTCTCTCGATATACATGGGTTATGTTTCTCCGTTCTAAGAGTGACACCCCTGAAGAACTCATCACCTTTGTCAGGAAGATGGAAACCCTGAACAACTTGACCGTTCGCTCAATAAGGAGTGATCATGGGACTGAATTCAAAAATAGTTCTCTTGATTCCTTATTTGAGAGTAAGGGTATTTCTCACAACTTTTCTTCAGTGAGAACACCGCAACAAAACGGAGTCGCTGAAAGAAGAAATAGAACTATTATTGAAGTTGCACGTTCAATGCTCAGCGATTCTCATTTACCTACTCAGTTTTGGGCAGAAGCTGTCAACACTGCTTGTTTTACGCAAAACAGGTCGATGATAATCAAAAGATTTAATAAAACAACCTATGAACTTTTCATGGGAGAAAGCCTTCAATTAGATTTCTTCACATCTTTGGATGTCAGTGTTTCATACTGAACAACAGGGATGCCCTTGGAAAGTTTGATCCTAAGGCCGATGATGGAATCTTTCTTGGATATTCTTCAATCTCCAAAGCCTTCAGAGTCTTCAATCGAAGAAGACAAACTGTTGAAGAAACTATTCACGTCACTTTTGACGAATCCCTATCAGCGAATTCTCGACCTTCTGCCGATACTGAAGAACTGAATCAATTGATGTTTTCTCTCTTGCTCGCTGACGTTCGCATGTGAATGTAAGATTTCAAAACAAATTGCATCGCTGAATATCTCTTCCTTTACAGCGATACTTTGAAATTTCTTAAACTAACACTGATATTTCTATTCAGTGCTTCATGTTTTTTTTTAAAAATAGTCCCTGAGCTTTTAAAACCTTAGAGACATCCTAAAATATGAAAGGGCGTTTGTGACATCATCAAAACGGATAAACCCTGTCACGTTTTTTTTCTGACACACATTTGCACTTTTTGTTTACCATCAAATCAAATGCAAACACGTGTCCGTGTCATGATGAAAAACTTTCCCGCTCGAGTTTTTCTCTCTCTCAAATCTTACTATATAAACTATTTCAAGTTTATATTTTTTCTTTACGCGAACTTCTTCTCCAAGCAAGAAAAGATTTACTGTTGCTTATTTCTAGAAATCTGTTCATCTTCTTCTTCGATTACCAGGTTAATATTCTTATTATTCACCTGCATAACTTGTTTCTGATCTTCTTGTTACTTTTAACAGATCAAACAAAAGAAACCCTTTCTAAAATGAAATCATTTCTTTCATGGTTTTATGAACACAACCTTTTCATGGTTGTTCTTCAAGTTTAAAACTCAAAATCTTAAACTTGTTCTTCATTCGTTTTTCCAGAATCCTTATCTAAAGGAAAATGGAAAACAAGACTTTTACTGGGTTTGTTCTTCTTTTTCAAAACAAGAAAACCCTAATCTTCATTAAGACGTTTCTGTCTGAATGAAATGGACAAAAAACGGAAAACATCTTATTGGAAAATCTTTCACATTAAGACTATTCTTTATCTATGTTCATGGTTGATATGTTCAACAGAAATGGCATCTTCTACTCCTGCTCCTACCGTTGAGAAATCCACGGCTGCAAAGAAACTGACTCTCGTCAAAGCTCCTCAGGTCAAGTTCAAGCTTGAGGAATTTGGTTTTTTTAAAATCGAACAACCTCCATGCGCTTTTCGAGTTTCCTCCTCGAAAGCAAGTCACACATCTGGATGATGTTGTGAATTACCTCAAAACATGTTGCTTATCTACAGCCCTGACTATTACACCCCCTGCTCATCAATTCCTACTATCTTAGTTCTGGTATACTGCCAGAAGAGCTCAGGTACCCCATGCCAAAGACCCAACGAAGATCGTTGACTCCATTCTGTGTGACACCAAATTCGGCACCACCAAAATCAACCCTGCCATTATTAGGAAAACACTGAGTCTTCCTACCTCTACCAAAGAAAACCACTTTGTCCCTCTCCCAAACCACAAAAACCATGCTGATAGGGAAGCCATCACTGCATTCTTCGATGCAATAGGTTACGCATGGGACACTGGAAGGGACAAGAAGCCTGAGAAGAAACTGACCTTGATCAAGAAGTCCAAAATGCCCAGCGAGATGAACTTCATCTTCGCACATCTGATAAACTGCATGACAGCGAAGAGTGGCTCCTCTGATCAAGCTGCTCAACCTCAGCAAGCAATGGGCTATGCATTGCTGAAAGGTCTAAATGTTGACTGGGCCTCAATCATCTACGACGACCTTGCGTTCAGAGTGGATATGGCTGAAAGATCTGCATGGGTTCCTTATCCCAGATTCATCAACGTCGTCTTTCAACTTGGACTTGGCGAAAGGTACCCAACAGAGGGTGATCTGAGACTCTCTCAGGTTAGCCCTAAGGTGCTCGACTTCAAGCCGCTGGAAAATGAGGTACGTCTTTCTACTCTCTTATCTCTTCTCAATCCTCATTCTTCTACTTCTGCAGCTCATCCAGTGGAAATCCCCACCGCTGATACCCACGTTGCACCCTCCACTCCTTCTCGAAAAAAGAAACACTCATCCTCCCAACTTGGTTCCAAAAGAATCAAGAAAACCAAGGAGCAACCCCCCAGCATTTACACGCTGAAGACTCCACAACATATCTTGAAAAGCTGATGGAAAGGTCTGTGGTACGCTCTGCCATAGCTGATCAAGCCACCCCTTCCATCCCTGCTTCAGCGTCTCTAAACGCTGAAGTTATAAACTTGGAAATGAACCCACCTCCTTCAGCCTCTCTACAGACTGAAGTGATTGTCAGCGGATCCAACGCTGAACCTCGCACCCAACCATCATTCTCATCCCTCATTCCTCCTACTCAATCTTTGGTCTCTCCACCAATTTTCCCAACTTTCTCAGGGACACCCTTCATCGTACATGACTCAGCTGCAGAAACTCTAAATACGATGATGGATGCAAACTTAGGATCTGCAGGCACCTCCATGCGCCAAGGTACTCTTGAAGGCGACATGGAATATCATTCAGGACACAAAGGGTTCGACAACTTCGCCAACCCGCCTGTAGGTATACACACAATCCAAAACACTCATCTCTCTCTCTCTCTACCCCAAACTTCTGAGCTTTCCTCTGTTCATAAGTTAATAACTGTTTCAGGTCCTAATTTGGGGGATATCAACACCTCCCTGAAGGCCCTAGAAACAAAGGTGGAAAATTACAACACCATTCTCTCCACGAACTCTTCAGCGGTTACAGACGCTGGAGAGAAACTCAAAAAGTTGACCGAGATCGTTGATACGAAAGCCTCCAAAACTGATCTGGAGAAGGTGGATGGTAGCATTGCTCAATTTGCTACCACCCTCGCTGACAATTCAACCGCCACCACCTCTCTTTCAACAAACTTCACCACTCTGTCCAATGAAGTCACATCATTAAAGACAGAGGTTGGTTCTCTTAAGGGTGAAGTCTCCACGATTCAGGCTGAAGTCTCCTCCATCAAAGAAATTGTTCAGAAAGTACTCGATCGCCTGAACGCCCCAACTTCTCATTTTACTCAGGTCGATCGAGAAGCTCTTCAAAAGATCAATCCTGCTATAACTGGCCTGGAAGTCAGATTAGCAAAGATTGAGAACTGTGTTGGGATCTCTGGCCTGGAAGACAGAAACCAAATACACACTACTGCTGCTGAACAATCTGTTACCTCCCCCAACCATAATGTGGAAGAGGGGGAGAAGACTAAAGAAGACCTTCCCCATAATGCTGAGGGGGAGGGTATTGAAACTGATGCTGCTGCTACTTCCACTTCACAACCTCAGGGAGTTGAAAACCCTGAGGAAACCGAGAAACCTCCCTCTGTATCTGAGGGGGAGCAACTCGATGAGCAACTTAAGGAAGTTGTTGCTGACGTGACCGAACCTTATGCTGAAGAGGTCGAGTCTGAAGAAGAAACTGAAGACGATGAACCTGTCGACATCTCTGATGAAGAACCATCATCATCCCCCAAAGATGATGATGATGACGATGATGATGACGATTTCTTCTACGTCCAGCCTGTTGCAAAATCCCCAACTCAAAAAGGGATCGAGATAAAAGAACCTTCAGGGGAGCGGACCAAGACAAAGTCTGCAGCGTCTGAAGCTGACAAAGGAAAAAATAAAGGCCTCGTTGAAGAAGACAATCTGACGATCTTGCTTCAAAAGTCAGTTTGTCAGGTACATTACCTTCTATTCCCTTACACTGCATCCCTCCTCTATCCCTTCTCAATCTCAATCCTTCTATCCATAAAACCTCTATACACTTAACCACATTCTTTTCTCTATCTCTTTCTTCCCAACTTTTCTTACTTAAACGATCGTTGTGTTTCAGCTAGTCCTCTCCCCTGTTTGAGGATCCCGCTGAAGCTCCTACGACTACACCAGAAATAATCCCAGCGACAAGAGCTGAAGAAATAATCCCAGTCTTGGATTTAACCACTGAAACTGATGAACCTGAAGAACAGCTGCTCTCTCACAAAAACATGCCTTCCTTGGCTCCTCAAAAGCTAAGTGAAGAGGATCAAGAAAAGAGAGATGCAATGATCAAACAGCTTGAAGATCAGCGAATCATTCTTCCTCGTGACAAAATCCCTGCTCCCACAAAGTTCAGGATATCAAGGAAAGAATACGAGGATCATCTAAGAGCTGAAAGATTACTCGCCGAAAAGAAGAAAGCTGAAGAAAAAGATAAGGCTCTCACCATCCAGCTTGTCCAACAATCGGTGAAAGACCCCGTACTGAAAAGAACTCCCATTGATGTCCAACGTCAGCTATGGGATGATGCCCAAAGGATCGTTGAAGAAAAGACTAAGGTATCTGATTCGACTTTGGTATGGTGTAAAGAAATGCTGAACTATCGATCTCGACCGTCCAAAATCATCAAGGTAAATATCAGAGGAAAACTGTTCGTAGACGTTCCTGTTGTTGAAGTTGACGTATTCAGAGAAGACAAAACCAAGCAAACCTTCTATGCTGCTACTTTAGAGAAATTCGGTTTCTCTGAATGGTTGGAAGTGAAATTAGCCATTCAGCGATCTCGCTCAAAATTCAAGAGCCATGTCGAGAAAATTCTAAATTCTCAGATCAACTTGGTTTCTTCTGTTGTGGATATTCCTCCTTCCACTCTTCTTCCTCCTCAACAAAGAAGAGCCTCTGCAAAGGAAAAGAAAACCTCAGACTCAGGTCCTCCTATACGGAATGAAACATGTATTGGTTTCTCTCGTGCTGAATTTCTTGGTCCTGATGCTGACCTCTCAGCGCTTGACACCTCCCTACCACCTGGTGAAACTTTCATCCCTGGCAAAGTCCTAAGTGATCCCTATGGTATATTCTTTCTAGACTGCCATGGAAATCAACAATTTCAACGCATCTCTGAGCTTCCAATCACTCCCATCGAACAGCTCAGAGGCCTCATATACTGGTGTGAAGTCAGACGCGACATTCAGGCACGTCACCTCAAGCCCCTGATCTTTGAAGAAGCAAAGAACAAAAAGGATCAAGGTGTAACTGTCCCTGACTGGATGATTCCCACATCAAAGACCATTGATGAACTTCTCATTAAGGAAGAACCTTTTGACGGATAGGATCGCCTTGTAATTCTTTCTATCCTTATCTGTCTACATCTTCTGTACTTGTAATTTTTCCACTTCCCTCTGTAATCATTACGAAATTTAAAGAAAAATTTCAGCGAATGTACTTTACTCCATCAGTACTGAAAAGATCCCAGAAAACAGTAAAAGGGACAAATATTTTATGAGTTCTTTTTATCCTTATGTTTTCATTAAATAGCAATTTTCTCTGTTGCTATGTCATAATCAAATAGGGGGAGATTGTTGATCCAACTTTTCCTTCTTTGTAATTAATTGATTATGAACTTTTCCTTCTTTGTAATTAATTGATTATGAAAGTGTTATATGCTTTTAACCATTTATGGCTCTAATCTTGATGCCAATTTCAACAATCAATTATAGTTCTTTCCATCTTTGTATGTATGTGTAAATTATGAACTCAAAATTGTATAAGAATTGTGTTGATCCAAACCCTCAGTGATTTGATAATGACCCTCTCTTAAACACTTAGTAAAAATTGTAAGTAAACAATATGTATTAGAGTTTCACTATCGCTGATAAGTACTAATACTTTACAGTACCGCTGATAGGAACTCTCACTCTATAGATTAGATATTCAGCGAACACTGTTCATCATCTTATAGCTCTGAGTCTGTTCAGTTCTATTGATGATCGCTGATAGTTTAGTTTGTTTACTTATGATCCCTGAAGACAAGTTTCACGTCAATATATGTTCTACGCTGAAGTCAAAGATCAAGCTCAAGAACCAGCGACAAGTCTACTCATGAACTGATGTGGATATCAGCGAAGCAAGACCTGTCCATTCAACGTGAAGGATCAAGTAGAAGACTTCAGCAATCGCTGAACTTTATCATTCGCTGATAAAGATCTGACTCAACGAAAGCTGATCATGAAGTCTCCCTGCATGTTACTATTGTCTTACCTCCCTTGCACGTCTCCGTACGAACTGTCAGAACGGACATCCCTTTTGTCTGTAATCGTACAACAACTCTGATTCTACACTGTGCACCATGCGGCTACTAAGGTTGTCTACAAAGGTCAATGACATGCAACCACTCAGCTGCTGCCACGTGTAAAGCCATACTGCCATGCATTAAATGCATGCAGTATATAAGAAGAACCTTACTTCAGTTTTGAAGTGTGCTCGGACCATCTTCTTATTTCTCTCTTATTGTTAAGTTATTGTTCGTAATTTCTTTAACTCTTTCTAGTGCAAGAAACTTAGTGTTCTTAACTTGTTTAGATTAGGTTTATCCTTAATCTTGTTCCGCAACAAGTTGTAAATTGTAAGTAAACAATATGTATTAGAGTTTCACTATCGCTGATAAGTACTAAGACTTTACAGTACCGCTGATAGGAACTCTCACTCTATAGATTAGATATTCAGCGAACACTGTTCATCATCTTATAGCTCTGAGCCTGTTCAGTCTATGAGATGATCGCTGATAAGTTAGTTGTTTACTTATGATCCCTGAAGACAAGTTTCACGTCAACCAAAGTTCTACGCTGAAGTCGAAGATCAAGCTCAAGAACCAGCGACAAGTCTACTCATGAACTGATGCGGATATCAGCGAAGCAAGACCTGTCCATTCAACGTGAAGTATCAAGTAGAAGACTTCAGCAATCGCTGAACTTTATCATTCGCTGATAAAGATCTGACTCAACGAAACTGATCATGAAGTCTCCCTGCATGTTACTATTGTCTTACCTCCCTTGCACGTCTCCGTACGAACTGTCAGAACGGACATCCCTTTTGTCTGTAATCGTACAACAACTCTGATTCTACATTGTGCACCATGCGGCTACTAAGGTTGTCTACAAAGGTCAATGACATGCAACTACTCAGTTGCGGCCACGTGTAAAGCCATATTGCCATGCATTAAATGCATGCAGTATATAAGAAGAACCTTACTTCAGTTTTGAAGTGTGCTCGGACCATCTTCTTATTGTTAAGTTATTATTCGTAATTTCTTTAACTCTTTCTAGTGCAAAAAACTTTGTGTTCTTAACTTGTTTAGATTAGGTTTATCCTTAATCTTGTTCCGCAACAAGTTGTAAATTGTCTTGACTTATCAATAAACAATTTAGAAAAGTAAAAATCGTGTGTTTGTATTCAACCCCCCCCCCCCCCTTCTACAAACTTGTATAACCCTTCGGGACCAACAAATTGTGTTGTTCCAAGTTTAATTTATAGTAAATTACAAGAATCATCCTGGGTTTGTGGAAACTCTGGATATCGTCACTAAATTTTGGATATTACAAGGATTTTCTTAAATGTTTATTAGTTTCCAATTTGTATACAGAGCTTGGGTTATATCACCTGCTCGACTGAAAGAAAGCTTCGGTGAAAGCAGATTTTTGGACCAAGACCTTATGAATGCGTTAGAAGAGCTTGGCATAGTAATAGACATCAACCCATGACGGGTTCTCTCATTCAAGAAATATGGTCATGCATTTGAGGTTAGATCTTCTTGACTTGTGAAGCTTTGGTCTTATTAACACTTATCTATGTTAATGTTTTCCTTACTGTTTTTAGGCGTTCAAATCAATTGTTAATGATCCTGATTCTGTGCTTAAGACGCTTACTCGTGTTGTCAAAGAAATTGGTTCGGATGGAAAGGAGGTATTTATGCAAGTTGAGGTGTTTTAACCATGTTGTTCATTGTAATTGTCCTTAGCATTCGCATTTTGTAGTTGGCAAAGGTGGTTCCTGCCATTTCAGAAGATGTAAAAGATGTTTTGGTTAGAAATATCAGAAGACGAATGACCCCACAACCATTGAAAATTCGTGCTGATATCGAGATGAAATGTTTCCAATTCGATGGTGTCCTTCACATCAAGGTGTCACTCTTCGTCTCATTCTTGCATCTACACATCTGATCAATTTTTATGGTTGTTGTTTTGGTTTATGAGAGATAACAATATAAACTATATATATATATATAGGGGAGTTATCCATTGCAAACCACACCTTTCATGTAAACTATACAAACCAATCATATCCCTACATTATATTGATCCACGGTCAAAATCATCTCGGTGGCATATTGGTAAATAGTTGGGGTTTTTATTTCATTTTCATGAATTCGACACCGTATCAAGGGCAAATCGGTCCATAGTGCACATGACAATCATCTGTGAAAATAAGGCTAAAAGAACGGGATACTCGATTCCATCATTTCCGGAAAACATTTATGGGCGGTTACCATAAACACAATATCATTGTGATCTTCACCCAGGAAATTCATCCACGCTATTATCAGAGCACCAAAAATTTTTCAAGAGCAACATGCATCCAAACAGAGGTAATGTTCTATTGCTTCGAAAGGTAGACAAATCATGAATCGTCTAGTTATGATTAACATTACAAACTAAATTTTGTTTGCAGTTAGGCGACCAAGCGAACGTATCAGGATCAAAACATCTTTTCTAACTTCAAGAATATGGCCGACAACCCAGTTTTAGTGGACTTAGAAGAAGATAAGTCCGTTTGTATGGAAGATTCCCACACACGAGAACCTGAATCGCCCATCTCGAATTCAAAAAAAGGTATCGAAGGTAACGAATTTGGTACTACTAACTTCTAGGGTTTGCACGTTTTGGTAAAAAAATTCAGAATGTATATACATACATGATTCGACGACTTGAGTTTTAAAAGTGGTCAAAAAAAGTTAGAGTAAGAAACCCTTAAAATTTTGTTTTCTTCCAAAATGTGTTTGTTGTGTATTGAATGAGTTTGTCAGTCCCACTCTAAAAGAAATGGTCATAATTGATATATTAAGCATGAATACCATCTGTTTTATACATTTTGGGGTGAGATGGTTTGTTATGAATAGAGTTAGATATTGATTGTTGGAAATGGTTTCATGAATGGCTATGCCAATTCAGTTTTTAACACAAAACCAAGAACATAACAGAATAGAATTTTTCATGCCATAATGGTTCATGTAGGCAAAAACACATATGCATGTTTAACGACAGATATATGAATAATGTAGTTATCTTTTGTATTACCGAATCATGAATCAATACATATTCATGATTAATGACAGATATATGAACAATGTATCAATCTTTTGTAATAACTAACCATGATTCAATATGAACAAGGTGGCCTTATTTTGTAGTAACCTTATCATTTAATAGTAATTGGTAATGAATCAATGCATAAAACATTGTATTAACTAATCATGAATCAACACATGTTCATGATTACTAACAGAAACAAGGACAATGTGTCTATATTTTGAAGTAACTAATCATGAATCAATACATAATCATGATTAAGGACATAAAGTATGATGAATAAGGGGTATTTGCTCTTATTAAGAAGTCATGAATTATTTCTTGCTCTTGCCAAATAAAAGTGACTGAACTGTGCATATAATCAAGCATGTACTGCTAACGCTTATTTTGCAATCATGAATACTTTATACATCACTTGTGCAAACTATCGCTCGTAACGAAATCGAGCTATTTTTTCAATTGAGAATCTCAACGCACAGGGATAGATAGCCCAATGGTTATGGACACACCTTCACCTGAATCAAGAAAAACACGAAGAGGGATAAAAAGAAAAGGTATGTGGACCACTAATTCACTTCCTATAGTTGATTGTATATATTCATTTAAATAAGCTTTGGGATACATGTTTACTTTGTAGATTGTGGCATATCCAATACTGATTATGAGGGTCAAAAAGAAACAGGTACATATATGTGTTTAGACATTCAACACTTTTGAATAGTTTAGCAGTATACTGTTTACATGAATTTGTTGTTTGCAAACAATTCTTGTAGTCGAAACTCTGTTACAGGACCTGTCAGTTAGAGATTCAGATGATAAGAAGACAAAGATTACAGGTAAAAATAATAAAATTCCTTTGTTATTCGAATTAGTACAGCAACAAACATTTCATGTACACATATTTGAACTATTTATAGAGTATAACATGAACAACTCACAAGTTTTGAATAAAAAGATTTTCAAAATAAAAAGAACGGTTTTAATTCAGTAACAAAAGGGTGGTATAGAAGATGAAGTGAACTTTTTTTATGGTGAAACAGAATCACTGATTCATATAGGAAGCTCTTCAAGGGTTACAAGGAGCCAGACGCGAAGTGTAATCAATTTGGGTACTCCAATGTCACACTTGGCATCGGAAACAAACGTGAAAGGTGAATGTTCATAAAAGATTACTGGTTCTATACCATGCAACCATAGCAATTGTTATCTACTAATTTAGTATTAAATAACAAAATTTACAGCTGAATGTTCCGAATCGATGAATCCGGCTGAAAACAAAACAGACGAACATACGGCCCAAGAGGATGACATTGAGGAACTTGACGAGATGCGTGTTGGAGTTGATGTACTTAGATCACGAACTTCTCCATGGACTTTATATGAAACAATCTTTGGCTTGACAAATGGACAAAAGGAAACAGTGAAAGAGTTGGGGTTAGAATCATTGCTTAATATGACAGTTGACGGAGTTCCATCAAAGTTGGGATACTATGTTGTTGACAAGTTAGATACAGCAGAGATGGGGATTCAGTTGGCGAATGATATTATTCCAATAACAGTTGAATCTGTGAACACAATCCTAGGATTGCCGGTTGGAGGTATTGATTTGCTTGCACAAGATGACGTCGAGATAAAAACGAACATCACACCACAATGGCGAGAAAAAATAAAACAAAAGTCTATAAGACCAAAGCATGTGAAGAGTTACATATTAGAGTCGAAGGATGATGGATACATGTTTAAGATCAGCTTCCTAGTTCTATTTGTGAATCTTATGTGTGAGTGCAACAGTATGGGTACATGTAACTTACAATTTCTTGCGAAGATACGAAATGAAGACATGATGTCAAAGATAGATTGGTGCAAGTTCATTTATGACAAGGTAAAAGGAAGCAAGATATACTGGAGACGAGAAAACGCCATGTGCTTCTACACCGGTCCACTTACATACCTAACGGTAAAACAATTTATTTTATAAAATGCATAATGATTATTCATATAAAAAAATTATATGAACATACTTATAATTTGTGTATTGTTTATTGTAGTTGCTTTATGTGAATCCAACATTCAGCAGCAGAGTGGTAGTTGCAAAAGGCGCATTGCCAATATGCGTATGGGATTTACTCCAATTAAAAAAGAGACAGGCAACAGAATTGGAAGATGGAGGTTTTGGTCTTTTGCCATTGACGAGTAAGGTGAACGTTGGGACTACAATTAATGAAAATTATGACGCGGTCCAGCAATTGGATCCAAGTTCATCGAAGGATGTAAGTTTTTTTAATAATATCAATACCATTAATAGGAACTTGTAAACAAAATAAAATCTAATTAAAGTTTTTCTTGGTCATTAGGAATTCATAGCTTCTGTTCGGCAGCGAATCGACCTACTCAAAGGCATAAGAAAGGCAACAGCATACGACATATCAGTTGCCCTGTTAAAATTCGCCGAAAAGGAGCAATTTCTGACTATGCAAGCTGAGATGAATGCTATGTTCAACAAGGCAGCAACACCCAATAAACAAACAGGATCATCCGACGATCATGATTACACTACCCCATCTACTGCTATAGTTCCATCCCAAGTAGTTCAAGACCCTTTTGGTCCACTTTGGGAAAGTCCAACTTATGTAAGAGAGGTCGTCGAGTCGTTGCGTATATCTGTGGAGCATTCAAAGGCTAAGAAATCATTGAACGTAAAGGAACCATTGCCTTTTAATCTGAGAGAGTGCCCTTTGAAGACTGATTCACATCAATCCAGCATTCAAAGTGATAAATGTGGAAACAACAACCGAGAAAGCAAGGGCATAGGATTGATGATGGAAGACAGTATAGACGACGATGCTCCGGGCTTTGATATTGGATTCAGCCCAATTAAATATCCAATTCCAGTAAGAATGATTCCAAGTGATAACACTACTCCGAATTCAGATTTGCAGGGACCACGGGTTGGTCAGCTGAGCCCAAAAAAGGAACGCGCAGTATCGAATCATAAAGATATGGTATCCATAAAAGGTGAACAAGCTGACGATGCAAGCCTACGTCCAAGAAATACAAGACGGACTCTGAAACCTGGGGAACATCTGAAATCACCTTACTATAACCGAGTAGTAGATTTTAACGTTTCAAACGAAGACAAAAAGGTACATGAATGGGCAACAGCTATGTTCGGGAACAAATTGTAAGTATTATTCTTGCATAATTTAAAATTTACAAGATTTTTATAAGAAATTGACATAACAAGAATTGAACCTACCTATCTTAAAGCGACAACGTTTTCAAATTGAATGATTTGAGCTACATCGTTCGGGCAGACATGGAGACTTTAGCTGTGACGAACATTAACACGAAACATACCGTCATCAACGCGTGGGCATCAATCCTAAACTACGAAGAACGATTCAGAAACCGTGATTCAATACGACATCACTTCTTCAAAATTGATGTTATGGTAAAACAAACTTTATTTACCTGCGTCATATGGCAAACATAAAATCTGAAGTTTAATAGTAGCTTTACGTAAAACATTTATACACAAAATTTGTTGATGCAGGGGGACCCAATTCTAGGTACGAGATGCCTTAATTTGAAGACCCATTACGACATATTCATTCAAAGCTTATACTCCACTACCAGAAATAATAAGGCACTTACTGGAATGAAAAATGTCGACTTGGTAAGTGAATAATGGTTGTAGTATAGAATAATAATGAGGTATAACATCATGTACATAATGTCAACACACAAATACAATGCAGGTATTCTTTCCAATGCAGGATGGTTGCTTCTACTACTTAGTTGTAATCAACCTTAAGAATCCATCATTCATGATACTCGACAATCGCAAGTGGAAGGATATACCTAGGGATAAGACTCTAAGGAAGTACTCTTGCTTGCCAGATGTGTTGGTAAGCGCACATAAATTGTATAGAATAACATTGTTGAATGTTTGAAATAACAGGACTAACAAACTCCAGTTGTATTCTTTTATACAGCAAAAAGTAATGAGGCATCATTTGATGGTTGTGGGTCATCCGTCAGCAAAAGCTTTTAAAGAAGTGAAGCCAGAAATATTGGTCATGGATTGGCAAACATCTTTTAACTCATATGATAGTGCAGTTTTCACTATGAGACATATGGAAACATTCATGGGAGATGCGAAATGGAAGAGTGGTCTAGTGGAGGAAAGTGGGAACCAGAAGTCACAGCTTGAAGATCTAAGAAAAAAGTATGTTTCCAAACTTATACTGCACCCAAAAAACATATTGAAGGATGCCATGAAGAAGGAAGTAACGAGGTTTTACACCATGAGTGATGAACTGAGGAACCACGTTCTAGGAACCGCATGTGACAGCCTTTGGGAAAGACAGACGTAATACTTGCGGATTAACATGGGGATTTGCTTGAAAAAACATTATTTATGGTTTTAGAATGGTTTGTTGCTTAAACATTTTGATACTTGCATTTCACTATCATTAAAGACTTGCCAGTACTCTTTTTATGCATTTAACAGCAATGATTGTTTTATTCTATGGAATTAACTGCAGTGATTGGTTTCTCATATGGATTTAACTGCACGGAGTGTTTTAGTATACTTTTGTTTTATTAACGTGATTGATTTTAAATTGGCCATTTACTACACATATAATGACAATTTACAAATGCATGCAGTATTATTATTCCTATGACCATACATACAATCACAAGATTACAAACGATAAAAAAAATTAACATAAACTTATATTATAGGCATAACAGATCTGAGTATTGTTATTCAACATTTAAGAACATAAAAAAACATTGAAAAACTTGTGAATGACGCAAATCATCCAATTTTTAGTAAGTTGAAGGTTTAGTGTCTAGAATGAAAGTTAGCTAAGGGACTTGCTTGCAAATTGTGAAAGTTATAAAAAGGGACCAGATTTCTAGGTATTGTTTTCTCTTGTAGTATTTTGGAATGAAATGGGGATTTGGTGGCCAAAGTGTGAAGCATAGAACTTGGGTGCCAAGGGGGTGAACTGAGGAAGTTAAAATGAGATGAAAACCCTATGTTCTTCATTTTTTCTTTTTGGTTCATACGTTTGAGAGAAGAGATTGAGAGAAGAGGAGAGCCCTTTTTGGGAGGTGTGAATGGAAGAGTTGCAGCAAATGATAGAGTCATCATTTCCAAGGTATGATCTCTCATTCTTCTTCTTCTTCCTCTTCTCTATGTTCGGCTAGTCTAGCATTTAGTTTGGGGATGTGATAATCCATGTGTTGGTTGAGTTTTAATCTATAAGAAAGAAGGCAATTGATTTTGGGATTGATTCCCTATGAGTTTGATCAAATCAGTAAGAAACTTCATCATGTTTGTTTGGTAATCTCCATTTTTTTCATGGATTGAGTTTTGGAGTTATGAGGTTTGAATTCATTAATCACTAGATGAATTTGTTGGGTTGTATGTTGTTTAAAGTGTTGGTTATTGATTCTTAATGTTTAGGATATCTAAAATATCGATTTGGGAGACTTAGATCTGGTTTGGGAAAGTTTGGGGATGAGAAACCCTTGGTTTTGGGAAGAAATCTCGTGAAGGGAGCAGACCAGTGCTCTGCGCGCCTGGCTGCGCGTTTGGAGGTGCGCCACCAGGGGCGCCAAGCTCTGGCCCCAAACCTTCTTTCTGTTTCGTTGTTCGTTCGGGTCTAGGATCGAGGCGTCGATTGGAGTGAGATTTTGGGGGTTTGTTAAGGATGTTTTGAGATGTAATTAGGTGGTTTAACACCACTTTTATGATGTTAAATTCAGGTGTTCGGTTTAAACTAAAGTGTGTCCTGAAGCGTGTGTCGAGGTGCTAAGGCTAAGGTGAGTTCCCTAAACCTTTTTACGACGTAAAGTGTTAAATGTTTTAACTGATTATGGTTTCATTTATGAGCATGAACTGTTGTAACTGTCACGCATGTTTTTCCATGAACTACATGTTTTACTTGAGGAAGCTTACCTGACATGATGAAATGGGAATGATGATTTAGAAAGATTTAAAGTTGCATGTTTTATGAAATGAATGATGTGCTATGTGGAGTCGGTCTGCACTGTGGGATCAGAGAGAGATCCTCGGGATCTGATGATCCCTTGGATATGTATGACAGACCGGTAGGTTGGAATTCGTTTCCTCCTATCCGGGTAGAGGGGAGTCTGTGTAGGCTCCGGGAAGGGGAGTCTGCGTAGGCTCCGGAAGAGGCGAAAGGGGAGTCTGTTGGGGCCTCGATCGCGGAGTGTTTATGTGATCCAATACACAGTGTAGTACCATGTTTGATGATGTGCTACGGATTATGTATAAATCTTTTATAAATGTGTTCCATACTGTTTACATGTTGTTTTCGGAGGGAATTCACTAGACCTTTTCGTCTAACCCTCGCTTTTCAAAAAACTAAACCATTTTGAGGTAAGCGCGTTACGAGTTCTTCTAATAAGAACTAGGAGATGGCATGGAGGATTTGGAGCTTAGAGCGACTCCAGAATTTTGATTACCTATAGATTGAACTCTCGGTTGTGGATTAGAGACTTCCGTTGTCAATTTTGTTTAGTATAGAAGGATGAATGTTTATGGACAAGTTTAATTATGTAATCTGAATGCTTATTTCTGGATGAATGCATGTTATGTTTTTGGGACGTTACAAATGGTATCAGAGCCTTAGTTTAAGGGATTTAGGTGACCATTCGGGCCTAAACTTAAACTGTAGGATGAGGAATACAGTCGAGACTTAGGATTGCCTCTAGGAACGATCACTATAAATGCGCTTAGGGATAAGGTGCCAAGGACAAACGTGTAAGGTAAGGTTGGGATTACACCTGGACAGTGTAATTACGAACTTACAGGTACATGTGCGTGCTTACAATACCTTGCTTATTGCAAATTTGTTATGTCATGTCTAGCAAGGATTAATTATGGGATTCTTTCAGTTTAGCGCTATAGCTGGAAGAACGTTGAGGAATAGGTCAGCAAGATCCCTGAGGGATAGACCGAGCTCCATTGTTTGGGAGATGTCGCGTAAGATCATTTATGATGTGATGTATGTATACACCGAGAGAGGAAATGTTGTATAGAATGTTATGAGTCTTCTAGAGGTAACTCTTCGAGGATTCGAAGGGGGTGGATGTTGAGTTTGAGTAAGACTCCTGCTTCAGGAGAGTCCCAGTTCATGAGATTGCAAAGTAGATCAGTTCGGATGATAAGGAAGGACTGTGTCGAAATCTTGAAAGTGTCAATGGAGTCCTGACTTCTTAGTCGAGCTTTTCAATGGCAGGATAAAGAAATTAAGATACCTATAGTGAATTGAAAGCATGTAGAGGTAGAAAGTGAGATAGTTGATCAAAACGAAATAGTATGAAAGGGTTGAGTAAGTGAGATGTGGAAAGCGTGTTCAGCAAGTTATTGCATGACCGAAAGGGCGACCATTGGTCGTAGGTGAAGTGTCAAGGATAAGTTGCGTAAGTAAAGCGGTTGACCTTGTTAGAGTGAGTAGCCTTCAATTGCAAGTAGAGTCTCATGCATGGCGTTCTTTTATGAAACATGAAACTTTCACGATTTAAGTTAAATGATTAAATATAAATTTTGATCGAAAATGAGTCAGAATGTGCACGCGTATGTTTAAAGAAAAGGTGATTTCATTCACATTGCACATTGAAATTTTGAGTCTGATGAGTTGCAAAGTATTTCACACTTTTCATGATAAGTTAAATTGTTACAAAAAGGTCGAGAAAACATTTGTCAGCAAAACTTTTACAATCAAAACGAGCTTAACCTATTGATATCATACAAAAGGGTGTGAGAACCGACTGGTTTAATTGATGTCGGTAATTTCTTTCGGAATGGTGTCGTATGGAAGGATTTTCACTCAACATATTACTGTCGTATTAACATTGTTCAGAAATGAGTAAGATTAAGATTCATGGAAAGATGCATGCAAAAGATTCTTGAATCGTTGTGTAAAAGGTATGTGGACCACTAATTCACTTCCTATAGTTGATTGTCTATATTCATTTAAATAATCTTTGGGATACATGTTTACTTTGTAGATTGTGGCATATCCAATACTGATTATGAGGATCAAAAAGAAACAGGTACATATATGTGTTTAGACATTCAACACTTTTGAATAGTTTAGCAGTATACTGTTTACATGAATTTGTTGTTTGCAAACAATTCTTGTAGTCGAAACTCTATTACAGGACTTGTCAGTTAGAGATTCAGATGATAAGAAGACAAAGATTACAGGTAAAAATAATAAAATTCCTTTGTTATTCGAATTAGTACAGCAACAAACATTTCATGTACACATATTTGAACTATTTATAGAGTACAACATGAACAACTCACAAGTTTTGAATAAAAAGATTTTCAAAATAAAAAGAACGGTTTTAATTCAGTAACAAAAGGGTGGTATAGAAGATGAAGTGAACTTTTTTGATGGTGAAACAGAATCACTGATTCATATAGGAAGCTCTTCAAGGGTTACAAGGAGCCAGACGCGAAGTCTAATCAATTTGGATACTCTAATGTCACACTTGGCGTCGGAAACAAACGTGAAAGGTGAATGTTCATAAAAGATTACTGGTTCTATACCATGCAACCATAGCAATTGTTATCTACTAATTTAGTATTAAATAACAAAATTTACAGCTGAATGTTCCGAATCGATGAATCCGGCTGAAAACAAAACAGACGAACATACGACCCAAGAGGATGACATTGAGGAACTTGACGAGATGCGTGTTGGAGTTGATGTACTTAGATCACGAACTTCTCAACGGACTTTATATGAAACAATCTTTGGCTTGACAAATGGACAAAAGGAAACAGTGAAAGAGTTGGGGTTAGAATCATTGCTTAATATGACAGTTGACGGAGTTCCATCAAAGTTGGGATACTATGTTGTTGACAAGTTAGATACAGCAGAGATGGGGATTCAGTTGGCGAATGACATTATTCCAATAATAGTTGAATCTGTGAACACAATCCTAGGATTGCCGGTTGGAGGTATTGATTTGCTTGCACAAGACGACGTCGAGATAAAAACGAACATCACACCACAATGGCGAGAAAAAATCAAACAAAAGTCTATAAGACCAAAGCATGTGAAGAGTTACATATTAGAGTCGAAGGATGACGGATACATGTTTAAGATCAGCTTCCTAGTTCTATTTGTGAATCTTATGTGTGAGTGCAACAGTATGGGTACATGTCACTTACAATTTCTTGCGAAGATACGAAATGAAGACATGATGTCAAAGATAGATTGGTGCAAGTTCATTTATGACAAGGTAAAAGGAAGCAAGATATACTGGAGACGAGAAAACGCCATGTTCTTCTACACCGGTCCACTTACATACCTAACGGTAAAACAATTTATTTTATAAAATGCATAATGATTATTCATATAAAAAAATTATATGAACATACTTATAATTTGTGTACTGTTTATTGTAGTTGCTTTATGTGAATTCAACATTCAGCAGCAGAGTGGTGGTTACAAAAGGCGCATTGCCAATATGCGTATGGGATTTACTCCAATTAAAAAAGAGACAGGCAACAGCATTGGAAGATGGAGGTTTTGGTCATTTGCCATTGACGAGTAAGGTGAACGTTGGGACTACAATTAATGAAAATTATGACGCGGTCCAGCAATTGGATCCAAATTCATCGAAGGATGTAATTTTTTTTAATAATATCAATACCATTAATAGGAACTTGAAAACAAAATAAAATCTAATTAAAAATTTTCTTGGTCATTAGGAATTCATAGCTTCTGTTCGGCAGCGAATCGACCTACTCAAAGGCATAAGAAAGGCAACAGCATACGACATATCAGTTGCCCTGTTAAAATTCGCCGAAAAGGAGCAATTTCTGACTATGCAAGCTGAGATGAATGCTATGTTCAACAAGGCAGCAACACCCAATAAACAAACAGGATCATCCGACGATCATGATTACACTACCCCATCTACTGCTATAGTTCCATCCCAAGTAGTTCAAGACCCTTTTGGTCCACTTTGGGAAAGTCCAACTTATGTAAGAGAGGTCGTCGAGTCGTTGCGTATATCTGTGGAGCATTCAAAGGCTAAGAAATCATTGAACGTAAAGGAACCATTGCCTTTTAATCTGAGAGAGTGCCCTTTGAAGACTGATTCACATCAATCCAACATTCAAAGTGATAAATGTGGAAACAACAACCGAGAAAGCAAGGGCAAAGGATTGATGATGGAAGACAGTATAGACGACGATGCTCCGGGCTTTGATATTGGATTCAGCCCAATTAAAGATCCAATTCCAGTAAGAATGATTCCAAGTGATAACACTACTCCGAATTCAGATTTGCAGGGACCACGGGTTGGTCAGCTGAGCCCAAAAAAGGAACACGCAGTATCGAATCATAAAGATATGGTATCCATAAAAGGTGAACAAGCTGACGATGCAAGCCTACGTCCAAGAAATACAAGACGGACTCTGAAACCTGGGGAACATCTGAAATCACCTTACTATAACCGAGTAGTGGATTTTAACATTTCAAACGAAGACAAAAAGGTACATGAATGGGCAACAGCTATGTTCGGGAACAAATTGTAAGTATTATTCTTGCATAATTTAAAATTTACAAGATTTTTATAAGAAATTGACATAACAAGAATTGAACCTACCTATCTTAAAGCGACAACGTTTTCAAATTGAATGATTTGAGCTACATCGTTCGGGCAGACATGGAGACTTTAGCTGTGACGAACATTAACACGAAACATACCGTCATCAACGCGTGGGCATCAATCCTAAACTACGAAGAACGATTCAGAAACCGTGATTCAATACGACGTCACTTCTTCAAAATTGATGTTATGGTAAAACAAACTTTATTTACCTGCGTCATATGGTAAACATAAAATCTGAAGTTTAATAGTAGCTTTACGTAAAACATTTATACACAAAATTTGTTGATGCGGGGGGACCCAATTCTAGGTACGAGATGCCTTAATTTGAAGACCCATTACGACATATTCATTTAAAGCTTATACTCCACTACCAGAAATAATAAGGCACTTACTGGAATGAAAAATGTCGACTTGGTAAGTGAATAATGGTTGTAGTATAGAATACTAATGAGGTATAACATCATGTACATAATGTCAACACACAAATACAATGCAAGTATTCGACCCAATGCAGGATGGTTGCTTCTACTACTTAGTTGTAATCAACCTTAAGAATCCATCATTCATGATACTCGACAATCGCAAGTGGAAGGATATACCTAGGGATAAGACTCTAAGGAAGTACTCTTGCTTGCCAGATGTGTTGGTAAGCGCACATAAATTGTATAGAATAACATTCATGAATGTTTGAAATAACAGGACTAACAAACTCCAGTTGTATTCTTTTATACAGCAAAAAGTAATGAGGCATCATTTGATGGTTGTGGGTCATCCGTCAGCAAAAGCTTTTAAAGAAGTGAAGCCAGAAATATTGGTCATGGATTGGCAAACATCTTTTAACTCATATGATAGTGCAGTTTTCACTATGAGACATATGGAGACATTCATGGGAGATGCGAAATGGAAGAGTGGTCTAGTGGAGGAAAGTGGGAACCAGAAGTCACAGCTTGAAGATCTAAGAAAAAAGTATGTTTCCAAACTTATACTGCACCCAAACAACATATTGATGGATGCCATGAAGAAGGAAGTAACGAGGTTTTACACCATGAGTGATGAACTGAGGAACCACGTTCTAGGAACCGCACGTGACAGCCTTTGGGAAAGACAGACGTAATACTTGCAGATTAACATGGGGATTTGCTTGAAAAAACATTATTTATGGTTTTAGAATGGTTTGTTGCTTAAACATTTTGATACTTGCATTTCACTATCATTAAAGACTTGCCAGTACTCTTTTTATGCATTTAACTGCAATGATTGTTTTATTCTATGGAATTAACTGCAGTGATTGGTTTCTCATATGGATTTAACTGCACAGAGTGTTTTAGTATACTTTTGTTTTATTAACGTGATTGATTTTAAATTGGCCATTTACTACACATATAATGACAATTTACAAATGCATGCAGTATTATTATTCCTATGACCATACATACAATCACATGATTACAAACGATAAAAAAAATTAACATAAACTTATATTATAGGCATAACAGATCTGAGTATTGTTATTCAACATTTAAGAACATAAAAAAAACGTTGACAAATTTGTGAATGACGCAAATCATCCAAACTGTAAACAAACCAACACACACAATTGTAATAACCCAATTTTTAGTAAGTTGAAGGTTTAGTGTCTAGAATGAAAGTTAGCTAAGGGACTTGCTTACATATTGTGAAAGTTATAAAAAGGGACCAGATTTCTAGGTATTGTTTTCTCTTGTAGTATTTTGGAATGAAATGGGGATTTGGTGGCCAAAGTGTGAAGCATAGAACTTGGGTGCCAAGGGGGTGAACTGAGGAAGTTAAAATGAGATGAAAACCCTATGTTCTTCATTTTTCTTTTTGGTTCATACGTTTGAGAGAAGAGATTGAGAGAAGAGGAGAGCCCTTTTTGGGAGGTGTGAAGGGAAGAGTTGCAGCAAATGATAGAGTCATCATCTCCATGGTATGATCTCTCACTCTTCTTCTTCTTCTTCCTTTTCTCTATGTTTGGCTAGTCTAGCATTTAGTTTGGGGATGTGATAATCCATGTGTTGGTTGAGTTTTAATCTATAAGAAAGAAGGCAATTGATTTTGGGATTGATTCCCTATGAGTTTGATCAAATCAGTAAGAAACTTCATCATGTTTGTTTGGTAATCTCCATTTTTTCATGGATTGAGTTTTGGAGTTATGAGGTTTGAATTCATGAATCACTAGATGAATTTGTTGGGTTGTATATTGTTTAAAGTGTTGGTTATTGATTCTTAATGTTTAGGATATCTAAAATATCGATTTGGGAGACTTAGATCTGGTTTAGGAAAGTTTGGGGATGAGAAACCCTTGGTTTTGGGAAGAAATCTCGTGAAGGAAGCAGACCAGTGCTCTGCGCGCCTGGCTGCGCGTTTGGAGGCGCGCCACCAGGGGCGCCAAGCTCTGGCCCCCAAACCTTCTTTCCGTTTCGTTGTTCGTTCGGGTCTAGGATCGAGGTGTCGATTGGAGTGAGATTTTGGGGGTTTGTTAAGGATGTTTTGAGATGTAATTAGATGGTTTAACACCACTTTTATGATGTTAAATTCAGGTGTTCGGCTTAAAGTAAAGGGTGTCCTGAAGCGTGTGTCGAGGTGCTAAGGCTAAGGTGAGTTCCCTAAACCTTTTTACGACGTAAAGTGTTAAATGTTTTAACTGATTATGGTTTCATTTACGAGCATGAACTGTTGTAACTGTCACGCATGTTTTTCCATGAACTACATGTTTTACTTGAGGAAGCTTATCTGACATGATGATATGGGAATGATGATTTAGAAAGATTTAAAGTTGCATGTTTTATGAAATGAATGATGTGCTATGTGGAGTCGGTCTGCACTGTGGGATCAGAGAGAGATCCTCGGGATCTGATGATCCCTTGGATATGTATGACAGACCGGTAGGTTGGAATTCGTTTCCTCCTATCCGGGTAGAGGGGAGTCTGCGTAGGCTCTGGGAAGGGGAGTCTGCGTAGGCTCCGGAAGAGGCGAAAGGGGAGTCTGCTGGGGCCCCGATCGCGGAATGTTTATGTGATCTAATACACAGTGTAGTACCATGTTTGATGATGTGCTACGGATTATTTATAAATCTTTTATAAATGTGTTCCATACTATTTACATGTTGTTTTCGGAGGGAATTCACTAGACCTTTTGGTCTAACCCTCACTTTTCAAAAAACTAAACCATTTTCAGGTAAGTGCGTTACGAGTTCTTCTAATAAGAACTAGGAGATGGCATGGAGGATTTGGAGCTTAGAGCGACTCCAGAATTTTGATTACCTATAGATAGAACTCTCGGCTGTGGATTAGAGACTTCCGTTGTCAATTTTGTTTAGTATAGAAGGATGAATGTTTATGCACAAGTTTAATTATGTAATCTGAATGCTTATTTCTGGATGAATGCATGTTATGTTTTTGGGACGTTAAAAATGGTATCAGAGCCTTAGTTTAAGGGATTTAGGTGACCATTCGGGCCTAAACATAAACTCTAGGATGAGGAACACAGCCGAGACTTAGGATTGCCTCTAGGAACGATCACTATAAATGCGCTTAGGGATAAGGTGCCAAGGACAAACGTGTAAGGTAAGGTTGGGATTACACCTGGCCAGTGTAATTACGAACTTACAGGTACATGTGCGTGCTTACAATACCTTGCTTATAGCAAATTTGTTGTGTCATGTCTAGCAAGGATTAATTATGGGATTCTTTCAGTTTAGCGCTATAGCTGGGAGAACGTTGAGGAATAAGTCAGCAAGATCCCTGAGGGATAGACCGAGCTCCATTGTTTGGGAGATGTCGTGTAAGATCATTTATGATGTGATGTATGTATACACCGAGAGAGGAAATGTTGTATAGAATGTTATGAGTCGTCTAGAGGTAACTCTTCGAGGATTCGAAGGGGGTGGATGTTGAGTTTGAGTAAGACTCCTGCTTCAGGAGAGTCCCAGTTCATGAGATTGCAAAGTAGATCAGTTCGGATGATAAGGAAGGACTGTGTCAAAATCTTGAAAGTGTCAATGGAGTCCTGACTTCTTAGTCGAGCTTTTCAATGGTAGGATAAAGAAATTAAGATACCTATAGTGAATTGAAAGCATGTAGAGGTAGAAAGTGAGATAGTTGATAAAAACGAAATAGTATGAAAGGGTTGAGTAAGTGAGATGTGGAAAGCGTGTTCAGCAAGTTATTGCATGACCGAAAGGGCGACCATTGGTCGTAGGTGGAGTGTCAAGGATAAGTTGCGTAAGTAAAGCGGTTGACCTTGTTAGAGTGAGTAGCCTTCAATTGCAAGTAGAGTCTCATGCATGGCGTTCTTTTATGAAACATGAAATTTTCACGATTTAAGTTAAATGATTAAATATAAATTTCGATCGAAAATGAGTCAGAATGTGCACGCGTATGTTTAAAGAAAAGGTGATTTCATTCACATTACATATTGAAATTTTGAGTCTGACGAGTTGCAAAGTATTTCACACTTTTCATGATAAGTTAAATTGTTACAAAAAGGTCGAGAAAACATTTGTCAGCAAAACTTTTACAATCAAAACGAGTTTAACCTATTGATATCATACAAAAGGGTGTGAGAACCGACTAGTTTAATTGGTGTCGGTAATTTCTTTCGGAATGGTGTCGTATGGAAGGATTTTCACTCAACATATTACTGTCGTATTAACATTGTTCATAAATGAGTAAGATTAAGGTTCATGGAAAGATGCATGCAAAAGATTCTTGAATCGTTGTGCAGGGCGTTAAAGTTATAAGAGTGATGGGGTCATGTGTACCCAAATGTTTCCCAAACGTTGTTTATTTAAAATGATGAAATGTGCGAAAAGATTTATTTACTGTATTGTCATGCATGAAGGCTATGAACCCACTAGGCCGTAGAGTATTACATTTTAAGCTAAGGAAGAACTCCGAGAGAGGAGAGGCGTTGGACAAGTCAGGGGAGAACGTATGTAGTTTTGGTATATGTGTTTAAGAGGAGAGTTGGACCTTGGAAGAGTCGGGAATGGATTAGAGTGTCGGGTGTAGGAGGGTCTGTACCCTTGCTCGGTGACTGAGAACACAGTTGCCGAGGGGCGATGGTGTCCGGAGGAAGGACTAGGAGTCATCAAGGTATTGATTTTAGAAACTCTTTATGAGTAGTGTTGTGAGGCAGAAATGAAAGGTCCACGGTGTGGGATTTGAGTTTTGAGGTGAGCTTGTAATATTGATGTTACATGAGTAAGTTTTGAAATAGGGGCGACGGATTATGAAGTTAATTATGATGTGTTGGGAGGAATAGGTCCCGTAAGGAACCCCTGTTAAAGAATAGGTTAACAAAGTAGTTACGAGTTGACTTTTGTTGTTGAAGTCGGCAATGGGGTATGTTGGCCGAGGCCGAAGACTCAAACCAGAAGAGTGTAAGTTGATAGAATGTATTGTAGAGGTGTTAAATTAGTAGGAGACTGTTGTTGTTGAATAAGCGTTCTATCTTCAAGATGAGGAGAGTCCGTAGAAGGATAAGGCGTGTAACACAAGCGGAGTAAGTGTAGACTATATCAGTCAGTAAGACGATGTTCCGTGTCTATGAAAGAGCTCGGATCGTAAATAACTAGCTAGAATGGTTGTGTTTGAGCCAATTTGAGAACTCGTGAGTTATAGTTCAACAAGTTGGGAAAGGACTAAGTAGCGAGGTAGACTCGAGTATGTATTCGGAAGAATATGAAGACAAGGTCGAATAGTGTGAATGATCATGAGAAATTTGGTTTGCAGTGTGTTGTTATGGGCAAAGAGTGTACGGAGGTGTAGTGACAGTAATGGTCAAACTAAATGTGCCAGCTAGTGTCGTAGTGATGTGAGGATATAGAGAGAGGAAGCATCAGATATAAGCCTTTTTGGGGTTTCGGTTGAGGTGTGCGATTTGTTAACCAGATTTATGGACCACGTAGGGTGTAAGTTGAAGTTGTAGTATGATTATGTTCGGGGTAGAATGACGAAGTGATGGTGAGTGGTTACTCACAAGAGAAACCAAGTGTTTTTAGCTGTAAGAGTCGCTAAGTAAGCATAATTTGGGACCATTGGAAGTTTAAAGAAGATGATGGGTGTATTAGTCAAAATGTGGTGGAATAGATGTGAGATCCTTAAAGAATATGAGTTGCTGCTTATGTGTGAACGAATTGTCTGAGAAAGTAAAGGTTAGAGAATTAAAGGATGTGCAGTGACGTCGAACTCTGGAGTCAGTTCGAGGTGATTTTGGTCGAAAGCCTTAGGTTAGAATTTTAGTGTAACCGTTTGGTTACGTGTAGTATTGAGAAAGTATTTTCAGCTTGGGAATGGTCGGAAGAGGGGGGCGAGTAATGTTGGTGGGCGATTCTCCACGCGAACGTGGGGAGGTGAAGATAGGGTGTCAGAATAAGTAAGTAAATCGGGAGTAGTAAACTTGTCAGTAATGCCGATAGATGCAGTGTTGTGTAGATTGTCATTGATAAGTGTGCGAACTTTTGGAAAGAGTATTGAGGAAGGAAATTGTGTATGATTTTTTTTTTGCAGGAAAGAAGTGGATAAGACAACTGAATGAGTTAAGTTAGTGACTTTGTGAGAAATGTTTGATGAGTGGTCGTGCAGTGATTAAGCTAGTGAGAATAACATAATGTGACCAGGGTTACTCCTCCCAGTGGAGTGAGGATAACCGAAGTTATGTTTTATGATTGAATGAACGTGGCAATCAGCGAGAAATTGTTGTGTTTCAGGATAAGTTTAATGTGAGTAGGTGAACACTTTAACGATGGGTTTAGGGGTTCCTGCTCATAGTTACGTCTGAGTTTGGAGTAGTGAAGTGGTGAGGATGTGAGAGTTGGGTGGCGAACTGTGGTCAAGGTGGTCCGTGAAGGGGAAATGTTATGTGACTAGACGATTGTTGGTTGGGAGGAGTAGTCTAGGATTTCTTGTATTACGATGAAGAAACTCGGGGTTGTGAGTTGTCGGGATGTACAGGGTTGGCCTTGTGCCAAGCTGTCAAGTGAGTGATTGGTTCTTAGTAAATGAATCTCGTGATGTAGCGGGGGATTCTGCCAAGTTCCTCCTTAAAGGAAGTAAAGATGCATGAGAATCCTTATTTAATCTTCTATTGTTAAGACCGATCGAATAAGGACAGTAGCCTACGAGTTAGAGGACCGTAAGAAATGAAGGGAGTGCACCCAATGCTCCATGTTTCGAATTTATTGAGGTGGTTGACTAGGTCAGGAGTGGCTTTACCTTGGGGAAGCGTCAGTTTTGGGTGTGGGCAAGATACCCGCATCTTTTCCATTGAGGAATTCCGGGGACGGAATTCTTTTAACGGGGGAGTGTTGTAACAACCCAATTTTTAGTAAGTTGAAGGTTTAGTGTCTAGAATGAAAAGAATGAAAGTTAGCTAAGGGACTTGCTTGCAAATTGTGAAAGTTATAAAAAGGGACCAGATTTCTAGGTATTGTTTTCTCTTGTAGTATTTTGGAATGAAATGGGGATTTGGTGGCCAAAGTGTGAAGCATAGAACTTGGGTGCCAAGGGGGTGAACTGAGGAAGTTAAAATGAGATGAAAACCCTATGTTCTTCATTTTTTCTTTTTGTTTCATACGTTTGAGAGAAGAGATTGAGAGAAGAGGAGAGGAGAGCCCTTTTGGGGAGGTGTGAAGGGAAGAGTTGCAGCAAATGATAGAGTCATCATCTCCAAGGTATGATCTCTCATTCTTCTTCTTCTTCCTCTTCTCTATGTTTGGCTAGTCTAGCATTTAGTTTGGGGATGTGATAATCCATGTGTTGGTTGAGTTTTAATCTATAAGAAAGAAGGCAATTGATTTTGGGATTGATTCCCTATGAGTTTGATCAAATCAGTAAGAAACTTCATCATGTTTGTTTGGTAATCTCCATTTTTTTCATGGATTGAGTTTTGGAGTTTTGAGGTTTGAATTCATGAATCACTAGATGAATTTGTTGGGTTGTATGTTGTTTAAAGTGTTGGTTATTGATTCTTAATGTTTAGGATATCTAAAATATCTATTTGGGAGACTTAGATCTGGTTTGGGAAAGTTTGGGGATGAGAAACCCTTGGTTTTGGGAAGAAATCTCGTGAAGGGAGCAGACCAGTGCTCTGCGCGTCTGGCTGCGCGTTTGGAGGCACGCCACCAGGGGCGCCAAGCTCTGGCCTCCAAACCTTCTTTCTGTTTCGTTGTTCGTTCGGTTCTAGGATCGAGGATCGAGGCGTCGATTGGAGTGAGATTTTGGGGGTTTGTTAAGGATGTTTTGGTATGTAATTAGATGGTTTAACACCACTTTTATGATGTTAAATTCAGGTGTTCGGTTTGAACTAAAGTGTGTCCCGAAGCGTGTGTCGAGGTGCTAAGGCTAAGGTGAGTTCCCTAAACCTTTTTACGACGTAAAGTGTTAAATGTTTTAACTGATTATGGTTTCATTTACGAGCATGAACTGTTGTAACTGTCACGCATGTTTTTTCATGAACTACATTTTTACTTGAGGAAGCTTATCTGACATGATGAAATGGGAATGATGATTTAGAAAGATTTAAAGTTGCATGTTTTATGAAATGAATGATGTGCTATGTGGAGTCGGTCTGCACTGTGGGATCAGAGAGAGATCCTCGGGATCTGATGATCCCTTGGATATGTATGACAGACCGGTAGGTTGGAATTCGTTTCCTCCTATCCGGGTAGAGGGGAGTCTGCGTAGGCTCCGGGAAGGGGAGTTTGCGTAGGCTCCGGAAGAGGCGAAAGGGGAGTCTGTTGGGGCCCCGATGTTGGAATGTTTATGTGATCCAATACACAGTGTAGTACCATGTTTGATGATGTGCTACGGATTATTTATAAATCTTTTATAAATGTGTTCCATACTGTTTACATGTTGTTTTCGGAGGGAATTCACTAGACCTTTTGGTCTAACCCTCGCTTTTCAAAAAACTAAACCATTTTCAGGTAAGCGCGTTACGAGTTCTTCTAATAAGAACTAGGAGATGGCATGGAGGATTTGGAGCTTAGAGCGACTCCGGAATTTTGATTACTCGGCTGTGGATTAGAGACTTCCGCTGTCAATTTTGTTTAGTATAGAAGGATGAATGTTTATGGACAAGTTTAATTATGTAATCTGAATGCTTAGATGAATGTATGTTATGTTTTTGGGACGTTACAACAATCACATTATCTTCCAAAAACAATGTGGAAAAAAACACACTAACAAATTAACACAATACTGATACAGCTGGCAAAATAATCTATGCATATAAAATAACATCTACTTGTGGTATTACTGTAAATAACCCATACCAGTGATGATTATCAGGCTATTAAGTATAAATCCTACACCAATCACCCACTCGACAATAATCTGAAGAGAAAAGTTCTACTAACAATGATATTCACAATCTTCACCATATGTATATTGAACTTATATTTCATCCAAAAACAAAAACCATACAAAACATTACCTAGTGTAACCCCCAATACATCAAACCCAAGATCAAAGTTTCTTAGTTCCTACTCAATAAAGACATGCATTGCATTCACAAAACCCATCAATTACCCCATAGTTACACCATCGTTCACCAAAAACCCTAATTTATATAAACAAAAAAGGGGGGAAAACACTTGAATATTATCATATCTAGGTAACATTATACATATCAACAGCCCTGAAGCTAGCTTTAAGAGACTCAATCTCCGCCAACGCTGATATTAAATCTTCCATAGTCTTGTCGTGCTTCTCGACCAGATCCTTATGAACACAACGAAGTTGTTTCAACTATTTCTTTAGATCATGAATATCAGCTAATAGTTTCATGTGATGACCAATAAGAAGCTTGATATAGGATCATGGGCAAACACCATCGCCGGAGTTTGATTCAGATGATGCGGACATCGACATGGATTGAGATGAATGACGATCTAGAGTTTCTTATAATCGAACGATGAGTAAGCAGTAATGAAAACTAATGCCTATCATCTTATTTAAAGGAAATTTTGGGCTTAATGATTGTTATCCACCTCAACACTCCATAAAATGAAGAAACAGGCGGCGAGGAGTGGCGATTTTTGCATAAAAGGCCATGAGCATTTAATGACCATACAGAAGGTCATAATTATCATTAAAATAAGAAACCAACTATTGCATTCATTCGGTCTTTAAAAAAATCATATCCTTAATAATAAACAAGTTAAAATGACAAAAAACTGCTGCACATATGTTCCATAAAATCATAAATAACCAATCTTTACGAACACTAAATAAAAAGATAAAAACAAATGATTAAAATTGAACGTCATGCATCGGGGCAATTTCGCGAATCATGATCGTTCTTTTTTCCACACTTACGACACACACGATTAGCTTTTTTCATTTTCTTTGCCACCTTCTCTCGAATCCCAATCAACCTCTTGCCGGTACCACATCCCTTATTACGCACACCAGACGGAGGTAGAACTTGAACTGCATCAACTTTGGCGGCACCCATGAATTCCTCAATGTTGGACTTTCTTCGTTCCCTTTTACTCTGTTGGGATTCATCAACTTGACTTTCAGATTTCCATTTCTGAAGCACACTCACAAATTCAATAAATGACTCCTTGTTATTCCTCAAATTATCCACCACCCTCAAACAACTTGTACGCATCACCCATTAACTTCTCAACTTCCCCGTCAACCTCACCATACCGAACCTTCGCAGGTAACCATTGCACCGGGATTAAATCACATTTCCAACGTTGAAGCAAGTACCGATCCGGAATTGTCTTCACTTTTTCATTGACCAAAACCTTCAATATGTGACGGCACAATATACTGCTACGCTCAAAATGCTTACACGAGCATTCAATAGTGTCGACGGCAACATCACGAACCACCTAAAAAATATATAAGGAAACCAAGACTATATATAATATAAACACAACCTAATTATATAAAATAATCATTTTATTACCGTGAATTTTGTATCTTCTTCATAACCTCCAATGTCTTCACTAATAGTGTAGCCCTTTGTGCCATCAGCAATAACAACACCTTCCCAAATACATGTATTCATGGCTTGACTTAACTCCTCTTGGAAATCAAAAAATATAGTACGTGAATACACTAACGCAGCATGCTCTTCAATCTTACTTAAACTGACCATGCGAGGAACCGTCGATTTCATCTTAACTTCATCAGCAGCATGCGCATTACGTTGAATATCAATTGCATTATCAAATGAATGAAGAAACACCATAAGATCATGGTGAAAAGCATGAAACACATTAAAGAAATCATTTATACTCTCAGATCGGGAAGTTGTTTTCATCAAACCAGACATGGCAAAATCTTTGAAGTATGCCGGGATCCAAGATTCCCTAATATTGAACATCTCTTCAAACCATGAATCTCCAATCAACGAATACTTTACCATCAATTCATTCCAGGAAGACTCAAATACAGAAGGATCCATATTCACATCCCAAACCAATTTATTCAACTCCACTTTAAAGGACGTCTTGAACTTCAAGTGAACACTAATCTAAAAAAATAAAATTATAGTACTATTTAATTTTAAGACATTAAATACTTCTATATTACAAAAATTATAATAACAACAATATGAATATTAAGCAATTACACATACCTTCTCATCCACTTTATTCATTATATGCCACATGCACAAACGGTGCCTACTTTCAGGAAATACTTCAGGGATAGCCTTCTTCATCGCGAGACACTGATCAGTTATTACGAATACCGGCGGCCTACCATGTGCCTTTAAAAAGGCCTTCAAAATCCAAGAGTAATGCTGGGCAGTCTCACAAGAAATCAAAGCAGCGCCGACAACCACATTTTTCTTGTGATTATCTACCGCTACAAACGGTACAAAACTCATTGCATGCCTATAATATAACTTTGTTAAATTACAACTCCATACAATCAAATGATCAGAAATTAATTAAAAAAAGAGAATGCAAATAACAACTTACATGTTAGTGCGGAATGTGGCGTCAAATGATATAACGTCCCCAAACTCACGATAGTTCATGCGCGCGGTTTCATCAGCCCAAAAAATAGCATATAACTCTTTACCGTCAACTTTATACTCAAAAAAATATTCCGGACATATTTGTTGCCTACTTTGCATGGTGTTGATCAACATCTGGGCATCCTTGATGCCAACAAAAGTATTCATGTCACGCCTATAATTGTGATAATCCCTCACAGTTCCACCCGAGTTTCTAACCCCACCCATCAAAGCATTACGAATTCTATGACCTTTGTTTACACCAACCTTGTTAGCACATGAATGAAACACGTTCTTTTGCTCCACATAGGTAAGTGCCCTACTACTAAGTGAAAATCTCATTTCTTGGTCACTCAACAGTACATGATTATGCCACTCTACAAATTTATAAACCTCATACCTATTTCGTTCCTTAACAAAATGAACTTTAAAACAAGCCTTACATCCAGTCCTTTTTAAATTAGTGTTACGTCTTTTGCGAGACCCAGCTCGAAATTCCAGTGAATCATATATCTTAGGCGTCGGTATACCTTCTTTGCTACAAACAAGATACCTAGTTGTAATTAAACCATGGCTATTGATTTTCTTGTTAGAGAGCCTAACATCAAACCCAGCTTTTTGGGCGTAATTCATATAACACCTTTCGGCTGCAATTAGATTGATGAAAAAATCACCAATCTTAGGAGTGAATTCAATAGAAACATTCGGCATGAAATACTTAGACCCATCAACATCTTCTAGAATATCATCATCAATCACATCTATAAAAAACAAACAAAATGTGAACTTAGAAAATCAACGCAAAATATGCAATGAATCATCGAAAACAGAATGTTAATAAAAAATTGCATGGGAATACTTTATTTTATATTAATGAAGCATGACAACCATCTAATTCTAATATCTACACATTACAACAAATTATGAAACCTCTACAACACAGCAAAATATTCATTGGGAAATTTAAAAACAGTTTTACTAGAAAAAAAATGTATGTGATTAATATATTATTCATTGTGTAATTGAAAAACAGTATTACTAAAAAAATGTATGTGATTAATATATTTCGGAATAAATTATCGCAATCATCATCTCAATAATGCCAGATTCAATTTCCAAATTTTACATAACACACCTGCAAATCATTAACCACCACTCATTACATAACAACCAAAAAAACAAAACTTAAAAGGAAGAAACAGTAGAAACACACACAGAATATCATCATCAATTCATATTAATGAAACAGCAACAACGTAAACCATACAAAATTTCAGGAAACAAAATCATCAAAAAAAACGACAACATCAAATATCTATTCGGTACCATCAAGATTGAGATTTCGTGAATTTCTTCCATCAGTTTCTCTGTCGCGATACTGTGTCTTCACTGGAGATGCGACATGCTCGGTTTCAACGAACATGGGTTCCTCTTCATTCGTCCGAGAACACGATCCATATACATCGTTTACAGATTCTTCAATCGTCCAGGATGAATCTTCCATTGTTCCGGTGACCAAAGCTCCGATATGACAAAAAAAAAGATGACCAGAACTCCGGTGAAAATAAACAGTGATAATGAAGATAACCATCACGAAATTGGTAACCGCCTACCATATGGAAAGTGAATCCCTGTGAAATCGGGAGTTAGCAAACAGATAATGGATTCAAACGAAAGATTATAAAACACATTATTAACCAAATGACTAATATGCCCTTTTCGATATTAATTAATAAAAATAAGAACAACTTGATCCAATGGCTATTAATGGTTTGTATAGTTTGTATGATCTGAATGGTTTGCAATGGATAATTCACCTATATATATAAAGAATGCACAATTTTGAAGACTTGTTTCTTTAACAGGAAGCTATGCGACGAGCTGAAGCGATTGGCACCAAAGACTGCCCGGTGAAAATTAAATTGGTTGCTCCACTATCTTATGTTCTTAATACTCAGACTTTGGACAAGGTAATCTCACATAATAACATAAACAAAATACTGACAAAGATGGTAAACTTGGATGCATCCTAGATACCGAGTCTTATGTCCATTTTGATATGAGAGAGTCAATCATTGCAATGCATAGCAACTACACTTGAGAGTAGTGTCATATCAACAAGAATATTAAGCTATTTTTCTGTATGTTTTAGCAGTAAAATATATTGCATTAATTTGTTTTTTTCTTCTCACATCCAGCAAAATATTATTTAGCATAATTTGTTAATCTCTTCCCAATCAAGGGCTTCAACCCTTAATGATCTTCAAGTGCTTCTACGGTCATAATTTTGGTTAGCTGCGTGCAAGGACCATTTATTTACTTATAATTTTTTTTTCATCATCTCTGTTGTATTTGATATTTGCAGTAGGTTTTTATTAGAGGTTGTTGATGGAATGGAACTTTCTGATTTTGTACAGGAACAATGGATAAAAGTTCTTACTGAAGCAATTGCTGCTTGTGCTGCTGCAATAGAGCGCCATAATGGGAAACTGACCATAAAAGAGTCACCTCGAGCAGTAAGTATTAAATTTCCCTCCTTGCTCTCTCCAATGCCACAGCAAACATGACTCTTTGTTTTCACTGCTTGGAAGGTTTAATTCGTTATTGGCATGTGGTGATATGTATTTGGCTGGCTCTAATACTAATGCATACTAACTACTAGAATTAGATATTTCGCTGTTATATGTCCATATCTCCGTCACTTTTTAACAACTGAAGTTTTCTTTGTGATCCCAACATAAAAGTAAGGGCAATCTGGTTGTTTCATTGGTTTTTTGTTTCAAAACTAGGATTGATTGGCACAATATGATTAGAAAACATTTATATTAAAGATTAGTTTATATTAAAGTTAGGATAAACATTACAAGGCCAAAGGAATAGTTTAGGTGGGATTGCATGGAATTGTTGATAGTAGGCTTTTAACAAATATCTTATGCATAAATTGTTTGTTGCAGGTGAGTGAATGGGAGGACAAACTGCTTGCAGAACAGATGGCAAAACCTGGGCGTCAAAATGCGGAGGTTAGTGGTGATGAAGACAGTGAAACGGAAGAAGATACATGCATGGGGGGTTCTGTTGATTTGGATAGCACAAGTTCTAGCATTACAGAGTAGAAATATATGTTTAGTTTTTGCCTTTGTTATTTTTTTTTTGTAAACCAATGGCGATTGGCATCATCTTTGTTTGAATGCTAAATTTTGATCTTATCCTTCATCCAAAAAAAACTTGGTTGGTATGTAGTTGCTATCAATTTCAATATGATACTTGCTCATCTATACGAGGTTGTAACCTTTTACTAGGCTGCAAAACAAACCACCCGTATGTGTGTGTATATATGTCATTACGAGTCTTGCCGAAATTGGACTAAGGGGTCGCTTACTAAACGTTTATCGGACAAGAATCGAAATCTTACTCGGTAAGAGCTTGGAGTTTTACCCGGTAAGCGAGAACGGCGACTCTTACTCGGTAAGTTAAGTGAAAGTGTAGAATCTTACCCGTAAGCTCTTACCGGGTAAGAGTTGGGTAAACGACCCCTGTATATAAACAAGATCCTCATTATTGGCTGCGATATACACCAATTCGAACATAATAAAATGATTTGAATGACGTATGAAGTGATTTACAAGCCTTTACAAGAAGTCGGACTTGAAAATGCGTACGACTTGATTTTTTTCCTGTTTTAGCACTCGTTAGTCATCCAAAGTCACTATGCATTCATGCAGCACTATCTCAATATATATATATATATAGAGAGAGAGAGAGAGAGAGGGGTGCTTTAATTTGAAACCCTTTAAAAGGTTGAAACCAATGCAACCCATGATCACACCATTGATTAAATATTTAACGGTTGAGATCAACTTGAGAAATAACTAACGATCCAATAAGCATAATTTTAGGAGACAATTTGGTTAGATCAAGATTAGATCAAGGGTGGAGATGAGGGTTTCACAAGTTTCAACCTTTTGGGGGGTTTCAAATTATATATCTTATTGAATTTTGTATGGTTTTTGATTTACTGCATTCAAGCAATACTATTTGTATGGATTTTGGTTTAATCCAACAAAAGTCTTGATTTACGTAACAATACAACAATGCAACTAAATTATTCAATGAGGTAAACTATTCACATATTAATCAAATCCTATGGAGTAGTTATAACTTTTTATAGCTTTTAAAAGTTAATACCTTACATTAGAGACTTTAATTAACATGTTCACGAGAGTAGTTGACAAACTCAAGATAATTTGTGAAATCAACATGTCCTTGAAGCCTTAATAAAACGAAGATCCGATGATGGCCAATCCGACTCTCACGGTCATGGTAAAATAAACCTTGGTTGGTTTATAGTATGTTGTTTGGTAATACTTAAAACACGTTTTGAACCAAAGACTTGTCCAATTAATTGTATTGACTTGATTTCTTCTATCTTTTGGTCTTATCGATGTTCTTAAGTTTAAAGTTTCTTAGCTTTAATAATGCGTTTGGGATATACCCATCGAGATAGTGTCAGGCCTAAGACATGAAAATTTATTTTCCGCCGCATCGTGCGGGTATTTTGACTAGTATGTTATTAAATAATATTGATTATAAATCTAACTTTGTAGAATTTTTATTTATTGTAGTGTTGAAGTTTGATTATCCAAAATCTTCCATAACGTTGGTGATTTTTTATTTATTTTTTAATTTTATGTTATTTTTTGTATTCATTTAATTTAAAAGACATTCATTAATGTTATATATAAATATTTAAATTATAGTTATTACTAATAATTTTCATCGCACATACAACATATTTCATAACTCTATTGGCAGAATATGTTCAACATAATCTTTATCTAAAATAAATTGTTGTGGATTTGCAACATATTCCATATCTATAAAAATCATATGTGTGAACAGATGTGAAATCTCATTAAATCAATATTATCCGTGAACGTATTGAGCAATATTTTACTCTTCAAAAAGACTCTTTGATGAGAGAAAGGAGGTTCTATCATATAAAAATGAGCAATACTAGTGTTAAGACCGCGCGTTGCGCGCGCGGTGGTTGAAACCAATTGATGAAGAAAAATCTTGAATTTTTTAACTTGATATAAATCGTCTAAGGTGTTACAATTTTTATTAGTGATATAGTTTATTTTTATATATTTAGACATGTAGTTGAAAGTTGATATCATTTGTGAAATATGTGAGTATATTTGTAAGTAAAATTCATAAATATAACAACATAACAACAATTTTAGAAAGATACATTGTCATATAACACAATAATTTCTTATTTAAATATAGTGAAAAAATGCAACCATTCATGTTTTTTTATAAAAATAAATAAATTATAATTACCAAGAATGAAAAATTAAAGATGGTTTTTATTATGGTCAAAATATAGAGTTGTAATATACACTTTGTGAAAAATAAAACTACACTCTAAAAATAAAAAATAAAGGTTTAAGATTATGCTGGTAGAGTCTGATTCTCAAACCATTGGGTGAGCAAGTTTGAAGATTAACTTCTAATACACCAATAAATTTGTAAAATGGTTGCAAATTCGTTCATCAGATGTTAAAACACATTTTCTTTCCAACTTTTGCTTGATGCGCCTCTGTGAAACATTCCCATACAATTATTTATGATGAGCTTTGTCTTATACACAACCAAAGAATCACAAAATTCCATCAATTTTGAATCAATAAATGATAAACCACCAAAATTTTCTCAAGAAAAAACCGAAAACAAATCTCAAATGTATATTTATCCATCAAAATATAGGAGTGATAACAATAACTGAAACAAAATATAATTGATCATAACTTTAACTAAAGACATAAGAATGAGCACATTGACATTTATCAATCTTCTGATGCTTTGTAACATGTAAAGAACAAAACGGAAGTTGGGCCACTTCACATACTCATCCTTCTATATCACAGATTATTTTCGTAGAGCAACCACCGGTATATGCTAACGTATGGGGTACTGGTTGGATAGGCTCTATGTTTTCTGATTGATTGAAACTCTACTAACCCTAACCCTAAGTTATATGTGCACATAAGATAGAAATCAGAGCACGCTAGTGTATTAGAAGTGTCCTTTAGGTGTCTTTAAAGATCAGTAAAGGTTAAAACATCACAAAGTTAGGCAGCAATAAATAACAACAATACCAAAGGGTGTTTGGCCTAGTGGTAAGTGAGTCTTGGGCTTCCTTGCAGGTTAGGAGTTCAAACCTCACCAAATGTGAGGATGGTGTGTGAGTTTATTTTGTTGCATTTGTTGTATATAAATATTATATGCTCCAAAAAAATTAACATAAAATGGGGGTATTATGAAAGAATCATGGCAACACATATGCATACCACCACCAGTAGCCGAGTCGTCGGCGACTGGCCCTCACGTATTTAGCCGACTGGCCCTTGCCACCACTTGCAGTGACACTCTTTCGTGGAAAATTGGGAAGAAAGAAACAATTGTAATACGTTAAAAGAATACACGATGTTTGAAAAATGATACACTATAAATACATAAAAGATTATAGTGTTGGAAACTTAATCTTCTACATTCTCCTCTAATATGTGATATCTGCATATAGATAAAGTAGGCTCCCATCCACATTTAAGCACACGGTAAGAATCGCCAACTGGTATTTAGTATTGGTTGTAACCGGTTAAAATTAAAACTAATTAAACCATAACCATACAAAGAGGATTGTATGAGGAAAAAGAACAAGTTGATAATTTACGACTTGAAGATGCAACAAATGAAAAAATGATATAAAGAATGGCCCTAAATCCATAGATAAGATAAATGTTTATCGGTAAGTTCTCTTTATTTATAGTTGTAGACTGCTAGACACCCTTATTTGAAATGAAAAGTTGAATTGCTTAATTTTTGAAGCACATGTTCACTACTAACTAAAGCCTTTTTTGGTAACGAACTCGATAAGACTTGTGCTTCATGTACATATATGCCACACACAATCTTAAATATAAAGACAATAGTAAACTGATGCAGGCGATGCTTATAGGGTTTAGGGTTTAGGGCACCCTCTATATGCAAACTCAAAACCTCACTCTTTCAGGGCACCCTCTATATGTATTTGAAGTCTTTTATAAGTGTATTTGAAGATTAATAAAAATACTAAACATAACAAAGTTAGGTTGAACGAAATAACATAAAAGCAAGCTTTATGAGAAAATCATAACATACCATCATGCCACCACCAATATTTAGTTGACCGACCTTGCCACCACTTGCAGTGAAGTCAGAAAGAAAAAGATAACAATTGTAATATGTTGAATGTACACACAACGATGGTTAAAAAATGATAGGGTTCAGATCGATTGAAACTCTACAAACTCGCTAGTCGCTAGTAACATTAACAATGTGTGTTGTTACGACCTTTCAAACAAAAATCCTTATTTGACAGAATAATAAGGATGCTTGATAGTTTATGGTTTAGTGACATGCCGCTTGTACATGTCTCTTGCATTCTGAATATCCATTTCTCTGACGAACAAAAGTTCACAATTGCGGATGAGAGGGAGAAACCGTCATTGTTGCGACCATCTTTGATCAATGAACATAGAGAAATATTTACCATCCGGTTAATAAAAGTAAAACAATAAAATTAGTAAATAACATGATATATGAGGGAAAGAGAAGGAGAAGAATAAAAATTCACATCACAGCCATAGGCTCTCTGCTCGTAGAACAACTTTATTAAGAGGATTTTGCAAGAGATCAAACACAAACAAAAATCAGCATTGCTTGGAGTTCTAATATATGCCATCTCTATTGAGAGGCGTAATACCCATAAACTTACCACCTCTGAGAGTTATCTGCTGCAAATATTATCTGCCAAGTTAGCATCATCTAATCGCCCAAGTTCTAAAAAAAGATGTCTTGAATGCCAATATCTTCGGCAAGTGTACCTCATTCCTTGAGCCTTTACATAGATTATGCTCTGCCCAACACACGGTTGCTATTTTTAACAATATACATTATTGAGAAACGCTCGTAAAGACGATCAAAGTGATACCAATATCGAATATTAAAAAACAAAAAAATTAAATACTTTTGTTTAGAAATCATAGTTTTAAGTATATATATTGTTTTTAAAAACTTCCATTTATATATTTATCATCGTTTTTAAATTAGTCATTTCATAAACATTTCGAATAACCACAAACAAAACAGAGGAGCAGGTTGTTTCTGGATTAACAACATTGGAAAAGTGTTAGGGCTAGGATGTGCATGGGGGTCACGACTTTGATACCATGAACATATTAGGCTGGAAATTGATACATTATTATGACACATAATCCTTAATATATAGTATACAACAGATAAGAAAACTAATCAGAATCAATGCTAATTTAAAGGATATAAATATACATCTAACAAACATAAATAATTATTACCAGCAATATTGTTCTCTCATATATCTCAGAACTTTTATAATAAGCCTAATGCTAGAAGGTTTTTGTCCTTAGGTGTACAATAAACCATGATAGTCAGTAAGTGATGCAAAACAAATACACAAGGGATCTGAATTCATGTTCCCATCTTCACCCACCAATAACTTCATGGATGCTAAGAAACTTGCAAAGAGAAGTATGTCAAAAAATAAATACATGAAGACTACAAATGTGTTGGGTTTCATGATTCTGCTAAAGGTTACATGTTGATCTTTATGATCCATTGATGATCATATACACAATTATTTAACCAAATCATTTTCAAACATGTAACGTACGTAAAATGGTAGAAATCATAGTTAGCACGAGGAATGCAAGTTTTATAAGAGCTCAAAGCAACAATGATAGCCTAAACACACTAAAACGATAGCATTAACAAAAGAACAGATACCAAGGCTTCAAATTACAAATAAAATTTAATAATTTAATAAATCAATTAACCACAACAACATATGGATGCAGAAAGAATTAGGATTGAGGTGGGCTCACATACATAGCTGCTTGGGATTTATAGGAATATCACAAAATAGTTGACATATGACGTTCCAATACCGACCGCTCTTCGTTGCTTACTGTCGGCTGCCATTCGATTCTAAATAAAAGATGTTTCCAGCTCATGTTATGAATGAATACCCAACCTGGAAATTGAAGTCCAAGGAATGAGAACTCAGAAACATGCATCACAAATAGTGTATAGATAACTTTCTAATACCGACTGCTCTTCTGGGCTCACTGTTAGCCTCGGTTGGATTCTCACTTTTTGGAAATGGATGTCCTAAAAATGCGGATTAATTCAGTAAAAACAATCACTTTTTTTAGAGATAACAAAACCGTTGATTGCAAAACTCCTGTGATGTGAACCCTTCAATCCCAAGACCAGAGAGCATATGAAAATGGAGAAGACAAAGCTTAAGAAACCCTACAGAGGAGAGGAGTAGAAGACGGACAGTTGGGGAGGAGATGAAAAGTTTACGAAACCTAAATCGCTGATTATGTGAAATTGCAAAAATAAAATGAAAAATCCAGGAAAAAGGAAGGTAGCAATACAGCCTTGAGGAGATGCCAAGTAAGCTCCATATGATTCTGCTTTATAATATATATATATATATATAGATAAAAACAACTTTTATAGGTTTATTGACATCAAATTTTATCATCGCGCAACGCGCGATATTGAACACTAGTGATGTAATAAGACCTAGAGGTTTAGAGCATCTCCAACCATACTCCATTTTTTTCATTTTTGCCGTTTTTTGCCTGCCAACCACACGCCAAACGTTTATTTTTTTGCCGTCCTAGAATTGAACACGCCATATTTGGCGTGTATTGTTCACACTCCATTTTTAAGAGGCCCACCACTATTGTTTTTTATATTAATATATAATAATTTATAATAGAATTAATTCTTTATTTTTTCAATTAATTCTTTAAATGTAATATTGATTAAAAAGTTGTATTCTTGTTATTAAATTTTAAATAAGAAAAAGAAGTTTAACATTTAATATATATATATATATATATATAATTAAATTTGAAATACGACAAAGAAATTTAAGATTAATATAAAAGTCATAAAATACAAATTAAAAAACTAAGACATAAATTAAAGCGTCCATTGACTTCCATAGTACGGGATGTTTTCTGTCGCATCTTGAGATCCTCCGGCTTGGTTTTGAACTTCTTCTCCAGATCTTTGATATTGAGATGTTCGATATTGAGATCCTTGGTATTCTGCTCCTTGTTCATACGTATCAACATGAGCTTCTGCTGTTCTCTTTCTCAATATGCGGAGTTTCTCATTTTGTATGAACTCAAGAAGCACGGGATCAATGATAGAATTTAAATCAGTAAACATAATTTTGTCGTCTGCCAACCTTAATATTTATTGCATTTTTCTCAGCTTGAACTTCATTCCTTATATTTATTGCATTTTTCTCAGCTTCATTCCATTCAATTAAAAAATTATCGTTTTCATTTTTATCGCTCTTCATTAAATAAATTAATTACTGATTATTTTTTATTATATTTACAAATTATAATTATTGTTATTAAAAATATTTAATAGTAAATAAAATATGTTATTTTAATGTGGTGTCCACAAATTTGGTGTTTTTTTTAGTATGGTTGGAGTTGAGGGTTTTTTTTTTTGGTGTTGGGTCCACCAAAATTGGTGTTTTTTTTTCGCCAAGGTTGGAGATGCTCTTAGAGACCCTATTTTTCCAATGACTCGCCAACATCGTCGTCTCATGCACCGCCCTATGTCTAGGGACTAAAATGTAATTTTAATTTAGATTGTTGGACAATATAACGCCTGCTTTTTGTTTTCCATTTCCATACCTCTACGCTTTCTGGTTTCCATTTCAAAACCAAAACTATTATGTGCTTTCTGTTTTCCATCTCCAAAAGAAAAGAAAAGGTATTATGCTTTCTGCTCGTTCTCCATTCTTTCTCTTTGTTTTCCATTTTTCATTTGTGTTGCCTTTTTGTCAGATGTTGAGGGTGCGCAAGAAGTTATGCAAAAGCTATTTGATTGTATAAAATGATCTAGAAGCCAAGAAAAACGAGCTTGACATTGACAGCCACATCAAGAACCTGGAACAATAATTGACCATTGTCAACATAGAGAAGGAGGTGAAGAGTGACGAGATTGATTGGTGACATGAGGAAGGATTATCAACAGACGGTGGAGCAACTAATGAAATGTATTGAGAAGACGCAGGGGGATATGAAGAGATTTGTGGAAGGTTTTAACACTGCAATGGCTCGAGTAAGTAGAGTGCTTGATAGAGTTGGTCGATATGAAAATTTCCTTACCAATCGCAATTGCTTAGACAAACCAAACATTAATCCTTAAATCGACAAACTCTATCATGCACCCCACTGACTTAAGAATTAATGTTTGGTTTGTCTAAGTATTTGTTATTAGTAAATAAATTTTAATATCGACCAACTTTATCAAGCACCCCACTGACTCAAGCCATTGCAATGTTAAAACCTTCGACCAATCTCTTCATATTCTCCTGCGTCTTCTCAATACATTTCCTTAGTTGCTCCACCGTCTGTTGATAATCCTTCCTCATGTCACCAATCAATGTCTCATATTTATGGGTCACTTCTGCATTTAAGACCTCTCTCTCATTTCCTCCATCTCATCACTCTTCGCCTCCTTCTCTATGTTAACAATGGTCAGCTATTGTTCTAGGTTCTCTCGACATGGGTGTCAAACTCGTTTTTCCTGGCTTCTAGGTCATTTATACAATTAAATAACTTTTGCATAGTTTTTTGCACACCGACAAAAAAGCAGAATACCTTTTCTTTTCTTTTGGAGATGGAAAACAGAAAGCGCATAATAGTTTTGGTTTTGAAATGGAAAACAGAAAGCAAGGGCATGGAAATGGAAAACAAAAAGCAGGCGCTATATTGTCCAACAATTTATATGAAAATTACATTTTAGTCCCTGGACACAGGGCGGTGCATGAGAAACCGGTGTTGGCAAATCATTAGAAAAATAAGGTCCCTAAACCTCTAGGTCTTATAACATTACTAGTGTTCAACATCGAGAATGATCAAATATGATGTCAACAAAACTATAAAAGTTGTTTTTATTATTTTTATAGATATGGAATATGATGCAAATCCACAACAATGTATTTTAGATAAAGATTGTGTTGAACATATTCTATCAATAGAGTTACGAAATATGTTGTATGTGCGATGAAAATTATTAGTGATAAGTATAATTTAAATATTTATATATAATATTAATAAATGTCGTTTAAAATAAATCAATACAAAAAATAACATAAAATTAAAAATTAAATCAAAAATCACCAACAATGTGGAAGATTTCGGATAATCAAACCTCAACATTTTCTATATACCACTTTTATATTTTATGGAAATTTATCATAAATTTGGCGACACAAACCGGGATCTTGTTTTGGTGTACTAAGATCAATATCATTATTTTCCATTTGGACTTTTTTTGTTGGGGTTCTCAATAACTAGGTTTAGGGGAGTTAATGATTCGAGCTTTTAACAAGCTACTCGAGCTCGTTTATCTCGAGTTTGAACCTAATAGTTGTCGAGCTAAAGTCGATCACGAACACAAAATAAAGCTCACATAATTTAACGAGTCGAGCTCCAATAAATTAGTATTCAATGAAGGTTTTAGGACTACGTGATATTTAGGATTGCTTATGTGTAAAATAAGGGGTGAGGGATGGAGATGAAGGTTGTGAAGTACAACAATAACTAGAGTTTCATTGCTGAAAAAACAATTTGTATGGAGAAGGCCAACGGCTTTTAGAGCATCCACATCCAGCTTGGTAGAGACATGACTTGCCTTGTGAATAGCAAGGTTTCTAGCAAGATGGATATTGAATACTCCAAACGATGTCAATGCAACGCTTATTCATATTCCAATTTGCATTCGCATTCCTATTTTCATTCTGATTCCTTAAAATAAAACAAACACCCTTTATTCCAGTCCAATGTAAGTCCATCCACTCCAACCCTTTATGCATCATACCAGACATTACTCAAATTTCCTTAGACCATCCGCATCCATCTCATTCTAACAAACACTCTTTCACTGCCACATCAGCGCCACATCATTTTTCCCTTCCAACCTATTCTAACCCACAAACCCCCACATCCATCCCACACCACCATCCCATCTTTTATTTATTTTTATTTTTGTTACAAGTATATTAATTTAAATTTTATAAATAATTTATAATTTAATATAAGATAAAACAATTAATAAAATATTTCATAAATTAAAACTACAATTTTAACCTTACATAACCAAATTAAAAACATAAAAAATACATAATTTCAAATTAAAAAACTACAAATTTCACCAACCATATAGTTGTCGAAGCAACTCTTTGTGGGCTAAAACCGCATTTAACTCGTTACCCGTGAGATGATCATGTGATTTGATGTAAAACTTGAGATCTTTCCGCATTTCTCTTTGTTTCAAAGCTTCCGCTTTTGTCTTTGCCGCTTCCGCTTTTGTCTTTGTCGCCTCGGCTTTGTCCCTCGTGGTTTTCAACATTTCCTCTTCCACGGTTGGTATTTTTTTATTTGCAACGTTTATATTCTCGACATACGCCATAAGATTCTTCAACGTCTCGTCCTTTTTCGCCGTCTTTGTGGAGGATGACGCGGCACGTTTACCTTCATCTCTCCCTGTCGGTCGTGTCGGTTCTTGTACGAAGACATCCTCCTCCTCATGGCTTTCTTCATTAAGGTTGAACTTTAGGTTTGAATCCGACGTGGACTTGCTCCGTTTTGAGGGCCTCGGGTTATCGTCCATGGAATGTACGATCTTCCACTTAGGGTGGTCTTTCACAATTCTCCAAGCCGTCTCGTGGGAGAAAGGCTTTTGGTTATTATCTGCCCGATACATCGTTTGTGCCCTCTCCATGAAGTCCGCGTCACCCCATCCGGATTTATATTGGGCTCTTAGATTATTGTAGATCCCGTTAAACTTCATCATTTTTTTGTTAATGTCACCCCATTTGGATTGTACTTGGTCTTTATTGCGTTGATGTTGACGACTTGAGTTGAAATAATCGAGTATTTTTCCCTAAAATTGTCCTACAAAAATAAATATATATATGAATACGTATATATAATAAAGATAAACACATTAATAAATATATATATGAATACGTATATATAATAAAGATAAACACATTAATAAATATATATACCCGATTTTTGTGCGCTTCCAACGATGCTATCTTCGGAGACGTGAAGCCATGCACGTGCCAACAAAACCTCTTCTTCGGAAGTCCACGAAACCGCTTTCGTTCTATTTGCAAATTTCTTTTTCCCTTGTGTCGTGGTTCCCGCATCGAGTTGTGTTTCGGGAACCAAATCGGGTGGGGTTTCGAAAACCGTTTCTTCGACCTCACCGTCCTCCGAATATGTTTCTTGTTGTAGTAGTTGTTGGAATTGCCCACCTTGATTATATTTTGGAAAGCCACCTTGCATAAATGATTGAAAGCCGCCTTGATTAACTTGTTGGAATCCACCCAAATTAAATTGTTGGAACCCAACCGGAAGGGTGTTGGGTGAATACATAGGGTATTGTTGTATGCTTCCATGGTAGGTTGATGGTGGTGGTGTAAGATTGAAAATATTTTCCGTCGAGGACGGTTGCGAGCTCGTGCCTCGTGATTTGGAACCTCGTCGTGGTGTTGTGAACCCTTGTGTTAATTTATCCATTATGATTTTTTTGAAGAAAGAAATAATATTGAGAGAGTAGAATGAAGTGGGGAAGATGAAAGAAATTGAGAGTAAATTTGTTTGTCTGAAAAAATAAGTAGATTAATATTAGTATTTATAGGATAGAAATAATTAAAAAGTCTAATTTTAATAATGTGAGATAGATATTAGTAGACAAACAGATTGAAGAAACTGTTCATCGCTACCTGATTTTCAACAAAATGACAAGTTCAAAATACCGATCAATGTTTCAATTGATAAAATAAACTTAAACACAGCAGAAAATCAGGCTTTTCATATATGCATCGCCGTTTATAAATAGAGAAAAAGAGGCGAAAAATCTATCTCTATCTACAATTCAATACAACAAATGCAAATAAATAACAATGATTTTGAGATATGTAAAATCGATTTAGCATGATTTATCGAATACAATCAAAGCTATGCACATATCGGAAGAATTCACACAAATAATTGAGTGCATATCATCGTTAACCGCACAAAACACGGAATCTTAAACTATCATGGAAGAAAACCTAAACCTAAACCTAAATTATTGATGTGAGATCGAAATTAGTAGACAAACAGATGGAAAAAACTGTTCATCTGTGGAAACCATCTCTACGGTTGTCTGGCCGCTGCCTGATCTTCAACAAAATGATAAATTCAAAAGCAATCGATACTTCGATTGATAAAATAAACTTCACAGCCAAAAATCAGGCTTTTCATATGCGCATCGTAGTTTATAGATAGAAAAAAAGAGATCGAAACCTCTCTCCATCTACAATTGAATAGAACAAATGCGATTAAATAATAATATGACCATGAAAGGGCTCATAGCAAGTGTAGCTTTAGAGATCTCTGTCATTGCGGGAAGTTTACGAAGAAAAAAAACGAAATCGCAAGGGAAATTTTAGTTTCTATGCTTTCAATGAGTGATATGCCATTAATGTCGAACTTCAGATTTGTCGAACTCGGGGATAGAAAACAACCTCGAGCACAGATTGAAAACAAGTATAGGAAGCAAAAAAACTTGCAACAAAAGGAAGTGACACAGCCTATACTACAGATCTGTGAGCCGTTATCATAGATCTTAAGAGATCTCAAACGAAATACGGACCAAAAACGAACAACGAGACCTTAATGGATCTGAAGATCGTAAAAGATCTTGAAAAAAGGAAAAACTTGTCAAATTAAAACCTTCAGAGTGTCACAGATCGATTTGTTTTAAAACAAAACCGTTATCAACTAGGAGGCAGTAATCTCAACATAAGAGTGTCATAGATCGATTGGTTTTAGACAAAACAGATCTCCACTCAGATCTGATCACAGATCAAAACAGGCAGAGAAACACGAACAGGAATGTAAAGTAACAACAGATCGACGAGGGGTCAGAATAGAACCTTAATGCACAACATAGGAACTCGTTTTATTATAATGAAAACAGTAAGCGAACCGTAGTGACCAACAAACAATAAACGATCAGGAAGGAAACTTAATACGCAACATATAACAGGTGCAAACGAAGGTTCCACAAGGAAACTCGATTTGACCGAAGGAAAAAGGGGATCCACGACAGATCTGCTACACGATCGAATGAATAGCCGAAGAGTCTAAGAAGAAGCTCGGCCAAACTTAACCGTGAATCTCGATTTTCAACAAATCTGTTACACAATCGAAAGGACATCCGAGAGATCTAACGAGAAAATCGACTGAACTTGATTTATAAGCAAAAAACGATTTTAACATGAAGAACGGAGATCAAACAGGAGCCTAGCAACAGCAAGAACAGAAACCTTAGGGTTTCGTTAGATCTGTAGCATCATCGTTCTCCAAACTACTCCGAAAAAGAAAAGAAAAACGGGTTTACAAGCAAGAAACGAGAATTACCTGAGGTTGAGGACGATGGATTTCAAGGATACGAGCCTAGAAGCTCTGATACCATCTTGAAAGAAATAACTCCATTATTATGAAAACAACCTTTAAGTACAAACCTTAATCCATATACAAATGAGAAACCTAAAATATTGAGAGAGAAAAGAATGTAGGTCTCTAGAGTCAAAAGATGAAAATGAAATCGATGGGGTCAAATGATAAGAGACCCTTCTTTAAATACATCAGCCAAATATTCACAAATAGCCCCTGAAGTTCTTGTTAAAAGCTGTGCTACCCTTCAACTATGAGACAATGTGAGGCGCCGTCGAACAGCTTCATTTTTGTCCACTTTTCGTCCTTAAACTTCAGTTTTCCTTTAATTCCATATCTACAAATTCTGAATCTATATATATATATATATAAAAGCAAATCCTAAAGGTAGCTGACGTGTCATCTCCATCTTTCACCCACAATTTTTTGCCATTTTTCATTTTTTTATCATCTCAACCCTTTCATCTTTCCCAATGGATCGGGTTCTCTTAATGCACACAAGAAGAAAACCTACCAGGGCTACCTTAACCATCTGCACAGTAACCATGAAAATCGATTTCGACCGCAAATTTTCGCATTTCCTCACAACAGGAAACACTCCGCACTTTCTTCTATTTTCTTGAAAACGTTTCTTCTCTTCTGTTGAAACGTTGAAATGCTACCCATCTTCTTCTCTATTTTTGAAATCCTGATTTCCTAGGGACTCAGCGGCGGTGGATATCTAGATCAAGTTCCCAATCGGAAGGGACATAACGATTTAGTGATTGAAACCCTAAATTTCATGGTACGTTTTGTTGACGAATTACCTCATGATTCATATTCCATGTTTCTTTGACCTATTGTTGATTGCAAATGTCGTGATGATAAATGCCCTAATCTATGTTTAGTGTTTGATTACTACGACTTTTTCAATTTCAGTTTGCAGATGAACTTGCATACCTTGGCAATGGTGTTCAAACTCCTTATCAGGTTTATCAGGTTCATATATCTGCCAAATCTATCTTCTGTTGTACGTATTGGTTGAGTAAGTATCTTATCATGAAGAAATTTTTCTTCTTTTTGGTTTCTGATTAACAACAGTATGATGAGAATAATATTCGTCGAAGAGGACATGTTGCGCTAAATGTTCTCATGTCTATGGATATTATTTCTAAAGATAAAAATAAAAAGGAAATACATTGGAAGGGCCTGCCTCGAACAACCTTTAACGATATCCAAAAGCTAAAGGTCTCTTTTTCTCTTATCTCTCTTCTTCCTCCACCACCTCACAGCTTAGAACCATTCTGAAATCACATCGCAATTTCAATTCATTACAATTGTAAATATCTATCACGTTATTTTTCATATTTGGTTTGTTTGTTTGATTTGTTTTACTGTAGAATGTAAATCGAAATCGTTTATAAATTCACAAGCAATTGCAAGTTTAGTATAAAGTGTTTAGTAAACAGATATTTAAGTAAAACTAATTTCATTTCAATCTGTTGTTTATAACTAATATGCACATTTGAGAATTTGTGCTCATGTGTGGTGAGCATCGGTTGGGTCGGGTCGGATCGGGGCCCAAAACCCATAACCCGATCGGGTTTCGAACGGAATATGTGGAACCCGAAACCCGTCCAAACTACAGTTCGGGCCGCCGATTTCGGGTGGGATCGGGGTTCGGATTTTTGGGTCGGGTCAGTTCGGGTTGGGCCTGATTCCAGGTCATTTTCAGCCATGTTTCCTATGTAAAAATAGATCAAAATATTGAGGGAACCCAAACTGTTCCCAAACAAAGAAAAGTAAATTCCAAGAAATCTTCTATGAAATCTAACAAATTATTAGTAGATAGCTTATGGCACAAATATTAACCTCTTAGTGCAAAACAAGAGTCCATACAGAACTAACAATGAAGATTTGTGGGGATATGTGCACAAATTGTCTCATTAAAATGACATCCCCATAGAATTCTTGGTGGTCTAACCAAGGTTTTGGTTGCTGCCACAGCTCTTTAAGTTTTAATGCTTCTAAAGTGCATTACAAACAACACATAATGAAAGATACCATCCATGTAGCCCCATACTTTTAGCAGTGTTGTTGTTCTTCAGATAGAAATACATGATCTTTAGTTTTAGGAGAAGAAAATGAACCTGATAAATTAATTTGAGTATTTAAATTTTAGATTTTTAGTATTTTAATAATATATTTTTTAAATCTAAAATACAATTCGGGTTTCGGGTCGGATCGGGTGTGGGAAACGGAGACCCAACCCGAACCGAAATATCCGATCGCAAACCTCAGGTTCGGGTAATTCGGGTTGCGGTTTCTCGGGTAGGCGTTTTTGGCTTATTCGGGTGTCGAGTTCGGTCGGGTGGTTCGGGTTTTGCTCACCCCGAGTGATGTGCATGAAGTTTTGTATATGTTGTTTATGTTTATGGTTTGTTCTTACTTTAATCGAAACTGCTCCTTTTATATACCTTTGTGTCCATATCCATCTTTCCATGCGTTCTTTCTTCATAAATTTTGGTTGGCCTTGCGATTGAAGATGAACATCACATATGATCAACATCATCGGGTATTATTTACAAATGAATTTTACACACACACACACACACACACATATATATATATATATATATATATTATAGTAATTATTATATATATATATATATATATATATATTTAGGCTAATAATGTCAAAACTTATCACCAATTTGACAAATATTTCTTTAAAATTGACTAAAAAGCCATTCAGGTGCCGTATTGTTTATCTCCCGTTCCAAAATGCTTATATGTATTATTTGACATGTCAAATTTCCGGTCAATATCTTTACCGGAATTGTTAATTTGAGAAGAAAGGTGATAAATTTGTCAACTTGATTAAGTTATAATACACATTCTTAAATGTGCAAATGGCTTATAGAACATTTGTCTTTGTGGTAATTAACACTTTAAATCCTCAACCTCTATATTGATTTGTGTTCATATTTTAATTTGTTTTTTAAAATTTGGAAAACACAGAGTGATCGGCTTGCTTTACAGAATAGATTTGAGAAGAAATAACGAGCACTAGAGGATCAAGCAAGGATAATGTGTCATTCGATATATAGTCACTCCCAGAAGAATTCTTTTTACAATTTGTGTCAAGAAAGAGGTTCAATTCTTTTCTGCACTAACTTTGTCTTTTTCCCTCGCAAAGTATGTAGGTCTTCAGAATCTGATACAACGAAACGAGCAATTATATAGCTCTGGAAATGCTCCAATCGGTGAAGTGCCTTTACCCTTTATAATAAAGCACGTACACCTGCTTGATAATAATTATTTTATTGTCACCTTTCCTGCTTCTTATTGAAGAACGAACAAAAAAACCTATAATGCACTTAAGAGTTCATAAAAAGATGAAACTCAAGTATTAACCAAACCAAACCAACCCACTGAAGGCTAACCCTAAATTGAAGTTAACCATAACAAGGTTAACTAGAAAATGAGGTTAGACAATAAAAGAATGTAAATTTGATGCTTGGTTCTCTCAATGATCAGGATATTGTTGGGTAATTCCTTTCCAGATCTCTGGTAACTATTATGGATACAAGTTGGATGAGTGAGGCCACGTGAATTCCTTGATCTTGAATGCATGAACAATTCAAGTGTAGTGTAGAGATTGAATGCCCGTGTATCAAGTGCACCAATAATGTGTGGGTGACTCGTGAAAAAAGCAACTGAACACATCATTTGCAATGGCATTATGACGGTATACAACACCTCCATAGCTCATGGCGAAGCTTCAAGCACCGAGCATCTAGAGGTTTATCTTTTATTTCTTTTACATTTTAATGCACGAAAATATTATTATCATTATTATTTATTCATATGACCATCAACATAATCTATAGCTTAGCAATTTCTGATTTCAAATTCAACAGAAAGTTGACAAAGAGACAGGGGAGGGTGAACACGACAAGGTTTTAGATCTTGATTTTTTTTGTTCTTAGAAAGAACCCAAAATTGTTCTTCCATTTTCCCATTGTCACATCTGCCAAACAGATAACGATGAGTTGCTCCCCAAAAAATATATGTTCTTTTGGTTGAGAGTCCTTGCACATATAGCATCGTCCTAAACATATATTCTTTTTGTATGTCATGTAATAAAATTTGTACATTGCTTCAAAAAGTTCAACCAAAAAGAAGCTTTTCAGAATTTTGTTTTCTATATATGTGTATATATATGTTTATTGTTAAATTATTGTATTTCTATGTGTATTTATGTATAGTTTCGGAATATATGTTGCAAATCTTCTATGGAAGTTTATGTTATGATTAGGGAATTTAGGTATATAGTCTTTTAGCACATCATATATTCATCACCTAATAGAAATTGACCACCAATACAAGACCCAAATTTAAGTCAGGATCTAAGTAAATGTGACAGATACTAATTGTAGAGTGAATCTACATTCTAACAACTCATGCCTCTACATGGCCTTAGCATCAATTGCATTCTAATCCTAATAAGATAATAATAAAATTTGATCTTTCGAGTCATTTACCAAGCTTCACTTATCGGATAGTCACTTACCCGGTGTCACGTACCTTACCAGGTGAATATGACATGGACCGAGAATCTTACCCGGTAAGAAGCATAAAGGATCGAAAATATTACCCGGTACATGACGGATAAGACTATTACCGGTGAACACTTACGGTAAGAGACGTTAACCACCAATCCATTTTTATGGTCGGGAATGTGACCCGATAAGGTAAGGGGTCCTTTACTAAAGGCTTACCTGGTACGTGCTTACCGGGTCACTTTATCTTATCCGATAAACATGACAAAGATTTAGAATCTTCCCCTGTAATAGCCAGACAAAAACCAAGCGTCATTGACATATTTTATATTGATTAAATTCAAAATAAAACAAAAAGATTAATTCAAACCATGAAACTAAGAACAAAAAAACTAAAAAATCTAATCATAAATGGGATAAAAAAATTAAAATATCTCCCGATAAAAAAAAGAATTGTAAAAAAATTGTGCATAAAAGCTAATTAACTTACGTAATTATAATTAAAGACCGTTTATTGCAATTAATGAATCCCTTCATGTGTCTACAAAATTACTATTATATTAAGACAAACTTCATTTCTGTCTTTTAACGTTGTAAAGCCCGTATCCCGGTACGTAATTTCTTTTATTAATTCTTTTCCTTTAAGTTTGATTTTAATGTGATTTCCGTTAACGGGGTTAGTCGAGTTGGACCTAATCGTTAAAAATGTCGGAATTTTGGTTAGTTGCGAGAAGGTTTAAGTTGAGGGACCTTTTGTGTCAAGGGCCAAAAACACACCTTGGGTTTCGGCCCATGCAAGTAGAACCGAAACCCATATTGTTTTTGATTGTTGTTGTCGTGATTCACAAGAAAAGAAAGAATAAGATTAGCAAAACCAAAAACCCTACGGCTCATCTTCCCATTTTTTTCCGTTTGTTGTGTTTGGCCGAGAAGAGAAAAAGAGAGAGAGAAATCGAAGAGAGAGAGAGGGAAAGAGAGAAGCCGAGAGAGAGAAAGAGGGTGCTGCTGGCGACGAGGAGAGAGGAGGAAGAAGGTGATCGCCGGCGAGCTCGGTCGGATTAGAGGACGAGAAAACGTTGCGTCGAGGTAGTTCGTAAACCTTTCGTTTGTTAATTGTCAAAAAACCGCCGCAAACCGCCACCACCACCGCCGCAGCCACGGCTGCCGGTGGTGGGGCCGCCGCTGCGTGCCGCCGGGTGGCGGCAGGAGGAGTGTGCACGTGTGCGGGGGTGTGGGTGTGTGCGGGTATGAGGTTGCGGGTAAGTCGGAATGGGCGGTGTTTGGGTGTGGTTTCGCCGGAAATTCTTAGCCACCGCCGCCGCCAACGGCCGCCTCTGCCGGAGGTGGCAGAGGGTGGTGCTCGGGCTGCTCAGCCCATTTAGTCTTGATCAATAAGTCAGCTGGAATCACAGGTCTGAGTGCTTAAGTCGTGGCTTAATGGGTTAAGATTTAATGTTAAGCTTTGTTGTCATTTCATGTGAAATTGGCAGTTTCTGCCACTGTTTGAAAGCCATAACTTTTTATAGGAACGTCGTATTGGAGTGAAACCAGTGCCAAAAGCTCCCATTCTGAGTCTAGTAAGTTTCTTATGTTTTGCGGAAAAACCAGTTCGGACCATAGCTAGTGTCAAACTGCTGTTTTGTACTGAAAGGTACTGTTTTTCGCTGTGCAGCAGGTTGGTTTTGTAAAATCCATAATAAATTGTAGAAAAATCGTTAGAGCTCGTGCGATATGTCCCTGGAACCCTAAGACATGGGAATTTGTGTTTATGGAAAAATATTTCTGGTTTAATCAGTTTATAAGGGGTTAAACAGGTCCCGAATAGACCTGCGTGTTGAGAGTAAAAACTGGAAAGATGTGTTTTAAAGTTAGTAGTCGTGGTTTTGGTTTGGGGCGTCACTTTGACAATTGTTAACGCTTATTTAGGTGGAACAAGGTGAACTGGTGTTGGCCGATTCGTGTTGCGGTTGAGGTCATAAGTTGTGCGTTTGAGGTGAGTTCTCTCACTGTGTAGTTAGGGGTTGTATGCATGTCATAGTAGTTTGTATGTACTACTGTCTTTGTGGTGTGAACTAGTTGTTTGTGGTGTGTAATATTTGATTGGTTTAAATGCTTAGTATAAATGTGTTACATTACAACTCGGTGGGACCGAGGGCTCGGTGGGACCGAGGAAGTGGAAAGAAACGTTGTGGGGACTCGGTGTGACGAGTGTGTTACATTACAACTCGGTGGGACCGAGGAAGTGGAAAGAAACGTTGTGGGAACTCGGTGTGACGAGTGTGTTACATTACAACTCGGTGGGACCGAGGGCTCGGTGGGACCGAGGTGTTGGATACATAATTGCTTGTAGATGTTTACTCGTTTTATGTAACTGTGATGTTGTTGCTTATGTGCGGATAGGGGTGATGTGTATATAATTCCTATCTGCGCATGTGATGGAATTCACTAAGCTTCGTGCTTACCCCTTCCCAATATCTTATGTTTTCAGGTGCGAGTAGCATTCGAGCATGACGGTACACACGGGCGCAAGGCGAAGGCTGTTTAAATTTAACTTTTTAAATGGGGATTTAATTATATAACTTTTCCGCTGCTTAAACTTCATTTGATGGTTTAAATTAACGACGTTTATTTTTATTGTAATGGGATTTGTTAACTTATGGTTTGATTATAATGAAATGCATTATTTTTAAAATTTTAAATTCCTTGTAATTTTCGGAACGTTACTGTAAAAGTAACTGATATTCTATATTGATGTTAGAAAACTAGGAGGGTGAACCCTCTATATATACAAGATACAAACCCTAAAATATACCTAAACAAGGCCCATGGGTTGTAGCCCAATATACACTAAATATACAATTAACACTCCTCCTCAAGTTGGAGCATAAATGTTAATCATGCCCAACTTGTTACAAATAAAATCTATTTGAGTTTTTCGGAGAGGTTTAGTGAGGATGTCCGCAAGCTGAAAGTCTGTCTTAACGTGAATTGGTTGAATGGATGGAGGGTCTGCTTGTGTGCCTACAACTCGATCTCTGATAAGATGACAGTCAACCTCAATGTGCTTCGTCCGCTCATGAAATACTTGATTTTTTGCTATATGAATAGCTGATTGACTATCGCAGTATAACCGCATCAAGTTATTAGAAACTACACCGAGCTCTATGAGAAGACGACGAACCCATATCATTTCTGATGTAACATCTGCCATGGCTCTATATTCTGATTCAGCACTAGATCTAGATACTGTGTGTTGCTTCTTACTATTCCACGATACAAGATTTCCTCCAACAAATACACAATACCCGGTAGTAGATCGTCGAGAGATCGGGCAACCTGCCCAATCTGCATCTGAAAAACCAGATATCCGACCATCTCCTTCTTCTGTAAAAGCACCTACACGACAATGCCCCTGATCAGAATATAAGATGCCAAGACCTGGTGTGGTCTTGAGATATCTCAAGACACGAAGAGCAGCATCCCAGTGTCCAGTGAATGGAGCAGCCATGAATTGGCTCAGGACACTGACGGTAAAGGAAATATCTGGTCGTGTGACTGTTAAATAATTAAGCTTCCCGACCAATCGTCTGTAGCGCTCAGGATCCTTCATCGGATCTCCGTCCTCTGGAAGGAGCTTCCTTGTAGGAAGCATTGGAGTATCAACGGGCTTGCAACCCAGTAAGCCACATTCGGTCAACATATCAAGGACATACTTCCGTTGAGAGAGAAGTATTCCTTGTGGAGAGCGAGATACCTCTATGCCAAGGAAGTACCGAAGTCGACCTAAGTCGCTTATCTGAAACTGCGACTGAAGAAACTGTTTGAGTTTGGTAATCCCGACCTCATCATCTCCTGTAATTATGATGTCATCAACATAAACCACTACAATAATCCTTTTGCCCTGCCGGTGTCTAAAGAACACAGAATGATCAGATGCACTGCGAACCATCCCAAATTCTCCCATAACACTAGAAAATCGACCAAACCATGCCCTGGGAGACTGCTTAAGACCATATAAAGAACGGCGTAATCTGCAAACTTTCGAGGCCTCCTCCTCGACAATGAACCCAGGTGGCTGCTCCATATATACCTCCTCCTCAAGAACACCATTAAAAAAGGCGTTCTTGACATCAAGCTGATGGAGCGGCCAATGATGAATGGCAGCAAGGGCAATACAAATACGGACAGACGACATTTTAGCAACAGGTGAGAAAGTTTCATCATAATCAATTCCGTATGCCTGAGAATACCCTTTAGCAACTAACCGAGCCTTCAGGCGATGTAGGGAGCCATCCGGGTGTAGTTTAACTGTAAATACCCAACGACAACCAACAATACGTTTTCCCGGAGGAAGTGTTTCAAGATCCTAGGTATGATTAGCCCGAAGAGCCCCTAACTCGTCTTCCATAGCCTGTCGCCATCCTGGGTGAGCTAGAGCAGTCGTCATATCCCTGGGAATTGGGTAGGAATCAAGGGTACTGGTATAGGCTGTAGACTTGGGGGAGAGGTGAGAGTAGGCAACATAATCCTGAATAGGATAACGGGTGCAGTGTCGAGGTTCTTTGCGAAGGGCAATAGGTATATCGGGAAATGGTGCTCCAGGAGGATCATAGATAGGAACATCAGGTGTAGGAGAGGTGGTATTAGGTATGGTTGTTTCTGGTAAGGGTGTATCTGGCAACGATGTGTCAGGCTCATTTGTAGGAAGCGGAACTGAGGATGGACCAGAGTCATGGTTCGGTTGTGAATTAAGTGGCTCTGTTGTTTGAGCCTTACCTCGTCGAGCATATGTGAAAAGTAATGGCGGAGGTTCTGCCGGTAGGCCCGTGGTAGCAGGAGTCGGAGCGTCTGAGACTGGAGGAACAGAGGGTACAGCGGACACAGGAAAATTGGGAATAAGGTGAGAGTCGGGTATGTCAAGTTCAGGGAACGGGTCGGAAATGGGATGGGAATGTTCGAGGAAGTAAGGGCATGACTCATGGAAGGTGACATCGGCACTAGTAAAGTAGCGGTGAAGAGAGGGACTATAACACCGATACCCTTTCTGGACTCGTGAGTAACCAAGGAAGACACAACGAATGGCTCGTGGATCAAGTTTAGTGAGTTGTGGACGATGATCATGAACATAGGCTACACATCCAAAAATTCTGGGTGCAAGAGGAAAGGGAGTTCCTTTAGGAAAGAGTACAGAAAAGGGGGATTTACCATGAAGGACAGGTGTAGGCATGCGGTTAATCAGATATGCGGCAGTAAGAATCGCGTCCCCCCAGAATCGTTTAGGGACACGAGATTGAAACATGATTGTTCGAGCAACATCCAACAAATGGCGATTCTTGCGTTCAGCAACACCATTTTGTTGGGATGTATATACGCATGAAGATTCATGAACAATGCCGTGTGTTTTCAAATATGAAGAGAAGTCAGTAGAGAAGTATTCCTTTGCATTATCGGATCGTAAAGTTTTGATTGATGAGTTAAATTGATTTTGAACATATGAATGAAATTCGCGAAAAATGGTAAATACTTCACGACGAGATTTTAATAAATAAACCCAAGTAGCACGAGAATAATCATCAATAAAGGTAATAAAGTACTGAAATCCCAAAGTAGACGTTGTAGGGCAAGGACCCCATACATCAGAATGCACGAGTTCAAAAGAAGAACTGACTCTACTAGACACTCTAGGGGGATAGGGACGCCTGGTGTGTTTACCAAGCTGACATGACTCACAATGAAAATTAATAGACGAAAGTGGAAAATCTGGTCTCAGTTGTCTCAGAACTGCTGCAGAGGGATGGCCTAGCCGCCAGTGAGCCTCCCTTATACTAGAATCACATATGTTTGCTGTAGGACGTGAAGGTAAGGATAAACGGTAGAGACCTCTTGATTCAAAGCCTGTGCCAATCAGTCGGTTAGTCCCCAGTTCTTGAAAAATACAGTGAGTAGGAAAAAAAGTTACAGAGCAGTTATTTTGTTTTGTAATTTGACTTACTGAACAAAGACTATCAGGAAATGTAGGAACAAACAAAATAGAGGAGAGGCGTAGGTTTGTCGAATTGTTAATGGATCCAATGCCCTGAACTGGGCATGAAGATCCATTAGCAATTCGAACGGGTGGATGGAAAGCTTTATGTAGGCTAGAAAGGATACCTTGATTCCCAGTCATGTGATGAGTAGCTACAGAATCAATAACCCAAGATGAATCAAGACTGGAAAACGTACCTGAATTGGCCGAGTTGGCACGCGTAGTAGGGGAGATCGACTGGGAGACTAGGAGTTGCTGGAGTCGGTGATAGTCCTCCTCATTAAGCGTGTAGGCTGGAGTTTGAATACCACTTCCACGTCCAATACCCTTCTTTGGAAACACATGAGAACCTCGGCAGTACTCCTACCAGTAGAAGTATACATGGTAGATTGTATGATAAAGGAATACCTCAGATGGTTCGAGACTGAAAATTACGACAGATGGTGGCCGGAGAAAAAAGTCCGGCGGCGGCGGTGGCGGACGGAGATGGCAGAGGCGGCGGAAGGGTTTTGAACAGGTGGCGGCTGGTTCAGACGAGTTCTGGCTTAGCTCCGACAGGTCTCAGCAAGTTCCGGCAGGTCCAGACAGGTTCCGGGCAGATCCCGGCAGGTTCAGACGAGTTCTGGCTTGTCCCAGCAGGTTCTGGCAGGTCCAGACAGGTTCCGGGCAGATTCCGGCAGGTCCAGACAGGTTCCGGGCAGATTCCGGCAGGTAGTGGGGGATTTTAGCGGGTTCTGGAGGATTCTGGCAGGTCTCCGGCGGCGGCGGCTGGCGGTTCCGGTGGCGGCGGCTGGTGGTTCCGGCTACAGCAGATGGAGTTCAGGTAAGTTCCGACGATGACGGCTAGGGTTCCGGCGAGATTCAGGCGATGACGGCTAGGGTTCCGGCGATGGCGGCTAGGGTTCCGGCGAGATTCCGGCGATGACGGGTGGGTGTTGAGCCTTAGCTCTGATACCATGTAAAAGTAACTGATATTCTATATTGATGTTAGAAAACTAGGAGGGTGAACCCTCTATATATACAAGATACAAACCCTAAAAGATACCTAAACAAGGCCCATGGGTTGTAGCCCAATATACACTAAATATACAATTAACAGTTACAACTTGGTATCAGAGCACAACTTGAGTGAATCAAACACATCTCGGTGTATTTGGTCTCAAGTTGCGGCTATGAAGTTTTAAACTATTTTGCTAAAATCTTTGAGAATAAAGGAAAAAGGAAAACCCGTTTGGGAAACGGTGATCGAGGGCGCAGTGTGTACAGTCAGCCGATGCTATGTGGGAAGGTACAGTACTTAGTGTATTTATTGCTTTCTAGGCATAGGGTATGCATGCTAGATTGCCTATGTTGTTTACACTGTGCTGTATGATGACTGCTTGCTAGTAGGAATCAATGCTAGTTATAGTAGGTTGTTAAGTGAAGGCCCTATAAGTTGTATGCAGTAAGAATCGTATAGCCTTAGAATATTTGATTTAGTCCTATTGCGCAGCTCTTGTCTGAGTCCAACCGTTCTAGGATAGGATCGTGTATTCGAATGTCTATTTGATTCACGCTGCATGCGACTGGGTATTCGCGAGGCAACTCGTTATGACTAATAGGGATTCCGTGGTAGCAAGGGTAGTGGGATGAGATGAAATTTCTAGTGAGTCGGGAAGAGTGTTTATATACGATTATGTATGCTAGAGTGCTTGGTGCTTATTACACTGTACTGTATGGTTGTTATTTGCTAATAGGAACTTATGCTAGCTATGATAGGTTGTCGAGCGAATGCACTATAGGTTGTATGCGGTAGGAACCGAATAGCCTTAGAATATTGGATTTAGTTCTATTGCGCAGCTCTTGTTTGAGTCCAACCGTTGTAGGATAGAATCTTATATTCGAATGTCTATCTGGTTTCCACTGTATACGACTGTGCGTTTACGAGGCGACTCGTCAGGGTTAGTGGGGGTTCCGCCCTAGCAAGAGTAGTGGGGTATTATGATTATTCCTAGGGAGCTAGGAAGAGTGTGTACATGCGTCAGTATAGGCACGCGTGTATGGTGTTGTTTGGGCGAGCAACTACTTGGGTACTCGGGATGGGACTCGGAGCGGGCAATGATAGGTGTAGATGGTAGTAGTAGAGCTCCTACTACCGGAAGCACAGGATCAATGTTCGAGTCGGGGAAAGTCGCGAGGGATCCAAGGAGTCGAGCGTGAGCGTGGTAGGGTGAGTTATTATGTGCTAATAGCTCGTTGTATTAATTACCTAGGATGACCATCGCAAGGAGGAACAACGATGTTGAACCGAATGCTAGTATTGAACTCACTAGTGAACAGATACGTGAGTTGATCGCAGCTGAAGTAAAGCATGCTATTAGGGAGGCAATCCCCGGGATTATTACCGCCGTTCGTGATGAGGTAGTAATGATGCCGGAGGCTGCTCGGGGACAGGGACTCGAGTTAGAGGAACAGGCCAAGAAGAGGAAGACGACGCAGGCCGTTGCATCAGAATCCGCAGTCCCAGAGAAAACGAGGTTTTCAGACTCACTTTTGAATCGAAGGAGTGGTGGGTTTAAAACCAAGGATAGTAGTGGAAGGAGAAACGACAATTGTTTCAAGTGTGGCCAGGTAGGACACTACGGTCGGGATTGCAGGGCACCACTGGTGGTCTGTTTTAACTGCAAATAGACGGGCCACGTGAAGATCAACTGCCAGAATCCGAGGATTTCTGTTGGGAGTGGGGCACAAGAAGCCCCTGTGGTTGCTTCCTTGAGTATTACTGATGGTCGTGTGGGTCAGGCTGGACCCGAGGCGGCCGAGGTGGAGTTCATCAACTGACGGTGGAGGAGGCACAGGCTACGCCTAAATTGGTGACAGGTATATTTCGCCACTTGTTTTCTGTTATTGATTATCGTATATAGTTGCTTTTGCTTAAGCTGTGGGATTAAGTGCGTTCTTAGTTAACTCAGTGTCTGCTGTAGTGATGCTTGATAGCGGGGCTGTAACACCCCGCTTACCACGACACAATATTGTCCGCTTTGCCCCACTGGCTCACGGCTTTGTTCTTGGCGACCTGGCAAGGACTGCGCAAGGACTTCCCAGGAGGTCACCCATCCTGGTACTACTCCCACCCAAGCACGCTTAACCACAAAGTTCCCAAGGAACCCGCATGCTTGTGGCCCCAAAACGCGTTGTGTCTGGTAAGGCCAAGGTTTACTAATATACCCAGCATCTCTCCTGTCCACGGCCGATGTGGGATATGCCTAAGGTGTTACACACACCCCCCCTTAGGGACTCATCGTCCTCGATGAGGTTTGCCCCACCATCCCGAACGGCACAGGAGTGGCTCTGATACCATTTGTAACACCCCGCTTACCACGACACAATATTGTCCGCTTTGCCCCACTGGCTCACGGCTTTGTTCTTGGCGACCTGGCAAGGACTTCGCAAGGACTTCCCAGGAGGTCACCCATCCTGGTACTACTCCCACCCAAGCACGCTTAACCACAAAGTTCCCAAGGAACCCGCATGCTTGTGGCCCCAAAACGCGTTGTGTCTGGTAAGGCCAAGGTTTACTAATATACCCAGCATCTCTCCTGTCCACGGCCGATGTGGGATATGCCTAAGGTGTTACACGGCGGGGCCGGAGGTTTTATACGCGGGGCGTAGAGACTCGGTGGGACCGGGGATTCGGCGGGGCCGAAGATGTTATCATGTGGTCGGTGGGACCGACTTGTGCCTTTTAGGTGGGTGGTTGTAGATATACATGTTTATGATTTGTTCGTAGACCTGTATGATCGTTCATGTGTCACTATCTGTTTTAGGGGTAGTGTGGAATAACTGTATTATTTATGGTGTTTGAATTCACTAAGCTTCGTGCTTACCATTTCCCAATAGTTTGTGGTTTCAGGTACGGGCGGCTCCAAGGCGTGACGAGTACACACTGGCGCGCGAGGAGAGCTGGTTGTTTTTATGGTTTTAATAATTAAACGTTTATTCCGTTGGTTTGATTTTATAAAGATATTAATTATGTGTTTGCAAACGAAACGTTGGGATCAATTAATGAGTTGTTATAAATGAATTGTTTATTTAAAAATTTAAATTTGCTTGTAATTTTTGGGACGTTACAACTTGGTATCAGAGCACAGCTTGAGTGAATCAAATGCACCTCGGTGTGTTTGATCTCAAGTTTGCGGCTATAAAATTTTCTTTAAAATTTTTGGAAAATAAAAGAAAGGAAAACCCGTTTGAGAAACGGTGATCGGTGGCGCAGTGTGTACAGTCAGTCGGAGCCAGGGGAAAAGGTACAGCACTTAGTGTTTTATTGCTTTCTAGATCATAGAGTATGCATGCTAGATTGCCTGTTGTGGACACTATGTTGTATGTTGAACTACTTGCTATTAGGAATTTATGCTAATTATGATAGGTTACTAAGTGGATGCCCTCTAGGTTGTATGCAGTAAGAGATTTATAGCCTTAGAATATTCGATTTAGTTCTATTGCGCAGCTCTTGTTTGAGTCCAACCGTTCTAGGATAGAGTCTTGTATTCGACTGTCTATTTGTTTCGCACTGCATATAATCGGGTATTCGCGAGGTCACCCGTTATAATTAGTAGGGATTCGGTAGTAGCAAGGGTAGTGGGATAAGAGGAAGTTCCTAGAGAGCTGGGAAGGGTGTTTATGTATGAGTACGTGTGCTAGATTGCTTTCTAGAACATAGGAGTATGTATGCTAAATTGCTTGGTGCTTATTACACTGTATTGCATGTCTGCTGCTTGCTATTAGGGATTTGGCAGTAGCAAGGGTAGTGGTTTGGATGGAATTCCTAGGGAGCTAGGAAGAGCGAGTATATATGCCGGTGCGGGCATATGTGTGTAGTTGCGGCGAGAAGCTACTTGGACCCCTCGGGATGGGACTCGGAACGAGCGATGATAGGCGTGGAAGGTAGTAGTAGAGCTCCTACTACCGGAAGCACAGGATCAATGCTCGAGTCGGGGAAGTCACGAGGAATCCAAGGAGTTGAGTGTGAGCGTTGTTAGTGTGAGTTATTATGTGCTAATAACGCGTTGTAATATCTACCCTGAATAGCCATCACAAGGAGGAACAACTATAGTAAACCTGCTAGTACAAGTGTGTACTTGATTTGCTTGAGGTGATGATCGTTGGGGTAGTGTTGAAGGTTCTAAACTAGTAGTCGTTGGGATAGAAGGACGTGTCTAGTATCAATCACTTGGGGTGACGATAAGGATGTGGTTTGTTTTAAGTAGACCATTTCGGGTCAAAAATTGGCAATTGTGCTAGAATCATAGGCTTTTGAGCCGACTTTGATTTGAGGAAAACCCGTAAGATGATTTGATGTGATTTCCCAACTGGCCTTAAGAGGTTTAAATGTCTGGATGACAATAGTAGATCGGAGAGTTTCGGAGTAGTAGGGGTCGAGACGTTGAATGCCGAATGAGTCATGCACGAAGTTATTTTGAAAATAAGATTGCATTAACAAATTCTTGTGTTTCAAATCTTTGTATGGACGGTGTTTTGGAATTTTGGGGACTGCTCAGCACACGCACAAGATTTTGAAATATAGTTTTGAAAGTGTATGAAATCGTTTTATCACGGGAGTGCAAACTTTGTTAGAATTTGTCTCATTTTCGTTATGTTTCCAACGGTTCTTTCGGGTACGATGTTATCCGTGTTTTGGTGGTGGTTAAGATGTTGGGTAAGTGACTACGGATTGAGACTCTAACATTGGAACTCCTCCACATGTGTTAGAGTTGAGACGAAAAGTTACATTCCACGATGTCTGTATAAAGGCTACTTTGGTGATTTGTTTAAAATGAGTTTGGAATTCCAGTGTCGCTTAACTTTTCGTTCGAGAGTTGGTATTACTAAGTGTTTTATTGCAATTAGTTCAGTGTGTGGATTGATTCATGCGTGACATAAGTGATGCATGGAGGAATTTTGGTAACATTTCATAAGGAGTTGTTTAGTGCGCTTTTTAGTCAGCTAAAGGTTTTATTGACATTTCCATGAAAATGCGATTTATCGACTTAGGGGTATGCATACTGGGGTAACCTTTGTTCTCGACATTTTGATGAACGAGTCGTGCATGAAAATGTTTTAGTTCCTTTTTGTCGAAATGAAAGACCATTTGATCCAATGAGTGTTTTAATGTTGTGAACATCATGCATACGATTACAATGTGTTATATTTTGGAAATATAAATGCGTAGATTTTTGACATTCGGTTAATTTAGAATTACCGATCATTTCTTTTTGGAAGTTAAAAACTTTTGCTTTGGAGGAAACGAGTATTTTGAGCAATTTCGATAAATACATTTTTTTAAACTATAATGTTTTGACGTTATATGTCCCAAGTACGGAACTTGAGGAAGTGTTACAAGCTTGCATGTCTGCCCCCAGTTTGATATTTTATGAGGTTTTAGTCGATATTTCCAATTAATAGAAGCGGACTGGTTTCTGTCTTCAAGTTTGAAACTTACACGAGACAGTTGTATTTTAACAAAAATATATTTGTAACACACCGCCACCGACGACCACCACTGCCGGAGGGCAGTGGGTGGTGCGTGCCCGTGACCTGTTTTAATCAGCGAACCCGTTAAGCCATGACTTAATCGTTTAAGCCGTTTCGCTCAAACCGTCGTTTTATAATCATCATTTCATGTGAATAATTGTTCCGCCACTGTTTTTGCGACGGCCATAACTTTTTCGTCGTAACTCCGTTTGAGCCGAAACTGGCGCCCACGGTTCAAGTTCGGGGTCGAGCACGTTTTCTGTGTTTTAGCGGAAAACTGGTTCGGTCTCTAGCTGGGCGAAAAAGTGGTCGCAAGTTCGGTGTTTCGTCATTTC